>JAVUPR010000310.1:967500-2241202 GCA_036785695.1 Gentiana straminea | reverse complement strand
ATTCAATACTGAAATCTAATCAATCAACTTCCTACTTGCCTTAATCACAGTATTTATACATCCCAACTGTGATTGCAGGATAAGAATCAACTAACCAACTGCTACTAAATGGAAATTAACTAACTAACTAACTTCAAATTACATTAATCGAACAATAAACAACTAATTGATATCTGAAAATTGCATTTATAAACGTGATACAAATGTTATTAAAAAATTTACGAAATGGAATTTCCACAATCAGATAATAAAATATGCTCTCTTCGTTTCAAAATATAAGTAATTCTACATTATATGTTTTTCTGACAATATATATATATATATATAAGCAATTAGTAATTCTACATTATATGCTTGTCTCACAATATAAGCGAATTTAAGTTGACAACAAAGCATTATTTTTCTATCTCTTATCCTAATATATTAAAATTTTAACCAAATACCATTCTTTTGTAACTGTTGTACTAATGATTTACTATTTTTTTTAATTATAAATTTATTACATTCATGCTTCTGTGTACAATGACTTATATTTTTAATTTGGACGAATAAATTACTATTTTGTGACACTAACAATATATTTTGGCGGTTTATGGGCCTTTAATTCCACCACCACGATTCTACCGATACATCACACTACATTTCCACCACATTAAAGCAACCTTCAAAAAGTCAAAAATCGACTTTGCGAAAGTTGATCGCGGGAATCAACCTTGGAAAACTTCATTCTTAACTCAAAAATCGATTTTCTAAAAGTTGATTTAGTGTTTTTTGTTCGGTGCACTTACAAAGTGTGGTGCACCGGTAAATCGACGGGATGCAAATAATAAAATCTTTTTTAATGGGCAAAGGAAGGCCTAAACTATAAGTTGTCAAGTTTCCCTTTGCCATTGCCCCTCGGCCCTGTCCATATAATACTATAAGTCGTCAAGGCAATAATACCTACAAAGTAATATGCATACCTCAACAACAAACAATTACAATAATTTAAAATAATAAGTTGGAAACGACAAAGGTTGAGTTAATCTCCACACATTCCAAATCATTATTAGAATAATATCCTTAATTCCTTATACTGACAAATTCTCGTCCCTTAATTAGTAGTACCTAACAAACAATTAATAGCCAATCATATGTATAATAGAAATTCTGCACGCGTTGTTTGAGTGTTGTAAATAAACTTCCCCAATTAAGTTCCCAACTTAAGGATTGAATTTCTTGATTAGTATATATACATGCATCATCTGCCCCATAAAGAACACGCTCCAATTATATATTCTTCCCTTAATTACTGCCTTGAAAGAAAAGAAAACAAAATAACAGCATGAATAATCGAGCTCTTGTACCTAGCTTTCTTCAATGGCAGCTTTTGCTACTAATTATTGTTCTTTCGTCTTGCCGGTTTTTTTCACTCAGCCATGCAGCAGCCACCGGCGGCAAGTGGGATCTGCTGCTTCCAAATATAGGCATTGCTGCAATGCACGTTCAGCTTCTCAACAATGACAAAGTCGTCATTTTTGACAGAACTGATTTCGGCCTATCCAACATCTCCTTGCCTAATGGCCAATGCCGAAATGATCCCAAAGATCTTGCCGTGCCTGTAGATTGCACTGCACATTCTGTGGAATACGATGTTTCGGCCAACACCGTACGCCCCCTCACGGTTCTTACAGATACTTGGTGCTCCTCGGGTGCCGTCATGCCAAACGGCAGGTTGGTCCAAACCGGTGGATTCAATGACGGGGACAGTGCTGTTAGACTTTTCTCGCCGTGCTCAGCTGGTTCATGTGACTGGCTAGAAATTCAAAACGCCCTATTTCAAAGAAGATGGTATGCAACCAATCACATACTTCCAGACGGCCGACAAATCATCGTCGGTGGTACGTGGGCATTTAATTATGAGTTTTATCCCAAATCAGCAGGCGATACACAAGCGATCTATCTGCCTTTTCTTGAACAAACCCATGATGGAGGTATAGAGAACAACTTGTACCCGTTTATCTTTCTCAACCCGGATGGAAATTTGTTCATTTTCGCAAATAATCAATCTATATTGTTTAATTATAAGAACAATGTTGTCGTGAAGACATTCCCTCAAATCCCTGGTGGTGATCCGAGAAGCTATCCCAGCACAGGGTCGGCAGTTCTTTTACCATTAACAAACCTTCAAGGAGTAGCGACTGCTGTTGAAGTTCTCGTATGTGGTGGTGCACCAAAAGGCGCCTACAACAACGCCCAGAATGGCATATTCGTTGATGCATTGAATACTTGCGGGAGAATTAAGATTTCTGATCCAAATCCTCAGTGGATAATGGAGACAATGCCTACGGCTAGGGTCATGAGCGATATGTTGATATTGCCCAATGGTAATGTCTTGATTATAAATGGAGCATCCGCTGGTATTGCTGGATGGGAGCTAGGCCGGAACCCTGTTCTAAATCCAATCATCTACCGACCCAATCAGCCGATCGGATCTAGGTTTGAAACCCAAAATCCTTCCACTATACCTAGAATGTATCATTCCACAGCAATCTTACTTCGAGATGGAAGAGTTTTAGTTGGAGGCGGCAATCCGCATGAAGGGTACGCCTTCAGCGGCGTTCTATTCCCTACAGAGTTGAGACTGGAAGCGTTTTCCCCATCGTACTTGGATTCAAGTTTTGATCAGCTGCGTCCGAATATTCTCGTCCCAGCATCTCAGACACAAGTTACTTACGGACAAAAACTGAAAATCCAGTTTGCAGTTTCAGGCTTTCTACGAGGGAATTTAGTATCGGTGACAATGGTGGCGCCGCCTTTTACTACACATTCATTTTCGCAAAGTCAAAGATTACTGGTGCTTGGAGGGGGTATTGTTAGCAATGCTGGAAGGGCAAAATATCAGGTGGGGGTGACAATACCTAGTACAAGCAACCTAGCACCATCAGGATATTATCTATTATTTGTGGTTCATCAAGACATTCCAAGCAAAGGCATTTGGATCCATCTCCAATAAAATAATCCAGCACAACAATTTTTAATTAATATGAATATTCCTCCCTTTTTATGATTCTCATTCGTGAGAAAGAGCTTAAAGAAATTGTACTTCTTGTTATATATATACATGTTTGATACATACAATACAGTAATTTATTTATTAGACATGGTGTAAGTATTTAGCTAATTTGTTTTCCATTTTGATATCATTCTGTCTGTTTAACAACTGAGAGGTATATAATTATTATTATTGTTGTTGTCGTCGTTGTTAAACAAAATATACATTCTTTTTTCAATATATTTTTCTCGGGAAAATTCAGTGAAAGTGTTTAGATTGTGAAGTGAAAAATGTAATATGAATGAAATTGTAACTAACGCGCTTTTATCTAATTCTGTAGTCTACACTTAACTTGCACAAGTTAAGTTTATACACATAATACACAAAATTGTGGAGGGGTTAGAATGATAAAATATTTACTGAATTTGATAAAATAATGTCATGAGAGATTTATTAATCCTTTTAGAAACAAAATACTACCTCCGTCCCAAATTAAGGGTCCTTTTTTTAGTTTTCACACAGATTAAAAAATGTAATTAATGTGGTGTGTTTTTATACTACATTGACATACTTACCCCTAACAAATAATAAATGTTTATTTTAGGATGTGAAATGAATGCAATAAATAAATGTTTGACTAAAGGTATTTTTGGAAAATAAACATTAAATGAGGCATTGGTAATATAAAATAACACTTTTTATGGGATTATCTTTTTCTAAAATTTGGACACTTATTATGGGACGGAGGTAGTAATTCACACCGGCGGTCAGCGACCAAAATTAAAAATTCATCAACGGACAACGGGCATTTGGTATGATCTAGTACTCCCTCCGTTAAACGCAATCCTGAGGCTGTACGTGATAGACTATATTAGTTTGGAGCGGTGCTTAATGTGATTTTTTAAGTTTCATTAATTAATCTTTTCTAAACACTTTAACGTTGACATCATACCGAGAGTGCCACGTGTTATGTGAATAATTAAGGCATCTCCAGTCATAAAACTTTTAAAATGTTTATGACTATGCCACATCATATATGTATGAACATTTTCGATATAAACATTTTTCTCTACAACAGATGAACATTTTATAAAGCTTTATATGATGACCCACTACACATAATTTTTTTTCTCTACTACACACAAACTAAAAAAAAAAAAAAAAAAAAAGGACACTTTGCAGCTTTTCTCTTGATTTGAATCGGTTCATTTTTCCAAAGTTTTTGTTTAAAGCTTTGCACAATCATCACTAGTCCAATAGTATAAAGCTTTGGAAAAAAAAAATAAACCTCTTGTTGGAGAAGCTCTTATACTCATGTCAAACGCCGCCAAATCTGAACAGAAATATATATATATATATATCGTAGGTTACGTATGTTCCTATAATATGTGGCACGACCTGAAAGGTTGAAGTCCCACTGTCTTTAACGTGAATGACGTATGTCAACCTCTACTTCGAAATTCAAATCATTGCCTATCAGTTCAAGGAGTTGTTTTGTATGCACTTGGATAGATGCAATCAATCAGTAGGATCGTGGATCGAGGAGTGTCAATAAAATTTCCTATGATGAGGTAGAGAATCATCCGTGTCAAAATAAAATCGGAATGCGGGTAATTGGACCTCGAAAGGATGATCACAACTTTTTCCAGTTATTCAAGGGAATATGCCTGCAAAACACACATAACGTGAAATGGGCCAAGAATTGTTCAACGGGTGGCCACTTCGATACTCAAGTCAATATTTGATAGATAGATAGATGTCTAAATGACCATAATTTCGAGCGGAGTGTGCGCAAACCTGAGTATGGAGGATAAAGATCCATTTATATAGAGCTCCATCCTGGAGTTAATGAATTGGTGCACGTTTTGATTATGGGAGCGGAGATCGTGGAGCAGTTATAACTTTGGACGTAACTGAGCGACAATCTCGGAGGGATTACCGTTATAGTTACCATCGTGGAGTGAAGTCTGCGTAATGTCCGAGTGCACATTTAATGAAGAGTTACTATTATCTGTGATCAGAACTACCCCTCACCGAGCGAATATAAGTTACCAAGGTGAGCCTACACTATGTCAGCAAAAATAGACCGTAGACGTCCTTCTTCATGCTGGCTATACGAGACAGAGGATGACTTGCGTCATGTCAGATAGAGGACGACATGCCTCGTGTCGGTTAATATCATTATAAGAAGACTCGCGCTATGCTGAAGATGATTGTGCTAATTGAGACCCAAATCGAGCTGACCTATTACGACTCCTTTTTTGAGATGACCCGGTTAAGCCTGAAGAGTGCCACGTGTCGGGTGAATGAGTATACCATGTCGGTTTTGTTTAACATGGACTTTTTGTTGTATCCACCAACAAACATGTGATTAGTTTTCAATTACTACCTCAGTCCCATATTATAAGTCATCATAGTAATTTTCGTCCGTCCCACATATTAAGTTATTCTCACATTTCAATGCAATTATTAATGCCCTTTTTCCTGTTTTACCCATTTCAATGTATAATCTTTCACACACCATTCAATGAATCAGCCCAAGGATATTTTAATCCAAAACTACCAAAGTTGGATCCGTTATTGAGTTTCTTAATCAGTGTGCATAAAAGTAGAATGACTTATAATATGAGAGGTGGTACTTTAGTTTTTTTTTTTTTTTTTTTTTTTTGTTGAAACCGGATATTTTATTAGATAAAACTGTACAAAAATTACACCTTAGCAGAAAAAATTGTAAAAGTACACGTAAAAATACAAATTACATCCAAGCTACTCTAAGATCTCGAGCTTTACGAATTGCCTCAGAAATAGAGAACGCTTCGGGGGCCTTTGGGTGTTGCTTCCATGTACTATCTGGTTCCTCCAATACCTTGAACAAGTTCCCGGTAGAGAAATCTCCAAAATTTGATGTGTCGTGCTTATACATATTTGTACTTAAGCATCTCCGGAGCCACAAAGAGGTATCTGTGGACGAAATAAAAAGAGGCCATTGTTGGTGGTGAGCCACATTTCCACATATGATGAGTCCAACTGCAGTCCCGTAATGCATGCTGGGAAGTTTCCAAAAATGTACCACATAAAGAACAAGTGCCATCCTCAATGATGTGCCTTGAGGAAAGAAGAGCCGCCGTTGGTAAGGCATTTTGATGAATCTTCCAGATGAGAAGATTGCCCCTTAATGAACCTTTAATAGACCAAACTTGCTTCCAAAAAATAGTAGAAATTTATGGAGGAGGTGGGAGTTGATGGAGGGCAAAATAAGCAGACTTCACAGTGAATTTGCCAGTCGAATCTGGAAGCCAAACAAAATTACCTTGGTCATCAACACCGATAATACTACGGAGGGAATTTGCTATGTGACTGATGTTCCGCCAAATAAAAGAGCTTGTGGGCTTTGACATCAAAAGGAGAGACGTACTTTTGCCTTATGATCTGAACCCATAGCTTGCCTTGATTTGTTAAAAGTTGCCACACGAGCTTGGCTAGAAAAGCATTGTTCATTCCTTGAGCTGACCGGATGCGTAATCCACCATGTAATTTGGGACGACAAATATCTTTTCAGGACACGAGGTGTAGGCCCTTTCTGTTGTCATCATGCCCCCAAAAAAAAGATCATGCCATTTTATCAAGTGTTAAGGGTGACTTAAGATCTCCACTTTTCAACTCAACATCAATGAGCTTACTTAGTGGTCCCACTGCCAAAGCTTCTCCTTTCAACAACTTTTCCTCAAAATCAGCTTCTAACTGGTCTAGATTGAGCACACCATGATTATTCAAATTATCAACCAATCGCTCATATTCAGTTGCAACAGCCATGACTTGCTTTTCCATGAAATCATTGAAGTCATCAGACATATCCTCAATGGAAAAGCCGGTTGGAGGACCAGAGGTTACTTGAATGGATCTGGAGACATTATAGCTTACTTCTTGATCACCAACTCGTATCGTCAATCGCCCACCATCGCAGTCAATGAGGGATCTGGCTGTAGACAGAAAAGGTCTTCCAAGTATCAGGGGGACATTTTCATCTTTTTCAATGTCTAGGACGTACCAGTCAACGGGAAAGGTAAATCTATCAATTTAAACTAGTACGTCTTTTAAGATTCCCGCTGCTTTCTTAGAAGATCTATCAGCGAATTGCAAATTCATGGTAGTGGGTTCTAGAAGATCAATGAAACCCAGCTGTTTGCACACAGACAATGGCATGAGGCTTATAGATGCACCCAGGTCACACAAAGAGTTAGGGAAGACCAGACCTCCCATTAACACTGTAAGCACGAACTTTCCAGGGTCACCTCTCTTGGTTAGTAAGTTTTCATAATTGATCATTGAACAATCCTCACCAATCAGCCTCTCCATGTCTGACAACTTCCTTTTTGAAGAAACAACATCCTTGATGAATTTTGTATACTAGGCATTTCAACCAAGACCTCTGATAATGGAAGATTCACCTGAGTATTTTTCAAGAGATTCAGCACCTTTTCATACTTCTTATCTTCACTCAAGGGGATGTTGCTCTTTCTTGGTGGAAATGGAAGCTTTTTCAGATCATTCTCAGAAAAAACCTTCTTCGAAGATGCACTGACAGCTTTGTCTTCCAGATCCTTCCACCGAACAGCTTTTTCAATCTTTTTATTAGTCAGGGGATCAGCCTCCTGACTCACACTTGATTCTTCACTCCTCAGGGGATCAGCCGCCTGAGGACTTCCAGCTTTTTCACCTCTCGGGGGATCGGCCACACCGAGTATTCTCTTTCGGCCAAGGGGAGTGTAGGTGCTCGGCTTCCCCTCCCCGCCTTATCAATGGCAGGAGGGGCTAGTGGTTTCCCTGGTGGGAAGGACCACTAACTTGAGTACCGCTTCTTAAATTCATTGCACTGGCCTCCACTCTACCGTATGGAATTGATGGTATGAGGTCAGTACATTGGCCATTGTTCAAATCGGTTTGAGCAACTTGACCGCCCTTCGGATTTTTCTCAGTGAAACTGGGCAGTTGCCCTGGGGGTCTTGAAGCTAACTGCTCAGCCAGTTGCCCAATTTGCCTCTCAAGGTTCTTATTTGTACTCATCAGGAGTTGGATACTATTATTTTGCTCCTCCAATTTAGCTTCAAGATTGTTAGATTGGGAGGGGCCTTGAGAGTTTTGGATATTTTGAGAATAGGGCTGGCTGGGCCGACTTTGGACAGCAGGATTTGAATTGGCGGGCCAATTCTGATTGAACCTTTGATTAGAATTGGAAAAATTGGAATTCTGGTTCTGAGGAAAACCAGGGTTTCTATTGAGGTTTTGATTCTGATTGAAATTAGGATTTGGATTGAAACTTGAAGATTGATTGAACCCTTGGTTTTGGAGATTATTCTGGCCAGAAAATTGATTAAACTTTTGATTGTTCTGGCCATAGAATGCATTTACTTCAACATTCTACCCGTTCATAGGACAGAATTTAGATGTGTGCCCCATAGTGTCACAGTTCTGACATGTGACTTGATTATACTGTCCAAAATCATGAACAACATTCACTTGATAAGGTGCATGGGGATTGAATTGACACTGGCCAGTCATGTGGCCAGTCTGACAGCAGCTCTCACAATACAGAACCTGAGGGTTCTATGGAAAGGAAGAAGTTTGATTCATCTGATTTGAAACTTGAGAAGTTGCCATCTGCTTCTGTAGCATGGCAATCAAACTTTGCATGTTCACTTCCTCAACCTTAGGAGGGGGAGGTGCTTGAATGGCTTGATAAGAGGGGGCGTAGTTATACTCGGCAATGTCCTCGAACAGTGCCCACCCCTCATCAGGCGTTTTCTTCAAAAACGCCCCACTAATGAACTATTGACCATGCCTTTGGTAAGCTCGGTCAATCCACTAAAGAAAGTGTTGACTTGCCTTTCCAGTGGCAAGCCATGGTGGGGACACTTTCTAAGCAAAGACTTGAATCTTTTCCAACACTCGAAAAAGGATTCATTCTCTTTCTGGTAGAAAGTGAATATCTCATTTAAACATTGGGCTATTTTTGAAGGTGGGAAGTATTGACTCAAGAACTCTTTTTCGAGTTCGGCCCAGGTGGTAATAGATTCAGCGGGGAGAGAGGTATACCAATCTTTAGCTTCTCCCTTTAAAGAAAATGGGAACAGTTTCAATTTTATAGCATCCTCACTTACTCCTTGGATGCGTGTAGTACCGCATATCTCTAAGAATGTATGTAAGTGAGTATGGGGATTCTCTGACTGATAACCGTGAAAAATAGATGCATGCTGCATCATTTGAATGAGTCCCGGCTTTAGCTCGAAGGTCTGTGCAGTTATGGCTGGGATAACAATAGCCGGGTTGACTTTGACTTCGCCTGGCATGGCGTAGTCTGCCAACGTACGTCTATCTTCAGCAGCCATAATTATGAAGTTTTCGAATTCTTCGGCTAAACGATCCTCTAAATCTTGATCGGCTTCTTCAGAAGGAGCCGCATAACGGATTTTCCGCCTGTTTGGCCGGACTATGGTCCGCTCTAAGTCAGGGGTATACAATAATGGTCCCTTTTGACTTCAAGTTTGCATAAACCGAACCAAAATCAGGTGGTTGAAACCTAAAAACTAAGAATTAAAGCCTAGGAAAAGAAAATAAAATTTGTTAAGACAGGGGAACAGACGGATGTCCAGAAAATTGGACGGGCGTCTGCCTAGAAATTGAGCTAGACGGGCGTCTGGAAGTCCAAACGCTCGTCTGATCAGCTGAAGAACTGGACGGACGTCCAAATTGGATGGACGCTCGTCCGAAAAGTTAAAAACGAATCAGAGTCGAGAAATTTAGAACAAACGGGCGTCCACTGGTCTAGACGCCCGTTTGGAAGCAGAAAAACGAAGCAGGAACAGAGAAAAAACAGCAGGAAAAAGATGGGGAGAAAAACAGAAAGACAGAAAACAGATAGAAAGAAAGAAAGAAATAGAAAAGAAAAACTAATCACGAGGGAACTACAAAGGGAAGAGCTTAAACCCTAAACTAAAACCCTAATTACCTAATTAAAAATCTACCTAAAATATGAACAAAAACGATTGAACACAGGAAAAACAAAAACAAAACAAACACTAGGCAACCGTTTGGTTCCCCAGCAACGGCGCCAAAAACTTGTCACGGATTTTATGCAATGAAAAATAAACAAGTACTAAATTTATAAATCCGATATACCTCAAGTGCAAGGATCGTAGTAAAGAGGTTAATACCGGGTCGATCTTACGGGGAACTAACGATTGGTAATCCTAGTCTTTGTTTAACTAACTATGTCACGAGAAACTAACCTAAACAGCGAATAAAACTAAACGAGACTGAAAGTAAAGATAACACGAATGTAAACTGGACAGAAGAATGAATCTAAAGCCAGGGAAAAATACGGGTTGCGAACAATTTAAACTACAACTAAACTTGAGATGCAAATAGAAGATTTGATTAAACTAAACAATTCAAGTTTTAGGGGATTAAATTCAAATTATAACGAGCAAACGAGCAATTGATCCACCTATCCTATCAACATTCAATTCCTAATCAGATTAATTCGTGACTTCTAACCAAGTTGTGATTCACCTCATCTAAAGTATGAACCCTAATTTCTTAGATAGTCCATCTATTAATCTCTATCTTTCGATCTAAGATTAACGCTTTTTCTAACCAAAGATGTGAACTTTAACGTTTCTAATCTAGAAATCTAACCTATTAACTCTCGTTATATAGATCAAATAACTATTCTTTTATCATGGGGATCTAGGGTTTACATGACTCTCATCAAAGCAAAACAATCAAGCATGCACATCTTTCGATATAATTGCAATAAACATTCAAACATGATAAAGAAACAACTTGTATTAAAAACTCACAAATTAATCAAGATTCGAATCTGAATAGTTGATGGATAGGCTTCACAATGCTCGTTCAAGGGCTTTTAGCCTCTAAACATCCTCTTGAAAGCTTGGAATTGTTTAAGAAAAGAACATAAAACTAACTAATTTAATCTAGGATTTAAGTGCATAAAACTGAAGGAAAAGTATGTAAAAACGCAGCCTGAGCCGCCCCTAGGATTAGGGTTTTGAGTAATGTGTAATTGGTATCCTCAATGTGGAAAAACGCAGCTGTATTTATAGAAAATAAAGTCGGCTGTGCTGAGGCGGTGGACGGATGCCCGTCTGAAAAGGGTGAACGCCCGTCTGGTCTTCATAAAAATCTTCGAGTCGGGCCGAGCTGGATCAGACGCCCGTCCTTCACAAAATTGGACGCTCGTCCACCGAAAATCTGAACATCCTGAACCAAATTTCTCCTCCTGGACGCTCGTTCACTTGATCAAACGCCCGTCCATTGTGGACGCCAGTTCAAGCTTCTGGACGCCAGTCCAGGATCGACTTAATCTTGATTTCTTCATATTTATCTCTTTTTGATCACTCCCAATCATCATTATCTCTTTTATCATCCATGTAATTCGACTCTTATCTCTTTTTGATAATCATTTGAGCATCAAACACGTACCTATAACACATCAAAACATCGCAAAACGTAATATCATCCAAATAATCATAAAATCAAAATTAAAACACCAAAATTAACCTATTTTGCGAATAACTCATTAAAAACCTCATTTACTCAATAATTCCATTAAACACTCGTTTCTTATGCAAATTATACAAATATGAGGGAAATTATCATAAAATATAGCATTATAAATTGTATAAAATCACCCTTAACATCAAGCTCAGTCGTTACAGAAACTGGAAGGCGGACGGATTGCATATGATAGTACGGTGTCATGGTGAGCACCGTTTGAGTTAAGAGAGCTCGGCCTGCTGTGGAAAGTGTCGTAGCTTTCCAAGTTTGAAGTTTTGAACGGACCTTGTCGATGACCCCCAGAAATTCTTCTTTCTTAACACGACCATGGTGTAGGGGGGCTCCAAGATGGATGGTATGAGTCTTGCCAAGTTCGCCTGCGATACAGCTAATAATTTGCGGATCAGTATTGGGTGATGTGGTGAATTTTGACTTTGCCGCGCTAATTTTCTGGCCTGAAATACCATAGAAATAAGATAGAACACGATCAATCTCCTGAGCTTGTTCAATTGTTGCCTCCACAAAAAGAAGAGGTAGGGGCCGATCAAGTCCCAATTATGATGATAAATAATCGGAGAGAATCCATCCAGTCCGGGGAATTTATAGGCCCCCATCTGGAAAACAGCTGCTCGGATTTCCGCTGTACTAACCGGTCGATTCAAAAGCCGTCTGACCGCATGCGTTATGGAAGGATAAAAAATGTCATCCAGAAAAGAGTAGAGAGTAATTGTTATTTAGGCAAAATGATTACTCCCTTAATATTAGGCATTTTAGAATAAAAGAACATTTATTACACATTTTTTTCATACTATCCCTAATTTATTATGGGATAAGATCCTAAATTACCCAATATGGAATATGTCAGGCAAAAAGAGCTATAAGAATTCTGGCATAGTCCTAAAATACTGTAATCTTTCTAAATGTGTCATAATTGACAATTAACTATATTTTTTTAGTAATGATACCGGCACAACGGTTATGCCACAACGGTCATCTACACCGTTGATCATAATGAATCTAAATTGATCATTATGTAAATCTAAAAGAGTAGTGATAATGCCACAACGTTGTGCACAACACACTATGAGACCATAGATTATGATGTGAGATCTACTGAATCATATAAGTCACATAAAAATCAATGACTTAAAAGTATGTTGTGGCATTTGTTGCGCACATTTTGTTGTGCCACAAACATTTCTCAATCTAAAATGATACACTATGCAGATAGTCGTTGTGGCACATCATTGTACCCGTCGGATTACTCTTTTTAGAGGCGTTTTAGGGCAAATTTCGAGTTGGTCCATGATCAACTATGAGTTGGAGGTGTCAAACTAATAAAATTTGAGAATATATATTCATGAACAGTGAACACTTATTTATAGGAAAAAACTAACTATTTAAAATATTTGATTGACTAAAAAGTCGTGACAGGGTTTTTTTTTCTTTCTTTCTTTCTTTTTGGTGTGATGATTGGTCTAGGACGATCATGAATTAACTGTGTTTTAAAAAGGTCAGCCGCTTATTCACAGGTGCAACGAAATTCCATGGATATTTTTAAGGGTAACTTGAAAAAATATGTTCGAAAAGTAAATATTCGGAAAAAATATGTCTCGACTTATATGGCGCGTATGTGTCACTCATGCGGTGCGCAGTGCTCGTGCGGCACTCATGCGGCACGCGTGCGGCCCTCGTGCGACGGAAGCAGGCATATTTTTCAAATGTTTACTTTTCAGGCATATTTTTCTAGGAAAATGATATGTGCACTACACATTTATGTAATGCACAAACCACTACATGCTTGGTATCCATTGATTAAATATTTATTGTGATGGGTCCCAACAAAATATGTGGTGTTGATTGTGTTGTGTAAGATGTTGTGATAAAATAAGTAGTGGATGTATCACTACTCATTTTTCTAATGTTTTTCTTTTCAGACATATTTCTTCAAGTTTCCCTATTTTTAATCTAGAAATGATAAAGGCCTTGAAGATTGGATCACATGACAGGATACTGAGGATAGTATTAGATAATACTTCATTCCTCCCAAAATATAAGTCATCTTAACGATTTTATACAGATTAAAAAAATGGTTAAATATCATTAATGTATAACTGAAATGCCTAATACACCATTTTCCTATCATAAATGCAACAATTGTAAAGTGGTTGAATGATTATAAATTAGAGGTAAGATGTGGAAAAACGTCTATAAATACTCTCTTGGTATTGTGAATGACTTATACTATGACACAAAATGAAAAAGCTAAAATGACTTATATTTTAGAACAGTGAGTATATATGTATTGTTTGGCATGAACAAGGTATCATCCTAGTGGTTTACACTAGGTCATAACCTGACAGATACCAGGGTTCGAGTCTCGCTAATGGCGAAAAAGGGTGCGTATATATATATATATATATATATATATATATATATATATATATATATATATATATATATATATATTCCAGGTGTAATTGTTGGTAATTATCACTTAAAACTAGAATAGTCATGAGAAACCGGAAACACCCTCCTGTCAGAGAAAATTCCCTGCGGCGGCGGACTGAACCTTTCTCATCGGAGATGGACCAAGATCCTCTCAAGTAACTTTACCCTTAAGTTAGTGTTTTTTCATATAATGAACTAAACTACGTAGTTTTGGAAAACGTTAATCAATGGCTAGATGTTTTACACTTTGGGGGTGTGTGGTTGGATCATGCATACTTGAGAGAATATCCTCTCAAGTTACTTGAGAGGATCCTATCCCATCGGAGATTCCCTGCGCTTCCTTCGGACTCGCCATGGAGAGGGAGCTAAATTAGCGAGAGGAAACTGCGTCGACCATTTCTACGGGCTGGTCGGACGAGGAGCGCGATCTGCGGGCTCGGAGCTTGATCGGCAAGATGGTTTCGTCGAAGGAAATCGATATTCGGGGGCCACGTACTATGCTTCGGAAATCTTGAGGATGCAATTTCACGCTGATCGAATTAGAAATTGCGTTGGCCTTTTTTACAGGCTCGTCGGAGGAGGAGCGCGATCTGTAGGCTCGGAGCTTGATCGGTAAAATGCTTTCACCGAAGGATATCGATATTCGGGGGCCACATACTACGCTCCGGAAATCTTGGGGTTGCGAAATTACGTTGATCAGATTAGCCAAAAATATTTTCCAATTTGTCTTCAATAGTGTGGTTGATGCTGTGAGGGTTTTGGAAGGGGGCCATCGTGTTTTCATGGATTTCTGATTGCATTGAAATTTTGGAATGATGGTTGGGAATCCATTGCGGGTTTCTTCGAAAGCTCTGATTTTTGGGTTCACGTTATTGTCCTACCGACTCATCTTTGCACCCGGTTGGTGGGAAGACGAGTGGCGGAGTATTGCTGTCAAATTAGGGAGGAGGTTGCTTCGGGGAAGTGGTTTCTGCGGCTCTGAGTTTCTTTGAGCTTGACAGAGCCGTTGAGGCGTGTCTTGCGTTCGGAAGTGGGTGGTGTTGGGGTAATTACGTTGATTCAGTATGAGCGGTTGCCGAACTTATGCTACCATTATGGTGGGGTGGACCATAACTTGCGGTTTTGTTCTTTTTCAACACAGGAATTGATGTTGTAGGAGAAGAAGGTGTTACCTTATGGTGCATGGCTGAACGTGTTGCTGCGTTCAAACTTACGAGTGGTGGTGGAGATTGGTGAAGGTGAAACCCGTTGCTCGGGGGCCTCTCGGCCCGGTGGGGGTGATGGTGGTCTTGGGTTGTCTTCTGCATTGGCAGCGGTGCCCTTTGTTCCTTCCCAAGCTCGGGTAAGGCCTTTGCATGGGGGGTGAAGGCCGAAGAGGTGGTGGCGGGGCAGTAGGGGGCGAGGGAGAGTTGGCCAACTTTCCGGTGAACGTACCTCATGTTTTCTCGGTTGCACCAGGAATAAATTTTGGGGGCTCTTCTTTGCATCAGATCCCTATGCAAGTTATGGAGTGTAGCCAGAGATTGCAGTTTCAACTTTTAAACGGTTAGATCGACAAGGAGGTGGGGTCTCAACTTCTATGGCACCAGTTGAGGGAAAGAGAAAGCAAAATACCTTTGTGGATGGTGAAGTGCAGTTGAAGAAAACTTGTGTTTTGACTTTCCCGATGAAGCCTGCAGTTCGGATCCTAAAGGCCATTGTAGATAAATTTAATCCACACATTTTATTTTTGTTAGAAACAAAACTTAGTCGAAGTAATTTGAGTACGTTCGTTGCATTTTATGGTTTCGAAATGCTTTAGTAGAGTGACGGTTCTTGTGGGGGCTAGCTCTTCTTTGGCGTGATGATTGTGACTTGAGTATCTTGACTTATAATCCGGGCTATATAGACGCGGTCATTAGTGATCCGGGTTTGGCGGTTTACGGGCTTTCATAGAAACCCTGAGGCGGTGGAAATGCGTCATTCCTGCGACCTCCTCCGATGGTCACACTCTTTGCGCACTGTGCCTTGGTTAGTGGCTGGAGATTTTGATGAGATACTTAGGCAGATGGAACAAGACGGGCCTTATGAGCATCCTTATCGGAAAAATGTGGGTTTCCAGAGAGCCCTCACTTTGTAGTCTAATGATCTTGGCTATAGGAGGCTCCATATACATGGTGCAACATGCATCTGGTAGGGCCACCTACCAGAGCAAGAATAGACAGGGGTGTTGCGAATTTTGAATGAAGGCAGCTATTTCCCCGGCATACATTGTATCATTTGTCAAGCTCGAAGATCAGATCATATGCCTTTTCTTATTTAAGATGTCAATCCGTTCCAGAGAGAGGTCAGGTGAAAGCCCATACCATAATATGACACCTTCTATGTTCGAGATGTAGAGTTTGAGAAGAAATTCTTTGCATCGTGGCAGGCTCGGCCGGTTGGGGGTATGATCGATATAGTATCACATATTGTGGATGTGCGTGGGGAGCTACGGGCTTTGAGCAAGGCGAATCACATGGCTATTCGTGAGCACATAAGCAAGAGGGAGGAAAAGCTTAGGCTCCTCCGGGAGTCCATGGCATATTCTGTGAGGAGGAGTGGTGTATCTTGTAGGAGATTGATTATTGGTACACGTTGGATGATGAGTATTGGAGACAGAAAAGGGAGGAGTGACTGGCTGGTTGCTATGGATAGGAACACTGAGTAGTTCCATCATAAAGCCTCTTCACGCCGGGCAAGGAACTCCATCCACCTTTTTAACGTTTGGCAGGGTGTTTCAGGGAGGGAGCCGGCTGAGCTGGAACGTATTGTAGTTGATTACTTTCAACAAATCTCATGACCAATGGGGCGAATGTTGATTTAGAGGGTCTACAGTTTTTGGTCTTAGAAGAGTCGCAACGGCAGGGGCTAGCAGCGCCATTCACTGAGCAAAAGGTCCATTGTGCTTTGAAGCTGTTGTCGGGGAGGAAATCTCTAGGGGCCGGATGCGATACATGTTATTTTTCTGCAAAAAATTTGGCACATTCTTGGACGGATGTTCTGGAGGTTGTGCTAGATGTTTTGAATAATGGGGTTGGGCTGGGACGCATCATTTAGACTTTTATTATTTTAATACCGAATGTTGCTTCACCTTCGTGGATGACGGATCTATGGCCAATCTCCTTGTGCAACTCGATAAATAATTTGTAGTGGTTAATCGATTGAAGACTGTTATTTGTCAAGTGGTGTCTGTGAATCAAAGTGCTTTTGTGTCTGGCAGATTGATAACGGATAATATGATGATAGCTTTTGAGGAATTTCACTCTTTGAAGGCAGGGGCGGCGGGGAGACATAATCGTGCGGCTTTGAAACTTAATACGGCCAATAATTTTGATAGAGTAGAGGGGAAATATTTATGGGAGGTGATGGATCGGATGGCACTTTCCCCTCCTTTTGTTGTCCTTATCAGGATGTGTGTGACTTCTTCTACATACAGGGTGCTCATCAATGGCCGGCCCAACCGGTTTATTGTTCCATCTCGGGGTATCAGACAGGGAGATCCGTTTTCACCTTTCATTTTCATTATATGTGCATAAGGTCTTATAGCCTTTATTAATAGCTACTTCAGTCAGGGGTTGCTTTGGGGCATTCGCTTTGGGTCTGTTGAAGGGGTGGAAGTGTCCCGCACGTTGTTTACAGACGATAGTATACTATTTTTTGAGCTGACAGATGAAGTGGTGGAGAATATGATTGAGCTGTTCAAGAGATATGGGACCTTATCCGAGCAAGCTGTTAACTTCCATAAGTCTAGTTTATATTTTAGTGGCCCGGTGCCAGTTGAGGGAGGAAATTTATGTGGCGCTATAGATACCACTCGGAGATGGCTCGGGCAAATATTAGGGGCTTCCTTATCTGACAGGGCGCAAGAAAAGCCAAATATTTTCTTTTTTGATGGAACCAATATGGAAAAAACTATCGGGATTGAAGGATAAGCTGTTGTCTCCGGCGGGAGAGGAGACGGTGATCAAGTCGGTCATGCAATCCATCCCGACATTCATTATGTAGTGCTTCAAGGCCCCTGCCACTATTGTGCATGAGATAGTGAATGAGATTAGGGAATTTTTCTGGGGGGACACAGAGCATTGGCGGAAGGTTCATTGGAAGCGCTGGAAAACATGTTGTTTGTCGAAAAATTTGGGTGGGGTGGGCTTCAGGGACCGGGAGTGCTTTAATATGGCTCTTTTGGCGAAGCAGGATTGGCGCCTTCTATCTCACCCCGGGTCTTTGGTTGGTCAGGTTCTCCGGGTGAAGTACTTCTCGGGGGCACTTTTTTTTTGTGTCGGGGCTCACGGCATGGCCCTCCTTTATGTGGCATAGTATCCTTGAGGGGCGGGACCTTCTCTTAAGTGGCATGAGATGGAAGGTCGGGGATGGATCCTTGGTTTTTGTTTTCTAAGATGCCTGAACCATTTTCAAGCCGTCCTTCCAATTTTTTTTTGTGGGGCACACTTGTCGTCTCAACACTAGAGTGGCTGATTTGCTGCTTCCGGGGACGCGGATGTGGAATGTTAGTTTGATCCGGGACTGGTTCTCTCCTTGGGAGTGTGATTCTATTCTGAACACTCCATTGACGTAGGGGCAACATAGGGATAATAATGTATGGCATTATGACCGGAAAGGCATCTATACGGTCAAAACGGGGTATTATTTGGCGCTCTCTCTTTATAGGGTTGGGCATGTCTGTATGGGGGCATCTTCATCGTCGGGTTCGGATTATGTGTTAAGATGGTGCTAGGGTCTTGTTGTTCAGCTGCGGCTTGCCCATTTTCTATGGAGTTTCTTACATGATTGTCTTCCTATTGCGAGAAATTTGATGAAGAGGGGTATAAGTGATCACAGATGCCTCGCTTGTGGCTGGTTCTATGAGTCGGCGTGGCATGTGCTTTTCCAATGTGAGCTCGTTGCACGGGTATAAGAGTTAACAATTTTTGACGGGTTAATCCAGGCAATCATAGCTACAGATTTCAGGGATTTTTTCACTCAGCTCTTGCTCGGGTTGATGTGGGTGGAGATGGCATAGTTTGTTTGGGTTATGTAAATTTGGAAGGCTCGTTGTAATGCCGTGTTTGATAATCAGACGGTATACGTATCTGGGATCTAGTCTGCCGCAGTTGTCGCAGCACAAGATTATAAGGAGGCTTGGAGCCTGACTCGTCCACCGCATCCGGTGTCTTCTTTAATAGCTCAGTGGGTGGCTCCGGATACTGGGGGGGTGAAATGTAATGTGGATGCCTCATCTTCCGCATCTGCTTCTAGAGCAAGGTTGGTTTTCAGTGATCATCAGGGTTCTATTCTGACGCGCAGCTAATTCATTCATCTTGATCCGGGAATTGAAGTAGCACTGCTGGAGATGCATGCAATTTTGATGGCCTTAGTGGAAGGCCACCGTCTAGGCATGGCGCGTTTGGTGGTGGAAAGTGATTGCTTGGCATGTGTGCGATTCTTTGCATCATCACTACAAAAATATGGGGAAATAATGATAAAAATTTGGTGAGAGGATGCTATTCCGATCACTAAAGGTAATTTTTTTGGTTGTTTTAGTGATGGTTAGAATTTTGTGTAATTAAAAAGTGAAATATTAATGACCAAATTTTAATTTTCTAACCATTGACAAAACTTCCGGTCACCATTATGAAAGAAAAAAGGCGTAACCCTTGACATCTATTTTTTTCGCATTTTTTTTTTAAAAAAATATATATTTCCCTCAAATTTTACAGAAAATAGCCACGCCAAAAATGAAATAAAATTTACTGTGTTAGATATATATATATATATATTTCTTGAAACAGATCCATTCGCTTGCTACCCCACTGACCTGCAGTCACCTCCCACATCCGCCCACTGACTCATACACCCCTCCCTCTCCGGCATTCGATTTGATTAAGAACAGCAAAACGTCGAGTATAATTGCATAGTTGCTCGCCGGGAAATGTCCAAATTTGAGTATCCAACGCTTGCTCGGCTCGAATGTTTCGGCATGCCATCTGATTATCAAATCGCTGACGTCTCCGGCCGGCCTCTCCGAGGCCGACCTCCTCAACCCCAACTTCAACCTCATCATGAGTCTTTACTCCGCAATTCTTCTCCACATCACTATTTGATGAGGATATATTAACTTCCTTTACAAATCCCTAACTCTATTGAAGTCTACCATGTTTGAGTTGTCTTTCTGAAATTTCAGGATCATGTTGATTTTCAGGCTCTGGAGCACCTCGAGAATCCAGACCATCATGTCGAATCTGTTCTTGTCGCGAACCTGCTCTGGAGCACCTCCGAGCCATTTTAAATTATATTGACTGCCCCATGCAAATCATTGTCAAGGACTTGCTTATGCATAATGCCAGCCATTCCGAGATATTTCTTGGTTCTATTCTTAATTCTTTTCTTCACAGGTGCATACTTATACAACTCTTTCTTTCTGTCCTATTTTTTTTCCCCCAATCTTTAATCACATTAATTTATCTTTTTTTTTAGTAGGAAAACTTGAGGTTTTATTGTTTTCTGCTTCAAACGTAGAAATTTTTTATGTACAAGTTGATATCTTCGTGGTTTACTTCGGTTCAGATGTTGGAGTCAAATATAATTCGGACCATTGAATCTTACACAAGTGATCAGGGACAGGGACACTTTTGAGCAGTCCAAAATCTGTTTTTAACTCAAAATTGATTTGTAATAATTGGCTTATTTGGATTGGGTCTAAATTCTCTACGACGGAAAATGGTTTATGTCAGTGGTACTGCCAAATGCTTTATCTGTGTATGAAGCAACAGTTTCTACTATTGAGTACTATAGCTTCTTTGCTGATGTAATTCGTAATAGCTTTTTTCTATCACCTTCTGAATGTTGTTTTAAATCTTTAGAGGAACAAAGTTGGATTTGTTAGAACCGGCTATTGAGGAGATGACCTGTGATGATGAACAGAGGAACAATGGAGGCACAAATAGCTCGTGTATACTCCATGCTTAAGTAGCTTGCCAATATCATAAGATTGTTTCTTCATTACATTTAATTGAAGCCCCTATTTAAGATTTTTTCCAATTAAACAGAGAAAGTGCAGAGTTGAATGCCTTAAGGGATCGTGAGATGTCATTTGTTCAAGAGGTTGATGCTGTAGTTAAGGAATTGCGGAATAGCATTCAAAATATTAACAATCACCATATGTCCTTGAAGGTTTCCATTAGAAAAAGAAAGGATAAGGTTAAAGAGATGGATGAGAAGGTCACTCTTTATTGTTTGCATCTTTTTATGCTCTCTTTTACAATTGTTGCTCATATTCTCCACTTGTAATTATTGGCGTAATGGGCTTTAGATTTAACCTAAATCTTATGTTATTGCTAGCCGTTTGTACACTTTGGAGCTAAAGAAACGTCTTTGCCTTGTGTGAAGGGCATGAAGTAGCAAAAGAATTTGAGAATAATCATGTTGTTATAGAAGCGGAGCTAACTTTTTTGAGCGTAATGAACATCTATTATATTATTTCGCGGAAATCTTATCTATAGAAGACGGAGAATAGGAATCTTATCTGTAGAAGATGGAGAAATTATTATCAAATGTATCTATTACAAGACAAAGATCTTGTTGAAAATCGCTTGCTTATTGCGACTCCTCGCCGCTTTAATCATTTGTTACTTTTCTTGGTCGATTTCCGCCTAAGAACATGCATATGAGAATTGTTTGGGCCTCGTTCTAGCTTTAAGAAGTTGTCCATCTTTCCTTTCCTTTTATTTCGGAAAGGTATCTTTTATTAATCAAAGAAATATATACACTCACAGTTCAAGGCACCATTCTCATTGTTTATACTCATGTTTGTCTCTTACATTCTTGTATAATATTTCACCCATATACCTGTCACAATGGATTTGCTAACTTTCAATCTTGTTCAATGATTGTTTAAAGATGCCTTGTCGTCAATCAAGACACACATCCTATATGCTACAAGGGTGTGTTTGTGTGTGTGTGTGTGTGTGTGTGTTCTGTCGTTTATTGATATTTCATTTTCATATATCGGAAAACACTCACCTAGTCTGATTCTAAGCCCATTGTTTAGGTCAAAGGTAATCAATAATTATGCTTGCTGTCTTCTAGTTTATTCGTGTCTTTATTCCAGTATCTTGCATGTTTCAAGGAAGAACACGATATCTGATCTCTCAAGAGTGTAATGTTGCACAATACACTTAGTGTTCTTGACCTGTCATGAAGCAGCAAGTTAGATGTCCTGTGCTAGCACTATGTAGTTAAATTCACGAAAGGGGAAAGCAAGAAAAAAAGGATTCTCACTGCTTTCGTTGTGGAATTTTAGATTTTGAAGTTTCTGGTATATGATTTTCCCCCACCCCCTCTTTTTTGTTCTATCATATTGGAAATATTGAATTCGAGTTGGTACAAAGTGTTCAGCAGAATGGCGGTTCGCATTCCAAAATTGTTCTGTCTTCAGACAAGCTTCAGGTACCATCTATGATACTTTCTCGTGTTTTCTTGACACTGATGCTTGAAAGGCGGTTCATAGTAAGTAAGTTTTGCCATTATTTTCCATAATGGAACATGAATTTATTGTTCATTCTTTCAATGTGGCATCTGAGTTATTGCTGCTCGCAGTTTGTATTGCATGCACTTCTAGGAACCAGCTCAATTTTACTACTCTCTATGGGCTTATGAGTTCAGTAATGATAATATATCTGATTTGCTTGCGATTCTTCTTGGTCTTATGTAGACTTTATCTTGTCATATTTTCTATTTAAAATTACATGCCGGTTATCATGAGACCATAAAAATAACTGAACGTCGCAGCAGTCTTTTTGTATTAGATATGTCTTTTCCACATTCTTTATTGGTCAAATATTTAGCTGGATGGCTTGCTATGTTTTACTTGAAACATTTTAATATGAATAAGGATTAGAAATGTTATCATTTGTCTAAACGTGTATCTTGCATTCCTCAATGATCTATTCAAGTTGTTTGTTTTTTAAAAATCTGTTTGGCTACTCTTCATTTTATAAGGCTTTTGTTTTCCATGCTTTTACCTTATAGAGGGCCATACAAGAGAAGTGACTGTTGAAAATTGAGACAGATTAGGCTGATAAAGCAGCAAGGCAATCAAATCATGATAAGGCTGTTGCTATGGAGATGTACACAAAGGTATCTTCTGCGAAAGCAGTTCCATGTTGTGCTTTTATGAACATCTAGAATAATAGCAAAACTTGGAACATTCATTGGTTAAATTTGAATATGTATCCTGCGTAATATATTTTCTAATTCAGTTGAATAAATAGTGTTTTCACTTTTTAAAGGTTCTAATTTGATTGGGGTAGTCTAAGTAGCATGTTCAATGGTACTGAACATTGCATTGAATGTTTTAAAATGATAGAAAACACATTATCTTGAAAATGATTTGACAAAGATCTCTATTAAAACTTAGAATTGAATTTTTTTAGTGTAATGAATCTGGTTAGGATACTTTTCCCATTTTGATTTTCAGAGAATGATTTGTTCTTTATTCTTGATGTGTGGTGATTGTGGTTTTACCCCTTTTTGTCATCTGATCATTAAATTGTTTGCGGCTTTTCATGTTCTCTTTAAAGTTGTTGCTCATATTCTCCACTTGTTGTTTTTTTATGGTTTAGGCATACTAGATAGTCGACTATACCCACCTAATTGTCTAAATTGATTTCCTTCATCCTAATTTTCATATATTAGCTTCGTTCTTTTGTTTTGGCTGTGTAGTTGAACGATCTGTTGCTGGGTTCGGCTTGTCATCATTTTTCTTTAGGTTGATATCGGTGTAATGAGGTATGATTTCAAAATCATGTGATTTATCTATTTTTCTGAAGGTGATTTTTACAATTTACAGGACATCATTGAACTAGTTATGAGAAAGGTTCATTCTGATGACAAATATGGAGTATGTTTTAAGGATAGTGTTGAAGACATCATGCATGAGGATGAGGATGTAATATCATCCCATTGTCACATAACATATTATATGTTTTTTCGAGGAAATATTGTAGATGTGTTTGGTCATTGGACGTGCTCATACTTTTTCTTTTGGTCTTGCAATTATTAATTTTTTGTTGAGTTTTTAGTTTTTCATTAAATGTCATCTTACACATTTGATAACAATTTTGCAGGGGATGTTGAATTCATTACATACCACCGAATATCGGGTCATTCACAATCATCTAAATTACAAGATTGAAGATCTTGATAAGGTTGATTGTTTCTTAAGCATGAAGAACCTGCTTCATTCAAGTTCACCTCGTAGTTTCAAGTTCGTAAATGGGATGATGCTATGTTCTAGAGTTTGAGTGGTGTAGTGTCTTAAAATAACTTCCATTTAGTATTACATTTGATTTTGCTTGTTCTTTTGAGGTTGAACTCGTCTTTCTTAGATGATTCATTGTTAGAAAACATCATGTATGTTTATTTCAATAAAATCTATCATTGCTTTTAATGTCATTATTTGTCGTTTTTTAAATAGATGTAATTCAATAATGGTAATTAAGAATTTATTGTAAAATCATTGTACTGCTATGAATAATTAATAATGACAAGTAAAAATTGACGGTAAAAAGACTTGTGGTGACGGGAATACTGATATTCTAATGATGAGGTATATTGTTAGTATTGTTATTTTTAATGAGGGGAGATCGAGGCAACAATGATGAAAATTTTCTTCATTAATATGAGCTTTTTGTGAGAGTATAAAATCGTCATTAATTATATAACAACAATAATGACAGGATGCTATACAGTTATTATTTACTTTTAGCTAGGAAGGCGTAAGAGTGACGGGCCATGACGGGAAATTACCCGTCATTAAATGTCTTCAATGACAGATATTGACTTTTAATGACCGATTTTCCCGTCATTAAAAGCCAAATTTCTTGTAGTGTTTAAATCGTGTTGTTCTTCTGATTCATTTTACCAACCAATCGAGCTTTGACATTCTCCAATCGGGTTGACATATATGCACCAAATATTCGATATTAAATGTATCAAACTATCAAAGATTTGGTCACATACATTTATACTTCTTGAAAAAACTATACTATTTTTGTTGTACTCGGAGATCGGATACATTCAGCTTGGGCGGATTAAAATACTACCAAGTGGCAATCATACTTGAAATTAATGATACTTACGCTGACGAGAATATTGTATGTCATCATAGTATTTTGACATTAAATCATAATAAAAAAAAGCCTGTAAATTAAATCAAAGTCTCTTGCTTGTTTCTTTTTATACGAGCTTTGTGTATTACTCTGATATGACATTAGGCTTATATGAAATATAAAATTTACTGTAAACATTATGTAACGCCCCGCTCCCGGATACCGAGCCCTTATCCGGAAGAGAAACGTTCGGTGCGTATAGCATTAAATAAATCTAATATTATACGCCAGCATCTACGTCATCGTATCAAAATAAAGCAAACGGAGGCTAAAAATATTCGGGTAAAAACATAAATGCTACTATGAATAGAAATTAACCATACTAAAGATGGATTGTTAATTGCAACGACGAAAAACCTAAAAACTTATACAATACGAGGTCTTAAAAGTACCAACCAAACTTACAAAGATCTTAGAAGTAGAAGTACAATAAGTCTAAGAAAAAGAAACTAAAAGTTTCATCAAGGCATCATTGTCCTCAAAATTCGTCATCTACGCTTGGTCAACATGTTCGTCTTCTCACCCCACAATGCATACAAAAAAAAAATACAAAGGAGGTAAGTACAAAGTACTTAGTAAAAGTGAGAAGTTAATGAATAACTAAGTTCTACAACAAAAGGTTCATTATTGTTTCTAGGTTATCTTTATGAGTCCGACTCAATCTAGGGTTCACTCCAAGTCCATCAACATGTCGTGGCTATACGTTTCTAACTTAGCTTATCTTGGTTACATCATTACTCAAGGGCACTATGCATGGCGTTCATCAGCCTGAAGATATACTTGCTAACTAACGGTGATTAGCACCGATTAGGTCTGGGGTCTCCCCGGTATGCGTATACGTTCGATGAATTTCTTCCACTACCCTTCAGCCTTTTGAGCCAGTAGCGTTGTTCACCTTTTAAGAACGTATCACATCGTTGATATGAAATAGTGCCTAACCGAGAATAGGTGATGTTTTATCTTTTACTATCACATATGTAAGTTTATTATTGTGTATTAACTAGCCACCTAAGTGTTTTCAAGTAAGCTCCCTCACATACACTACTCTCTTTCCTAGACCACTAGACACGGACAATGCCTAACAATTACACATACATTGATGAACTCTAGTTCATCAAAGCACAAGCCCTTTCATGCTCTTCCGACGGATCCGAACTTCAACTCCTTATAGAGTACATTCGGTGCCGAAACTAAACGAATCGGAAGCTCAATCGAAGCTTGTTAAGGTTTTATTAATGTTATAAGACCAAAGGATAACAATTAGAACGTATTACAAAACCCTAAAACACGGTTTTCTACACTTAATCGATTCCTAACCCAAACCAAACACGTTTATCAACAAATTATTCAAAAAAACAGCAGTAGAACTCAACTCAAATATACCAAAAATATCACATCTCATTAATTACAACTTCACATGAATTTTATCACCAAACAACACCAAAACTCACCGGAACTCAACCTATCATTATAAAACTATAATTACTCATTAGGAAGAGACTCTTACCTTAATTGCAAAAAAACCGATCCAAAACCTTCAAGAAAAAGCTGAATTTCTAAGCCTTCAACTTGTAACCTAATTGATCAACAGGTAAACCTAAAAATCCAATCTTTCTTGAAAATCCCGAATTGAAAAAGTGTGTAAACTGAGTATTACCTGAATTAAATGTTGTAAAAATATTTTTAGAATGATCTACGCTCCAAGAAGATCGTTTTGACTACTCATGGCTGTGAAACAGTGCTACGGATTAAAAGATATGAATTTTTTAAGAAACGAACTCGACGATTACAAAAAACTAGGGCTAAATTGAAAACTTACGGAATAAGGATATTTTATTTTCCAAAGTTGCGTCTCGTCGCATTGATCACTTTTCTCTCCCGCGGCATCTTGAACAGATGAACGGATTGGCCCTGCGATTGGAGTTTACGTTCTAAATTTTTTTCTGAAAACTCTGCGTCTGTTTCTCCCTAGCTTGCGTCGTCCTCTCTTTTTTTTCTTCAGAATATGCGTATGAAATAAAAGAAGGATTTTGGGGATTATTTCCTTTAAAAAGTTATTAATTAAATCCTTTTTAACTAATAACTCAATCCTTTAATTAAATCCTTTTTAATTAAATAAATAGGACAATTAATAATTAGGTCATACCAAAAAACCCAATTACTACTTTGCCCTTTCTGAAAAGTCGGATGTTACATTCCTCCCCCCTTAAGAGGAGTTTCATCCTCGAAACTCAAACGTAACTGGGAGGTACTTGAACTCTGGACTTTACAAAGCGTCTTGTTCTTAACTCTCATGTCGTCTCTGTCGTTGTGTGACTGTTTCTCTGAATGAAGACTAGTTGTACATCTTTGTTCTTAACTTTCTTCGGCTACCGTTCTAAAGTGCACTTGATTACTCCGCGTAGTTCAAGATCTCTTCAACCACTTCAAGGTCCATGCTTGCTTCCAAATCAACATTGGTTAAGCATAAGTTCATCACTGGCTCAAGAGGGACGTCTTTAGATGCACTTCATCATCAGCTTCAGATTCTAACCGTATTCTTCTTCCGTCTTCCCAACGCTTCTGCTTATCTTGAGCCAACTTGAGGTTGCGATGCTCCACTTCAATATTCTCGTTGGCTCGCTGTATCAACTCTGGTCTCAAAATTTGTCATCTTTGTTTCACTTCAACCCTGAAAATTGGGGTTCTTCGCTTTTCTCCATGTAGAGTTTCAAATGTTGACATATGGATGTTGTCGTGGTAACTATTATTGTATACAGTTCTTCTACCTCTATCTTCATGAAAGATCATCAGTGGTGCTGTTCCAACTCTCTGTGCATCTTGGTTGCTCCGGATGAACACAAGTGCTATCTTGTGGCTTCATTCATCACTTTGACACAAACTTGTTGTAGAACCGCAATGATCCCAGCTAAAGGGCTTCTGAGTCTCGTTGGGATGGAGAACATGCATTTGCCATACTTTCTCTCTGACGATCTGATCCCATCCTTATGCCAATAAGAGTTAGCTTGGAAAAACAAAAAGAGTTTGAAGGTGACAGGTTGAGCACCAGGAAGACTAAACCATTTAGAAATCAAAAGAGGGCAGAATCTCACATGCAGGAGCTTTAGAGACAAAACGAGTACACTGATGGGAGTCAACTTTACTGTACTTTGGTGTGCAATTTAACTCCCGTTTATCACTCTATTGGCCTATTTTGGGTAGATATAGACCTGTTTGAGAGTAATATCGAGATTTATATGCACGGGGAGTTAAACTGTCACATCGATAGTAAACTCTGCCTTTTTGACGATATTTGACTCTTTTTCGAGCACTTTTGTCTTGCGGAATTACGTGTGGTGTTTGTTCGTCTATGTTATTGCAGGACTTAGGTGACTCGAGGACCCGGAAGGCGATGTTTTGGACAAAGAGACATGTTCGTGGCATGTGAGTTGAATGAAAGTGGAAGAAAAGCCAAGTTTGGAGTAAAGACAAGGCAAACGGGCGTTTGCCATACCCCAAACGGGCGTCTGCAGGAAGGCCACCTCGAACGGGCGTTTGGCAAAGGCAGGCGGGCGTCCACAGAATTAAAACATCATTCAGAAAGTTGGGTTTTCAGCTGGATAGGCGTCCAAATGACCCCCAAACGGGCGTTTGAGTAGGTTCAGCCCGATTCAAGAAGCTCAAACACCTCGAACGAGCGTCCAGGGTTTCCAGACGGGCGTTTGGCCCTCAAGTCATGATTCACCAGACGGGCGTTCTGAGGAATGCGAATGCCCGTCCCCTGAAGACGAAACCCTAATATCTTCATATTCTCCAGGCAGACGGGCGTTCTGTTGAAATAGTGTCCTAAACCAGACTACTCTAGTTTTAGGGTCTTTGGTTCCAAGTGTTGTCCATACACATGGGACACCAAAAAACATAAATTTGACCCAAAAACATTGCCTTGTGTCTTTGTTGTCTATAGCAACCAACATAAGGGATATAAATGTTTTCACCCCTACCAAAAGATTTTACATCTCTAGGCATGCGTCCTTTGATGAAACACAATTTCCATACCACAACAGATTTGTACCCACCAACACCACACACGTTCTAAATCTTATTGATCCCTGGCTTCCTACAACTAGCCCAGCCACTTGTGGAAGCTCCACAACGTCCTATGTCCCAGCATTACCTCGGGAAGAGCCCATGCCTATAGAAGAATTTAGCCCTAACATTCCTATACATGACCATGTTAGTCCTGAACCTACCTCACCAGAACCCATTCTATTCCCAATGCCTCACCAGAAACACCAAGATCCTCAGAGACATGCCAACTCCCACATCAGATCAACACAACTCTACAGATACCACTCTTTTAGATTCAACCACATCCCCTACTAGCCCACCTACTACTCCTAATACCCCACATACACATTCCATGACCACCAAAGGACAACAAAATATATTCAAACGTAACCCCAAATATGCCTTGACTGTATCCTACTCTACCATTCCCAAAGAACCTAAATCAGTCAAATCAGCTCTCAAACATGAAATATGGAGAGCTGCAATGCAAGAGGAACTTGATGCCCTTGCTCAAAATCAGACTTGGGAACTAGTCCCTAGACAACCCTACATGCATGTGATTGGCTGCAAATGGGTGTTTAAAGCCAAACTTACACCCCAAGGCATGCTAGAAAGGTTGAAGGAAAGACTTGTAGCCAAGGGCTACAGTCAAATTGAAGGCCTAGACTACACAGAAACCTTCTCCCCAGTTGTTAGACCTAGCAGCATAAGAATCCTCTTGTGAATTGTTCTTGCTTATCAATTTCCTATAAAACAGTTAGATGTGAAAAATGCTTATTTACATGGCTATATTTCAGAATCAATCTACATGGAACAGCCACCAGGTATGACTAATCCTCAATATGTTAGGTGTAGTGCCCGAAAGACAATTTGTGTAATTGTTTTTAATGGATGACAGAATTTATCTCACCTTATTACTTGCTTTGTGCTTGTAAGTAATACACTGCTGCAAACCCTAAGTATATCAGTATGTAACCGCTTAACTCGGTGTATGGCATGCACGTGAGGATTGAGTTAGTGGTGATATACTTAAATCGTTAGTCCGTGGTGAACTTAATCGAGTTTAGGGTCTCTTGATTAAAACACCAATAATGCGCCCGAACACCTTAGGGTGTGATAGTCTTATCCGGACTTGTCGGTAGAGAATACCTACGTGGGGCATTTATATATGATGGCATTCATATAGGACTTGGACCGATTTAATCTGTTTTTCTCGATATAATTCCGTATTCGAGGAATCTTATTAAATCATTAGATGATCATATATGGATCAACCTTAATCCCGAGGTGATCACGGGTGTCTTTGCTTGTCCCGGGGTAGTGTTTGATGTGTTAGTTACGGTTCACTTAAATATGTGTTCCAAGCCACTTCTCATTGGCACTATCTCCGGATGAGTGAGTAGTTCGATTTTCACGGACATGGAATCCATTCCTTCCCGCGGGAAGTAGAGAGACAAGATCCCCTTATTTGTTAGCCCTAAGAAAGTGATCGATCCCGGGAGTTTCGCATTTGACTAATTAGCTACTAGTCAGATATGCATACTAATTGATCATCAGGGGGTTGATGGTAAATAAGGATAAGATATTCTGAGTCGGGTTCACGGAGACTTCCCACTCAGAATGGACAGTCTATGGAGGGTTAATCCGTATGTAGTGATTATATCAATGGACGCTTATTCACTCTATGGGTTGAGTATAAGTATACATCTATAATCGGTAGAGTTCGGTTTCGGGTTTATGGTGGCGTAATCCCGGAATTAATAATTAATGTACTTATTCTCGCTCGACGAATAATTAATTATTGGAGCTACGGTTATAGGTCCATGGTCCCCGATGTGGCTTCGTAATTCGGACTAATAATCTTGTTATTAGGGCCTCGGTGATAATTAATTGGTGGCCGGGCCGATTAATTGATATGCATGAATATTATTTAGTTGGGCTAAATAATATAATACACATAAAAGACATTTTATGTGGGGCTTTTAAACCCTAGGGGTGGCGCCTCATACTTCATTAAATGCAAGATTTGATTTTCTTGTGTGATTAATGATTAATAAAAGATGATTTATTTGTAATTGATTGATTGATTAATCACAATCTTTTATAAATGGAATTATCCTTTATTGTGATTTCTTTTTAATTAATTAGAAACTTGGAGGCCAAGGATTTACTCTCCTATATAAAGAGAGTTCTTCCAAGACATATGACATTGAAAATTTCGCCCCATATAACCAAAAAAGAGAGAAAAAATTAGTTTTCTTGTCTTGGGTTTTAGAAGAAGAAAAACTATAAGTTTTTCTTAGTGTTGCATATCGAGGAGGTTCGTGTATCAAGAAGGGTGTCCACCAACCGCCGTTTGGAGAACACATCGGAAGATCTTGGCATCTCTTCCTACTATTGGTAACTTGATCTTAACCCCCTTGTAGTAGTTTAAGTCCTTTAATTATGTATTGTGATATATAAGTCGTGATCCATCCGCTGCGCGTAGATCTAACTCGCTTAGATCTAAGAACCTGCATCCTTCATGTGGTATCGAGCCGGGTTCCACGATTTATATATTCATAATCGTAGTTAAACGATTTAAAGGAGTGGAATTGCATGTAGGTGATATTTTACTTATTATTATGCATTAATTATTTTTAAAGTTGTTATGGTTGAAGAGATGGATTGGGGTTGGCACCGTTTTCCCGTTAGATCTATTGTAAACTCATATAAACGATGAAAATTCGTTCATATGAGTATAGGAAATTATGTAATTTATTTATTATTGCAAGTTTAATTTCCTGTAAATAGATCTGTTTAGTAGCTGTTTAGTCTTTTCGTTTTTCCCGTTGTTTGAGCTGTTAAAACGAAGATCCCTCCGGTCAGAATCAAGATTGGAAGTTGATGAACAATCCCACAAATTTTGGTGTCGATCAGAGTCCGTTTGGGTTTCCGTTCGTTGCTGCGAAGTGGCTGCTGTAACAGAAAAACGCAGGATTCACAGAAACCCTAACTGTGACTTCTTCGATTTTCTGGGAACAATTGGACCGTTCAAATTAAAATCCGACCAGTCAGATCGATAATCATGGAGGTTTGGACGTGAGATAAAATTTTCAGGACGATCGGGATTCATCTTCATCCCCGATCGATCTCGGAAAGTATATGATGCGCTGCTGTGAGAGTCTGTTTCAGCAGCAAGTTGGGCGGCTCACTGAGGAAGATTGACAAGTCAAAGCTCCGATCCGACCGTCCTTCTTGAAGTCCGAAGAATGAAGATCAGATCGGGAAAGTTTCATCCCGATCCAAGTTTGTTTGATATGCCGATCGTCGATGATTCTCAACAGCTGCAGATTAGGGTTTTAATTTATTTTCGAATAGATTAGTTACGGGGGTGCCAACGGTCCATCTCGGTGTTTATTTTCCGCACTAGTATACATGTGTAGATTGTATGAGTAGAACCGGAAAATTGCCATGACATGCATCATATCATGAATTCCACTCCACATGCATACATGTAGAAATTAATTCGAGGAATTAGTTAGGCATGTATAAAACACACGATTAGTTTTAATTAATTGTTTGATATTAATTAGAAACTAATTAGGGTAAAAACCGAGGAACACAGGTTTTTTCAATCGTCGAGGTTGGGTGATGGATTCTCGGTGAATCCCACTCTGCGAAAGCATAAGGAGTAAAATCCCGAAACCTCGTGGTTAAGGTGTTGGATTCTCGGTGAATTCCACCTTACCTAAGACGAGATTACGTTTTTGTTCCGTAGTGTCTACGTGAAAGTTTGATGTTTAAGGATTGGATAATCACGGGCAAACAAGTTCGAAAGTGGTTTAACCACGGTTGGGTGGTCAACAGTAGCTACGGCTCAATCGACTTCACCCTCCACGTGTGGCGTTTGCACGGGGGTCTGGCAATACTGAGCCATCCGAAGAGCCACTACGGCTCAACGGACCTCTCCTAGCCTTGACCCGTCCGACGGCCACATATGTTCTAACGAATAGGTCGGGTGGGCTAGCCCACATAACCGACAACATTCGGGCCTATGATTTATTGTTCCTTAATGTAACATCAAGTCCAAAAACGTGATCAGTAAACCCACCACTTTTTCAAAATATTGAGTAGGAGCGGGAGAGGCGACACCGACCCCACGGCCTCTACCGTTGACACAAGCAATGTGAGAGAATGGTGACGCCTCGTGCCGGCTCGGGACCGGCCTCCCTAAGGAAGGCCTTCACCGCTATCAAAATTCAAGGCTTGGTCTCCGAAAGGATAGGATTTTGGGTACTCGTCGGGTCACCGACCGACCCTAAGGCGGCACACTCGGGGTCTACCTAAAAATCCGAGACAAGAGGTCACACTCATAAAGGGTATTTTTGGTAGTACCTTGGCTGAAAAAGGAAAGGTAATTGACGATCACAAATGAGATGTTCGATTCTCAATCGATCTTCAATATTAATCGAAACCTCTTTGACCTACCCTAAGGCGGCACCGAGGCATTAGATTAAATCCTTGGAACGGTAGGATAGACTATAAGTACTTAGTTTAAGTTCCTAAAATTTTAGTAGTGTATGATTTGGATTTATTTTCTGTCAATTTTATTTACAACTGTAATATATATCTCTCTAAGGTGCTAGACTGCTAGTGTAAAATTGACTAGTAATGACTTCGTTAAAAAGTGGTAAGTAACTAGAACGTTGTATTTATTAATCTCACATGCGATTAATTTTTCGGAAGAGATATTTCTCTTGAAGCCTTCAAAACTTAAGTGACGTAAATAGGCATGTCACTGCTGTCACTCGTGCAGAACGAGAGACAACCGTAGTTAGTTTGAAAGATGATTGGGACGATAAAATTCTTCTAGTGAATTGTGTAGTGTCTACACGAGAAATTTTCTGATAGAAAAATTGGAGAATCATAATTAAAGTGTCGCTAGTTAGACGGTATTTGGAACCGATAAACTAGTGGGAGCTTTTATATTATGTTTTTCTAATTTATTAGAAAATCAGTCCCACTGGGTAACACTTTCATTAGACATCCCACGCTTCACGAGTAGTGCTACTCAAACGAACTCGCTAGTTCAAGACTATTTCCTTTTAAGGAAAGTTAAGAATGGGAAAGAATGTCTATAAGTGTTAATCATCTTAACTAAAGTTTTAAGGCTAAACCGAAATATTAATTAAAGAAAGTATAGGATAAGGAAAGTGATTTCGGATCACTAACCAATGAATCCTTAGCGACTTTCTTAACCGAGTAACTTGACTCAGTGGCTTAGTTCTTTGGAAGAACAATGAAGGCGTGCCTTAATAAAGTAACAACGGGCGATAATTTCGGCTAGAATAGTGGGAGTGATATAAGGAAATGAATTTCGGATTCTATCCTTGAATATCACGAGAAAAATTTATTTTTCGTTTACGGATTCGTTGAAACAAATGGATTCACTTTCATCTCGATACTACGAGCTTGCCTTAAACAAAGTGAAGATGACATTTGTAGTACGAATCTGTGACTCGGACTTTTGTTTGATAAAGACAGAACCACTAAGAAAAGCTGAATAGGTATGTGTAACACGTCTAAAACTATTAAAGGTAAAAGGTTTCCGTATTAAGATAAACGACCTTTCAATATCTATTAATTAGTGCATATATCCTAGAGACAAGACTTGCTGACTGGCTAAGGGTGATTCCTATCTCCCAGTCTTGGAACACTATCTCAAAGGAACAATGACTAAGTTTCCTTTCAATCGGGAAAGGGTAATAGATTTGAAGGGGTAACATAGCTTGTTCACCATGACCTTCGGGGTCTAGTGAGAGATACAAGCTAGTGGGAGTTTTTGAGTGGTGACATTTTGTCTGATAACTACTCGAAACGTGATTTAGTTTATCAAAAGAATACGAGGAGGAGTCTCTCGATTTTAGCGAGAGAATACGGTATTCCATGCTCGAAATAGGCTATCGCATAGTCTTGGGACGATGCTCGGCCTGCCTCCTAGTAGAATGTTTCTCACTGAGGAAGAAACCATAGACTTGCCTGATATAGTTATTAATGTGCTACAATACACTGTTAAACTCGATTAAGATAATTGGTTGCAAAATAACGGTTAACATTATTATAACCGAGAAGTCTACCTAGAAGATGCCAGTGAATTTATGGATAATGAGTGAATTCGGTTCACACCACTTCCATAAATGTAGGCATTTAGCATTTAATGCTTGAAGGTAGGACTGGGGATTTTGCGCATACGTTCAGATTGTGACTGTTCGTGAAATATCTTAATGAGACGAGTGAAGGTTGATTATAAGATTCTTGAGATCAGAAAGTGACGGTTGAACTGTCACAAGCCTTCTGATAGAATCTATAAGAAACAGCCTTAAACCTTGGAGTACGGTTACCCAAAGGTAGTTACTATCTGATTTAATCAGACCACGTCCAACATTAATTGTTGGTGATTACACTGATAAATACTACTAGATCAGAATGTCAATCCACCCAAGACACGGTGGGAGTATGGTTTAACCGTTGACCCATTGTGATTTTGTGGACTTTATAATCTGGCTTTGGGGTGATTGATAACCTATGGCTCTTGGTGGGGTCAGTATAGGATTCGATTATAGAGGTTGGTTTGAAAACCTTAACCCCGTGAATGGAGTTTTGGTACTCCGCTCGTTCGACCTCTTGTAGAACCACCCGAGTGTCTCGGGCCCGGTGGGAGCAATTGGATCTAAACGGAAAAGAGTCGAATGAATAGGAAAGTTTAAAATTTCAGCGCAAAGTTGAGTGGTATAGGGGTGATTCCCTGACAAGTAGAGAGTTAACCAGACCTTGAACTCTCTCACCACTCAGTCTTTCTAGATTTCGTTAGAAAGCAGAAAATAGAGGTGATTCCCTGAGACTTTCTTGCCGAACAACGGAATCTGAATTCATTCAGAAGGGAAGGGTTTTAGCTAAGAATGAATAACGGATTCGTTACAAAGCAGAAGATAGGGGTGATTCCCTAAGACCTTTTTGCGAGACTAACGATATCTTAATTCATTCGAAAGAACCTTTGGTAGGAGGCACTGCCATGGCTTATATCCTTTGTGGATTTAAGAGAACCTCTCGGTCATTTAAAAGTCACATGTTTTAAAATATGTGGACTTGACCAGAGTATTGATAAGTCTTTCGTAGACTGGATATCAATATTGGTAAAGTAGTAGTATTAGTGTTCATGAATGATAACACTAAAACGGTTGGAAACAACATGGGTGTGCTATCTGAAGTCGGAAACTGACACGCCAAGATTCTCGGATGAGAGAATTGGACTATATTCTAAGAATTTGATTCGGTCAAATTCACAAGAATGAGTCATTGGCTATCCCATCCGTCTTATTGGTTAAGATGATCATGCATATACGTATGCAACATTCAACGAGAGTAGTCCTACCTTACATCTCAGGAATGATTCTCTAAATCTCCGGATAAAGAGAAAATGGGATAGAGTCTCTCTTGGATAACGGCAAGTCAGGTTATCACAAGTCAATAGTAGTCGAATCTCGGATTCGTGCATTGAAAAGCATTTTAGTACGTCCTCAAGTATCTTTGAAGAACGAGGAATAATGTGCTTGTATATTCGGGTGAAAACTTGAATATGGTTGACTACACAGATTCTGACTTATAGTCAGATTAAGGATGATCGTTGGGACGATCTCGGACTCAGTGTTTAATCATTGTGATGGAGCTATAGTCTGGAGAAATCCAGAATCGCCAATCGATTTTAGTTAATCGGATACGTAGCAGCTTTCGGAGCAGCTAGAGTGGTGATATGGCTTAGGAATTTCCTTTCTGATCTGGGAGCAATTCCAGGTCTAGTGAGCCGATATCACTTCATTGTGAAAACAGTGAAGTGATAGCTTAGAAGGATCTTCTCAGTCACTAGAGGTCAAAAGCATATTGGGAGAGAATACCGCCTGATTAGATGGACCGGTGACGTTTCGATCCTAAAGATCGTTTCGAGCCGACAACCTAACTGATCAGTGTACCAAGTCGAGTGCTTGGAGGGTACGGCATTGATGGATATGTCTCATCTGCTTTTAGAGCAAGTGGGAGAGTGTTGTGAATAAGATGAGAAAGGGTGTGCTCTAAAAACAATCGTTACTTGTCATTTCGTGCAAGTGGGAGATTGTTAGGTGTAGTGCCCGAAAGACAATTTGTGTAATTGTTTTTAATGGATGACAGAATTTATCTCACCTTATTACTTGCTTTGTGCTTGTAAGTAATACACTGCTGCAAACCCTAAGTATATCAGTATGTAACCGCTTAACTCAGTGTATGGCATGCACGTGAGGATTGAGTTAGTGGTGATATACTTAAACTGTTAGTCCGTGGTGAACTTAATCAGAGTTTAGGGTCTCTTGATTAAAACACCAATAATGCGCCCAGAACACCTTAGGGTGTGATAGTCTTATCCGGACTGTCGGTAGAGAATACCTACGTGGGGCATTTATATATGATGGCATTCATATAGGACTTGGACCGATTTAATCTGTTTTTCTCGATATAATTCCGTATTCGAGGAATCTTATTAAATCATTAGATGATCATATATGGATCAACCTTAATCCTGAGGTGATCACAGGGTGCTGCTTGTCCCGGGGTAGTGTTTGATGTGTTAGTTACGGTTCACTTAAATATGTGTTCCAAGCCACTTCTCATTGGCACTATCTCCAGATGAGTGAGTAGTTCTGATTTTCACAGACATGGAATCCATTCCTTCCTGCGGGAAGTAGAGAGACAGTCCCCTTATTTGTTAGCCCTAAGAAAGTGATCGATCCCGGGAGTTTCACATTTGACTAATTAGCTACTAGTCAGATATGCATACTAATTGATCATCAGGGGGTTGATGGTAAATAAGGATAAGATATTCTGAGTCGGGTTCACGGAGACTTCCCACTCAGAATGGACAGTCTATGGAGGGTTAATCCGTATGTAGTGATTATATCAATGGACGCTTATTCACTCTATGGGTTGAGTATAAGTATACATCTATAATCGGTAGAGTTCAGTTTCGGGTTTATGGTGGCGTAATCCCGGAATTAATAATTAATGTACTTATTCTGCTCGACGAATAATTAATTATTGGAGCTACTGGTTATAGGTCCATGGTCCCCGATGTGGCTTCTGTAATTCGGACTAATAATCTTGTTATTAGGGCCTCAGTGATAATTAATTGGCTGGGCTGATTAATTGATATGCATGAATATTATTTAGTTGGGCTAAATAATATAATACACATAAAAGACATTTTATGTGGGGCTTTTAAACCCTAGGGGTGGCGCCTCATACTTCATTAAATGCAAGATTTGATTTTCTTGTGTGATTAATGATTAATAAAAGATGATTTATTTGTAATTGATTGATTGATTAATCACAATCTTTTATAAATGGAATTATCCTTTATTGTGATTTCTTTTTAATTAATTAGAAACTTGGAGGCCAAGGATTTACTCTCCTATATAAAGAGAGTTCTTCCAAGACATATGACATTGAAAATTTCGCCCCATATAACCAAAAAAGAGAGAAAAAATTAGTTTTCTTGTCTTGGGTTTTAGAAGAAGAAAAACTATAAGTTTTTCTTAGTGTTGCATATCGAGGAGGTTCGTGTATCAAGAAGGGTGTCCACCAACCGCCGTTTGGAGAACACATCGGAAGATCTTGGCATCTCTTCCTACTATTGGTAACTTGATCTTAACCCCCTGTAGTAGTTTAAGTCCTTTAATTATGTATTGTGATATATAAATCGTGATCCATCCGCTGCGCGTAGATCTAATTCGTTTAGATCTAAGAACCTGCATCCTTCACAATACTCTTCCCATGTCTGTAAGATAATAAGAGCACAATATAGGTTAAAATAGGCCCCTAGGGCTTGGTTTGACAAATTTAGTGCCTTTTTACTATAGTACGGGTTTGTTTGTAGTCTTTCAGATCCTTCTTTATTTTATTGTCATACTAATAAAGGCACACTAGTGCTATTACTTTATGTAGATGACATGCTCATTACAGTATCTAATGCCCAACTTCTGCAATCTCTAGTACATCTTCTCAGTCAAGAATTCCACATGAAAGACTTGGGATCTGTGCATCATTTTTTAGGTGTGGAAATTCATCAGACATCTACTGGCCTGCACCTAAGTCAAGCACACTATGCAACAAGCATTCTTGATAAAGCAGGAATGACAGAGTGTAAACCTATGAGAACACCCATGGAGACCAAACTCAAAAACAAGGAAGATTCCCCAATATATGCAGATGTCACATTTTTCAGAAGTCTCATTGGTGCACTTCAATATCTAACCTTTACAAGGCCAAATATCTCTTTTGTAGTCAACCATCTCTCTCAGTTTCTACAAAACCCTACTCAAGCACACATGCAGAGAGCACACATGCTTCTCAGATATGTCAAGGGGTCTATCTCACTTGGCATTTCCCTCACAGCTTCCTCAGATCTCAAACTTATTGCCTACTCCGATGCAGATTGGGCAGGTTGCCCTCTCACCAGAAGATCAGTCACCGGTTACTGTACCTTTCTTGGTCCTAATATCATCTCTTGGTGTGCCAAGAAATAGCCAACTATATCCAGATCCAGCTCAGAAGAATAATACAGAGCCATGGCCCATACAGCAGCAGAATTGACATGGCTTACTTATATCCTCAAAGAACTGAAGGTTTCCACTCCAACTACACCAGTCTTATACTATGATAACCTAAGTGCCCTCTATATGACAGTCAATCCAGTCTTTCATGCCAGAAGCAAACACATTGAACTAGACTATCACTATGTCAAGGAACAGGTTGCTAGAGGACTCTTGGTCACTAAACATATTCCAGCTACAGCTCAGACAACTGACAGTTTTACAAAATCTGTTCCCAGACTGATTTTCCAGTATATCAGACCCAAACTTGCCTTGGTGCCTCACCTTAGCCTAGTTTGAGGGGGGTATTAACTAATGCAGAAGTAACCAATGCATTACCATCCAATAATGTCATACAACATAAGATAAATCAAGTTGGCCATGCAAAAAAGGTGGTCATGGAAAAGACTCTCTCAGGCAATTCATCAAACACCTTGCAGATAATTGCGGAAATTGGAAGATAAATTCAAATTTTGAATAAAATACATGTGATTGGAGTCATAAGGTCGAATGGAGAGATAAGGTTGATTAAATCACAGGTTCACCCGCAGACAGAATCCTACATCAGATTAAACTGGAAGTGATTAGCGTTCAAGAGTCCAAAAGCATATCTATTCCCTTTCATTTGTGTTAAGATAGTTTTTTTGTGTTTTAGGATAAAGATACATTTATCTCTATCACAGCTATATTCTTTTGCTATATATTCAAGACCTATGGCAACCAGTAATGTACAGAAAAATAATACACTAGTTCATTCAATAAAATCAAAGTTTTTCTTCCAGTCTTTATCCAATTTTTTCTCAGGTATACGTGACATGGACATTATAGTGATACTGGAGTAATTGATTGTTCTGAAATGATAAATTGTGGTCTCAATATCTGGACCGGTTAAATCCTGTAATATAGTAATCATTATAACTAAAGTGAAATGATATTAATGATATTTGTATCTGATTGACTGAATAACTGAAATGAAATGATTGCAAACAGATTCAAAGCTAAGTACTACACCTTCGTAATACTCAAAAAAGTGAGAGCCCCTTTAAAAGTAAGTTCCGGAGGGATAGACTCTTGAAAATGTAAGCCTAAAAGGAATATGCACGTCTTCGGTAATCCCTCGATTGCGAGGAAATGTATAATATTACTAACTAAAAACTGGCATCTTGACGTATGTGGTCCGGTGATGATCTGGCTTTCTGATTTGTGTTCGTGTTTTATTGTTTTATACTAATATCTTTCATTTTTGGTGGGGAAAAAATTCACTTAATATGTTAAATCACTTAATATGTATGAATTGAAACCATAATGAATTGACATAGCCGACCGGTATTTTGCAGGCTTAAACGAGAAGTCGTTAGGGAAGATTAGGGCAATATACCTTACAAATAATAATATTAATATGCACCCAACAACAAACAGAAGTTGAGATAATCTCCACATATTCTAAATCAATAATATAATATCCAATCCAAGTTTTGACAAATCGCAGGTATATACCAAACTAACAACAGCCAATCATATCTACAAATAATATAATAATAATAAAATAGCACTCGTTTGTTTGCGACTTTGCCAAGTTCCAAACTTAGAAAATAAGTATATATATACATGCATAATCAGCCCCAAAAATATCAGCCACCTTTCAATTAGTCATATCGTGCAGCATTTGAAAGAAGAATACAAAATTACATCTAGCATGGCTAATCGAGCTCTGATACTTAGCTTTCTTCAGAATCAGTTTTTGCTACTGATTTTTCTCTTAACTTCCCTATTTTCTTCACTCAGCTATGCCTATGCAGCACCCACTGGCGGCAAGTGGGATCTGCTGCTTCCCAACATAGGCATTGCAGCTATGCACGTTCAACTTCTCAACAATGACAAAGTCGTCGTTTTCGATAGAACAGATTTTGGCCTATCCAACATCTCCTTGCCTAACGGCCAATGCCGAAACGACCCCAAAGATTTTGCCGTGCCAATCGACTGCACTGCACATTCTGTGGAATATGATGTTTCAACAAACACTGTACGCCCGCTTACGGTTCTTACGGATACTTGGTGCTCCTCTGGAGGCGTCATGCCAAACGGCACGTTGGTTCAAACCGGTGGATTTAATGACGGGGACAGTGCTGTTAGGTTTTTCTCCCCGTGCTCAGCTGGTTCATGCGACTGGCTGGAATTTCAAAACGCCCTATTTCAAAGAAGATGGTATGCAACCAATCACATACTTCCAGATGGCCGACAAATAATTGTCGGTGGTACGTGGACATTTACTTATGAGTTTTATCCCAAATCAGCAGGCGATACACAAGCGATCTATCTGCCTTTTCTTGAGCAAACCCACGACGGAGGTATCGAGAACAACTTGTATCCATTTATCTTTCTCAACCCGGATGGAAATTTGTTCATTTTCGCGAATAATCAATCTATATTGTTTGATTATAAGAACAATGTGGTCGTGAAAACATTCCCTCAAATTCCTGGTGGTGATCCAAGAAACTATCCCAGCACAGGGTCTGCAGTTCTCTTACCATTAAGGAACCTTCAAGGAGCAGCCACTGCAGCTGAAGTTCTCATTTGCGGCGGTGCACCGAAAGGTGCCTATGACAACGCAGTAAATGGTAAATTTGTGCAGGCATTGAATACTTGCGGTAGAATTAAGATCTCTGATCAAAATCCTCAATGGATAATGGAGACCATGCCCATGCCTAGGGTCATGGGTGACATGGCAATACTGCCCAATGGTAACATACTCATCATAAATGGGGCGTCCGCTGGTATTGCCGGATGGGAACTAGGCCGAAACCCAGTTCTAAATCCAGTCATATACCGACCCAATCTGCCGAGTGGATCTAGATTTGAAATCCAAAATGCTTCAAGTATACCTAGAATGTATCATTCGACAGCAATTTTACTTCGAGACGGAAGAGTTTTAGTCGGAGGCGGCAATCCGCATGAAGGGTACATCTTCACTGGAGCTCTATTTCCAACAGAGTTGAGACTAGAAGCCTTTTCCCCCTCTTATTTGTATCCGAGTTTTGATCATATGCGTCCGAATATTATCTTTCCTATTTCTCAGACCCAAGTTACATATGGACAAAAATTGAAAATCCAATTTAAAGTATCTGGATTCCTACGATGGAATCTCGTCACGGTAACCATGGTCTCACCGCCTTTTACCACACATTCATTTTCTCAGAGTCAAAGATTACTTTTTCTTGGAGGAGGTAATGTCAATATTGTTGGATGGTCAAAGTATCAAGTGGGTGTGACAATGCCTAGCACAAGCAACCTAGCACCATCAGGTTATTATTTACTATTCGTGGTTCATCAAGACATTCCTAGCAAAGGAATTTGGATCCATCTCCAATAATATGTATAATCAAGTAGAACATTTTGAGTTTGGATTCTTTGTCATTGTCTTATTATACCTTGTATATTGATTACTTTGTCTGTATGTTTGTTCTTGTGATAAACGCGTGACATATTCTTATTGATTATTAGATGCTAGTCTTACCTTGTGCATTCTCGTGTTTTTTTAAATAAATTTTGTACAACTCATAAATTGTATGCCAACATCCACACTTCATAATGTTTCTCCTCTTGAAAAATTGTTTTTCACTCCTCTGCCTTATATCTATTTCAAGGTTTAATTTTGGATCCAGACTCTACAATAGAAGTCGAGTACATTACGGCCTTAAAGTCGGCAATTGAAGCGATTTGGATGAGGCTTATTACTGAGTTTGGTGTGGTTCTATCAATTGCGTGTGAGTTAATAAAAACAACGAAGGAGGTTAACTGCACATAGACGTGTACTGTCCTTTCAATGGAAGTAGATAAGGTTAGAAGATTGCACCCGTAGCTAAAACTGAATTAGAAACATGTGTTCTGGTTAAATCGGGAAATACGGGGAAATACAGACATAAAGATTAATCACACCAAGTTAGGAGATTGGTGAGGAGGGATATACCAATTACTTTTATGTCTTTATGTTGATATAGGGACCGTATATGTCTTTTTAGTTGGATTTGTGAACTATTATCTATGTTGAATCGTATCTGTGGGATCGACCTTGACTCGCACTTACTATACTGCGATTGACCTAGTACTCTTGCTAGTATTTCATGAGTAGAGTGACTTACACCGCGGATCAGTAAGAAAAAACAAAAAAACAAAACAGATTCTTTCCAAAAAGATGAAGCTTAAACGTTTGATCTTCTTCTCCCTCTCGATTGATGCTTGATCTTGATTCATCTATATCACTGACAATTATGCTATTTTGATAACAAAATGGACACAACACATTTTACACCATTGAACATGGTGTATGACTAATTGATAGTTGAAGATTCCATCATAATCAATGATTTAAGATGTATTGTGTTTATTTTGGTGTTGAAACAATATTTTCCTTAGCTTTAATCTTGGTATAAATGTTGTGAATCATTTTCAACAAGAAATGATATCTTTATATCGCTGACAATTAATGGCATTTTTGTTAGGAAAGAATGGAATGGTTTTTCTTTCCATTACAGTTTTTGTGTATGATTATGAGGTATTTGAATGAAAATGCCAAAAATGGATGGAATGTGATGGAATAAACTGAAAATCGTCAATACAAATGGGTGATTAGGTAAGAGCAGTAGGTGGAAGTGTAGGGTAGGGTAGGTGATGGAGTAAGGTAGGTAGGATGGGTTAAGGTAAGGTCGGGTAGGTGGTGGGGTAAGGTAAGTAAGATGTGTAGGGTAGAATAAGGTGAGATAGGGTAGGTAGGATTGGGTGGTGGGTAGGTAGGATATGGTGAGGTGGTGGGTAAGTAGGGTAAGTGTTCGCGGTTTTATGCAAAGCAAAAGATAACAAGTAATAAAATAAAACCGATGTCAGCCCCAAGTGCGAAGGCTCGCAGCTATAGTGGTGAAACCGGATCGTATCCGCAGGGACTTGTACGAAAAAGAGTTTTTGCCTTCGATTTCTTTTATAAAGTTGATGATTATGATCTCGGATTTTCAATTAACAAACTAAGGTAGCAAACGTGAAAAGAAAGACGATACGTGAAAATTTGTTTAAAGAAAGATTAAAACAACCGAACACACCGTTGATCCACCACCCCACCGAAAATAACAAGAAAGACACATATTCATTCGTAAGTTCTTGGATTATTATCTGCTAAAGAGGCATTTTCCCTTTCGGTTCATCGCCTTTTAATTAGTTCACCACTCTCGGTACAACTAAAGCATTTACGGATCAAAGATATGGATATAAATCCTAATCTAATAACATTCACCCTCAACTTACGTATGTTGGAAGAATATTATCATTCTCCTTCACGGTAATCTACGAATTTATCAACTATCGTATCTAAATTCGATTAGCATGCAACATAAGTATAGATCATACAAATTGCACATAAACAATTCAAACATGAAGGAAGAACAAGAAACTCACTAGAACAAATGAAAACGAAATCCTTGTTTATTCCGGTGATGGTGGCTTCACAACGGTGGTTCTAGCCTCGAGACCTTAGCCGCTCATCTTTAGATTACAATTGTAGCGTTAGAGTCGTATTCCCCGGAAATAACAACTCCTCTACAACAACGAGCCTCCCGTAATCTTTCCAAGCATCATAACGGTGCTTATATTACAACATTACATCGCATTATTCCGGCGAGTGCCGTTTACGCATTTATTTAACTAAAAAACAACAAAAGAGACGATAGAGATCTATATAAGAGAGATATAAAGATAGGTGCAACTCCCCAAGCTTGCAATGAGCTTCTATTTATAGACCATACCACAAGGCCGGCGCGTGCCGGAGCACCACCGGCACGTGCCGGCTAAATAGTATATATTCTCTTGTTGTCAGACCCACGTGCCAGTGTCAGAGATATTTCTGCAAGATCCGGCCTTCTCCGGCGCGTGCCGGCCATGCAACATATCAGATGTTCGTAGAAACCTATCTCGAGCTGTAGACCTCAGATTGACATGATTTAATATTCGTTGGAAAGCTCTCTTGAAGATCTACAACTTTCATCAAGGACTTTTTCTCTGAAAATGCCTCTAAGTTAGGTCAAATGTCCGTTGAAGATGAGTTACGGTAGAAATACTAAGGACAGTTGATCTGTTCGATCTCGTTTGCTTATGGCATAATCTTTTATCCCTTAGAAGATATGATTTAGGCCCCCAAACATGTCCTCTCTTGAGATCTCGATAAACGTATAATCCTTCAATAAGAGCAACAAAACACCAAACGTAAATCTGACACTAAAACCCTTATTTATATCGTTTTTATAACTTATGCATTTAATTATAACTAACTATGATTTTTATAAGTTTTCAATGCATTTATATGAAATTACACTAAAATATCATAAAAAATAATAATAAAAAGTCTTATAATATAATCATATTTTTGTCATACAGTAAGGTAGGGGTAAAATATGATAGGGTGTGGTAGGGTTAGGTAGCTGAGTGAAAACGTAGGTTGGGGTGTTAGGATAGGGTTGGGCTAGGTAGGAAGGGTGGAGTAGGGTATGTGGTTAAGGTAAGGTAAGGCACGTAAGGTGGGGTAAGGTTGGTAGGGTGAGTAAGATATGGTGGGGTGAGATTAGGTATGTTAGGATGAGGTGGTGGGTGGGTAGGGTAGAGGTGGGGTGAAATAAGGTAGGGTTAGGTTGGTGAGTGAAGAGGTATGTTGGGGTGGTAGGGTAAGATAGGGCATGGAAGGTAGAGAAGTAGGGTGAGGTGTGGTAATATAGGGTGAGGCGAGCTATGGGATGGAATGGGGTGAGGTGGCGTAGATTAGGTAGGTTTGGTTAAGTATATAGTTAGGTATTTGCGGTAGGGTAGGGGTAAGGTGGTTAGGATAATATGAGGTAGGTGGGTGGTAGAGTTGGTTGGGGTAGTGAGATAGGGTAGGGTGGGTAAAGAGAAAAGGTGCGGTGGGGTGATTAGGAAGACGTGTGGTGTGTATGGAATGGTGGGAATAATATGATGCACCTCGAGGTGCTGCCGAGGTGCAAAGCGAGTGTAGCGATAACGAAGCGAGTTATTATAAGCCACTCGAACGTATGTGAGAGGAACTGAGGGACCTTCTCGAGCACAGGATAGGTAATTTAGATATACAAAAACCTAAGAAGAAGAATACTAAGAACTCGCGTAAGAAACCACCATAACAGACACTATAGTTATAATAGAGTGGTGTGGAATGGTAAAATGGGTTGTGGGGTAGGGCTACCCCACCTAACCCCACTCTTCTACTATATCCTGCCTTATTAACTATATCATACCCTCCACACCCAACATTAATCCACTATCATAATCTACTCATCAATCAATGTGTCATCTTCTATATAATTTGTTTTATTACATTTCTGTCACATCAAAACACAGTAATGAAATGAATTTAGTTCATTTAATCTCATTACATTCATATTATTTTATTCCATTTCATTTGATTTCATTCCTGCATGACAAACATGACATAAGGATATCGTTACGTCGACAATGAAATAAACACATCACATGTCACACTCTATGACAAATTAAACTAAAATTTGGAGCATCAAAATTAGTTATGGAATATTGTAAAATATTATCAAAAGAATTTTAAATTAAAATAGGGTAAAAGACCTTTTGGCCCCCTGTGGTTTGTCAATTGAAGCTTTCGTCCCCTCATGGTTTAAAAATGTATAGTTCATATCCCGGGGTTTTAAACAAACCATCAACTCTAAATTCAAGCAAATATAAGAGAATATTTTGTCCGAATAATCCATTTTTAAATAATATACCATTTTTGCCCTCAGTCTTATATTTCTCTTTTTATTTTTATTTTATTTATTAAATTACCTAACTCTTTTTACGTATTCTATTTCCCAAAAATTGTAATTGCAAGAACGGGAAGAACCGAGGAACGACGACAGACGACAAGGGTTTCCATAGGCTGCATTTTCCGGCGAAAGTGACTTCCGACCACGATTTGCTCTTTATTCCGACAAGGTAACTGATTTGGTCCTCTTTCCCGCCAGGTTGTTGGACAAAGAGAGGTCTCAGATAATTTTGAGTTCATTGCCATTGTCGAGCTTTCTGACAACTTTTCCAGCATTTTTTTTTCTTCTTCCGGCTAAATAGCCATCTACCCAGACTATCCTCCTTCTTGTCCTCCAATTTCCCAAAAGCATCACTCCTCATATTACCCTTTTCCATCAATGCTATTTCCACTTCACTACTCCCATTTCTCCTCGTCTCATTTTCTCCCCCATCCTCAACCCTTCCCTTAATTTTACCACTCATCGTTCCAAAATGTTGAAGTAATTTAACAAATGATGTAAGGAAAAACTATATACTTCTCTGCTTTATTTCTTGGAACAAAAGGGCTTTATATAGCCAAGGAAAGTACAGCAAACAGAATACGGAAATAATGCTAAAATGACTCAACTACTTCCTACATAATAGGAGAGAGTGGGCACTATCCCTAAAGAATCAGTCAAATACCAATAAAACAGGAAAACAACTAACTAATGCAGAGAATAATTCAAACATATCCAAACATATCCTCCCTTAAACTAAATACACAGTTTTAGTTTAATTCTTCCAAGGTCTTCATTCCAATTTCACTTTTGAGTCTTTCAAATGCTTCCAAACGCAGTGGTTTGGTCATGATGTCTGCCAGCTGCTCTTTTGTTCCACAATGCTCCATCTTGACTTCTTCTTCTTTGGTGAGATTCCTCAGGAAATGAAATCTCACAGCTATGTGCTTACTTTTGCCATGAAATACCGGATGCTTAGCCAATTTGATTGTAGAGGAGTTATCACATAAAATGGTGACAGTCTTACTTTGTGATCCTCCAATTTGCCTCAGTATATTTTGCATCCAAATGCTTTGACAAGCACATGATGCTGCTGCTATATACTCAGCCTCTGTGGTGGATAATGTAACCACAGATTGCTTCTTTGATGACCATGCTACAGCTCCTTTACTTAATAAGAAAACATAACCAGAAGTGCTTTTAAATTCAGTGGTGTCCCCAGCATAATCAGAGTCTGTGTAAGCCAACAGCTCATTAGGACAGCCAGTTTGATACATAATTCCAAGTCCAGTTGTTCCTTTCAAGTACCTAAGAATTCTCTTAGCTGCCAACATATGAGATTCCATAGGATTGGACATAAACCTACTAAGCAAGCATACACTGTACATCAAGTCAGGCCTTGTAGCAGTCAGGTACATTAGGCTTCCAATCAGTTGTTTAAAGTAGGTTGGATCAACTTTCTTGCCTTTTTCATCTTTGGTTAACTTGCTGCCAGGAATCATTGGATTTTTGACAGAGTTGCACTCTTTCATTCCAAATTTCTCCAATATTTTTTCTGCATATTTCCTCTGGCAAATGTGTATGCCTTCAGATGTTTGCTGCACTTCTACTCCCAAAAAGTAACTCATCTTGCCCAAATCAGTCATTTCAAATTCATTCTTCATGGAATTTTTGAATGAATTTATCATCTTTGAGTTGTTGCCAGTGAATACCAAGTCATCCACATATAGACTTACTACCAATATGTTGCTTCCCTCTCTTTTGACAAACAGTGTGTGCTCATGACTGCTTTTTTCAAATCCTTGTTTGACAAAATACCCCTCAATTCTACTGAACCAAGCTCTTGGAGCTTGCTTTAGGCCATACAAGGCTTTCTTCAATTTATAAACCTTTGTTTCCTCTCCTTTCAGTTCATATCCTTGTGGTTGATCCACATATACATCTTCTTTCAGTTCCCCATAGAGGAAAGCGCTCTTCACATCTAGTTGATACAACTCCCATCCATTTCTAGCAGCTAATGCCATGATTGTTCTGATTGTGTCCCATCTTGCCACAGGGGCAAATACCTCATTGTAGTCAACCCCCCTTTCTTGTGCATACCCCTTTGCAACAAGTCTTGCTTTGCATTTGTCCACCTCTCCATTTTCATTCAACTTGGTTCTGTATATCCATTTCACCCCAAAAATCTTTGCCCCTCTTGGTGCTTCAACCAATTGCCATGTCTGATTTTTGATGATGGAGTCAATTTCCAAGTCCATGGCATCTATCCACTTTTTCTTGTTTGCAGCTTCCTCAAAGCAAGTAGGATCATCTGATGAAGAAAACATGACCAAATTTTGTACTTCTTCTTCATCAGTTAGCCCTTCACCAGTAATGTAATCTTGCAAGTATGCAGGGGCTCTTGACACTCTCCTTTCAAGCAATTGACTGGTATTAGTATTTGGAGTGGGACTTTCTTGAATAGTATCTGAATTGTCAGGATCATCAGCCTGATCTTCTTCCTCAGTGCCTTCATCATCACTTGATTCTTCAATCTCTCTTTCCTCATCTTCCCAAATCAGAACATCATTTACCCTTTCTGTATCAGTTCTCCCCCAATCCCAGCTCTGGTTTTCTTCAAAAACCACATCTGAACTAGTGAGTACCTGTTTTGTTGATGGATTGTACATTTTATAGCCCTTTGATTCTTCACTGTATCCAATGAATATGCACAGCTGACTTCTTGCATCCAGTTTTAGTCTTTTGGCTTCTGGAACAAATACATTCCCAAGACAGCCAAATACCCTAAAGTAGCTTATGTCAGGCTTCCTTCCATTCCAGCATTCTTCTGGGGTTTTTCCTTGCACAGCAGCAGTAGGGACCCTATTTAGGACATGACATGTCCATTTTACAGCTTCTGGCCAGAATTTCTTAGGCATTCCCTTTTCTTCAAGTGCACATCTCACCATATTCATAATAGACCTGTTCTTCCTCTCTGCCACCCCATTTTGTTGGGGTGTGTAGGCTTTGGTTAGTTGGCGTTTTATGCCATTATCCACACAATACTGCATAAATTCATTTGAGGTAAATTCTCCTCCCCTGTCAGTCCTCAATCCACAAATAGGCAAACCACATTCCTTTTCCACATGACTTTTAAATTGCTTGAATACAGTAAATGATTCATCTTTTGTATTAAGCAAGTATACCCATAGTTTTCTAGAAAAATCATCTATGAAGGTGAGAATATACCTTTTGTTGCTGTGAGACATAGGGCTAATGGGGCCACAAATGTCTGAGTGAATAAGCTGCAATGGCTTTGTAGCTCTCCACTTGCTCTTCCTGGGTATAGACACCCTATGTTGCTTTCCCTTCATGCATATTTGACACACCTTGTCATTGAAACTTATTTCAAGAATGCCTTTAACCCAGCTTTGTTTCTGCATTTTCTTCAGACTTTCATGATTGATGTGCCCAAGTCTTTTGTGCCAAAGTTCTCCCATTTCTTCTGTTTTTGCATTGAAGCAATTTGGCACCTGCTGAGATGTGGCTAACAGTACAAACATCTTGTTTGTGGTCATGTTGCTGTGAATGATACATCCCCTTGTAGGATGATATATTTTACATGTGTTCTGTTTGATCAGAATGATCAAGCCCCTTTCTTGAAGTTGACCAATGCTCAGTAGATTATTCTTGAGCTCAGGCACATAGTAGACATTACTAATAACCTGGTTTGTACCATTAATGCTTAATTTGATAGTTCCCTTTCCCAGTACAGCCATTCTGTGATTGTTTCCCAGTTTCACAGAGTGCCTAAATTTTTCATTGAGTTGACCTGATCTAAACCACTCTTTGTTTCCTGTCATGTGGTTAGAACACCCTGAGTCAAGGAACCACACCTCCTCCCTTGTAGCATTGTTCATCTCTACATGAGCCATCAACAGCATATCATCTTGTTCAGTTGCTTCAGCATCTGCATAATTTGCAGTCTTTTCCCAGGTGGGACATTCAGATTTAAAATGTCCAAGATTATGACATTTGAAGCACTCTATTGTGGATTTATCAAAGGTCTGTCTACCCCTTCCTCTTCCACGTCCTCCTCGAAATTTCCTCTCGCCCTTCCTTCACTAGACACTTTCAACACCTGTTCTTCTTCTCGCAACATTCTTCATTCTTAACTCATGGACGTGCGGTGCGCTTCCGAAGCTCATCCACGCTTAAATTGTCCACATTGTTGGACTCTTCAATTGAGCACACAACATAGTTGAATTTTGGCAGTAGTGACCTCAATATCTTTGCAGTAATGTCCCTTTCAAGCAACTTTTCACCACATGCCCTCATACCTTTGGCAATGACCAGAACTCTTCCAAAGTAGACATTTACAGACTCCCCTTCCTTCATTTTCAACATCTCAAGTTCAGTTTTGAGAGTTTGAAGCTGAGCCCTCTTTACTCTGGTGGATCCTTTAAACTTCTGAGCCATTGAATCCCAGATCTGCTTGGAGGTGTCATCATTTAGAATTGTCTCCATAATTTCTCTATCAATGGATTGATAGAGAAAGTTCTTGATCTTTCTGTCTTTCAATTTCTGCTCATCCATCTCCTTCACTTGTCTGCTGTAGCTTGTGTGCCTGCTGGAATTGTGAGAATTCCCTCCTCAACCAAGCTCCAGTACTCCTTTGATCTCAGAAAATTTTCCATGAGCTTTGCCCAATGCTCATAATAGCCATCAAACTTTGGAATGGCTGGTTGAATGAACTTACCATTAACATTGCTATTTTCTGACATTTCTTACTAGTTTTTCTTTAACGGATCCTAGTGAGTAGGCTCCGATACCAAATGTTGAAGTAATTTAACAAATGATGTAAGGAAAAACTATATACTTCTCTGCTTTATTTCTTGGAACAAAAGGGCTTTATATAGCCAAGGAAAGTACAGCAAACAGAATACGGAAATAATGCTAAAATGACTCAACTACTTCCTACATAATAGGAGAGAGTGGGCACTATCCCTAAAGAATCAGTCAAATACCAATAAAACAGGAAAACAACTAACTAATGCAGAGAATAATTCAAACATATCCAAACACAAAATCCATCCAGAAGACAAATCCAACAAAAAAAAAAAATAAAAACCCACAAATCCAACAGCCTGCCACAAGAAAATCTCGGCGCTCAAGTAAACATAAAACAAGAACAGAGCAGCAACAAAATAAAAGGCCACGTCCCTAATAAAAGGCGCTGGATCAACAGCGAATGGAGCGGCATAAATCGCCACAAAGCCGAAAACAAACGCAGAAACAAACGTCCCTGCCGAAAGAATTGCACCTAACCCAGTTCTTGCTTGTCCCCCTCTCACAGCAGCCACAGATGCAAAGACATCTGGGGCACCATTCCCTAAAGCCAAAAGGGTCACCGCGCCCATTGAAGGTGAGAGCTTTAGGTGGCTACAAAGCTTCGTCACAACCACCGAGAATCTTTGGGAAATAGAATAGTAAAAAGAGTTAGGTAATTTAATAAATAAAATAAAAATAAAAAAAGAAATATAAGACTGAGGCAAAAATGGTATATTATTTAGAAATGGAATATTTTGACGGAATATTTTTTTATATTTGCCTGAATTTAGAGTTAATGGTTTGTTTAAAACCCAGGAAGGTGAACCATATATTTTTAAACCATAAAGAATAAAAGCTTCAATTGACAAACCACAGAGAACCAAAAAGTCTTTTACCCATTAAAATATCGCTTAATAGGTATGAAATCATAATGAATTCACAAAGCCGGCAGGGAAGATTAGGGCAATATAAATAACAAGCTCCAAGTATCTACAAATGATTAAAAATAATATACACCCCAACAACAAACAGTTAATTTCAATAACAAAGCTCCAAGTCGCATAAGTCGAGATGATCTCCCCTCCACATATATATATTCCGAATCAATAAAATAAGATCGACCAAGTGTTGACAAATTGTTCGTCGCGCAGGTACCTAACTAACAGCAGTCAATCATATCTTCGGATAATAAATACTACTCCTCCTTCCCATAATATAAGGTTCTTTGGTCATTCACACAGTTTAAGAAAACATAATGAATAAGTTGTTTTTTAATATTTCAATGCAAAAAATATTGTATTATTTTTTGGGACTTCTAATAATATTACATTATTTAATGTGAAAGTGGAAACAATGCATTTAATATTGTATTGTTTTGTGAGAAGACTTATATTTTGGGACACTATTAAAAAGCTAAAAAGACTTATATTACGGGACGGAGGGAGTACATATGTAAGTCCATTCGTGTTTTTCCACACATATTAAGAAAATTAGTTAAAATTTTTATTTGTCATTAATTTTAATTAAAAAGACTAAAATGACTTTTCATTGATATTAATACAAAGTAATAAAAAGTGGTTGAGTATATAATAAATAAGAGGTAGAAGGAGAAAAATGTAATAAATTTTTTATTGGTTTTCTAAATAAAATTACATTTTGGGATTACATTTTGGGACGGAAGTAGTAATATTGCAAGCGTTTGTTGGGACATTTCCCAAGTTCCAACCTTTATTAAATAAGTACTAGTGATACTATTTTCCGTGCAAAGCACGGAATGCCCCCTACATAATAGATTCAAAGTATTGGGCTAACACAAAAGGAAACAAGTGGAAATAAAACAACACACAGTATTACAAAGATAATTGCATAGCTTAATTAGGCTGCTAGCTATCATATCAATGATATGGCATAGTTTACATAAACACAGAAAATATAATTGTGAAATTAATCGCATAAGCTAAAAATGTAATAAATCTTAGACATAAGACCAAGATAATAACAATAGAATATACCATGTAGCAGAATTTCATCAAAGAGGATTAGAATATGAGTGTACATGATATAAAGAACCTGTGTGGCTGTTTTGCTATGTCTCTGTCTTTGTTCATGTATCATGTTGATCAGTGGTTGTAGTTGCAGTAACAATAAAATCGAGTAAGAAAGTTAATCAAGAATCGTGACTTAGTCTGTACATCTAAAGAAGCCTTACTTTGGTCAGGAACTCAGGTGTTCTCGAGGACCAGAAGGCGTGTTCTGGGGGTTATATATACTTTCAACCAAAAATAACTACATAGTAATGGGAAACATGTGCAAACTACTATAGTAGTGGGAAATAAACATGGCTTACATAGCCTTAAGTAATAATTAAAACATAATTAATTAATCATAATTAACAATATCTTCCAACATTCCTTCCCTTAATCTGAGCTGGCAGTTCAGATTACTTCACATATGCCCAGCTTGCCCCTGAGCTTCAAAAATTGATCCCTCTTGAGTCATTTAGTTATTATATAAGCTATTTGATCTTCACTACTGCAATGCTGCAACTCAATGATCCCTTCTTCACATAGGTTTCTCAGAAAGTGATACTTCACATCTATGTGCTTGCTTCTGTTGTTTAACACTGGATTCTTGGATAGCTTGATAGTTGAACTGTTATCACTGTACATAATATTCTCAGTCTGCTGAACTTGACCTAGAACTTCCAGCATCCTCCTTAACCATATTAGCTGACATGAGCAGTGTGTTGCGGCAACAAACTCTGCTTCAGTTGTGGATAAAGTGACTATTGGTTGTTTCTTTGAGGACCAACTGATAGCACTTCTTCCATACATAAACACAAAACCAGAAGTACTCTTCATTTCATCAATGTCCCCTGTATAATCACTGTCAGAGTATCCAGTCAGCTGAGCATTTTCTGTTGAACAATACTTTATGCCAAAGTTGATGGTTCCATTCAAGTATCTTAGAATCCTCTTCACATTGTTTAGGTGGTCTGCTGAGGATGACTCCATGTATCTGCTTGCTACACTTACAGCATACATAATGTCAGGTCTTGTTGCTGTCAAGTATAAAAGACACCCTATCATCTGCTTGTATAAGGTGGGATTCACCTTACCACCTGTTCCTTCTTTGCTAAGTTTCACACCAGTTTCACATGGTATGAGTGCTGTGGATTGCTATCCTTCATTCCAAACCTGCTGAGTATTTCAGTCACATACTTCTTTTGAGAGACGAGTATACTTGACTCAGTCTGCTAAACCTCAATACCTAAGAAGTATTGCATTAATCCCATGTTTGTCATGCTAAATTGGTCTTCATTGCCTTCTTGAACTCTGTTATCATGCTGAGTTCACTGCTGGTAAGGATAAGATCATCCACATACAAACACGCAATCAGTAGTCTTCCCTTGCTGTTAACTTTCACATACAAGGTAGGTTCATATGGACACCTTGTGAAACCTGCCTTCACAAAATAAGAATCGATACAGCTGTACCAAGCCCTTGGGGCTTGCTTGGGTCCATATAAGGCTTTGCTAAGCCTGTACACTTTGCTTTCTGCTCCTTTCTTCACATAACCATGTGGCTGATCCACATACCGTTCAAAAATGTTGATTTCACATCCATTTGATGTACTTTCCAATGGTGTTGAGCTGCCAAAGATAACACTAGTCTGATAGTTTTCATCCTTGCTACTAGGGCAAACACTTTATTATAGTCAATCCCATACTATTGCTTGCACCCTTTGGCTACTAGTCTAGCCTTATACTTGCTGAGTTTACCATCTTCATTCAGCTTTGTCTTATAGATCCACTTGACCCCAATAGTCTTGTGTCCTTTTGGTAGATCTGTGAGACTCCAAGTCTGATTCCTTTCAATGGTTGTGATTCTTCATCCATAGTCTGCCTCTATTTTCTGACTTTTCCTGCTTCCTTACAAGTGATTGGATCATCACTAGCAAATAGAGCATAGTAAGTGGCCTCCTCTGACTGTGGTAAACCTATTACCTCAAAGTCTGTCATCTAGCCCGGCCTTTTTCTAGTTCTCTGAGGTCTATCTGTTGAACCCTCAGCTGCTATTTCATGACTTGAGTCTGCTGAACTTGGGTCTGCTGAACCCTCAGTTGCTGTTGTCAATTCAGTGTCTTGAGTTTGATGACCCTGAGTCTGCTGAATCTCACTCTGCTGATTCTGAGTCTGCTGGTCCTCACTAGGCTCTTCATCTATTAGATTCTGGATTGGATGGAAGTAAGCATTGTTTGATTCCTAATCCCAGGTGTTCAACTCATCAAACACCACATCTCAGTTGATCACTATCCTTTTGGTTATATGATTAAACAACTTGTATGCCTTGGACTTTTCACTGATCCCCAAGAACACACATCGCTCCCCTTTATCACTGTGTTTCTTCTTATTTACATCCGGAATATGAGCATAAGCAATGCATCCAAAAATCTTAAAGTGACTTACAAATGGTTTGATTGAGCTCCATGCTTCTTCTGTTGTTATTTCTTGAACAGAAAAATTTGGGCATCTGTTGAATATGCGCACTCCAACTAACTGCCTCTGGCCAAAATCTTTTAGGCACATTTCCACATGCCAACATGCTTCTTACCACATCCAGAATTGTCCTATTCTTCCTCTCAGATACACCATTCTGCTGTGGTGTATAGGCCGCTGTCAATTCCCTTCTGATTCTATTTCTGAAACAGAAATCTTCAAACTCTACTGAGCAAAATTCTCATCCTCTGTCTGTTCTCAGACTCTTAATACATTGACCTGTCTCCTTTTCTCTTAGCATTTTGAACTTTGAAGCTCTTGAATGCATTCAATGCTTCAGACTTTTCTTGCAAGAATTCAACCTAAGTTTTTCTAGAAAAATCATCAGTAAATGTGATGAAGCACCTTTTCCCTCCATTTGATGATGGGTTGATTGGTCCACACAAATCAGAGTGGATGAGTTCCAACACTCTCTTTGCCCTCCAAGACTTTCCTTTTGGGAAAGGATGTCTGTGTTGTTATACTTTTGTGCATTCTTCACATATCTGCTGAGGAGTTTGAATTTGTGGAAGTCTTTTAACCATTTCCTTCTGCTGAAGTGTTTTCAAACCACCAAAATTGAGATGTCCATACCTGTAATGCTATAACCAAGATGCATCTTTCAGTCCTGCCATACGACATGCATGTGGCTTCTTAATTCCCAAAGGAAATAATTTGTTGGCATTCATGGGAACTTTTGCAATGATTCCCTTGCTTGGATCCTTGATTTCACACTCCTTATTCTTCAGAATAATCTCATACCCCCTTTTCTTGCAACTGTTGTCACGGATTTTATCAACACAAAATAAACAAGTAATAATCCGGTTAACCTCAAGTATAAGGATCGTAGTATGGAGGCTAATGCCGGGTCGATCTTACGGGGAACTAAACGATTGTGATTTCTAGTTTTTATCTAACTAACCTATGTCACGATTATTAAGCTAAATAACGGATAAAACTAAACGAATACCGTAAATTAAACTTTAACTAAAACGTAAAACTGGACGACAAGAGATGATCTAAAGCCAGGAAAGATACGGGCTGCGAACCAATTTAAACTAACTAATCTAAGATGCGGATAAAAGTAAACTAACTAGACAAATTCAAGCTTTTAAGGATTTAAATCAAATTTATAACGAGCAAACGAGGATTGATCCACCTATCCAACAAGCATTGATTCCCTATCTCGATTATAGTGCGCTTTTATTCGGATTGTGATTCACCTTACCTAGACATGAACCCTAATTCCTTAGAAAGCTCATCTATCAATCTATTATCTTCCGATGTAAGATTAACGCGTTCAATAATCAAAGGTGCAAACTTTGTGTTTATAACCTAGTAATCAGACCTATTAACTTCCGTTATTATAGATTCGGATTACTATTCTTATTCATGGTGATCTAGGGTTTATTAAGACTTCCATCAACAATAAACAATCAACACATGCATATCTTCCGATATAAAAGCAAATTAAACATGAATAAGCATGAATAAGAAACAACCTTTATTAAAAACTCACAGTATAATCGAAGAAAGCGAAATCAACAATTGTTGGACGGCTTCACAATACTCGTTTGATGAAGCTTTTAGCCTCTGAACATCCTCAGCAACTCAAATTTGCAGAAAAAGTACATAAAAAGTAACTAGTGTTTAATCTAAACTAAGAGCATAAAAATAGGAATAAAAAGATGAAAAACGCAGCCTAAAGCCGCCCCTAGGTTTAGGGTTTTGAATAATGTGTGTATGATCCCCTTTTGTGGAGAAAACAGCCGACTATATATAGATTTTAAAGTCGGTTCTGCTAAGTCGGCCACCGGACGCCCGTCTGAAACCTCGAACGCCCGTCCACTCTTCAATAAAACTTCGAATCGGGCCGAGTCATGACCGACGCTCGTCCATCCGGCGTCCACTCCAGCGTCCAAACTTCCCGAATCAAAGATGACACCACGGACGCTCGTCCAACTGCATCAGACGCCCGTCCACTGGACGGAGATACTGGACGCCAGTTTGATATGATCGATTTTGATTTATTGATCTTTATCTCTTCTATCTCTATCCCACTTCTTCATTATCTCTTTCATCATCAATTAGCTTGAACTTAATCAACCTTTGATCATCTTTTGAGCCTCCAACATGTATCTATAACACATAAAAACATCGCAAAATGTAATAATGCTCAAATAATCATAAAATCACAATTAAAACACATAAATCAACCTATTTTGCGATTAACTCTTCTAAAATCTCATTTGCTCAATATATCCATTAAACCCTCGTTTCTTATGCAATTTAGTACAATTACGGGGAAAAATATCATAGAATATAGCGTTATAAATCGTATAAATTCACCCTTAACAACTCCCCCACACTTAAGCTTTTGCTCGTCCCGAGCAAAACAAAACAAAAGTTAGGCTCGAGAGAAAAAACAGGCATCTAAACGTGCATAACACATATCCAATAAATCAGAAGTTCACCCTTGTGCGTGTGCATAGCCATAATAAACTTCCACCATATCCAAACTCGAGAGACTCAAAGCAAAACTAGCTAATACCCCCTTGTAGACTAGTAATAAAGGACACTCATAAGATGCACCCTACAAACGTGATATATCCCGAAAAGAATGATCGAATATATCTAGGGCCTTTCTGAAATACTCAGAGGATAATCCCTACAACATATCTATCGGTTTATACGGGGATAAGACAAACGATAACCGAGTCTTATATACATTTCATAACACTTTATCGCTTGATTTAACCTTTCACTTAAAACACACACCGAAATGAGCTCTTGCCCCGTCATAGCGAAATAGGACATTTCGAGATAATACCCTACCTTACTCCAATCATAAGGCGGCTTCTTTCATTGTCGTGAGCTTTTAGTCATCATAGTGGTATAGGACATACGTGGTATACCCTATCTCACTCAAATCATCGACTAGCTTTCGACACACACAAATAATTTCATATTAATTCAACTTTTTCACTTGACACTAGCTACGCGTTGCTTATCACATTCAAACCTTAGATATTCACAGTATATCATACTTCGGATCTAAATACAAACTATCATAAATCTCACGATATATACGTAGCACTAAGTACATGACTTACGAGATAATCAAAAACTACGAATCCAAAAGGGGTATAGCTTTATAAAAATAGCTCATCATTTACTATGGCTCGTGAAAAATAGTGTCAGGTGAAACATCTAACTTACCAAATATATGATACATAGCATAGATGACTATCGAAAACAAAGAACATTAACATGTATTGCCTACTCGGGACAAAACAAAAACAACAGTGTCGGAAAATTTTTTTAAAAATTTCCAAAAATTTTAGCTCATTTGCATAGAAACATTACAAATGTGTAGATACATATCGAAACATTCCCCTCCCCCACACTTAAAAATCAACATGTCCTCATGTTGAGCAAAACGAAAGAAAAAGAAAAGACTTAGCTGATTTAAATCGAAACGCGAATCGTTGGTCAGGCCGGAGCCTTCATAATGATACCACGAATGTATAACCAGACAATGTAGATACCTGCACATCTTAGACAACATGGAACCATCTCGGGGAAAACGGGGAGTCATACTAACATGGAAAGAGATATCAAAAATAAAGATAAATCAAAGTGAGAGCACTCAATACATCCGAAAGTTGAAACACGATTGACATGAAAGTGCGCTCGCTGATGGCTTACAAGGTCCATCGAAAATAAATAGTAGCAATATCAAAATTACAACGAATCGTAAAAGTAAAAATGTCAATACAAAACAACCAATGTAAAAATAGACAAAATAAGATCAAGGTTGGCTCGGCGCCGCAGAATCATCAGCTGGAGGATCAGAGGAGGGTCCAGAAGGTGGTGCCGTATCCCTAGCCGCCGAGTCGGTACGCTCCTCATCCGAAGATGACTCGGAGTCGTGTAGAGCATCCGCAATGACCTGCTCAATCTCATCAGTAAAAAGATAATCAACGGAGCTCGGATTGAACGTCCTTTCGTCCCTCGGCTGCCGGCCCTCACAGATACACTGAAGAATCGATAAAATATTGTTCTGTGAGTCCCGGATATCACTCGGCCATTCCCGGAAGCGTTGGCCATGCTTAACCGCATCCTGACAGCGGGAGATAAAGGAGGAAGGGAGGACGCACGAGGTGCTGCCGACGAACCAGGCTCCGTAGGTGCCTCCGGCTCAGAATGTCCCGAGGGCTTACTCTTTTCCCTCTGTATAGGCCTAGGGTTCTTCGGTTTATGATCCGCCCCAAACTCAGGCACACCGGCATCGATACACAAACTGTGGATCAAATGAGGTACGATCAAGCTCCGTGTATAAACCTTCTGATTGATCGAGATCTCGTCGTACAATGCTTGTCCCACATCCATATTCAAGCCAAATGTCAATGCATACAACACTCCCGGGTCCCCTATATGAAAATGTTTCAAGTTGTTCTTAGGCAACAACCGATTCCGAATGAAACGACACTTTGGACCTTCCGGTCCTCCGTCCGTGTCGTGGTAACCAACTCCTTTCGGTCTCCTCCCGGTTTCAACGTCCGGGCCACATCCGGGCAAACTCTCAATCTCAACTCCTCCAAAGGATCTGTCCCAAACTCGCCTATGCACAATCTCCTCCTTATAGTCCCGACCCTCGAAAGCCGCTAAGTTGTATTTCCGATTAATCACCTCCGGTGTAAAGGGAACTTCCACCCCTCGAACCACGACTACCTTTGTCCCCAAGTCGGTTTCCGAACGGTTGCATAAAATTCCCGAACTAGGGAGCTATTCACCGGGGTAGTCGGGATTGTCATCAAGGCTTCCCATTTCCTATCCTTAAGCAACTTAACGAACCCCGGATCGACCTTCGCCTCTAAAATAGCCCTCTCAACCAACATGTTTCTCGAAAAATAGTGTTTGGTATAGACCTCATGAGCTCTACAGGGTTCACGAAACGACGAGGCAATGGCATCGGGGCAACGGTTTTAGACTTCTTCCTAGGAGGGGCTGCCCTAGGTACAACCGGCTCCTCTTCCCGGGTAGCATCGACGGTCTCCTCGGCCACCCAGACGAACCTCCACCTCTCGAACTCTCGGCATCCGTACTAAAGGCACATCATCATCCGTCTCGGATTCCGAGGTTGGCTCATCTCGTAAGGTCGCCCTAGTTTGGGTGGCTCTGGGGTTGCTCACGAATACTCACACCCCGGTTAGGATCAACTAAGGTGGGGTCAATCTCTTTACGCTTCTTCCCCGCCTCCCGGGCCACTTCCTTACCATGCCTCTTCACAACTGCCTTCTTATGAACCATTTCCACGCCTAATCTAAACCAAACAATCCAAATGTACACAAAGGATACCCGTTTATCATCCAAAGCGGGATTTCAAATCAACCAAACCACAAACCACATCCATAATCATCACCAAACAACCCATTCATCACCCATCACAACACCACACCACCAAAACAAGAAGCGAGAAAGAAACACCAAAACCGAAAAAAAAAACAAATTAAGGTGACATTCAAGAAAACGAGCCGACCCAAAGATCGAACTCACAAAAACGTGAATGAAATCCGAAAAGTTGTTACCAACTTACCAAGTAGGGTGAGTAGATGTTGATCGAGATGAAGATTAGTCCAAACAACACCAAGTTGGCTCCCAAAATCGGATTTTTCGCTCAAAAAGTCGGATGAAGTGGGTCCCGATTCTCCAAAAATATCGTGTGTTGGGGGATTTGGTTATGAAAATCAAAGAGAGGGTATCAAGGGCGGCCTATAGCACTTTGAATCGCTCGAAATGGTTTAGAATCGACGATTTTAGGGCAAAAGGAGGGAGAGAAACCGTTTTTGCGTTTTGAAATTCGAAAAAGTGAGGGTTCACTCGATGATGGGGTATATATAGACGAGAGGTTGGACGCTCGTCCAACTCGGTGGACGGGCGTCCACCGGAAAATCGAATGAACGGGGGCGGGCGTCCGGTTCATTAGACGCTCGTCCAAGATTTGAAATCACATACGGGATTGGAGGGAATAAAGCGGACGGGCGTCCGGGCTTAGTGGACGCTCGTCCTGAAATTGGTCAAGGCGGACGGGCGTCCAGAGTTCTGGACGGGCGTCCACACAGTTTAAGTGCAAAAATCATAAAATTCCCATACACATCAAATTCAAAATTGCCCTTTCTTATTAAACTTAAATAAAACTTCAAAAATACAAATAAAAAGCAAATGAAGTACAAAATTACTAATAAATAAAAACAATTGGAAAACAGTGGGTTGCCTCCCACTCAGCGCTTTTGTTTTACGTCGTTTGCTCGACGAAACATCCTAAGAACGCTAGTCATCAAAAATGTCCGACCAATCGATCACTCGAATGAGACGGCGGAGCATGTCAATCGCCGGAGGGAAGTCATACTCATCTTGTAAACCCCAGTCCTCACCAGCTACATCAACACCTCGAAAGTGCTCAGCTTGCAGCACTAGCGCTAAATCTGTCAGCATCGGATCATTGAGGATGGTGTAAGGACGTCCTAGAGCTGCCTGTAACTCCTCAGTGGTAAAGTCTCCACCTCCCGAACAACGGGGAACAATGAGAACATAGGTGACCGTCTTGACGCGGGTACTAATGTCAAAATCTACGTGCAAAACGATGGTTCCTCCCGGTCCGTCATCTACAGTAATGAGTGGAATCCTCCTAAGGAAAGGTAACTCCTCTGGCTGAACACCGAAATCCATATCTAGAAAGCACAACTAACTGACAGATAAAAAACAAAAACTTAATACTGAATAAGGCTAAAACTGAATAAACTAACTTAAATACTAACACTATCAAAGCATAAAACAAAATAACTAAAAGGACGATATCTAGGTTGCCCCCTAGTGGCGCTTTTGGTTAATGTCGTTAGCTCGACACATTGTAAGCTCAGCCTGGATCAGGCCATTTATCCTTTCTGCCAGCCATTACCTCGTTTAAGCTCTGATCAGTAGTGTGGCTGCAGAAACAGCATCTCACACATGGGGTGAAATCTTTGAAAGCTCTCCAAACCTTCTTAAGTCTCCCCATGGTTGTGTTCTTTCTCCTCGACTCCTCGATGACGTTTAAGTTGTCGCTCCCTTTCTAACTCTTCCATATCGGCACTACACTGCTAGAACTTCTTCCGACGGATCACTACCGTCATCCTCGGAGAACAAGTCGGGTGATAACTCGTCAAATTCTTCAACCGGAGTGACACCACATCCGAGAATATCGAGAAATTTAACAATCAAAGATGTCTCTTTGGGTTCACCAATATAGTGTTTGCATCTTTGACCGTTGACTCGAAACGGTTCACCACTATAACCACGAAGTTCTAGAACGCCTCCCGGAATGATTTGGAGAATCTCGAAAGGGCCGGACCAACGTGTCCTTAACTTTCCAGAAACGGATGTAACCTGGAATTATATAGAAGAACTTGTTCGCCGACATGAAATTCTCTCCTCTTAATCTTAGCATCGTGGAGTAGCTTCATCTTATCCTTACTAATCCCGGCACTTTCATAGGCACCTGGAGTCCGAATCGTCCGGCTCATGTAAGCTGCCGTAGTCGATGCTTCCCACAAGATTGGGAATCAAAGTTCGAAACTTTGTAGCCCAATAAGCTCTATGCTCTAACTCGACGGTGCGGATGACATGGTTTCCCGTAGACCATCGATATGGTGATGTACCCATGGGGGTCTTATAGGCGGTTCGATATGCCCACGGACATCATCCAACTTTAGACTCCAGTCTTTCCTATGACTGTTAACAGTCTTCTCCAGGATTTTCTTAATGCTCTGGTTGCTCCTTTCAACCTGACCACTAGTCATCGGATGATACGGTGTGCCAATTTTATGACGAACACCATACTTCTCAAGTACTTTCTCTAGGGGTCGATTGCAGAAATGCGTCCCTTCATCACTGATCAAGGCACGTGGACATCCAAACCTCACGAAAATGTTCTTCTTTAAAAATTTCATTACCGTTTTATGATCATTGTGAGGAGTGGCTTGGGCCTCCACCCATTTGGACACGTAATCCACGCGTACTAAGATGTATTTATTACCGCAAGATGATGGGAATGGTCCCATAAAATCGATACCCCGGACATCAAAGACTTCGCATTCGAGGATGGGTTTTAAAGGCATGTCAAAACGCCTTGTCGAGTACCGGTTCTTTGGCACCTATCACAAGCTTTACAGAAAGCTTCCGTATCTTTAAAGATCGTAGGCCAATAGAAACCGGATTGAAAGATCTTAGCAACGGTTTTCCACGGACCAAAGTGACCTCCTGTGGGTCCACCGTGGCAGCCGCTCAATGATGTCGCGTTGTTCGGATTCTCGGAATACATCTCCTAAGCAAACCATCTTTACGAGATCTTGAAAAGATAAGGTTCATCCCAAACGAAATATTTTAAATCCGAGAAGAACTTTTTCTTCTCCCGATAAGACATCTCCGGATCGAGATAACGGCCATGAAGGTAGTTTACAATGGAAGAATACCATGGAACATCGGGGAGCGGCCATCTATCAACATGATGTTCTCTAGAGGAAAGTAAAGATCTATATCATCCGGTTCATTCTTTTCCTCGGTTAACATCCTAGACACATGATCCGCTACTACATTCTCACCGCCCTTTTTGTCCTTAATTTGAACGTCAAACTCTTGTAGGGTCAATATCCAACGTAGTAAGCGCGGTTTGGCCTCTTTCTTAGTCATCGATAACGCAAAGCGGCGTGATCGATCCACACGATCACTTGAGCTCCTAACAAGTAACTACGAAACTTGTCCATAGCAAAGACTACGGCCGGTAGTTCCTTTTCGCATAGTAGTATAGTTAACTTGAGAGGGGTTCAATGTGTGACCGGCGTAATAGATAGGCTGGAACTTTCCCTTGATCTTTTGCCCTAGAACAAGACACAACGGCATAGTTTGATGCGTCGCACATAAGCTCAAATGGTAGGTTCCGGTCGGGCGATATAAGAATCGGAGCGAGATATTAAACGATCCTTAAGCTCCTCAAACGCTTGCTTGCGGCTTTCATCAAAATTAAACTCAACGTCTTCCTTTAGTAAAGTGGACGGGGGCTTGGCTATCTTGGAGAAATCTTGAATGAACCTCCTATAGAAGCCGACATGTCCGAGAAAACCTCGGACTTCCCGAACATTCTTAGGGTAACTCATCTTCTCAATAGCTTCTACCTTGGCCCTATCTACTTCTATACCTTTGGCGGAGATCTTGTGGCCAAGAACTATTCCTTCATCTACCATGAAATGGCATTTTTCCCAATTAAGTACTAGGTTCTTTTCCACACATCCGGATAACACCCGATCAAGATTGTCAAGGCAATCATCAAAAGACCGACCAAAAACCGAAAAATCGTCCATAAAAATCTCCATACACTTTTCTACAAGCCCGTCAAAGATGGCCGCATACATCGCCGAAATGTAGCCGGGGCATTGCGAGAGACCGAACGGCATTCGTCTATATGCGAATGTACCATAAGGGCGGTGAAGGTGGTCTTTTCTTGGTCGAAATGGATCAATGGGTATCCGGAAATATCCCGAATATCCATCTAGGAAACAAGAAAAATGCGTGCCCGCCGGACGCTCGAGCATCCGGTCAATGAATGGAAGGGGAAAGTGATCTTTCATGGTTACCTCATTGAGCTTTCGATAATCGATGCGGACTCGTAACCGGTAACAAGCCTCAATGCAATTTCCTCTCCCTTCTCATTCTTTTCAATTGTAATTCCACCCTTTTTGGGAACTACTTGAGTCGGGGAAACCCATTCACTATCCGCGATGGCATAAATGATTCCCATGTCCAGAAGTTTAATGATTTCCTTTTTAACGACTTCTTGCATATGAGGGTTTAGCCTTCGCTGGGGTTGTCTGACACACTTGGCGCCCTCATTCGTCTTGATCTTGTGCATGCAGATGTCAGGAGATATTCCCCTGATATCTCCTACTTGCCAACCAAAAGCTTTTTCATTCTTCTTCAAGACGTTAATCAGTTTCATTTCTTCTGTACGGGAAAGCTTGGCAGATATGATTAAAGGAAGCTTGTCGCCCTCTCTTAAGAACACATATTTAAGATGTTTAGGTAACGGCTTCAACACCAAATCCGCAGGGGGGACTTCTAAACTAGACTTGAGATCTCCACTTTTTAACTCAATATCATTGAGTTTACTCTGTGGTCCCACCGCCAAAGCTTCTCCTTCCAACAGCTCTTCCTCAAAATCGGTTTGCTAGTTGATCCGATTCACCCTACCATGAGTATTCAAATTATCAACTAATCGCTCATATTCTCGCTTCTACGGCCATGACTTGCTTATCCATATAGTCGGTGAAATCATCCGTCATATAATCAATGGAAAAGCCGGTTGGAGGGCCGAGAGGGTACTTGAATGGACTTTAAGACATTGTAACTCACCTCTTGGTCACCAACTCGGATAGTCACTTGTCCACCATCGCGATCGATGAGAGCTCGAGCCGTAGATAAGAAAGGTCTTCCTAGAATCAAGGGAACGTTTTCGTCTTTCTCTATATCTAAGACATACCAATCAACCGGAAAGGTAAATCGATCAATCGAACCAAAACGTCTTTTAGGATTCCCGAAGCTTTCTTAGAGGATCTATCCGCGAATTGTAAACTCATAGTAGTGGGTTCTAGAAGACTTTGTAAACCGAGTTTGTTTGCATACGGACATTGGCATAAGGCTTATAGAGGCACCTAGATCACACAAAGAATTTGGGAAGACTAGACCTCCCATCAAAGCTCGTAAGCACAAATTTGCCGGGGTCACCTCGTTTAATTGGTAAGTTTTCATAATTAATCATGGAACAATCCTCACCAATCTGCCTTTCCATGCTCGCTAATTTCTTCTTCGAAGACACAACATCCTTGATAAATTTCGTATACTTAGGCATCTCGACTAAGACATCCGACAATGGAAGATTCACCTGAGTATTTTTCAAAAGGTTTAGCACCTTTTCGTACTTCTTATCCTCAATCAAAGGAATGTTGCTCTTTCTCGGTGGAAATGGAAGTTTCTTAAGGTCATCCTCAGAGAAAACCTTTTTCGAGGATGCACTGACAGCTCTGTCTTCCAGATCCTTCCAACGAACAGTTTTTTCAGATTTCTCAGTAGTCGGGGGTCGGCCTCCCGACTTTTGCTTGCTTTTTCGGTCCTCAAAGGATCGGCCACTTGAGGATCACCAAATTCTTCACCTCTCGGGGGATCGGCCACCGAGTTTTCTCTTGCGGTTGAGGGGAGTGTAGGTGCTCGGCTTCCCTCCCCGCCTTATCAATGGCGGGGAGGGGCTAGTGGTTTCCCGGATGGGAAGGACCACTAACTTGAGTACCGCTTCGAAGATTCATTGCACCGGCCTCCTCCTTACCGTACTTGAATTGACGGCACGAGGTCGGTACATTGGCCTTTGTTCAAATCGGCTGAGCAACTTGACCACCCTTCGGATTCTTCTCGGTGGCGGCGCTGCCCCGGGGGTCTAGAAGCTAACTTGCTCGGCCGGTTGCCCAATTTGTCTCTCAAGATTCTTCATCGATCGACTTTGCTCTTCCAACTTAGCCTCAAGACTTGTAGGTTGGGGGGGCCTTGAGAGTTTTGGTGATTTGGAGCATAGGGGTTTGGGCCGGGCCGACTTTGAAATTGAGAATTTGAATTGGAAGGCCAATTCGATTGAATTTTTGCGTAGGATTGGAAAAATTCGAGTTTTGATTCCGATTAAACCCGGGTTTCTATTGAAATTCGATTCGAATTAAAATTTGAGTTGGGATTGAAATTTGAAGATGGATTAAACCCTTGGTTTTGAAAATTGCCACGACACGGAAACCGATTGAACTTTTGATTGTTACGGCCATAGAATGCATTCACTTCCGCATTCTGTCCGTTCATAGGGCGAAATTTAGAAGTGTGCCCCAACTCGTCACAATTTTGACATGTGACTTGATTGTACTTGTCCATAGTCATGAACGACATTAACTTGATAAGGTGCGGGGGGATTAAATTGACATTGGCCATTCATATGGCCGGTCGACGACAATTTTCGCAATACGTAACCCGAGGGTTCTCGCGGAAAAGAGGAAGTTTGATTTATAGGATTGGAAACTTGAGGGGAGGCCATCTCGCTTTTGCGGCATGGCAATCAAACTTTGTAAATTGACTTCCTCAACCTTGGGAGGAGGAGGTGCACGAATTGCTTGATAAGAGGGGGCATAGTTATATTTGGCAATGTCCTCAAACAATGCCCATCCCTCATCAGGCGTTTTCTTCAGAAAGGCCCCGCCAGAAGAACTATTGACCATGCCTTTTGTAAGCTCGGTCAATCCACTGAAGAATGTATTGACTTGCCTTTCCAGTGGCAAGCCATGGTGGGGGCATTTTCTAAGAAGGGACTTGAATCTCTTCCAACACTCGAAGAAAGATTCATTCTCTTTACGATAGAATGTGAAAATGTCATTTAAGCACCGGGCCGTCTTTGAAGGTGGAAAATATTGACTCAAGAACTCCTTTTCGAGTTACGCCTGTGTGGTGATAGATTCGAAGGGAGAGAGAGAGGTGTACCACTCTTTCGCCTCTCCTTTCGAGAGAAAACGGAAAAAGTTTAAGTTTAATAGCATCCTCACTTACTCCTTGGATGCGTGTAGTACCGCATATCTCTAAGAATGTGTGTAAGTGGGTATGCGGATTCTCGATTGGTAGCCGTGAAAAATTGATGCGTGCTTTGCATCATCCGGATGAGTCCCGGCTTCGGCTCAAAGGTTTGTGCGAGTAATGGCCGGAATAACAATAGCCGGGTTGACCTTGACTTCGCCTGGCATGGCGTAGTCTGCCAATGTACGTCTATTATCAGCGGCCATTATCACAAAATCAGTGATTTCTCTTGCTAGTTGTTCTTCAAGATCTCGCTCGGCTCGTCTCGCGTAACCGCGAACGGAAATTCCGCCTGTTTGGCCGGACTATGGTTCGCTCGGGGTCAGGGGTGTATATTAACAAACCCTTTTGACTCCGAGTTTGCATAAACCGGAACAAAAACAAATGGAACAAAACCTAAAAACTACGAAGAGATCAAAGCCTAAACTAAAAATTAAAAACCTAAAGAGAGGAAAGGAAAAGAAGAAAGGGAAACAAAAGTGTTAAAGAAAACAATACCGGACGGACGTCCAAAAGATTGGACGGGCGTCCAGATGAAATTGAGGTCGGACGGGCGTTTAGTAATGTAAACGCTCGTCTGACAGACAGAATCCCTGAACGGGCGTCCAAAAGAGATGGACGCTCGTCTAAGTGAATAAAACAGAACAGAATTGATAATTTCCCAGCGGACGGGCGTCCAATATCCCGGACGCCCATTTGCTCACGGGAAAACTTAGAACGAACGAGAATTTGCGAAAAAGGAAGGAAGAAGAACGTCGGAAAAAAAAAAAACGGAAAAAACGAAGATCTAACTTCAAGAAAAATACTAAGGGAAAATTTTAAACCCTAATTATCTACTTAACAACTACCTAAAACAATTATCAACTAAAAACAGGAATTTAAAACGGATTAAAACTTGAAAACGAAACAAAAACAAACAGAAAACAAAAAAGGAAAACGAAAATAAAAACTAGACAACCGTCCGGTTCCCCGGCAACGGCGCCAAAAACTTGTCACGGATTTTATCAACACAAAATAAACAAGTAATAATCCGGTTAACCTCAAGTATAAGGATCGTAGTATGGAGGCTAATGCCGGGTCGATCTTACGGGGAACTAAACGATTGTGATTTCTAGTTTTTATCTAACTAACCTATGTCACGATTATTAAGCTAAATAACGGATAAAACTAAACGAATACGTAAATTAAACTTTAACTAAAACGTAAAAGCTGGACGAAGAGATGATCTAAAGCCGGGAAAGATACGGGCTGCGAACCAATTTAAACTAACTAATCTAAGATGCGGATAAAAGTAAACTAACTAGACAAATTCAAGCTTTTAAGGATTTAAATCAAATTTATAACGAGCAAACGAGGATTGATCCACCTATCCAACAAGCATTGATTCCCTATCTCGATTATAGTGCGGTTTTTATTCGGATTGTGATTCACCTTACCTAGACATGAACCCTAATTCCTTAGAAAGCTCATCTATCAATCTATTATCTTCCGATGTAAGATTAACGCGTTCAATAATCAAAGGTGCAAACTTTGTGTTTATAACCTAGTAATCGAGACCTATTAACTTCCGTTATTATAGATTCGGATTACTATTCTTATTCATGGTGATCTAGGGTTTATTAAGACTTCCATCAACAATAAACAATCAACACATGCATATCTTCCGATATAAAAGCAAATTAAACATGAATAAGCATGAATAAGAAACAACCTTTATTAAAAACTCACGGTATAATCGAAGAAAGCGAAATCAACAATTGTTGGACGGCTTCACAATACTCGTTTGATGAAGCTTTTAGCCTCGAACATCCTCGGCAACTCAAATTTGCGGAAAAAGTACATAAAAAGTAACTAGTGTTTAATCTAAACTAAGAGCATAAAAATAGGAATAAAAAGATGAAAAACGCAGCCTAAAGCCGCCCCTAGGTTTAGGGTTTTGAATAATGTGTGTATGATCCCTTTTTTGTGGAGAAAACGACCGACTATATATAGATTTTAAAGTCGGTTACGCTAAGTCGGCCACCGGACGCCCGTCTGAAACCTCGAACGCCCGTCCACTCTTCAATAAAACTTCGAATCGGGCCGAGTCATGACCAGACGCTCGTCCATCCAGCGTCCACTCCAGCGTCCAAACTTCCTGAATCAAAGATGACACCCTGGACGCTCGTCCAACTGCATCAGACGCCCGTCCACTGGACGGAGATACTGGACGCCAGTTTGATATGATCGATTTTGATTTATTGATCTTTATCTCTTCTATCTCTATCCCACTTCTTCATTATCTCTTTCATCATCAATTAGCTTGAACTTAATCAACCTTTGATCATCTTTTGAGCCTCCAACATGTATCTATAACACATAAAAACATCGCAAAATGTAATAATGCTCAAATAATCATAAAATCACAATTAAAACACATAAATCAACCTATTTTGCGATTAACTCTTCTAAAATCTCATTTGCTCAATATATCCATTAAACCCTCGTTTCTTATGCAATTTAGTACAATTACGGGGAAAAATATCATAGAATATAGCGTTATAAATCGTATAAATTCACCCTTAACAACTGTCCAACACTCAGCAGATTTCACTTCAGATCAGGAACATTAAGACACTGGAAATGGTCTCATATGTCCTATTTTTGGATCTGATACATATATCTCATTTTCCCTTAACACTGACCGAGGAATTATCTCCAAACTTCACCTTAAAAGATAAGATTCATCCAAATAAGAGAATGATGCCTTATTACCACACATGTGATTAGTGCATCATGTATCAACATACCATACTTGGGGTGCTGAAGTTTGCTTATGTTGAGTAGCCATTAGCTGAGTCCATTTCTTTTTTTCTGCTGGCAATTTGGTGTAGCATTCTGACCGGTAGTGTTCAAATTTGTGACACCTAAAGCATTCAACATTCTTTTTGCTTGCAATACATGTACCCTCTCCATTCTTCGATGCCTGAGAGTTGTCCCTGCTGTCAGAATCTCTGGTAGTCCTCTCTCTGCCTCTTCCTCTGCCTCTACCCCTACCTGTATAATTGCTATTATAGACAGTGGTCTTCAACGCCTACTCTTCATTGGATGCTGATGATCCTCTCTTCATCTTCTGTTCATGAACTTGCAAAGAGCTTTGCAATTCATCAAGAGGCAAAGCATCAATGTCTTTTGACTCCTCAATGGAGCATACCACATAATCAAAATTTGAGATTAGTGACCTCAAAATTTTCTCCACAAATACTACGTCCTCCATCTTTTCACCAAGAAATCTCATTTTATTGCAGATTTCCATGGTTCTGGCACAATAAGTTGAGGTAGATTCACCTTCCTTCATTTGTAAGGTCTCAAAATCTCTTCTTAAGGCAAGTAGTTGTGATCTCTTCACTCTGGCGTTTCCTTGGTACTTCCTCTTCATTGAATCCCAGATATCCTTTGATGACTCCTTGCTGAGAATTGTCTCCAAGATAGCTCTATCTATTGCTTGAAACAGATAGTTCTTGGCCTTCAGATCCTTGATTTTTTTGCTCTCAAAATCTGATCTCTGAGCCTCAGTTGGGGGTGGATTTCCGGCTGGTTCAACCACTCCTTGCTCAATGATGGTCCAGTACTCCTTAGAACATAGGAAGTTCTCCATCAACATGCTCCAGTGATCATAATGTTGTCCATCAAACTTTGGGATGGAAGCCTGAACAAAATTTGTTTCTGCCATGGATCTTTCTCCAACCGCGGTTGAGAATATGGCTCCGATACCACTGATAACTTTTATGGAAGAGATAGTTTTTGGGAAAACTTAAGAATTTCATTGATGGAATAAGCATATTAATACAAGTAGAAAACAACTACCCTCTAAGACACATAGAAATCATGGGATCATGGCTTGACAACCAAAAATAACTACCTAATAATGGGAAACATGTGCAAACTACTCTAGTAGTGGGAAATAAACATAGGTTACATAGCCTTAGGTAATAATTAAAACATAATTAATTAATCATAATTAACAATATCTTGCAACAAGAGACAGTGCTGTTAGGTTTTTCTCCCCGTGCTCAGCTGGTTCATGTGACTGGCTTGAAATTCAAAACGCCCTATTTCAAAGAAGATGGTATGCAACCAATCACATACTTCCAGACGGCCGACAAATAATTGTGGGTGGTGCGTGGACATTTAATTATGGGCTTTATCCGAAATCAGCAGGCGATACACAAACGATCTATCTGCCTTTTCTTGAGCAAACCCACGATGGAGGTATCGAGAACAACTTGTATCCATTTATCTTTCTCAACCCGGATGGAAATTTGTTCGTTTTCGTGAATAATCAATCTATATTGTTTGATTATAAGAACAATGTGCTTTCTTGGCGGCGATCCAAGAAACTATCCCAACACTGGGTATGTAGTTCTCTTACCATTAAGGAACCTTCAATGAGCGGCCACTGCAGTTAAGGTTCTCATTTCCGGCGGTGCACCAAAAGGTGCCTATGACAACGTAGTAAATGGTAAATTTGTGCATGCATTGAATACTTGCGGTAGAATTAAGATCTCTGATCAAAATCCTCAATGGATAATGGAGACCATGCCCATGCCTAGGGTCACGGGTGACATGGCAATACTGCCCAATGGTAATGTCTTGATTATAAATGGGGCGTCTGCTGGTATTGCTGGATGGGAACTAGGCCAAAACCCAGTTCTAAATCCAATCATATACCGACCCAATCTGCCGAGTGGATCTAGATTTGAAATCCAAAATGCTTCAAGTATACCTAGAATGTATCATTCGACGGCAATTTTACTTCGAGAGAAGAGTTTTAGTTGGAGGCAGCAATCCGCATGAAGGGTACATCTTCACTAGAGCTCTATTTCCAACAGAGTTGAGACTTAAAGCCTTTTCCCCTCTTATTTGGATCCGAGTTTTGATCATCTGCGTCCGAATATTGTCTTTCCTATTTCTCAGACCCAAGTTACATATGGACAAAAACTGGAAATCCAATTTAAAGTATCTGGATTCCTACGATGGAATCTCATCACGGTACGTAACCATGGTCTCACCGCCTTTTACCACACATTTATTTTCTCAGAGTCAAAGATTACTTTTTCTTGGAGAGGTAATGTCAACATTGTTGGATGGTCAAAGTATCAAGTGGGTGTGACAATCCCTAGCACAAGCAACCTAGCACCATCAGGTTATTATTTACTATTCGTGGTTCATCAAAACATTCCTAGCAATGGAATTTGGATCCATCTACATTAATATGTATAATCAAGTAGAACATTTTGAGTTCGGATTCTTTGTCATTGTCTCATTATATTGGTTACTTTGTCTATATGTTTGTTCTTGTAATAAACGCGTGACATGTTCTTATTGACTATTTGACATATTCTTGATGCTGGTCTTACCTTGTGCATTCTCATGTTCTTTTGAAATATTGGTCGTATTCATTCCTTGCTACTGTTCAACATCCACACTTAATAAATTGTATGCCAACATCCACACCTCATAATGTTTCTCCTAATGAAAAATTGTTTGGTGTGGTTCTATCAATTTATTATTCAGTTTTACTGTATTGTGACAATAATGGATCAATTACTCAGGCAAAAGAAGCATGATCTCACCAAAGATCCAAACATGTTCTAAGCTACAACAATATCATTTAATTGATTAAAGTGATCATTGATATGAATGATGTAAAGATAGAGAGAGTCCTTACGAATGATTACATATCAGATTTGTAAACTAAGGCCACTTTCTTATCCCCTTAAAAAAACTGCACTACACTTTTGTAATTAATCAGTTTTCTTTTTAATGATGTTTTCTGTAGTAAAAATTTTCTCTAATTTTTTTTGGTTATCAAGTTTTCTCTACAAATGTTTTTGGTTATTAAGTTTTCTCTACAATGAAGTTTATAAATTGAATAGTTTTTTTTTGAAAAGTATTGAATAGTTAAAACAAAAACAAAAAATTTGAAAACAACTCATCTGTTATAAAACTAAGAAAATATTGGAGGAAGAACAAGACAAAATACAAGTATAGAAGAAGAGAGAATTGCTTGTGTCTTATTCCAATGATATAAGGGGGTATTTATAGTAGAGATTACAATGTGAACACAATAATCTGAATTAATCACAAATCTACTTAAATCAATCAGAATAATAGATAATCCATCAATGATATTATTTCATAACACTCCCCCTTGGATATCTATTATTTAAACATACAACAGATATGATATGCCTCATTAAAACCTTACTAAGAGAAAACCCAGTGGGAAAAAATCTTAGTTAAGGAAAAAGAGTACATATTTATCTGGTTGATTTACTCCCCCGAACCAAGCGTCAATTTCGATATTTCAATTGCTTTGCATCCCAATGCTCTTCAATGGTCTTTCAAATGTTGCGATCGACAACTTTGTCTTGATAAATAATTATCGGTTGACCGGATCTCGTTGCACATCAATCTCCTCATTCTTTTGCAAATCATGAGTAAAGAATAACTTGGGTGAAATATATTTTGTTCTATCCCCATTAATATAGCCCAATTCAATTGAGATATGCAAGATGCATTGTCTTCATATAGTGCAGTTAAATGATTTTCATTCTCATCTAGACAATGTCTCAATGAATAAATGGTAGAATTGATTGTCTCGATCGTAGTTGCATAACGTATATGTCATGTACTATTAACTTTGTTAGAAAAACCCGAGTGGGAAAAAAACTAGACAAGGTAAATAGTTCATGACATATGCGTTTCTATGTGTTGCACCGATCGCCTCATTAAAAACCTTTAACTAAGAAAACCCTTTGGGAAAAACTTGGTTAAAGGGAAAAAGAGTACAATCATTGGTTTTAAGACCAAATCCACACAAAAGTTTTGAAGTTGTCGCTCTTCCTGACGACAACTATCTTTCAAATGTACGCATTCCATTATTATAAACACTTATTATCCAAAACCGATGTAGGAATAATCTTAGTGAACAAATCTATGAGATTGTCACTAGAGCGTACTTTTGCATATCACTCTCTTTTAGAGTTTATTGGATAGTCAAATGTAGGGGCTAATAAGTGTCATTCCCACTACTCACTTGTGCAACACATGCAACACAATTAACACTGTAATCAGCTAAATAATGGGGGAAGTAATATAATCGAAATTTGCATGCATATATTTTCACTATCATGCATCGTAATTCCTTAAAATTTATGACATTAACCATGCATTACTTATATATTCATTTCTCAATAGGAATCTACTCAACTGGTCATACTATATTCAACATGAATGTTAATGACCTTAACCATTTGCATGTTGCGATTGTCATATTAATTTATTTTTGAAATCCACCAAGGATTTTCATATCAATATTAATGTCCAACGACCCATAAATATACCGTCATGACATAAAGTTACGCCGATATATTAGTTAGCGGAACATTATATTATCTATAATGGGAGAATATATTTGATCATTAACAAACAAATATTTTCAATTCAAACTCAACCTCAATTGCTTATTTCATTTTTACCTAGTCGAGTGTTTATGGCACTCGCGAATGACTTAGTGTCTTTGGATCCGGATATAATAATAGCAATTAAAGAGGCAAATATGTCGTCGACGACTATTATATTTTATTATAATTTCTCCCATAAAATTCATTGCTAATTCGATATTAGCATAAACCAATTCCTTATCAATGTATGGATTGGTTGTTCCGCAACCCCAATATTTAATCATTTGATGCACGTGCAATTTTTGTTTTGGGGTTTTCGTCTACAAGACGAATCTCTTTAAGAGATTTCATGAGTGACTGAATATCAATAATAAATTGATCATTCTTCCGCGGATTTTTTATCTTTAACACCGATCGGTCTTCTATGCTTCTGGCGTAGAGAAATATCTTTAATCATACTGTTGGTGCATTTATAAATAATCACTCATTTAATTTCAATATAGGCATCTGGCATATTACTTGTTAAATACTACAAGTAAGATTATTTTCGCAGCTCGATTAAACCGATGCGTGGAAGATCGTTTATCTTGTTAAAATTTCTCGGCATTCTCTTATTCTAACATGAGATTTTCTTTATCTCCCCCTAATGCCGAGAATCGATCTTCATCGAACATGTAGCACCGAGCTATACATTGATGCTCTTTTATTCGCTTCATGCGATTTACTATATCACTATGTGATTTTAGATTCTTCAAGAATCGTTCGAAAAAATTCACGTTATATTTAGAGAAATCACTAGAATGAGACAACGAACTTTTGGTTCGTTTCTCCCTCTTTCTCGGAAAATATTTGATATATGCAAAATGTGCATAAAATCTACCCTTCATGGGTTTGATATCAATGAATGATATGTGAACTCATAGTTCATTTATGTCGAAGTTTGTCATGAGATATAATTCATATTGGGTTTTCCTCCCCTCATTCTCGGACAACATTTTCTCATAATTGATATGTCAAAAATTTGAAATAACCCGTGACGGATTCAACATTTTAATGTGAGATCCTCTTATGCGGGTATCAACAAACTTCTTTTATCTTTTTCGATTTGTGGAGAAATTTTGTCTCATATAGAGATATTATATCCGTTCTCACAATTATGAATACAATGTATCGAGTTATACCAATTTTCTTGAATCACCATCCCAATTCTAGTGGATTCTCACATAAAGAATGTTTATAACCACAATATTCGAATCACTATATGCATCTTAAATACTTAATTTTGTCGCATTCATTTCACGAGAATGATTGTGATGCATCACATGTAATATGATACATATATCATTGTTTTAAATGATGCATGTAGTATCGATCACATTCTCTTCGTGGAATGGACATATCTCATTATTTTCAAACACATTATTTATACACATTTCATCGGGAAATAGTATATAAAGCAAATATTTCGATCTCGATATAACACCCATATTACTCAAAAAAATCGAGACTTGAGAGAGCATAGTGCTTTATTTCAAACAATTTTGTTTCAATATAGCACTTGCATGTTGCATTACCATATGCATCTCTCATTAATACTTTTGAGAACTTGTTTCTCAATATAATGTGCGTGTCGCACTATCGATGAGGCAATTTAATTGCTCTCATGCTCCGACTCCATTTCTTCCTTAGAACGAAATGAGCAATTAATTTTTCAAAATATAACAATTGTCACATAATATAAATGAATTACAATGATTAATTATTTTAAATAGAAAATTACATTATGTATCAATTCAAGCAAATTAAATTGATATTGTAAATGCTAGTGGATCCGAGTGACAATTATCCAGTATTACAATTCATGAATCAATCATTATGAATAATTTCACTCACCAATAAAGCACTATAATATGTTGTCATATTCATTCTTATCACAACTAGACAACAAATTTTGAATATAATAACAATATAGAGCGAATGCGCCTTACAATCAAAGACCATATACATGGTATTCATTTTTAAAAAAAAACCGCAGGTTGAATATTTTTCTCGTTGTAATAAACATGTGTATAGATAATCACATTAATGATGATCACTATTTTTATTGTCAATAAAATCTTTTCATTAAATTAACAAATATGATTTTGTTTATTGAAATTATTGCAAATGTAGTTGCCAAAAATACAACGAATGCATTAATTACCGCAATGATCATGCAAATATTGTAAAGTTATGTTTAATATCAATCCAATTAACTAAATGATATGGAAATATCATGTGTTCATATCATATCAACTTTATAGTGAAAAATATATTGATAAATTATAAAGCGAGCGTATAAAACATTCTCACGTCGTATCAATATAAAGATCATATATGCGCACCATGTAAGTGATTAACACAACTACGTACACAATCATGTAAAATATAATCTATTTAATTTTAACTATATAAAATGACTTTAATTAATATGAATATGATTGCAAAAGTAATATACATGTTGATTAATCCAATGATTGAGAATCATATATTATTATTGTGGTCAAATAACAAGATTTACTTACCAAAAATACATGATGATACAATTAGTTTCCTTTTTCCTTTTTGAAGAATACTAGTCACACGTATCAATTATACACAATCGATAAAATAAAATTCCATAACTACTATTTATATATCACAAAATACTTTAGCCGTATCAAAATAAGGCCAAGACAAGAGACAATTTAATAATTAATAAACGATGCTTAAGTTTAAATATATCGTATAAACAATTTACGTAAATCGCCACTAACTCGACATGTGGCGTAACCTTCGAAAAATTACTTTGTTTCTTGTCATGATTATTGTTTTAATCATATAAAAATAATTTTGTGAGGATTGTATCAACCATGTCCTCCTCCACTACCGTAACCAAATATTTCCAAATATTTATAAACTGAGTCACGTTATTTATAAAGTATGAGCTCTCATAATTCGGTCAGAAATCATTAGTCATATCAATGGTGACTCATTATTTACTTTCATATATAATTCCACATTCAGTGGATTATTATTTTTTTCATTCATGATACGAAATCATAATCAATTTCATATACATCATAAATTACTTTGATCGATATTGCTGCTTCAGGAGCATATCATCATGATAAAAAGTGATTTAATTTTTTCATCGATTATTGTCATGAAATCTCATGATATATTCAGTAGATTTCTTATCTCTGAATTTCAGATCACTCGTGGAACATGTTTTTCTCTATAGACCTCAGGTCCTACTTTTTATTTATATGAATGACATGTCTGTACTTTTTTTTTCCTGTGAATTTCAAATTCACTTTCGCGATATTTCGACATGTCTGAAATTTATCTATGTGAATTTTATATTCACTTTCATCGGTTTTTGACATGCCCACTTATGTGAATTTTATATTCACTTTTACGAGCTTTCTATTTTCATATGGATTTCTAATCCATTATATCTCATTTCAAACATTGATCAACTTCATGTGATCATACCTCCTTTTTCAATTTGCACAAAAGACAAACTCTTTTGTCTAAAGAATATAGCCATCAAGGCTTCATATCACCGATGAAAGTATTACTCATATCTTTTTCTTACGTGGTATTGACTTGATCCATCATGATTTGATGATGTCAATACCACTAGCATCAATATATATATATCTATAAAATAATAGAATTGATCACGATAAATAATTTAAATAAATCAAATTTTTACCTTAATGTTTACCTTAATGTTTACCTATATCGAGATGTGTAGATATAAGATATATCAATTGATCGACTTGAGTCCTTCTGACAATCTATGAATGGTGATTCTTGTGGGGTTTTTTTTTTTTCTCGAAGGTTGCCAAACTTCATCAAAACAATTTTGATGATTTGAGACGTGGTTAGAGACTCGTGCTGATAACGTGTTATAAAACTAAGAAAATATTGGAGGAAGAACAAGACAAAATACAAGTATAGAAGAAGAGAGAATTGCTTGTGTCTTATTCCAACGATATAAGCGGGTATTTATAGTAGAGATTCTGATGCGAACACAATAATCCGAATTAATCACAAATCTACTTAAATCAATCAGAATAATAGATAATCCATCAATGATATTATTTCATAACATCATCTGTTAAATAATTAATTTTCATACCAATTCACAAATGAGAAATCACCCTAGCAAACCCGTTAGCCTCCCACCCCAACAACACGATTTTCTTTTTATTTTCCAAAAGTATTCTCACATGTTGACTAAATTACATATTGATACCAAAAAAAATCGAGAAATATATTGATACAATTTAAATAATCCTTTGATTTCTCCTTTTTTTTTTTTTATTAGAGATATATTGATACAAAAAATCTGATATCACATTAAACTGAGGTTACTAGCAAAGGAAACTTGAAATTGATTTTTCCTCCATATTATGTGTATTTCTCTTTTCTTGTTTAAAAAGCAAAATGGATTCCTAAAAACGGAATTATAATGGCTTGTAACACTTTCTTTAATTTCTTCACGTCCAGGAATATGCTTAAACCAAAAGTCTTTTGAGAATTTTCCCTCTGGCAATATAAACACATAAATTCAATCACAAGTTAATTCGGAATCAAGTAATTCGAGCTGATTGCCCAATATTCCATACGATTTCCTTAAAGATCGTTAGGTTCCTAACAAATTAACAACAGCCAATATTCATTTATTGAAGTGCGGTAAAATAAACTTCCCCAAGTCCCAAACTAAAGAAAGGAATATAATAATAAGTATAAAAAAAACATACAATCGTGTGCTAGTTAGAAACAATATAGAGAAAAATAAAGAAAAAATAAATAAAATAGCATGAGTAATCGAGCAATGATACTATCCTTTATTCAAAGGCAGCTTTTGCTTTTGAATTTCCTAGCATCAAGCCAGAAACACAGCCATGCAGCAGCAGCCGCCACCGGCGGCCTCGGCAGTTGGGATATACTTCTTCCGAACATCGGTATTGTAGCAATGCACGTGCAACTTCTCAACAATGACAAAGTTCTCATTTTCGACCGAACGGATTTCGGTCCTTCCAACATCTCCTTGCCTAAAGGCCAATGCCGAAAAGACCCTAAAGATCTTGCAGTGCCTGTAGACTGCACTGCGCACTCTGTGGAATACGATGTTTCATCCAACACTGTACGCCCACTCACGGTTCTTACAGATACTTGGTGCTCCTCTGGAGCCGTCATGCCCAACGGTACATTTGCTCAAACCGGTGGATTCAATGACGGGGACAGTGCTGTTAGGCTTTTCTCGCCGTGCTCAACTGGTTCATGTGACTGGCTAGAAATTCAAAAAGCTCTATTTCAAAGAAGGTGGTATGCAACCAATCACATACTACCGGAAGGCCGACAAATTATCGTCGGTGGTACGTGGGCATTCAATTATGAATTTTATCCCAAGTCCTCAAGCGATACACAAGCTATGTATTTGCCTCTTCTTGAGCAAACCCACGATGGAAGTATAGAGAACAACTTGTACCCGTTTATCTTTCTCAACCCGGATGGAAATCTGTTCATTTTCGCAAACAATCAATCTATATTGTTTAACTATAAGAACAACACTGTCGTGAAAACGTTCCCTCAAATCCCTGGTGGTGATCCTAGAAACTACCCTAGCACAGGGTCTGCAGTTCTGTTACCATTAAGGAACCTTCAAGGAGCAGCCACAACAGCTGAAGTTCTCGTATGCGGTGGTGCACCAAAAAGCGCCTACGACAATGTACAAAATGGTAAATTCATTGATGCATTAAACACTTGCGGTAGAATTAAGATTTCTGATCCGAATCCACAATGGATAACGGAGACAATGCCTATGCCCAGGATCATGAGCGACATGTTGATATTGCCCAATGGTAATGTCCTTATAATAAATGGAGCATCCTCTGGTATTGCTGGATGGGAATTAGGCCGAAACCCGGTTCTAACTCCGATCATATACCGACCCAATCTGCCTAATGGATCTAGGTTTGAAATCCAAAACGCTTCCACTATACCAAGAATGTATCATTCAACAGCAGTCTTACTTCGAGATGGAAGAGTTCTAGTTGGAGGCAGCAATCCGCATGAAGGGTACATCTTCACCGGAGCATTTCCAACAGAGTTGAGACTTGAAGCATTTTCACCATCTTATTTGAATTCAAGTTTTGATAATTTGCGCCCGAATATTCTAGTACCTGTTTCTCAGACACAGGTTACTTACGGACAAAAATTGAAAATTCATTTTACGGTTCCCGGATTTGTAGAAATGAATTTGGTCACGGTAACGATGATCGCACCGCCATTTACCACACATTCATTTTCCCAAAGCCAAAGATTGTTGGTGCTTGAGGAAGGTAATAATGTCAAAACAGCTGGAAGATCAAAGTATCATGTAGGAGTTACAATACCGAATACGAGCAACCTAGCACCATCTGGATACTATCTTCTATTTGTGGTTCATCAGGACATTCCAAGCAAAGGCATTTGGATCCACCTTCAGTAATATAATCAAGCATAAGTATATTTATCGGTCTGGATTCGATCTTCCTCTACCTCTTTATGATTCTCAATTGTTGTAATTTGTAGAATATGTACTTTTTAATTACGATAAAGTTTTGTGTACAGTTTCAAGTATATATGCTGCAAGTAAAACTAGTTTTCATTTCGATTTATTATTGTAACCAATGTGTGATACATCATACATATGTACATATTTTTTAAATCCTAAGAAACTTGTCCACAACCGATTCCTTCTTCTACTATATATTGGAAGTTCGATTCCCTCTCCCATCAATAGCTATAGTATAGCTCAGTTTCAGAGCACCGACTCTCTGTTCCCCACCTTCAATTCATGCTTTCCAAGCTCTCTGTTGAGTCTTTCCTAATTCACTCCATCTATGACCACTCTTTCTTAGATTCCATCATCGTTCGTTCCAGCTGCCACCTCTACAAATCTGACCTCCCTTAATTCATCCCTCTCTTGGACCAAATCTGAGCCAAATCCTTACCATTAAACTTGACAAAAACAACTATCTCTTGTGGTCAGTGGCGGACCTACTTACAACCAAGGGGGCAACTGCCTCCCCTTTATCCGAGTAATATTTATACTATGCATAGAGTCTTGCCCCCTTAAATTTTTTATTTGCCCTTTACAATTTTTATTGCCCCCCTTACCCGAGATCCTGCGTCCTCACCTGCTTGTGGCGATTCTCAGTTCTATCAGTGACTCGTGGATACAAGCAGGGCCGGCCCACCCATTAGTCGGGCCAAGCGGCCGCTGAAGGCCCACCGTCAAGGCGGGCCAACAGTTGCATATTTTGCTTTAAGAAGAAAATCGTGTAGGTCCAATCCCAACCAACATAATATAATGTGTTAAAAAAAATTACATGAATTGATAAAGACTTAAATTATAGGCTCATTAATATAATGTGTTAAAAAAATTACTTAATTGATGAAGGCCTAAATTATAGGAACAAATTTATAATAACTCACATACATTAATTCGAATTTCATAGGTACATCCGTTCAGCTAGGGGTGTTAAGCTTTTGGGGGAGTTGCCCTGAGCCCCCACGAGTTGGCGCTGCCCCTTTTACCCCTGCAAAGGAGCGCTGCCCTCTCGACCCACCACGACCTGACAGGGTAGGTCGAACCCCGTTTTGTTACGTCAACCCAAATTCAAACGATAACAATATATGAAAAAAATATCTAATATCAATGAATTTCAATTTTATATCTACAGATTTTAGAAACGCGACGTTGAAATAATATTTTGTAAGTATGTTTTCGAAAAAAAAAAAACTGACTACTAACTTCAAACAAAAAGGCTCATTCGGTGAAGTCGCCGAAGGCCCTAAAATTCCAGGATCGGCTCTGGATACAAGCTTGATGGTCATTTGCTTGGAACCAAGCCAACTCAACTTTAATTTGTTCCAGACACTGGAGCATCATTCTTTCAATCAAGTATCACAAACCCAACATATGAAGAGTGGTGTGCCATTGATCAATTACTTATGGGATGGCTTATTGGATCCATGACTGAATTTGCCCAAATTGTGGTTGTTGGATGTACCACGGCTCATTAAGTTTGGCTACTCTTGAAACCCTTTACAACAGTCAAACTTAATCTAGGATTCTGGAGTATAAATTTGCTTTCACCAAAATTAATACCAGATCTAGGTCAATGGCTGATTATCTAACTCTCATGAAAAGTTATTCAGATGGTTTTGCAACTGACAGTTACCCCATCTCTAGTTTGGAACACATTTTGCCTACTTTAGGTGGTTTAACAAAAGAATATGAATCAGCTATTACGAATATCACCGGCTGAAGTTCAAGCTCAACTAACCACGAACGACTGTTGATGAGGTTTAATCCAACCCTTGTTGCGGAAGTGAACAATGCAACAACTAATGTGGTTGATCTGCTTATAGTATTGATACTACCTAGAGGACTAAGTTAATCGCAATATAGCACGGCGAGTCAAAGTCGCATCCAAACAAGGATCGATGTCAACGAGGAAAAACAAACAAATAGCTAGATATTAGCAACACAAAAGGGTGGTCTTTGACCAAATTGCCAAGTAAAAAGGATAACTAACAACTACTAAAGCAACAAGGAGACGATTTCAAGTAATTCGAATAACAAATTCAAAGAAAAATGAACCAAACCATGTATCCAGTAACCTTCACCGGTCTATTATGTAACTATATATGTATGATTCAAGTTTAACAACCTAGTTTTATTCAATTAATGGTTACGGTCCCTTAATTTGGTTTTAATTCATAAACGGACAATACTCTACGTCAATTAATGGTATACCGTGAACGGGTTAGATCTAATTAATTAAAAATGCATTATATGACTTTATGAGATGCATATACAAGTATAGAAAACCTCACTAAAGAAACCACCATGAACGGGCCGGTTGACTTTGCGATCTAATTATCTACGTCCTAACTATTCATTCCACTTGAGTCTCCTTCAGAATAGTTTACGAGGGCATGCATACAATTGGCCAGATTCTAAATATTCTAGTTAAACGCGATAATCAGAACTAAAGAACGGAATGGCTTGATACTTGCCCCAACTACAGTAAAGCTGGCGACACGACTTGCACTGAGCCGGCCGGCAGATACAAGGTTTGTATCTAGCTTTGTAATCACACATATAGTTCATAATTACTACATAAAGTGGGTTCGAATTAATGTCTATATGATTCAGTTAACAAAATTTTAGCTTAGCTAATGGAAACGCAATAAATCATGGTTATGATAGAATCTGAAAACATAATAAACAATAAGAACAAGTTCCTCTCTACCAAAGATCTACTCGAATCCTCAACACCAAAATAAAGCTTCCTTCGAATAGCGACTCGAATCACAAGAAATTTCTCAAAATATAAAATTGTATAAAATTATTAAAGTTGAATAATATCAAAGTTGAAGTCTCGTTACAATATGCAAATCAGCCTACTTCTAACGCTTAGATTGACATAGTGTCTGATTAGGATTTTCATAACCAACTTAAGGCATGATTTCCCCATTTTGGGCTATCGCCACGCCTGTAGGACTCGGTGTCATTGGGCCGGCAGGCTTGATAAGCCTAACCCTCGAATCTTTCAGCATTCAGGACCATATAATCCAGTAAGTATTCTTTTAAACTCTTAGCTCGAATTCTGACGATTAAATTAACTCTTGAACCCGCAACTTGTTTGATCTTTCCACCCCTCGATCATTCCTCTCATTCTGAAACCTTTCTCGACACTCCGCCATCCACATTATCTTTCAGATTAAAATACCAAACAAAGTAGGCTCTTTTCTAGACAAATAGCGTAAAAGTTGCAACATGAAATATCGAATTTGTTCATTTAGCTTGTAATTCACTCATAAGATTACGCTCATAATACCGGGTAAATTGATGGTAAAATCATTATAAAGTTGACTCATATCAACTATTCTCCACTCCCGAACAAAAACCAAAACGAAATAAACTTTCAAAACAATATACAAACTAATTAAAAACAAATAAAACTCAAGAAATCAAATTAAGATTTGAATCATCGGAATCCATCAGTGATAAATTAAGCACTATCTCGTGGTAGAACCGTAGAAATGACGTGTGCATGGATAACTCTTTCATGTGATTGCAATCGGAAAAAAAATTAAAGTATGCATGTCTCACAATATCAACTTGTCATATACATATTTGTTCTTTCTCTCGTATTTAAGCTCATAACACTTGAAACACGTCAAGAACATTTGAGGTCGAGAAGAATTTTGAAATTAAGTACTACTCATTTCAATTTTTTTTCTACGAGTAAATAACAGCTTTAGTCCCCTATCTTTCCTAATAAGGAGAGACTTAGCCCTCATATTTGATTTTGGTTTGACCGGTCTCTTATCTTCTAAATCTTTTACAACTTTGGTCCATTTAACAGCCAATCAACAAAAAATTTGACTGAAAACCTGTGTGTATCTTTCACGCGCTCTTAGCATTTAAAAATATTATTATTTTCATCAATTTCCCAAAAACAAATTATAAAAATATAAATAAATTATCTCATTAATGTTATTACCGTATAAGGTGTAAAACAAAAGCTTTTTTCACCATTCTTCCTCCCGTCGTTTTTCGTTCATCTTTCGTAGCTTTTAATCGTTCTCAGCCATAATGTAGCTTGAATTTAGAGGTTTTCCCCAATTTCATCTTCTTTAAATCATTCCTCTAATCATTCATCTAAGAAAACGATTTGGTGATTTGCAATATAGATTAGAGGAATGATTTAAAGAAGATGAAATTGGGGATAAACCCCTAAATTCGAGCTACATTAATTAAGGCTGAGAAGGATGAAAGAAAAACGACGGGAGGAAGAATAGTGAAAAATGTTTTGTTTTACACGCTATACGGTAATAACATTAATGGATAAGAAGGATGAAAGAAAAACGACGGGAGGAAGAATAGTGAAAAATGTTTTGTTTTACACGCTATACGGTAATAACATTAATGGATAAGAAGGATGAAAGAAAAACGACGGGAGGAAGAATAGTGAAAAATGTTTTGTTTTACACGCTATACGGTAATAACGTTAATGGATAATTTATTATATATATATATATATATATAGTTTTTGAAATTGATTAAAATAATAATATTTTAAAATGCTAACAGCGCGTGAAGGATACGCACATGTTTTCCATCAATTTTTTGTTGACTTGCTGTTAAATGGATCAAAGTTGCAAAAGATTTAAAAGATAAGGGACTAGTCAAGCCAAAATCAAAGATGATGGCTAAGTCCCTCATTTCTGGGAAAGATAGGGGAGTAAATCTGCAATTTACTCTTTTTTTCTACTTTTACAAGGGAGGTGCAAACTTCTTTTAGAAATAAACATGCTGTGGTGGGTGCCTAGTAAGCATCCCCTATCGAATAACTCACATGAATTCTCATACCTCCTCCTTTTATATTTTTCATTTGTCACTTTTATTGCAGTTTTCTTCTTCTTTTTTCATTTTCGCACAACAAATAGTTTATACCGTCATCCCAAATGATATGTCAAAATCGGCAAAGCCCCTCAAAATTAAAAAAAGAGCCTGGCCTATGCATAAGCCCAGTTACAGATAGGGTCCTTGGCCCAGCCAGTCCGCCCTCCATAAACCGGACCAAGCCAAGCACAATCCAGCTCAACTCAAGCCTCTACGATTCTCATCATTGGCCAAGTCAACAAGAATGAATCGGCGAACATCCAGCTCGATACAAAACACTAGGGGCCAACCTACTCGCCCCCCAGCTCGCTATCCATCAGCTCGGACAAAGCCCGCTCAAATAGGCAACAAAGTTCTTACATGACACTTATGATCGAGTGGATAGCTCATAACGATCACGCCAGCTCTCCAGGTCGCCATCTCGATGGCTCTCCAGCTCACCAGCTCTCCAGCTCGTCCAACAGCTTGGCTACAGCCAACTCATGGCCCCTATAAATAGCGGCATCACACCCTTGATAAAAGGAGGATTCCTCAATTTTCAAGAACTACGTAACTTGAGCTTAAAACACAACATTTTCTTCATCTTGTTCTTCTAGATCTTCATCTTGAACATTATTCGAGAAATCACCCACTTTACTCCAGATATCCACATACACAACCGCTAAAATTTGTTGGTGATTTTTTCTACATCATCAGTTGGCTCCATTACCGGAAATTCGACATTTTCAACATTTTTTCTGGTCAGACCTGAGATTCACGGCGGCGGTTTTCCAGCTCCGGTGGCCTAAAACCGTTTATATTTTGTTTTCCATCTGAACCTTCAACGGAATCTTCATCTAATTCATCCGGATTTTCAGGCTTTCAACAAGATCTTCATCCAGATCTTCAAGTCTTTATTAAGATCTTCATCTAGATCTTCGAGTCTCCATCAAGATCTTCATCTATATCTCCAAGTCTTCATCAATATCTCCATCTAAATATTAAGCTCTCTAGGTCTCCAGATCTCCAAGATCTTCGTCCAGATATCCAGGTCTTCATCAGGATATTCATCCAATTCATCCAGGTCTCCAGATCTTCATCAGGACCTTCATCATGTTCAACACAGATTCACCAGATACGAGCTCATCCAGTATGAGCTCGTCCAGCATGAGCTCTCCTAGAATGAGCTCACACAGCTTGAGCTCACCCAGCGAGCTCGCCCAGTATGAGATCACACAGCTAAGCTCACCCAGAATGAGCTAGCCCAGCATGAGATCACACAGCTAAAAACTTGTTCGGTAAGTTTTAAATTTATTATTTTACCGGAACACCCCAAGTGCAAGGCACGTTGTAGTGGGTATTACTGGGTCGTCCAAGGAATCGAATGTTGTCAGAAACAAGAATACAGTTAACGTACCGGTGAATTGTCACGATAAATCTAATTAAAATAATAAAGTTCATACAAATTCTATGGTCCTAAATAATTTCTATTAAACTAATAAAACAAAAGAGATCAAATTAACACTAAAGGAAATAAAAATTGAAAAAACAATAAATTAAACCTAAATAAGCTATTGAATCTAAAATCCAAATTGCTATGAAAAATTACTGACTTTCTTCTTAATGTAACGAGACAGTAGGGCAACAAGGGTTCTACCAAACAACCACCACCCAACCAGTTTGTGAGATGAATCAAATTTCTTGGTGTGATCTAACTTAAATCCAATCAAATTTCTTTAATCAAATTTATTTGGTTTCTGTTCCCTTTCTCAAGTGAAATAAAATTAACAATAAAAGAACATGATCATGAGTTCGTTTCCGAATCTCCTACCCAATTAACAATAACTAATCTCTCGGAATATCATTAATTGTATCGAATGAAGGGTTCTATGTAAATTTAATTCTCATCAAATTCAAAACAACAATCGTTTCATCGATTTTTCAATCTAAAAAAACATACATTCAAACAATTCAAAACATTCGATAAAGAAAAAATAAATTCAAACTCACTAATAATGTTTACTGAAAATCTCCTGGTTGTGGTGATGTTGCAATGGCTTCATCCCGTTTTCCTACTGCGAATTGCTTAGCCTTCAATCATCTTCGATCTCCAAAAGAAAATTGAAAGAAAGAAACTCATGTTTTTGTGTGATGTGGTGCGGCTGCTAGGGTATGCGGCTGCTGTGTAATGATGAGTTGTAATTAGGGTTGAGAATACGCTGCTATATGTAGGGAAATAAGTCGGCTATGCTTATGCCGGTCTCCGGTCGCACGTTCAAAGGGCTGGACGCCCGTCCAGGGTACGTAAATTGTTTGATTCGGGCCGAGTCTTGAGTGGACGCCCGTCCTATGCAAAATTGGACGCTAGTTCAGCAAAAACTTCACAACTCTGAATCAGCTTCTTCTTCTGGACGCTCGTCCACTCGCTTAGACGCCAGTCCACTAGACAGAGCAACAGACGCATGTCCAGTGAAAATCCAAACTTCCTGAATCGAATGGCACCTCCTGGACGCCAGTCCAGGCTTGTAAACGCCCGTCCACTGAACGGGGTAGTGAACGCTCGTTCAGACTTGACTTCAAAGCTTCACTTGAACTTCAACTTGCATCTCTTTTCCCTTCCATTAAATCTTCAAGTAGACATCTTTTAAGCTCCTTCCATTGCATGCAAGCGTACTACAAGATGATAAACACGGGCAAGGTGTAAACTCGTACATAAATAGATAAAAACCATGTAAACAACTTGATTTTGCAATTAAATCGTTTCCACATCCATTCTTTCAATATTTCATTTAACCAGTTAATTTTCTGTTAAAATTAATAAAATACGAAGGATATTATTACAGAATAAAGCGATAAAAACCATAAAAATCACCGTTAACAACAGCTAAGCTCGCCCAGCATGAGCTCATCTAGAATGAGCTCTCCCAGAATGAGCTCACCCAAATGAGCTCCTCCAGCATGAGCTCGCCCAGAATGAGTTTGCCCAAAATGAGCTCGCCCAGCATGAGCTCACACAGTATGAGCTCGCTTAAAATGAGCTCACCCAGCATGAGCTCTCCAGTACGAGCTCTCCAGCTCGAGCTCTCTACATACTATCTCTTTAGATACGAGCTCTCCAATTATGAGCTCTCTGGTATGAGCTCTCCAGTTACGATCTCTTCAGCTCGAGCTCTCAAATATGAGATCTCCTGGTAGAACCTCTCATTGGTATTTATCCTCGTTTCTACAACTTGAATGATTGCACTTCATTATTTGGAATTCACCCCACCGGACGTGGTGGGTCGATCTATCTTATTGTTGGAACTCTCCGTACCTAAATGTTGAAATAATGTCCTAAACCCAATCGCGTTGGGCCAGATCCAACCGGGTCAGATAATTTCTACTATTTCTTTATGTTTAAACATGTATTAAGTGACTTGAAGTTCATTTATAGGAACCAATTTGTGATTGTATATATGATAACGTCCTTAGTGTCAAACTGTGAAAGAGAAATCATGATAGTGATTATGGTTGATGATATCTCGACTCACTTTAAAAGGTTTTATACTTAAATGTCTCTAGTCGTATGTGCTATCAAACGGGACATTGATAGTACGATTAGACTAGCACGTATTACATGTCTTCTATCTTATTGAAGGTAAGGATATATCTCGTCTATCAAAGTGTTGAGACACTTGGACTATACATGGACGTGTATTGGAGAATGCGTACATTAGACTGACCCACTTACTTTATTAAGTGTCGCACTATGTGGCAGTTGTGTAATTATCCTGAGACCAGAGTCTTCATGGCATCACGGTGTGGATTGTCATACACTCATACTTTGACACTATTGAGGTTTCCCCTAGCCATGGGGCGATCATTTGGTAGTGATTGGGTGTGACACTGAAGCATGCGTAGGATTAATGTTGTTCGTCCAGAAATTGCGTACCCTATTAGTAGGGGTGAATATCCGAAAGGCCTTCTTATAAGGAATGTCTTATTCTCAAAAGTCTTTACAAAGCGGAAGTAATATGTTGCTTCGAGAGAGCAGGATATCCAGATTATAAGATACGGTCGTTGATGTTTGACACTGGACGTACGACCTTATGGTTATTATAACAGTGACACGGTAACTGTTTCACATGAAATATAGTAGTCATTGCATTTGAATTTTCCGATGATTGGGGGTCACGGTGTGTTGCTAGACGCTATTCCGTGATCGTTAGGTATGAAGGGCATTTTCATAATTACACTTTGTGTCTACGGCCAACATATTCGGAAGCCTATCGGGTCACACACATAAGAACATCTAGCTAGATTAAAATGCGGTTATAGTGATAACCAAATAAGGAAAGTTTTATCTCGACTATAAAGTGTTATAGTGATAAATTAATATGGTGGTATTTATTTATTATGAATAAATATAATACAAGATATTAATTATGTTGATTAATTAAATATACGTGTAATGTATATGTATGTCGAAATATATATGTATATTGATACACATGTATTTTGTAAATTAATGAATCATAGCATTATATTAATTAAGATTATTCCGGAAGCCAATAATAGGCTATATGGGGCGCAACTTATTAGTGTATAAGATACACTTGGATTGTGAAATTTAATTAATAGTATTACCATGTATTAATATTAGATATTAATGTATAAAAATTTGCACACATGTGTAAATTGATTTATGGTAATATAGTATGATATATTCAGTATGAGATATTGTCAATATATATCTTGGAAAATTATTTAATATAAGATATTGAATATTAATGAGATAAACCAATCAAATATATTTTCCTTATTTTTTTAGAAAAATATTTTCTCTCTCCTCAATCTACTAGGAAGCTTTTCCAATCAGATTGAGACAATAAGGGGCGCCACTTCTACTATTTAAGAGAGGGATTGGCTAGCTCTTTTGCACATCACAATTCCAAGAGACTAATAGTGTCTTGTGAAAATAAAGAGCTTCTTAGAGAGAGATTTGAGAGTGAGAAAAGGTCGGTCTAGCAACCGAGTTTTTCTGGTAGCAGTCCAATGTGGGATTCCGGCGGGTTGTTCGTGTGGACTAGTGGTAGAGGCCGAACGGTTGGGCGGCTCCGTGCACCACTACTCTCCTTAGACGATCAAAGCGTTAATCTTTTAGATCAAGCAAGGTATTCACATTCTACTATTTATTTGTTTATTGGTTAAACGAAGTCGATCCTAGTTAAAAGGAAATAAATTTATGAATTCCGCTGCGTTCCGTGTTGATTTCCTAACACTAAAGTGGCGGGGCGAGCCTTCCTATTTTTGGAACTCTCCCTACCAAAAGTGGCGCGACGAGCTTTCTTATTTTTGGAACTCTCTCAACCAAACGTGGCGGGACGAGCACTCTTATTGATACAACTCAATCCGGCTGAATGTAGCGGGCTAAACAGTTACTCCCTGATCGTTTCTATAACACAAAATCAAACATATGCTCGACATTTAGCTCCCCAGCTACGAGCTCACTCAGTATCAACTCTCCAGCTATGAGCTCGCTCAATACCACCTCTCCAGCTGCGAGCTCGCTCAATATCAGCTCTCCAGCCACGAGCTCACTCTATCAGCTTTCCAGCTACGACCTCACTCACTATCAGCTCTCCAGCCACGAGCTCACTCGGTATCAGCTCTCCAGCCACGAGCTCGCTCAGTACCAGCTCTTCAGTTATGACCTCGTCATTATCAGCTCTCCAGCCACGAGCTCGCTCAGTATCAGCATTCCAACTACGAGCTCTCTCAGTACAAGCTCTTCAGCTACTAGCTCGCCATTAAAAAATTTTAGACACGAAGGATCATGGCCCTATACTGTTAGGTGTAGTGCCCGAAAGACAATTATCTAATTGTTGTAGGACAGAATTAATAATTCATCTTATTATATGCATGTATGCTTATAATTAAGACACTACTGAAAACCTTAAGTACCTCGTTTATGTAATCACATAACTCAGTGTATGGCTATACACAAGAGGATTGAGTTAGTGAGATGTACTTAAAATTAACTTAGTCCGTAGCGTTGATTAATCTGAGTACGGGTTTCAAGATTAATTTGCTAATAATGCGTCCAGAACACTTTAGGTGTGACAGTCTTATCCGGACTGTCGGTAATAGAGTACCTAGTGGGGCATTTATATATGATGATAATCATAAGGGCTGGACCGATTTGATTTGAGTTCTCGATATAATTCCGTAATCGAGAATTCTTATCGAATCACAAGATGATCATATATGGATTAATCTCAATCCTGAGGTGATCACAGACAACTGCTTAGACTAGGGTAGAGTTTGATATGTTAGTAAGGATCACTTCGTAGTATGTGGTCCAACACTTCTCGTTGGCTCTATTCTGGAATGAGTGAGTAGTCTGTGCTATCACAGATATGGAATCCATTCCTCCCTCGGGAAGTAGACAGACAGTTCCCTTATTTGTTAATCCTAGAAACCGATCGATCCGCGGAGTTCATATTACATTAGTTATGAACTAATTGATCACTAGGGGTTGATAGTAAATAAGGATAAGATGTTTCGAGAAGGGTCTACGGAGATATCCCGAATCGAAATGAACAGTCTATGGAGGATTTATCCGTATGTAATGGTTATATCAGTGGACACCTTATCAACTCATGGTTGAGTGTAAGTTATCTATATTCGGCAGAGTTCAGTTTTGGGTTTATGGTGGTGTAATCCCGGAATTAATAGATTGAATATTATTGTTCGGTCTGACGAATAATTTTATTTAATTTATTGTAGCTACTGAATATGGGTCCATGGTCCCCGACGTGGCTCCTAATATAGCATATAGGTTTTCTCGTCGCATCACCTCAATTATAATTAAATAGTTGGATTGGACTATTTAATTGATATGTGGATTAATTGTTTAGTTGGACTAGATGTTTAAATACATGGAAAAGAAATTTTCGTGGACTCGGCCCATATAAATGAGAAATGTGCATGACCTAATTAATTAGGGTTTGGGGCTCATATTATGTTATTATTTGTTGGGAAATTAGTTTTCTTGATAAATAATAAGACATGTGATTATTATTTATTTGTTAAATAATTTAAGGAAAAGAAAATCTTTTATTTATCCTAATTAGTTTAGGAATATTCTGGATTTATCTTTTTAAGGAAAATGATTAATTTGATTGATTTTGTATTAATTAAATAAATCCTTGGAGGACAAGGATTACTCTCCTATATAAAGAGAGTTCTCCCAAGCCTAAATCACATCATAATTTCGAATTATTGGAGTATTATAGCTTGGAATTTTCGGCTATAGTGTTAGGGTTTCGAGTTTTAGAAAACTTCGGATATTCTGAGGTAGCATATTGAGGAGGTACGGCGGCTTGAAACACCATCCACCTGGTGGTGCTTAGAGATACACGTTGGAAGACTGTGGCTTCTCAACTAGGATCTCAACTAGCTCGGATTGGATTGAAGATTGTTCTGGACGTTTATTCACAATAAACCGGTAAGCAATCTAACCCCCTCGTAGGTTAGATCTATTTATTTATGTATTTTGGTTGACTAGATCTAGATCTTATTCCTTCCGCTGCGTAATCGGGTGGATGTATGATCCATCCGGTGATATTACATCCTACATATACAGCCTACGAAAATTCAAAACAATGGAAATAAGACCGGTCGCGAACGAGCACGGGACCTAAGACTCCATTTCACGAACGAGCATTTGAGCAAAATAAGACCGGTCGCAAACGAGCACGGCACCTAAGACGCCATTTCGTGAACGAGCATTGGCGCAAAATAAGACCGGTCGCAAACGAGTACGGCACCTAAGACTCCATTTCATGAATGAGCAATGGCACAAAATAAGACCGGTCGAGAACGAGCACGGCACCTACGATGCTATTTCGTGAACGAGCATTGGCGTAAAATAAGACCGGTCGAGAACGAGCACGGCACCTAAGACGCCATTTCGCGAACGAGCATTGGCGCAAAATAAGACCGGTCACGAACGAGCACGGCACCTAAGACGTCATTTCACGAACGAGCATTGGTGCAAAATAAGACCGGTCACGAACGAACACGGCATTTTAGACGCCATTTCACGAACGAACATTGGCGCAAAATAAGACCGGTCGCGAATGAGCACGGCACCTAAGACGCCATTTCGCGAACGAGCATTGGCGCAAAATAAGACCGGTCGCTCACGAGTTATATGCCCTTTCGCGAAGGATCATTAGCCCAAGATAAGCCCGTTCGCTTCGGCACGGTATCATATTTGGAACTCGGCCTCAAGCGAATATACTATAAGTCTGCTATCTTCGGTACGGCATCAAATTTGGAACTCGTCTTTGAGCGAATCTTCTGTAAGACCGTCTGCTTCTTAGTGCGGCATCTAAGCCCGGCCGCTTTACAACCCGGCTACTCTTAGCAAGATACTCATGTGCCTTACGCTAATCTGGCAAGTTATTCTACAGCAGTCATCTTAGCATACGGTATATCATGTCGCCGATAACTTTACTCCATGACTTTCACTTGTACAGTGAAGAGCTCAATGAGTAGGGGCCCCATTTATATGTCAAAATCTGCAAAACCTCACTAAATCCTGAAATGATCCCTTGGATCCAAACTTGGCCTATGCATAAGCCCTATAACGGATAGGGTCCTCGGCCCAGCCAGTCCGTCCATCCATAAGAAGGACCAAGCCGAGCTCAATCCAGCTCACCTCAAGCCTTAACGATTCTCATCATTGGTGAAGGCAACGGGAATGAATCGGCGAACATCTAGCTCGATACGAAACACTATGGGCCGACATGCTCGCCCCCAGTTCACCATCCATCAGCTCGGACAAAGCCTGCTCAACTGGGAAACAGAGTTCATAAACGACACTTACGAGTGGAGAGCTCATAGCGAGCTCGCCAGGTATCCAGCTCGATAGCTCGCCAGCTCTCATGTTCGCCCCTATAAATAGCAGCATCACACCCTTGACAAAGTATGGATCCCTCACTTTTCAAGAACTACTTAACTTGAGCTTGATCCCTTACAAGCTGAGGGTACGTAGGCAACCATTTTCTTTATCTTGTTCTTCAAGATCTTCATCTTGTTCTTGAGCATTATTGGAGAAAACACCAACTTTAATCCAGATATCCACATACACATCCGCTAAAATTTGTTTGTGATTTTTTCGACATCATCACCAAACAAGTCCAAGACTTATTCACTTCACTATACAAGAGAATAAAACAAGTACTTGTGACAAGTATTTTCGACACTTGACTTGCATAATTAATCGTCTTTATACAAACCAAAAGAATCAAGGTTATATGTGATATAAAAATCGACTCTACTACAATATATATGTATTAATAAACAACTACTTCAAATAGTTGACACACCTCTTATCCAACATTCGTGAATTAATTAAGTATGTAATTATTTTGTTCCGAAATTTAAGGACTTTATTTAAGTTCAATTTATATGCATTGGAATAATCAAAACTACGCGTCAGAATTTTAAAAGATAGCACAAATTTGCATTTTCAAAGATAAGTGTGCCCCCAGAACTTAAGATATTACATTACCCTAACATGCGATAAAGTAACCGTTATGTACAACGTGTCGAGTTGCACGTACCTAGAGTTTGTTGGAGTTTAAAACCAATTTGCCCATGAAATAGAGGTTGGTACTTGAGTGAAACTGTCAACTTTAGTGAGAATTCGGATACGCTCCGGTGTGATTCACCTGGAGTTTAGTACATCAAGAAATACCTCACGGAGTATATGATGTTTGTCTTTGGAATCACTCGATTCGGATATTGGATGAATGAAAAATTAATGCCTAAAGTTTGTGTAAAGCATGTGTGGGAGAGGAGTTAAAGGAGAGATCAAACTCAACTCTCCCACATAGGTTATATGAGAGGTTTTGGCCCCCATATTTAAGAGCTTGGTGTGCTCTAATAAAATATGCCCCAAGGGGCAAGGGCATTAAGTCACCTTAGTGTGGACGAGATGCGAATTAAGTCGGCTTAGTGACTAACTTATCTTGAGGGAAAAGTCGATCCAGCCGCATCAATGTGATGTCATTCTCCCAATCAGAAGCGAGCATTAGGCCGACATTTTGTCCTTATCTCCACTATATAAAGAACCAATGGGTGGAAGTTTTATGATCGAATTTCTCATGTCTTTTTCCACTACAAAGAGTTTCATATAGCCGTAGTTCTTGAGTCGTTGAAAAGAAGTCGGAGCACTCTTTAGGTTCGTTGGTGCTTGGATTTTTGAAGTGTCTCTAAATCTGAGATGTGAAGCCGTTGTATCTTGGGAGACAGTTGCTACAACCGTGGGCACAAAACCGGAGCAATTTGTCTTAAGGAAACAGTGATTTCACTCGCCTCAGTTTGCATTCTTGTCCTTTAATTTATGCATTGTAATTTTATTTTGTTCCTTTTTTCGTAGTCAGGTTTGTACTGTAATAGTTCTATTGTTCGATCGATTTAATAAAATGAATTACCTTTTTATTTTTTTTATTTTTTTATTTTATTATTCCGTAATTATTTCCGGTAATTACGGATTTGTTTCGTTAATCACTCCCCACATGATATGTTTTCTTAACAATCTTAAACCTAATTTTTCATGTGTTAGGGTCATTTTGAACCTGTTACGATACATATTTGGTCAAATTATCATTTTTTCTTAAAATTATATCTTCAGTTTGGTTGAGGCCAAACTGAAAACTCTACTTCTCCTCTTTCCTTCTTTATTTCTACGTTCGTTTGAGAACAATCTAAATTTGATTTTTTGATCTTCTGTGTATCGAGAAATGGATCCAGTTGTGCAGGGGAGTACCTCTACTGTGCCTACTGCTGAAGCACCCACTCAGAACAATCCAGGGCCTCAATGGGAGAAACCGGAGAAGTTTGTTGGTTTGAACTACAAGAGGTGGCAACTGAAGATGTTCTATCTGACCACTCTTGGCTTGGCTCGGATGCTAACTGAGGATCCCCCTATCATGAAAGAAGGGGACCATACGTCTGTCACTGTGTTAAATGCATGGAAGCACTCTGATTTTCTATGCAAGAACTACATTCTCAATTTCTTGGAAAATTCCATTTAATGGGTGTACTGCTCACAATAGTGTCCTAAGCTTGTGGTAGGCTTTGGAGAAAAATAATAAAATTGAGGATGCTGGCTCAAGAAGTTTGTTGTGGTCAAATTCATAGACTACAAGATGGTAGACTCCACGACTGTGGTCAATCAGATTAAGGAGCTACAGGTGATCATCTATGAGATACTGGAATAAATGATTATGATTTGTGAACAATTCCAGGTTTTCGCTATGATTGGGAAACTTCCTCACTCTTGGAAGGATTTTGAGAATTACTTGATGCATAAGAAGAAATAGATGACTATGAAAGTGCTGGTTACGCGTCTGCGAATTGAAAAGTGGAATAAGAGGTCACAAATAGGCTTTCTAATGGGGCAGCCCAAGGCAAACTTGGTTGAATTGAGAAACAAAAACAAGAAGTGTTAGAAATCTAATGATGGTCCAAGAGACAAGACGAAAGTTAAGAAACAGTTCAATAGAAGCTGCTTAACTATGGAAAACATGGGCATCGTCATAGTGAATGCATGTTGCTAAAAGGGCAAGCCACATGCACATCTTGCTGAAGTGGTGGCTGAAGGCATGCATGAGATATACCTGTCGGCAGTGTTTTATGAATGCAATGCAATTGGGAATACTCATGAATGGTGGGTTGACACTAGGGCCACTCGCCATGTTTGTACACTGAAATAGATGTTTTCTGAGTACAAGATTGTTGATGGCAAACAACTCTTCATGGGAAACTCGGATTTTGCTAAGGCTGAAGGTGTGGGGAAGATCATACTGAAGATGACTTCTGGCAAAGAACTCACACTCAATAATGTGTTGCATGTACCTGACATGTGGAAGAACCTTGTTCCATGTCAACTACCAACTATCGACCCGGTATAGTTGTATTTGTTATTGAAACAATGAACTCGGTATGTAAAAGTGTCCGTACCTTAAAAATGAGGAGGATGATCTCATTATATAGTGTCTCATCGTGGGCAAAGACGTTACTTCACATCAAATTAGTGGACATGGGCGTTTCTAGTAAGGTGATGGGGTGTGGTCTCAAGACCACCCAAATATGTATAAAAAAATTATAATTGTATTACTATGTGTATTTGTAAGCAATTTACCCTATTAACCAACAAATTGTAAAATGCTCTATGTGGTTATAAAAAACAATTCTCTTCTTTGAAATGTCATATGTTCAAATCCATTTGGCTACATTCTTTTTCCCATTTTTTTAAACATTTAACATCTTATATATCTTTTGATGTATATCATGTTTTTTTGTTTAATGATTTAACTCATATATCTTCTCATGTATCTTTTTTTCCTATTTTTGCAAACATTTAACTCCTTATGTATCTTTTGATGTATCTTGTTTTCTGATTAATGAAATTATTTTTCAATCGGTATAGAATCAAGACAGCTTTATTTACGTATCAAATTATTTCGTACTGATATTTCCCTTTTTTTTTAAACATTTCACTCCTTGTATATTCCTTATCAGAAATGGTATGCATGTAATCATTTTACAAAAATATTGGCATGTGATTGACTCTGAGGTTTTGCAAGTGATTTTAACTATTCTTAATGAAGGAATAGATCCATGCTCGTTGTGTGAGACTTATGTTGCGTTGGTTCCTAAAGTGGCATCCCCCACCCGGGTGGCTGGTTTGAGACCGATTGCGCTGTGTAATTCGACATACAAGTTGCTCTCGCGTGTCATTGTCAACAGACTGAATTAGGTTATTAACGACGTCATCTCAGGCAATTAGAGTGCTTTTGTCTCAGGCAGGCTGATCACAGATAATGTCATTGTTTAGGGTGATTTTATGTGATTTATATCGTTATATTTTGTAATAATTTCCTCCATATTCGTATTATTTGCATAGAAATTAAGGGTTTAATCGAATTATTGAGCAGATGAGTTTTAAAAGTCTTTAAGTGTAAAGTTGAGCTAATTTCGTGATTTTATTGGTAATTATCTATGGTTTTACACTTTGCATGTCTTTGTGGTTTTGTAGGTCATAAACATGTCATAATTGGAGATTTAATGGAAGGAGGAAGATGCAAGTTGAGGATTGGAATGAAGATTTGAAGAATCAAACGAGCGTTCACTACCCATGCAGCCTGGACGGACGTCTGAAGATATGGACGAGCGTCCAGGAGAGGAAATTTGATTCAGAGTTTTGAAGATTTCAGTGGACGAGCGTCTCATTTTACATAGAACGGGCGTTTGAGAAGACTCGGCCCGACTCGAAGAATTTACACCAACTGGACGGGCGTCCAGAAGGAGTGGACGAGCGTCCGTCCGCCGCCATGCTGAAACCGACTTACTTTTTCTATATATAGCCGCATTATTTCAAACCCTAATATCATCATATACACATTACAGCAGCCGCAGAAAACCCTAAATTCTGAAGCCGAGTTGTGCTCGGTCGGCCAAGCCTTGGTGCTTGGTCGACCGAGGGTTAGATTAGTTGTTTTATTTATTTTGTTTCGTTCTCCTTCCGGATCATGAGGATGGCTGGAAGCTGATCAAACTTGGGGCAAGCATGTGAAACTTTTCTGCAGCATTTTTTTTTCTCCCATTGGATGATTTTTGTGAGTTTTAATTAAAGTTGTTTCTTTTTTATGATTATGTGTTATGCAAATTTATATCGAGAGATGTTTTGCTATTGATGTTTACTATGTGACGAGAGTCGGTGTAAACCTAGATCACCATAGGAAAGATTGGATCTTTAACCTATAAGTAACGAGAGTTGATTAGGTTGAATATCTAGGTTGCTAGATTGAATAAATCTTACACCTCTGAATTGAAAGTGTTAATCTTTAAGATCGAAAGATAAAAGATTGATAGACGAATTACCTAAGAGATTGGGAATTCATACCTTTGTTAGGTGAATCACAAGTTTAATTAAATCATCATAAGATAACCTTAGAAAGAAAGCGAGGGTTGCGGGACGGTGGATCATTGCTTGTTCTTTGTTGAATCACCATAGTCATTGTCATGGTTTTACTAGTTTTATTTATTTTCTTAGTTTGTAGTTTAGATTTTTTTTTCGCAATGATCTTTCCTGGCTTTGGACTGACAATCCTCTGTCCAGTTTACTTTTCGTTTTGTTATTTTAGGTTTTAATAATATGGTATCAATCTTAGGAAAATTAATGAATTAGATAAACAACCTCGATTCCCTGTGAGATCGACCCGGTATCAACCTCTATACTACGATCCCTACACTTGGGGTATACCGGATTTATAAATTTATTACTTGTTTATTTTTCATTAGATAAAATCCGAGACAACCATTGTCGCCTTTGAGGCGTTTCACTCCATGAAAGGCGGCGTGCATGGCTTTCATAACCATGCTGCTATCAAATTGGATATGGCCAAAGTATTTGATCGGGTGGAGTGGAACTATCTGTGAGAGTTATGCACCAGATGCGATTTCCAGGAGCTTTCATTGACTTGTTGCGGCGGTGTGTCTCCTATGTCACTTTTAGGGCCCTTGTGAATGGTAGGCCTGGTTTTCGGATTGCCCCTACTCGAGGGATTCGATAGGGATATCCTCTCTCCCCGTTCCTTTTCATTATCTACGTAAAAGGCTTGACGGCATTGTTGGACCGGGCAGTGAGAGGAGGGATGATGTGGGGTATTACATTTGGTGGACGGCATTGTTGGACCGGGCTTGACGGCATTGTTGGACGGCATTGTTGGACCGGCCAATTTCTAAAAACGTAAATTAAAGCGAAACAATAGAAATAATCGAAACAATTTGTTCGGGGAAACTAAATCGCTAAGGCTTTTCCCCAATATAAACCGTTGGGTACTCTTCCAAAGCAAAATCTTTTCCCCGAGACCGGCTGTTTCTCGTGTATGAATCAATATAAATCACTATTAGGTACAAATTAACATCATTCAATTCGATCTACAAGTTAATTAATCTAACATGCTTGTACCAACGATAATCATCACAAATTCATAAAACACAGAAGAAAGAATCGACATGATTACCTAGAAAATGAGAATAAACTTCTATAAAACTCCTTCATAATGAATCACCAAGCATACAAGCAAGAAAAGGCTAAAAAAAAACTCTTAAACAATAGAGAAAACAAGAACTTTTATTGATAAACTTGCTACATGGTTTCTTGCTCTAAAAATCGTGCATAAAATGCCGAAATATATCTTATTTACAGTAGAACCTCGATAAATGAATACCTTCTGTAATGGTGACTTAAACTTATGCTACTGAGGTTTGGTATGAAAATATGTTCGGGTCTGCAATGCATGAAGCATCTGCTGTGTTCAGCTGGGTGCAGGATCAGCAGGGTTGATCAACTTGCTGATGTCAAGTCTACTGAAGACAAGTCTGCTGATGCTCAGCAGACTTGTAGAACACGTCTGCTGCATGTTTTTTCTAAGTTACTTCTGGGGTATTTCAGTCATTTACTGGGTTGGCTATTTAGTCGGTTAGGGTTGGATTCCCAAGGCTATAAATACCGTCTGTATTAATTGTAACATGATGTAACTTTCTGGTGATAATAAAATATCCTCGTTTGTCCGTGGAGTAGTCGGCACATTGCCGGAAACCACGTTAAATCTGTGTTCTTTTTGTTTTTGTGTTTGCATGCTTGTTTATCTTTTATCTTTACTCACAATCATCATCACTTCTTGATCGATCCATAATAACAAACTGGTATCAGAGCGTCCAGGTTCATCAAGAAATCTGTTTATCTGTTTTAAGCAAGGTAGATTGGCACCAAGGTCATAATTGACGCTAGGATTTGGGATCTACACAAGATTTTCTGGTGAGAAAGATGTCGGCTTTAAATGTTAAGATTGACAAGTTTATAGGAAGGAACAGTTTTAGTCTGTGGCAGATCAAGATGCGTGCTTTGTTGAAGCTGCAGGGATTATGGGGTCCCTTGTCTAAATCAACATAAGGAAGTGCTGCTGAGAGAGCCAGTCTGGAGGAGAAAGCACATTCAACAGTTATGTTGTGCTTGTCAGATGATATTATCACAGAGGTTGCTGAGGAGGACACTGGTGAGAAGTTGTGGGCCAAACTTGAGAGTCTGTATATGACTAAGTCCCTAACCAACAAGTTGTTGTTGAAACAGCGATCTGTTCAGTTTAAGAATGCATGAGGGTACTCAGCTGAGGGATCATCTAGTTCAGTTGAACACAATATTGCTTGATTTAAGAAATATTGATGTGAAGATTGAAGATGAGGATGCTGCATTGATTTTACTTGTGTCACTGCCAGCATCATATAAGAACTTTGTGTAGTCCTTTATTATTGGAAAGGACTCAGTATCATTGGAGGATGTAAGGTCATCACTCCATGCTCGGGAGTTATGCCATAAGGCATCTGGATCTGAAACAGATAGTCAGTCTGCTGGGTTGGTGGCCAGTGGAGTCAGCAGGGGGACAGGAAATTCTGGAAAGAAGAAATTCAAAAAGAATTCCAAGGGTCCTAAAGCTAAGGATATCTGTAGTTACTGCAATGAGCAGGGACATTGGAAAAATGAATGTTCTAAAAGGAAGAAGCAGCAGGGTACTCAGCAGGGTACAGTTGCTTTGCCAGAACATGACACCAACTCTGAAGAAAATCTGGCCTTAGCAGTTTCAGAGTCAGTAGGGCACAGAGATGTGTGGATTCTGGACAATGGGGCATCTTATCATGTGTGTCCAAACAGGAAGTGGTTTTCAACTTATCAGCAGGTTGATGGAGGTCATATTGTTATGGCCAATAGCATGGTCTGCAAAATAGTTGGGATTGGATCAATCCAACTTAGGACACATGATGGTAAATTCTGCACATTGAATAAGGTTAGGCATGTTCCACAAATGACCAAGAATTTGATATCACTTAGTCTACTGGACAGCAAAGAGTTCAAGTTCAGGGGAGAAGGTGGAGTGGTGAATGTCTATAAGGGTTCAAGTGTGATTCTGAAGGGTATCAGGCAGGGGACATTATACATACTACAAGGGTCTACTGTATTAGGTTCTGCTGTTGTTGCATCATCAGAGGTTCACCAGTCACAATTGACTAAGTTGTGGCATATGAGATTAGGTCATATGGGTGAAAGAGGGATCCATATTCTGTCTAAGTCTGATCTAATTGGGGGACATAAGGTCAAGGAACTGGAATTTTGTGAACACTGCGTTTGGGAAGCTACATAGGAGCAAGTTACCAAAAGCAATCCACATCACAAAAGGGACACTTGATTATGTCCAAGGGACCTTCAAGGGTGGAGTCATTGGGTGGTCATAAGTATTTTGTGTCTTTTATAGATGATTATTTAAGGATGGTTTGGGTAATTATGATGAAACACAAGAGTGAAGAAAGCACTTCAAGGAGTGGAAGGCTTTGGTTGAAAATCAGACATGGAGGAAGATCAAGAGACTTAGAACTGATAATGGACTAGAATTTTGTTGGTCTGGATTTGATGAATTTTGCAAGAATGAAGGCATTTCTAGGCACAATACTGTCAGAGATACTCCACAACAAAATGGTGTTGTAGAAAGAATGAATCAAACTCTTCTGGAAAGGCAAGATGCATGCTCTCTAATTCTGGTCTAGCAAGGAGATTTTGGGGGAGGCTGTTAGTACAGCCTGCTACTTAATCAATAGGGGGTCTCACACTAGGAAAAAACTTAAAACACCGCTTGAAGTTTGGTCAGGAAAGTCAGCAGACTACTATGGACTTAGGGTTTTTGGAAGCACTGTCTACTACCATGTCAGTGAGGGAAAATTGTAGCTTAGGGCCAAGAAGGGGTGTTTGTTGGATATGGAGATAGAGTTAAGGGGTATAGAATCTGGTCATCAGCTGAAAATAGGGTTATACTCAGCAGAAGTGTAGCTTTTTATGAAATCTCTATGCTTAACTCATCTGTGAGAGCCACATCTGAATCTGAAATTGAATCTGAGACTGAGAAGATTGATAAACATGTGGAGCTTTAAGTAGAGCCTGCTGGAATAAAGGAATCAGCATGGGACAGTCAACAGTCAGCAGATCCAGAACAGGATCCAAGCCAGTCTGCTGAACAAGGGTCAGCAGAGACTCAAACTGCTGATGTTGGTCAGCAAGGTATAGCTCTCAGCAGAACCAGGATGACCAATATCAGACCTCCAAGAAAATATGGGTTTGAGGAGGATATGGTTGGATATGCACTATAGGTAGCTGAAGAAGTGGATGGTTTTGAACCTAACCCTTACAGGGAAGCTGTGACATGTTCAAAGGCATCCTAATGGCTTGTTGCTATGGGAGAAGAAATGGAGTCACTTCAGAAGAATGAGACTTGGGATCTGGTAAAACAACCTCAAGATAGGAGGGTGGTAACTTGCAAATGGATATTCAAGAAAAAGAAAGGAATGACATCTGCTGAGGGTTTTAGATATAAGGCACGTTTGGTTGGTAGGGGGTTCAGTCAGAAAGAGGGGGTAGACTATGAAGAAATATTTTCTCCAGTGGTCAGACATACTTCCATCAGGGTGCTGTTAGCAATAGTGGCACATCAGAATCTTGAACTTGAGCAATTGCATGTGAAGACAACCTTTCTACATGGAGATGTAGATAAGGAGATTTTAATGACTCAGCCAGAGGGTTTCCAAGTTCCTGGCAAAGAAGGATATGTGTGCAAGTTGAAGAAGTCCTTATATGGACTTAAGCAGGCTCCAAGGCAGTGGTATAAGAAGTTTGACAACTATATGATTCAGCAGGGTTATATCAGGAGTCCATATGATTGATGTGTTTATCACAACAAGTTGAAGGATGGATCAATCATCTACCTGGTGCTGTATGTAGATGATATGCTGATAGCTGCTGCAAAAAAGTGACATTCCAGATCTGAAGAATCTGCTCAAGGCTGAATTTGAGATGAAGGATTTGGGGAATGCAAAGAAAATTCTGGGGAAGGAGATATATAGAGATAGGAAGCAGGGGAAGTTGTTCTTGTCTCAGCAGGGGTATATTGAAAAGGTATTATCCAAGTTTGGCATGTCATCAGCCAAACCTATTGATACTCCAATGGCACCAAATCTACATATGTCTGCTATGTTTGCTCCACAGTCAGCTGAAAAGGAAGAATACATGTCTAAGGTTCTATACGCTAGTGCAGTGGGTAGTTTAATGTATGCCATTGTTTGCACTAGGCATGATTTGGCTCAGGCAGTCAGTGTTGTCAGCAGGTTTATGGCCCAACCTGAAAAGGAACACTAGAAAGCAGTAAAAAGGATATTCAGGTACCTTAGGGGTACATCAGATATTGGACTCATTTATGGAGGTGGTACTCAATGTTTTGTCACAGGGTACTGTGATTCTGATTATGCTAATGATGTGGACAGCAGGAGGTCTATGACTGGGTATGTGTTTACTTTGGGTGTTTCTGTGGTAAGTAGGAAGACAACTTTACAGGGTACAGTGACATTATCTACTACTGAAGCAGAGTATATGGCACTAACAGAAGCAGAGTATATGGCACTGACAGAAGCGGCAAAGGAGGCAATCTGGTTGAAAGGGCTAGTCAATGATCTGAGTCTGCATCAAGATCAGACTAGATTATATTGTGACAGTCTTAGTGCAATATGTTTGGCTAAGGATCAGGTTCATCATGAGAGCACCAAGCACATTGATGTTAGGTATCATTTTCTAAGAAATAAAATGAGGGTTAAGGTGGAGAAGATCAGCACTGATGTGAATCCTGCTGATATGTTCACTAAACCAGTTTCAAGGAGCAAGTTTCAGTTGTGTCTAGACTTGTTAAATATCCAAATCTGTTAATTTGAATCTGGGAATACTCAGCTGAAGGTGGAGTCTGCTGAGGTATTCAAATCTGAAGACAAAGAGGATTTATGGCACTTAGTTGTGCATCTCGTCATTTTGCATGCAATTGAAGTCAAGGTGGAGATTTGTAATGGTGACTTAAACTTATGCCACTGAGGTTTGATATGGAAACATGTTCGGGTCAGCAATGCATGAAGCATCTGCTAAAATCTGGTGTTCAACTGGGTGCTGGGTCAGTAGAGTTGATCAACCTGCTGATAGCAAGTCTACTGAAGATAAGTCTGCTGATGCTCAGCAGACTTGTAGAACACGTCTGCCGCATGTTTGTTCGAAGTTACTTATGGGGTATTTCAGTCATTTACTGGGTTGGCTGTTTAGTCGGTTAGGGTTGGATACCCAAGGCTATAAATACCGTCTGTATTAATTGAAACATGATGTAACTTTCTGGTGATAATAAAATATCCTCGTTTGTCCGTGGAGTAGTCGGCACATTGCTGGAAACCACGTTAAATCTGTGTTCTTTTTGTTTCTGTGTTTGCATGCTTGTTTATCTTTTATCTTTATTCACAATCACCATCACTTCTTGATCGATCCGTAATAACACCTTCAGGACCTGAAAAAAATATTCTTTTAGCGAGTTTATTTATTTATCGATAAATGAATATATTATTCATTTATCGATAAATGAATATTTATTCATTTAGATAATGTTTTTACATTTTTTTTATTTTTTTCTTATGATTAGTATTTTTACCTTTAATGTACAAATGTATGTCAAAATTCTTATGAAAAACTTAATTACATTCATTTTCTTTAAACTCTATATTAGGAATACATGCACTATATGTATGGACTTGGTACATTGTATTGTATTGATATATCACTAAATTATCTTTTTATAATAAACATATAATAATATATCACTTGGAATGATGCAGTTATGGAATGGCCTACAGACGAAGAAATTATTGAGTCCGTACAAAATGATGAGAATGATCCTGAACCAGATGATAGTAGCGTCATACCAAATGTGTCATCAAAAGAAGCATTTCAGGCAGTAGTCACCACTCACCATACAAAATTACTTGCTACAACACGAGCAAAACATTCTAGAAGTTGTGCATGCATTGCAAAAAAATTAAGGATGTATGCATTTTGGTGGTTAAGTAAGACCTAAAAGGGTAAATCTTGAAGTTTTGGGGTTAAGTCGGTGTGCTGCCCCATCCGTGTGCTAAGGATCCCGTCCCAGTGGACAGCTCTGGACATGTCCATAACGCGTCCTGGGGCAAGAATCTCAAATTTTTGGCTATGCACTGACACGCTTTCCCGGCCATTCACTCGGGATACCGGCCCAAGTGTTAAGGTCTGGACTTGTCTTGCTTCTGGACATGTCTGGAACATGTCTTGGACTGATCCTTGGGCAACTTGTGCGCTTCCCCATGTGCTCACTGAGTCAAGCGGGCCAAGCTTCTTCTAGGATTGTCCAGGACTGATCCTGGACATGCCTGGGGCATGTCTGGACTGATCCTTGGACATGTCTTGGCTTGTCCTGGGTTTGTCCTGGGCATGTCCTGGGTTTGTCCTGAGCATGTCATGGGCATGATCTTGGACTTGTCCAACAGCTCGACTTGGTTCTCCTCTGGTTCGATCTCTATCTTTCTACATGTTTCGGCTCAAATCCCCTTCGGCTCGGAGTATTCCTACAAAGAACCATAAATCGTGTAGTAATATAGTTTGATACAAAAATAATATATAAATACAAAATAATCACGATAAAAGCTCATACGTAGCTTCCAATCCAATTAAGCACTTTTACGTATAGTTTATCATGAATTAATCCAGTTTAAGTCCAATTTTAGGGGTAAATTGATATAGAAAATGTCATAAAGTTGATTCACATCAATTACCCCCACTTAATCTTTGATCGTCTCGAGAAAAAATAATATTGAAACGCACTTCCCAAAAAGTCCTACACACCGAATAATACCAACTAAAATTGAGATACAATCATAAGATGTGAATCAACTTCAATCCATAAACAAGTCATTAAGCATCCCTATATCAAGAAACCGATGTGCGTGTGTGCATAACTCGTCATGTCATTGTGATTCAAAAAAAGATTCACATTGTACAAGCCTCATGTCTCAACTTATCTCCCAAAGGACTCGGTCTTCTTCTCAGAAACTCAAGGTTACAGGAAATGAGCAATGTTCGTTGTTGGTCGGAAGGATTCAGAAACCGAGCGCATTGCCCAATTTCTTTATTTGTTTTTTTTTTTTTGAAAGGGTCATGCAACTGACGATGCAAGGATCATGCAGTGGTGGGTGCCTAGAAAGCCCTCTCTTCAAAATGTCACACAATTCTTCTTCTTTTTTTTGATTTTTTTTGTTTTTGTTTTTTTTTGTTTTTGGAATCCTCATTTTTTTCCCTTAACCAACGCCAAACCATGCGTCGACTTCCTTTCACCGAGTAATAAGAGAATAAAACGAGTCAAAGATCGCCACGTATATTGAGCTAAACTCGTATAATCCTTCATCTAATCATGAAACAACTACATTCAAAATCATACGTGCTTCAATTTTGTTCATAATCGATTTCATGACACAAAAACGCTTAATAAAGTGCTACTTCACGAATCAAAACACATGATATGTTCGATCTTTTCATTTTGTGTTACTAACTCGGGTGTAAAAGGTGTCAAGGTTCCACTTTCAACGTAATGCATGCACCGGATATCACAAAAATCAAGTGATAAAATTATAACCACTTTACCCAAGCAAGTGTAACTTACCCCCCCCCCCCCCCCCCCCCCCCACTTAAAAAACACACAATGTCCTCAATGTGAAAGAAAAAAAAAATGAAAGTCAAGACACTTAGCGTTGGTAAAGGCGGCGGAGCAAAAACCCGAACACGAAGCAAATCCGAGCGTGAAACAATAATACAAAGCCAAGAGATCCATCAAAATTCCAAAACGAGCCAAGAACTGCCAAAAACCAAGTCTAACACACTCCAAGAAACGATTAGTGCAACACGGGACAAAACACCCGTGCTAGAAAAACAATGTCATATTACCGGCAGTAACGCGACACAATAAAATATAGAATAAAATATTAAAATGCACCGAACAAGATTAAGCCAATACTAATTCCATTGCAATTCACCCCCAAAATGTGACAGACAAACCCGACTCGATAAATAAAAAATTTAAAAATAGACTCCAAATAAAAATAAAAGAAAAGAAAATCAGAATGACTCAACTACGACCAGACTATCGTATAGAATAAAAAACTTGCATATCCATTGCTCAAAAGCCTTTGGAACACGGCGATAAAAAACCTCTACACAGTAAAATAATCATGACTCGATCTAACAAAAAATCCTAGGCTCAATGACTCGATCTAACTACGAAAAAAAAATTCTAAGAAGTAGTTCTGAGTTTAAGGTCGTCAGCTCGACCGTATGACCACTCATATCTAAGCCAAATTATCAAAGTAAAGGGCTTCCTTCGATCTGTCAAAGTTAACATCCGCATAACGCTTCAACCGATGGCTTTTGACCCTCAAGGTCTTATCCTTACCTGGATGTTTCACTCCCACGGTTTCCGAAAGATCTACTTTCACCACTACGTATGGCTTTGGGCGGTTTTCATTTATTATTTTTTTACGTTTTTTATTTTTATTTTTTTTTATTTTATATCTAAAATAAAGGAAACACGAAAATAAAATGGGGGATTAACGAAAAAAACTATAACCCGAATTTTGTAAATAAGCTACCAAACAAAGTCCCCGGCAAAGGCGTCAAAAACTTGTTCGCAAAAATCACGACTACACTAGCAAGCGGACTAGGTCAAATGTAGTGTAGCTCAATTCGTAAGCAGGGTCGATCCCACAAGGACTTGTTCGATAATTATGCAAACTTAATTACAAAATTCGAGATTACGAAGGTTGGCGGTCTTTGACCAAAATAAATGGAGAAAATAAAGTAGAAAATCACAGATTATCTAATCAAGACAAGTTTTAACCACGTTTAAGAAAGTAGATTGAACCGAATTAGTTAATTACTCCCTAATCGTTTTCTGAATTGATTCATACATTTTTATCATTAAAATTCCAAGAATCGAGTTAATTACTGGTGTATTTTCCTAAAGTGGTTCATAGATCGTGCGTGGACTCTAGAACCCGATGAATGGCTAAATGTCTATCGTGCGCGGGCTAGAACAATATTAACTAAACACGAATCAAGTACTAGGAAATACCGATAATAAATACCATAAACCTCGTTATGTAACCACCGTGCACGGGCTAGTTAACTAATAACGATATAATTGCTTCTTGTCCAATTACTATCTTCAACCTTAGTTCCTTCGAAAGTAATTTGCGAAAACATGCAAAGAAGTGGTCCATTTCTAAACACGTAAATTAAAGCGAAACAATATAAATAATCGAAACAATTCGTTCGGAGAAACTAAATCGTTAAGGCTTTTCCCCAATATAAACCGTTGGGTACTCTTCCAAAGCAAAATCTTTTCCCCGAGACCGGGCGTTTCTCATGTATGAATCAATATAAATCACTATTAGGTGCAAATTAACATCATTCAATTCGATCTACAAGTTAATTAACCTAACATGCTTTTACCAACGATAATCATCACAAATTCATAAAACATAGAAGAAAGAATCGACATGATTACCTAGAAACATGAGACCAAACTTCCAGCAAACTCCTCCATAGTGAATCACCAAGAATACATGCAAGAAAAGGCTAAAAAAACTCTTAAACAATAAAGAAAACAAGAACTTTTATTGACAAACTTGCTACATGGTTTCTTGCTCTGAAAAACGTGCATAGAATGCCGAAATATACTTATTATACTAAATTAACCCACCTAAGACCTAAAAAGGGTAAATCTGGAAGTTTTGGGGTTAAGTCGGTGCACTGCCCCGTCTGTGTGCTAGGGATCCTTACACAGTGGACAGCTTTGGACATGTCCATAACTCGTCCTGAGGCAAGAATCTCGGATTTTTGGCTATGCACTGACATGCTTTCCCGGCCATTCACTCGGGATACCGGCCCAAGTGTTAAGGTCTGGACTTGTCTTGCTTCTGGACATGTCTGGGATATGTCTTGGACTGATCCTTGGGCAACCGGTGCGCTTCCCCGGGTGCTCACTCAGTCAAGCTGGCCAGGCTTCTTCTGGGCTTGTCCAGGACTGATTTTGGACATGCCTGGGGCATGTCTGGACTGATCCTTGGACATGTCTGGGCTAGTCCTGGGTTTTTCCTGGGCATGTCCTGGGTTTGTCTTGGGCATGTCCTGGGTTTGTCCTTAGCATGTCCTGGGCATGTCTGGGGCATGATCTTTGACTTGTCCAACAGCTCGACTTGGTTCTCCTCTGGTTCGATCTCTATCTTTCTACATGTTTCGGCTTAAATCCCCTTTCGGCACGGATTATTCCTACAAAGAACCATAAAACGTGTATTAATATAATTCGATACAAAAATAATATATAAATACAAAATAATCACGATAAAAGCTCATACGTAACTTCCAAGTTTAAGTCTAATTTTGGGGGTAAATTGATATAGAAAATGTCATAAAATTGATTCACATCAACTATCACGTCAGTAGGGTTGGGAAGCAGACCTTCACTCATGTGGCGCAGTTTGCTGGACGGTCGAGATATGTTAATGCAGGGACTACGATGGCGTATAGGTGATGGAGCTCCATTTACGTCTTTCATAATTCTTGGGTTTCTAGACCGCCGTCCTTTCGGGTTGTTCATTCATCTCATTCTTTACCCACAGATAGTAAGGTGCATGATTTGCTTTTGCCCGGAACTAGACAATGGAATGTGACGCTCCTTATGCATGAATTTCAGGCTTGGGAAGTGGATGCTATCTTGCACACTCCAATAGCAGGAGCTTCGCACCCTGATAATTTGATTTGGCATTATGATCGGCGGGCCAAGTATACAACGAAGTCATGGTATTTCCTTGCATTGAGCTTGTATTGGGGATTGCCGGACGCGATGCATGCGTCTTCTTATACCTGTCCGGACAGGGTCTTGCGAGATGTTTGGAAAGTCAATGTGCCGCCACGCGTTCAACATTTCTTCTGGCGATGTTTGCAGGATTGTTTGCCAAGCGGAATCTAGGCTCGGGTCTTTGTTTGGCATATGGCAGGTAGACGGAATCTCTATGACATGTGCTTTTTGATTGTGATTATGCTAAGGCAATTTGGGCAGCTTCACCATTTGGCATCCAGAGGATGCAGCACGGATCGAACTTTAAGGAGTTTTTTAGAGCTCTTATAGCGCCTTAGACCACAGATGAGGTATCTACTTTCTGATTACTACTTTAATTACAATCTATGGAAAGCCCGGTTCTGTGAGGTCTTTGATGATGCGCCTATCTATATCTCACGTGTGGTCTATATGTCCTTAGCCGGGGCAGTGGATTTTCGTCAGGCCATGGGCTCGGTACATGTGGATGTTGAGGGGACTGCCCACCCGATTATCTGGACTGTGCCTCCTGAGGGTAGCTGGAAATGTAACACTGATGCTTCTGTCACGGACTCGGGTTTTGGAGTGGGTCTAATCTTTAGGGATGTGCTTGGCGTGATCATTGAGTCTTATTCGTTCCACTTTGACCCCGGTATCAGCCCAGAGACTTTGGAGATGCATGCGATTCTTTGGGCTATGGAAGAGGTTATTCGATTAGGACTTCCTACAATCATCTTTTAGTCTGATTGTCTACCCTGCATTCAGGTGTTACAGCGACCGTCGGATGATTTGTGTGTCTTTAGCTGCTTAGCGTGGGATTGTATTGCACTCTTGCCTTCCTTTGTTTCGACGTCTTTTAATTTTGTTAAGCGTAGCGGAAATTTCCTGCACATCTATTGGCTAGACGTGGGCTAGGTCACTCTGCTCGTATTGCTTGAGCACTTCCTCTCCTCATTATGTAATGTCTGCCGCTATTGCGGATTTAGCGTAATAAAATACTGTTTTCCTCAACAACAAAAAAAAAAAATTTTATTCCTTATATATCTTTTGGCATATTATGTATCATGTTTTTTGGTTATTGATTAACTCCATATATATCTTTGCGCTTTTTTTTTTTTCATTTTCGTAAACATTCAACTCCTTGCATATATTTTGACGTATCTTGTTAATCATATTATTTGCATCGATTTTTGATATATCTTGTCATTTGAAAAATGAGATTATTTAATAATTGGTTATACAATCAAACAACTTTTTTTTTTACGAATCAGATTATATATTTTCCATCGGTATTTTTTTAAGTGAAATGATAGAGACACAACGAAATTACACAATGAATTGCCACAACGGTGATCCACACTGATGATTTTTGGGACAACTATATTGATTGATCTAGGTCCCACAATAATCAATGGTATGGATCACCGTTGTGGGAATTTGTTGTGTAATTTTGTTGTGCCTCTATCATTCCTCATTTTTTAAAGAGATCAGATGTATACATGTTAGAATATAAGGGACTAAACTTATATTTATGTTTTGTGTAAGGGTTTTATATGTTATTATGGGATACCTAGATGGACACTTGTCAGCTTTGTAGCAAGGTAGTTAGATTCCTAATATCTAGGTGTTGGTATATCTTGGGTGCTAGATTGTATTATGGATAACAAGAATGATATTATCTTTATCCTCTATTCTTTAAGTTTCATGTTGGTATCGGAGCCTTGAAATGGCCGACGCCGCACCTAGCTCAGGCGTTCAAACGCCGGTTAGCTCACTTTCATCTTCCCCGATAATCTCCTTACAAACTACCATTCCAGTTCCTGTTTCAGCCTTATCAATTGGCTCTATTACTACTCCATTCAACAGTTCACCACCGGAGAAGGAAGCTCCTTCTCCTCCACCATTTCTTCTCCATTTACCGTTACCACAAATTACATGCAGATTCCAGTCATCTCTGATCCCACTCGTTTCATATCGCTGATGACGGAAAAATTCACTGTTATTTTTATAACTTTTTACCCCACTTTTGATATCATTTCGAGCACTTTTATATCAATTAAAGTCATTAATTCCTTAGTTTCATAAAAATATATAAGTAGTAGTTATTTTATAAAATATCGTATTTTTATCATGTTTTTGTAGTTTTTGTACCGGTTTAGTAACCGGAATGTCGTGTCGGATTTACGTTTGGTATTTTGGTGATTTATTGCGTAATCATAAGTAGACCAAGATCCTACGTAACGACATGTTTTGAGCCCTTAAAGAGGTGTTTAGAGGGTTAGAAAAAGGTGCCACAAGCTTACGAGTTCAAAAGGGTCGTTTTTCCTAAGTACTTGAATCGTTACATATTTTCGACGGAGATTTGACCCAGCTTAGAGGCATTTTCAGGGGATGACTTCTTAATGAAAGTTGTAGATCTTCACATAAGCTTTCCAACGCACTTTGAATCACGTCAATTGGAGTTCTACAACTCAAGTTATGGTCAATTGACTAACCGATTCGGATTAGTAGAAATCCCGAAATATCTTCGTAATACGAATGGCTCATCAAAACGACATTTTCTGAAGAAGTTTCCTTAATAAAACTTGTATATCTTCAAGAAAGCTTTCCAATGGATTTTGAATCAAGTCAATCGGACTTCTACAACTCAAATGGTGGTCAAGTGGCTAATTGATTTGTATTAGGGAAAATGCCGTAAAACGACGCGTAATGGGAATGGCCCATCAAAAAGGCGTTTTCTGAAGAAGTGTCCTTCATGAAAGTTGTAGAGTTTCTCGAGACCTTAATTTTGGCATTTCGTTTGCAATTTTTGGAGGTCTACAACTCAAGATACGAATTTTACAAGTTTTAATCGCATAATTATCAAATATCGATGGATCTAGAAGCCGATGAGTTGTTACACTCATGATGAGCCCGGACCGGTCGGGCTAACTACCGGCCCGGGCCGGCCCTTGACCTATTTTCTATAAATAGGAGGCCATCGCAAGCGTATCGATCGCCCTCTCTTCTCCCATTTCTCTTCTTCTCCTTCTTCTTTCTTTTATTTATGTTATGGAGGGGCCTATATGTAATATATATGTCGTTATAATGTCGGTGTAATAACCCGACTAGTTATAATTTTAATATAATTTCGTTTCCGCTTTTATTGCTTTCTTTTATTTTATGCAATTAGTATAAATATATATATATACGTATATTATATATATATCTATATATATATCTATACGTATATCTATATAGCTGTAGTTATCTTTTTCGTTTTGTTATTTTCTTTGTTATTTTCGTTAATATGAGTAGTTAAACTAAACATAGCCGAATTATGTGAAAACGGGTAAAATTGACCCTCGGGAGACGAGATGGGAGTTGTGTAGCACGTAATATAATGTTTTAATGATTAATCCACGTCCTAAAACTTATTCTAAACGTCTTTGAATTAGATTGATCATCTAGTCCACTGTCACACACATCGAACCTATAAATGCATTTTGCGGTGAGATGTGGGAAAAGGGGTTTTGGGATCGTTGCGTAGATTCGGCCTAGTTGTTAGGACCGTTTCCAATACAGAGGTTTGTCATCGTTGTTCGAGCGACTCAAAGAGCGTAATCATGTTAGGTTAATCGGTTTTCTAAAGGGAAAATTAATTAACTTCACATAGGGTGTTGAGTGAGAGTTGTTCAGATCTTAACACCAGAATTAGGAGTTGGCACCCGTGGATGTCGTTAAAATACTGTGGAAAGGTAGGTTGGTTTAAACACACTCCTTATCAAGTTTTTCCCGGGGAAATAACTTTGTTGGATCGTGGCTCGGCTATGCTTTTTAAGCACTTAGTTAAACTCGTTAGAATAATATTTATTTTCTCGTTTTAGCTATAACAAACATAACCAACAACTTTGATCGCCTAGACTAAGAAACACGTTCGCTTTGGTACTCACAACCACATTTCTCTTGGGACGACCTCGTACTCCTGTAGCTATCCTAGCAATCGACCTGGTACTCTGCCAGTTAGAGAGTTAGTTTACCCACAGTTGCGAGTCTTTATAAAAGACTCAATACTCTTTCACACATTTCATTTTATGATCTAGTCTGTTTCAAATTTCTGGTCGTTGTAGTATAGTGGTAAGTATTCCCGCTTTAATAAAACTGTGTGTAATAAAAATGAATCTAGGAATAATTTACTTGACTATGATATATGTGATACGTATATGCTTAGATGTTTTGTGCTTTACCGCATGGTTATTTTTCCATCTAAAGCTATTATATAGCCTATCGAATTTTCTCGACGTGACGTTGCCATTATCTTATTATTCCCATATCTCTATTGCATACTTTGGCACGAGGACCATGTCCCGTGTTTGCTTTGTTTTGGTTATTTTTGTATAGGGATTCGGGATGTGCTTTCTCATGGTCGTTACGGGATTTGATAGCATCTTTCTCGCCAGTTTATAAGCTAAGTCTTCCTCTCTATCTCATTTACACTCGAGAATAATGCAAAATCGTAAGTGGGGGTAGAGTCCGGTTGGTTTAGAAATGGCAGTAAGTGTTTAAACCCTTAGTTTTTGGATCTTTTTCGAGCATAAATGAGTTGATTAAAATGAATTGTATAAGGTATATATTTCATGGATTTGAAGTTGTAATGACCAATTTGGATATGTATAACCAATGTGAACCGCAAGTGTATTTTAACCGGAAATTTATTTGTGTAACATGAATTCCTTCACGTAAGCCTTTGATATTGAAGCGAAAATTTTAAACTGTATCCATTCAGTATCCTAGTGGTTTATCCTAGAAATAGTAGTAACTTAGTACCTAATTTCTGAACGTGTACTGTGAATATCTGAAGGTTTGAATGTGATAGGAAGAATATCAAAATAAGATAAACTATATGTCGGTTGTAGCTGCCAATGATTTGAGTGCAGTAGGGCGTTATCCCAAAACGTCCTATATCACTATGAGGTTTAAAAGCTCCCGATTGCCTGATGATTGTAGTCTAGCTAGGGTGTTATCACGAAACATCCTATTGCTAGGAATGAGGGCATATACTATACATGTGGAATAAAAAAAAAGAGTTAGATAGGTATTAATGTATTCGATCTCACCTCATGACGCTTGCAAGATAGTCGATTTTGGCAATGAGTTCGGATATGTTAGTATTCTATGAAAAAAAAAACAAAAAAAAACAAAAAGTGAAGTTATCTTCTAACTATCCCCAGTATAAACTGAATGATATGCTTTAGGGATTATCCTAATGAATACACGGGAGAACTTTGTGTGGAACTGTTACTGCCTATACCTAGGAAAGTCATTAGGACTGTCTGAATGGATATTTGTGCGTTTGCTTGAATTATTCAAGAGAGGATAGTGGAAATTGAAAAGGCTTGTCACACACTCACTCTGTTATACATTTATATTGCGGTTAACGTGTATTATGATTCGAATGGTTGCATCATCTGATTGTCGTTCATATCTTATCTTCATGAATTTTCCCTCATTCATTTTATTTTATCGCTTATTTTGTTCGAGGACGACCAAAAGCTAAGTAGGGGGTTGTGATGACGGAAAAATTCACCGTTATTTTTATAACTTTTCACCCCGTTTCTGATATCATTTTGAGCACTTTTGTATCATTTCGAGTCTTTAATTCCTATGTTTCATCTAAATATGTTAGTAGTAGTTATTATATAAAATATCGTATTTTAGCGTGTTTTTATAGTTTTTGTACCGGTTTAGTAACCGGAGTGTCGTGTCGGATTTACGTTTGGTATTTTGGTGGTTCATTGCAGGATTATACATTGACCAAGATTCCACGTAACGACATGTTTTGAGTCTAAAAGATGTGTTTAGAGGATTAGAAGAAGATGCCACAAGCTTACGAGTTCAAATGGATCAAATTATCTTACATACTTAAAACCAAAACCTGTTTCGACGGAGATTTGACCCAGCTTAGAAGCATTTTCAGGGGATGACTTCTTAATGAAAGTTGTAGATCTTCACATAAGCTTTCCAACGCACTTTGAATCACGTCAATTGGAGTTCTACAACTCAAGTTATGGTCAATTGACTAATCAATTCGGATTAGTAGAAATCCCGAAATATCTTCGTAATACGAATGGCTCATCAAAACGACATTTTCTGAAGAAGTTTCCTTCATAAAAGTTGTATATCTTCAAGAACGCTTTCCAATGGATTTTGAATCAAGTCAATCGGACTTCTACAACTCAAATGGTGGTCAAGTGGCTAATCGATTTGTATTAGGGAAAATCCCGAAAAGACCGGTAATACAAATGGCTCATCAAAATGACGTTTTCTGAAGAAGAGTCCTTGATGAAAGTTGTAGAGTTTCTCGAGATCTTAATTTTGGCATTTCGTTTGCAATTTTTGGAGGTCTACAACTCAAGATACGAATTTTACAAGTTTTAATCGCATAATTATCAAATATCGATGGATCTAGAAGCTGATGAGTTGTTACACTCATGATGATTCCGGACCGATCCGGCTAACCTCCGGCCCGGTCCGGCTTCAACTTATTTTCTATAAATAGGGGATCAGAGCAGATGAATCGTTTGCCCCTCTCTTCTCCCATTTCTCTTCTTCTCCTTCTTCTTTCTTTTATTTATGTTATGGAGGGGCCTATATGTAATATATATGTCGTTATAATGTCGGTGTAATAACCCGACTAGTTATAGTTTTAATATAATTTCGTTTCCGCTTTTTATTGCTTTCTTTTATTTTATGCAATTTGTATATATATATATATATATATACGTATATTATATATATATCTATATCTATATATATCTATATATACATCTATACGTATATCTATATAGTCATTTGTAGTTATCTTTTTCGTTTTGTTTTCTTTCGTTTTGTTATTTTCGTTGTTATTTTCGTTAATATGAGTAGTTAAACTCAACATAGCCGAATTATGTGAAAACGGGTAAAATCAACCCTCGGGAAACGAGATGGGAGTTGTGTGTGCTTAATTAAACGTTCTTATGATAAAATCATGTTCTAAAACTTGTTTTGATCATTTTCATAGTTTTGAATGAGATTGACAACCTTGTTCATTGCTATGAGATGTAGAAACAGTATTAAAGTCATTAAAACATAGCCTTAATCGTTAGATTGACAACCTAAGTGACATGTTAGGACTATGCTTTTGTGAGGTTTTTCAGCGGTATTTTATTTTGGTCAACCATGTTAGGTAAGTTATCTCTCTAAAGGGAGGGTTAATAAACCTAGTGTGGGGGTTAAGTGAGAGCTGTTCAGATCTTAACGCAAGAATAAAAAGTTGACACCCGTGAATGTCATATAAACTAAATCAGATAAAACACACTCCTTGTTAAGTTTTTCCTGTGGGGAGATAACCTGTTGGATCATGGCTCGGCTATGCTTTTTAATCACCTAGTTAATCTCGTTAGTTAAAATTTATTTTTCGCATTAGTATAAACACTCCACTTAAAACTTTGATCGCCTAGACTAAGAACCACGTTCGCTTTGGTACTCACAACCACATTTCTCTTGGGATCGACCTCGTACTCCTGTAGCTATTCTAACAATCGACCTGGTACTCTGCCAGTTAGAGAGTTAGTTTACCCACAGTTACGAGTCTTTATAAATGTATTTTTAGTGGGTGAATTTTTCGCTCATCAAAAAATTGGCGCCGTTGCCGGGGACCAATATTTTAGTGGGTGTATTTTTCTATAGCTAAAACTTATTCTAAACGTCTTTGAATTAGATTGATCATCTAGTCCACTGTCACACACATCGAACCTATAAATGCATTTTGCGGTGAGATGTGGGAAAAGGGGTTTTGGAATCGTTGCGTAGATTCGGCCTAGTTGTTAGGACCGTTTCCAATACAGAGGTTTGTCATCGTTGTTCGAGCGACTCAAAGAGCGTAATCATGTTAGGATGAGCGAAAAATTCACCCACTAAAAATACATTTATAAAGACTCGCAACTGTGGGTAAACTAACTCTCTAACTGCCAGAGTACCAGGTCGATTGCTAGGATAGCTACAGGAGTACGAGGTCGTCCCAAGAGAAATGTGGTTGTGAGTACCAAAGCGAACGTGTTTCTTAGTCTAGGCGATCAAAGTTGTTGGTTATGTTTGTTATAGCTAAAACAGAAAATAAATATTATTCTAACGAGTTTAACTAAGTGCTTAAAAAGCATAGCCGAGCCACGATCCAACAGGTTATTTCCCCACAGGAAAAACTTGATAAGGAGTGTGTTTAAACCAACCTACCTTTCCACAATATTTTAACGACATCCACGGGTGCCAACTCCTAATTCTGGTGTTAAGATCTGAACAACTCTCACTCAACACCCTATGTGAAGTTAATTAATTTTCCCTTTAGAAAACCGATTAACCTAACATGATTACGCTCTTTGAGTCGCTCGAACAACGATGACAAACCTCTGTATTGGAAACGGTCCTAACAACTAGGCCGAATCTACGCAACGATCCCAAAACCCCTTTTCCCACATCTCACCGCAAAATGCATTTATAGGTTCGATGTGTGTGACAGTGGACTAGATGATCAATCTAATTCAAAGACGTTTAGAATAAGTTTTAGGACGTGGATTAATCATTAAAACATTATATTACGTGCTACACAACTCCCATCTCGTCTCCCGAGGGTCAATTTTACCCGTTTTCACATAATTCGGCTATGTTTAGTTTAACTACTCATATTAACGAAAATAACAAAGAAAATAACAAAACGAAAGAAAACAAAACGAAAAAGATAACTACAGCTATATAGATATACGTATAGATATATATATAGATATATATATAATATACGTATATATATATATTTATACTAATTGCATAAAATAAAAGAAAGCAATAAAAAGCGGAAACGAAATTATATTAAAATTATAACTAGTCGGGTTATTACACCGACATTATAACGACATATATATTACATATAGGCCCCTCCATAACATAAATAAAAGAAAGAAGAAGGAGAAGAAGAGAAATGGGAGAAGAGAGGGGCGATCGATCCGCTTTGCGATGGCCTCCTATTTATAGAAAATAGGTCAAGGGCCGGCCCGGGCCGGTAGTTAGCCGGACCGGTCCGGGCTCATCATGAGTGTAACAACTCATCAGCTTCTAGATCCATCGATATTTGATAATTATGCGATTAAAACTTGTAAAATTCGTATCTTGAGTTGTAGACCTCCAAAAATTGCAAACGAAATGCCAAAATTAAGGTCTCGAGAAACTCTACAACTTTCATGAAGGACACTTCTTCGAAAACGCCTTTTTGATGGGCCATTCCCATTACGCGTCGTTTTACGGCATTTTCCCTAATACAAATCAATTAGCCACTTGACCACCATTTGAGTTGTAGAAGTCCGATTGACTTGATTCAAAATCCATTGGAAATCTTTCTTGAAGATATACAAGTTTTATTAAGGAAACTTCTTCAGAAAATGTCGTTTTGATGAGCCATTCGTATTACGAAGATATTTCGGGATTTCTACTAATCCGAATCGGTTAGTCAATTGACCATAACTTGAGTTGTAGAACTCCAATTGACGTGATTCAAAGTGCGTTGGAAAGCTTATGTGAAGATCTACAACTTTCATTAAGAAGTCATCCCCTGAAAATGCCTCTAAGCTGGGTCAAATCTCCGTCGAAAATATGTAACGATTCAAGTACTTAGGAAAAACGACCCTTTTGAACTCGTAAGCTTGTGGCACCTTTTTCTAACCCTCTAAACACCTCTTTAAGGGCTCAAAACATGTCGTTACGTAGGATCTTGGTCTACTTATGATTCTGCAATAAATCACCAAAATACCAAACGTAAATCCGACACGACATTCCGGTTACTAAACCAGTACAAAAACTACAAAAACATGATAAAAATACGATATTTTATAAAATAACTACTACTTATATATTTTTATGAAACTAAGGAATTAATGACTTTAATTGATATAAAAGTGCTCGAAATGATATCAAAAGTGGGGTAAAAAGTTATAAAAATAACAGTGAATTTTTCCGTCATCACAACCCCCCACTTAGCTTTTGGTCGTCCTCGAACAAAATAAGCGATAAAATAAAATGAATGAGGAAAAATTCCTGAAGATAAGATATGAATGACAATCAGATTATGCAACCATTCGAATCATAACTACACGTTAACCGCAATATAAATGTATAACAGAGTGAGTGTGTGACAAGCCTTTTCAATTTCCACTATCCTCTCTTGAATAATTCAAGCAAACGCACAAATATCCATTCGATGATTCCCTAATGACTTTCCTAGGTATAGACAAGAACAATTCCACACAAAGTCCTCCCGTGTACTTATTAGGATAATCCCTAAAGCATATCATTTAGTTTATACTTGGGATAGTCAGAAGATAACTAAGTTTTTAACCAACTTTTTCTTTTCTTTTCTATTTTTTTTTCTTCTTCTTTTTTTTTTTTTTTTCACTAACATATCCGAACTCATTGCCAAAATCGACTATCTTTCAAGTGTCATGAGGTGAGATCGAATACATTAACTCTTTTTTTTTTTTTTTTTCACATGTGTAGCTTATGCCCTCATTCCCAGCAATAGGATGTTTCGTGATAACACCCTAGCTGGACTAATATCATCAGGCAGTCGGGAGCTTTAAAACCTCATAGTGATATAGGACGTTTCGTGATAACGCCCTACCGCACTCAAATCATTGGTAGCTACAACCGACATATATATAGTTTATCTTATTTTGACATTCTTTCTATCACATTCAAACCTTCGCATATTCACAAGACACGTTTAAAAGTTAGGTACTAAGTTACTGCTATTATCTCTAGAATAACCACTAGGATACTGAATGGATACAGTTTAAAATTTTCGCTTCAATATCAAAGGCTTACGTGAACAAGGAATTCATGTTACACAAATATATTTGGAATTACAATGCACTTACGGTTCACGTTGGTTATACATATCCAATTTGATCATTACATCTTTAAATCCATGAAATATATACCTTATAAAAATTATTTTAATCAACTAAATAATGCTCGAAAAAGATCAACAACTAAGGGTTTAAACACTTACTGCCATTTCTAGACCATCCTCGACTCTACCCCCCACTTACGATTTTGCATTATCCTTAAACATATTGAGTGAGATAGAGAAGAGAACTTAGCTTATAAACTTGGCAGAAAGATGCTATCAAATCCCGTAACAGCCATGAGAAAGCACGTCCCGAATCCCTGTAACAAAACAAACAAAACAAAGCCAACACGGGACATGGTCCTCGTGCCAAAGTATGCAATAGGGATATGGGAATAATAAGATAATGGCCTGTCACGTCGAAAAATTCGATAGGCAATATAATAGCTTTAGATGGAAAAAAAAATAACCCACACGGGTAAAGCACGTAACATCTAAGCATATACGTATCATAGAGAGTATCACATAATCATATATCGTAGTCATGTCGCCTATTCCTAGTTTCATTTTTTATTACACACGCTTTATTAAAGCGGGAATACTCACCATTATACTACAACGACCGAAATTTGAAACGTACTAGATCATAAAATGAAATGTGTGAAAGAGTATTGAGTCGTTTATACCCGCATCCTCAAGGATTTAATAACCTAAGTCCAAGAAATGATACATTTGAATTTTTATCTTTTTTCTCCATCGGGATTTTCGGATAACCACCTAATCATTCCCTCTTAATGAAATTCAAACATTCATCCTGAGACTTGGTTGTGCTTTGTGTTCATCTTTCATACAAATTCTACATTTCATTAAGACTAGGCTTATCCAAATTATCTTTAGTATTATTATTATCGGGCCGCCTCCCGGTAGCGCTTTTGTTTAACGTCGTTGGCTCGACTAAGATTCGAAATGATTTATCAAGGCTCGGGATCACCAAATGCACAATCTCAAGAGCCTCATCGAATGGTAACTTCTTATACTTTTTTAAACGAAGGCCGTTCGTGATGAACGTTCCATGCTTCGGATGTGTTACCTCGATGGCTCCTGAGTCGAAAACTCGTAATACCGTATATGGTCCTGACCACCTTGACTTAAGTTTGCCTTGAAATAAATGGAGGCGAGTATTATAGAAAAGGACCTCATCACCTACGTTAAAAATATGAGGTTTGATCAACTTATCATGCAAAGAATTTGGTCTTTTCCTTATATTTCGCCGAACAATCGTAAGCTTGAAGGCGAAACTCATCTAACTCGTTTAACTCGGGCCATCCTTCTTTCACCGATTAATGCGTCATCCATATTTAGATTCTTAATCGCCCAATAGGCCTTATGCTCTAACTCTACGGGGAGATGGCAAGGCTTTGCCAAAAACAAGCATGTAGGGTGACATACCTATTGGTGTCTTGAACGCAGCTTCAATGTGCCCAAAGCGCATCATCTAACTTCTTTGACCAATCCTTAAGGTTAGAATTTACTGTCTTCTCTAAGATTCTTTTGATTCCCCGATTGGACACCTCTACTTGGCCACTAGTCTGGGGATGGTAGGCAGTACCTAACTTATGAGTGACCCCATACTTCATTAAAAGCTTATTGAAATCTCTATTAGCAAAGTGACTTCCATTATCACTGATTATTGCTCGAGGTATTCCATACCGGGATATAATATGTTTCTTAAGAAACTTTATGACTACATGTTTGTCGTTAGTAGGTGAAGCAATTGCCTCAACCCACTTTGAAACGTAATCACAAGCGACAAGAATGTACTGATTCCCAAAAGAAGACGGATATGGTCCCATGAAGTCTAATCCCCATATATCAAACACTTCACACACTAATATCGGTTTTTGGGGCATCTCATTTCTCCTGGAAATCCTTCCTGAGCGTTGACAAGCGTCACACATCTTAACATAAGCATATGCATCCTTGAAAATAGTAGGCCAATAGAACCCACTTTGTAACACCTTTAATGCTGTTCTCTCGCCCGAGAAGTGGCCACCGGCCTCTTTATCATGGCAAAACGAGAGAATACTCACTATCTCACTGTCATCAACACATCTCCTCAGGATTCCATCAAGACATAGCCTAAAAATTAAGGGATCTTCCCACACATATCGGTTTACCTCACTAAAAAAACTTCTTTTTCTGGTTTTCATCAAACTCAGGATCTACAAATCCACACTCGTAATAATTAACAAAAGGTGCATACCAAGGGTTCCCATTCTTTCCTCTCTGTAGGAAATTTCCTCGCTTAACCGGGAGCATCGTATCCACTACGAACAACCGCTCATCCCGAAAATGATCATCAATTTCAACCCTAATAGAGTGTTTCTTGTCTCCCCGTTCCATCCTACCGAGGTGGTCGCCTACTACGTTCTCACACCCCTTTCGATTCTTAATTTCTACGTCGAACTCTTGAAGTAGTAAAATCCATCTTAACAAGCGTGGTTTTGCATCCTTCTTGGCAAATAGATATCTCAACGCAAAGATGGTCGGTGTGAACTATGACTTTCGATCCAACCAAGTATGACCGGAACTTATCGAAAGCAAAAACAACAACCTAAAAGTTCCTTTTCGCCGTTGTGGCATACTTTTGTTGAGCCGAGTTCATGGTATGACTCGCATAGTAGATAGGGCGAAACAACTTGTCGATCTTCTGACCTAGGACAGCTCCTACGGCATAATCACTTGCATCACACATCACTTCGAACCCCTTAGACCAATCAGGTGCTACCAAGATAGGAGCCGAAGTAAGAAGTTTCTTAAGGGTTCGAAAAGCATCTAGGCATGCCGCATCAAAAACACATGGGGCTCCCTTCATTAATTGAAGAGTAAGAGGTCTAGCAATGTGGGAAAAACTCGGAATGAATCTACGATAAAAACCCGCATGTCCCAAGAATGAACGTAGAGTCTTCGATTCGTAGGCATAGGAAGCTTAGAAATTACCTCTATTTTTGCTCTATCGACCTCTATTCCTTTCCCCGATACCTTATGTCCTAAAACAATTCCCTCGCTACCATGAAATGACACTTTTCCCAATTTAAAACCAAGTTTGTCTCTTCACAACGTGCAAGCACCTTATCAATGTTCGACAAACACTCATCAAAAGTATCACCAAAAACACTAAAGTCATCCATAAAAACTTCCATGAAATGCTCTATCATATCAAGAAAGATGGCCATCATGCATCGTTGGAATGTCGCAGTGCATTACACAATCCAAACGGCATTCTTCTAAATGCAAAGGTGCCATACGGACACGTGAAAGTAGTTTTATCCCGGTCATGTCTATCGATGTGAATTTGATAATAGCCACTAAAACCATCCAAAAGCAAGAAAATGCATGACCACTTAGACGCTCTAGCATTTGATCAATAAAGGGTAGGGGAAAATGATCTTTCCTAGTCTTATCATTTAGCATGCGAAAATCAATACAAACCCCGTGACCGCAACTAAACGAGTAGGAATAGGCACACCTTTTTCATTAAGCTCAACCGTAATGCCTCCTTTCTTAGGCACGACTTGCGTGGGGCTCACCCATTCACCGTCGGAGATTGCGTAGATTATCCCTAACTCAAGCATCTTTACCACGTCTTTCCTTACCACCTCTTGCATACGTGGGTTTAGTCGTCTTCGAAACGCCCGACCGGCTTGGCATCTTCTTCCGTAATGATCTTGTGCTTGCGTATATCGCACTAATCCCTTTTATGTCAACCATCTTCCATCCGAAGGCCTTTTTGTGTTTCCTCGTAACGTGGATCAACTTAGCTTCCCGTAAAACGGTTAGTGCGTATGAAACAATAAGAGGAAGTAATTCATCGTGTTCTAAAAACACATACTTTAAATGCTTAGGAAGTGGCTTCACTCCGGATCGCAGGTGGTTCCTCGATTGACGGCTTTGGCAAACTTGCCGCCAAACCGAGCTCTAGCTTCTTATTCCAGTTTACGTCGACAAAAGGAGTTGCCTCCAAATGATATACCTGAACTCTCATTTGTGGATCGTCATCCTTCGCAAAGTGCTTGACTTCATCAAGCATTCTTCCATTGGTTCTTGGTATCCCCGCGGGTTAGTGTGCTCCAAAATACAAGGATATATAGCATCAATCGAAAAACAATCACTCTTTTCATCATTAGGATGCTTCATCGCCTTATACACATTTATGGCTACACTCTCTTTCCCGACTCGTAGTATAATCTCTCCCCTCTTAACGTCTATCAAGGTCTCTCCCGTGTTCAAGAAAGGCCGACCTAACAAAAGTGGGGTTTTAGAATCCATATCCATATCTAAAACTACGAAGTCAACGGGGAAAACAAACTTGTCTACCCGCACCAACACATCTTCGCCTACCCCTAGAGGTTTCCTAACGTACCTATCTCGCCATCCGTAAGGTCATTCCCGTTGGCTCTAATGCTCCCAATCCCAATTTCTCATAAACTCCTCTAGGCATCGTGCTCACGTAAGCCCCTAGATCACATAGCACATTTTTAAACACAGCTTTCTCCAATGGTAATTGGGATGGTAAAGCTACCTCTATCCCGTAAATTGGGAGGTATCTTATTCTCAAAGATTGCGAACATTCCCCACTCAAATGCACCATCTGTTGCATCTTCTCCTTACTCGACAACATTCCTTTTAGAAACTTAAAGTATGGGGGAATGCTTGAAATTGCCTCTAATAGGGGAATATTCACCTCTACCTTCCTTAAAAGATTCGGGAAATTTTGCCCGACCCCGGGTCGTGATGTCCTTTCGGTTCCCTTAGAGGATAGGGTAAAGTATTAACATCAAAATCGTGGGAGGAGGAGGAATTCGTTTTTCTTACCTCTTTCTTTAGGCGGTGAGGCTTCTTCTTCTTTGATGTCCAAGACCACATAGTCTTTCTTCGGTGCCGCCCTTCCAATGCTTTCTTATTTGCCTCGGCCCAAAGCCTTTTTCGTGGCTTCTAATTCTTTCCTCATTGCTTCCATTCTCTCGCTTGATATTGCCGCCTCTAAATCTTCGATCTCGACTTCACCATACATAGCTCCTTCACAACCAACTCGCTTTCTCTTTCTCGCCTTTCTCGCTTTCGCTTCTTCACCCATAATTTTTTCTTTTTGTCACTCACCCGACCTCTTTACCACTTCGTGTGAACACAAGATTCACATCCTTTGGGTTCCTCTCGTTGTTACTCGGGAGTCCACCACCTAGATTTGTCTTTAGAGTGTCGGTTATTTGTCCTACTTGGGTCTCCAAGTTCCGAATGGCGTAATGTGTGACCACTTTTTGCTCTATAGCATTCTTATTTAACTCGAAACATTCCCGTCTAATTTCTCCAGGAGTATCTCGCGTGGCCATCTTCTCGAACACCAAAATTGTTTGGTTGCCGATTGCTTTGATTATTCTCGGTGCGTATGAGCATTTGGATGCCGATAGGCGCCGAATTATTACTTCTCAAAGATGGTCCGGCTCACTTGTCGATTCTCGATTACTTTGCGGCCCCGATTCTCGATTCCAACCTTGATTTTGGTTCCGCTTCCGATTCTCGCCGTTGTTGTTGGCCTTGTGACCGAGATTGCGGGTTCTCGACCGTTTTGATTCCACTTGATTCGATTCTCGGTATGAACTCGATTCGGGGGTTCGATTCCAAGGTCGGTTGTATGGGCTTTGGTTTTGCCTAAAGCCTTGGTTCGATTACTCGTTTCGATTCCAATTCGATTCCGACCCCGGTTCCAACCTTGATTCGCCGATTCGATTCCATTGCCCCCGGTTTCCTTGTCCAACATAACTCACTTCATATTGTTGTGAACCATCACCCATACCATAATCCATTTGAGGCCCTTGCCGATTATCAAAGTTCGATTCCACCGTTGTCGGCCAAACTCTTGCCGATTCATATCCATTTGCCTCATCGCATAGACATTCATCCGCCGCCGGTCATTCCGATTGCCGACCGTCGTTGTACCGGAGTAGGCGTCAACCGTTGTGGATAAGTGGGTTTTTTCGATGATGCACATTCCATGGCGTAATGTCCACCTCCACAAAGTTGGCATTGTTGTGCCTTCTTTCGTTCTAACTCCATTCGGTCCATCTTTAGCACCATCTCTTGCATCTTGTCATGCATGGCCGTCTCTCTATCAAGCTCTTCTTTTAGCGACTTCACACTTTCCAAGGGGGGCTTTCTTCTTCTTTCTCGCTCGACCCCCATTGTCCTTCTCCATCCGCCGCATTCTCAATCTGTCTCATAGCTTGCTCCGGCGGCGTATTCATGATATCTCCGCCACCGGCGGCATTCGCCTTATTCTCGTCCATTGGCTCTAAGGCCCCGAATAATATAATAACTTGTTCCACCGTAGAAAACCCGTGTGGAGGGCATCTCTTCGCAGACCCCCGAATCTCTCATAAGTCTCTTTTAAGGTCTCTCCCTCGAGACCGTCAAACGAAGAGATTCCTTCCTTCAAATCTAGAATCTTCGCCGGAGGAAAATACTTTTTCAGAAACACTCTCGTTACATCAGCCCATGTATGTAACGAATCATTTGGTAAAGAGTCATACCAATCTTTAGCAGCTCCTCTTAATGCAAACGGAAAAACTATTAATTTTACCGCCTCGTCACTTACCCCGTTATATTTCATTGTTCCACAAATCTGGAGAAAGTGATCCAGAAAGCTATTCGGGTTCTCAGTCGATTTCCCGTGGAACAAGGCGTGTTCCCCCAACATGTTCAAAATATTTTGCTTAATATCCATGTTATTCGCATTAATTGGGGGTACCCTAATTGGGTTGTGTCCTATAACTTCCTGTGGGGTAGTGACGTAATCTCGACAAACCCTCAGTCCCTGTGCTTGCTGAGCCATCTGTTGCTGATAAACCGGCTGCTGAGGATGTGGATCATACGGGTTATACGGGTTTTGGAACCCCTGTTGATTTCCTTGATTCTCCAAAGATCCGTAGTACTCGATTTACCGTCTCTTGGTCTAATTCGGGTCCGAAGTTCTCGCGTATCCCGAGCATCTTGTCCGCCTCTCGTACTTGTCCAATCCCTGGCCTCTGATTAAACTGTGGAGTTCCCAACTGACGTAACCCTGTGTTGTCCTCTCTCAATGGTTCATGACGAGGGGTCCTCGGTGGAGTATGCAATGGTAGTGTTGCGTTACCACCAGTAGTGTCTGAGGTTTGCCCTTGTACATTGTGTTCGCTTAAGGGCTCTTTGCCATCTCTATGAGTTGGTGAATCCTCCATTCCCTCGAGGATTCGACAATGAACTCTCTACTACCCCTTCTTCCTCAAACAAAGGGTTCGGATCGGCAATCGAGGTTCTCCTCGGCGCTCGATCGTTTCTATGACGTGCGTAAGCTTCAATTTCTTCAATGAGCTCAATGAGTGGTTCTTTGGAGCTTCGGGTCATGCACTGACAAACAAGAAACAACGAGAGAAGAAAGAAAAGAAAGAAAGAAAAATAAAATAAAATAAAAACGACCTAAGCCCAAGCTTTCGGTCAACTTACAAGATATCAAACGTTAGTTCCCCGGCAACGGCGCCAATTTTTGATGAGCGAAAAATTCACCCACTAAAAATACATTTATAAAGACTCGCAACTGTGGGTAAACTAACTCTCTAACTGGCAGAGTACCAGGTCGATTGCTAGGATAGCTACAGGAGTACGAGGTCGTCCCAAGAGAAATGTGGTTGTGAGTACCAAAGCGAACGTGTTTCTTAGTCTAGGCGATCAAAGTTGTTGGTTATGTTTGTTATAGCTAAAACGAGAAAATAAATATTATTCTAACGAGTTTAACTAAGTGCTTAAAAAGCATAGCCGAGCCACGATCCAACAGTTATTTCCCCACGGGAAAAACTTGATAAGGAGTGTGTTTAAACCAACCTACCTTTCCACAAGTATTTTAACGACATCCACGGGTGCCAACTCCTAATTCGGTGTTAAGATCTGAACAACTCTCACTCAACACCCTATGTGAAGTTAATTAATTTTCCCTTTAGAAAACCGATTAACCTAACATGATTACGCTCTTTGAGTCGCTCGAACAACGATGACAAACCTCTCGTATTGGAAACGGTCCTAACAACTAGGCCGAATCTACGCAACGATCCCAAAACCCTTTTTCCCACATCTCACCGCAAAATGCATTTATAGGTTCGATGTGTGTGACAGTGGACTAGATGATCAATCTAATTCAAAGACGTTTAGAATAAGTTTTAGGACGTGGATTAATCATTAAAACATTATATTACGTGCTACACAACTCCCATCTCGTCTCCCGAGGGTCAATTTTACCCGTTTTCACATAATTCGGCTATGTTTAGTTTAACTACTCATATTAACGAAAATAACAAAGAAAATAACAAAACGAAAGAAAACAAAACGAAAAAGATAACTACAGCTATATAGATATACGTATAGATATATATATAGATATATATATAATATACGTATATATATATATTTATACTAATTGCATAAAATAAAAGAAAGCAATAAAAAGCGGAAACGAAATTATATTAAAATTATAACTAGTCGGGTTATTACACCGACATTATAACGACATATATATTACATATAGGCCCCTCCATAACATAAATAAAAGAAAGAAGAAGGAGAAGAAGAGAAATGGGAGAAGAGAGGGGCGATCGATCTGCTTGCTGATGGCCTCCTATTTATAGAAAATAGGTCAAGGGCCGGCCCGGGCCGGTAGTTAGCCGGACCGGTCCGGGCTCATCATGAGTGTAACAACTCATCAGCTTCTAGATCCATCGATATTTGATAATTATGCGATTAAAACTTGTAAAATTCGTATCTTGAGTTGTAGACCTCCAAAAATTGCAAACGAAATGCCAAAATTAAGGTCTCGAGAAACTCTACAACTTTCATGAAGGACACTTCTTCAGAAAACGCCTTTTTGATGGGCCATTCCCATTACGCGTCGTTTTACGGCATTTTCCCTAATACAAATCAATTAGCCACTTGACCACCATTTGAGTTGTAGAAGTCCGATTGACTTGATTCAAAATCCATTGGAAATCTTTCTTGAAGATATACAAGTTTTATTAAGGAAACTTCTTCAGAAAATGTCGTTTTGATGAGCCATTCGTATTACGAAGATATTTCGGGATTTCTACTAATCCGAATCGGTTAGTCAATTGACCATAACTTGAGTTGTAGAACTCCAATTGACGTGATTCAAAGTGCGTTGGAAAGCTTATGTGAAGATCTACAACTTTCATTAAGAAGTCATCCCCTGAAAATGCCTCTAAGCTGGGTCAAATCTCCGTCGAAAATATGTAACGATTCAAGTACTTAGGAAAAACGACCCTTTTGAACTCGTAAGCTTGTGGCACCTTTTTCTAACCCTCTAAACACCTCTTTAAGGGCTCAAAACATGTCGTTACGTAGGATCTTGGTCTACTTATGATTCTGCAATAAATCACCAAAATACCAAACGTAAATCCGACACGACATTCCGGTTACTAAACCGGTACAAAAACTACAAAAACATGATAAAAATACGATATTTTATAAAATAACTACTACTTATATATTTTTATGAAACTAAGGAATTAATGACTTTAATTGATATAAAAGTGCTCGAAATGATATCAAAAGTGGGGTAAAAAGTTATAAAAATAACAGTGAATTTTTCCGTCATCAATCGCCCACTGCTATACCTGGTCTTTCCCGTCCTAGGTTGTCTCCGGCACCGATGTTTATGCATTCACCGAATGGAGCTTCTTCCCGAGCTCTAGGAACAGCTCCAGCACCTTTTGGAGGTAATCTCAATCAGAGTTGCACTGTCAAGTTGGACAGAAACAACTATCTATTTTCGAAATCCACGATTCTACCTATTGTCCGGGGTCATCGTCTAAAAGGCCATCTGCTTGGAACTACGGTTTGTCCACCTCAATTTCTCACTGTGACTGGCCTTGGAGCCACAGTCAATCCAACATATGATGATTGGTTTGCTACAGATTCCTTGCTCATTGGTTGGATCATGGCTCAATGACAGAACAGGCCTTGATGGAAGTAGTCGGTTGTAACACTTCACATGAGGTTTGGAATACCCTAGAGGTCCTCTTCAATAATATGTCTAAGGCCCGAATGCTGGAGTATAAAGGAGCATTGACAAGAACTGACAAAGGATCCAAATCTATGATGGAATACTTGGCCTTAATGAAGTCTTATTCAGATGGTCTTGCTGCCGTAGGGTACCATATTTCTAACTCAGAATTGATTTTAGCAGCTCTTGGTGGACTTGGTAAAGACTATGAATCTGTTATAGTCAACATTACATCTAGAATTGGATCTCTTTCCTGGCAAGAAGTGCAATCTCAGTTAGTTACCCATAAACGTCTGTTGGCAAGGTTCAATCCCACTCCAACCTTAGATTACCATCCCCTGCTGCTCATATTTCCATTCATAAATCTTGTGGCAGAGGTAAAGAAAGTAATTATAGAGCTAACAATCAAAATTCAGGCAGGGGCCGTGGGTTTAGAGGAGGTTCTAGAGGCAGAAAACAAGAAAACGGATGAGGAAGATCAGGGCCTAGACCAGTTTGTCAAGTGTGTGGAAAAACTGGACATATTGCAGCAGAGTGTTATCATAGATATGATTCATCCTACACTGGACCAATTCAGAACAGTAATTACAATAGTAATGCTCAAGTCACATTGCTTCTGATCTAAACAGCCTGCATCTAAGTTCAGGATATAAAGGATCTGATGGACTTACTGTAGGTAATGGTGAATCTCTTGAAATAGCTCATATAGGCCATTCTAAACTATCCACTAATGATCACTCTAACATGTCCCTGAATAATATCTTACATGGTCCTCATATCACTAAAAATCTCTTGAGTGTCTCTAAACATACTTCAGACAATCCTGTTTTCCTTGAATTTCACTCTAATTGTTGTTTTGTGAAGGATCTGTCAACCAAGAAAGTACTTCTGGAAGGAACACTTAAGAATGGTCTTTATCAAATGCATCTTCCTGTCAACCTGAGCTCTCTTCCATCCAAAAATACTGCCAAGTCTTCAGCTGTCTACTCTTGTCTTAGTTCTAATAAGGCTTTTGATCAGCATTCTGCTTTTGTTGTTAGTAATGAAAAAGCCAATGTTTGGCATAGAAGATTAGGCAACCCTTCTACTAGGGTTTTGAATCATGTTTTGGAAAGTTGCAATGAATCTTTAAATTTGAATGAAAAGATATATTTCTGTGAAGCTTGTTGCCATGGAAAACATCATGCCCTACCTTATTCTTTGTCTACTACTAAAACTTCAATGGCCTTTGAACTTGTGTATTCAGATTTGTGGGGGCCTGCTCCTATTAATTCTACCTCTGGTTACTCCTATTATATTGCTTTTGTTGACGATTTTACAAGATATACTTGGATTTTCCCTCTTAAACTTAAATCTGATTCCTTATCAGCCTTTAATCATTTCAACAGTCCAGTCCAAACTCAGTTTAATTCCACTATTAAGTGCCTTCAAACTGACTGAGGGGAGAATTTAGATCCTTTGAGCATATACTTAAAAACCTTGGTATCCAGTTTAGGCATCCCTGTCCCCATGCTCATGCTCAAAATGGCAAGGTTGAAAGAAAACACAGAGCCATTGTAGAAATGAGGCTCACCTTATTAGCTCAGGCCTCTATGCCCTTAAAATTCTGGTGGGAAAGTTTCATATATTCTGTAAGATAAATAAATTGTTTGCATACTCTTGTCCTTGATCACAAAACTCCCTTTGAATGCTTATTTGGGAAACTACCTGATTATAAATCACTAAGAGTGTTTGGATGTTCCTGCTACCCCTATCTCAGGCCATATCAGAATAGGAAGTTTGAGTTTCATTCCAAGAAGTGCACTCATTTAGGTCTCAGTCCTAATCATAAAGGTTATCTATGCTTATATGCTTCTGGCAGACTATATATCTCTAGGGATGTCATATTTGATGAAAATACCTTTTCTTATGCCTCCTCTAGCTCCTCCACATCTACCTCTAACTCAAAACACATGGAATCTGATCTTGTCCTGTCTCTTCCAACATCCATTCAAACTGCCAGACATTCCTTTTGTAATCCTGAATCCTCTATCAGACCCTCTTCCTCTCATCCTTCAAGCTCTCCAGTCCAAAATTCTTGTCCTAACTCTCCAGGCACTGTACCTACTCATTCTCAGTCCATACCACAGTCACCAATAGTCCATAGTTCCACACCTTCTCATGTCCACTTCAATCAGGAACCCTCTCTCACAGTCCTCTATGTTTCACTTGTCTGATCATCACTCACAGTCCTCTATTTCCCATAATACTGATCACCAGTCCTCTCATTTGTCAGTTCAATCCACACATACACCTTCTTCAAAACCTAAACCTGCTAATCAGCATCCAATGCAAACAAGAGCCAAAAGTGGCAAACCAAAAACCTACTCTTATCTTGCCACCTCCAATCCCTCATCTCACTCACCAGAACCTACAAAAGTTTGTGAAGCTCTTCATCATCCTGACTGGAAACAGGCTATGCAAGATGAGTACTATGCTCTCATGAGGAACCACACATGGGACCTAGTTCCCAAATCTCAAGCACACAATCTTGGGGATAATAGGTAGGTGTTTAAGCTCAAACTTAATCCTTATGGAACTGTGAACAAACATAAGGCAAGACTGGTTGCCAAATGGTTCAATCAAACCCCAGGTGTGGATTATTCTAAGACTTTTAGTCCTGTTGCTAGAGCTTTCACTATCAGGATTATACTTGCCATTGATGTTGCACTGGATTGGCCAATTAAACAGGTTGACATCAACAATGCATTCCTCAATAGAACCTTGTTTGAATCTGTCTTTATAAAGCACCCTAAAGGATTTGTTGATAACAGCAAACCTGACTATGTTTGTCATCTTAAAAAGGCCATATATGGTTTGAAACAGGCACCTAGGGCCTGGTTTGATGAGTTGATAAAACAACTTGTATCATGGAATTTTGTGCAGTCTAAAGCTGATCCTTCTTTGTTTATTTTCCACCATGGTAAAGTGCACTTATGTGTGTTGGTGTATGTAGTTGACATATTGATTACAGGAAATGACACTGGGAAGATTCAGAAATTCATTCAGTCTCTTCATTCTAGATTTGCACTTAAAGACCTTGGTGATTTGCCTCATTTCTTGGGTGTACAAGCTGTCAGAGATGGATCTGGACTGTATCTCTCTCAACATGTTTATGCACAACAGTTATTGGACAGGTTATGTAATACCCTACTCCCGACCCCTAGGTCAACTGGGGTCATTCAAGGAGGGGTTGCGAAGCTCTCGCCGCGACTTCATTAACTAGACTTTAATTCTCAAAATATATCTATAAAACTACAATTATATTTACAAATTTCACTAAGTGTTTCAATTATAAAAATTACAACAAATATAATACTACAATTGTAATTAACATAATTTATATAGAATGTTCTAAATCCTGGTCCATGTCATCGCTTTCATCCTCATTACATCTACTTCGAACCATTACCTGATTTTATTTATAGAAGAAAACAGAACAAAACAAAAACACAAAGAAACAAATAAAACGAGTCGTCAGCAAAAACGCTGGTATGAGCATGTGCGAGAGTGTTATATATATTTTTTAAAAAATGTTGTAACAAAATATATACATTTTCTAAAAATCTTATTCGAGTATTTATGTAATGATATACTTGTTTAAAATTTATATATCAAGTTCAAGTCAAGCAAGCTCATTCGAGATCCGTCAATTCATCAAGTTCCCTTACTAGACATCGATACAGCTGATACGATTGTCTCTACCTTATGACTCCCCGTTCACCACCTTATATCCACAACAAGTAATTTTTATAGTGAAGTCCGTCCTTCCGACACCCAATCTCCTGGGGCTTCCGGAGAGTCCACTTGCCTCGGACCCCACAACCGCGGTCACAGGCCCAATGCACAGCTAACCCGACTGTGAAATCCTCAGCGGGCCCATCGAGCGAGTACGAGTACGAGAACGAGATCCATGCCGCCGAAGCGGGAACTAGCCATGCCGCCGAAGCGGGAACTAGCCATGCCGCCGAAGCGGGAAAGGTACAAGTACAATATACCATGCCGCGCGAAGCGGGAAGTACGGTACCATGCCACCGAGGTGGGACATGCAATGTCATTTGTACAAGATTTGTTTAATCACGTTATTATTATTAAGTCGAGAAAGTTAATAAATCATTTTTAACAAGAAACATATTAGATATCTATATATATCAATAATATATATATTCAATCAAAATACTTTGAAAATACTTTAAAAAAAACACACTTGATTTTTATAAAAAAATAAAATTGAACTCACCGGATATATCTGTTAATCAAATATGTCTATCCACAAACCTTCATTAAAACAACCACGGCTCGGCTAGGCAATTTCACATTCATCATCTTGTTGTATTAACTCCTTGTAATATATAACTTTATGAGATTCAACTTAGTCTACAACATGCTTTTGCAATTTATTGGTGATGGGGGATGTGAAATACTAAGTAAAATTGCATATAAAAATATGGAAGAAGACTTCGACACTTTTTTTCTTTTCTTCTTCCACCTAAATAATACATGAGTATATATACACACAACTTTGCATATTAATGACATCTACTCCTCCAAACTAACTACTGACACTTATCATCCTCTATTTAGTACTCAATCAACTAGTCTAGCAGTTTAAAAAATATGAGTAACTCATGGCTAAATTAATAATACTATTATTATCCTTTTCCATAACCTCAACATTTATATGACTCAATAATGCCACTTATTTGTATAGTGGTCTACGTTATACAAGAAGGAGAATAAAAAAAAAACATTACAACAATCATTTAAATGGTATATGAAAGAAATTTCTTAGAATACTGGTAAAGTCTAATTCTCACTTTAATTCCTAATAAATCAACCTTGAAAGGTATTTAAGGCAACAGTTAAGTTATAGTTTTAACCATGCAAATAAAACTAATTAACATGTACTATTTCCTCACGTGAATTGTATCACTTAAGTAGAACATATTATTACCACTAAAACATTTATAACCACGTAGTATCAAAATAAATAAGTAATAAACAACAACAAACAACAATAATAATAAGATCACTTTTATTATAAAATAATTAGGTCACAACAAAATCATTTCTACGTTGAAAATATTCCAAATTTTTGCACCTTAATCAATAATATGAAAATAACATATATCACTAGATCTTAAAAATTGAAATTAAATTTTTTTTTTTTAAATCTAGACAGCTATTTAGAAATGTCTATAAAATCCTTTATAAATCAATATGACGGAAATCGGGGCGTTACAGGTTAGGTTTATAGAATTTATGCCTTGTGCTACTCCTATAGTGGTCTCTACCAAGACCAAACCTGACACTACTCTTATGCACAACCCTACATTATATAGAAGTACTATTGGTGCATTGCAATATCTGACTTTCACTAGACCAGATCTAGCCTTTGCTGTTAACACTCTCAGCCAGCATATGCAGTCCCCTACTTTATCAAACTGGCAAGCAGTCAAGCACCTGTTGTGTTATGTCAAAAGAACCCTCTACTATGGCCTTCTTTTCAAACCCTGTCAACCACTGCACATTCACAGCTTCAGTGATGCAGATTGGGGGTGTGATAAAATAGACAGAAGATCTGTGGCTTCTTATTGCATTTTTCTTGCTGGTTCTTTGGTATCCTGGTCATCTAAAAAGCAACATGTAGTCTCTCGTTCCAGTACTGAATCAGAATATCGTGCCTTAGCCAATGCAGCATCAGAAACACAGTGGTTGCTCAATGTTCTTTCTAAATTACATCTCCAGCCAACTATCAAGACAATACTGTGGTGTGACAATTGAAAGGCTGGAGCACTAGCACACAATCCTGTGATTCACTCTAGAGTGAAGCATATTGAGTTGGATGTTCATTTTGTGAGGGATAAAGTAATGCAAGGTCAAATGCGTGTCAACTATGTTCCAACATTTGATCAAGTTGCTGATGCACTAACGAAGCCCCTAAATGCTGCCTTGTTTACTTACTTTCGAAACAAACTCAATGTGGTTTCTACCCATTTCATTTGAGGGGGAATGTTAGAATATAAGTGACTAAACTTGTATTTATGTTTTGTGTAAGGGTTTTATATGTTATTATGGGACACCTAGATGGACACTTGTCAGCTTTGTAGCAATGTAGTTAGATTCTTAATATCTAGGTGTTGGTATATCTTGGATGCCAGATTGTATTCTGGATAACAAGAATGATATTATCTTTATCCTCTATTATGTAAGTTTCATGTATACACTTTTTTGAAAAACAAAAATCAAGATCATCCATTATAATTTTCTGGGTCCATCACCGATAGTAGAGCAAATATTACGGAAAAGTTATTGATTGTTATGTAATGTCCGGAATGCTCAATTAATGAAATGTAACGGTTGTTTGAGACTAATGATAACTTATGTCTCATCAGATGTAAATGACCAATTATAATCTGCATCACGTTAGCTATAAAACACCGTCCACGACCGGTGAAGTAAAATGAAAGATGACGTACACCATATCAAAGACAAATCTTATTAACGTAGTACCGTCAGATTCAATAATTGTCCCGTGTAAATTGACTGATCGCACCAACATCAATAAGCGAAACCAAACTATGGGGTCAAAATTTTTTGACCACGTTTTCAAAGAAATCAATGCATTTATATCCTACTAAAAATTAAAAACAAAAAACCACACACCCGCCTATAATTTGCCCCAAGAAAAACATCATTTCCCCAAATCAATTCCCTCCTCTTATCTTTATCTTTTTAATGGGCCCAAGAAAAATAAGTAACATTCACATGAACAACAGATTCTTTCAACAACTCATGTCAAGACGAACTAGGACTCTTCGTTTTCCTTACTTCCACCTTCTCCTACTAATTCTGCTGCCGTATGACTACCACCGGCGGCATCACTCTCATGCAGCGCCGGCCACGGCCGCCGGCGGCAAGTGGGATCTCCTTCAGTCAAACATCGGCATCACTGCCATGCACATGCAGCTGCTCAACAACGACAAAGTTGTCATTTACGACAGAACAGATTTCGGACTGTCTAACATATCCTTACCCAACGGCCGATGTCGAAACGATCCAAATGAACGTGCCGTCAAACTTGACTGTACTGCACATTCCGTTGAATACGACGTCGCAGCAAACACAATTCGTCCCCTCACGGTCCTTACCGACGTTTGGTGCTCCTCCGGTGCTGTCATGTCCGACGGTACTTTTATTCAGACCGGTGGTTTCAATGATGGGGACCACGTGGTCAGAATATACAAACCTTGCTCATCAGATGATGTTTGTGACTGGCAAGAAATCAATAATGGCTTAATTCAACGGAGATGGTATTCGACTAATCACATTCTACCAGATGGCCGGCAAATAATTATCGGCGGCCGGAGGCAATTCAATTATGAGTTCTATCCAAAAACACCCGGGTTCGATAAAGTTTTCAATTTGAGTTTTCTTGTCCAAACAAATGCACCGGTTGAGGAAAGCAATTTATACCCGTTTGTGTTTCTCAATACGGATGGAAATTTGTTCATTTTCGCCAATAATCGAGCTATTTTATTGAATTATTCGAAGAATGTTGTGGTGAAAATCTACCCACAAATACCCGGTGGTGATCCCAGATGCTATCCCAATACTGGGTCTGCAGTTCTCTTGCCACTGAAGATTAATCTCCAAGGAGGAGGCGCTGCCCCCGCCGCCGCCATTGAAGCTGAAGTTATGGTTTGTGGCGGTGGTCCTCGAGGTGCTTACACCGATGCCCAAAATGGTAATTTCGCGCCGTCATTGAATACTTGCGGTAGAATTAAAATTTCTGATCAAAATCCTCGATGGATAATGGAGACTATGCCAATGCCTAGACTAATGGGTGACATGTTGTTACTCCCTAATGGTAATGTATTGATAATCAACGGAGCATCCGCTGGATCAGCCGGATGGGAATACGGGCGAAACCCGATTAAAAACCCGGTTTTATACAAACCAAATAATCCGATTGGAACAAGATTCGAAATTCAAAATTCTTCAACTATACCAAGAATGTACCATTCGACAGCAATCTTGCTTCGAGATGGTAGAGTCCTAGTGGGAGGTAGCAATCCGCATATGTTATATAATTTCACGAATGTTCTTTATCCAACCGAGTTAAGATTAGAAGCGTTTTCACCATCGTATCTGAATTCTCTTTACGATAACATTCGACCCAAGATTCTTTTACCTATTTCACATTCTCAAATCAAATATGGTCAGCCATTGATTATCAGATTCACAGTCTCAGGATTTGTACAAAGAAATTTAGTCAAAGTGTCCATGGTTTCACCATCTTTCAATACACATTCATTTTCAATGAATCAAAGATTGTTGGTGCTTGGAGAAGGAAATGTGAAACTTGCTGGCAATTTAAAATACAGAGTGAATGTGACTGCACCGAGTACAGCTAATTTAGCGCCGCCCGGATATTATCTGTTGTTCGTTGTGCATCAAGACATTCCTAGCGTAGGTATTTGGATTCAATTATTCCAATAAAATATTCTGAGATGATTATAATGATTTTATTTTTTTTTTCATGTTAATTGGTTGTACGTAACTTATTCAAGAAAAAGAGTGTAACATGTGTTTTTTATTAGTATTTTTTTTTTTAATTTCTATGTCAAGAAATAAATATTTGATTATATATATATTGAAATTATTATGTTCTAAATTTAGTAATGTTTAAATCATGGAAACAATACCATCATCATACCCCTTTTTATTTGCCTCGTTAATATGATATTAATAATTGTTATTATCGTAAAAAAGAAGAAGATATATAGTGTATGATATAGTGGTTCTAGCTATGATTTTATTATATAAATGATTTTGGACCATCTAACAGATATTCATTATATATGTACAATCTTAAAAAAAATCATTATTAGCTTAGCAGGGGACCAAGACCTATGTGGTGATAGGTGGGCCAATACCCCATTGGTATTCAAAAAATTATGTGGTTCCGGGGGTAAAAAATACAAAAACATTACTAATATCTTCACTTGATTTTTAATTGTTTTTGCTTAAAGTCTTTATATCCGAAATCAACCGGTCCGACTAATTCGGAGTTCGTTCGGTTCGTGCTACTCTTACTCAAGGTAAAGCATACTCTTTCAACATTAGAGGAGAATCGAACCGATAATCTTCTTAGATATTTTCAAATCACTTATCAATTGAGCCAAACTACTTGATCAGAAAATATGTATTTTATGTACTTTAATTAAAGAAAAATACAGTATATGGTTTGTATTCTACAACAATATGCCAAAATTATCTCTGTATGTCGTTTTTTTTACGGTTCTACATGATATTAAACTTTATATTCTGACATGCTTTGTCTGACGGTAGGAAAATTCTTATGCATGAATTTTCTATTAAAACTGAGCATCTAATAAGTGTCACGTGTAGAAAAAAATAATTATCTCTTTAATTATACATTCTCAATATTTTTTTTTTGAAGTTTACATTGTCAATAATCCAATCATCTGTTTTAATATAAAATACCTACGTCAGTTACCCGTGTTCATTTAAAAAAAACAGAAAAGAATTACCCGTGTTCCTAGCCTTTTCTCGTGGAAGCATTAAACTCTATTTTTTGACACGTTTTGTTTTATTTATTATGAATTTGTTTGAACATAAATACTACTTCCGTCTCATAAAAAATATCTACATTTTACTATTCACGTAGATTAAGAAACTCAATTAATATGTTGTGTTTTAGTAGTAATAAACATATATATACCTCTATCTTATAATTAATGTTTGCTTTAGAATATGAATAAACATATAACAATAAATATATATTAGGTTAGAGGTATGTTTGGAAAAAGAGAATTAAATGATGTATTAGTTTTTAAATGAATAAACACTTAATATTAGGTTAGACAAAAAAAATTTTTTTAGTTTTATAAATAATATGAGACAATTTTTTTTATAAATACGGAAAGTAGTATGTACACCCGTAGTGCATTGAAGCAGAGACGTGAAGCATTCTTGATATATTGTGAAATAAATATGCCAGTTGGGATTGATATTGATTCAATTTATATGCATTTGAAAATTAATAAAATGTCATAACTGACGAAAATAAATGTTTTCAGGCGCTTCCACAGTAATTTGCTCAATACCCCGCCCTCCCCACCCCCATCCCCTCCAAGAAGTAAAGATCACCATAAAAACTGCCGAGAAATTTTAAAAAGTTCAACGCTGCACGTAAATAATTGATTTTTTTTTTATTTTAGAGGAACACGTAAATAATTGACTGAAAACGACTTTACACAATAAATATTATAGGAATGATATTCCATACATTCTGTTGAAGTTCAAGTAAGAGTGTAGTTAACAGACTGATGGATATCAGTACATATGTTTCTTTTCCTCTTAGGACTTAGGTCGAACACTTGCGTATGGATGGCAGTTGAGTTAGTTAGCAATCAATTAGGCGGTTGTAACCAACTTGGCTGTTGATTAGATAGTTAGGTAGTCTATATATACTTCCAATTGTAATCCAGAATGGTTAAGGCTTGTAAATTCAATCAAAATCAATGATAGCAGTTTTCATTTCTGTTTCCCGCCTTTTCTGGTTTTAAACTTTCTTCATCTTCTTCACAAGAACATTCTTCAGAATTTTGCAGTTTTCGATTATTTTCAACATGGTATCAGAGAAATCTTCAGCTGTGCATTTCTTGTTTGATTACGGTGTGGAATCGTAATTCATTTCTTGTTTGATTACGGTGTGGAATCTTGTTTGATTACGGTGTGGAATCGTAATTCATTTCTTGTTTGATTACGGTGTGGAATCGTAATTCAATTTCTGAATTCTGAGTTGTAGTGTGGAACTACAATCTTCATCTTTTATCATATCCTTTCTTTTCTTGTATACTTTCATTTGTTTCTTGGCAATGGCTGATGAAGGAGATGTTGTGGCTGTCAATCCCTATCATATTCATCCTGGGGAGAATCCCTCAGCTGTGATTGTTCAGACAGTATTAAAAGGGGCAGAGAATTATCACTGCTGGAAAAGAGCAATTTCTATGGTCCTGTCCATGAAGGGCAAGTTAAAATTCGTTGATGGCTCATTACCTAAACCACCAGAAAATCACAGGCATTATGAAATCTGGTGCCAGTGTAATGACATGGTGTCGAATTGGCTTGTCAATTCTGTAGATATTTCTATTCAGCAAAGCATTTTTTGGCTAGACACAGCAAGGGATATATGGGTTGATCTTGATCACAGGTTTGGGGTTGGTAATGCTTACCGTTTGTCTAATCTCCAAGAAGAGATATATGCAACAAAGCAAGGTGCATTATCAGTGGTTCAGTATTTCACCAGACTGAAGAGTTTATGGGATCAACTAATAGTTTTAAGGCCTGCTCCACCCTGTACCTGTGCTGCTAAACCGGTCTATAAAGAGCAGGATGAAACTGACAAAATCATCAGGTTCTTGAAAGGGTTAAATGATTCATACAAAGAATGTAAGGTCACAGGTTCTAATGGCAAAACCTATACCGGACCTTTCCACCGTATTCAATATGGCATTGCGACGCATGAGAGTCGATCAATTATGCGGATCTAGGAGCTGATAAGGCAATACTGAGTACACAAGCAACTGGATTCAAGCAAGATAATCAAGATTCTATGTCTTTAGTTTCTCATGCTAATGTTTCCTATGGAAGAGGTGGAGGAAGAGGTCTTGGAAGGGGTTATACTGGAAATAGCAAGAAGCCACAGTGCACATATTGTGGCAAAGAAGGTCACACAATTGAAAAGTGCTATAAGAAATATGGATACCCTATTGGCTCAAAAGGCAGAGGAAGGGGGCAGATACATGCCAATCATGTCAGTCTGGATCAAGGGTTTTTACCAAATGTGGAAGGTGCAAATACAGATGCTTATCAAAATGCAGTTTCACAAAGGTCAGACACAGTGGCATCCAGCTCCAGCACAATGACCATGTCACAGTATGATGCTATCATGGATATGTTGAAAAATGTACAACTTACTGATGGTCCTGGACAAGCAGTGGCTCTTACTGCAAATATTCATACTACTGCAGCTTCATCAGGTACTATTGTTGGAGGGATTTTGCATCATTAAACAAAAGAAAATTTATAAACCCTAACTACCATGCAAAACTAACTCCTAACCGGCCGAATACCGGGTAATTGATAGTAGAGCGAAGTGAGTAAGGGGTCGATCCACAGGGAATTGAGATGTTGAATCTAATTTCACTAATTCCTTTCAATTGTTACTTAGGAAAAACGAATAAACGAAAGAACAAATAAAATAAACGAAAGAGCAATTAAAATAAATCTAACCTACAAAATAAAATAAAACAATCTAAACTAAAAAGACATGGGCTCAAACAATGTACAAACTAAGTGATTTCAATCCTAGTTATTCTCATGATTCTAATTCGATTTGTGGTTTCACCCTTCACGAGACACAAATCCCTAATCTCTTAGTGAACTTATCTCTCAAGCTATGAAAGCCTACTTTCGTAGCGAATTCAATTATCTATCTCTCATCTTTCGAGTGTTGAGGCCGATTTACCAAACAAAACTCGGGTGTAGATTCAAATTACTCTCGTATAATCGAATCTAACAACCTAGATAATTAACTCGAATGTCTGTCACTAATTAACGGCTAAAGATCTCATCTTTCTACGGTGATCTAGTCTACTCAACTTCCGTATTTTGTAAACATATCAATCGTAAACCAATCTCTCGATATAGGCTCACATAATAGCATCATGAAACGAATAGAAAGAAAACAATACGAATTAAAGATCATAAAAATAAATAAAGATTGAATAAATTGAAGAAAACAAACTCACATCGTTGGTATAATTGTTGAATCCATGAATCACTAACGAAAAAGACGAGAAAAACTACACCTAATCTAACCCGGGTCACCCGAGCACAAGGCTCGGGTGACCGGCCTTGAGTCTCTCAAGGCCGCCGCTTTGATGTTGCCGCGAGAAATAATTGTGTGAATTATATATGATAGGGTTGCATGCAAGGCTGTATATATATAGGTAGGAGAGGCGGCTAGGGTTTGAAGTAATAAGGCGAGCTTTGAATGAATCCTAAATTAATTAGGATTTGCATGCGGATAAAAGAAGGAAAGCTTAAGTCGGCGTTGGACGGAGGCTGGACGTTCGTTTGAGGCACGGTCGAAGGCTCTGTATCAATTTTGGACCTTGGACGCTAGTTCAACTATGGACTCAAACTTCTAAAATTCATATCTTGAGTTGTAGACCTCCAAAAATTATGATCCGAATGTCATAATTAAGCTCTCGGAAAACTCTACAACTTTCATTAAGGACTCTTCTTCATAAAACGCCTTTTTGATAAGCCCGTCGTATTACGAGTCGTTTTCGGGATTTTCCACTTGAATTCAGCAACAGCATCCAAACTTGTAACGCTCATATCTCGGGCCTCGTAAGTCGGAATGGAGTGATTCAAAATCCTGTAGAATCCTATCTTCAAGCCCTACAACTCTTCTCTTGAGGTCGAGAGTCAAATCAGTGTATATCATATCAAGAACTGCGTCGGAAGTTCGGCTGCTTGAATGCTTCATTCCAAGCTTTATCTCCATCTTTATCCTCTTCCAAGTCAAAAACATGTATCTACATTGCATCCAAACACCACAAAAACGTAACAATATCCAAAACCATATAAAACAATCAAATAATCGTATAAATTGATACGTTTTCATATTTAACTCTTTAAATCACCATTCACTCAATATTTCACTATAAACCTCGAATTCTATGAAAATCATACGTATATGGGGGAAATTGAGGTGAAACATATCCTTAAAAACACTACAATTTGACCCTTAACAACACCCCCACACTTAAACCTTGCTCGTCCCGAGCAAAACAAAACAAGAACATACTATCAAGAATCCACATAACTCGACACGAGATATAGTCAAAATCATGACAAGCTAGTATTCGGAAATCGACCTCACTCGGTGATGTGTGTGCGTAACCTACTAAACTTCCACCGATCCTCTCTTGATATAATACATCAAGCACTAACAGTTATCCGGTCAACTAAACGAGAACTTCATTCTATCTACAGCACTTACCTCACAAAAACTAATTACCAAGAACATAGTAACTAACTCACAATTAAATTCCTTTGCTTAGTACCAAGAAAATACCTTTCGGGTCTCTACTGGGTTTAGATCAACTTGACTTAGAATTCCAAAAAGCGTACATTTTATATTTTATATTTCCTATCGTCGCGTCTCAAAAGTATAACACACTCCCCTACATTAGAGGCGATCACCCCGAGATCACTCAAACCCATACCGTCCAAGGTAAACCACACTCCCCATTTGGGGCGATATCCAAATGGACTCGAGGTGATAGTTACAAACAAAATTCCCGCAAAGAAATTTTATTCATTTATTTCCATTTATAGATATATATATTTTTATATTTTTCAAACTCTTTGGAAACTCTCGGTCAAATATATTTCTAACACATTCAAGACTCTCAAAGTTCTCAAGAACACTAAGGTACTGAGATTCTAACTGTGAGTATAGCACAAGTTCTTAACTTTCATTAATGCTAAATAAGTGTTATCTGTATCAAGAATTGACTTTCCTTTAACTAACCGGAAACTATTCTATATTTTGCTCTTCATCTAATAGGTTCGTGAAATGAAGTTCAATTGAGTATCGACTTACTAAACCTATTCTCAGAACATGATATGACTACTGATAACAACTAAAGGGTGCCAGATTATAAAACTAGCATGCAATTGAAATGTTACTCGGGACTAAACAAAAATTTTGAAAAATTTAGCACTTTTCATAGAAATATAACTACTTAGAGCAAACGAATGTAGATACACATAAACCATCCCCTCCCCCACACTTAAATTACAGCATGTCCTCATGGTGTGCAAAAATAAAAAGAAACAGAAAACTTAGCTGATTCGTTGTTCGAAAGGGAGCTATTCTGGTAGTGGGTCGACCTCACCCATAAATGCTCAACGAATCCGATAGATCGTGGACCATCCACCGGAAAACTCGAATTCATCTATAGCTCACAAACGCTAATATCCCGCACACTTGAAAAACACGGAAGTATCTCGGGGACAAGGGGGAAGATAACATATAAAGCACGGGAAAGGAAGTCTAGAGAATTTTCGCATTAAGCTCAAATAAAAATGGAAAATATACATGAAACATTACAAAATAGTAGGCTAGGTGCAACTACATGAAACTATAGTACAATGCAAACTACATGAAAAAATCCTAAGAAAATAAAAGAGTGATGGTATATGGAAAGCCAACAGTAACCATACTCGAAAAAAAACGAGGTAGTATTACGGAAACCGACAGTTAACTACTCAAGAAAAATAAAAGAAAGAAATAAATGATGTGGTGTTACGGGAACCGACAGTGACCACACTTAAGAAAAATAAAAGGAAAAATAGAAAAACAATGCAACTAGATGGTATGCAGCTAAATGATATGCATCTAAGTGATATGCAAAAATAAACGAAAATTAAAGAAAGAAAACTAGCCCACTATATGCAACACGACATATATATAAACGTCTACCACATAATGACAGGTTACGATAAACGACAGTGCTGTCACTAGTGCCGACGCGCCTTAAGACTTATTGAAAGTGATAGACTTATGGAAACCAACGATCATCTATCTAAACAGTATAACTCATATGGAGAAAGGACGTAGCATACGGAAAACCGACGAGTAGCTACCCATATGAACTATAAAAACAAATGAAGCACGTAAGTCTTAAAAGCTTAAAAGATTCATCGGAGCGGTATGTAGCATACGGGAACCGACATTAGCTACTAATTAACCATAAGAACAGCTTATAGCTTACGAGAACCGACAATCACTATAACATGCCTAGATGAATCATATATAAGGAATTGATCAATTATCTAACATGGATTCATAGATGGAAAGGTAAAAACATATAAGTTCGGGGCATCTATGTAAAAATCAATTAGCCACGAAGCTCGAATGAAAAATCCACATCAAATAAAAGCATTGAAAATAAAATCAAGAAATTTAGAACTCCGGACCGAACCCCGGACGAACGTTCACTTAGCGTTCGGGCGGACGGGCGTTCCACCTTGCGTACGCTCGTCCGCCTTGAAAACCGACCGGACGGGCGTTCGAAAGTATAGACGCTCGTCCGGTCCTCTAAATCGAACGGGATTGAAAATATTTGAACGGACGAGCGTCCAATACTTCCCAACGCTCGTTCACCCGGATGAAGAACCGGACGGGCGTCCAATAGAACGTACGCTCGTCCATACAACAAGAATGCACGGACGACGGAAAAACACAAAAACCCTAAATACTTATGAACACAACACAAGAACACGTATCACAAAGACAACAAAATTTTATCAAATTAAGCACGGGGGTTAGACTAGGTAACACATAAACATATAAACTTCACGTAAAACAAGTTGAGTAAAAAACTTTTGCACATTCTTAACCTAACGGTCATCGAAACACGGCAAAATAAAAACTCTCAACTTGGTATACGCTACTTTTATTAAAAACAAAAATAAAACGTAACAAAATCGAGAACTAACAAAACTAGATTCAACATGACACCTATTCCCCGGCAACGGTGCCACTTTTGTTGGAGGGATTTTGCATCATTAAACAAAAGAAAATTTATAAACCCTAACTACCATGCAAAACTAACTCCTAACCGGCCGAATACCGGGTAATTGATAGTAGAGCGAAGTGAGTAAGGGGTCGATCCACATGGAATTGGGATGTTGAATCTAATTTCACTAATTCCTTTCAATTGTTACTTAGGAAAAACGAATAAACGAAAGAACAAATAAAATAAACGAAAGAGCAATTAAAATAAATCTAACCTACAAAATAAAATAAAACAATCTAAACTAAAAAGACATGGGCTCAAACAATGTACAAACTAAGTGATTTCAATCCTAGTTATTCTCATGATTCTAATTCGATTTGTGGTTTCACCCTTTCACGAGACACAAATCCCTAATCTCTTAGTGAACTTATCTCTCAAGCTATGAAAGCCTACTTTCGTAGCGAATTCAATTATCTATCTCTCATCTTTCGAGTGTTGAGACCGATTTACCAAACAAAACTCGGGTGTAGATTCAAATTACTCTCGTATAATCGAATCTAACAACCTAGATAATTAACTCGAATCCTGTCACTAATTAACGGCTAAAGATCTCATCTTTCTACGGTGATCTAGTCTACTCAACTTCCGTATTTTGTAAACATATCAATCGTAAACCAATCTCTCGATATAGGCTCACATAATAGCATCATGAAACGAATAGAAAGAAAACAATACGAATTAAAGATCATAAAAATAAATAAAGATTGAATAAATTGAAGAAAACAACTCACATCGTTGGTATAATTGTTGAATCCATGAATCACTAACGAAAAAGACGAGAAAAACTACACCTAATCTAACCCGGGTCACCCGAGCACAAGGCTCGGGTGACCGGCCTTGAGTCTCTCAAGAACTGCCGCTGCTTTGATGTTGCCGCAGGAAATAATTGTGTGAATTATATATGATAGGGTTGCATGCAAGGTTGTATATATATAGGTAGGAGAGGCGGCTAGGGTTTGAAGTAATAAGGCGGCTGAATGAATCCTAAATTAATTAGGATTTGCATGCGGATAAAAGAAGGAAAGCTTAAGTCGGCGTTGGACGGAGGCTGGACGTTCGTTTGAGGCACGGCTGAAGGCTCTGTATCAATTTTGGACCTTGGACGCTAGTTCAACTATGGACTCAAACTTCTAAAATTCATATCTTGAGTTGTAGACCTCCAAAAATTATGATCCGAATGTCATAATTAAGCTCTCGGAAAACTCTACAACTTTCATTAAGGACTCTTCTTCATAAAACGCCTTTTTGATAAGCCCGTCGTATTACGAGTCGTTTTCGGGATTTTCCACTTGAATTCAGCAACAGCATCCAAACTTGTAACGCTCATATCTCGGGCCTCGTAAGTCGGAATGGAGTGATTCAAAATCCTGTAGAATCCTCTCTTCAAGCCCTACAACTATTCTCTTGAGGTCGAGAGTCAAATCAGTGTATATCATATCAAGAACTGCGTCGGAAGTTCGGCTGCTTGAATGCTTCATTCCAAGCTTTATCTCCATCTTTATCCTCTTCCAAGTCAAAAACATGTATCTACATTGCATCCAAACACCACAAAAACGTAACAATATCCAAAACCATATAAAACAATCAAATAATCGTATAAATTGATACGTTTTCATATTTAACTCTTTAAATCACCATTCACTCAATATTTCACTATAAACCTCGAATTCTATGAAAATCATACGTATATGGGGGAAATTGAGGTGAAACATATCCTTAAAAACACTACAATTTGACCCTTAACAACTATCTATGAATGGATAGTAGATTCAGGTGCCACTGATCATGTTATTTACTCACTATCCTTGATGACTAATGCAAAGCCTATTTTTGGCGTTACTGTAACATTGCCTAATGGCACACACACACCAGTTACACACATAGGACGAGTTAGAATAAATAAAAATCTGACACTGGATCATGTCCTTTGTGTACCACATTTCACATACAACTTGATGTCTGTTAGAAGACTAACTAATAATGAGGCTTATTCTTTATCCTTTGGAGCTAATGGTTGTATTATGCAGGACAATGCATTGAAGAGAATGATTGGTTCAGCTGAATTGGTCAAGGGCCTGTACATATTAAAAGCTGATCCTACTGTTATGCTTTCCACACAGTCAATAACCTGTCAATCTGTCATGCTACCAGATTCTTTACTATGGCATTATAGGCTTGGTCACCCTTCAAAACAGAGATTAAGTGTTTTACACAAGTCTAATTCTGATATTAAGTCCTGTATAGATACTGAATGTCCTGTATGTCCTTTAGCAAAACAAAAGAAACATAGTTTTCCTCATAGTGATTCTGTTTCTGATGATATTTTTGATTTGTTGCATGTAGACATATGGGGTCCAAACAGATTTTGTACCTATAATGAAGAATATTACATTTTAACTCGTTGTTGATGATCATTCTAGATTTCTTTGGATTCATTTAATGAAAAACAAATGCGAGACAAGGAATCTATTACAAACTTTTTGTAACACTCGTTTTTACACAATTCGGTAAGCAGGTAAAGAAAATCAGGACTGATAATGGCCAAGAGTTTAATATGGATGCTTATTATGCACAAAAGGGCATCATACATGAAACATCTTGTGTTCATACACCACAACAAAATGGTGTAGTGGAAAGAAAACATCAACATCTACTAAATGTGGCTAGGGCACTTAGATTTCAAGCTGGTTTTCCCATGTCTTTATTGGGGACTGTGTGTGAAACATGCTGCTATGCTTATTAATATTACACCTACTCCTTTGTTAAAAGATCAAACACCCTATTTTATCATGTATGGAAAGCAACCTAACTACAATGATATAAAAGTCTTTGGTTGTCTAGCATATGCAAGTACAATTTCTCAAGGAAGGAGCAAGTTTGATAGTAGAAGCAGAAAGTGTGTTTACATTGGAAATCCTCCACACACCAAAGGTTTCAATCTACTGGATCTTCAAACCAGGGAGTTTCTTACATCCAGAGATGTAGTTTTTCATGAGCACTCTTTTCCTTTTCTAACTAATATAGTAGCTACTAGTACTGAGTCTGTATTACCTGTGCCAAATTTTCAAAATATAAATACGATATGCTGTCTGATGGTCATGTGGCTGAAAACACGAGCTTTGATAATCAAAATGGTGAGGATTCTAGTATTGAGGGCATCCTACACACAGGAGATGCAGGTGATGCAGATTATGATGCCTCACAGCATTTACCACCACCAAATCCTAGTCAAAATCTAAGGAGGTCTATGAGGTCAAGGAAATTACCTGCACATTTGCAGGATTATCACACTGTTATAGGGACAACTACCACTACACCTCATACACTTGACAAAGTGCTGTCCTTTGACAACCTCTCTACTTCATATAAAGCTTTTTCCTGCAACCTAGATGCTGAACAAGAACCTACAACTTATACAGAAGCTGCCAAGCATGAAAATTGGCAGAAAGCAATGCAAGAAGAATTATTAGCACTACACAAGACTAACACCTGGAAATTAGTTGATTTACCTCCAGGCAAGAAGCCAATTGGTTGCAAGTGGGTATACAAGATCAAAAGGAAAGCGGATGGCGCATTGATAGATATAAAGCAAGGTTGGTAGCCAAAGGATATACACAACCGAAGGAATAGATTTTTGAGACACCTTTTCTCCATTGCAAAGTTATCAACAATCGATTGTTTCTCGCCTTTGGCTTCTTTGAACAAGTGGCATTTGCATCAAATGGATGTAAACACGACTTTTTTACATGGAGACTTAGATGAGGAGGTCTACATGAGACCACCACCGGGCCTTCCTATTTCAAGCGAAAATCAAGTATGTCAACCGGTCAAATCTCTATATGGATTAAGACAAGCAAGTAGGCAGTGGAATGCCAAGTTAACAGAAGCTCTTACACAAGCAGGTTACATCCAGTCCAAGCATGATACTTGTCTATTTACAAGAGGACAGGGATCTACTTTCATTGCTTTCTTAGTCTATGTGGATGATATAGTAGTGGCTAGTCCTGATTTGCAACAGATTCAGGTTCTTAAAGACTTGCTGCATCAGGCATTCACAATCAAAGATTTGGGACAGCTCAGATACTTTCTAGGCTATGAGATTGCAAGGTCAAAGTCTGGCATTCTAATGAATCAAAGGAAATACTGCCTGGATCTACTTCAAGAATTTGGATATCTGGGAGCTAAGCCTTCCAGTACACCTATGGATTCCAAGATCAGATTAGAAGCAGCAGATTCACCACATCTTAGAGACAACACCTATTACAGAAGTTTAGTTGGCAAACTTCGTACCTTAGCAATACCAGGCCCGACATTGCATATTCGACAAGCGATTAAGTCGGTTTTGGATAAACCTACAGAGAATCATTTAGGCGCTTTCATAAGCTTTTAAGATTCCTAAAAGCGACACACTGTGGCAAGGTTTGTTCTTTCCTTCCAAAGTGGTGTACCTCTCCCAAGAGCTATAGTGATTCAGATTGGGGTGGATGTCCTAAGACTAGGAGGTCAATCGGTGGATATACTTGTTTTTCTTGGTGAATCTTTGATTTCATGGAAGAGCAAGAAACGGACAACGATTAGTAGAAGTAGCTCAGAAGCAGAATATAGGGTAATGGCCCTAACAGCATGTGAAATTCAGTGGTTACTGTATCTTCTTTCTGATTTCCAGATACAACATTCACAGCCAGTGCCACTGTTTTGTGACAATCAAAGTGCAACCTATATTGTAGAGAATCCTGTTTTTCATGAAAGGACTAAACACATTGAAATTGATTGTCATTTTGTGAGGGAGAAGTATCAACAGAAAGTCCTGATTCCTATGCCCGTCAGAACAGAGGATAATCTAGCTGATATTCTTACTAAAGCTGTTGAAAAGCGATCCTTACCGAGATTATGGCCTAGATATCCCACTAAAGACATCTATGCTCCATCAACAGCTCAACAAGACAAGTAAGAGTGTAGTTAACAGACTGATGGCAAGCTGTATTTATACTAACTACAGCTTGAGGGGGGATGTTGAAGTTCAAGTAAGAGTGTAGTTAACAGACTGATAGATATCAGTACATATGTTTCTTTTCCTCTTAGGACTTAGGTCGAACACTTGCGTATGGATGGCGGTTGAGTTAGTTAGCAATCAATTAGGCGGTTGTAACCAACTTGGTTGTTGATTAGATAGTTAGGTAGTCTATATATACTTCCAATTGTAATCCGAATGGTTAAGGCTTGTAAATTCAATCAAAATCAATGATAGCAGCTTTTCATTGTTTCCCGCCTTTTCTCGGTTTTAAACTTTCTTCATCTTCTTCACAAGAACATTCTTCGAGAATTTTGCAGTTTTTCGATTATTTTCAACACATTCCACTGAGTCTGTTGTAAAAAAACATGCAAGTTAATTGTTTGTTAAATAAGGATTAGAATATCTTTATAGAAAATGGATTAAATAATACTGGTGTGCACATTTAAGACAATATATAAAATAAAAATAAAGATAAATGGGTAAAAATGAAAAAATGCATTAAATTTTGAATTGGAATACGTTCTGCATCAGTTATTTGAAACAAATTACTTTTAGAACTACCTCAGTTATTTTGGAACGAAAGAGTAGAATTAAGACACCTCTCTTCTCTAGTAATGACTTTAAGAATAATACGACTAAAAGGACCGCCGAATACAATTGATGCATTCTTACTCATTCACATCTCATCACGGAATTGACAATAAATCTAACTATGAAATACATCACTTAAATAAATATATGAAATAAATCACTCAAATAAATATAAATGTTTCTCAAAACTACAACAATAAAATAAGAATGGAAGAAAGAGCATAAATTGAAACAAAAGTTACATTTTAAAAGATCTCACAACCATTAATAGCATATTTGTTTTTCAAAGTAATGACATTTGTCATGTTTACACGTATTAGTGTGGCAATGGTATACCTAAATTTCTTTAAAAAAGAAAAAAAAAATATCATACTAAAAATGCATGAGCCGAACACTTGCAATAAATCTGTAAATTCTTTAAGAACGCTATTTAAGGAATATCAACAGAAAAAATGATATTGGTGCAGATACTTTATTTTTCACTTTAAAATACAGATTCTGTAAAAAAATAAAAAATTACATTTACGGCATTCATCCAGATTTTATAAAATTTCTTTTATATCTAATGCATTATGTAAAATAGAGAATCTGATGCATTTTATCTTGGATAGAGATTCTATAAATTGGACAGACTTGTATATTTTTAATTACAATTGAAAGATAGAACAAGAATCTGATGCATTTTCTGATACATTTTATCTTGGATAGAGATTCTAGAAACTGGACAGACATGTATTTTTTTTTATTACAATTGAAAGATAGAACAATACAACTATTTACAACCACACAAGAGTAAACTAACAAACCACATAATGTGGTCCATGTGTTTTGTTTTAATGTTTTTTCCCTTTTTCTTTTCAGAAAATTGTATGGCAACTGGGATGTTCGGTACTTCTGTCGGGGGATGATTCCGGTGCCTAAATCACCATCCTCACAGATTTCCTTTGTATTAGTGAGTAAGTTGTTGTTACTGAATATTGCCCTGCAACATCCATTGTTCTACTGCTTAGAAAAACATCCCGACTTTTTAGCTTTGACTATTTTAGAAATAGTTGAATGTAATTAGTGAAGTACATAATTTGGAAAGTCCGAAATGTTCAAGCTAGTACGAATATGAGATTGGTAAACAACTTGGGAATTGATCTTCAATTGGATTGAAGTAATTAATACATGGAGGTTGTTTCAGAAGTTATCTGAAAAGGAATCAGAATCCCCTTGAAGGATACCGTATCCCTCATTGAATCATGAGTTACGAGGACAAATCCCTTCACTATAAGCTCATTTTCCCATCATTAATTAACAATTTAATGGAAACACATCCCCCTCATTATAGGCATAATGTGGGTATAACTTTCCTAAATAGGAAAACTATGTACGCTGGAGGACTAAACATCCATTGTTCTACTGCTTAGAAAAACATCCCGGCTTTTTAGCTTTGACTATTTTAGAAATAGTTGAATGTAATTAGTGAAGTATATAATTTGGAAAGTCCGAAAAGTTCAAGCTAGTACGAATATGAGATTGGTAAACAACTTGGGAATTGATCTTCAATTGGATTGAAGTAATTAATTCCTGGAAAGTGTTTCAGAAGTTATCTAAAAAGGAATCAGAATCCCCCTTGAAGGATACTGATGAGAGTCAACTTTGCTATAATTTCGTGTGCATTTTACCTCTTATTTGTAACCTATTCGATGTACTTTTGGGTAGTTGAGTGGTGTTTATAGACACATTTCATCATGTGTTGAATCACGAGACAAAAGATGTTTACGTCCAAAATCTCGACATTTTCGGGTGATTTGTGTGTTTTATTGGTATTTGTCATGTTTGGATATGTGGTTTATTTTTATTACAGGTACGGCGTGATAGAGGGTGTGACGAGGATCACAACGATATGAAAATCTTCCAAAACGGAGTTCGTATGAGAAAATAGTGCGAGACTCAAATTCAAGCGTTTGAGGAAAAAAAAAAAATATTATTATCCAATTTTGTCGGGATCCCGACGTCGGTGTTGATTGAGAAAGGAGCTCTCAATATTTTTCCTTTCGAAAGCCCATAGTTTGTATCAAAATCAAACCAAAACAATTAAAATAAAATAAATGTGCATATTATTTGTGTATGGGGCCCACCGTATTGAAGGAAGCAGCAAAAGGACGGGACAAAAAGCAAAAGGGGGGACGCATATTTATTATTATTTTTGGGAAAATTTTCGGAAGCAGAAGACGGGGTCGGTAATTGGTTTATTTAAAAAACCATTTAGGTCAAATTTTAACACAGTTTTTACATCAGAATTTTATTTTTATTCTTTCCTGCCGCCGTTCTTCCCTATTGATTAGAACACAATTATTTTATTTCTTTTGCTGCAAATTTCCCAAGAACAACAACATCAATTTATTTTTTTATTCCTTGATTTCAACACAACGAAGTGACGATTCGAGTGGTGGATTGCTACGATTTCTTTTGGTAAATTTTATTCAATCTCTTTATCATGTTTATTATTAATTTCTTCATAAATTTCTGCACTTTTATTATTACCATGAGTAGCTAATCCGTTGTGTAGTCGAATTATGTGAAAGTGGGTGAAACGCCCTAAGGGGATTAGACGGGAGTAGTGTAGTGCTTAATTAAACGTTTGTATGATTATTCCATGTTCTAAAACCTATTTTGATTGTATTAATGGCTTTGAATTGGATTGACAACCTTGTTCTTAGCTACATACACACCAAGCTAATATATGTACTTTGCGGTGAGGTGTGGGATACGGGTTTTAGAATCACTAGACATTGCCTTTATTGTTAGATTGACAACCTAGCTAGACGTTAGGACTATGACTATGTGAGGTTCTTATTGGGTTCCCGAGCGGCTCATTATTCTGGTCAACCATGTTAGGTGAGTTAACTTTCTAAAGGGATGGTTAATAAGCCTAGTATAGGGGGTTAAGCGAGAGTTGTTCAGACCTTAACGCAAGAATAAGGAGTTGACACCCGTGGATGTCATATAAACTGAATTGGATAGGTAGGTCGGTTAAGACACACTCCTTGTCAAGTCTTTTACCCGTGGGGTAAAAGTAACATGTTGGATCGTAGTTCGGCTATGCCTTTTAATCACCTAGATAAATCCGTTAGAATAATATTTATTTTCTGCATTAGCTATAATACTTTTCACTTAATATTGACCTGAACCAAGTTTAGACGTCGACTTTAGTACTTCACTATTATTCCCTGTGGATTCGACCTTGAAACCACTATACTACCGTTGACCCGATACTCTGTCGGTTAAGGTTAGCGGTTAAGTATTTTGCTATCAGATACCGTATCCCTCATTGAATCATGATTTTACGAGGACAAATCCCTTCACTACAGGCTCATTTTCCCGTCATTAGTTAACAATTTAATGGAAACACATTCCCCTCATAATAGGCATAATATGGGTATAACTTTCCTAAAGGGAAAAACTACGCTGGAAGACTAATTTGCCTCGAGAGGGATTCCAACCTGCGACCTTCTGGTCTCAGTACCTCAGGTCTAGCCACTTGAGCTAGGACTCATTGGCTGAACAGACATGTATTTAAAACTGTAAAATATAGTATTCATTAAAATGATCTGATGCGAGTGAATAAATTTTTTATCCTACAATGAATGTAAGATGATTATATCAAGTAAAAAAGCAATATAACTACACAATTTTGTTCTCTTTCATGTCCTCACTCTTCATCAACGTTCTCCCCACCATTTCTAAGGCAAACACTCCAAAAGAAGCATGGAAGTCTCTAGCCAATACCTATGTTGCTCCATCCTGGGGCCGAATCAAACAAGTTAAACTCTCCCTTAAAAATCTCATCAAAGGTACCGAACCAATTCCAGAATTTCTCTACACATTAAAAAGCAAAACGGATGAATTGGCTCTTTTGGGTTCACCAATGGACCAGGATGATATAGCTGATTTAGTTTTCGACAAAATGAGTTATCAATATAAACACTTAGCCCGTGGTATACAAGCCAGGGATTCAACTATTGGGTTTGAAAAGTTAATGGAAAAGCAGCTTAATTTTGAACACATGGTTCTCACCACTGCTCCGGCGAACCCATTCACTCCGGCCACCGCTTATGCCGTGTTCAGGCCTCCCAACACAAGTCACAATGCAAGCCTCCTCCCACACCCATCTTTCTAGTAGTGGCGTGTCAGCAAAGTGATTGATCTCTAAATCTGGTAGAACTAATCTAAGGTCGGTTGAGAATGATGGTCAGCTGAGCAAGAGTGTTCATATCTCTTGGAACTAATCTAAGGTCCGCTGAGAATGATGGTCAGTTGAGCACGAGTGTTCATATCTCTGGAAGTCAGTTGGTGAAGTGCATCTGAGATCCTTCTGTGTCAGAAGACTGCTGAGTCTGCTGAGTTTGTGAATGTTACTAAGTTCTACATCTGTGCTGGTTGATTCTGGAAGGTCGGCTTGATGCGCCCCTTCCCCATGTTTTCTAACCATTTCGAGTTTCGTCTCGGTGGTGGACAATTGCCACCATTACGGAGCCGACATCCGAAAGTATTTATGACGGTTCGGACAAAGATCCTATTTAGATCCCGATTTTGGTGAGATATTTGCAAAAGCGAGCATGCGGCCGATGGCCATTTTTATAGGAACGAGGGATTTTTATTTCGTGATAATGTTATTTGCATTCCCCAATGTTCCTTGCGTGAATTGTTGGTTAGGGAGGCACATGGTGGCGGCCTTATGGGTCATTTTGGTGTTACTAAAACTTTAGACATGGCGGTTAGTGTTTTGGGAAATGTGCCTATAAATACCAATGTTGTAATCAATACAGTGTGTGAAAGACTTTGTAACTTTGTGCATACTAAAATATCTCCTTTTTTGTCCGTGGAGTAGTCAGCACAACGCCAGAAACCACGTTAAATCACTGTGTTCTCTTTGTATCCATGTATTTATCAATTTCCGTCATTGTTTACGTTTGCATTGCTTCCGTTTTATCTTTCTTGGAGTGCATGTTTCTCATCCATTTTCAACATGGCGTAACTCCTCCTATCAATAGCGCAACAGCCAGTCGGCCCACCAGCAACTCGGCTCACCCCAACAGCAATTAGGCCCTAACCCATTTTCAGAACACAAACTCTACCCAGAAAACCATAGATGGGCATATTTCAACTATGTTCAATTCAGAGCCATTCCATTCTGCCCATCCTTTCAAGTTCAGCCCACTGGCTCGGCCCATGCTCCAACTCGGTCCGATTGGCGAACCCAACAACCCCAGGCTCACGTTGCAGCACCTCCATCCAATACTTGGCTTCTTGAAAGTAGGGCTACCCACCATATCACTGCAAACCTCAACAATTTATTCTTCACACTCTATATCCTGGCAATTATGATATAATGATTGAAGACGGTACATCTCTACCCAATACCCATACATGTTCAATTTCCATTCCCATAATTCTGCTCAGTCTCTAAATCTTCAGAATGTTTTGTGTGTGCCCAACACATACCGTAATCTTTTATCCATTAATCATCTCTATAAAACACAAAATTATCTGCTGAATTTTTACCATCTGAATTTGTTGTGAAGGACCTTTTGACCAACAAAATCCTCTTGAGTGGACCAGCTAAACATGGACTCTATGAGTGGCCCACTCCTCCGTTGCTTGCTTGCTGCTGCCACTAAGTCCTTTAGAAAACATGGCAACATCGATTGGGCCACCCGGCTGCACCTATTTTTAATTCTGTTATTCATAAACATCAGTTACCTTTTACTACTTTTACCATTTACTCATTGCTTTGCGTGTTTACAAAATAAAGGTCACAAACTACCATTTGGAGTTTCAACATTACATTCTTCCCGTCCCTGGAAATGATATTTTCTAATCTTTGGTCCTCTCCCGTTTTGTCCAATGTTGGTCACAAATATTACGTAATTTTTATTGATCATTATACTAAGTACATCGGGCTCTACCCTAGAAATCCATAGACCTAGGTAGGATAGGAGAATTGATACGTAACTCTGATGTAGCAGCTATTTTTATTCGATTCCGCTTTATTGTGGAAAAATATTTCGAACACCCTATTAAAATACTTTACAGTGATAATGGAGGTGAATACATAACTTTAGCTGACTATCTGGCCCAAAATGGCATTTCTCACTTCACTTTCCCACCTCACACCCCTGAACACAATGACTTTTCCCAAAGAAGACATCTTCACATTGTAGAAAATGGTCTAGCCCTCTTGAGCGATGCTTTCGTTCCCCAAGAAAACTTGCCATATGCTCTGGTCACTGCAACTTACCTCATCAATCGCATGCCCACCCCTACCCTCAATATGTCTTTTAGAAAATCAACTAGTTTATGTAGCGGAATTTAAAAATTGATTTTCTTTTCCAGGACTGACTTCGTTTAAACAATAAACATAGAAGTAGTTGACGAAGAATATACCTTGACTGATCTAAAAGATCAAAGATTTATCGTCTACGAAAGAGTAGTAGTGGTGCACGGAGCCGCCCAAGCGTTCTCCATCTATCGCTAATTCACACAAACAACCCGCCGGAATCCCGTCTTGGATTGCTACTAGAAAAACTCGGTTGCTAGACCGACATTTTATCTCTTAAAAACTCTCTATAGGAAGCTCTCTTATTTTCTAGTAAATTAGAACTCTTCTAATTGTGACAATACAAAAGAGCCAGACACCCGTATATTTATAGTGGTGACCTACGCCAGTTACTAGCCCCAATCTGATCGGGAGAATCTTCCTACTTGGAGTGGAGAGAAAAAAAAACATTTTACTAATAAAATAAGAAAAATATTTTTCTTGATTTATCTCATTTAATTCAATATCTTATATTAAATAATCTATTAATTAAATTGTAAAATCCATGTGTATCTTATACATAAATTAAATTTTATATATATATATATATATATATATATATATATATATATATATATATTAATCAACATAATTGATATCTTGTATTATATTTATTCATAATAAATAAATACCAAAATATTAATATATCACTATAACATATTATAGTCGAGATAAAAAGTTTTCTTATTTGGTTATCACTATAACCACATTTTAATCCGGCTAGACGTTCTTATGTGTGCGACCCGATAAGCTTCCGAATATGTTGGCCGTAGACATAAAGTGAATTTATTGAAATGTCTTTCATATCTAACTATCATAAATAGCATCTAGCAACACGTCATGACCCTCAATCATCGAAAGAGTCAAATGCATTGAATACTACCAATCATGTGAAACAGTTATAAATAGAATCATATCGCTGTTATAATATCCATACAGTCGTGTCTCGAGTGTCAATACATTAACGACCACATCTTATAATCTGGATATCATGCTCTCTTGAAGTAACTCATTTAATCCCACTTTGAAAAGATTCACGAGAGCAAGACATTACTTATAAGAAAACCTTTTGGGTATTTACTCCTACCATTAGGATAATCGATTCCCGGACGAGCAACATGAATCATACACAAGATTCAATATCACACCCAAGCACTACCGCATGATCGCCCCGTGAATAGGGGAAACCTCAAAAATGTCGAAGTATGAATCCACATTGTGATGTCATGAAGACTCGGTATAAAGATAATTACACAACCACCACATACTGTGACAATTAATAAAGTAAGTGGGTCAATCTAAAGTACACATTCTCTAATACACGTCCACGTACAGTCTAAGTGTCCCTACACATCGATAAACGAGATCTATCCATATCTTCATAAGATAGAAGACATCATATACGTGCTAGTCTAATCGTAATTTAATAATACATACAACTAGAGACATTTAAGTATCAATCTTGTTATTGTGATTCGAGATCTAATCAACCATAATCACTATCACGGTTTCTCATGTTTAATACTAAGTACGTTATCATATATACAATAATAAATTTGTTTATTAAATAAACAGAATACATAATAACAAAAGTTCTTTCATTATTCATAATAATAATATTATAGGAACTAAATAGACTGCAATTGACCCGACCCGATTGGGTTTTGGACACTAATTCAACAATGTCCTCCCCATATAAATGTATCTTTGGCACTCCACACAAATATGCCAATCTACACTATTTTGGTTGCCTATGTTACCCGTGACTTCGACCCTACACATCCCACAAACTCCATCCACGCTCTACACCTTGTGTTTTCCTAGGATATGCCTTAAATCAACATGCGTATCATTGCTATGATGTCTCAGCCTCTCGTCTCGATGTCTCTCACCGTGTCCAGATTGTCGAAGATGTGTTCCACTTCTGCATCAGATCTTATGTTAACCCCTTTGACTCCCTACCTTCTTTACTCGATACATGGATACCCCAACCGCCTCTTTCCACTCCCACACATGTCCATCCTGACCTACACCCTCATTGGACGCTATCCAACCCTACCCTAACAACTTCCTAACCTACGACTGAGTCACTTCACCCCATGCAAACCCGTGAAAAAAACAACATTCGCAAGTCCATCCAGAAATTAATCCTTAACACCCAACTTCAATCCACTTACACAGAACCCACCAACACCTTGCAAGCTCTAAAACAACCTAAATGGCTGCAAGTGGAGTGTGATGCGTTAGTCCATAATGGTACTTGGGAACTTGTCCCTCTTGAACCCTCATTTCATGTAATCAGCTCAAAATGGATCTTTCGTATCAAATATCTTCCGGATGGTACTGTTGATCGATATAAGGCACGTCTGGTAGCCAAGGGTTTTTACCAATGACCGGGCATTAACTATCATGAAACCTTCAATCCGGTTGTCAAACCCAGCACCATACGTGTTGTTTTATCCATTACTCTTACATGGGGGTGGTCCTTACACCAACTTGATATTAATAATGCTTTTCGGTAGGGAAATTTATATAAATCTGTTTACTTAACGCAACCACCGAAATTTATTGATTTTGATCATCCTACTCACGTTTTCAAGCTTAAGAAAGCTATCTATGGCCTTAAATAGGCACCCCGTTCTTGGTATGATGAACTCAAGCGATATCTTCTTTCTATGGGAATTCAAAATGCACATGCAGATACATCCTTATTCATTTTTTCACGATAGTCTGTGGTTCTCTACTTATAAATCTATGTGGATGATATAATTATTACTAGAAATAATCCTGAAGCTCTCAAAAAATTCATTCACCAAACGGGTACTCGGTTTGCTCTCAATGATCTTGGCATGTTGTCATACTTTCTAGGGGTGGAAGTCATTCCAAATAAGCATGGGTTGCTCCTGTCACAAACTAAGTACCTAGCTGACCTTATCACATGACTTCACCTTTAGGATGTAAATACTATTACGACCCTATTACCTCCAGACATCTCATCATTATCTGCCAAGTCAGGCACACTTTTGGATGATCCTAAACAGCACCGCATGATTATTGGCCGCTTTTTCACTCGTCCGGACATTGCATTTGCGATTAACAAACTCTCCCACTTTATGCATCAGCCCACATACGTTCACTGGTCCTTCTGGAATCGTGTCCTCCGCTATCTTATTGGCACTTCCACTTATGGTTTACAACTATATAAACATACGCCACTTACTTTACATGTCTTCTCATATACGGATTGAGGTGAGGACAATGACACCTACGCATTCACTAATGCTTACACTATTTATCTAGGACGCAACCCCATCTCCTGGAGCTCCAAAAACAAAACACCGCTGCTCGTTCATCAATTGAGGCTGAGTATCTCTCAGTAGCCTCTGCAACTGCTGAGCTTAATTGATCACATTTCTACTTACGGACCTTGGCATCTCCCTTAATACATGTCATGTCATCTACTGTGATAACTTGGGCACCACTCAATTTGGTGCCAACCCGGTATTCCATTTGCGCGTGAAACACGTGGCCATCGATTATCACTTTATCCGATATCAGATTCAACGCGGTCAGCTTCGAGTCTCACATGTCAATGCTCACGATCAATTGGATGACTCTCTCACCAAGTCTTTCCCTCGCCCAGCCTTTCTTCATCAACGTGGCAAGTTGGGACTCCGACCACGCCCAACTTGAGGTATGGTATTAAGAATATATTTTGCATTAACATTATATCTTGTATTAATTGTAAAATATGTGTATACATTAAGTATAGGATCACTAGAGATCTCTAGAATATACTATTGTACAACTATAAATACAGAATACTTATAACCCATTAAAATCTGGGACTCCGACCACGCCCAACTTGAGGTATGGTATTAAGAATATATTTTGCATTAACATTATATCTTGTAATAATTGTAAAATATGTGTATACATTAAGTATAGGATCACTAGAGTCTCTAGAATATACTATTGTACAACTATAAATACAGAATACTTATAACCCATTAAAATCAATCAAGAAAATACACACACGATTCCTTTTCGATTATATATAGTTTGTATTTTTTATTTTGGCTTTATTACCTAGCTTTACTTCTATTACCTTTTCTTTTGTTCGCCGCACTGGCAATGTGCCTGCGTATCTTCTAGCTGGGCATATTTTGTCATTAGTAGTAAAGACATCTTGAAGCAGTTTGTCTCTTGGTGACGTTTTGGCCGCTTTTGGTTGATATTGATTAATAAAAATGCTTTGTTCCTAAAAAATAAAAATAATAATAAAAGTTCGTATTGTTAACCTAATTTATATTGTTATACCCGTAGTATATTATGCGAAATAAAATGAATAAACAGAAACACGAAGATCACTTTATTTATTTATCTGAAAGGAGATTACAATTACAATAAAGAAAACGAAATGAAAACAAAAACAGAAAGGATATGCTAAGAACTGAGGCGAGATGAACTCTGTCCTTATGACAAATTTGCTCCGGCTTGTACCCACGGATTATGCAATTGTCTCCCAGGATTACTCGGTATACCTGTTCAAAGAGAGGTACTTCAACTCTGAACAAAAGGCGAACTCTTGCAGTGCTTGTGAAAAACTCTTCAACTATTTGTTATGCAGAAAGAATGTTTTGTGTTTTAGTTCTGGTCTTCTTCCCATTGTAATTGTTAAGGGTGATTTTATACGTTTTATAAGGATATATTTTACATCAATTTCCCCCGTATATGGATGTTTTCATAGAAATCGAGCTTATAATCGATTAATTGAGTAAATAGTGTTTTTAATAGGTTAATCGCAAAATGTAACGATTTATGTGCTTAAATTGTGATTTTATGTTATTTTGGGATTGTGTTACGCTTTGGTATATTTTCCTATGTTATAGATACATATTTTGGCATGCAAGAGGATTAAATGATGAGGTTTTGCATGGAAGAGAAGTGAAATGGAAGGAAGATGGAGATAAAGCTTGGAATGAAGCTTCCAAGCAGCCGAACTTCCGATGCAGTTCTTGATATGATATACACTGATTTGACTCTCGACCTCAAGAGAAGATTTGTAGGTCTTGAAGAGAGGATTCTACAGGATTTTGAATCACTCCATTCCGACTTACGAGGCCCGAGATATGAGCGTTACAAGTTTGGATGTTGTTGCTGAAACTACTGGAAAATCCCGAAAAATACTCGTAATACGACGGGCTAATCAAAAAGGCGTTTTCTGAAGAAGAGTCCTGAATGAAAGTTGTAGAGTTTTCCGAGAGCTTAATTATGACATTCGGATCATAATTTTTGGAGGTCTACAACTCAAGATATGAATTTTAGAAGTTGTAGCCTTTTAAACGTGCGTCCATGATTCAGGACGTCCGTTCAGCACCGCCATACTCACAACCGACTTAATCTTCTATTTAAGCAGCGCATAATTGCAACCCAAAATCATACAATACAACGCAGCAGCTCTTGAGGAACCCTAAAGTCGATCATGAGAGCAGCAGCCGGCCGGCTGAGCTCCATGCTTGGCCGGCCGGAGGTTAGTTAGATTAGGTAGTTAGTTCGTTTTTCTTTCTTCTTGTTCGAGTGATGATGAAGTTGAGCAGCCATGGATGAGCCTTGAAGCTCCCTCTTTCCAGCTGCAACTTTAATTCTTTTTCGATGGATGTTTTGTAAGTTTTAATTCGAATTGTTTCTTTTCCATGTTTATTCATATCTTGCAATTTTATATCGAAAGATGATTGTATGATTTGATGCTACCGTATGACGGAAGTCGGTGTAGTTTAGATCACCATAGGAAAGATTAGATCTTTAATCTATACATAACGGAAGTTCGTAGGTTAAATACCTAGGTTTACGAGAGAACTACAATTTGATTAATTCGATGCAAGATTATCTTAGATTTGAATTGAGGGATATCACCGTTACCGGAAAGATAGGATTTTTCATGTGTTTAATTCATTATGTTGTTCTTGTTCTCTTTCATGTTTTTATGCCGCATGTTAATCGAATTTAGATAACGGAAGTTAATAAATTCACTAGATTATCGTGAGGAGATTGACAATAATTATTCCAACAAACGGAAGTTGAGGGATAATGTTGTTAGATTAGGATTTAATCCATATCTTTGATTCGTATCGATATTAGTTAAGACCGGAAGGTAAACTAATTAATGGCGTGATAAATCGGAAGAGGAAACGCTTCTTTAGATAAGATAATAATCCAAGATAACTTGTGAATGAATATGTGTTAATCTTATTTCTTTCGGTGAGGTGATGGTTGTTGGGAAGAGGTTGATCATGGTTTGTTTATGGTTGTTCAGTAGATAGATTTACCGCTTTCGTAGATGTAGTTTTATTTATGTTTTTATCGCTTTTATCCTTCCTGGCTTTGGATTAACAATCCTCTCCCGGTTTATTTTCCGTTTTAGTTTAGGTTTAGGTTAATAAAGAAGAATTAATAAGTTAGATTCAATAGCCCAATTCCCTGAGGATCGATACCCGTACTTATCCAACTTTACTAGCAACTACCCGGTATTCGGCCGGTTAGGAGGTAGTTTTGCATGGTAGTATAGGTTTTATAAATTTTCTTTTGTTTTAATGATGCAAAATCTCCCCAACAAAAGTGGCGCCGTTGCCGGGGAATAGGTGTCATGTTGAATCTAGTTTTGTTAGTTCTCGATTTTGTTACGTTTTATTTTTGTTTTCAATAAAAGTAGCGTTGAATAAATTGAGGTTTTTTTATTTTGCCGTGTTTTGATAACCGTTGGGTTAAGAATGTGCAAAAGTTTTTTTTACTCGATTTATGACACGTGAATTACATGTTTGTGTTATCTAATCTGACCCTCTGTGCTTTAATGTGATAAGGCTGCTGTGATGATTTTGTTTAGGATAATTAGGGTTTTGCTGTGTTTTTCCTGCTGTCTGTGCATTCTTGTTGTATGGACGAGCGTACGTTCGTTGGACGCCCGTCCGGTTCTTCATCTGCGCAGTGAACGAGCGTTGGGAGTATTGAACGCTCGTCCGTTCAAATATTTTCAATCCCGTTCGATTTAGAGGACCGGACGAGCGTCTATACTTTCGAACGCCCGTCCGGTCGGTTTTCAAGGCACGAGCGTTTGTTTTGATGAACGCTCGTCCGGGGTTGAACTCGCGGTGAACGCCGTCATGGTCCAGGTTCCCGAATTTTTCTTAATTTAATTTTTAATGCTTTATTTAACTTGGATGTTTTCATACGAGCTTCTGTGGCTAATTGATGTTTACATAGATGCCCCGAACTTATATGTTTTTACCTTTCCATCTATGAATCCATGTTAGATAATTGATCAATTCCTTATATATGATTCATCTAGGCATGTTATAGTGATTTGTCGGTTCTCGTAAGCTATAACTCGTTCTTATGGTTAATTAGTAGCTAATGTCGGTTCCCGTATGCTACATACCGCTCCGATGAATCTTTTAAGCTTTTAAGACTTACGTGCTTCCTTTGTTTTTATAGTTCATATGGGTAGCTACTTGTCGGTTTTCCGTATGCTACGTCCTTTCTCCATATGAGTTATACCCGTTTAGATAGATGATCGTTGGTTTCCATAAGTCTATCACTTTCGATAAGTCTTAAGGCGCGTCGGCACTAGTGACAGCACTGTCGTTTATCGTAACCTGTCATTATGTGGTAGACGTTTATTTTATATACATGTCGTGTTGCAAATGAGTGGGCTAGTTTTCTTTCTTTTATTTTCTTTTATGTTTTGCATATCACTTAGATGCATTTCATTTAGTTGCATTTCATATAGTTGCATTGTTTTTCTATTTTTCCTTTTATTTTTCTTAAGTGTGGTCACTGTCGGTTTTCGTAATACCACCTAGTTTATTTTTCTTTTTGAGTGTAGTTAACTGTCGGTTTCCGTAATACTACATCGTTTTTATTTTATTTTTAGGATTTTTCACGTAGATTGCATTGTAATGCATTTTCATATAGTTGCACCTAGCCCTACTATTTTGTAATATTCCATGTATATGTCCATCTTTATATGAGCTTAATCTAAAAATTCTCTAGACTTCCTTTCATGTGCTTTATATGTTATCTTCCCCTATCCCCGAGGTATTTCATGTTTGTCAAGTGTGCGGGGTATTTGCATTAGCTATTGTGAGTTTTCGGATGATACCGCTTTTCCGGTGGATGGTCCACGAGTCTCATCGCTTTCATCCAAAATTTCGGATCCGACTCGAACCACTTCCGGAATTGCCACTTTAGAACTACAATCAGCTAAGTTCTTTGCTTCTCTTTATTTTCTGCACAACATGAGGACATGTTGTAATTTAAGTGTGGGGGAGGGGAATAGCTATGTGGTATCTACATTCATTTGCCATACTATTTTATTTCTATGAAAAGTGCTAGATTTTAAAATTTTTGTTTTGTCCCAAGTAAGCATTGCATGTCTTCATTTGAGTTCTTATATCATTGATGTTGTATTTTGCATATTTAGTAAATTTAGTTGTTTCACCTGATATATTTTTCACGTGCCATAGTAAATGATGAGCTATGTTTTAAAGCTATGCCCATTTGATTAGAGATTTTTGATGATTATCGCATGATTCTTTGCTTGCATACGAATTTTGAAAATTTTAATAGTTTGTGTTTAGAATTAAAGTATGACGTACTGTGAATATCTGAAGGTTTGAATGTGATGGGAGGGATATAATTTAAGGTTTGCATACCAATCTAAGATGAATAATATGAATTATATATATTTAAGTGTCGGAAGTAGCTGCCGATGATTTGAGTGCGGTAGGGCATTATCTCGAAATGTCCTATACCACTATGAGGTTAATAGCTCCCGACTGCCTGATGATAGTAGTCCAGCTAGGGTGTTATCACGAAACGTCCTATTGCTGGGAATGAGGGCATATATGCTATATATGTGTGGAATTGATTGAACTATAAAGAAAAATTAGTGAATGGCAATGTGAAAAGATGGTTGAAAACCTTAGTTATCTTCTGACTATCCCCAGTATAAACTGAATGATATGTTGTAGGGACTATCCTCTAAGTATGTCGGAAATATTTTAAATGCTCCCTATTATCTTTTCGGAATGTGTATGTTTTTGTGAGGTGCATGTTATAATCATTTTTATATTTCTAATTTAAATGGGATGTTGGCTAGTTTTGTTTGAATCAATTTCAAGTGTGGATTTAGTGGAAGTTTACTATGGCTATGCACACACTCACTTGGGTGAACCTCTAAACTACTTGAATATGTTTTATATTTGCATAAGTGTTTATTTGTCTCGAGTTATGATTATGTTTTGTCTTGCTCGGGACGAGCAAGGTTTAAGTGTGGGGGAGTTGTTAAGGGTGATTTTATACGTTTTATAAGGATATATTTTACATCAATTTCCCCCGTATATGGATGTTTTCATAGAAATCGAGCTTATAATCGATTAATTGAGTAAATAGTGTTTTTAATAGGTTAATCGCAAAATGTAACGATTTATGTGCTTAAATTGTGATTTTATGTTATTTTGGGATTGTGTTACGCTTTGGTATATTTTCCTATGTTATAGATACATATTTTGGCATGCAAGAGGATTAAATGATGAGGTTTTGCATGGAAGAGAAGTGAAATGGAAGGAAGATGGAGATAAAGCTTGGAATGAAGCTTTCCAAGCAGCCGAACTTCCGATGCAGTTCTTGATATGATATACACTGATTTGACTCTCGACCTCAAGAGAAGATTTGTAGGTCTTGAAGAGAGGATTCTACAGGATTTTGAATCACTCCATTCCGACTTACGAGGCCCGAGATATGAGCGTTAAAAGTTTGGATGTTGTTGCTTTGAAACTACTTTGGAAAATCCCGAAAAATACTCGTAATACGACGGGCTAATCAAAAAGGCGTTTTCTAAGAAGAGTCCTGAATGAAAGTTGTAGAGTTTTCCGAGAGCTTAATTATGACATTCGGATCATAATTTTTGGAGGTCTACAACTCAAGATATGAATTTTAGAAGTTGTAGCCTTTTAAACGTGTCGTCCATGATTCGGGACGTCCGTTCAGCACCGCCATACTCACAACCGACTTAATCTTCTATTTAAGCAATATAATTGCAACCCAAAATCATACAATACAACGCAGCCCCCAAAACTCTTGAGGAACCCTAAAGTCGATCATGAGAGAGCGAGGCCGGCCGGCCGAGCTCCATGCTTGGCCGGCCGGAGGTTAGTTAGATTAGGTAGTTAGTTCGTTTTTCTTTCTTCTTGTTCGAGTGATGATGAAGTTGAGCAGCCATGGATGAGCCTTGAAGCTCCCTCTTTCCAAATGCAACTTTAATTCTTTTTCGATGGATGTTTTGTAAGTTTTAATTCGAATTGTTTCTTTTCCATGTTTATTCATATCTTGCAATTTTATATCGAAAGATGATTGTATGATTTGATGCTACCGTATGACGGAAGTCGGTGTAGTTTAGATCACCATAGAAAAGATTAGATCTTTAATCTATACATAACGGAAGTTCGTAGGTTAAATACCTAGGTTTACGAGAGAACTACAATTTGATTAATTCGATGCAAGATTATCTTAGATTTGAATTGAGGGATATCACCGTTACCGGAAAGATAGGATTTTTCATGTGTTTAATTCATTATGTTGTTCTTGTTCTCTTTCATGTTTTTATGCCGCATGTTAATCGAATTTAGATAACGGAAGTTAATAGATTCACTAGATTATCGTGAGGGAGATTGACAATAATTATTCCAACAAACGGAAGTTGAGGGATAATGTTGTTAGATTAGGATTTAATCCATATCTTTGATTCGTAGCGATATTAGTTAAGACCGGAAGGTAAACTAATTAATGGCGTGATAAATCGGAAGAGGAAACGCTTCTTTAGATAAGATAATAATCCAAGATAACTTGTGAATGAATATGTGTTAATCTTATTTCTTTCGGTGAGGTGATGGTTGTTGGGAAGAGGTTGATCATGGTTTGTTTATGGTTGTTCAGTAGATAGATTTACCGCTTTCGTAGATGTAGTTTTATTTATGTTTTTATCGCTTTTATCCTTCCTGGCTTTGGATTAACAATCCTCTGTCCAGTTTATTTTCCGTTTTAGTTTAGGTTTAGGTTAATAAAGAAGAATTAATAAGTTAGATTCAATAGCCCAATTCCCTGAGGATCGATACCCGTACTTATCCAACTTTACTAGCAACTACCCGGTATTCGGCCGGTTAGGAGGTAGTTTTGCATGGTAGTATTGATTTTATAAATTTTCTTTTGTTTTAATGATGCAAAATCTCCCCAATAGTAATAGAGGACCATTTTATAGTGAGGAGTAGCCTTGAAGTGTATAGAAAGCATCAGGTGAAGGTGTTAGGAAATCACTAGTTTAACGCAGCGGAATTTAAAATTTGATTTCCTTTTCTAGATCGTTCTTCGTTTAATGCAATAAACACGTTAAGTAGTTTGACGGTTATACCTCAGATGATCTATAAGATAGTCGCTTTGACCGCCAACGGAGAGTAGTTCAGTGCGCAAGCCGTCCACGCGTCCGGCCTCTATCCCTAATCCACACGAACCCCTTGCCGGAATCCTCCTTGGATTGCTATCGGAAAAACCCGGTTGCTAGACCGGCCTTTTTCCTCCCTCACAGACTCACTATGGATTGCTCTCTATTTTACACAAAAACTATGAGCTCTTGCAATTGTGATGTACAAAAGAGCTTGACACCCACCTCTTATTTATAGCTAAAAGTGGCGCCCCATATGTGTGTAGGAGAAGAAAACATTTTCCCAATAAAATAAGGAAAATCAACTAGATTGATTTATCTCTTTAATTATAATTTATTTTCCCAATATCTTATATTGAATATAATTATCTTATTACCATAAATCTATTTTTCCAAAATCAATTAATATCTTATATTAATATTATGGTAATCTTATTAATTAAAATGCACAATCCAAGTGTATCTTATACACTCAATTGTGGCGCCCCATATGCCAATTAATTGGCTTCCGGAATATTCTTTAATTAATATAATTTGTATATAATTAATATCTTGTATTTTATTTATTCATAATAAATAAATACCACCATATTAATTTACCACTATAACCTTTATAGCATAGAGATAAACTTTCATTATTTGGTCATCAACTATAACCGCATTTTAATCCGACTCAATGTTCATATGTGTGTGACCCGATAGGCTTCCGAATATGTTGGCCGTAGACACAAAGTGCAATTTACTAAAATGCCCTTCATACCTAACGATCACGGGATAGCGTCTAGCAACACACCGTGACCCCCAATCATCGGAAGAGTCAAAAGCAATGACTACTACCTTTCATGTGAAACAGTTACCGTGTAACTTACAATCCTATCGCTGAATTAATATCCATACGATCGTATCTCGAGTGTCAATACATTGACGATCGTATCTTATAATCTGGATATCATGCTCTCTCGGAATAACACATTTACTCCCACTTTGCAAAGATTCTCGTGAGCTAGACATCCCTTATAAAAAGATCATTTCGGATATTCAATCCCAATCATAGGACACGCGATTCCCGGACGACCAATCATGCATACTCCGCATGCTTCGGTATCATACCCAATCACTACCGCATGATCGCCCCGTGGTTAGGAGAAATCTCAATAGTGTCAAAGCATGACAATCCACACCGTGATGCCATGAAGACTCCGGTCAAAAGGATAATTACACAACCGCCACATAGTGTGACACTTAATGTAAGTGTGTCAGTCTAACGTACGCATTCTCTAATACACGTCCACGCACAGTCCAGGTGTCCCTACACTTCGATAGACGAGATCTATCCCTATCTTCTAAAAGATAGAAGACATTCAATACGTGCTAGTCTGATTATACTATCAATGTCCCATTTGATAATACGTAAGACTAGAGACATTTAAGCACCAATCTTGTTATAGTGACTAGAGATCTCATCAACCATAATCACTATCATGGTTTCTCTATCACAGATCGATACTAGGGACGTTACTATATATATACAACAAATAACATGAAGACAAACAATATATAATAACATAAGTGCTTTTATTAATCATAATAAAGTTATTACATGAACTAAATAGACTGTAAATGACCCGACCTGGTCGGATCCGGTCCAACCTGATTGGGTTTAGGACACCTTTCCAACAGAAGGAGCTCCACCAACTCTTGTAACTCCAGCAATTGAAGGCATCAGTTGAAGTAATAAAGCAACAACACCTTTTAACTCTACTAACTCAGCAATGATGTTATCAGTTAGCAGATGAAGAGACTCAGCTGAATCGAATCGAATCGAATCTCTCTCAGCTCAGCAGATCAGAATCTTGAATAATTTATTTGACAAGTCCAAAGTCCAATATAACTTTGTCCAAAAAATTAGTATTGTCTCAACTATTTGTAGTGCTTGAGAAAAACTCTTCAACTATTTGTTATGCAGAAAGAATGACTTGTGTTTGAAAGAATGACCTTGTGTTTTAGTTCTGGTCTTCTTCCCATTGTAATAGAACTCTTGTAACTCCAGTAATTGAAGGCATCAAAGTTGAAGTAATAAATTAGTATTGTCTCAGGCCCAATTCCCTAAGCCCAAGACCACGGTCAACGGGCACGGGCGGTGCGAGAATGTGACTGTTTTAGCAGAACATCGTCTAACTAAAATTATTCTGAACTCTCTCCTTTTCCTTGGAGCTTATACCCTTGATTACACTTTTCCCACTTATATATTGAGTAAGTGATGACACACTTCACAATGTGGGATTATTATAGTTGAACTTTTCAACTTCCAAGTTCCAACTTTCAACTAACCAACATTAAGCCTTAATTTATCATTCACCCGATATCCGAATTGAATGATTCAAAGACCTATCTTCATCTACGCCGTACATAGTTTTGAAAATTATCATAAACTCTTGATAAATCATACAAGAGTCTAATTGAAACTGGTTCTCAAAATGGTTGTAAAAAATGGTTATAAAATCATTTTAAAATGATTAAAAAATTATTTATGCTTTTTCCCTCAATTTCTCCGACATATATTTCGTAGTCAAATTTGTAAAGTTATGTCCAAATTTCCAATACACTCGTTAGTAATAAGTATCAATTGTCTTTGTCTTATATATCTGCACCAGACATAAAATTTGCTGTCGTGATTATAGATTGCAGGAAACCAGTAAGTGTTTTGTTTCGTTGCTTTCCATTTCGAAGAAGAAAAAGAAGAATTAACATAGGAAATTCTTGTGTGGTGTCTCCATTCGTGTGGAGATACCGTGTGCTTCAATCTAAACCACATAATTTTATTGTGGAATGAACTGTGTGGTTCAGATTGAACCACACGGTGTCTTTACACGAATGGAGACACCACACGAATGTTTCCGGATTAATATGAGAATGATACAACTACTTTGTTTTATCTATATAATCCCTTCTTTTCATTTTATATATTTCATTTAGTTTCTAGTAAAAATTAAGAAAAATTGTAGTTAATGTTTTGAATCTCAATAAATTTAAATGATTGTTGACGCATTTAATGTTACACATTTTTTTTATCGTAAATAATGTAAAGGTTAAAGGCATTTAAAGAAATGTTGCAATTAGTGGATACTTAATTTGGGACATCCCAAAAAGATATCATGGACACATAAAATGGGACGGAGGGAAGAAAAGATACGTAAAATGATTCGAATCAATGCTTTAAATAAAATACAATAACCGAACATATCAGAAATACACCGTCCGTTGATTGTATTTATCTTTTATGTCCTCTGTCCTAAAATATAAATCATTGTAGGGGTTTTTACACGGATGAAGAAAAAGGATGAATGTTATACATCCTATGGCCGGCTAAAATACCTTTTGACAATTATTAGTGTAATATGTATAAAGTAACAATAAATGGTTTGAAAATACATTAGGCATAAAATTGAGAAACGAGTAAAAAATGCTTAATTATTATGGAAAATTAGGGATAAAGATACAATCTGTAATATTTTTAAGTAACAAGACAACTACATATTTTTTATAGGGAGAAGGACAACTGCATAATTTTTATAGTGAGAATGACAAACAGTGAATCCCGAAAATCAGTTAATCTCCCTTGTGAATCCCGAAATCAGTGAATTTCGACAGTGAATCCCGAAAATTAGTGAATTTCGATAATGAATTTTGAAAATTAGTGAATTTCGACAGTGAATTAAGAACACTGAATTTCGAACACAAGTGAATTTCGACAGTGAATAAATAGTTTTGTCATTTATGCAAAAGTTTCAATTGATGAAATATTTATGTCCTTCTCCCTCATTCCCCCTAATTATTAATATTTTAAAACACACACAAGTAGATAGAATGACTTATACTTTAAGACGGAGGTTATATAAACTTATCATTTTTTAGATTAACAAAATTGCGATTTTCGATGTTTCATTGACTAAAGGATACTACTACCACCATTTCACAAAAGAAAATGTCAACTTTTTAATTAAAATAATTGTCCCAAAAATAGGATTTATTTAGAAATCAATACATCAATTAATGTATTTTTCCAAACAGACCTATAACCTAACATTTAATATTTGTATGTTCAATTCATATTTCAAAATAAGTATTTTTTGTGAGATAGAGACTTCGTCCCAAATATAAGTCATTTTAGGAGTTTTTACACATATTAAGAAAGTGATTAAATGTTATAAATTTGATGGTTAGAAGTCTATAATACCCCTTTATTTTTATTAATGCAATAATGGTTAAGTAATGAAACGTGGTTGAATTGATAATAAATTAGGGGTAAAATGGAAAAAGAGCAATAAATATTGCATTTGTAGTGTAGAATGACTTATATTATATAACAAATCAAAAAGTGTAAAATGATTTATACTTTAGGATGGAATGCTTAAAATACAACATACTAGATACTTTTAATTTACGTGAAAAACAAAAAATGAACATTTTTTTTTTTTTTTTTTTTTGCAGGACGGAGGTATTAGTATGTATATTTGGTCAATTGTGTTCCATTGCTCGGTTAAAATTCTGATTAGTAAATCGCATTTATACGTGTACCATTCATTTTATTTTTTTTAATCGCATTTAGGATGAACTATTAAGTACTCCATTCATTTCTATTTAAACTGAATCAGCCGTCACCAGGGGCGGAGTCAGGATTATAGTTTAGGAGGGACGGAATTCTAAAAATTAATTGTCGTGGAAAAAGTGTTTAATTATTTTTTCCGTAGATACATATAAGAAATTTGTTGTAGGTTTATACAGATGTGAGTTTTTTTAGTAATATACAAATGTGAAAGTTGTTGTGGGTTTATATTATAAAAAGATTCGACTATATTGTTTTTCATATTAATAATTGACGATAAAAAAACAATCTAAAGACAAAGTAAATAAGTTTACAAATTTTCGGATTGTCATATCAATTATCTTTTTAAAATGTTCAGAAATCTTGAGAAAATAAGTGTTGAAACTTTGAGTAAAAAAAAATTAAAAATTTGAAGTTTAATATAGTAAACTTGGGAAAAGAAGTGTTGAAATTTTGAGTAAAAAAATGAAGAATTTGGAATTTAATATAGTAAACTTTGAGTAAAATAAAAAATAAAAATGCTTCCCAAAAATAAGGAGAAAGGAGGATTCGAAACCACAACCTTCCACATTCACTATCAACACTGGACCACTACACCAGATACACAGATTGTGCTTTGTAAGGAACATATAATATATATTACATCAATTGCAACATAATACCGAGTAGGAAGACTATTTTAGTAATTTCTCGAAAAATTTAAGGGAGGGCACGAGCCCCCCTTGCCCCTCTATAAGTCCGCCCCTGGCCGTCACTATAAAAAAACACCTATTTGTGACACTGAGATATTGTTTCCCACAAAAGGCCTAACTATCTTTACGAAAAAAATCGTACCAGTAAATCTTTTGTAGTTTAGCGTCATGTAATTAACGCCCGATCGAACTTACATAAATTTCATAATTAGTTCAAGTTATGAACTTCTAAATTAAAAAATAAAATTAAATAAAAACCACAGTTCAATCAAACTTTCCTACCAAAAACAACGGTAAAACACCGATTGTGTTCGACGGATATATGGCTCAATGAACGTCCACTCTTCAAACCAGTTGTTTTTTGTTCTGCTCTTCCTCTTCTCTGGATTTGCTTCCTCTTTCACTAATCATTTTTGCTATAATAAGGTTGGTTCAGATTGATTTGTAGCTCCACTTATGGCTCTCATGTTAAATCTAACTGTGTTATCAGAGACGAAATCGCAGCGAAAATAAAAAACAAAGATCGTACCTCAGCCATTGAGATGCAAGTTTCTACTCAAACCAATGTAGGAAGAAGAGATTCCTTCCTCCGTGTAACGCCCGATCAACCCGACCGACAAGAAAGAAAATAGAGGAGAGAATATGGGATCTTCCGGTCTCTTCTCAATTTCAGAATGAGTCTGTATTGATGGTGTGCAGGCTATTGAAAGAACTAAACCAGGAATCCATATTGTAATTTTGTAACCATAGTCAATTTCCACCATCAAGGAGATTAGACTTATCTCGAGTTGAATAAACCGTAATCGACAACCATATATAATTAATCGGATCCCGATAATGGCTCATTGACGATCATAATTAATGGACACAATTGGGGTTGATTGACCGTTATAACCGATGGCCATAAATTATAATTTATTTATTTTCTCTTAATCAATTAGACATCTCTTACATTCTCCTACTTGGCTCAATAGTCCGGTCAATACACAAGGTGACCAAAATTTGCATGTATGATATGTCACTTAAACAAAATGGTTTATTTAAACAGATTTTAGCCAAAAAACATTAACACACGAACAATGGCGGTCCAGATACATTTAGTTCTCTCTTCCATTATCACGATATGCAACGTTCTCTAACCAAGCCAACATTTTGAATGAGTATACTAAATGTCATTCTAGGTCCTCGTAATGTGCTCAAAATAGAACACCCTCAAAGATGTGTCAAAATGCCCATTTTATTACACTAGACATAAGTCATTACAGTAAGCCTACAAACATCTAATAAGCCCTATGCTAATTACATGATCCTTAAACACATAGGCCGGCAATCCCTTAATCATAGGATCAACGATCATCATGGTGGTGCTAGCATGCTATGTTGGAGAAAAATTAAATAAAAGGGAAATGATTTTTTATTCAATTTTTACAACCACATTGAGAGCCGATTTCGATTAGACTCTTGTACAGTTTAATTATCAAGAGTTTATGATGACTCTGAAATCTACGTGTGACGTAGATGAAGACAAGTCCTTGAATCATTCAATTCGGATATCGGATGAATGAGAAATTAAGGCTTGAAGTTGGTTAGTTGAAGAAGTTGAAATGTTGAAACTTGGAAGTTGAAGAGTTCAACTTCCTTAATCCCACATTGGGAAGTGTGCTAATCTTTTCTCAATATTTAAGTGGGAAAGTTAGTTAAAGGATATAATCTCTAAGAAAAGGGAGGATTTCAGAATGGTTTTAGTTAGACGATGTTCTGCTAAAATTGCCACACGTGCATGCGCCGCCGCCGCCTTCCCGTGCCCGATCCCGAGCCCGAGCCTGAGCCCGTTGACCTTGGGTTTGGGGAATTGGGCCTGAGGCAATACTAAAATAATTAGTCAAGCTCGATTCCGATCTGATGAGTAATCCGAGTTGAGAGATTCGATTCAATTCAAGGTCGACTCAGCTGAGTCCCTTCATCTGCAACTGATACATAACTACAGAAGTTAGTAGAGTTGCATTATTACTTCAACATGATGGAGTTAAAGGTTGTTAGTGGAAATTGATGGAGTTAAAGCCCTATTAGTGGAGCTCCTTCAACTGATGCCTCCTTCAATACACTTCAGGGCAGTCCCTCCCTAAAAAAGGATCCTTTACTGCAATGGAAATTGACACACAACACATACAACACAATTCATCTTTTTGCATAAAATAGTTGAAGAGTTTCTGAAGCACTGCTAAGTTCGTTGTTGTTCAGATTCGAAGTACCTCCCTCTTGAACAGGTAAACTGATGTATCTTTGTGACAATTGCACATCCGTGGGTACATGCCGGAGCAACTGATACATAACTACAGAAGTTAGTAGAGTTGCATTATTACTTCAACCTGATGGAGTTAAAGGTTGTTAGTGGAAACTGATGGAGTTAAAGCCCTATTAGTGGAGCTCCTTCAACTGATGCCTCCTTCAATACACTTCAGGGCAGTCCCTCCCTATAAAAGGATCTTTTACTGCAATGGAAATGGACACACAACACATACAACACAATTCATATTTTTGCATAAAATAGTTGAAGAGTTTCTGAAGCACTGCTGAGTTCGCTGTTGTTCAGATTCGAAGTACCTCCCTCTTGAACAGTTAAACTGTTGTATCCTAGTGACAATGACACATCCGTGGGTACATGCCGGAGCAAATTTGTCTTAAGGACAGAGAGTCTTTCTCGCCTCAGTTTGAAATATATCCTTACTATTTTGTAATTCATTTCTTTTCTTAACCGTAATCGTTCTTGTTCGGATATATATAAATAAAGTGTTCTTCGTTTTCTGTATCTTTATTTTATTTCGCATACGATACTACGGGTATGACATGCTCAATAGAAATATCTCGCCTCAGAACATGAAATCACTTTCAAATATTAAATAAATGTCGATGTGCATACTCCGGCTCACACTCCTATTGTTCAATGGAACACTGCAATTGCGTTATCACAAAAAATCGCAAAGGCCTATTAACACAATCGACCACTTTAAGGCCAGAAAGGAAATTCCTTATCCATATTGTCTGGGAAGTTTCTTCATAGCACGCGATGGTGAAACAATAGCCTGCTTAACGCTTCTCTAAGACATGGCTCCTCCAGTAAGAAGGAATATGTATCCTAAAGTAGACTTTCCAGAATCTTTGCAACCAACAAAATCCGAATCCGAATATCCGACTATTTCCAAAAATCAAAATGCTTGTACGTGAGCTTAAAATCCTTAGCTGTGAGAACCTATTAGATATATAATGTTAATTATCTATCTCCTATCGCCTTAAAGGAGAGATTAGTTCCAATCGGAGCTCCCGAGTTCAAACCCCGCTTCCAGCACAATTAAAAAAAAAAACACAAAGTGTTGGACCTCTCTATCTTCTTAAAGGCCACACTTCCTAAAAAAACAAATCAAGTGTTGGGCCTCTCACCTCTCTTATAGGCCCACACTTGAGGGGGCGTATTAGATATATAATGTTAATTATCTATCTCCCTATCGCCTCTTTTAGTGGTAGTTCATCTTAAAAAATTTCCAATGCTCCATGCCAGGTTACTCTGAAATCTGCCTAGCACGCCTTGCAAAAGCAATATCTTGTGTGATACAGACCATTGCATACATACTCCCAATAAATGAAGCATATCGAATCTCTTTCATATGATTCATCTCCAATGCATTTTTTGGACATTGAGTCACACTAAATTTTTCACCCTTGACAATGGGGCAACCACGTAAGGGGTGAACAGTTTGGCATCACAAATTTGTCAAATACCTTATCAATGTAGGCCAACCGAGGTAGACCTAGTTCCCTTTTCAACCTATCTCGTAGAATCTTTATGCCAATGACATTAGAGGCTTCATGCATAGCCTTCATTACGAAATTCTAGACAAGAAATCACTTAGTTTGATGCAATAACCCAAATCACTTCTTGCCAACAAAATATCATCTACATACATGACCAAGATGTGCTCAATGTCATATGCCATAGCGGAGCGCCTTTTCATCAGGGTGCTGGCCTTAGCCTTATTAGGGCTCACAAATCGTTCTTCAATTACTTTCATATAAGCTCTGATTTGATATGTCGAGCAGATGGAACCCGTAACAAGCTTTGGAATCTTTGACATTATGAACATCAAATTGAGACTGTTAGACCGCTCCCACCATTGATAATCCAATGTGTCACTTGGCGTACTAGATTCCATAGGACGACTGGTTTGTCCACACAATATGCAATCCAAAGTCAATGCACAATATCTTTCAAGCCAACATAGTTACCACCAGATAGAATTTGAACATTAGATGAATCAAATAAAGGACATCAATAGGAAAAACTGCAATGACCAAGAACAACCCATATAAGTAATGATGCGTTGACCCTAAAATTGTAAAGTAAATTCAAGACCTACCTTTGACAAATGTCGCACACAAAGAATTTACTATCTATATGATAAAACTCAAAATATTTCCGCAGTTTGATCAAAGGAAGAAGGAACAAAAATAATATCTCTGGGATGGTCCTAAATGGTAAATGGACAGAGAATCCGAAGGAGATCAAGATGGAGGCAGTTAATTAATTCACCAATTTGTTTAAATAAAATGGGTTGAATATACCTTCACTGCTCTCGGATAAGTTCAATAAGTTGAGTGACGGTAAGAGAGACGCATTGGAGAAACCTTTTGAGGAATCCGAGGTGAAGAAGGTAGTGTGGAGTTGTGCTGGTAACAAAGCGCCGGGCCCTGATGGCTTCACTTTGAGGTTTTTTAAAGCGCAACGGAACCTTATGCGAGAAGATCTTATGAAGTGTGTTAAAGACTTTGAAGTGAGATGGACATTTGATAATGGGTGTAATTCATCTTTCATTGCGTTGATTTGTAAGAAGAGTAACCCTATGCATTTTTGTGAGTTCTGGCCCATTAGTTTAATTTGCTCAGTTTATAAAACTATTTCAAAGGTGCTTGCCGAAAGAATGAAGAATGTCCTAATAAATTTATAGGTGGTTGTCAAACGGCTTATATTGCTGATAGAAATTTTTTAAATGGTGTGTTGATGGCCAATGAGGTGGTGGATTTTTGAAGAGCAAGATGCAAGCATTCAACTTCAAAGCTGATTTTGAAAATTCTTTTGATACTGTGAACTGGGATTTTCTTGATTCTGTTATGAGTCAAATGAATTTTGGTCATACATGTAGTAAATGGATAAGAGGTTGTTTACACACTACTAGAGTTTCTGTGCTTGTGGAGGCTCTTAACAGTATGATGTGTGAAGTGATGCAAAAGAATTTGATTAATGGAGTTGAATTGAAAAAAGATGGCCTACAGATTTCCTACCTTCAATTTGCAGACGATGCTATCTTTTTAGTAGGTGGAATATGGAGAACCTTCTGAACCTTGGTCGAATTCTGAAGCTCTGTGTTGCGGTTTCGGGCTGAAAATAAACATGAACAAAAGCAAGTTATTTGGTATGAATATTAGTGGATTGGATACTGAGAGGGGAGCGGCCTCTTTATGTTGTAGCTCCGGTTCCCTTCCGTTTACGTACTTGGGTCTTCCGGATGGGAAAAATATGAATAGAATCTCATCGTGATAGCCGGACATTGACAGAATGAAGCAAAAAATGGCAGGGTGGAAAGCTAGGCTCTTATCTTTGGGTGGTAGATTGACTCTGATTAAAACGGTCTTGGTGAGTCTACCTTTGTACTTTTCCTCCAATTATCCATCTTTCATGCTCCTAGTGCCGTGATACACATCTTAGAACAATTGAGAGCTCGCTTCTTTTGGGGAGGGGGTGACGGTGAGAGATTCATTGCCTAGATTTCTTGGGACACTATTTTAAAACAAAAAAGGTGGGGGGGCCTTGGGGTTGGGGGACTTGGTTTGCAAAATGTTTCCATGTTTAGGAAGTGGTGGTGGAGATGGAAGACTGAATAGGGTGTCTTGTGAAACAATGTCATTAGTGCTTCGAATGGTAAACATGAGGGCTTTAGTCACGGAGTTAGTAGGAGTGGGTCAGGTAAGGTGTGGAGTGGAATAGTTAAAAATGGGTGTAGAATTGAAAAAAAGAGGGGTGAAGCTTCTATCCTCTTTTTGTTGGAAGTTGGGCGCGGGAAATAAAGCGAGGTTTTGGAAGGATCCTTGGATTGGAGAGAGTTCTCTTGATGTGTGGTTTCCTAAACTTTTTCGCCTAAAGGAATTTGAAGAGTGTTTGGTGAGCGATAGAGGGAGATTTGTGGATAGGAGGTGGTCTTGGGAATAGTGATGGAGAAGAGAGATGAAGGGTAGGGAGTGGGGAGAGTTTGTAGACCTTATTGCTTTGCTCTCAAATATCTCTCTCATTGAAGTTAATTCAGATAACGCATATTGGAAACTTTGCTCTAATGGTATCTTTTCAGTGGCTCGGCTTAAGGCACTACCTCTATTGGAGCTCCGCCGGTTACATTCCTATGGAAGTGGAATGCAGCTATTACCTCGAAGGTCAACATATTTAATTGGAAGGCTGCTCATTACCGTATCCCCACTCGGACCGCTATCGCGAAAAGAGGTATTCCTCTTGAGAGTTTGGTTTGCCCTATTTGCAAGGTGGTGAATGAGGACATGCCGCATCTACTCTTTCAATTCATTTTCATTTTGCTTCCTCTATTTGGCGTAAGATTGTTGATTGGCTCTCTATTCCAAGAGTGTTACTTATGGATTGGGATTAATTCATTCAATCATTTCCATTTTATGCGGGAGAAGGTGAGAAAATCAAAGTATGAGATGCTATTAAAAAAAAGTTGTTTTTAGGTCTATCTGGATGGCTAGGAATCAAGTTGTGTTTGACTCAAAAGATCTCGATGTAGACATTTTGTTCGGGAAAATTCAAAGTAGAAGCTTCCCCTGGATCACCACCAGAAAAAGTAATTTTAGTATTGATTGGACAACTTGGAAGACTAGTCCGCTCTCTTTTAACAGAGTTTAGTCCATGTGTAGCTGATTGGCGTTAGTTCTTTCATTTTGTTTCACTTTCGTTTTGGCTTGGTCGGCTTGTTTCTTAAGATCATGTGAATGTCTATAATTGAGTAATTTTAAACTTCTAGCGTCTTTCTTAAGCCCCTCAATAATAATAATAATAATAATAATAATAATATCTTTTTGCTGTTAAAAAATAAGACCCAAATTGTAATTTTGTAACCGCAGTTAATTTACTTCCATCAAGAAAATTAGATTTAACCGCGTTTGATTCCTAAAAATAAAATAAAAAAAAACCGCGATTGATTGTAATTAATCATTCCACAATAACGGCTAATTAATTAATGACCACAATCATGGTGTAATACGGCAAGGAGTTTCGTAATTTGTCTTGTCTAGGCTATCACGTGAAGGACATATATGCCAATTACCACTCTGCTGCCGCAGGTAATTCCAAGTTGTCACACTGAAATTATTCCTTCGGAAGTATTATTTTGTTGATCCACGTTTCAGGACTAAAATTTGCGGTGCATTTTTAGAATATAATCACGGACTGACCAGTAAGAGGTCAAGGGTTTACCCAAACAAATAATGACAGCCACATGTGAGCCCTCTTTGTCCACATTTCAACTGGGCTTTCATGGTACTTTTCCGTGTGTGGTAGGGGAGGGATGGGGAGTGGGGATTTCTTCCGTTCTCACTCCATTCGTGGAATGAGGTGACGTAACACATATCATGACTATCAATTAAAAATATTGACAAATCATATAAGGTTATGATGCGTGTCGTATTGTAACGCCTCCAGACTTCGGGCCTAATAGCGTTAAATGAGTTATAAATGGTCCGGTCAACTGCTTAGACCGCCGTCCTCGTTTGAGTCCTAAAAGGCGTTGCTAACCCGAGTTGACAAGATATTTATGTCTCACACTTACATTCCCCACTTATAAGAGACCGGTGTCCTCGCCAGGACGGCCAAGACTTGTCCCGGTGGATTTGTCCCAGTTCGTCTCTACCATAGGATTCTAGAGGTGGCCCCTACCGCCTCTAATGGTATGACACTTAGTTCCGTATGATAGTTGGCTCTGATACCATTCTGATTAGTGAGGAGTTTTATTTTCCCCAAATAAAACTTCTCCCTTAATTACCAAAATTTCCCTTTATGAAATCCTTAATTGCAAATTAATCCCTCTAATAGATATATATATATATATATATATATATATATATATATATATATATATATATATATATATATATATATATATATATATATATATATATATATATATATATATATATATATATATATATATAGTTCGAATATATATACATATATAACTATTTATAAAACTTTAATTCCATAAAAGAAATAAATATAATATTTCGTTCATGCACAAACCTAGCACAGTTTCAGAAGTTAGAAGTTTTCTAGGGTTTTTCCCCTCGCAGTATGATGGCCAAACTAATCAAACACTCCTGAACGTGAACCAAAACTGCTCAACCACTCTTGAACCACTGAAACTGCACTAGCCACTCTTGTACTCGGTGCATCCATCACCGGAAGATACTTCCTCATGTTTACAGTCCAAGTAGACAAAATTCTTGAATAGCCGACCTATACCAAGAATCACTTTATGGTCCGTAGAATTCAAAACAGCACTTTACTCTTGCCACGGTAGATTCCAACACAACCAGCAACTTGTAGTAACACCCTAGCAACCATGAATACTCTATCCAAAGGTGTTGTAACAACCAAGAGATCCTTGAGGTTGTTCTTACTAAAACTAAGGTGGGGTACCTGATTCCGAAACCGATCAACACATTCCAACTGACTCACAACTGTCTAACCATGTCTTGCACCAAACCTCTTGCTTCTTACTGAGCCCTAGAACTTCCAGTTCCAAACTTACCATCCCGAGTATCTCTGTGGTTACCTACCATTCTGAAAGATCAAGGAAGGATCATAATGGTTCTAAGTGGTCTAAAGAGACCTTATCTTAAGGAAGGAAAGCAAGGAACGCTTCGCTCTGATACCAACTGTAACGCCCCGTTCCCGGATACCGAGTCCTTACCTAGAAATATAACGTTCGGCACGTATAATATAAAATAATTTCTATATTATACGTAAATATAACGTTCGAGCACGTATAAATATAAAATAATTTCTATATTATACGTACGTAATTTTTAAAGCATCTCTATGAAAAGTTTTTGGTACGTCGTATCGAGTTTTATATAAACGGAAGCTAAAAGACTCGGGTATATTTTTATTTTTTTTAAAGATAAGAATAGAAACAAAACCATACTAAAGATCGAAAAGATATCTTACAACAACGAACGTCCAATCTTACAACCATACGATGTTCAAAGAAAAGAAAGAAATTCAGCAAGTATCTTACAAGAAAGTATCAAGGAATGCAACATGTCTTGAAATGAAATTACAATATAAGTCTTGAAGGGAAATAACATAGTTTAGAAGTAATAAAATATTTACAAAAAAAAAAATATATGTCATTTGATCTAAACTTTAAAACAACGTAATTCTTTCTTAATATTTTTCCTTTTTCGTCCTTTATATTCAGAAATCTCATTTCATATTTTTTTCCAATGTCCTTAAATAATAAAACCCAAACTGAGGAATAGTGCAACAATGGAATATATATGGTCTATTCCAGATGAGAAAATTAGAGATTGAACGTATAAAAATCCAAAAGTAACTTGAAGCAAATATTACTGCATTTCTATTAAACAAGTTGTAACTTATTAACCAGACCTATGGAGATCTTGAAAGCATATAAAAATCTGTCCGGATAAACATATAAATCATCCAAAACCATTGCATGATCAAATACTATCAAAGACTAATATTATTATATAATACTGGAGGCTGGAGCCATGAGATCGAAAGGACTAATTAAACTTCGCATCTTATGCACGCTCTCCACGAATACGCATAGCAAGTTGAACATCTTTAGGCATAATAGTGACCCTCTTGGCATGGATAGCACACAAGTTTGTGTCTTCAAATAGACCCACCAGATATGCCTCCGCCGCCTCCTGCAGAGCCAAAACTGCATGGCTTTGGAATCTCAGATCAGTCTGCAATTAATATATATCCAACCAAAATATTAATTATCATGTTAGTATATGTTCTACAACCCCCATATTGCAAGCATCTCATATCATAAGAGAAAAGAAAAGAAACAAACATAAAAATACTTTGAAATCTTGTGCGATCTCACGGACCAAGCGCTGGAATGGCAATTTTCGGATCAAAAGCTCCGTGCTTTTCTGGTATTTGCGAATATCACTATTGAGAATTGGGTAAAGATTATAGTTAATATGCAGAATTATATATATATTTTCACAATTTAGGCCAATAAGTGCTTTCTTGGAGCCTTCCCACCGGTGGATTTACGTGCTGTTTTGTGCGAGCCATTTGCTTGCTTCAATCCGATTGATTATAGAATAACAATCAGATTAATGCCACATAAAAACAATAAGATTAAATTAAATTAGGATTAGCTAGCTAATTAACCTGGACTTAGAAAAGGAGAGTGACGATACACGGTTTCACTCATCCACGTGTCGTCTCACAGTTGGTCCCCGCAATATGAATAAGTACCAAGGTACGCATGTCAATGTCCAGACTCGAGGCTACGACGATCGACATTCGAGCAATGTAGGATAAGATTCCCAAAGCCGATTACCGCAAGTCGGTTAAGTCGGCGTCGAGGACAGAGTCCGTACCAGCTACGAAGACCCGTTATCAGCGTGATAACTTGGGCAAGGGGCATGGCCCACGAAGGGTAAATATGACAATAGCTAAAACCGACCTAATATTAGGGTTAGGGCATGCATTATCATTATAAATACCACGTTCCAGGAACTACGTAAGGCTTGATTCCTGGACAATTACAGGATGCGTAGGCAATCTAAGACAAGTTCTTAGACTCAACCGTACGTAGTTCCTGGAACGTGGTATTTATAATGATAATGCATGCCCTAACCCTAATATTAGGTCGGTTTTAGCTATTGTCATTTTTACCCTTCGTGGGCCATCAATCTAAGGCAAGTTCTTAGACTCAGCCGCAAATCATAAAACCAACCACGACGTCCTTGAGGCATTAGGGTTTTGGGTGTTCATCACTAGATTCATTCAGCCCGGATTAATTAGGTGACATAATTTGTCATCGTCATTGGCGCTAGAAGGAGGGCCTTCTATTGTTGAATACACTCATATCACGATGCCTCCTAAGGATAAGACCGCCAAGAAAACTACTTCCAAAGCCACAGATCAACGGGGCTCACAGATCAACGAGCAGATGGATCTGGATCCACAAAGAACAAAGGAGGCAGTGCTAGATCCTATCCACGAAGATCCCCAGAGGGAGAAGCAAGGTCTTGCTCCAGAACATCAAGCTATCGTGGATCAATTGGCAGAGGCTGATCGCGAATTGATGTCCAGAATTATAGCGGAGGCGTTCATGGCACAACAACAGGTAGACGGCGGCAAGAAGGAGGCCGCCGGCAACGCCAAGCACGTCCCCAGGGAAGAGATTAATGCGTCTTCCAGCTCCGTGAAGAGAAAGAGACGCGAAATTCAACAGAAGCATCAAAGGATGAATGAAGATAGCGTTAGACAGGAGCTGGACGTTATTCTGGGCAAAAACCAAGTCTCACTATGGATAGAATCGCCATTCACAAAAGAGATCGAGGATTTCCCCAAACCCAAAGGGTTCAAGATACCGAAGATAGAACTTTATTATGGCACCACTGATCCAGAGGACCATCTACACAGGTACCTATCTCAGATGAGCTTGGATGGTGCACCCGATGCAATGCGATGTCGGGCTTTCGAGACATTGCTCGTTGGTCGAGCCAGAGAATGGTTCACCAAGCTACGACCCGGGTCAATCTTTAGTTTTGCTATACTAGCCCGTAAATTTCGAGATTCGTTCATCATAAACAAAAAATTCCATTTAAGTGCTACGCACCTCATGAATATGAAGCAACAAAAAGATGAAACGGTGATAAACTATCTGAAGAGATTTAATCTCGAAACCATGCAAGTCAAGAATGCCGATGATCGACTTCTGATCACATCATTTGTGGGAGGGTTGCGTAATTCAAAGTTATATATGAAGTTGAGCAGAGATGTCCCTCGTACCATGGATGAGTGTGTTAATGTGGTGCATAGATTCTGTCAAGGGGAAGAGGAAGTGCGTAGGCACACCCAATCCAAATGGATGGATTTGAAGAAGGACACTCGAGGTCCGAATACGAATCAATCCAAAGGGCAGAACACCGAGAGCAAGCCGACAGTCTGGGACCGTATCACAGCGCCCGTCTCAGACCGTTTGGGAAAGAAAAGAGCTCTACGCGATAAAGATTTCATTCCCCTCAATCGGTCTTGAGGGGAAGTATTATCCATTATGATCTCGAAGGGCTTAGCAAAGAAACCGAGGCCACTAAAAAGCCTCGAGAAAAGAGAAATCCCAGAAAGTATTGTGAGTTTCATGAGGATATAGGTCATACAACGGAGGATTGTGACGACCTGAAAAGAGACATCGATGCTTGTATTCAAGAAGGCAAGCTAGATGAGGTGGTTAACAGGTCTCGGGGCAGCGAGCCCAAGGGCGCAAAGAGTTTAATCGACAGCTCGGGGGAAAATAAGAGACTGAGATTTACAACGGAAGTTGGGTATGGACCCAAAGATGATATTCCCAAATCTCAGAGTCACGGTGAGGGGTTAGTAATTGAAGCGGTGATTAGCTGAACTCGGATATCGAGAGTCTGCGTCGATAATGGTAGCGCAGTAAACATCTTGTATTACTCGGCTTTTAAGGCGATGAAACTAAAAGAGAAGGACATAGCTCCTCTACCGTCTCCTTTGTTTGGGTTCACTGGACAAGAGGTCCACCCCATGGGATCGATAAAGTTGTTAACGACGGTTGGGGATGGCGAGAAAGGAAGGACCCGTGAGTTAAACTACGTGGTTGTCAAGGCCCCTTCGGCATACAATGTCATCTTGGGACGACATGCACTCTTTGACCTGCGTGCCATCATCTCTACTTTCCACAACAGCATGAAGTTTCCTACCAGGAATGGCTCCCATGAATTAAAGGGAGACATGGATGCCGCGCGGAGCTGTAACTCCATTGTCATGGACGGGAAAATGTCAGTGCAACAATTCCTGGTCGAGGAATTGATTCCGGAGGAAGAAGAAGAGAAGAGTTGGATCTCAGTTGATCTGGTCAAAAATGTTCATCTATGGGAAGGCGAAGATGATCAGTGTGTCCAAGTCGGGGTTAGGATCCCGGCCAAAGAAAAACAATTACTGGTCGAGCTGCTAATCGAGTTCAGAGATGTTTTTGCTTGGAGGGCTGATGACATGCCGGGACTATCCACAGATATCGCGGTCCATATACTCCAAATAGATCAAGCCAAGAAACCAGTTAGATAGAAAAAGAGGAGCTTTGCGCATGATCGAGTCGAAGCCATAGAAAAAGAAGTCGGGAAGTTATTAACCGCCAGGATAGTAAGAGAAGTGTTTTATCCCCAATGGCTAGCCAACCATGTGTTAGTCAAGAAGCCCGACGGTAGCTGGCATATGTGCGTGGACTTCACCGACCTTAATAAAGCATGTCCAAAGGACTCGTATCCATTGCCAAAAATCGACAGGTTAGTAGACTCTACTATCGACTTCGAAGTGTTTGGTTTTTTAGATGCATACAAGGGATATCATCAGATCCTAATGGATCCTCAAGATGCTGAGAAGACGGATTTCATTACGGAATTCGGCACTTTCTGCTATGTAACCATGTCGTTCGGTTTCAAGAACGCCGGGGCTACATATCAGAGAGCAGTCAACAAATTTTTTGCTAAACAGATCGGGAGATGTATGGAAGTGTATGTAGACGACTTACTCATCAAGAGTCGATCCCTGAATCAGTATTTGGTAGATGCTCAGGAAGTATTTGAGGTGTTGAGGGACACGAAGATGAAGTTAAATCCGAAGAAATGCACCTTTGGGGTCAGGTCGGGGAAATTTTTAGGATACATGATCTCGAAGGACGGGATTCGGGCGAACCCGGACAAAATCAACACGCTGAAAAGCATGCATGCACCTCAAAATATAAAGGAAGTACAGAGACTTACTGGTCGAATGGCCGCCCTCAACAAGTTTTTATCGAGATCCGCGCAGCGCGCACTACTCTTTTTTAAGATCCTCCGTAAGGCCAGTCCTTTCCATTGGGATGAAGAATGTCAGACAGCCTTTGAGGATTTGAAAGCCTACTTATCGGAACTACCCACTCTCACTTCACCTCGAGAAAGAGATAAATTGTTGGTCTACTTAGCAGTATGTGAAGAAGCAGTGAGTGCGGTTCTAATTCAGGAAGGGGTCCACGGCCAGGTGCCAATTTATTTCGTTAGTATAGCATTGCATGGACCCGAGATCCGATACTCACCAGTTGAGAAGTTGGCATTGTGTCTGGTGCATGCCTCGAGAAGACTGAGGCCTTATTTCCAAGCCCATCCCATCACGGTGGTTACTGACCAACCACTAAAGCAGATCTTAGCGAAGCCCGATACTTCGGGTCGATTAGCGAAATGGGTAGTGGAAATGGCTCATTAGGACATCGAGTTCGTGCCTTGAACTGCGGTTAAGACCCAGGCCCTGCCAGATTTTCTAGCCAAAGGAATTTCCATCCAACTCGAGCAAGAGAAGCAAAGTACAAAAGAACAGTGGACTATCCAAGTCGATGGGGCGTCGAGCAAAGAGGGGGTAGGACCCGGACTCCTGTTAATCATCCCGAAAGGCGAAGAATTTCCACATGCCCTTCGGTTTGACTTCAAAGCAACGAACATCGAGGCTGAATATGAAGCTATAATCACAGGTCTGAAACTTGCTTTGAAATTGGGAGTCGATAATCTACTAGTGTACATCGACTCGCAGTTGGTGGTGAATCATATCAGGGGGGAGTATGAAGCCAAGGAAGAAACCATGAAGAACTACCTAACAGTGGTGCAAGGCCTCATACCTAAGTTCAAATCTGTTCGGATCGAGCAGGTCCCCCGAAGTCAGAACAAGAGTGCCGATGCATTATCTAAGCTAGCTTCGAACTTCGTCTCGAGCAAGAAAGTCTTAGTCGAGTTGTTGACAGACAGAAGCTACAAGGAGTCAGAAGTGCAGCCGATCACTCAACAGGCGACTTGGATGGATCCAATAGCCCTTTATCTTAAGGACGGAATTCTATCATCCAACAAGGTACAAGCATGAAAATTCAGACTTCGGTCAGCATGGTATGCTCTCTTCGACTCCATCCTTTATCGAAAATCTTTTGTAGCGCCCTGGTTAACATGTGCATTAGAAGAAGAAGGTGAATATCTTCACGAAGAAAATTCACAGAGGAACTTGTGGAAATCATTGCGGGACAAGTTCAGAGGTGTAGAACTTGCATCCGTCATGCAACGAGATGCGAACCGCCTAGTTTAGAGGTGTAGAACTTGTCAAATCCATGATAATATCACCCATCAACAAGCCCAAGAAATGAACGTCATCTCGTCAGCTTGGCCCTTTGATCAATGGGGCGTCGACCTAGTTGGACCCTTACCCCGAGCTCCGGGTAACAACAGATACGTGGCCATCGCAGTGGATTGTTGGAATAGTGTCCTAAACCCAATCGGGTTGGACCGGATCCGACCGGGTCGGATCATTTATACTATTTCTTTACGTTTATACATATATTAAATGGCTTTTCTGTTGTCATATATCTGTTCTTTTAAAGAACCAATTATGAATTGTTATATGATAACGTCCTTAGTGTTAAACTGTGATAGAGAAACCATGATAGGCGATTATGGTTGATGAGATCTCTAATCACTTTAATAAGTTTGATACTTAAATGTCTCTAGGCTGACGTACTATTAAACAGGGCATTGATAGTATAAACAGACTAGCACGTATTAGATGTCTTCTCGTCTTTAAGGGCGGGGATAGATCTCGTCTATCGAAGTGTAGAGACACTTGGACCGTACGTGGACGTGTATTAGAGAATGCGTACGTTAGGCGACCCACTTACACGGATAAGTGTCACACTATGTGGCGGTTGTGTAATTATCCTTTTGACCGGAGTCTTCATGGCATCACGGTGTGGATTGTCATGCTTTGACACTATTGAGGTTTCCCCAGCCACGGGGCGATCATGCGGTAGTGATTGGGTATGATACGAAGCATGCGGAGTATACATGATTGGTCGTCCGGGAATCGCGTATCCTATGATTGGGATCGAATATCCGAAATGGCCTTCTTATAAGGAATGTCTTACTCTCGTGAATCTTTGCAAAGTGGGAGTAAACGAGTTACTTCGAGAGAGCATGATATCCAGATTATAAGATACGGTCGTTGATGTTTTGACACTCGACTAACGACCGTATGGATATTATTACAGCGATAGGATTGTAAGTTACACGGTAACTGTTTCACATGAAAGGTAGTAGTCATTGCATTTGACTCTTCCGATGATTGGGGGTCACGGTGTGTTGCTAGACGCTATCCCGTGATCGTTAGGCATGAAGGGCATTTTCGTAATTTGCACTTTGCGTCTACGGCCAACATATTCGGAAGCCTATCGGGTCACACACATAAGAACATCTAGCCGGATTAAAATGTGGTTATAGATGATAACCAAATAAGGAAAGTTTATCTCGTGCTATAAAGGTTATAGTGGTAAATTAATATGGTGGTATTTATTTATTATGAATAAATTAAATACAAGATATTAATAATATTATATTAATTAAAGAATATTCCGGATGCCAATTTATTGGCTAAAGGTGGCGCTACATTGAAGTGTATAAGATACACTTGGATTGTGCAATTTAATTAATAGTGTTACCAAATATTAATATTAGATATTAATATATATATATAAACAATACTTAAGTGTGCGTGTGTGCAATAGTGCAGTGCATGCGCATGTGAGTATATATATAATATATAGATTTATATGTGTTATATATATGTGATATATACACATGTGTAAATTGATTTATGGTAATAAAATAAAGATGGTCAATATTAGATATTGACAATATCTTGGGAATATTCAATATAAGATATTGACAAAATCCTAGATTTATTTAATATGAGATATTATAATAAATGAGATAAATCAATCAAATATATTTTCCTTATTTTATTGGGAAAAGGTTTTCTTCTCCTCCACACCTAGATGGGGCGCCCCTACACTATAAATAAGAGGTGGGTGTCAAGCTCTTTGGTACATCATAATTCCAAGAGCTAATAGTTCTTGTGTAAAATAGAGAGCATCCTATAGAGAGTTGGAGAGAGGGGAAAAAGGCCGGTCTAGCAACCGGAGTTTTCCAATAGCAATCCATGATGGGATTCCGGCGGGGTACATTCGTGTGGACTAGCGGTAGAGGCCGAACACTTGGGCGGCTCTATGCAGAACTACTCTCCTTTGACGGTCAAAGCGTCGATCTTATAGATCAACCAAGGTAACCACCGTCTACTACTTGTTTGTTTATTGCTTAAACGAAGTCGATCTTGGGTCGATAGGAAATAAATTTTTGAATTCCGCTGCGTTCCCGCGTAGATTTCCTAACAGTGGTATCAGAGAGAGCTTCGAGCTTAAGCAATAAGCATTTTATTTTGCGTAGTTAATTTTATCGTTTAAATCACATAATTAAAAGATGAAAGATTTTTTGATTCGCAAATCGATACACGAAAAGAAAAAAAAAAAAAGGGGGCGGCTTATGGGGTGCTCGGCCGATCGGCGGCGGCACCCCACCGGAAATTGCGCCGGCGGCGGCGGCACCCCTTTGGGGCGGTCGACGTCGGCTGGTGCATTTTGGTGGATCCCTAAATTTTGTTTTGTGTATTTTGTGTTTCAATATTGTTCATAGTTGTGATTAAAATCTCCTTTGTTTAGTTGTGTCGTGTGGCTAACCAATGGTTCAAATAGTTTGGCCGTTGGGATGCCACATAATTAAAATAATAATGGTCTTTCCAAACTTTGTTTGGAATAGGCCTAGGCTCTTTCCAAATATTTGATTTGGGAAAAGGCTTAGCTGGCCACTTTCCAAAATTTTGATTTTGGAAAGTGGCGAACCTAAACCAAAATTATTTGGCCTTTCCAAATATTTGATTTGGAATAGGCCTGGCCTTTCCAAATATTTGATTTGTAAAAGGCTTGGCTGCAAACCATTTCCAAAATTTTGATTTTGGAAAGTGGCGAGCGCTAAGCCAAATTTGGTTTAGGAAACCAAAGGCATCCCTTTTGATTACGAATCAAAAGGAAAGAAACAAAAGAGAAATAATTTTAATTTTGATTTATTTTTGGAATAGTTCTAATTAATTAAAATTAAAATTAAAATCGGTTTAAAATTAATCGTTAATTTTATTTCGATTAAAATCATTTAATTAATTAAATGTTAATTAGTTAATTGATTGGATAAAATTATTTAATAGATTAAATGTTAATTGATTAATTAAGACGCAAGTAGTTAATTTTTAATTTTATCTTTTTCATATGATTTTATTGTATGGATTAGATATAGTAGATATAATATGATTATATGGACCCCGATTGATCATGGACTCGACCGATAGGATAGATGTGAATGATTTAAATTTTCTGTTGGTTTAAAAATTGTCCTAGGCCGTTATGAAGAACGTGACCTAGTTTATTTTCTGCATTTGTCCCATTCCCGTTAGCTCCCCCCGTGTGCGGCGGGTGTATTTATTTTATTAGATAGAATTAAATGTAACAAGAATGGAGCAGAAGATGAAGACCAAAGAAAGACGAAAATAAAGATCCCATTGGAGAATGGAGCATTAAAGATCCTATTGGCGGTTGCAGCTACCCTTAGATTGTGACCCGCGGTTTCGTCAGTTTGTATTCGAAACCGCACATAGGAAAAGTCCATGATCATACCGGTTACTTTACGCATTTATTTATTTTGTGCTTGTATTTATTTTATATGATACGATAGATGCATGACTAGGCACGATCTAGATAAATGTGTAGGATGTATGTCTATAGAGATAGATATATTTGATGAGACCGTAATTAAAATTAATTAAGTGAATTAATTTACGTAAATACTTCCACAACAAAAATCAAGTCGAAAATTGTCTCCCAATATTATAGCGACGGTGAAGAGCCTTTGTTCGGATCCAATCGATCGGCCCTCGTCGGGAGTTGACCTACCACGGGTATATCGTCGTTATTGAGATATGATCGTATGAGATCTCGCGAATATTGGGTTATGACTTGACTAGAGTATTGCGGTGATTGGCCCTCGTCAGGACCGTCTTATTCTAGAGGCAAGGGGTTGACTACCACATAAAGATGTGAATTGTCAAAGAGTTGACTAGTCAAACCACCAAGAGTCACATAGAGATGTGATTGGTAAGAGTTACATACCTTTCGAATTATTCCGGTTGATCGACCCTCGTCGGGAATCGGGGTAACCAGATGGGATCTTGGCCACTAAAGAATTTTGAAAGATTCTTGAAAGTCAATTGGGAGTAGTTGACTAGTGGGAGCAAAATCATAAATCAAAAGACCATTTTTGATTTTGAGTGTATAGACAACAACACTCTTTTATTTTCATTTTTATGTTGTAGTTTTAGCAAACTTTATATTTATGTTTTATTCTCGATTAGTAAAACCAAATTATGACTGTTAATTTTGAGAAACGTTCTCAAACATGGTTAAGTAATTTTAATCCTTTTAAAATAAGCAATGACATGAGCAACCCCGTTATAGTAGTTAGAGACAAGGAGATTACATAATTGATGCAGTGCTCCGAGACTTTAAAGCGGAAGCTCATGATATGATTAAATCTATTGAAATAAGTTTCAACGAATTAGTCATATATTGGATACGATCCAAGATGATCATTCAGTCATACGATGACAATTAATTCAAACGTTGGATAAGAATGACCACATCTAATTTTGGAAAGGTTGTTTTCAAAATTGTAAGATTTAAGTATCGACTTAATTCTATCATTGCTTAAAGATTAATTAAATAGTCAATGTTTTGAATACAATTCAAAAGGTTAAATAAACTATTTAATAAACTTTAGATTTTCTTTATGAAAGGAAATTGAAAACATAGCTCTTGTGATCTTTCTTAAGTCTTATGAAGACTACAATAAGAAACATTTCTCAAGTGCTTAAAGGATTAAAAAGGGAAAAGTTAGGGCATGTGCTTAAATAGAGAACTTATTGAAGTTTCTGTTCTAGGCAAGTAAGTTGAGATAAATCTATCTAAGTTCAAGTCAACTCTTAGATATATGATATCTTGCGAGTCTGATTAAATTAGAAAGATTAAATACGTATATGGAAGGTGAAGCAAACGTTGTAACACTTACCATATTCCGGATCTAGTAAACGATAAGGGAACTAAATAAATGTTATTATGCTCCGGTTCTTATGAAGAACGTACTTTCAGTTATCCGTCAGGATTTGAGAGACATATTCAATTGTAAAGAATAAATGTTATTGCGATAAAGTTGGAAGGTCACTGAATCTAACATACTAGATTGATGTCACTATATAGTTGATATATGTGATGAGATCTCAACTAAATATTTGTGTGGCTGTTATCCTTAATATTTGTGGTTGTTCTAGACATAGTCTCTCTGGAAGGGAAGCGTGTAATTAAACGTCATTCTGATGATGTTGAACCATATGATTATGAATCATGTGGGTTATACGTATCTTATCCAAAGAGGACTAAAATACCCTTTTATGAAAAGGTTATAAAATCTAGAAAAATTGTCTAAAGCTTAAACATACCGATGTTTGTTGGCTTATGACAATTAATGCTACAAATAATTGTTTGTTAATCTCTATGACTATTTTTAGAAATAGTTGAATGTACTTATTGAAGTACGACAATTCGGAAAGCCCGAAAAGTTCGAGCTAGTACGAATATGAGATTGACGAGCTACTTAGGAATTAATCTTCAATTGGATTGAAGTAATTAACACCTGAAGAGTGTTTCAGAAGTCGTCTGAAAAGAATAAGATTCTCCCTTGAAGGATACCATCTTTGGGATACGCAAACTAGATTGTGTTCCCAAAATGGAAATAACACTTTATATGATAAAGGTGCGACACAAGCCATGCGATGTATCCCTTACCCGTTTCGGGATAGTGCCCTTATACTTAACCTAGTTCCAAAGAATAAAGGTTGAATAAATTCCATATTAGATATGGAGGAGGATAATGTCGAATCTATCTTAACCGATGATTTGAAGTTGTCATAGGCAAAGTCAGAAAGGCTTGGAGCCTAGTACGACATATGCAACTTTGTGGAATATCTTAGCAAGTACGCTTGATATTATTTACTTGTCCGCGGAGCAAAATGTTTGTCTCCAAACATGCTGTCTTCTAAAGGAAGTGTTTCTTCCAAAAGAAACAGTGGGAGTGAATCAGATCTCAAAAGAGTTTGAGAACCACAAAGATATATTCAACCAATGGAATATGAGCAGACGCCACATAGCGATGAGGTGTACATCACTGCTCAGTGCACACAAAAGTTCTGCAAGTCTGTGGATAACCTCAAGCCTGAAAAGGCTGCCGGTATGTTCATCTTGAAGAATGAACATCTCACGACTTATGAAAGAATGTTTGAAAGGCAAGATTGAGAGAATATTCCGGATGCCAATTTATTGGCTAAAGGTGGCGCTACATTGAAGTGTATAAGATACACTTGGATTGTGCAATTTAATTAATAGTGTTACCAAATATTAATATTAGATATTAATATATATATATAAACAATACTTAAGTGTGCGTGTGTGCAATAGTGCGGTGCATGCGCATGTGAGTATATATATAATATATAGATTTATATGTGTTATATATATGTGATATATACACATGTGTAAATTGATTTATGGTAATAAAATAAAGATGGTCAATATTAGATATTGACAATATCTTGGGAATATTCAATATAAGATATTGACAAAATCCTAGATTTATTTAATATGAGATATTATAATAAATGAGATAAATCAATCAAATATATTTTCCTTATTTTATTGGGAAAAGGTTTTCTTCTCCTCCACACCTAGATGGGGCGCCCCCTACACTATAAATAAGAGGTGGGTGTCAAGCTCTTTGGTACATCATAATTCCAAGAGCTAATAGTTCTTGTGTAAAATAGAGAGCATCCTATAGAGAGTTGGAGAGAGGGGAAAAAGGCCGGTCTAGCAACCGGAGTTTTCCAATAGCAATCCATGATGGGATTCCGGTGGGCTGTTCGTGTGGACTAGCGGTAGAGGCCGAACACTTGGGCGGCTCTATGCAGAACTACTCTCCTTTGACGGTCAAAGCGTCGATCTTATAGATCAACCAAGGTAACCACCGTCTACTACTTGTTTGTTTATTGCTTAAACGAAGTCGATCTTGGGTCGATAGGAAATAAATTTTTGAATTCCGCTGCGTTCCCGCGTAGATTTCCTAACATGGATTACTTCACGAAATGGGTCGAGGCCAAGGCTTTGACCGACATCAGAGCAGCGACCATCAAGAAATTCTTGTGGGTCGATATTTTATGCAGGTATGGGATTCCCAGGGCTCTGATCTCGGACAATAGCACTCAGTTCGAAGACCGAAAAGTTATAGAATGGTGTAATGAATATCATATCAGTCAACACTTCACCTCTGTAGTTCACCCACAAGCAAATGGTCAGGTCGAGCAGACAAATCGACAGATCAAGCTAGGGTTAAAAAAGAGACTAGAAGCCGAAGGTCGAGGCTGGGCAGCGCAACTTCCGAGCATCCTATGGTCGTATAGGACAGCTTCAAATTCGTCGACAGGAGAAACGCCATTCTCTCTGGTCTACGGATGCGAGGTAGTGATTCCCACCGAGATCGGTCTTCCCTCTCCTCGAGTTCTAGCATACAATATCAGAACCAATGATCTCAATCTCCGATATGAAAAAGATAGCGTTGAGGAGCGGAGAGAAATATCTTCAGCTTGAATGGCAAGATACAAACAGAAGATCTCGCGGTATTATAACCCCAGGGTCAAGTACAAATACTTCAAAGTCGGAGATTTGGTCCTCGGGAAAAATGAAGCAATCAAACTGGGGGCTGGCAAGGCCAAACTTTTTCCGGATTTTACTAATATCATCAGAGGAAAGGGCAGTAAGATAACCTTTAGGACCCTTCCCATCCATCCTAGTCACTAATTTCTTTGGTTCCCTAAGAACACCTATGGGGTCGTCTGAAATTGGCTGGAGAGGATGATCAGAGGCAGTAGGCAGCGGAGTTTGGGTATGAGAAGGTGATTCACTACTCCTATCAGACTCAGTAACACTGCTAGACATGAATAAATACAGGAGAAAGAAGAAGAATAGGTAGAAACCAAAAAAGATGCTTACTTGGTGTTTTGAGATTATTATTAGAATGTAATATCGCAGGATGGATCAAGATCCACCCGATTACGCAGCGGAAAGTACAAGATCTAGATCTAACAACCAAAATACATAAAATAAAAATAGATCTAACCTACGAGGGGGTTAGATTTCTTACCAGTTTATGGTGAATAAACTCCAAGAACAATCTTCAATCCTAGATCCAAGCCAGATGAGAAGCCACAGTCTTCCAACGTGTGTCTCCAAGCACCACCAGGTGGATGGTGTTTCAAGCCACCGGACCTCCTCGATATGCTACCGGAATAATCCCGAGGATTATCCCAACTCAAAACCCTTAGCAAAATAGCCAAAAAATCTAAGCTATTTTGCTTCTAATATGGCTTGTTTATTAGTGTGTCAAAAGGCTTGGGAGAACTCTCTTTATATGGGAGAGTAATCATTGTCCTCCAAGGATTTAATAATTAAGAGATAATTATTAGATTATTCCTTATTCCAAATAAAAGATAAATAAAATAATTATCCCAAATAAATTAGGATAAATCATATTATTATCTAAGTTTCCAAGAATTATCAATTAACAAATAAAACATAAATCACACATTAAATAATTATCCAAGAAAACTAATTCCTTGATAATTAATTAACCCAAATATGCGCCCCACCCTAATTAAATAAGGTCCATGCGCATTTTTGACACATTGGGCCGAGTCCACGAAAAAAAAAATTCCATGTATTTAATTATCTAGTCCAACTAAACAATTAATCCACATATCAATTAAATAGTCAAATCCAACTATTTAATTATAATTGAGGTGAAACGACGAGAAATCGTATATGCTATATTAGGAGCCACGTCGGGGACCATGAACCCAAATTCAGTAGCTACAATAAATTAAATAAAATTATTCGTCAGCCCGAACAATTATATTCAATCTATTAATTCCGGGATTACACCACCATAAACCCGAAACTGAACTCTGCCGAATATAGATAACTTATACTCAACTATGAGTTGATAAGCGTCCACTGATATAATCATTACATACGGATAAATCCTCCATAGACTGTTCACTTCGATTCGGGATATCTCCGTAAACCCTTCTCGAAGCATATTATCCTTATTTACCATTAACCCCCTAGTGATCAATTAGTTCATAACCAATATGATATGAACTGGGCCCATCGATCGGTTTCTAGGGTTAACAAATAAGGGAACTGTCTGTCTACTTCCCGAGGGAAGGAATGGATTCCATATCTGTGATAGCATAGACTACTCACTCATCCTAGAATAGAGCCAACGAGAAGTGTTGGACCACATGCTGCGAAGTTATCCTTACTAACACATCAAACCCTACCCTAGTCTAAGCAGTCGTCTGTGATCACCTCAGGATTGAGATTACTCCATATATGATCATCTTGTGATTCGATAAGACTTCTCGATTACGGAATTATATCGAGAACTCAAATCAAATCGGTCCAGCCCTATATGATCATCATCATATATAAATGCCCCACTAGGTACCCTATTACCGACAGTCCGGATAAGACTGTCACACCGTAAAGTGTTCTGGGCGCATTAATAGCAAATTAATCATGAGACCCGTACTCAGATTAATAAACGCTATGGACTAAGTTAATTTTAAGTACATCTCACTAACTCAATCCTCTTGTGTATAGCCATACACTGAGTTATGTGATTACATAAACGAGGTACTTATGGTTTTTAGTAGTGTCTTAATTATAAGCATACATGCATATAATAAGATGAATTATTAATTTTGTCCTAAAACAATTACATAATTGTCTTTCGGGCACTGCACCTAACAATCTCCCACTTGCACGAAAGGCAAGTGGATTAATTGTTTTAGAGCACAACCTTTATATCTATATCTACAACATTCTCCCACTTGCTCAAAACAAGTGAGACGTATCCCTCAAATCTGTACCCTCCAAGGGCATCTTAGTAATTCATCCTTCCAAGCACGACCGGAGTGTGCCGCCGCAGGGTAGGTCAGTGACCCGGCGCGTACTTAGAATCCGAATACCATGTGACTCGGTACACTGATCAGGTAGGTTGTCGGCTTGAGTCAATCTTTGGGATCGAAACGTCGCCTTTCCATCTAATCCGGTGGTACACTTTCAATATGCCTTTGAGTCAACACTAAGGACAAAATCGGCTTAACGATCATCCTTAATCCGACCTAAAGCCAGAATCAGTGTTATCACTTATATTCTTGAATATACTAGCATATTATTCCTCATTCTCCTGAAGAGACTTGAGCATTCACTAAACATCCCATTTAGTATTCATCCACAAGTTTCGATAATCATTCCTGAGAGGTAGGGTAGACTACATCGTTGAATGTTGCATAAATGCAAGAATATCTTAACCACGTGAATGGATGGGATTGCTAATGATCGATTCTTGCAAATTTGAGCAAATCAAATCCTTTAGAATGAATCCCGATGGCATGTCAGACTCTGACTTCATAACACACCCATGTTGTTTCCAACTATTTCAGTGTTACCATTCACAAACACTAATCTACATACTACATTACTAATATTGATGCCTAGTCTACAAAAGACTTATCAACATTCTGGTCAAATCCACATATTAAAATATATGACTTTGAAATAACCTAGAGGTTTGCTTTAATCCCCAAAGGATATAAGCTATGGCATGCATCGGCCAAAGGTTCTTTCAGAATAAATTAAGATACCGTTAGTCTCGCAAAAAGGTCTTAGGGAATCACCCGTATTTTCTGCTTTGTAACGAATCCGTCATTTGTTCTTAGCTAAAACCCATATGTTCTGAATGAATTCAGATTCCATTGTTCGGCAAGGAAATCTTAGGGAATCACCCATATTTCCTGCTTTCTGATGAAATCAAGCAAGACTAAGTAGTGTGAGAGATTGATGACGTAGATCAAGTGATAATAAAATACATGACCACCATAAACCAATACTAGCAAGAGGACTAGGTCCATCGTAGTATAGCTATAGAAAATCAAGGTCGATCCCACAGGGAACGAATTGTGGGTCATTTATATACAAACAATTAATCATTCATATCAAGGACACAAAGGCGGTCTACGACCAACAAGAGACAAGAAAGATAAAGGACTCGACACGACACAACACATAAACAACGTAATTAACCTCCCCAATTATTATGTTATCGTTTGGATCTAGAGATTCTATATAATTAACTAGACTCGACAACTATTAATCCGATTTGTATTTCTTTTATATTGGCTACGGGAGTCATCCCTTAAACTAGATCTAGCTCCGGGTAGGCCATCTAGATCACTATGCTATATTACGTGACTTCGCTTTTTAGGCCTCCATCTCATATAACTTGCATGCTTACAAAACTAGGGATGCCGATATTAACCGTATTCCTCACCTAGGCAACATTCATGTGGTTAGGCGTACTTCCTAAGCGATCGCATCAGTCTCCGTCCCATTAACATTCACTTTTTAGGTCTCCTGTTAATCTACGATTTACGTATAACTAGGTGTCAACAATTCCCAAATACAGAGCAGATCTAGATCTCGCTGAAAGTCCCGGAAGATCAATTCCTGAGCCGACCTAGGAGTACTATATTGGTATTTCCTAATAACACGTTTTAATTAAAACAAACGAGCAACGTAGCCGTAGCCATACCTACTAAGATAAGAAATTCTAAATGGACAGTCTCACCATAAAGACGTGGCTAGACTGACTCGGCGAAATTCTAAATCTTAGCATTTCTACATACGTAACGGATAAAATAGAGATTCATAAAGCAATTATATAGATCTACTAAAAACACGATTGTTGATCAAAATAAAATCATACATAGATCACGAGACATAGGCGTGGGCGTGTGGATCCTTATAGACAAGGAATCCGCACTGCCTCACGTCGTAATCCTAAATCTACATCATTTAACTAAGAAATAACAATCTCAAACGATAAATAATAATTGGGGAATTAATTATAAAAACTAAGAGAAATAAATACAAGAACTTACATAATTGCAGAATTTGTAAAAACCACTCTGAGGAAAACTGAGGATTTTATTATAGACTGAGAGAAGTGTCTAAGGTGTCTAAGGTGTGTTTTTGCTAATGAAATAGCACAAGTATATATAGGGGTAAAAAATAGAGTTAGGATAAGCATTAACCGATCTAAAATAGGTTTCCTAAATCCAAATGAAGTCTAAAACGCATCGAGATAATTCCAAGCTAATCCGGATAGACAGGGGGACTCGCCCCCAGCGAACAGGACTCTGGCTGCCAGCGAGTCCATCAAAACTGGATTGGCTCGCTGGCTCTTGTATCCCATACTCCTCTTCTCGTGCTGCTTCGATATTTATCTTTAATTCAATCCGATTCCACTTCGAATTGACTTGAGATTTATCTTCTTCTTTGGTAGAAAATCTCCAATTTATCTCTATCTACAAAATAAACATTTATTGCACAGTAAATCGTATTTAAATGATAAAAACGGATAAATACCAAATTATATTCTATTAATCACATAACATTAAATAATCATTATACACATGTGATTTAACATAAAATATATATTATTAGGCTCGATTTAAGGATAATGTTGATGACTTTTACGGGTATATTTTGACCGTCATCAACTACCCCCCACTTAGACTTTGATCGTCCCGAACAAAGCATCAATAAGTCATTCCCCAAGACAACATTTTCCATGGTCAGATCATACTTACGCAAAAAACTCGAGTCAACTCATACCAGTCATGCTTATTAGGTATCCATTATTCACTACTCGCTATGAATCGAAGTGATGTGTGCATGTGCATTCAATTTTATATATTCGTGGAAAGATTTAAAGTTTATGCTAACTTCGCAATCTCAACCTACCAACATCAGTATTCCCACTTCTTAAGCCTCGCATGGGTAAAGACATGGTGCAATAAGCAAGAGCGTTATCCAAGAGGTTTTTGGACTTTGAGACCGAGAAAAATACTCGAAGCCTCTTAAAAGTTGAATTTTTTCTCACATTTTCATATTTTCAAGCATTAACACATCTCAAGAAAGAAACTTGCTTTAAAAGTAAATTATGCATTGCAAGAATCCCCTTTCACGGATTGGTCAATAGCATTGAATATTACCACAAACGCAAAGCTACTTTGGTAATGTTACTACAAGCCAGTGTTAACGCTTTGTCAAAACACAGATTATTCTCAAGCTTATTACTCCGCTTTGATGGCCAGAAGATAGGAATACATCAGCAGATAAATATCGACACTAAGTCTACATAACCAATCATCTACGCAATGTACACATAATTTATTCAGTTATTATAATTCATACGGTAAAAATCGATTCAAAGATTGAGTAATCGAATAATAAATAACTACTTGCAACAATCGGCATGAATATCCTTAAATTTACATTCACATAAGTATAAAATGATCACGTACTCATGCAACTTGGTTCCTTTCCTATCAATTCTTAGCTAGGAACTCACAATTCTAAGGGTACGAGATAAATAATATGGCATTTATTCAATTTTTTTATTTTTCACCGTTTCATTCAATTTTCAATTATAACACATCATAGCTAAGTCTCCTACCCCCCACTTAAACATGTCATTGTCCCCAATGACAGAAAAAATGAGAACGTAAGAAAAAGACTTAGCTCGGGAAACGGCTCTCAAGTAAGAAGCAGAATATCGGAGTAGTCCAAGCACGTCGAGGAACTTCTAGGAATATAAGCAAACCGGAGATCGAACACGAAGTTCTATCGCTGCAAAATAAGTCTTCAACAAAGCTCAAAACTCGGTACAGCGTTAGCTTATAAAAAAAATTAATCGAATCTAAGGGACAGTAAAAGGAATACATTAAACCTTAAACATTTCTAAGTCCATAAAACGATTACATTTGTGAAACATTGAAATTATTAAACCTGACTTGTTTTTAGTACAACATTATGATTTAGAAAACTGACAACAGACTCGATACAAAGGAAAATATACTAAATAGAAAGAAAAATAAGCAAGCAACTAAAGATGGTAGTCTTCATCTATAACCTCCACCGCTGAGATATTCTTAAAACCGGGTGGAGAAGACAAAGATCAAAAAGCATTACCCCACGTGGGAAAACACGAGGTTGTCTGGATCAACCATGTATTCAATCCAATGGAAAAGAGACACTTGGTAAGGTATAACAGATTCAATATGACCTATTGGTAAAAGATAGGATCAGAAACTCGGCGCAGAAGCTTCACATTTTGAATGGATATCAACAACTTAGGGAGATGTAGCAACTCCTCGAAATTACTAATTACCCAATTTAGCACGTGGAAGGTCTCAACGTCATCAACAAGGTCGGATCGGTGTGATAGTATAGAACAAAACTCATCATCTAGAAATGCCTGAATAGGCGTAAAAGTGTGAAATTCAAGACTTCCGGTAGAAAGATAAGTTGTATTTTGATTGAACCAAAAACTTTTAAAACTGAGCTAGGGTCAGAGCTACACTTACCCCAGCTAGGATCATGAAAACCAAAATGATAAAAGATAATCATTAAAACTCAGCAATATTTCAAATTCCGCAACACAAAGGTATTTTGTAAACAAAATGGAGGTTGAGAGTATGATGGGTTTAGAAAAAGATATATAAGGATGGTAAGAAAAGATAAAGGGTGGGTAAGAAATTGTGTTTTGGGTGGGTATTGTTTAAGGGATTGGGTAGGGTGGGAGAGTGAAATAGATGGAAAGAAAGAGAGGGGATGAAAGAATGGTTAGAAATGTGAATTGTGAGGCAGATTGGTGAGAGAATAGAAAGGTTGAAGGGTGAAAAGCTACAAAGGAAAGGATAAGGGTAGTTGCAGAACGAATTGCACACAACTTTGGATTTTCACTTGGATCGCCATTCTAAAAAGTTTTGGGAGTTGACCAAAAAGCGTTCTTGTTCGCACCAATCATTCTCTGTTACATTTTCAATAATTCCCAAGCTCTCTTAATGCTTCCATCTTAAGGTTGATTGCTAAATTTCCTTTTCTTTAGCAATTTCTCGACTCTCCTACGGAACTCTACTTCATGTGGCCTATATTGAGTAAAAAAGTTTTGCACATCCTTAGCCCAATGGCCATCGGAACACGGCAAAATAAAAAACCTCAACATATGTCACGTTACTCTTATTTGGCTCAAAGAAAACAAAACCTAAAAAACTAAAAGGAAATCCTAAGGGTTTTAAAGAAATAGTTCTAAGTTTAAAGTCCTCAGCTCGACTTTCCAAAAAGCATCCTTGTCAGTCATCCTTCATAGCTCGCCAGACTTTGACCCTCTGAGCACTATAAGAGGTGGGCTCGTCGCTTTTGAGGATTAATACCCTTCCCTTGGTTGTGAGATCTAGGAAACGACATTTATCCATACCATTTATACAAAGCTCTTACCTCGGCTCTCGTTAAAAGAACTAGTGAATTCTAAGAAGATTTAGTCCTATGGACCCATTTTAATCACATCCTCTATAATGCTGCTTCATTATGCTCTCTCAAAATTCAACGTCTTCTTTAAATTGCGAATTCTTAAAACTACACAAATTGTTGCTCCCCTGGCCAGTTGAAGCAATCTCATGCATATGACAATGAGATTTTAACAGAACTACGAGGAACTCTTTATTCACTACTTCCTTTCAACGACTACATGTTTCCCTACACCCTCTAGATGAGACAGATTTGGGGCAGAACCTTCCACACTAATAAAATTAATCTTACAAACCAACTCCGGGCTAAAATTCATACTCAGGTTCATGTATAGGCTAACTTATGTTCAAAAAACCAAAAGATAGTAAAACATAATCAAAAAAGGTAGTACATTGCCTTCAACATTGTACCACGAATAATTCGAACCTTTTAATATTTATTTTCTCGGAGCCATCTTGGTGCTTTAAAGGTGTTGCTTCCATTGCTTTTCCCATCGTAGATTCGTAGCTCCACATGTTGCTGGGTTATTTTCACGCCCGCGAAAAATTACTGACTCAGATTATTGCTTCCCTGGTTTCTGCAAACAGAAGAAAAACAAAAAACAAACAAACCGTAGACTGACTTTAACGTGGTTTCCCATGCTGCTATCAGACCTACGGATTAAACATACAGAGATAAACAGACATATGAAATCCTAGAAAAAGTGACTGGCTCGCTGGCAGCGAGAGGCGGTCTTGCTGGGAGCGAAACCAGTTTTTTTTTTTTAATTTTTTTTAATTTTTTTATTCATTTTTTATTTTTTTAGAATCTGGAATTTTTACACAGAGCAGACAATCAGAGTGACTCAAAAACAGACAAAAAAAACTTAACATGAATAAAAAATTATTTATATATAAAATTGACCGTTGGTTCCCCGGCAACGGCCCCAAAAACTTGATGACGTAGATCAAGTGATAATAAAATACTTGACCACCATAAACCAATACTAGCAAGAGGACTAGGTCCATCGTAGTATAGCTATAGCGAATCAAGGTCGATCCCACAGGGAACCAATTGTGGGTCATTTATATACAAACAATTAATCATTCATATCAAGGACACAAAAGCGGTCTACGACCAACAAGAGACAAGAAAGATAAAGGACTCGACACGACACAACACATAAACAACGTAATTAACCTCCCCAATTATTATGTTATCGTTTGGATCTAGAGATTCTATATAATTAAGCTAGACTCGACAACTATTAATCCGATTCGTATTTCTTTTATATTGGCTACGGGAGTCATCCCCTAAACTATATCTAGCTCCGGGTAGGCCATCTAGATCACTATGCTACATTACGTGACTCGCTTTTTAGGCCTACATCTCATATAACTTGCACGCTTACAAAACTAGGGATGCCGATATTAACCGTATTCCTCACCTAGGCAACATTCATGTGGTTAGGCGTACTTCCTAAGTGATCGCATCAGTCTCCGTCCCATTAACATTCACTTTTTAGGTCTCCTGTTAATCTACGATTTACGTATAACTAGGTGTCGACAATTCCCAAATACAGAACAGATCTAGATCTCGCTGAAAGTCCCGGAAGATCAATTCATGAGCCGACCTAGGAGTACTATATTGGTATTTCCTAATAAAACGTTTTAATTAAAACAGACGAGCAACGTAGCCGTAGCCATACCTACTAAGATAAGAAATTCTAAATGGACAATCTCACCATAAAGACGTGGCTAGACTGACTCGGCGAAATTCTAAATCTTAGCATTTCAACATACGTAACGGATAAAATAGAGATTCATAAAGCAATTATATAGATCTAATAAAAACACGATTGTTGATCAAAATAAAATCATACATAGATCACGAGACATAGGCGTGGGCGTGTGTGGATCCTTATAGACAAGGAATCCGCACTGCCTCACGTCGTAATCCTAAATCTACATCATTTAACTAAGAAATAACAATCTCAAACGATAAATAATAATTGGGGAATTAATTATAAAAACTAAGAGAAAATAAATACAAGAACTTACATAATTGCAGAATTTGTAAAAACCACTATGAGGAAAACTGAGGATTTTATTATAGACTGAGAGAAGTGTCTAAGGTGTCTAAGGTGTGTTTTTGCTAATGAAATAGCACAAGTATATATAGGGGTAAAAAATAGAGTTAGGATAAGCATTAACCGATCTAAAATAGGTTTCCTAAATCCAAATGAAGTCTAAAACGCGTCGAGATAATTCCAAGCTAATCCGGATAGACAGGGGGACTCGCCCCCAGCGAACAGGACTCTGGCTGCCAGCGAGTCCATCAAAACTGGATTGGCTCGCTGGCTCTTGTATCCCGTACTTCTCTTCTCGTGCTGCTTCGATATTTATCCTTAATTCAATCTGATTCCACTTCGAATTGCCTTGAGATTTATCTTCTTCTTTGGTAGAAAATCTCCAATTTATCTCTATCTACAAAATAAACATTTATTGCACAGTAAATCGTATTTAAATGATAAAAACGGATAAATACCAAATTATATTCTATTAATCACATAACATTAAATAATCATTATACACATGTGATTTAACATAAAATATATATTATTAGGCTCGATTTAAGGATAATGTTGATGACTTTTACGGGTATATTTTGACCGTCATCAGAGATCACGGTTTGGTTAAATCTCTAACTTTTAGGCAATCACCCCTAAATTTCTCAGCTTTGCGGTGAAAGTTAAACTTTCCTATTCATTCGACTCTTCTCCGTGTAGTTCCAATTACTCCCTCTGTGCCTGTGATACTCAGGTGGTTCTACAAGAATTTCAACAGAACTGGAGTATCAAACTCCATTCATAGGGTTATGGCTTTTAAACCAACCTCTATGATCAGGATCCTACTCAGCCCACGAAGGACTATAGGTCATCAATCTACCCTATAGGCCGTATGGTCCTGCAATGGGTAATGGACAAACCACACTCCCACTGCGTTCAGGGTGGATTGATATACTGATCTAGTTTAGTAGTTTTTATTAGTCTTATCACCAACTGCCAGTGTTGGATGTGGACCGAACAAATCGCTTAGTAACATCTTAAGTACAAATACTTCAAGATCCAAGGTTGTAAATATAGACATTTATCATTTAGTGCTTGAAGTCATTCTCTCGATTTTTCGAGTTTTAAACCAACCTTTTCAATGCGATATTTCACGTTCGAACGTGTACGTGAAATATCTTAATGCATAAATGAGTAAAGGTTGGTTATAAAACTCGAAAAATCGAATTGACTCCTTAAACCACAAACTCGGTCATCTTTTAGAGTTTATAAATAACAACCGTTATTTTGCAACCAATATCTTAAATGAGTTCAGCAGCATATCGTAGCACATTAATAACTTTGTAAGGCAAATTTGTGGTGTATCCCTTAGTGAAAACATTTCACTGGGACGCAGGCCGAGCATCAGTCCCGAAGACTACGCAATAACCTATTTATGAGTATGGAATACTCTATCTCTAGTGAAATCAGGGATTTCCTCCAAATATTTTTGGATAAACTTACCGGAGTCTCGAATAGTTGTCAGACAGGATGTCACTACTTCAAAAGCTCCCACTAGCTTGTACCTTTCAAATGACCCCGAAGGTCAATATGAACAAGCTATGTAACTTCTTTAAATATATTACCCTTTCCCGAATTGTTCCTTTGAGACAGTATTCCTTTGACTGGGAGATAGGAATCACCCTAAGCCGGTCTTCAGATCTTGTCGTTTAGGGAATATGCACTAATTAATAGTATATAAAGAAGTGTTTATCTAAATACGGAAACCATTTGCGTTTATATTGTTTAAGATGTGTTACATATACCTATTCAACATTTCTTAGTGGTTCTGACTTTATCAAACAAAAGTCCGAGTCTTGGATTCGTGCTACGAATGTTATGTTCATCGTCAATAAGACAAACAAATTATCCTATTGAAAATGAATACGTTCGTTCCAACAAATCCGAAAACAAAAAATGGATTTTCTGTGATACTCAAGAATTGAATCCGAGATTCATTTCCTTATATCAATCCCACTAGTCTATCTGAAATAACTGCCCGTTGTCTATTTTATTTATCGTTTAATGCAAAGCTACTTAGTTCTTCCAAAGAACTTTAGCTTTCGAGAAAATTACTAAGGATGCATTGGTCAGTGATCCGAAATCACTTTCCTTATCCTCTAATTTCCAATTTATTAATTTTCCGGTTTAGCCTTAAAACTACTTAGTTTAGATGACTAACCCGTATAAACATTCTTTCCCATTCTCGACTTTCCTTAAATGGAAACAGTCTTGAACTAGCAGTTCGTTCGAGTAAACACTACTCTTGAACTGTGGGATGTTCAGTGTTACTTGCTTGGACTATCGATTTTTCTAATCATCAAATCAGAAGACCAGAGCTCCCACTAGTTTATCAGTTCCAAATACCGTCTAACTAGCAACACTTTGTATTTATGATTTTTCAAAGATTAGAACATCACCTAGAACTAAGCTCCCACTAGTTTATCAATTCCAAATAATATCTAACTAGCAATGTTGTGTTCATGATGTTTCAAAGATTATGAAATCTCCAGAACTAAGCTCCCACTAGTTTATCAGTTCCAAATACGTACTGTGTAACTAGTAACGCTTTATTCTTGTTTTTCCAATGAATGGAAAAACTCTTGTGCAGTCCATTACAAATTTCTAATGATTCAGATAAACAAAAAATCATAAGGCTAAGGCTCCCACTAGATTATCGGCTCCAAATACCGTCTAACTAGCAACGCCTTATGTATATGATTTTCCAATTTTTCAATTTAGAAATTTGTTGGGTAATTACTCTTTTAAAATTCACTAAATGAATTTGTCTGATAGTCCTATATCATCTTTTGTAAACTAAGTGTGGTCGTCTCTCGTTCAACACGAGTGACACCCGTGACATACCTATACTATGTCACTTAAGTTTTTAAAGGCTCAAGAGAAAATCTTTTCCTGAAAATTAACTGCATTTATTGATAATTACAACGTACTTGTTACTCTCCACATTTTTTAATGAAGTCCTATTACTAACAGTTTAGTAGCCTAGAGATTAAAGTTGTAAAATAAACATGACAGAAAGTTAAATTCAAAAATAAATTTTCACTACTAGATTTTTATTTTAGGAATAATAAACTATAAAAAAAAAGTTTATCCTACCATTCCAAGGATTTAACCTCGCACCTCAGTGCCTCCGTAGGGTAGGTCAAAGAGGTGACGGTTAAACTGAGACAATCTCTCTCAATGATTAAGCTTCGAGAATCGAACATCTCATGGGAATCAGACATCCCGGACCTTAATCATCGATTACCTTCCTTTTCTAGCCTAGATATTTCAAAAATATCCATAAAGAGTGTGACCTACTATATCAGATCTCAAAGTACGCCCCGAGTATGCCGCCGTAGGGTTCCTCAGTGACTTGACGAGTACCCAAAATCTTATCTTTTTGGAGACCAAGCCTTGAATTTTGATAGGGGTGAACACCATCCGTAGGGGGCGAAATCAAAGCGGCGCGAGGCGTCACCCTTCTCTCACATGCTTGCATCTATAGTAGAGGCCTTGGGGTTGGCTGTCGCCTTCCCCGCTCCCACTCAATAATTTGAAAATGTGGTGGGTTTACTAATTACGGTTTCAGCTTTGACAATAAGAAACAATAAATCAAAGTACTCCGAACAGGGTCGGTTAAGTAGGCAAGCCTACGCCGTCTTATTCGTTGGAACATATGTGACAGTTCAGGCCAATCCGGCAAGAGAAGCCCCGTTTAGCCCGAAGGCTTATCGGCTATGCTAAGTCTTATCGAACTACTGTAACGTACATCACACGTGGAGGGGAGTCGATTGAGCCGAAGCTCGGTTGAATTTGCCCAACCATGGTTAGACCATTTCCGAACCCATGCACTAAGATTTTTCGATTTCTAAATTGTCAACCAAAAGCGCAATCTCGTTTCTGTTTAAGGTGGGTTCACCGAAAACTCAACGATTTATCTAAGTGGGATTCACCGAGAATCCATCACTAAAATCGTAACGATTGACAAAACCCGGTTCCTCGGTTTTTATAATTAGTTACTTATTTATTAACTACCACATATTAATTAAATAAGTCTTTAAACTAATTATACGAGTTATACATGCCTAATTTATTCGAAATAAACTAGCTACATGTATGCATTGGAGTGGAATCATGATATGATGCATGTCATGGCAATTTTCCGGTTATATCATGCAATTTTCGATCATACACGAAAAAAATAACAGAAAAGTAAACACCGATATGGATCGTTGGTACCCCCGACTAACCTATTTTCTAAGGAAAAGTAAAAACTTAATCTAATATTCGAGTCTTGAACTTTGAATCTTGAGCTCGAACCGCCGGATCACGAACACCCGAGAGGAGAAAGGCTTTTAAATTAAATAAATCCAATTTATTTATAATTATAACACCCCCCCCCCCCCCCCCCCCCCCCTTTTTATTGTGGCGGCTAAATAAAAAAAAAGAATTCCAGATTTTTTTATTTTTTTTTTTATGTCGGCTGAATAAGTCGGCCAGTATATTAAAAAAAAATACAGATTATAAAAAAAAAATCAAACAGCCGCATGTTTACCCTAGCCGCATGTTTACCCTAGCCGCAAGCTAGGGTTTTAATAAAAAACTTTTGCGGCGGCGGTAAGCGCCGCTACAGGTGCTGCTGCCACTAATTTAAAAAAAATAGAAGCTGTTGTGACGTTTTTAGCCGTTTCTCCTTGTTCATACCTTGGGTTCCGCCTTGATCTTCATCTTCTCTTCAAGATCTTCATATTTCGAGCCCGGAAAAAAAAATTACAACAAAGATGCTATTTTTTTTTCGATTGTATAAAAAAAATAAATACAAATCCTATGCTCAATTGGTACTAATCAAAAGAGCTACAAAATAGATCTACGGGTAAACAATATCAACCCCAATCCATATCTTCAACCACAACAATCACAAGACATCAACATGATATTTTCGAATCATCATAAAACGAAAATAAAAAACAATCTAACATGCTTATTCCACTCCTTAGATCTAAAATTTACATACTTTGATTGATAGATCAAAGGCTTTGATACCACTTATTAGAATGTAATATTGCCGGATGGATCAAGATCCACCCGATTACGCAGCGAAAAGTACAAAAATCTAGATCTAACAACCAAAATACATAAAATAAATAAATCTAACCTACGAGGGGGTTAGATTGCTTACCAGTTTATGGTGAATAAACTCCAAGAACAATCATCAATCCTAGATCCAAGCCAGATGAGAAGCCACAGTCTTCCAACGTGTGTCTCCAAGCACCACCAGGTGGATGGTGTTTCAAGCCGCCGGACCTCCTCGATATGCTACCGGAATAATCCCGAGGATTATCCCAACTCAAAACCCTTAGCAAAATAGCCGAAAAATCTAAGCTATTTTGCTTCTAATATGGCGTGTTTATTAGTGTGTCAAAAGACTTGGGAGAACTCTCTTTATATAGGAGAGTAATCCTTGTCCTCCAAGGATTTAATAATTAAGAGATAATTATTAGATTAATCCTTATTCCAAATAAAAGATAAATAAAATAATTATCCCAAACAAATTAGGATAAATCATATTATTATCTAATATTTCATTAATTATCAATTAACAAATAAAAGATAAATCACACATTAAATAATTATCCAAGAAAACTAGTTCATTGATAATTAATTAACCCAAATATGCGCCCCACCCTAATTAAATAAGGTCCATGCGCATTTTTGACACATTGGGCCAAGTCCATGAAAAATTTCTTTTCTATGTATTTAATTATCTGGTCCAACTAAACGATTAATCCACATATCAATTAAATAGTCCAATCCTACTATTTAATTATAATTGAGGTGAAATGACGAGAAATCGTATATGCTATATTAGTAGCCACGTCGGGGACCATGGACCCATATTCAGCAGCTACAATAAATTAAATAAAATTATTCGTCAGACCGAACAATTATATTCAATCTATTAATTCCGGGATTACACCACCATAAACCCGAAACTGAACTCTTCCGAATATAGATAACTTATACTCAACTATGAGTTGATAAGCGTCCACTGATATAATCATTACATACGGATAAATCCTCCATAAACTGTTCACTTCGATTCGGGATATCTCCGTAAACCCTTCTCGAAGCATATTATCCTTATTTACCATTAACCCCCTAGTGATCAATTAGTTCATAACCAATATGATATGAACTGGGCCCATCGATCAGTTTCTAGAGTTAACAAATAAGGGAACTGTATGTCTACTTCCCGAGGGAAGGAATGGATTCCATATTTATGAGAGCACAGACTACTCACTCATCCTAGAATAGAGCCAACGAGAAGTGTTGGACCACATACTGCGAAGTGATCATAACTAACACATCAAACCCTACCCTAGTCTAAGCAGTCGTTTGTGATCACCTCAGGATTGAGATTACTCCATATATGATCATCTTGTGATTCGATAAGACTTCTCGATTACGGAATTATATCGAGAACTCAAATCAAATCGGTCCGATACTATATGATCATCATCATATATAAATGCCCCACTAGGTACCTTATTACCGACAGTCCGGATAAGACTGTCACACCGAAAAGTGTTCTGGGCGCATTAATAGCAAATTAATCATGAGACCCGTACTCAGATTAATAAACGCTACGGACTAAGTTAATTTTAAGTACATCTCACTAACTCAATCCTCTTGTGTATAGCCATACACTGGGTTATGTGATTACATAAACGAGGTATTTATGGTTTTCAGTAGTGTCTTAATTATAAGCATACATGCATATAATAAGATGAATTATTAATTTTGTCCTAAAACAATTACATAATTGTCTTTCGGACACTACACCTAACAATTATGTGGCAGAAATGGCAAATAGATCTCTTCTCCAACTCTTTCTCTCCCTTTTATGCTTGCAAAGATCTTCAAATGATGTGAAAGGACGTGATTTGGGGAGGAGTTATAATCCCCACAAATTGCGATAATCAAGGCATGACGCTACGGTTGACGGAAGATGAGGCGTTAGTACGTCGTGACGTCATGATGCAGTGCCACGATTGGTTGGAGTTACAGGTGGCAGACGAAGCGTTAGTGCTTTTTCCAGCCCAAATAATGATCCAACTCGAAGAGGATTTCAAAATGGCATATTTGACCTCGGACAACGGGAGTCGCCTCTCTCATGTCTGGGGGGCTTATGACGATACAGGGTTTCACCCCTCCACGTGTCGTCTCACAGTTGGTCCCCGCAATATGAATAAGTACCAAGGTACGCATGTCGATGCCCAGACTCGAGGCTACGACGATCGACATTCGAGCAGTGTAGGATAAGGTTCCCAAAGTCGATTACCTCAAGTCGGTTATGTCGGCGTCGAGGACAGAGTCCGCACCAGCTACGAAGGCCCGTTATCAGCATGATAACTTGGGCAAGCGGCATGGCCCACGAAAGGTAAATATGACAACAGCTAAAACCGACCTAATATTAGGGTTAGGGGATGCATTATCATTATAAATACCACGTTCCAGAAACTACGTAAGGCTTGATTCCTGGACAATTACAGGATATATACATAGGCAATCTAAGACAAGTTCTTAGACTCAGCCGCAAATCATTAAACCAACCACGACGTCTTGAGGCATTAGGGGTTTGGGTGTTCATCACTAGATTCATTCAGCCCGAATTAATTAGGTGACATAATTTGTCATCGTCAGAGAGAAATTTGGAACAATCCAAAAGACGTACAAATTAGAATTAGATGCAATGAAAATAAATGAGGAAGGTTGGGTTTATATAGGGAGGCAAAAGTTAGCTCTTAAGTCGGCTTAGGGAAGAAAACGTCCATTATCCTCGTCGAGTTTTTTTTTCTTTTCTTTTTTTCCTCGGAATCCTGGTAATTTCTTATGATTGGCTGATGTTTTTGTTGAACAAGTTTCATTGGCTGATTTAGTTACAAATAGAAGTTGTTTGTGTTTCTTTTCTTTTTGAGGGGCAATTATTATTATTATTGCGGAATCCTCGTAGTATCATCTGACTGGCTAATGTTTTAGTTGAAGAAGTTTCATTGGATGATTTGGTTACAAATAGGAATTTTGTGCTTCTTTTCTTTTTGAGGGCCAAATTTTCTTTTTCTTTCTTTTTTTTTTATAATTTTATTTTACAGAATCCTCGAATTTCTTTGAGGGCCAATTTTTTCTTAAAAGGGAATCCTCGTAATTTCTTGTGATTGGCTGATATTTTAGTTAAAGAAGTTTCATTGACTGATTTGGTTGAAAATAAAAGTTTTGTGCTTCTTTTCTTTTCGAGGGGTTTTTTTTGAATAAAAAAAAAGGGTTTTATTTTTTTTTGTCGGAATCTTCGTAATTTCTTCTGATTTGGTGATGTTTTAGTTGGAGAAGTTTAATTGGCTGATTTGGTTAAAATAGGAGTTTTGTGCTTCTTTTCTTTTGGACCAATCATTTAATAATTAGTCCATGTAAGGTATTGTAAGGTCCCGAAGAAAAAAAGCAACCCAATTTTGATAGAATTGATTTAAGATCTATACGGTGAAATTAAATATTGATATATAGTTGTATTTGCTTTTATTATGCTTCTAAGTGGATTTGTTGCAGAGATATGTCGTTAAAATGACTTCTACGTGGAAATTGATTCACGGTGGGATATAAAATTGTTTGTGTTATTATAAATTTATGCGGATAGTATTCGGCCCAAAGGAATGATATTATTTGGCAGAACTATAAATATAATGTCGTGATAAATACGTGACTCTCTCTACAGTGGCAGTTGGTAACGATTTGTTTTTCCCAAATGGGATGCATACTGTTGCCAGTTACGGTTTATGACAATATTCTTGAACTTTCAAGTAGGCAACCTCAACATCCTCAAGAACCTATATGGAAGCAGTATGAGCATATGAGGTACCACGTGAGAAATCGGTGGCACCACAACTTTGGAACTCCACTAGAGAAATAGGGTCAACAATTCAGTATGATTATATTGTTTACCTCTTTAAGCATAAGGTCCTGGCATTATGGAGGACGATCCGGTTACCGTTCCCCAAGCCATGGAAAGCTCAAACTCTCATAAGTGGATTGATGTTACGCTATATGAGATGAAGTCAATGAAGGACAATGACATTTAGGATCTTCTACCATTACCAGAAGGATCGAAACCCGTTGGTTGTAAATGGACATTTAAGACCAATAGGGATTAGATGGTAATGTGGAAAGATATAAGATTTGTCTTGTCATTAAGGGATTTACTCAAAAGGAGCATATGTTATACAAGGCTTTCTCTCTGGTTTCTTTGAAAGGCTCTTCCAGGTTAATTATGGCTCCACTTGCTCATATGGATTATGAGTTACATTAGATGGATGTAAAGACAATGTTTCTTAGTGGTGACATTGATGAAACATTGATTTGGTGCTGCCAAAAAACTTTGCATTTGGTGATGCAAAGAATATGGTTTGCAAACTAAAGAAATCAATCTACGGACTCAAGCGGTTCTCCCGTCAATGGTATGTTAGATTTCATCAAATCCTTGTCTCATTTGGTTTTGAGTCAAATTCGGTTGATGAATATATCTACCATAAGTTTAGTGGGAGTAGGTTCATACTCTTGGTTTGACATGTCGATGATAACCGGTAACGATATAGATTTCGAGCGTGAAACTAAATCATTTCTCTCGTCCAGATTTGAGCTGAAAGATTTAGGTGACGCTGATTTAGTTTTGAGATCCATGTATATCGGGATTATTCCTGAGGTATTATTGAATCATTATAAACAGACTATATCGATAAAGTTTTCTTAAGAGATTTGACATGCTGGAATGTAAACCACGTGGTACCCATGTGTCTAAGTGAGACAAACCCAGTCTCAAACAGTGCCTTTTCTAATGATTTAAAGTAGAGGAAATGCAGAAGATGTTGAAATAGTGTCCTAAACCCAATGGGTTGGACCGGATCCGGCCGGGTCGGATCATTTCTACTATTTCTTTATGTTTGTACATAGATAAATGGTTTTTCTGTTATTATATATTTGTTCATTTAACGGACCAGTTATGATATTGTATATATAATAATGTCCCTTGTGTCAAACTGATAAAGAGAAACCATGATAGTGATTATGGTTGATGAGATCTCGACTCACATTAAAAGGTTTGATACTTAAATGTCTCTAGTTGCATGTGCTATTAAGTGGGACATTAATAGTATGATTAGACTAGCACGTATTAAATGTCTTCTATCTTGTGAATATAGGGATAGATCTCGTATATCGAAGTGTAGGGACACTTGTACTGTACGTGGACGTGTATTAGATAATGCATACGTTATACTGGCCCACTTACTTTATTAAGTGTCGCACTATGTGGCGGTTGTGTAATTATCCTGAGACCGGAGTCTTCATGGCATCACGGTGTGGATTGTCATACTTCGACACTATTGAGGTTTCTCCTAGCCGTGGGACGATCATGTGGTAGTGATTGGATGTGATACTGAAGCATGTGTAGGATTCATGTTGCTTGTTCGGAAATCGCGTATCCTAATAGTAGGAGTAAATATCCGAAAAGGCCTTCTTATAAGGAATGTCTAGCTCTCGTGAATCTTTGCAAAGTGGGAGGAAATGAGTTACCTCGAGAGAGCATGATGTCCAGATTATAAGATACGATCGTTAATGTATTGACACTCGAGATATGACTGTATGAATATTATAACAGCGATAGAATTTTATTTACACGGTAACCATTTCGCATTAAAGGTTGTAGTCATAGCATTTGACTCTTTCATATGATTGGGGGTCGTGGACGTGTTGCTAGACGCTATCCATGATCGTTAGGTATGAAGGGTATTTTAGTAAATGCACTCTGTGTCTACGGCCAAGATATTCGGAAACCTATCAGGTCATATACATATGAATAACTAGCCGGAATTAATTTGTGGTTATAGAGATAACCGGATGAGGATTTATTTGTACATACTATAAATTGCTATAGTGATAAATAATATGGTGATATTTATTTATTATGAATAAATATAATACAAGATATTAATTATGTTGATTAATATATATATATATATATATATATATATATATATATATATATATATATATATATATATATATATATATATATATATATATATATATATATATATATATATTGGTCGAAATTATGTGTATTGTGGTATACATGGATTTTGCAAATTAATTAATCATAGTATTATATTATTATTAATATTGGATATTAATATATATATATGTGTGTGTGTGTGTGTGTGTGTGTGTAGTATATATATGTGATATATACACATGTATAATTGACAAATATATTTATGGTAATATAATAAAAATATATTCAATATAAGATATTGACAATATATATCCTGGAAATTATTTAATATAAGATATTAAATATATGGCATATATGATTTTAAGGAAAATCCTTAATAAGATTAAGGTAAGTATTTAATGAAATAATCAATCAATTATCTAATTGATTTATTAAATTCTTATTCTATTTGAAAAATAGTTTCTTGTTCCCCACTACACTCCAAGACATCTTAGCGCCACTTTCATCTATTTAAGGGGAATTGTGTCAAGCTCTTTTGTATCACAATATTCTTGCAATATTCTAGTGAAAGAAAGAAAGGGTTCTTGAGAGAGTTTTTGTGGGAAGAAGAAAAGGCAACCTAGCTGTCGATTTTTTCCGGTAGCAGTCCTTCGAGGATTCCGGCGGTTGTTCGTGTGGATTACCGCTAGAGGCCGGACACTTGGACGGCTCGGTGCTTGGACCAACAACCGTAGACGATAATGCTTCGATCTTTTAGATCGTCCAAGGTAACTTTCTCGTTATTGTAGTTGGCCGAGAGCCTTTTTGAATATATCTGCCAATCGAACGGAGGTGCATGGAAACATAGGATGGAGAAATGAGTCCGAGCTGGATAGCATCACATACAAAATGACAGTCAGTCTCAATATGTTTGTACGATTGTGAAACACTGGATTTGCAGCAATGTTTAAAGCCGCTTTACTGTCATAATACAATTTCATGGGTCTTAAATCATGAACTCCCAAATCAAGAAGTAATGCGTTCTTATCCATTTTAGTTCGCATGTGGTAAGAGCCATAGAGCGGTATTCGGCTTCGGCTAAGGACCGAGACACAAAATGTTGATTCTTAGTGTTCTAGGACACCGGTGAATTACCAAGAAAAACAAACCAACTGGTCAAAGATCTTCGTGACAAAGGACAGCCTGCCCAATCAGAATCGCATCAAGCATGCAACTGAAGATCAGAATCGGAGCGCATGAGTAACCTTTGACCAAGACTCCTTACAAATAACGAACAGCCCGTAAAGCGGATTTCCAATGTCTTTCACGTGGTTGTTGCATGAACTGAGCCAACATATGGACACAATAAGATAAATCTGGGCGTGTGGCAAAAAGATAAAAAAAAAAAGTTGCCCCACTGAGCGACGATAGGGCTCTGGATCCAAAAGAAATGGGCTATCATTATAAGACAAACTGTGATGTTTCTCCATGGGGTAAAGCTTTGGGTTTAGAGCCAAGAATTCCGCTCTCGGAAATAATGTCAAGAGCATACTTGCATTGGCATAGAATATGCCAATGGGGCAACTTCAATCCCCAAAAAATATTTTAAAGCCCTAAATCCTTCAAGTGAAAACATTGACTTAGATATTGTTTGAAAACTTGTACAGATGTATGATTGTTCATAGAAATAACAAGATCATCAACATACACTAAAACATGGATCCTGAATTTCTTCATGTGCAAAGTGACAATGAGTAGTCCGAATACGACTGAACAAACCCATAACTATGCAATGCAACGCCAGTTTGAAAAACCAACAACGAGGTGCTTGACAAAGACCATAGAGGGATTTTTTTTCAAGCAACATACCATCCTATCACGACGATCACAAAATCCCATGGTAAGGTCATATAAACTTCATCAAGATCCCCATGTAGAAAAGCATTGTTGACATCCATCTGATGAAGTTCTCAATTCTTCGTGGCGGCAACTGCCAAGAATGTGCAAACAATAACCTATTTCTCCACGGGAGTTGTTGTCAAGTGTGACTTGATCTCTACGTCTAGATTATGGAAAGCTATCTGGTAGTCCACTGAGTGATAGGTTGCTGACTAGAGTGTTGTTCAAGTCTGCGGAAGTCAGCTGGGTGAAGTCGGTTGAGATCCTTCTGTCGGCAGATTAGTCTGTTGAGTTGTTGAATATTGTTGAGCTATGTGTCTGAGTATTGGTTACTGAACTGAGTGGAGTCAGCAGTGCTGGCCCTTATCTGGGGCATTTATGGGAATTCCGACAATGTAACTTCGGCGGGTAGGGTGTAGGAGTTCGAGGCTATAAATACCCGTTATTGTAATCAATGCAAGTGTGAAAAATCTTTTAAGACTTCAGTGCATAGTAAAATTTCTATGTTTCTGTCCGTGGAGTAGTCTACACAATGCCGGAAACCACGTTAAATCATTGTATTCTTCTTGTTTGCGTAAACATTGTTGATTGTTTACTTTTTAGATTGCTTATGTTTGTTACCTTTACTTGCTATCCGTTATAACAAAATGGTATCAAAGTGTTGGTTTTCTTGGAAATCTCTACAGTTGAATAAATTTCATCTTCACCAAGACCGTCATTGGTTCTAGGATTTTGTGATCAAAAGACCTATTCTTTAGCAAGAAAGATGTCTGCAATTAACATAAAAATTGACAAGTTAACAAAGAGAAACAGTTTCAGTTTATGACAGATCAAGATGCGGGCCTTGTTGAAACAATAAGGGTTGTGAACTCCTTTATCCGGTAAAAGGGATATCAGTTCTGATGAGATGGAAAGTCTAGAAGAGAAAGCACATTTAACCATCATGTTGCGCTTGACTGATGATTTTATAACTGAATTTGCTGAGTAAGACACCGCTACTGGGTTGTGGTTAAAGCTTGAAAGCCTGTATATGACTAAGTCATTAACCAACAAGTTGCTTCTGAAGAAACGTCTGTTCAGTTTAAGGATGCATGAAGGTACTTGGTTGATAGATCATCTTGATCGGCTGAATGCAATATTACTTGACTTAAGGAATATTGATGTTAAGATTGAGGATGAAGATGCAGCTTTAATCATGTTGGTATCATTACCAGCATCATATGAGAACTTTGTACAATCCTTTATTGTTGGGAAGGAGACAATGGCTTTGGAGGATAGGTTAGCTTTACATGCCAATGAGCTGAAACGCAATGCAGCAGGCACAGACAGTCAAGTTGCTTTGGACTAGTAGTCAACAGCAGCAGTGGGAATGGGCATGGACAGGAGAAGAAATCCAAGAAATATGAGTCCAAATGTCCTAAGTCCACAGATGTCTATAATAACTATAATAAGCATGGACATTGGAAGTCCAACTGTCCAAAAAAGAAATGGCACCATGAGAGCAATTATGGCACAGCTGCTGTGGCAACTGAGCACTCAGATGAGGATCTGGTTCTGGTAGCTGGGGACTCGGCACATCATGCTGATGTGTGGATCCTAGATTCTTGATTATCTTATCATATTTTTCTACAAATGGTGTGGTTTTCTACTTATGAGCAGATAGATGGAGGACATATTTCTATGGCCAACAGTAAGGTCTGCAAGATAGTCAGAATCGGCTTAGTTCAGTTGAGGATAAAGGATTCTAGATTCTGCACACTGAAATATGTTAGACATGTTCCACAGATGACCAAGAATTTGGTATCTCTTAGTCTACTAGACAGGAAGGGGTTCAATTTCAAGGGTGAAAGTAGAGTGTTGAATGTCTACAAAGATTCAGCTTTGGTCCTCAGAGGCATCAATAGGGGAACTCTGTATATATTGCAGGGATCTATTGTATCTGGCTCTTCTGTTGTTGCATCTTCAGCAGTTCACCGGTCACAGCAGACCAAGTTGTGGCAAATGAGACTGGATCATATGAGTGAAAGGGGAATGCAAGTTCTTTCTTCAGCATTTCTTCTTGGGGGTATAAGGTCAAGACTCTGGACTTTTGTGAGAACTGTGTGTTTGGGAAGCTACATAAAAACAAGTTCTTAGCAGGCAAACACAACACAAAGTCATCACTTGATTATATCCATTTTGATTGCTGAGGTCCATCAAAGGTGGACACATTGGGTGGTTACAAATATTATGTGTCCTTTATTGATGACTATTCGAGGATGACTTGAGTGGTGATTATGAAACACAAAAGTGATGCATTCAGTTGTTTCAAGTAGTGGAAGGCTCTAGTGAAGAATCAAACAAGCAAGAAGATCAAGAGGCTTCAAACAAATAATGGTCTGGAATTCTGCTGGTCTGAGTTTGATGAATTCTGCAGGAATGAGGGTATTTCCAGACAACGTACGGTCAAGAATACTCCTCGTCAAAATGGGGCAGCTGAGTGGCTAAATCAAACACTTCTAGAGAGAGCAATATGTATGCTTTCTAATGTTGATAAGCTGGGTGTCTAAATCAAACACTTCTGGAGAGAGCAATATGTATGCTTTACAATGCTGGTTTATCAAGGAGATTTTGAGTAGAGGCTTTCAGCACAGCATGCTACTTCATCTACAGGGGACCTCACACAGGGTCAGTCTCAAGACACCAATTGGGATATGGTCAGGCAGGCTTTGCTGACTACTCAGTTCTAAAGGTTTATGAAAGAACAGTCTACTACCATGGTAGTGAGGGTAAGCTGGATCCAAGAAAGTAGTGTTTGTAGGGTATGAAGATGGGGTGAAGGGCTATATATAGAATTTGGTCATCAATACAAATCATGGTCATACTCGACAGAGATGTGGTTTTTGATGAGAATTCTATGCTCAGTGATAGAATATACCATAGCAAGAAGGTCTTTAATAATGTTCTTGTTATATATTTTAGAGTTTGTCATTTTTGTATATAATAATAATAATAATAATAATAATAATAATAATAATAATAATAATAATAAGTTTACAAAGATAATGTACTGTATTTATGTCCTTTTTAACACATTCCCCTGAGATTATTTAAGCACAATCATTTGCGTGTCCAATTGGGTACATAAATTAATTAATTAACTAATTAAAGATTTTTGGGAAAAAAAATTGTGGATCCGGCACTAGTGAATTCTCTTTTTTTTTTTTTTTTTTTTTTTTGAGAGAGACGGCACTAGTGAATTTCAAAGATTAAATTTGAAAATTGTATTTGAATCAGCATATAGATTAATTGTGCCATATATATCAAAACAGATATACAGAGATCTTGAAAGCAAAAACATTCAGTACTATTACTAATAATAATATAAAATTATTGATAAACAAAGACACCACATAAATCATTCAAACACATTGGAAGATCAAATACTACCAGATCGTTCGTCAAAAAAAAAAAACTACCAGATCGGAGAGACTATTATAATTAAGAATACAGAGACAAGACATGAAAAGTAACTAGCTTCTTAAGCACGCTCTCCACGAATACGCTTAGCAAGCTGAACATCTTTAATCATAATAGTGACCCTCTTGGCATGGATAGCACATAAGTTTGAGTCTTCAAACAAACCCACCAGATATGCCTCCGCCGCCTCCTGCAGAGCCAGGACTGCATGGCTTTGGAATCTCAGATCGGTCTGTCCCAACCAAAATATTATGTTAATTAATACTGCAAGAAGAATCCCATGAGAACGAAACGAAAGGTAAAGCGTAAGTAGAAAGAAAAAAGAAAAAAAAAACATAGGATTTACCTTGAAATCTTGTGCAATTTCACGGACCAAACGCTGAAACGGCAATTTCCGGATCAAAAGATCGGTGCTTTTCTGGTATTTGCGGATTTCACTGTTGAACGATGGACAAATATAATTACAGGTTTTGAATATATAGTCATAATTAAATATCTCATTGCCAGATTAATTAGTTTAATAAGAATCAATCACAACAACTAAATATATATATATATATAGCAGTAATAATTAATTAATTACCGGAGGGCAACGGTTCCAGGACGATAACGGTGAGGCTTCTTAACACCACCGGTTTGGGGAACGTTCTTTCTTGCCGCCTGTAAATTAAATGCAGTAATTCAAAAGGAAAATCAATTAATAGGTCAAGGTTTTAAACCCTAAATTTCCAAGGGGGGCTTAAAATTAAACCATTGGAGAAGATATATACAATTAATCGAAGACAGACAATTAAAATACGTACCTTGACAGCAAGGTTCTTTCTCCAAAACTTTCCTGAGTTTCCTCCGTGGGATTGACGGGCAGTTTGCTTAGTACGAGCCATTTGTTCAACTACTGTACGTTTAATTACCTTAAATTAAATATAATAATTAGATAAATTAAATGCACTAGAACAACAATCAAGGTAAATTTACAAACAAAGAAAAAAAAATTTTAATTTGAAATCGAAAAAGAAAAGAAGATTAAAAACTAACCAGACTTGACAATAAGATATTTATGAGGCAGAAACTTGAGAAAGGGCAGAAGACGACGATTGATGTGATGAGAACTAACGAGGAACCATATATATATATATATATAGGGATCTTAGTCGGTTATGGAAAATCAACGATTCTCGTAGTATGTTCTGATTGGCTTATATTTTTGTTGAAGATGTTTGATTGGCTGATTATGGATACAACAAAATTGAACTCTCTGTGCTTTAATTGCTTTCTTTCGTTTTTATCGGAATTAAACAAACACTTCTTCTATTCTATCGTGTCCTCCTCAAAAATTGATTGCACCAACGATTAGTATAAGCGATTCATAGATGAGGATATATTCGCAATCAATGGTGTAATCCATCATATTATGATTTTTTTTTAACAGCAAAATATATTAATTAATATAAATTCAGGAAAAAGGTGAGAGCCAAAGCAGCAGTACCATATATATAGAAAACAATCATGCACCTTAAAACGACCAACCGAGCCCCAAATCAGAACGTATGCACTCAAAACTGATTAAGAGAAGGCACCAAGTTAAAGGGATTCTTTTTCCACCTATTCCAATCTCCATTAAGGTTGGTACATGTTCCTTGAATCCAAGTAAAACTCCACAGTTGAGTATCATTTAATTAATATTATTCCATTAGCATCATAATTAAGGCTTTTAGTGAAAGATAATGGTATTTCTAGCCAACCAAAGGCACCAAAGACCAACCCTCTCTATAACATCCCAGAGCAAATGAAATTAAAGAGCAATAGCAGAACTAGAAGTAGACGAATAGAAGACGTTCCAATCCGTAGGAACCATTCTAGACGGGCAACCAGTGGCGGACCTACATACAGCCAACTGCCCCCCCTTAATCCAAAAAAAATACACTAAAATTTGTACGATACATATAGTTTGCCCCCCTTAAATTTTTTATTTGCCTTTAAAAAATTTATTGCCCCCTTATTCGAGATCCTGCGTCCGCCCCTGCGGGCAACACCGATTATAAATCGTATTCCTTAACAGTTAACACCTTAGTAAAGGTACAGAGTAAGAATAAGGGATTCACTTCCTCCCTCCGTGCACGAATTACAAAAAGGACATGCTAAAGTTTTTTTTTTTTTTTTTTGAGAAGAGAACATGCTAAAGTTGTGAAAGTCAATTGTGCAGTGAGGTCGTGACTTGATCAATCCGGTGTAATTTGGAAGTCAGCTGAGTGATGGTCAGCGGAGCAAATGTATTCAAGTCTGTGAAAGTCAATTGGTGAGGTCACCGATTTTCTTCGTGGAGTCGACGCAGCCTCACCGAGGTCCGCCGAGGTTTTGGATCTGAGTTTTACATCTGGGCAGTGATCTGTTGAGTTGGGTCAGCAGAGGGACCCACATCCGGAGCATTTATGGCAATCCGACAGAGATCACTTGGCGGTTAGAGTTTTAGGGATTTGTGCCTATAAATACCAACTGTAATGATCATTGTAAAGTGTATAATCCGTCTGAAATTCAGCGCATGATAAAATATCTCTTTTCTGTCCGTGGAGTAGTCGGCACAACGCCAGAAACCACGTTAAATCTTGTGTTCTTATTGGTTCATTCTGTTATTTCTCCGTGATTGTTTACATTGCTTCTGTGTTTATTCTTTTCGCATCTGGATTCCCTCCGATCCCTTGGTTATAACAAATTGGTACAATAGAGTAGGTTTTGGGAATCATCTGTACGAACGAATTTTATCTTCACCAAGACGCTCACCGGTGCTAGGCTTCTGTGATAAAAGTTATGTTCTTTGGAAATAAAGATGTCTGCAATTAACGTAAAAATCGATAAATTTACAGGAAGAAACATTTTTTAGTCTGTGGCAAATCATGATGCGGGCCTTGTTAAAGCATCAAGGATTATGAACTCTTTTATCTGGTAAATAGGATGCCAATTCTGTAGATTATGTCAGTCTGGAAGAGAAAGCACATTCAACAATTATGTTGTGCTTATCTGATGATGTTATCACTTAAGTTGCAGAGGAAGACACAACTGCAAGTTGTGGTCAAAACTTGAAAGCCTGTATATGACTAAGTCATTAACCAACAAGTTGCTGCTGAAGCAGAGACTGTTAAGTCTTAGATGCATGAAGGAGGTCAGTTGAACACAATATTACTTGATCTCAGAAATATTGATGTTAAAATTGAAGATGAAGATGCAGCTCTAATCCTATTGGTGTTATAACCTGCATCATATGAAAACTTTATGCAGTCCTTTATAGTTGGGAAGGATACAGTGGCTTTGGAATATGTAAGGTCAGCCTTGCATGCAAGGGAGCTGAGACACAAGGCAACAGACACATACAATCAGGCTGTTGGACTAGTAGTCAGCAGCAGTGGAAGGGGACATGGACAGTCTAGGAAGAAGAACTTCAAGAAGGCAGAATGCAAAGGTCATAAACCCACAAATGTCTGTAATTACTATAAGGAGTATGGGCATTAAAAGTCCAATTGTCCAAAGATGAAAAGACACCAGGAGAGCAATTATGACACAGCAGTTGTGGTTGTTGAGCACTCTGATAAGGATCTAGTTCTAGTTGATGGGGATTCAACATCATGTTGATGTTTGGATCCTAAATTCTGGAGCATCTTACCATATTTGTCCATGCAGAGAGTGGTTTTCTACTTATGAGAAGATAGATGGTGGTTATATTGCTATGGCAAACAACAAGGTTTGGAAGATAGTGGGAATTGACTCAGTTCAGCTTAGGACAAAGGATGGTAGATTCTTCACACTGAAAGATGTTAGACATGTTCCATAAATGACCAATAATTTGGTATCTCTTAGTCTACTGGACAACAAGGGGTTCAATTTCAATGGACAATGTGGTGAGCTGAATCAAAGATTCAGATGTGACCCTCAGGGGTATCAAGAGGGGAATCTTGTATTTATTTCAAGGCTCTACGGTATCTGGCTCTGCTGTTGTGCATCCTCAGCAGTTCACCAAACACAACAGACCATGTTTTGGCATATGAGACTTGGTCATACGGGTGAAAGAGGTATGCATGTCCTTTCTTCAGCAGGTTTTCTTGGGGGATATAAGGTTAAGACTCTGGACTTTTATGAGCACTGTGTATTTGGGAAGCTATATAGAAGAAAGTTCTTAGCAGACAAACACGATACAAAGGCATCACTTGATTATATCCATTTTGATTGGTGGGGTCCATCAAATGTGGAATCATTTGGTGGTCACAGATATTTTGTGTCATTCATAGATGATTATTCAAGAATGTCTTGGGTGGTGATGATGAAACACAAGAGTTAAGCATTCAATAGTTTCAAACAGTGGAAGGCATTAGTGGAGAATCAGACAAGCAAGAAAATCAAGAGACTTCGAACAGATAATTCTCTGGAATTCTGCTAGTCTGAGTTTGATAAATTCTGTAAGGATGAGGGTATTGCCAGACATCAAACAGTCTGGAATACACCTCAACAGAATGATGTAGCTGAAAGGATGAATCAAACTATTCTGGAGAGGGCAAGATGTATGCTCTCTAATGCTGGTTTATCAAGGGATTTTGGGCAGAGGATGTATGTACAATATGCTACTTAATCAATAGGTGTCCTCACACAGGGATCAATATCAAGACACCATTTGAGATGTGGTCAGGAAAGCCTGCTAACTACTCAGTTCTAATGATTTTTGGAAGCACAATTTACTATCATGTGAGTGAAGGAAAGCAAAGTAAAGGACCAAGAAAGGAGTGTTAATGGGATATGATGATGGGGTGAAGGGTAATAGAATTTGGTCATCAGCAGAGAATAGGGTCATACTAAGCAGAGATGTGGTCTTTGATGAAAATTCTATGATCAGCTCATTAGTGAGAGGAACTATAGAGTCAGAAACCAGTGCTGAATCTGGGAGTGTTGAGAAACGGGTGGAGCTTCAAATGGAGTTAGCTGAGATGCAACACTCAATTGAACAAAGTCAACACTCATTTGATCTGGTTGCTGAACTAAAGCTGAATCCAAGACAGTCAGCTGAACAAAGGTCAATTGAGCGTCAAACATATATAGGTTAGCAAGGTATAGTTGTCAGTAGAGCTAGAAGATCCAATGCTAGGGTACCTCCCAAGAGGTATGGTTTTGATTATATGGTTGGATATGCACTTCAAGTTGCAGAAGAAGTGGATGGCTTTGAACCTTCTACTTACAAGGAAGCAGTGACATGTTCTGAGGCTTCTCAATGGCTTGCTTCCATGGGAGAAGAAATGAGTCATTACTGAAGAATCAGACTTGGGATCTAGTTAAACATACAGCTGATAAGAGAGTTGTTACTTGCAAGTGGATCTTCAAGAAAAACGAAGGAATGTCTGAGACTGAAGGGGTCAAGTATAAAGCACGTTTGATGCAAGAGGTTCAGTCAGAAAGAAGGGTGGACTTTGATGAGATATTCTCACCAGTAGTCAGACATACTTCAATCGGAGTGTTACTAACAATGGTGGCACGACAAGATCTTGAACTTGAGCAACTAGATGTGAAGACAACTTTTCTACATGGTGACATAGACAAAGAGATATACATGACTCAGCTAGAGGTATTCCAAGTTCCTAGAAAGAGAGATTTTGTGTGCAAGTTGAAGAGGTCATTGTGTGGACTGAAGCATGCCCCTAGGAAGTGGTATAAAAGGTTTGATAGTTATAAGATCCAGCTGGGTTATAACAGAAGTCCATATGATTATTACGTGTATCACAGTCAGCAGAGAGATGGATCATATATCTATCTTGTCATGTATGTGGATGATATGTTGACGGTTGCTGAAAAGAAGTCTGATGTTCAGAATCTAAAGAACAATCTCAGTGCTGAGTTTGAAATAAAAGATTTGGGTGCAGCCAAGAAGATTTTGGGGATAGAGATATGGAGAGATAGAAGTCAGAAAAAGCTGTTTTTTATCTCAGTGGGGCTATATACATAAGATTTGGCATGTCTGATGCAAAGCCAATAGATACTCCAATGTCATCTAATGTTCATTTGTCAGTTTAAGCTTCACAATCATCAGAGGATAAGAAGGATATGTCAAAAGTTTCCACTGCTAGTGCAGTTGGCAGTTTGAAGTATGCCATGGAGTGCACTAGGCATTATTTGGCTAAGGTAGGCAGTGTTGTCAGCAGGTTTATGGCTCAATCTGAAAGGAACACTAGAAAATTGTGAAAAGAATGTTCAGGTACCTTAGGGGTACAACTGATATTGGTTTCATTTATGGAAGTGATACTAAAGGTATGGTCACATAGCATTGTGATGCTGATTATGCAGATGATGTGGACAGTAGAAAATCTATGACTGGTTATGTTTTACATTGGGGAATTCAGTTGTCGGCTGGAAAGAAACTCTTCAGGCCACGGTGGCTTTATCAACTACTGAGGCAGAATACATGGCTTTTACTAAAGCAACCAATAAGGGTATCTGGTTGAAGGGGCTAGTCAGTGATTTGGGGCTACATCAAGATCAAGCTGAGATTTATTGTGACAGTTCGAGTGCAATTTGTCTAGCTAAGGATCAGGTTCGTCATGAGAGAACCAAGCATATTGATGTGAGATATCATTTTCTAAGAAATGAGAAGAGGGTCGTAGTGAAGAAGAGCAGCACCAAGGAGAATCATGTTGATATGTTTACTAAACCAGTTCATCAGAGCAAGTTTCAGTTGTGTTTGGACTTGCTGAATATTCAAAGCTTATAATCTGGAAATCTGGAAGCTCAACTGAGGGTAGGTCAGCTGAGTGGACTCTGTAGAGAATTTTGGTACAAGTACATCTGGCATTGACAGATGCATCTGTTTATGCAATCGGGTTGACTGTGAATGAGAGTTCAATTCAAGGTGGAGATTTGTCAGCAAAGTGACTTGATCCTTAATCTGGTAAAACTAATATGGAAGTCAACTAAGTGATGGTCAGCTGAGCTAGTGTATTCAAGTCTTTGAAAGTCAACTGGTGAGGTCAGCAGAGTTTCTTCTGGAGTCAGCAGCCTGCATAAATCTGTTGAGGTTTGAAGTTTTCACACATTTAAAAAAAATAGTTAAATTTCATTAAATTTAATGATAATAATCTAAAATACCATTTAACTCTCATTAATACAATAATTTTAAGATAGTGAAAAATAGTTGAATATATAGTAAACTAAATGTCTAAAGAAAAAAAAATGTAAATAATTTTTCACTGATAGTCAAAATAGACTTTTATCATGAGATAAACCAAAAGTTAAATAAAAAGAATATCGCTCAAAATTTATTGGCGAAAAGTAGAAAAGGTAAAATAAATGACCAAAATATTCTTATAGATCTTATTTCCGCTAACTATACTTCTACCATGTTCTTTTTTTTTTGGTACAAAACGGGGGGCTAAAGCCCCCAAAAGGAAACTACAGCCTAGGCAATAGAACGTCTCTTAGATCATCTAAAAGAAAACTCCTCAAATAGTCCGGAGGATCATTTAACATAACAAAATTAGTATCAAAAGAGTGTCCTCTAGAAGCAAGACAATCTGCAGCACGGTTCCCTTCTCTCAAGGTATGTTGTATAATGCAATTCCAGCTTCTCTTCAGGTAAGTTCTACAATCTTCAATGAGTGGACCTTCACTTGAGTCCCATTCTCCATCATGGTAGATACTGGTGACAGACGAGAGGGAGTCTGATTCAATAATGACGTTGCGGTAGTTAGCTTCCCAAGCCAATCTAAGAGCCTTTCGATAGCTTTGAGCTCTGCACGAAAAATATGAGATATATTAGTATTCCCCAAGAAACCAAACAACCACTTACCTTCGTGATCCCTCGCAAGACCCCCATAGAGGAAGAACCCGATTGATTATTGCAGCTAGCATCGGTGTTTAACTTGACCCAACCCAGAGGAGGGGATTGCCAACCAACCCATCTAATATCCCTTGAAGTCTTGTGCTTAGAACCTGACTTACAATTGAGAATATATTCATTAGCCAGGAAGACTATTTGATTACACACATTAACAGGGTTCGATATAACATTATTGAAGACCATGTCATTCCTATCCTTCTAGACAATCCAGATAGCCATATTAAATAGAGTATTAGTTGGCCCATTAAAGGACGATCCAGAGATATGAGTCTGATCAGTAGCATTACGGATCAACCACTCCTTCGTAGCAAAATTTGGTTGGTCAAAGAAATCTCTAAGAGGTCTGCATTTCCAAATCCTTGAAGTATAATGGCAAGAAGCTAGACCAGTGACCCACATCCTCCACAAAGCCTTCACATCTTTCACACATATTAGAGCTACTTAAATTCCTCTTAAACCTCAAGTAGTTGGTCAAGATCTTCTCATGCAGGACTAACCAAACAAAAACTTTAACTTTCTCAGGAACATGACACTTCCAAATCGTGGCCCAATTAACCAAAGGGTCCTCATCCCGAGCTCTTTCCTCAAGAATTTAGCTCCGAACTCGGCAACATACTTCCCATTAGACGTGAGAGACCGAAACGTCTATCCCTTAAATCGAGTTCCAACTAAGGGGGAATCCCTTTAATCGTCTCCTCCACATTCCTAGGAATCTTCGTGTGAAGAACGTCAAAATTCCATTGTTTATTAACAGAAATGATATCACTGACCCTTAAGTCCCTATCTCTAGGGTCAATCTGATCGGAAATCAAATTCTCGAGACAAGAACCTTGGATCCATTGGTCCTGCCAAAGATCAACATCCTTACCGTCCCCAATTCTCCAACAGTAAGCTTCACAAATATTTTGAAAGCTTTTGAGAATACTTCTACCATGTTCGTATTAACGTTTTCTAAGAGAAAACTAAAAAAATGGTTAGAAATACAATTAAATGATGGAAAAGTTGCTAAATCGTTTCGATCAATAGAGAAATCCACAAAGAATTATGTGACATTTCTCTATGCAACACTGAATCTTCTTTTACTTATTCTGCGGATCGGAAACGATTAATTTATGGAAATCATGATAGTTTAGTAGTAAAAGCATAATTTAACATGTTCTTAGTACCAAGAAAAAACTCACATGTCCTTTTAACCGATTGAAACTTTGTAATAACATTTTTCGAAAAATAGTATTACTATTTTCATCTCAAAATATAGATTATCCTAGAGGTTTTCATACAGATTAAGAAAATAGATGAATGTCATAAATTTGAATGTTAATGTCTAAAATTCCCCTTGACTATTATTAATACAATCGTCGTTAAGAATAAAAAGTTGTTCGATTAATAATAAATTAAGGGTAAGATAGAGAAAATATAGTAATAAATATTGCATTGGTAACGTAGAATGACTTATATTATGGAACAAATCTAAATGTATGAGATGACTTATATTTTGGGACGGAGATAATATACATTTTTGATCAATTTCCTTTCACAATTTTTGCAATTCTTTTTATTGTTTTATCTTGAAAATCTTACCTTTTACCTATGCAATTTTATTACATTTACATTTCAAAATAAAGTTTAAGGTGAAAACTTAACACAATCTTAAAATAAAAATATAAAAAATAAAAAAAAAAAAACCTTAACACCTGATTAAAAATAAAGTAAAAATGTAAAACATAAAATGAGAAGAGGTAGAAGGGTCACGCAAAACACATTGGTTGGACCAGTGAATTTCATAACCGGAGTTTTTTTTTTTTTTTTTTTTTTTTGAAAGGAATTTTATAACAAAATTTTAAGAATTTTGTTTTGTTTTGTTTTGTTTTTTTTTTTTTTTTTTTTTACAGAAACAAAAGATATATCGGGACGAACTCGAACCCTATTTCCTGAAGCTGAAATTGAAGCAAATAGTCGAAATCTTATATTCGATTTCTTCTCCGTAAGATAAATTAAGGTTTGAAGGTATCGATTCTCCACTTTTGCTACTTGTTTTACCATCTATTGATTGCACAAGTTATTTTGCTGGTTTCCATTGTTCCGATTTCTCTGTTAGTATCTGTTTCTTTATCGTTCCCTGCAAAACAGGGTAAAGTTTTCTGATAGGTCATCTTTTTGTTTTTAAGGGAAAGTTGCTTTTGTTGTGCTTGTCATGTTCTTCTAGCAAAAAAATTGCGCTTGTATTTGAATTTTGTGATGTTGGGGAGGAATGGAGGATAGGTGCTGGTTTTTTTTAGGTAAAAAAGGTGCAAATTTAAGATTTATTTAGGAAGAAAAAAAATCAATGAGTAACGATTACATAGAGTGGAATTGGTATAGCTCATCCAATGTGTTATTGTTATGGAGAGATTACCCGCACTCTTGAATGTATAAGGAAATATAGTAACGCCTTTATTAACACCAATTGATTTTAGTAGAACAGTAAGCGCATTGATCCTAACAGTTATAGTAGCGCCAACGGTAAGAGTGCTTGATCCTAACAGTTATGTATATGTTGGTAAATATTTTGAAGTAGCTGAAGTAACATGTCTCATGACTTCTTTGCACTGCAATAGTGCAATGTTTAGGGCAAGTCAGCATTCCATATTGGTATATGGCTTCACAATTAGTTCTTTTGACAAACAGATTTTCAATACAAGACAGTTTTGGTGCACCGGATTCGGTGCACAATAATGAATTATGCTTTTTTTTTTATCTATGTAAATGTATGGACTAGTGCATTTTGAGCGCATCGTATTCATGCATCCATCACCCTTTGTTTTCAATAGTTTTTCCAGTTGAGGGTTTAACAATGTTACTTATAGCTAGTGTCATTATGGCGCTCCAAACGCCTTTGTATGTATGCTCTTTCCAATTAGTTGAGAATTTGTTCAGGTGACAAGCAAGACAGATTGTTCAGTAAAGAACAGAAACATTATATGATGAATAGGAGATGCATATTATGCTTATTTGTTCTTCCATTTTTTCATTCATTTTCTTGTCTATGGTAAGATTTAATCAAAAAGTTAGTAAGAATGGTAACTCGTGAAAGAGATCGCTCTCAAGTGGGAGTAGAAATATGACTACATACCACTATTGGGTTAAAATCCTGGCTTTTTCAAGACTTAGAAAAATCTATAATTCTCAAACTGGAGTTAAGTTTTATCTTGGTATGATCAGTAGGTTTGAATATCATCAAAGGAATACGTTTATCCAGGGCAGAGGTGTATTGAGAAGCTTTCGATTCCCTTTAACTACCCAAATTTTCTGTTTCTTTCATTTAACAAAGTAAAACCACGGAATAAATAATCGACTTGTTGATTGTATTTGTTTGATGCTTTAATTTGTAGAGAGAAGATGAAGAAAGCTTTAAGAGCATATGGGGAAGTGATGAGGTTAGTAAGGCGGCTCCCAGAGGACACAAGGCCCTACTACGCCAAATATGCACGTGAAAACTTTGTCAACTACAGAGAAACGGATCCCCGAGACTCCAAAACCTTTCAAGAACTCCTTCACCGCACTTATAATCACTCCCTTTGGGTCCTCAACAAGTATTCGGTTAATGAATCTGCCGCTGCCAAGCTGAAACGGATCTGTGGTGTTTAGACAGGTTTCTTCAACCTGCTCTGCTTGTTACTGTGTTTGATAATATTTTCAAGTTGTGCCGGTTTTTTAGCGCTTTTTGTTTTGTTTGGTTAGACATTTACATGAAGAGGATGAAGAGATGTCAGATTTTACTATCGAATTTGCTGATTTATTGTTGTTTTGGTTGACCTGTGTTTAACTTTTTAGTGTCTCTCAGTCTTGAACATATAATCGTTGGGGAAAATTCTTAGGTAGAGAGTCTCTATTGGACTCGACCGTCAGATATGCGCGTGTGTATATAAAAACAAAACTGTTTTGTTTTATTGTCCACGTGGCGCAAATCTGACGGTCAGGTGTAATAAAGACTCTCTACGACAGAATTACCCAACCGTTGGATAAATGTTATGTCAAGTGACATTATTACTATAGTCATTTAATCGGGAGATCGGTTTCAGAGGCAGGGCATAGTAGCTTTCATTCGAACACAAAAAGAATCTCGACAAAGAAGCAAGCGAGCGAGCCGTAGATGTGTTAGCCACTCGAACGAAGGATACTATTATGCTCGTCAGAGGTGCGTAAGCCACTCGAACGAATATGAGAGGCCCTTGTCTCGTGTTTCCCCGGTGGTGAGCTAGGTGCGAGAGTAAAAATGAAAAACTATAAAAATATGTTATATTCTTTTTAAGGAAATAATACATGAGTAACACTAAATGCAACATTTTAATTGAACTGTTAATATTCTTAAAAAAAAAATGGGGGGTCTTTTATTTGCACCATACTCAATCCATTCATGCACCACTCTACATATGTATCATAGTAGATGTGACTTTGAAAAAAATCGGTTTTTGAGCATATAACCGACTTTATCAATGCTGGTTCTCACTAATGCACCTACATAAAGTCAATTTAGGCTTCAGAACCGACTTTTACAAAATCGATTATATTATGGTTTTTGAGCCTAGAACCGACACCAATGCACCTACATAAAGTGAGCTTATGCTTCAAAACCGACTATGCTTCGATTCTACTATGGTTTTTGAGCTCATAACCGAAACCAATGCACCTGCATAAAGTGAGTTCATGCTTCAGAACCGACTTTCACAAAATCAAAAATATATTCTACTGTAGTACACAGATAGAATGGAACACGAATAGATTGGCATAATGCCCATAATGTTCTATAACAATAACTAAATTCCCAAAGAAATCCTATAAAGCAAGAAGTGGTACTGAATGCGAATGGTGGCGAAGACGGCTAACACCGAATTCGTCTCCCCAACTCTAATAAAAAAACAAAAATTCTGACTTAGGGAGTTTCTGTTAGACTCGACCGTTAGATGTGTGCTTGTGTGTCCACGTGGCGCAAATCGACGCAGAAGCACAGATACGTCGAATTACCCTTGATCAAATATAACAGAGACTCGTGCGTCAGAATTACCCCTCTAGAATTGAAACAACACACAAAATCTGACATTCACTTTCTTCTTCTATCGAAGATAAATAGAGGTTTGAAGGTACAGATTCTCCACATTTGCTACTTGTTTCATTTTCTATTTCTTGCATAAATTGCTGGTTTTCTGGGTTTCGTTTTCTCTGTTACTATCTAGCTGTTTCTAATTCGATCCCTGCAAAAGAGGATAAAGTTAAGAAGCAACAATATACTTTATCTCACGGGACGACACTTAATTTCTTCATTTAATAGTCGGTACTGACTACTGAAAAGATTCTACAGTGGTCATCACTATGTCTCACGATGTGGCAGTTGTTCTTATTTTATCTAAAATGAAACGATGTATACAAACTACTACTAAGTATATTGTTGCTCGTTATTATCTCTTATTATCAATATTTCTTCTACTTTCCTGATACAGAAGGATCTGATACAGGATCTAACACAATCATAAAAAAATGAGAAGTCAAGAGAACTGAATACTCAATAAACACAAATTGACAAATATAATATAACACTGCGCCTGCTCTGGAATCAACGGCTATCCATTTCACATCCTTGCAAATGGTTTATGATGATTTTAGGGCCCCAACTTTACAAATAAATAAATAAAAACAAAATATAAAAGAAAAACCAGCAACGTCAAAGACTAAAACTATAATTTAATAAAACAAAGCACTCCAAAAAAAAATAACCCCATTCCATTCCAAAACTTGAATCAAACATGTCCTACGCCAACTTTTTGGCTTATCCTCCAAAAACCCTTGTCTTGTTGTCTTAATTCAAGAAGAGCAAACCAAAATTAGGGTCTCCGCCTTTATAAAGAGAACAATTATGTTTCTTGACTTATTTTCAGCCACCCCATGTAATCACCCCACTTTCATCACTACCAACAAACCATGTTTTGTTAACAAGTGTTTGTTTTTTTGTCATAACGTAGATTCAAAGCTCGGTTGGCCAGCATTTTATTCCAATCTCATTTGAATGATGACAAAGACTACGTTTTCTCTGAGTGGTAAAGAAAATGACAGAGTGGGCTCTAGTCCTTTTTTTTTTATCAACTCTTTCTATTCTCTTTCCGATTTACCCAATGATGAATCAAACAGTCAGGACAAGAATAACTAACCAATGCAGCAGAGAATGGGAAGATTAAGAATACATGCACCTGCTTTTTCATCGCTTTGAAAGTCAACAAGATTTTTTTCTTTTTTGCAGTTCTTGAGGTTGATAGCTGTGAAATTCATTCTTATAGCTGGAAGTTAACAGCCCTTTTGAGTAAAGGAAGCATCTTTACATCTTCAAGTCGGTATTCTCCAAGAAAACTTAGCTTACAATTGCCAGTAAGTTGATTTTTTTCTATATTTCTTGATCATGGTCTTTGATTTCTTGCTCTTTTTTTATGTGAAGGAACATCTTTTTGCACTTGTTAATCATCATCTTTCCCAAAAAGGTTGGCTTTTTTAGATGTAAAATATATCTTGATGCTGCAAATTCTGCCGGCAAGAACAATTATTGTACTATATAATAAGGTAGAAGGAACTATTACGACTTTGCTAGATAAATTTTTTTACACAATAATCTCAAGATATTGAATAGTAGGTGACATATGATTTACCTTCTTGTTTGCATTTTTAACTGACAAGCCCTCCTTTGATTTTTCTGTTAGTGGTAGTGCTTCCTAAAGAAGAGGGATCCTCATCAGTATATTCATCATCTTCTCTCCAATTCTTCTCCATGATGTCAATGTCACCAGAGATAGGATCACCCTACACATTTTACAGGGAAATGAAATCTGATGAGAGGGGTTTATGGCTTTTCAATCTGCTCACAGCTTGTGCTACACGTGTAGCGGCTGGTGATTTCGATAACGCCAGCATAGGGCTTGAGAAAATCTCCCTTTTGGCGTCACCTGATGGAGATATAGTTCAAAGAATCGTGGCATACTTTAGCGAGGCGCTTGCTGACCGTGTGTTGAAATCCTGGAAGCCTGGATTACATAAGGCTTTAAATTCAACAAAGATGAAGTCTTTGGAGGAAGTAATTCAAGCCCAGAAACACTTTTTCGAGTATTGTCCGTTTCTAAGACTTGCGTATGTGATCACAAATCAAGCTATTTTGGAAGCTATGGAAGGTGAAATGGTTGTTCACATTATTGATCTTAACTGTACTGAGCCTGCTCAGTGGATTAATTTTCTTCAGGAGCTGAAACTGCGGCGTGAGGGTCCACCCCATCTAAGAATAACCGGTATTCATGAAGTAAAAGAGGTGTTAGATCAAATGGCTCATAGATTGAATGAAGCTGCTGAGAGATTGGACATCCCTTTTCAGTTTCATCCTATTGTCAGCAGAATAGAGAATCTCGACATTGAAATTTTGCGTGTAAAGACAGGGGAAGCTGTTGCGGTTTGCTCCGTGCTTCAGCTACATTCATTGCTAGCCTATGATGATGAAAATCCGCTTAGGAACTCGCCTCCTATGTCGAGGAATGGAAGCTCGGTTCACTTGCAAAGAGCCCTACAGATGAATCCATGCACTTTAGGTGATTTTCTTCAAAGAGATGTTATAAGCATACACGGTTCGAGTCCTGATTCACCGTCATCATCGTCTCTATCTATGCCTCGTAGACCTAAAACTTTGAGCTTCCTCAATGCACTAAGTAGCCTATCACCGAAACTTATGGTAGTATCTGAGCAAGAATCGAACCACAACGTGCAAAACTGGATGGAAAGAGTAAATGAAGCTCTCAAATATTATGCAGCATTGTTTGATTGCTTGGATAACACTATGCCAAGGGCTCCTATAGAACGACGAAAGATTGAGAAAATGTTCGGAGAAGAAATCAAGAACATTATTTCATGTGAAGGGCTTGAAAGAAAGGTTAGACATGAAAAGCTTGAGAAATGGATTCCTAAATTAGAATTGTCCGGTTTTGGAAGAGTTCCGTTGAGCTTCAATGGAATGAGGCTAGCCAGGAAGATGCTACAGATGAGCAAATATGATGGATTTGATGTCAAGGAACTTAATGGTTGTTTTATGATTTGTTGGCATGAAGACCCTCTTTTCTCTGTTTCATCATGGACATTTAGAAGGCAGTAACGAGACTCTTCCGGATCCCCTCCTGTAATCCCCTATTGTGAGCCTTACAGTTAAAAACAGGTCTAATGTGTAAAATGCTTTGTGACTCTCACAGGAGGAATCACGAAAGAGGGCTCACAGGAGGGGATCCGTGCTCTACGATGTCTTTAACTAAAACCCTTTTTCAGGGAAAAGCCGAAAAGCTCAACGGAATTGTTACAATCAGTTCAGACCTACTTCTTGATGTGAGACACTGATTGAACAATGACTACTTATCATTTTAAGGTTTAGTTTGTTGTGTTAGTTTATACCTTGGTCTATCATTTTGGTCTCATGTATCATGATTAAAATTGTTATTCAAAGGCTTTTGATTCTGATCAATTCTTAGTCACAACAGTGTGTCTGATTTATTTCGTTTATGCCGCAGCATCTTGGCGAAATGTGGCAGCCATTGATGCAGATTTTCAATTTTTTTTTCTCTCTCTATGTTAGATTCTCTTGGATACAAACATGCCTTCTTCAGGCTTCCACTACATGTAATTATATGTTTTCTTGTGTTTAGAGTTTTCTTAATCCAGCTATTTTCATGACCATAGTTAAAAGCACCACAATCGATTCTCAGCTCTAGAATCGTCTCTCACCGGATCAATTGTTTTTACATGATGCCTGAAGAAAATTTCATATTTTTTAAGTTAAAAACCATATTTCATTCTCAGGCTATCATTAAAGATCAATTTAAAAAATTAAAAAAAAAACATAAATTGATCTTCTGTAATGAGAGAAGAAGTATGAAGCCTGAGGTTAAAAAGTACTAATCCCAACAAGAAGTTAAAAATAAAAACCACAAAGATTTCAAAGGGATTATTACAACAAAGTTCTAATCCCAAGATGTTTATAACTGACCAAACATACATTTCAAAACACTGTTACAACAAACTAAACCTTAAAAATGACCCTTTAAAAGTGCAGAACAGTAAGGTTGTACTCAACAGTAGCATCACCAGTGGGAACATCAAAATTAAAAGTACGAGCCAAAGCATATCCTCTAGCAAATCTAAAGATCCCACTTCCACCAACTATAGGCATTTCTCTTACACTATCAAGAACATGATTCCTCCCAAGCATACTGATGCTACTCCCATTGAATTTCCCTTGTGTAAACTCAAAGATCAAAATCATAAGCAAAGCAAGATCATTTGATGATGTAATAGAGTACATCCCCTGTGCTCTTCCAACAACTTTTGATTTTGATTCTGGGTTTTCAGTTAGTGCATCATCTGCTATAAATGTGGACCCGAAACCGTATAAGGTTGACCCGATCACCCGCTTTGCTGTGGGTTTTTTGCCGCTGATGATATCGTGGAAGTAGAAGTGGAGATGGGTTATCTTTTCTGAGTGTGGGATTGGTGATGATGATGATTGTTGTTCTTCAAATGCGCCATGGGAGAAGATGAAGTTGTTTGAGAGGGTGATTGTGTATGAAAGTGCTATAAGGTGGGTGATCAACAGAGTGTATTTCATTGTGGAAGTATCCATTTTTGCTTTTGGAGTGGTTTTTTTATAGTGGTTGGAGTAAAGATTTGGATGGCCTGAAAGCTATTTTTATAGAAAATTGCTTTTCCCTCCGTGTTTTTTTTTCAACTATCGGGTGATAAGGAAAAAATTGATAAGGAGTAGTTGGAAATCAGCTGGTCCAGCAGTCTTCTGGGTTTCGGGAGTTTTTTGGAGGCTTAGTGAAGCGTCTGTCAGTGGGGGAGGTGTCGGTGTTCTGTATGACTTTGTGGAACCTCAGGAAGACACGATGTAGTGCTGTTTTTTAGGGCTGATGGAAATACACTGACTGCACCCATCTATGTCTCCCGGGTCATCTCGGCATCCTCAGCAGCGGCGTTGGAGTATTGTCAGGTAATGGGTGGTGCTTCTGATGCGGTTGAGGGGATTCCACACCCGGTTGTTTGGACTCCCCCGCCCTTGGGGACCTGGAAGTGTAACACGGATGCTTCTGTGGCGGCTGCGGGCTCAGGTATTGGGCTGATTTATAGTGATTATAAGGGATCTATTGTGGCACAACGCCTTCAATTGCTTAAGAACCTTGTAGTTTGAACTCTCGCCATGTAGAAAAGAAGTAAGAAGAAGCGATTGCTTTGGTGTATTCGGTATTAAGAACGAACAAGAAGTCTTTTATATAGGCTTTATCATGCGAGAGAAGAGGCGAGCCGATGGAATATGAAGTGGAACGACCTCGGCTCGTATTGAATGTCATTACGACGAGGAAATGGAATAGGCACAGCAGCAGCTTGGATGCCATAAGTGTTGTCAGCTGGAAGGTCTCTGAATTATCAGTATTCAGCTCGAAAAATAAAGGTTCAGGTTGCAAAACCGAACCTTCACTGAGAGCCTTTGAATCGAGTTGCATTCGTGTCCGCAGGACGCGCGCACACAAGTTCAAGCTGAAATCCGGATGGATTTGCACCCCCCGTGCGCCCGCGCGTAGAGAACAGATGTATAAAGTTGGTAATTTCTTACCACTACACTAAAACAACATCATATTTATATGTTGGCTCTTTTCCTTCATCCTCAGCAGCGGCGTTGGAGTATTGTCAGGTAATGGGTGGTGCTTCTAATGCGGTTGAGGGGATTCCACACCCGGTTGTTTGGACTCCGCCGCCCTCGGGGACCTGGAAGTGTAACACGGATGCTTCTGTGGCGGCTGCGGGCTCAGGTATTGGGCTGATTTATAGTGATTTTGAGGGATTTATTGTGGCGGTCTACTCTTTCCACATTGATCTGGGGGATTCTCCGGAACTGTTAGAATGCGTGTCATTTTGTTGGCTCTTGCAGAGGCAGACCGCTTGTGTTCACCATCTATGATTTTCGAGAGTGACTGCTTAACATGCGTGCACGCCTTATCTCATCCGTCGGACGATTTATCCGTTCTGGGTTGCCTAGCTCGTGACTGTCTCTTAGCTTCGGCTTCTTTCACTTCCTGTCAATTTGCTTTTGTCAAACGTTATGGTAATGTCCCGACGCAACTTATAGCTAGGTATGGTGTTATTTCTGAGGGGCCCATTTCTTGAGGTGTTCTTCTCCCGAATGATGTGATTTGTGCTACTTTGACAGAATTGCTTTAATAATGTTGGTTTTTTTCAAACCAAAAAAAAAATAAAAAAAAAAAAATAAAAAAATAAAACGGATGAGTACGTCAATCACATATAAAAGCATTAATGTAACAAATTTTTATTTTCTATTTTGCTCTTTAATTTTTTTCATTATGATATAATTTTAGGAAATTTTTTGATAATTTTGCTAACTTAATTTACTCGGAATAAGTCAAATGTACTTTCTGCTAGGGGTTGAGTCTATAAAACTCCAACACCTGACTCAAATTAGGTTAAATACAATAATTAGTTTCTTGGAAAAAATTAGATGTAAAATGATTCTCCCATAATTTGTTGGTGGAATTGTTCATTTTTGACGTGTGCAGTTTATTTCCATCAAATGTTTGGTGAGGTGTGTGGGTCCAAAGCTATTTTTTTTATTCGAAAAACGAAATATTAACACACGCATCCTTAGAGAGAGTGAATATAGTTAACACATCCAAAGCTATGTTGAGTGAATATAGTTTGTTTAGAGTGGTAAATAACTTTAGAGAGACATCGTTAGTTGATCTAATTTGAGACGCCATGCATATGTTGAAAAAAATTTAATCAGGTTTTATCTTTAAATAAGAGTAAGACTTTGTAGACACGACTTTGTCAAACACCGGGTTAATGGAATCAATTAATCTCTGATACCGGGGCTTTAAACGAATATATATGTAGCTAGTTCAATTTTGGTCTGATTTTCTTAAACAAGTCAAGCATGAGTCTAATCAACATGTTTAAATTAGCGGGTTGAGCTTGACATGAATTTGAGATTATTTTTATTATACTAACAAGCTTTTGAACCACTTTGCAAACTAAACGAGTTGAAATACAAACATGAGATATTACACAGTTTTTAACGATAAAAAAATCAAATAGACTAAACAATTAAAACCACCCTCTGTCGAATTTTGTTTTTTTTTTCTATAACGGAATTCGAACACTGGTTTACATGTCAGATTATAGTCTAGCTGACCACTAGACCGATGCACCTTGTGTACGCCCTATGTCTGGATTTTGAAGATACCTTTTTTCAAGAGCTCATCATGAGTCTGAGATATTGACAGAATAAAGAATATCATTAAGGAGACGATTCAAAAAAGTGTGTAAGCTAAAGCTAACTTGCAATAAGTAAGTATATGTATATGTATATATATTTGTGTGGAGTTGTTGTGGTATTTGAAGGTGTTAAAGTGTAAGTCTTTTTTGTCGGTTTTTTTCATAATAAAAGATCCGGTTTTATAATAAAACCACTAGACACACGTTCACTTATTTTTCTTTCCTTATTCTGCAAAAAAAAATGCACTAGACACCCCCAAGTTTAAAACGATTGAGGGTTACCTCCTTTTCTAAACGTGTTACTCCATCCGTCCCGCAATATAAGTTATTTTAATTTTTTATGGTGTTTTAAAATATAAGTCTTCACATATCAGTTCAATATTAAATTCATTGGTTTTACTTTCACATTAAATAATGTAATACTATAGATCGATCTCAAAAATCAATACAATATTTTATCTTGAAATTTTAAAAAGCAACTCATTTATGTAACTTTTTTAAACCGTGTGTAAAATCTATAAAGACTTATATTGCGATTTGTCTGTAAATACTATGCGTAATAATTTACGTAATTATATTCGTACAAAAAAATGGTAAAAAGGCTCACAAATACACTCATTTCCATCATGTTTTTTTGGATCATGGTCTGAAAAAGATAGTCTTAATTTTTGGAAAATTATTGTACAAGTAAAAAATCCCAAAAGACGAATACGACAAATCGTCAAAACCGGTGGTCTACCTCAAAAGTAACGAAAGTACAACCAAAGAAAAGCAGAATAGAAACATCTTGATTCTTCAACGAGCGACGTCAAACGTCGTCGTCAAACTCTTCCTCGAAAACCTGTTCGTCTTCTCGTCCCCAAACACATAGAAAAAGTATGCATTCGAGGTAAGTACAACGTACTTAGAAAGAAAGAGAAGCTATGAAAGCAATCATAGTTATAACGAAAAGTTAATTATTTAATTAGTTGATTAAGTGAGACCGACTCAATCTAAGGTTCACCTCATGCTCATCAACATGTTGTGACTAACTCGTTTCTACTTAGCCTATCTATGTTACAACCGCACTCAAGGCACTACGCTCATCCGCCTCGGCGAGTCCTCTCCGTACTTAGGGTCTTTGACCTACGAGTTCTTCTACCTTGGGGACACTCTTTTGCAACATATCGGTGGATCACACCAATACCCGAAGTCTAGAAAAGGTAGACTCCGATAGCACGCACACCTCGGCGAGTCCCTCCGTACTTGGGTCTTTTGACCTACGAAGTTCCTCCACCTTCGAGGTAGCACATGCATCGCGATTTAGCCTGGTGCCTAGCCAAGAGAGACATGTTGTTTAATCTTTTACTAGTCACATACGTTGTTTATTAAGTTATTAACTAGCCGGCCTAAGTGTTTTCAAATAATCTCCCTCACAAATACTACTCTCTTCCTGACCACTTTAGACACGGACAAGTCCTAGCACATACACGGACATTGATGGATACTAATCCATCAAAGCACAAGCCTATCATGCTCTTCCGACGGATCCGAACTTCAACTCCCTTTAAGAGTACATTCCGTGTTTTAACTGAACGAATCAGAAGCTCAATTCAGGCTTGTCTATGTTTATACCATATTAACATATCATATATAAAGGTTTCATGTAGTTAAAGCATGTTTTCAATGCGTCGAACGACAAACTAACACTTCATCTATATGATCGACCTTCTCTAGCACGCTCCATGTGATTTTGTAGTTTTAAGAATACTTTATTATTCAACCAATATATATATGTGTCGACTGAGGGAATCACGTTGGATTGGCGTGCAAATAAAGGTTACATAATTTTTTTTGAAAAGCAGTGCAACTTTTTTAATTTTCCTTCTTAAAAACCTCGGTATCCGAAATCAACTATTTCCAAAAAAATCGAACCGCTGACTTCGCTAGACAGAGTTATCAGGTTTGTTTTCCTTTTTCTTTCATAAACATAAATTAGAATTATTAGAATATTAGCAAAGTCTTTTTTTTTTTTTGTGGGGAATATTAACAAAATCTATTTTTAGAAGTTATATAGTATTTTGTAATTATTATTTGGTTGAATAGCACAGTCATAAATACTAGCATGATTCTAGCCGTAGAATTAGAATAGTTGGGAAATCAATTGTATATATGGTGCCTTTTTTTGACATATTATATATGGTACCTTAATTAGATTTATGAAGTTTATAAAAATAATTTACCGAAACAAAAAAATTAAAACACACCTACCATGTTTTGCCTCGGGGGAGGCTTGAACATAAACCTCTAGAAAACTCAGCTTCTTGATAAAAATAAAAAATAACTTGTACTTATCCATATTAAAAGCTCCACATTTGGAGAAATGCAAAACAAGAGCGTAGCCGATGATGCGATTGTTAGGTTTTATGCGGTGACATTGACGACTTTTGCAGTGACATTGATGACTTATGCAGTGACATTGATGTCTGAAGCAGTGACATTGATGACTGTATTTACAATTAGATAACTGATGCAATGATATTGATGTCACCGCATATACAACTTGATACACACATTTGATAACTTTGTAAAGTAACTTTATTTCTTTGTTATCTTTAAATATTTGATTGATGTTGGTTTATTTGATTAGTGTTGGTTTAAATTTTTGATAACTTTGTAAAATAACTGTATTTCTTTTGTTTTTTTGTTTAAATGCATATTTTTACAACCAAAGGTATGCATAAATTGTTACAATAACACGTCACTGAATAAATCGTTACAATAACACGTCAGTGCATAATTCGATACAATAAGACATCACTGCATAGATCGCTACAATAAGAAGTCATTTGCATAAATCGCTATAATGAGACGTCATTGCATAAATCGCTACAATGAGATGTCACTGATCAAGGTTGTCAATGGATCGCGGCGGTCAATACATCATGGTAGCCAATGAATCGCGGCGGTCAATGCATCGGGGTGGTTAATGGATCCCGGTGGCCAATGTATCCGGGTAGGTCCTTAATGTGAATAGAGATCATGTATTTATTGCACCACAAGTAAGCATAAAATTTAGAGATTACATATTTTTGTAGTTCCAAGTAGCGAATCTGCTGCATATTTTTGTATTTTAGAGGTTTATCTTGTTTTTAGAGGAACTAATATGCAAATGCTCGTTTGAGTTTGTTTTGCTGACGAAATGAGAGTGTGCAGGTTACACCTAAAGCTGTCCGGCTAAGGAAAAGATATCTTGATGTAAATAAGAGAAAAACAATGAGGAACAGAACCAAGGGATAATGGCTTCGTCCTGATTTTTGTGCCTTTGGGCATAATTATTCATCTCTTTTTACCAGTATCTCTAGGTTAGAATACACAGAATAATCAACTGCATTATTGCTGAGCATAATTTTTCAGAAGAGAAGGACAGAGCGATTGTTGTAAAAAAAAGATTTTTGAGGTAATAATTCTTAAATCATCCACTTGAAATTAGAATGTCCTTATAATTAAATAAGTTTCCTTCTTAAAATTAGAATATCCTTATAACTAAATAAGATTTCGGAGTATTCTATTACCCCTAATAAGTTGAAAATCAGTCCTTTTAAATAATTGACCCTTTAAAAAACAACTAATGATGGAGTTCGCGCAAAGGAAAACAGGAAAGGAGAATAAAGTTTTCTTCTTTTTTTTGAAGGGTGGAGAATAAAATATTGACATGATTATTTATTTTAATATTTTGCAATAAATGTCGAAGAACAAAAAAAAAAAAAAAAAAAAAAAAAAAAAAAAAAAAAAAACAAACCTTGTTGAACAACTGTTATTATTTTCTTTGGAAAAAAAACACTCGGTGAACAACTTTATCAAATTGAACTTATTTTGAAAACAGGGGGAAAAAAATTGAACTTATTTTTTATTTTTATTTTTAAAAGAAAAACGGGAAAAACAAATCCTAGAAAAAAGAAAAATAGGTCGGTGAATTCACCCTAAACCCACGACAGTTTCATAGCGATTTATGTTTTGACGACTCCCTCTTGTGGCGCTTAATTTCTCCTCGTTCTACCATTCGCAGCCGCCTTCTCCCTCCTCCGTCTCCGTCGGTCGTAGCAAGATTCAAGAAATGGGTGATTTCCCCGGCCATCTCCGGCCACCCAAAAGACGAAGCTTACCTTCAAGCTGTAATTCCCAAACGCATTGCTATGTTCGAATCGATTAAACTTGATCAATCGAATCATCGCAGTTCTCTCTCCCCGACCCAATCAAGATTCAGTTGCTAGACGGGAGAGTGATACAGGGAAAGAAGTGGAACACGTCTCCTTACGATGTGTTCAAAGAGAATTCAAAGCAATCACAACCGGATGCTTTGATCGCAGTAGAGAATTCAAAGAAATCCAGAACTAGATGCTTTGATCGCACAAGAGAATTCAAAGAAATCGAAATCAGATCCGTTGATCGCAGAAGTAAACGGAGCGTTGTGGGACATGTCAAGGCCCCTGGAAGGTGACTGTAAGTTAAATTTTTTTAATTTCGACAGTAAACAGGGCAGGGATACGTTCTGGCACTCTAGTGCTCATATTCTCGGACAATCATTGGAGCAGACATATGGATGTAAATTATGTATCGGGCCATGCACAACGAAATGCGAAGGGTTTTATTATGATGCTTTTTATGGAGATCTTGCGTTGAATGAAGATCATTTTCAGCAGATTAAGCAGGGATTTAAGAAAGCCGTCGCGGAAAAACAACCTTTTGAGCGCATTGAGGTTTCAAAGGCACAAGCTTTGGAGATGTTTTCAGATAACCAATTTAAGGTAGAAATCAATAATGATTTACCAGAGGATAAAACAATTACAGTTTACAGGTGTGGGGATTTGGTTGATTTGTGTCGTGGACCACATATACCAAATACATCCTATGTGGACCACATATCCTATCAGCATACTGGAGGGGTGACAAAGATCGTGAAAGCTTGCAAAGGGTTTATGGGATATCTTTTGAAGACGATAAGTGTTTGAAGAAATACCTAAGTGAGCTGGAAGAAGCAAAGAAATATGACCATAGGGAATTGACAAAGAAGCAGGAACTCTTCTTTTTCCACCAGCTTAGTCCTGGAAGCTGTTACTTCCTCCCACGTGGAGCTCGAGTATGCAACAAACTAATGGATTTCATTAAAAGAGAGTACTGGAAACGTGGTTATGAAGAGGTTTGGACTCCGAATATGTATAATATGCAACTATGGGAAACTTCTGGTCATGCTGCTAACTACAAAGAGAATATGTTTGTGTTTGAGGTCGAAAAGCAAGAGTTTGGCCTCAAGCCAATGAACTGCCCTGGTCATTGCTTGATATTTGATCACAGAGTTAGATCTTATAGCTAGGGAACTCCCTCTTCGTTTGGCTGCTTTCGGACAAGATTCATGAAGGTGGATATTATGTTGATGTGGATACAAGCGACAGAAGAATACAAAAGAAGGTTAGAGAAGCTCAAGTAGCTCAATATAATTGCATACTAGTTGTTGGTGAGGAGGAAGCAAAGAGTGGACGGGTGAGTGTCCGGGTTAGAGACCACCAAGGTAATCAGCCGGTCCCGGTGATGAGTGTGGAGGATCTTCTTTCACTCTTCAACCAAGAAACCAAGGCTTTTCACTAGCCTGCTCAGCAGACTGGAGCTTAATTGGTAGTAACATTTTCTGATTATTATTATTTGTTTTTGTCATTGAAGAAAACTTTGGTGTAATTTAATTGGATATGACATGCTACTACGTTGCAATTCCTCGTTTATATATATATATATATATATATATATATATATATATATATATATATATATATATTGCCTTGTTTTGTTTTTCTGTTTTTAATTTATTCAAGATGCGACAATCATGTCGTTTTTGTAGTCCTAAGTAAAATTTATTTTATTTGTTGCGACTATTTAGTTGTGGCAATGTCAGTATTCTTGCTGCTAAATTGTATCTTAGTTTCTGCAAAATCTCTGTTTATAAGAGAAAAGTTGTAGCTGTGTGAATGTGTAAAATATGCATCGATCTGTTTCATAGTTTTATCATTTTTTTTTATTTTTTATTTTTTATTTTTTTTTTTCTGTGGTTTTGAAATGGTAATTTATAACGGAATTATGGAGATTCTGGATCATTTATGTGCATGGCTGCTACTGCTGCATGTTAAACGTTGGGCATGTGTTTGCATTTGCAAACCCACACATGGGGATGCATGGGCTTCCAGATGTACTTACCGTACATGTATATATAAGAATTGACAAATTTTATGGTGGTCTGATCACAATTATGACTTGACGGTTCGGAATTAATCATATTTGCTTATTTTGTGTGGATCCCACATATTTAAAAAAAAAAACCGCATATTCTAATATAGGCGATCGGTGGATAATGGGATGTATATACCACATGTCAACGTGCTTCCATATTGATTATTATGTCTCCTTTTGATCTCCTGGATATAGCCTAGTGGTAGAGGGTTTGGGTGGGTAATCCACGCCGAGTCTGAAAGCCGGAGGGTGGGGTTCGAGTCCCGTAAAGGGCCGACCCCTTTGGGTAAGAAGATAGAAGAAGCAAGCCCCAACTCCGAGCTGCTATGTGCCTGATTAACCTCTCATCGCATTCCTGTGGGATCGGGGGTGAGGGTACCCTTCCGGTTAAGGTATAACCGTTTTTTATTATGTCCCCTGACGATACGGGATTTCACCCCTCCACGTGGAATTATCTAATTGGTCCAGCTGGCGTGTTGGGGAGTCCAAGCCTCTGGTATTCACATCGGGTCGAACATGAGACGTGCCAATGAAGGCCGAAGCATTCAGCAGGTTGCACAAGTGTCCCTTCTCGTACCCCCATGTCGAAGACGTTCGAGTCGAGGCCAGAAGTCTGGCCCAGCTTCACAAGCCCAATGTCCGTGGGTTGCTTGGGCAAGGGGCTAGGCCCAATAAGGGTTATTAATGTCAATAGACGCCACCGCTCTAAGGTTTAGGGCTGAACATGGATTTATGCCTATAAATACACAACTCCAGGAACTACGTAAGGCTTGATTCCTGGACAATACACAGGATACGTAGGCAAACCAAGATACATTCTTGGACTCAACCATAAAACCCTAAAAAAACACCATCTTTACTACCGTTCGAGCCGTGCTTGTTCTTCCTAACTCACCTTTAAATTACATTTGGACCTGCTAAATAGGAGGTGCGTTATTTAGCATCATCATTGGCGCTAGAAGGAGGGCCTTCTACCGGTGAGTTATTAAGGATATCGCAATGGCACCACCATCCAGGAGACAGAAACCTACGGGCAGCAAGAATCTACCGACCGAAGAGCACACGGATTTAGATCCAGCAAGGGTTCAAATCCAGGTACCCGAAATCCCCACTGGATCTAGGCCCACAGCTGCGCAACCACCAAAGCCCCAACTTCCCCCACAGTTGCAAGACATGGCTGATCACCTGGCGTCTTTTGATGAAGACGCCTTGAAACGAGTGGTGGCATCAGCATTCATAGATAAATGGATCTATAACACCCCTGCTAAGCACAACCTGTTAGACCCACCGGGTCGAAAGGAGCTCGAGAACACAAGGGGAAAAAGGCCTGTCGATCCGCGAGAAGAGTGTGAAGACGAAGTAGAAGTCAGCATTACCAACGTCAAGAAGCATCCTGGACATGAAAAGCCCCAAAGGCAAATCGAGGATAGCATTCGAAACAAGTTTAATCGCATCGTAGGAAAGGACCAGGTCACAGAGTGGCTCGAGTCACCATTCAGCTCCGAGAAAGAGGAATTCTCGATGCCCGAGTCCTTTAAGCCACCGAAGATGGAACCCTATGATGGTACTACGGACCCTGAGGATCACCTGTATCGATACATATCATTGATGAGGTTAAGGAATGCCAACGATGCCATGAAGTGTCGTGCCTTCGATACCTTACTTACGGGACGAGCTAGGGAGTGGTTTCATAAACTACGACCTGGGTCAATTTCTAATTTTTTACAGTTGGGACAGAAGTTTCGTGATGCCTTCATCGAAAATAAGAAGTTCCACCTCAGCGCCACTCACCTCATGAACGTCAAGCAGGAGAAATGAGAGTCCACTATTGACTTCATGAGGCGTTTTAATCTCGAAGCTATGAAGGTGCATAACGCAAGTGATGCACTTCAGGTCAATTCTTTCATCGGAGGCCTGCGCAATATGAAACTGTACGACAAGCTCTCTAAGAAGATGCCCCAGGATATGGAGACATGTGTGAACATAGTCCACAGGTTTTGCCAAGGTGAAGAGGCAGTGCGCCTGCACTCCATTTCGATTGGCCTCAACTCGAGAAATGACGCCCGAGGCCAGACCAAAGGTCAGCCTAAGGGGCAGAGCGATGAAGGAAAGTCAAATGTTTTCGATCGATTGACAGCTCTGGTTACGGATCGGCTGGGAAAAAGGGGGAATTTAAAAGACCGTGATTTCATCCCCCTCAACCGGTCTCGAGGGGAGGTGCTGGCCATCATGATCAAGAAAAACATCGCGCGAACTCCTCAACCGATGTCCAAAGATCCATAAAAGAGGAAGAATACCCACAAATATTGCGACTATCACAAGGACGTGGGGCATGACACGGAAGAGTGTTTCGATCTGAAGATAGATATCGATGCGTGTATTCAAGAGGGTCGGTTAGATGAGGTGGTCGACAGATCACAAAAGGACGAGCCCAAGGGTCGTCGGGAATATAAGAGGAAGAGTTATAACGGGGGTAGAGACCGATCGCCGCGTTGAGATAATCAGAGGCGTCGGGATAGGTCGTCCGAGCCGACTTACAGAGACAATCGTAGGGACGATCGTCGGGAAGATCAAAATCGAGACCCTCACGGGGATAATCGCATCGGATATGGTGTCAACACAATTGTGGCTGAGCACGAGTCAGATCGACCTCGATCCAGTCGACAGTCCACAGACAGATCGAGGGAAGCGAAAAAACTTAGGTTCACGACGGAAGTGGGTTATGGACCCAAGGATGATGTTCCAAGTTCTCATAGCCACAGTGAAGGATTGGTGATAGAGGCAGTGATTAGCCGAGGCCTGATAAAAAATGTCTGTGTCGATAGTGGAAGTGCAGTCAACATCCTCTACTACTCAGCCTTTAAAGTCATGAAGCTGAGAGATGAGGACGTGGAGCCGTTATCGACCCCTTTATTCGGATTCACGGGTCAGGCGATCCACCATGTCGGGTCGATAAACTTATTGACCACAGTAGGAGATGGAGAAAAAGGCAGAACAATGGAAATGACTTATGTCGTAGTTAAAGCCTCATCGGGTTACAACGCGATATTAGGTCGACCCGCCTTATACGAAATGAGAGCCATTATTTCTACCTTCCACAACAGCATGAAGTTTCCCACCTGGTATGGCACCCACGAGGTAAAGGGAGATGTTGAAGTTGCAAGAAATTGTAGTTTGGTTACGATAAAAGGGAAAGGTGTTGGACAGGTGCTGGTCGAGGAGTTAATTCCTGAGGAAGAGGAAGATTAAAGCTGGGTCTCTGTCGGCCCGACAGAGGAAGTCCGCGTTTGGAAAGAGGAAGAGGCCCAAGGGGTCCAGATCGGGAAGTGGATACCACACCCCGACATGCAAGATTTGATCGACCTCCTGGTGGAATGTCGAGATGTGTTCGCTTGGAAGGCCGACGATATGCCGGGCCTCTCGGCAGATATTGCAATGCATCGACTCAATGTCGACCCGAAGAGGAAGCCGATACGACAGAAGAAGAGAAACCTCGCCCCTGAGAGGAAAGATGCGGTAAAGAAGGAAGTGGATAAATTGTTAGTTGATGGCATCATAAAAGAGACATTCTACCCGGAGTGGCTATCCAATCCTGTCTTGGTTAAGAAGCCAGACGAGAGTTGGCGAATGTGTGTGGATTTCACGGATCTAAACAAGGCATGCCCTAAAGATTCGTATCCACTTCCCAAAATTGATCAGCTGGTCGATTCGACGTTGGGTTTTGAGGTTTTCGGGTTTCTAGACGCTTATAAGGGATATTATCAGATTTTCATGGATCCCCAAGACTCGGAAAAGACCGCATTTATCACAGAGTTTGGTACGTTCTGTTTCGTGACCATGACATTTGGTCTAAAGAATGCAGGAGCCACTCATCAGAGAGCGGTCAACAAGATTTTCAAGGGGCAGATAGGTCGTAATATGGAGGTCTACGTCGATGATTTGTTGATCAAGAGCAGGTCCATAGGACAGTTCCTTGTCGATACCAGAGAGGTTTTCAATGTGCTCCGGACTGCGAATATGAAGCTCAATCCAAAGAAGTGCACTTTCGGGGTTCGATCGGGTAAGTTTCTGGGCTACATGATATCGAAAGATGAAATTCGAGCTAACCCAGACAAGATTGACATCCTCAAAAATATGCTTGCACCTCGTAACATCAAAGAGGTACAGCGATTGACAGGTCGGATGGCGGCCCTCAACCGTTTTTTATCGATATCAGCATAAAGAGCTCTTCCTTTTTTCAAGATATTGAATAAGGTAAGTCCTTTTCAATGGGATGACAAGTGTCAAAAGGCATTTGAAGACCTGAAGAACTATTTATCCGATTTACCCACGCTGTCTTCACCTCGGGAAGGAGAAAAACTACTGGTTTATCTGGCAATTTGTGAAGAGGCAGTAAGTGCAGTGTTGGTTCGAGAAGGGGAACATGGACAAGTCCCAGTTTATTTTAGGCGCTACATGGAGCAGAGATCAGATACTCGCCTGCCGAGAAGTTAGCATTGGGTTTAGTTCACGTATCGAGGAAATTAAAGCCTTATTTCTAAGCACACCCCATTGCTGTGGTCACAGACCAACCTCTGAGACAAATTTTGGCTAAACCTGAGACATCGGGTCGATTAGCGAAGTGGGTTGTCGAATTAGCTGAGTATGACATTGAATTCTGTTCGGTAAGTTTTAAATTTATAATTTTACCGGAACACCCCAAGTGCAAGGCACGTTGTAGTGGGTATTACCGGGTCGTCCAAGGAATCGAATGATGTCGGAAACAAAAATACAGTTAACGTACCGGTGAATTGTCACGATAAATCTAATTAAAATAATAAAGTTCCTACAAATTCTATGGTCCTAAACAATTTCTATTAAACTAATAAAACAAAAGAGATCAAATTAACACTAAAGGAAATAAAAATTGAAAAACAACAAATCAAACCTAAATAAGCTATTGAATCTAAAATCCAAATTGCTATGAAAAATTACTGACTTTCTTCTTAATGTAACGAGACAGTAGGGCAACAAGGATTCTACCAAACAACCACCACCCAACCAGTTTGTGAGATGAATCAAATTTCTTGGTGTGATCTAACTTAAATCCAATCAAATTTCTTTAATCAAATTTATTTGGTTTATGTTCCCTTTCTCAAGTGAAACAAAATTAACAATAAAAGAACATGATCATGAGTTCGTTTCCGAATCTCCTACCCAATTAACAATAAACTAATCTCTCGGAATATCATTAACTGTATCGAATGAAGGGTTCTATGTAAATTTACTTCTCATCAAATTCAAAACAACAATCGTTTCATCGATTTTTCAATCTAACAAAACATACATTCAAACAATTCAAAACATTCGATAAAGAAAAATAAATTCGAACTCGCTAATAATGTTTACTGAAAATCTCCTGGTTGTGGTGATGTTGTAATGGCTTCATCCCGTTGTCCTACTGCGAATTGCTTAGCCTTCAATCATCTTCGATCTCCAAAAGAAAATTGAAAGAAAGAAACTCATGTTTTTGTGTGATGTGGTGCGGCTGCTATGTAATGATGTGTTGTATTTTTCTGTGTCTTTTTTTCTGCTCGAATGGTGCTGCTTATATAGGAGTTTCGCCGACATAAGGAAGGATCTAGAAAAACGTGTCAATTTCAGCCTCGGTAGACCGAACATCTTGGCTCGGTCGACCGAATAGCACGGCTCGGTCGACCGAACGTACCATTTGTATGCGTTCACACAGTTGCTTCGTATACCGTGTTCCCCACTTCACTCTTTCGACCAGATTTGATTTATCCTCTCTTCAATGCTCCGATTTTCTTCTTTATTTTGAAATCACTTGATTGAATGAGATAAATCTCTCAATGAATAACATCCCCTGCATTTCTTTATTTTCTGCAAAATTGTTGTTACACCAAGTCATCGAATAATAATAATAATAAAATGTGTAACAAAATAACATTTAACCTCAATATTTCCTCATAATTAAATTATAACCCCTCAATAACCATTATAGGAATTTAACGGTTAAAAACACGCTTTTCTCATTTATTTCCCTTAAAAATAAGGTAAATTGTTTAGGGATTAAGCCTGAAAATATAGTAAAATATACCCTAAACAAATTCCTACCTCGAACAGCAGTTAAAGGCCAAGCTCTGGCCGACTTAATTGCCGAAGGATTATCTATTCAGCTAGAGCAAGAGAGGCAAGCACCAGAGGAATAGTGGACCATTCATGTCGATGGGGCGTCCAGTAAAGAGGGGTCAGGAGCAGGATTACTATTGGTCAGTCCAAATGGGGAGGAATTCCCCTATGCACTTCGTTTTGAGTTTAAGGCCACCAACAATGAGGCAGAATATAAAGCCATGATTACGGGTTTGAAGCTAGCATCCAAGTTAGCGGTTGAGAATCTTCTAGTATATAGTGACTCTCAGCTCGTAGTCAATCACATACGAGGCGAATATGAAGCTAAAGAAGTGACTATGAAGAGTTATTTGAAAGTGGTTCAAGGGTTGATGTCGAAGTTTAAAACGGTTCAAATCGAACAGGTGCCTCGTAGTGAGAACAAAAGGGCCGATGCGCTGTCCAAACTCGCATCGAATTTCAAATCAAAAAGGAAGGTCCTGGTCGAAATGTTAGCAGAACGGCGTTACAACGAGGTCGTTGTGCAGCCGGTTACTCAGGGATCAACATGGATGGACCCGATAGCTCTATACTTGAAGGACGGAATTCAACCGTCTGACATGTCCCAAGCAAGAAAAGTTCGACTGCAATCCTCCAGGTATGCCCTGTTTGATTACGTTCTTTATCGCAAATCTTTTGTGACCCCCTGGATGCGGTGTGCCTCAGAGGAAGAAGGGGCATATATGCTCGAAGAAATACATCGGGGAGTTTGTGGCAATCACTGTGGAGCTCGGATGCTGGCAAGAAAATGTAAACTAGCGGTTACTTTTGGCCTTCGATGCAAAAGGATGCCAATCGTCTGGTGATGCGATGCAGAGCTTGCCAAGTGCATGAGGTGGTAACACACCAACAAGCGCAGGAAATGAATGCCATCGAATCGGTATGGCCATTTGATGAGTGGGGAGTCGACCTAGTTGGGCCTTTACCTCGAGCTCCGGGCAACTTCAAATTTGTAGTGGTGGCAGTTGACTACTTCACCAAGTGGGTCGAGGCCAAGGCTCTTACCGACATCAGAGCCTCGACCATCAAGAAATTTCTCTGGGAAAATGTCTTATGCAGGTTTGGGGTGCCAAAGTATTTAATCTCGGATAATGGAACTCAGTTTCTCGATGAAAGGGTTCAAAATTGGCTAAAAGAATACAAAATCGAGCACAGGACAACCTCAGTGGCTCGACCCCAGTCCAATGGGCAGGTCGAACAAACGAATCGACAGATAAAGTTTGGTTTAAAGAAACGACTGGAAGATGAGGGTCGTGATTGGGCAGCTCAACTTCCTAGTATTTTATGGTCATATCGAACAGCTCCTAATACGGCCACGCAGGAAACTCCCTTCTCAATGGCTTACGGATGTGAAGAAGTAATACCTACGGAGATCGGGTTATCATCGCCTCGGGTCTTGGCTTATAACGTCGAGACAAACGCGTTGATCTACGAAAAGAGAAAGACAATGTCGAAGAGAGAAGAGAGATCGATGCGCATCGAATGGCTAACTACAAGAGGAAGATCTCGCAGTACTACAATGCAAGAGTGAAGTATAAATACTTCCAAGTAGGAGACCTCGTGCTGAGTAAAAACGAGGCAAGCAGGCAAGATCCAATAGGCAAACTCGAGCCGAATTGGGAGGGTCCTTACAAGATTCTAAAAGTCCATCCTAAGGGATCATATCAACTAAGCAGATCGGATGGAAGTACAGTGCCCCAAACTTGGCATGCCACCAACCTCAGGAAATATTATGTTTGATGTGATTGTTTATTTTATTTGCGATTTTTACCTTTTTAGTTATTTGTAACAAGTCGATGCGACAGTTGGTCTCGATGCTTTTTATCTAAGTGATTTTCTTTTCAAATTATGCTTTACTTACAAGTTCATGAAAAAAAAATAAAAGAAGAAAACCAGAAAGAAGAGCAAAAATCGACCGCAACAATGACTCATCGACATGATGGAGTTGGAATAAAATGGTGAATAAAGCCAAGTCAATGACAGTGCTTATATCACTCCCGACCTGCCAAGAAGCCACGATGCGAGGCGGTTGGAAGATCCCACGAAGGATACCTTATTCGACCAGTTCGTGAGCATCACGAAGTGTGACAGTCGGATAAGGAGTTTTCAATTCGACGAGGTCATAAGCCTCGAGGCACGACAGTCGAATCGAGCTCTGACCAAATAGCCAAGTCAAGCCCATAAGGCAGTACAAGGCTGAGTCGACTCATATTCAAGTGTACCATGAGTCATGTACTCTAACTACACTTGGAGGGGCCCAGGGGAATTAAGTCCAAAGGACTGCACCCCATAAGGCAACGTTCACAAGGGAATTAAGTTCAAAGGACTACACCCTAGACAAATAATAAACTGTTACATTCAATGAAAAAAGAATAGATCGAAATTCAAAATTCAGAGATCGAATCGAAAATTCGTCTCGACAAAGAGCATAACATTGTTTCAAAGAATAATAACGCGGTACAATCTCAAGCAGCTGGCTGATTTGAAGTGGACGCGTTCGGGTCGACTGGCTCCTCCAAGGCATCATCATCCTCCCCATCCTCGTCCATAGCGGGGGCCACGTACTTATCATGTAAAGACACGCCAGCCTTGAAATCCGTGAAATATTGAGTATATCGAGGGATGGAGTTAGGATCGTATAAATGGGCCTTCTCGATGCTAGAGACTTCAAAGTCCGGGATGACCATCTTGACCTGATCAATCGCGTTGGAAAACCCCCTTTTCATGGCTTGGCTCATCAGCAAGGTCAGGTCGGTTCAAGTTCCTGAGAGAGCAGGAAGTCTTTTTTGCCAGAGGCCAGGCGAGCCGTGTAGCTATCAACCTCACACTGAAGGTCATCTCGAGCTTTGAGAGATCTCGCCAGTTCAGCTTTTGCTTCATCAAGCTCCGATCTTACCTTAGCAAGCTCAGCATCCCTGTCGGTTAAGTCTTTGTGTGCCTTGGACAATTCGTCTTGAGAGGTTGCCAAGTCGGATTCAATTTTGACACGCCGGCCCTTCAACTTTTTTACTACAGATTTCTGCTTCTCGATCTCGGAGTTCAGTCGGTCGATCGTCTCTCTCTGTTCCTCGAGAATAGCGGAGGGGGATTCGATCCGGTTCATGGCCACTTTAGCCGTTAGCCGAGCCTGCAAAGAGTATGCTGTTTATACATGAAGCCAACAAAAAGTCCCAAAATTAAGAAAATGAAAACTTACAGCTCGGATGATTTTTGTAAAATAGTCGCTCAACTCCTCAGGAGCCATGGTTTCCATCTCGGCAACACTCACTCCGGGGATTGTTTCGATAACATTCGAGCCTTGAGGTGGGAGGTTGCGAGCTTCTTTTCCGACTCCATGTCTCACCTCCGTGGTTTTCTGGCGCTTTCTCAGGACAAGACTCCCTTCAGGCTGCTCGGTTACCCGGGCCTCGTCGGGTTGCTCCCTCAGGAGATCAGATGTCGAAGCAGGAGTGGATGCTCGAGCGGGAGTCCTCTGACCCCTAGAGATTATTGCACCAGACACGGGCTTTTTCGACCCGATGCCCGCAAGTTGTTGAATTTTCTTGGGATCAACCCTCTTGGGGTTAGGCACTTTGCCTACCTCCTCAAACTTGAGAAAAAAATCCACTGCCAAGAGAAGAAGATAGACATTAATACACAATACTGTAAAATATACAGGAAAGTAAAGCGAATAAAAATCCTATGCAATATTCGAACGTCCTCGTCGAGTTCCAAATAAGCACCCGGGCCCGCTGTCTCGATATCAGCGAAAGGGTATAAAGAATGTAGATTTCGAGTTGCGACATCGGGGCTAACCCTCTCGAGAATCCTACATTGTGGGGGCATCAGAGTCCAGCTTATCATGCCATTTTCTAGGTCTTTTATACAAAGTGTGGATGTCGACGTCTTCTAACCCGTGACGGATGAAGAAAAAGTGGGGCTTCCACTCGCCCTGAGATGAGGTCACCCTTCTTACAAATTCCGAGACTAGGAGGCGCCTCTGAAAGGTGTACCATCCCGCGTCTTGTAGGGATTGGATTGAGTAGTATTGCCAGAATAGACGAACTGAAAATTCGACCTTCACAATTCGACATGCCACAACGAAACCCATAACGCTCCTAATTCCATTTGGAGCGAGTTGTGTGATGCTGATCTGATAGTGGCGGAGGACTTCTATGAGGGCCGGGTCGAAGGGAAACCTTAATCCCTCTTTCAGTTGTGCCTCGTATATGGCACAGAACCCAGGGGGAGGATCACAAGCATATTGATATCGACCGTGGGATACTTTAATGTTTTCGGAAGAGTATGGGATGCGATACTTTAGGCAGGCGGCTTTTGCTTTTTCCGGGGTTAGAATGGACATACAGCCATAAGGCCCCTGGCCTTTCATCCTAGTTTTGCGTTTGGTAACCCCCGGACGAGAAGTCGATTCCTCTTCTCCTCCTTCTTCTTCTTTTCCGGCTATCCTCTCGCCGGAAACCTGAGGCCGCTCTGAAAGACTGAAACTGTCCTCTCCACCGATTCTTCTTCCCCCTCAACAAGTTCCTCCCTATTTTGAGAGTCACTTTCACTCCTAGACATGGGATTGATGAAAGATAAAGGAAATAAGAAGCGAAGAAAGAATCTAAATAAAAAAGAGCCTTACTTGTATTTTCGGATAAAGCAGGGATTTTGAAATGGCAGGTGAGAGACTCCGGTTTCCAGGACTCCTTTTATGCTGCAAATCCTCCAAATGATTTGAAAAGACAGGATTTGGGGCAGTTATAGAGCTGGAGGCGCGATAATCAAGGGTAGAATTCCCGTGTGGACCAATGGGAACGCTTCGTTTCTTGCACCTATTAATGCTGATACAGCGTGACGTCATCTTACGACACACTACGTCGACCTAGGGGCCAGCTGTATTCCCGCTTAAGGAAGGCCACATATCGAAAGATAATTCAAATTTTCAGATCCGACTTCAGCATTCGAGATAGACTTCTCTCCGATCTGGGGGGCTTATGACGATACGGGATTTCACCCCTCCACGTGGAATTATCTAATTGGTCCAGCTGGCGTGTTGGGGAGTCCAAGCATCTGGTATTCACATCGGGTCGAACATGAGACGTGCCAATGAAGGCCGAAGCATTCAGCAGGTTGCACAAGTGTCCCTTCTCATACCCCCATGTCGAAGACGTTCGAGTTAAGGCCAGAAGTCTGGACCAGCTTCACAAGCCCAATGTCCGTGGGTTGCTTGGGCAAGGGGCTAGGCCCAATAAGGGTTATTAATGTCAATAGACGCCACCGTCCTAAGGTTTAGGGCTGAACATGGATTTATGCCTATAAATACACAACTCCAGGAACTACGTAAGGCTTGATTCCTGGACAATACACATGATACGTAGGCAATCCAAGATACATTCTTGGACTCAGCCATAAAACCCTAAAAAACACCATCTTTACTACCGTTCGAGCCGTGCTTGTTCTTCCTAACTCACCTTTAGATTACATTTAGACCTATTAAATAGAAGGTGCGTTATTTAGCATCATCATCCCTTTTGTGGATCATTTGAGATTTGATTGGGCAAGCTTTGATGCCCCTACTCCTAACAAGTTGCTGGTCGGGATCGTGGAACTATCGCGGATTGGTGAGGTCTTCTATGAAGTCTAGTACGAAGAAGAGGTGATCTACTAGTTGATTCAAGGAGGATCCGTTGAAGAGTGTCTGTTGTCTCGGTAGGGAAGAGTACAATCTTCCCTAGCTAGCCAGGAAGTGTGACATTCATCAAAGATTGTGGGTTTGTTGCAGAGAAGCAACTGTCTTTGCCAAATAAAAAAATTGTTTGTTCATGAAATTAAAAAAAGGACAAAGAATATAAAAATTCAAAACTTCATTTTTTTTTAAAAATTATTATTTTTTACCCTGAAACTTTCTATCACTATGTGTCATGGGATGTAAACCGGTCGAATCGAAACAAGTTTTGCTTTAAATGTGTCAGGAATTTTGAAATTTTCTTGAGACCGAGTTCGATCACGAGTATTTTGAACTTAAGCTCGAACCGTGATCCAGAGAAGGTTTAGAAACTCGAGCCGAGTTTGACTTTTGTATCAAACTTGTCAACCGTAATGGGTTTTGAAATTTAATTCAAAAATAATTTAAACTGTCACATATAATAGCCAAATGTATCATTTTCTTTTTTGAAAACGAGCATCATTTTATTTCGTAACATGTGGTACCGAATACAGAAGCAATTCAAGGCAAAGGAAAAAGCCAACATAGAGAACATACAATTACACTAAATTTACATATTCCATTCAATCCTAAGATTCTTCACATCAAAGATGTTGGCCAAAACAACATATCTGTGAGGTCTTTGCTCACAAAGATAGTGCTACAATTCATTTCTCCAGTGCCAAATAGCGTAGACAGCTTCGCGAAAGACATAAGGCTAGTCCTTGTTTAACGGCCTTATGATTCATTTATGTATATGGGTTTAAATATACATATATGCTCATATATATAAATATATATTCGAGCTATATTCAAAAGTAGAGTCTAGTATTGAATATCCATTAGAATATGTTCGTTTAATATTCGAGTCGAATTGATTTAAATCGAGTTCTAGCTCGAATCGATCTCGAATATTTGAGTCGAATTGATTTAAATCGAGTTCTAGCTTGAATCAATCTCGAACAATTCTCTTACAATATTCTTGCCGAGATAATGGTCTACTTTTTCACATCCACCGTGCAATGCATGCAGTTATTGATGGACAGAAGAAACATGGTATCCACTTCTACGCACTAGAGCTAAAACGTTATGTATGGATGGTGGAGATCATATTCACCTTGGTACCGTAGTAGGCAAACTTGAAGGAGAAAGAGACATCAATTTAAGTTTTGTTGATTTATTGCGTGATGATTTTATTGAAATGACCGAAATCACTACATTCATTTCACTCAAGATTGAGTCTCTATATCAGGTATTATACCCGTTGCTTTAGTGGGTATTCACGTTTGGCATATGTCCGCTATGACCGAGAGGTGGGTGAAAGGGTTAAATGACACTCATTATGTCACTTTGCTTCAAGAGATGAGTGAAAAAGTTAAGAAGGAACTCATTATATCACTTTGCTACGGTGGGTGCTCTTACCCTAAACACCTTAATTACCTATTTCACCCTACCTTGTTTCATACCTCTCGCCTTGACGCCTTACATTATCACGTATTATCACTCGGTATTATATTACGGAACAGTATTTGTTTCATTTTATTATTCACAATTAAAATAATGAAACAAATCGTTTGTCAATAGAACGCCATATATAGAGTTGAAAGGCGAGAAGCCACTTGTTTTTCTAGCAAATTTCGCTCCAGCCAAATTCCTTCCATGACCACCAACAAATGAACTGAAGAACTCAGTCAAGGCATTGTTTCAGGCATAACTAAAGCATGGCTGGTCTACAAGGCCCAGGGCCACCTCTTTCATCTCCCCACAAATCCATGAATACTAGCACTTGTGTAACCCATAAGCTGCTTCCCTGCACGACTTCCAATTTCCCCTCAACATTCCACAGTTTCAAACGCTTTTCATCTTTACTCCCTCTTAATGTAGAATCTTCTGCACCAGACAACTCTTCAGAAAAGCCTTTGGCAAAGCCTGAACCTGAGCCTGCTGGCTCGACTGACCCTGTTAAAGTTGCGTTTGCTAAAGCTAAAGCGTACAAGAAAGCTATTGAATCCAACCCCACTCCAAAAATTGTTCAGAACCCACTTCCTGAAGAAATTGGGAAGACTGATGAGCTGACGGATGGGGTTGTAAAGGGTAAAGATGCACAACTCAAGAGGGAAGAGGATGGGGTTCCCTTGTCTGTGAAGCTTGCGTTTCAGAAAGCAAAGGAGTACACCAAGAACAGCAATTCGGATAATGATGGATTCGTAAACAGAAATGAGCAATCCTTAGGTACATTGGTGGGCTTTTTTTTCCCCTTATTTTTATTTATCGTGCTAATTATATAAATCTTTTAATTGATTCGGCTGTGTGATGTTTATGCATGGTTTTGTAAAGAGGCTCAATCAGTATTTCTGTTCCAATTTTTTTTTACATGATAGAAAAAGGTAGAATCTTGATTTGAACTACACTGGACGATCTTAGATATCAATTCAAGGAAAAGGAAAAAAATTATGTGCTTTACTTTTAGTGTACTGATCTGGCAAGGTTCTTGGACTGAGAATTTTCAGTCCATTGATCTGCAGGATTGACGAATGGGAATAAAAATAATGCTGAAAATCCCACCTTCACGATTGGTAGTAACAAGAATGATCTGAAAGTTTCAAGTATTGATTTTGTGGGACTCGAATTCTCCGAGAAGAAAAGCAAGAAATTGCCTGCAGGGCTCATTCCTCAAGTGGATTATTTGCCTGAGGGAGACCTGCCTGAGGTGGAGATACTAGTTGGTGACACCAGCATGTTTGGAGACGGGTCAGACAGATCAAGCGAAGTTGCTGAAGAAGACGATTCTTCTGATATTTACAAGCCAAAGGTTTCCACATGGGGAGTTTTCCCCAGACCAAACAACATTTCGAAGACAGTAAGTAACCTGTGACTGCGAGTTCAGCATCTTTGCTGTCTCTTATTTTCTTCCTAGTACTGCACACAAAAACAATTGAAGTGAAATTGCATGTTTATGGTCGATTTTCTCTTTTTCAGTTTTTCTACAACTTTGGTGACCTAACAGCAAAATCCCATCACTGAATTTACGTCAAATGGATAGCAAGATATGTCAATATCTATAGGCAACCTACAACAGCTAAGTTGATGCATTTGGTGTCTGCTTGTATTGCTAACATAATCAAATGTAGACGCTCTCCGTATTTACCTCTTGCTGCACCTTAACTAACAATCTCTCCAAATGTATTGCCATGTACTATGGTAGCCTAAGCTAAGAACCTCCCGGTCTTGAGGATTATTTAAATGGTATTTTCCTCAATACATGATCAACCTGAACCTGTATCAGCTTAGATACTTTGCTCGTCCCTGCTAAGAAAGCCAATATGGGGTGCTTGTAACAAATCTTTAGTCCATTTGTCATCGTAAAGTGCCTGATTACCTACTACCAAGAGCATTTTTTTTCTAAGTTTAAGACTATTCAACCTATGCTTTGTAAACATAACACATGCCATTCATGTCACATGTATCCCGCCCTAACTGTCTAATCCCTCCTGTTATATGTCCATATTCCTGCTAGAAATTTCTACTTGCCTAATGATTTTGATGGGCTTTATCCTCTTTTGATACTGGTCAAGGTCGAAATGATCAATGCATTCTAAATTAAAGAACTTCACAACCTGCTGACTCCTACGCTGTTTCTCGTGCACTATTGTGTATTTACTACTGCATGACCCAGTAGCCATTACTTTAAAATGATGAGAAGCTTTAAACCTGTGACTGAATAAGTTATCAATACTAATTTCTAAACAATGGTGACTTACAATAATGGCATTTATCTTCCTAATGTAATCAAGTATTTGCTTTGACTTTCTTGAAGAACAACAACGCTGCTCAAGCCCTATTCCCATTATGTAGGGTCGGCTATATGAATTTTCTATCTCCATTGCTTAGTATTTTACCATACCCTCCCCAATGCACTGGAAAGTCGTATCATTTTTACTAGTTGTCATCCACGTTTTCTTTGGCCTCCCTATCCTCTTTTAGCACGAACTTCCTTTTGCACTTCATCACGCCTAATGGTTGCATCTAATGGTCACCTCTGTAAATGTCCATCCTATCTTAAACGACACACCGTCATTTTCAAATTAATAGACACAATTCCAACTCTCTTTCTAGTATATTCTTTACTGAAAGTCCACAATTATCTTTCAGTTTGGTGGTGGAAGGACTATACAGCCAGGGGAGGTGCTTGAAACAGCTCAAGATAAAGCTTCTAAACAAGCACGTACACGAAAGCTACTTGCTGCATATCAGAGCAAAATTGGCTTGAATATTGACCCAAAGCTGAAATCCGAATGTGAGCAGGTCTGCATCCTTTTTTAATACTATCCTGGAAGAAGTCATGAACTGCTTATCTTATTTGCTGCCAAGTTGGGGACATGTGGATTATCGATTGTCCATTGCTACAAGGAATCTGTAGTGTGTACTTCCAGTTGTATCTTGTGCCATTCGTTCGTAATCATGGTTGAAGGCCTATTTTTAATTGTAGTGCTGTCATCATTGTTTCGTGATCGTGGTTGAAGATTTAGCTTTGATTATACTGCTGTCATACCAGGCACTGAAGGATGGTGATAGCCTGATGGATGTAGGAAAACTTAAGGAAGCATTACCTTTTTATGAGAAGGTCATGGACAAGTTGCCATTCCAGGTAATATCTTATTAATTATAGTACACTGAGAATTTTTCATCCTTATGTGTCAAGCTTAAAACAATCTTGTCAAGCATTACCTTTGTGATTTCTACAGATTCATGAAATGCATTTTTCTTATTTGAGGTTAAGCGAACACGTCGTGTTTCGCTTGTACCGACTGTGTCATGTCTCAAATGAGACCATAGTCTATCTTTAAAATCAAGGCATACTTGTATGAAATTAGTTCAAACTTTCCATAAGATGTTGATTACTTGGGATTTCTTCTTCTTCTGGGTTTTGTAAATAATTGTCATTGTATTGCTGATAACTGAAAATCAGTATTATAGAAGCCAACCTCTAATGAAATAGTTTCTGTGAAGAAATTGCATCCATACTAGTTTAAATTTTTACAAACGAAGTCTTTTTTATTCACTGTTACATTTTCACAAACAAGTTTTCTTTGCAGAGTAAACTTTATGGGTTGGCTGCTTTGCAGTGGTCGATTTGTCAGGACTCATTAACTAGGTATATGTTTGTCTTCAAGGTTCACACGCGTGAATTTGAATTTTCTGGCATTTATGGAATATTTTTGCTCAAGCCAAATCACTATTTTTGTAGTTTATTATTTATGAATGTTCCTAGTTATTGTTCGCAACAAAAATACTAGAGGGGATCAACAATCATTGGATTTTCTCTTGGAGTTGATCTTTGCGTTGAACTTCTGGTCACAATTATGTTTGTTTTAAATTGATGATTTCAGTTTACATGAGTCGACCTTCATGACAATATTCAATACATGTAATTTCTTCATCTACGATCCTTATTCTTGAATTTTGTTTCAAATTTAATCATTTGATTAATATGTGGACTTGTTGAGCATGGCAGTTGCTGCTATAAAATACAGATTTGTGAAAATGGGTGAGCATTTCACTGTCCATCATTCATTACTCTCTAGTATAATCATTCCTGGTTGTTCATAATAATTTTATTCACTGAAAGTCCGGTTCTTTCTGTGTTGTCATTTTCATTCTCATTCTGATATTGTGCTTTACCTGTTGTGATTTTGGAGCCTTTACCATTAGGTCCCGTCAACCTTGTCTGTTAAGTTTCTATTTGTTTGTCTTATAAGCTTGCCTGAGCTTAAATATGGTTATTCTTTTGAATCACAGGCCTAATGAAGCTCGAGTAATGTATGAGAAACTTCAGTCACATTCAGATGTAAACGTGAGAAAGAAAGCAAAAGCATTACTGTTTAGTTTTCAGGTAATAAATCAGTTCAAATATCCTCCCAATATGTCTTCACCTTATGATACATACAATTGATGACTGAAATGTTGTAATATACACTGCACAGGCCATGGAAATGATGAAAGTGACAAGCTCTAAGGTTTATACTCCAAATATAGATTACAAAAGCTATTTTGAAGCATTTGTTAGAGAAGATGCAGCACCGAAATACCCTGTCAAAGAAGCAGAGGTTGATGAAGGCGGTGCTGCTTTAAGACAATCCATCCCTTATTTGTTTTTTCTTGTTTCTCCAGTTTTGATAGTGTTCCTTATTGCTTTTCGTAAGGGTTTATGAATCTTAAATTCCAAAAAATTTCAACGACGGATTAACGAGTCTCTTTTTAACATGAGCACATTTCTTGTTATTACATTTATATATATATATACCATCAGTATTTATACAAGTTTGTGTGCAGAAATGAACTTTGAAGAGTTGTGAAAAGATATTCTTCTTTGGATTACCTCTTTTTTCAAGTACCAAAAGCACATACAAAATGACTTGTAGGCAAAACTTTATAAATTGTCTAGTGAACTGTAATAATTAACATTTGTCTGCGAATGAGATTCATATCATACTGTAACCATGCACCTTCTCCAAACCTTTGCTTTTCATGAATGACCTTATCATAGCAAACTTATTCCACTCTTCCCCTTCTGCATACAAGTCAGACAACAGCGTATAATATCCGGTATCATCTGTACACATATCCACAAGCCTTTCTTGAATTGTTTCGATAATATCCATCCTGTTATGGATTCTACATCCATTAATGAATGAACTCCATATTCTGGGCTCTACAGGAGCTGACATTGATTTGATGGTTTCATATGCTTCGTGAAGGTCACCGGCTCGACTCATAAGATCCACAAGACATCCATAATGTTCAGAGCTAGGTTCAACGCCGTAAGTTGTTGTCATGGAGTTGAAAAAAAGCTTCCCTTTTTCCAAATAACCAGCATGGCTGCACGCGGACAAAATGTTCATGAAAGTTACTTCGTTTGGTCTTATTCCGGATTCTATCATCTTATTGAAATATTCTATTGCAGCATCGACATGGCCATGTCTCCCATACGCGCCTATCATGGCAGTCCATGACACCACATTTTTCGTTGACATGTAATTGAAGATCTTTCGGGCCATTTGCACATCTCCACATTTGGCATACATGTCTATTAGTGCTGTATCGACATACATGTCATTCAGACCGTAGGTAATCAGCATATTGTGAATCCATTTACCCTTTTCTATAGACCCGAGATTTGTGCAGGCTTGAATACAGATCAAGAAGGTCACTTCATCCATTACAGAAGAATTGAAGCACATTTCTTGAAAAAGCGCAAGTGCTTTATCGGAGTTGCCATTTTGGGAAAAGCCACAGAGCAAGTTATTCCATTCTACAACACCTTTTTGTTTGGTTTTACGAAATATGTTGTATGCCGAATCCTGCATTCCGCATCTACAGTACATTCCGATTAGTGAATTCTGGAGATATTCATTGGAAAACCCTGTTTTTACAGCTTGTCCATGTATCTGACATCCCAATTGAGAAAAATCAGTGTCTACACAGGCTACTAATACGCTTGAGAGGGTAAAGGAATCGAGAATAATTCCTTGGACAAGCATTTTCTTAAAGAGCTTAAATGCCTCCTCACTCATCCCTTCACGAGCATAACCCGATATCAACATATTCCATGAGATTGCGCGTGTGTCTTGAGTTCTGTCAAGAACCTTGTGACCGTCTTTAAACCTTCCACAATTAGCATAGAGGTCTACTAATGCTGGTCCCAAAATATCACTCTCAAGGTCAATAGCAGATCTTATAATGAAACCATGAACAGACTTCCCTTCCTTCAGCCAACCTAACCGTGCACATGAACATACGACACACATCAGTGTAACTGCATTGGGTTCTGCGTCCGATCCCTGCATCTGAATAAAAGTCCCTAATGCCTCTTGGTGGTAATCATTTTGATGATATCCTGAAATTATTGCAGTCCATAAAGAAGTATTCTTATCAACAGCCAGGGCAAAAATCCTCTCTGAGCTATTCAAATCGCCACATTTCGCATACATTGAAACAATTGAAGTATCCAAACCCACATCTCTATGGATATTCCTTCTCATAACAAAGCAATGAACAGACTTAGCTAGCCGAGGTAACTGCAAATCCCCACAAGCCTCGGCTGCAGTAAGCATTGTCACTGAATCAACACCAACACCTTCAACCACCATCTGAGCCAATAAGTACAACCCTTCTCTTGCATAGTTATTCTCCACGTGGATAGATATAATGGAACTCCATGTAACAACATCTCTCACCGGCATACATTCGAACACCTTTCTTGCATTATTCAAACACCCCATTTCACCATACATACTCAACAACGTGGTGTCAATTACAGGATCATCCTCAAACCCACATTTAATAATCCTCCCGTGCAACTTCTCACCGAATTCCAAATCACCAATTGCAGCACACGCCCTCAAAACCGAAGGAAAAATGAAGCAACTCAGTTGGGTGATTTCAAAAAGCAATCTTTGAAAAAGAAAGATTGAATGTTGAAAGAAGCCATTCCAAACATGGCATTTAATAAGTACACCCCACATGAAAGAATCCGGATTAGAGAAGTTGTCAAAGATTAATCTTGATGAATGAAGGGATCCCATTTGGGCGTAGGATTCTATGAGCTTGGTACATGCTAGACGGTCATTTTGAAAGCCAGAGACTGTAAGGTGAGCATGCAATTGAGAGAGTTTTTTAATGGTTACACAGGCTCTGAATAGTGGCACGTAGCGTGTCATTGCGGTTCAAGTTCAAGTTGCTTCAACCATTGTAGATATGACTACGAGTACCCAAAAGTTTGAATTCGAGGGAATCTTTATGTACCTTCTGGGCACAAGCTCAAATTAAGGTAAATCTTGAGGCCCCTCAATTTTTCTTTGCTTTTGTTGAAATTTCTGTTTGCTTTGTCTTATAAACTTGCCTGCGTCGTAAATCTGGTTATTCTCATGAATCACAGGCCTAATGAAGCACGAATTAATGTAATTAGAAGCTAGCTGCAATCACATTCAGATGCAAACGTGAGAAAGTAAACAAGAGAATTACTGTTTAGTTTTCACTTTTCAGGTAGTAATAATCCAGCTCAAATTCCCTCTGTCTTCATATTGTGTATCAGATTCACAAGGAAAGACAAAAGTTGCCTTTTGTTTTGTACCTTGAAAAAAATGGTTTTAGAGGTTTTTAAGTTAATGAAGAAAGTAAAATAATGTCATTTATGTTCATTTAAAATAAAATGTATTGTAAAAGAAAAAGATGTAACACATATTTGGATGTGTTCTATCTGGGGTTTGTACTCTCCAAAGTCATTTATGATATTAAGGTATTCTCAAAGAGAAATCTAAAATCGCCATGTATTGTTTATTAGGATCCAAAACATCTTGAGCTAGTTGTTGCTTCCTACAAATCCCGGAACATACGCAAAAAGGTCTCAAGACAATGTCTAAGTTAACAAAAGGTCAGAGAGTCAAAAAAGTGTTTCAAAAAGGTAAAAGTGAATGTATATTTATAATGTTTAACGTTCATGTTTATATAGTCGAGCAATGCGTGTAATACAACAAAATTGCCATGATAGCAATGATAGATGTCAACGTGATTGTGCACAATGAATCTGTATGAGAATCATGTGGTAAAGCTGCAGGGCCGTCCTCTAAGGGCAACTCCTATGGTTTTGTGTTAAAATTGCACAATCTCATAGAGGGAGTATTAGATAATCTGTGAGCTCAAGATATGTAGCTTAGTTATGACTTATGAGGGTGTCTTCAAGCCAGATATCGAGCCCTTAGAGAGTTTGGGAGCTCCTTAAGGCCTAGTTTGTTAAGTCGTGGAGCCCTCGTGTAGAAACCATTCTCTTAATGCCTTATGACGAGCCAAACTTCAGAACCCACCGAAAGCTGGTTTATAAAAAAGTTTATAACCAAACCTGTTAATATTAAAGTACAACAGTTGTATCAATATATGATGTATATGTTTCTATCTTCTTTCACATAGTAAAAATAAAAATTGTCTACGAGCGAGTCAGATGCATGATGATCATCATAATTTTTGTATTCAATTCCAAGTTGGACTAGGTCCTTATTACTTTAATAAAAAGATTTGCCTCTTATTGGAAGAAAAGCATTTTGGCAATCCTTTTTGCAATTATTGGCTCGCATTCTCACACTTTTCTACTTTAATCCTCGTGTTTATTACGGCTCACAACAACCCTTTTGCTTTTGATTTTTCTTCTTCTTCTTCTTCTTTTGCTTTTTTTTTTCTTTTTCTTCCAACTTTTTTAAGTCTAATCAATTTTCTGCTACAACACTAATGGTTGCTTTATTTTATGCAAGTACAGATTTTAGCACCAAAAGTCCTAATAAGTTATTGTAAATAAAATACTATATAGGCCCTCTACATAAAACAATGATTAACAACTTAATCAGATACAATAATCTTGCCCTGTATATGCAATCAAGTTGTAAAGAGCAACCACTGTTACATTGTCTACTTATACTGTGACCTGTACAAGGTGGTTTGAGGGGAGGATTGTAGGACCTTTACAGTCAATTTGGTGCACTGATCCTTATAGTGAAAACATACAACGTAAAAGCACGCCCGTTTAAAAAATACAGTGCTGTTATGTTGTGTATGTATATATATCCTCACTTTAAGGATCAAAGTTGTTCCCCAAATCGTCTATAATGATGTTGTCGATAACGAGCATAATACACACTTATCAAAAATAGCTAGATTGAACTTGCAAAAGTTCAAGTTGAGCCAATACTTTAGCAAGTAGTGGCCTCAGTTTTGTATCACCATGTTGTGCTAATTCAAGCAGTATCATTTGTGCAGATTCACCATACTGTACTCTATGTTTCTCTACACTGAATATCCTTTCCAATATCCATATCGCTTTTTCTTGCGTCTTTACGCTTCCTGATTGAAGAACATTGATGATCGGAATGATTCCCGAGTTTTTAGCTATAAATTTGCTTCCATTCTCAACGATTTTGTCATTTAAAAGCGTTGCAAGACAACCAAGAACATCTTCATGCACTTCTTTCTCATCCGTTTCTAATATCTTGATTAAGTACGGAACCGCATTTGCCTTCACCAAGCAGAATGTAGTACTAATCGAACAGTGTTGATCATGAACTTCACAAAGAGAATCGATCGAACGAGCAAGACAAAACCACCTCGATTTTCTTGAATCAGTGAAAGACATTGAATTCTGAGATAATTGTGCAAGGCAAGAAGCTGCTCTGGTTTTAGCTAATCCCGAGCCGTTACATAGCAACTTCATTAAAGCAGGAAACAACCCTTGCTCAACCGAGTAACGTTGTAGATTCTTATCAGACGGAACGGTGAAACGGATCAGTATTCCAGAAATACCCTCTGCCAACTCAGCTGATGTAAAACTTGAATTCACACTTGTCAAGCTCAACAACGAAATCAAAACGGGCAATAAATTCGCCTGCTTTAGTATACCGGTTGATTTCTTGTCACTTGCTGGTAAATTACTGAGCAATCCAATAGCAGCTGTCTTTGCATGAATATTATTATCAGATGATATAACAATATTAGCAATAATATTCACATTGTTTTCTCCAAGCTCCTTTATCAGATCATCTTGTTTGTCCTTTGACAGTTTATACATCAATTCCAACGCCGAAATCATGATTTTCGGATTAGTATTTGTAATAAACGGTAACAGAAGCTGTATAGCGCCTTCTTCCCGCATTTTCTTTCTCACTTTTCTTGCATTAGCATGATTAGTAATGCTGTTAAGTGCATTCAACAAATGACACTGAATTAACGGGCTCGTTAAGCTTAAAAGCGATAGCATCTGCTGTGCGACATCATGTTTGACTAAAATACTTTCAGATTGAGCTATCAAAGCAAGAATGGCGGATGCTGGTTCGCGTAGAGACATGAGCACAGAAGTCACTGAGAAAAGAAGCTGAAGCAACGGTGAGACAAACTCAGAATCGATTAACCGTTGGATGTTTTCTTTTAAAGTAGAGATCTTTTTCAATGAATTTAAAGCTGATAGCTTTGACTCAAAGTTTCCATTAATGAACATATTAACCAGTAGTTCAATAGCACCTTCTTCTCCAAGAGATGCTTTGCTTTTATCTGTTAGTTCCATTCTTGATAGGGCAGCTGCCATTAACATCTTATGCATGTCAGAACCTGCAAAAACACTGTTAATCACTTGAAAAAACACTGTTTCATCAAAGTATATATTCAATCAAGATCTAAAAATTACCTTGTTTAAGGTAATGTATGAGAGGAATAAAGTAACCAGCTTCAGCCATATTGAGTGCATATTGAGGATTGCTTGACAATTTGTCTAACAACTTAGCTGCATCAACCAATGCTACTTCATCACCACCTTCCAAAATCGAAACCAGCATCACAATACATCCTTGGATTTTCCCTATTCTTTTCCTAACATCTGGAATTTCTGAAAGTAATGATAACAGCCCCACTGCTTCCCTCCTCTCGATGTCGTTTCGAGCCAACGACTTAACCAATACTGATAAGAATCCAACATCTGCCATCTTTTCCTGCAGGCTATCTGAATATGTTAGAGATAGATAACAACTAGTTTAGCTAAGCTGGAAGCATATAATTAGGGTGCTTTTTAGTGTTGTGGTGTCTGTTTATCTTACCTTGCTTTTATCATTATTAATATTGATGAGGCTTCTTAACAGTTGAATGATTGCAAGTCTATCATGTGATTTAGCTACTTTCAAACGATCACACAAAATCGAGACGATGCTTTCTCTGTCTAATTTATCATCATCTGTAATCTTGTTATCTCTGATCAAAAACATGAGATCCGAAACCGCGCAGGCGAATTCGTCGTCATTTCCGCAACTAAGCATGAAAACTAAATCCCTTTTATCCAAAACAATTTCATCTTCTTCTTCCTCATCCGAAATCGCCTCCTCCTCCTCCTCCTCCTCCTCCGAGATTTCATCTGATTCTTCTGCATAATCAGAAGAACATTCTGGGTCAATATTCCTCTTAGCATTCATCATAGCTTTATGCAGAGCATCAAGCTTGTCCTTATTATCAAAAGGAACTTCATAGCCAGCGAAAAGCACAAGCCCTAAAGACCTCCCGAGATTCTGGGTCATATCTTCTATTTGATTTGATGGTGATGATCGGAAATTGGGGCTATTAATTGCTGCTTTTGCTCTGTAATAATCAGCTTCCATTGAATTGATAGCTTTGTGCATTGCTTCTGAGTTCATAGTCTCTTTCTTATCCTTCATTTCATCAAGAACAGGGGTTAACTTTTCCAAGAAAACTGAGAATTCTTCAATGGATTGTTCTTCATGAACAGTGGTTGAAGAATCTGAGAACTTTGTATATGGAGAAGATGGTTGATCATCATCAAGTGAACATCCTGGATTAGGAACTGGGAAGTTATCATTTTCTGAATACATGTTGAAATCCAGGCAAAAGAATGAACTTTTTTTTGGAGGGATAAGGAGATAAATATGATGTGATACAGAGGTGATTGTGAGCAAGATATTTACTTGAATTTTTGCTCATTCAAACTTCATAGTCAAGGAAGACCAAAAGGAACTTCCAAAGACCAAAAGAATTGAACACACCCGCGGTCACAAATTTTTTTTTTTTTTTTTTAGTTATTTTTATTTTGGAGGGGAATTAGAATATAACGGTAAAAACTAGATTTCGCCTGAATTTTAAAATTGGGTACAAGTACAACCTTAGTGTTAAAAAAAAATTGTCCTTTTTTTTTTTTTTTGTTTGTGTACACATAATAAGAAAACAATTAATGTATTATATTTTAAATAGTGGTGGACTATTAAATAATAAATGTTTTTCTTGAATCTGAAATGAATATATAAACATTAAATATTACGATTGATGTATGTTTGGAAAAAAGTGATATATTGAATTTTTAAATATACACTTTTTATAGGATAATTCATTTTAAAAAATTAAATATTTTTTATGAGACGGAGGTAGTAGTACTAGTAGATTTAATATTTAATTATTTTTTTGGGGAAATTGACCCGAATTCAAGAGGGATATTTTTTTAGAAATTAGAATGACAAGTAAGTTTATTCTTGTTACATGTTAATTTAAGTATTTTCATTAAAATATCCTGATATTTAAAAATCAATCATTTGCGATCAACAAAGCAAAATCTTGAAGAATTCTCTGTTATACAGAAGGAAAAAAAAAAAAAAAAAACAACATAAATAGGTATCCGTTGGATGGAGAAAAACCGCAAAAAATAGAAAAGTAACATATAATTTGAATTGGTCATTACTTGAGTACGTGTCAAACGACCTATAATCATTTTTCTATGAAAACAACCAATATTTTCGTCACTAACTATATTTAACTACGGGAGAATAAACAAAAGGGACTTTGACTTTCCCCGGAAGAGCACCTTCCTGAGTAAATGAATCAACATTATCTATTTGTAAACTCACCAGCTTTAATTAATTTATTTTTACCATTAATTAATAAAACCTTATTCCTAAAGGTTATGCTTTTTTTTATTAAAGCGTGTGTTTGATCTTTTGATGTAATCAACTAAGCATAACCATCTTAAACTTTTTTTTTTATTTTATATTCTTACTGCATCTAGGTTTTAGTTTAATGTGTAAAATATGTTACGTATTCTTATTTCTTATATTAATATATTTTTTACATTACATTTATTATTAATTAAGGTTTACAATGTGACACTGACAGTTGCACGTTCAAGGACCAAGTCAGAGCTTATATTAATTTGTCAGTATCAACAAATTTAACATTTCAAAAAAAAAAAAAAAAAAAAAAAATTATGGTACAAATATAGTAACAGCTCCATACACATATCTACTATGTAAAAAATTATAAAAATATATTAATACAAATCATGACGCTTTGTATAACTTTATTATAACTGTTGTATCATAAAATTTAAATTAACAGGTGTAATATGGTTATGTTCATTATTTGACCACCACTACTAAAGTTATAATAAGAGGACGAACAGATAAAGAACATTAGTTAGATAGAAAGAAAAAAAGAAAAAAAGAAAAAAAGAAAAAAGAAAAAAAAGCAAACACGTCTCTTTTTTTTTTTTTTTAAAGATCAAAGTCTCTATTATAATAGTATGTGCACGTACGTTAAGATATGCCATCAAATTTTATTTTATGGTGGAGAAGACAACCAGAAGGGCATTGACCCTAAATGTCTCTCGTTTACTTTCAAGGGTAAAATAGTAACAAGGTCTAACTAGGGGAGATTATTACATGAAAAAATGTTGAACCCTATAGGAGGTACGACTATTCTGAGTCGTGAAACTGCTTTTTATCTTAAAAGAATCGAAAGAAGTCCCTCGTTACGGAGTAAACCTCCACCCTCCAACTTAAGGTCCAGACTGTCTTAAGCACCTAAAGCACCTTATCAACTGAGCTAAGTCCTAAAAACTCCTTACCAACTGAACTATATATGTCATGTGGAGGTATTTTTAATATAATCAAAACCTAATGAATAAAAAATGAGACGTCACTGTTTATAACAAACATTTAATTATTTATGCTTGTTGTAATTACATGTATATTCGTTGCCTTGAAAAAATTATATATATTTAAGTGTTGTCTTGTAGAAATTATGATGTACTACTTCTCTATGACATGAATATGAATAAAAATTCTGTAAAATAAATAGATAAATATACCCCTAAAAAAAAAAAAAAAAAGACAAATATGATGTCTGTAAAGTAGAATGTGTGGACAATCAAGAGTGTGTTTGTGTATCAATAATGCAAATCATTACCATCAAGCCATTTTAAAGCAGGCAATATTCTAGCAAGAAACAGCTTAAACTCTTCATCAACTATAGGATTTCCCACTATGTCTAGCTGTGTTAACTTCAAGCCCTTGAAAACAATAAATGCTTCCCAATACTTGGTTGCCTCGGCATCACCGATTCCGAATTCCCCCTCGTTGTTCCACCCACTTTCAGCGACTGTATGGGATGATAATGGAGATGAAAACAGATATCTTCTGGTGTCAACCGCATGCCCGCCAATTTCGTTAAAAGAGACATCCAACACTTTTAATGACTCGAGCGATCGTAATGGTTGCAGAGCAGAAAAGCTGCAGAGTTTGTTGTTGCTAAGATTTAAACAGCAAAGAAGCTGCATCGCCTCTAGCCCTGCTCCAAGAAATAATTTTAATGGCAGACTAATGAATATCAAAGAGATACGAAAATGGTGGAAACACGTCTAACATTTCATTTAGACATTACTACAGCCAAGAAGATGTTCAGAAGATACGAGGAAGAAGAGGTACCTTCAAGCGACCGAATTTCATTATGACTGAGATCCAGCATTCGGACCCACAAAAGTCGTGCAAAACACCCAATCCGTGATATGGAGCAATTATTCAGGCATAAAGCTACATACTTGGTACCACCACCGCTAAGGCAGCTATCATCTTTGTAATGACGACAATACCTCAGCAAAGACTCCTTCTTCGATGTCTCCTGTAGATTTACCAACATGCAATAATCTCAGAGAACACTTATAAATAGCACAAGGAATTGCCACCCTAAAAAAGAGAACAAGTAGATGACACAAGGAAATAGCACCTGAGAAAGAAAGACCAAGCTTTGCTGATCCTTGTAATATTGATAGTGTGGGGGATCCACTTTCTTCAGATCTTCATATAATTCGACTACTTCTTCGTATTGTGGTTTCTTTAAGTCGTTTGTCTCATTACACGAAACCAATGCATCATGTGCCATCAGTAGTCTAGACAGTGTAAGTTTTCCAATTTTACTACACCAAAAAAGAATAATCCCACCACGAAGATTTAGACATACATCGTACCACATCACTTCAAAGTGTGTCCAAAATTACTGACGAAAACGAGAAACAACATACCAGTCGGTTACTGACAACAATTCCCGGCAATGAGCTATTTCATCAGCTATGATCTTCGCTTTGCTTTCGTAAGCTTCAGATGTGTCATTTTCACTGATTGTCGTCTGATAGGATGAGTTTACAAGGTCTAGTTCCTCGTCACATGGTTCAAACGTAGAGTAATTCTCTCCTCCCCAAAATATCCTCTCTAAAGGCTTCACTTCATCACCCTCTGAACTAATTGGGAGCAAACAAACCGTGAAGGAAATATTGACAGGACGGCTATATTGAATGCCGCCTGAAGCTGTGATGCCCTTAGCATGGGCAATGGTAACCTTCACACCATAGGGCTTAGAAGGATGCATCGGAAAACTTAACCATGTCACCCATACATTGGCTTGCCCGTATTTATTCGTTTGAACAGATCTCCAGGTAAATTCATTGTTCTCGTTGTATTCACATTGAATAGCTACTGTACAAGAGTCGATACCTTCAACAGCTTCATCAAAATAAAGAATAAGTGGGAACATCCCATGTGCAGATAATGCATCACTCGAGGTATGGATATTTGAGCCATGAGCTGGCCATGAAGACACAGATAAACGTCCGGTCTTTAGTGTTTGTTTCAAAAGCCAAAGATGATAAAACCACCCACTTTGATCATCTGGATCCGTAAAAAGTGCGTTACGAACAAACTCATACTCCTCCTTTAAAACATTCTCGATTTCAGCATATCCTTCTGCCTTCTCTTCCAGTAAATGAGACAACAAGACACTGCAGAGACGCTTCCTTTGATTAGACAATAGTGAGAGTTGTGCTTGAGAAAATAATATTAAAAAATTCTATGACGAAACCTAGACTCAAAAGTGCATACCAATCTTTTCAACAAAGCTGTTGGTCAAAGCATTCAATCTTTCCTTTCATGGCATCTTAACTTAACGCCAAATGAACTATAAAATGCATACCTGCGATTATGCCAAGCAGAATAGTTGCTGAAGTTAGCATCTATCACATCTGAAGTGAATTGGAGTTCCTCCTGATCAGGTATTTTCTTTAACTTTGTTACAAATCTGAAAAGGCACACACATCAAAAAACATGGTCCAAATAGCATGCAAGAGAATTCTTAAACACAGCATCACTTCTTCACCTCCTATAGTTCCAGGCATGGAAATTGCGTGGGTCTGCTTTCTGCAACTTCTCCAAAAGCGCCAATTCACGATCTGTAGAGCAATACCCCTTGCCAAGCACCCATTTACGATGATGCCAAGCCCCATAAGCTTTGTAATTTCTCCTCAACGCACTCTCCACCTATATAAAATTTACCCGTCTTCACAAAACTATAAGAGCCAAGATAGTCCTATTTAGTATTGAAAGATAGAAGCATAACAACACCTCATAAGTAAACATGTTAATGAACTTCAACCAAATCAAGAACCTTGCACAACACAAGGCTCAAACAAAAACAAAATAAGATCGACTAAATAGATGGGATAATAGAGGTTTAATACATACATATACATACATATATATATAGACATGCATATACATACATACATACATATATATATAGACATGCATATACATACATACATTCATACATATATACACATATATATTCATTTCTGCTCATCCTCTCAAAAAGGATTTTGGGGCAGCAGTAAAAGTTTTCATAGTATAGCTGGAGGACATGGGTTCAAGCAGTGGAAAACAGCCTCCTATAGAAACATAAGGCAAGGCTATCTGAGGTAGGCCTAATAGGTGCTGCACAGCTTGCCCCATTTTTCTCAAACATGTCCGGCTCTCCCTCCATCGTCCACATTCAAAACAACAAATAAAAGAATTCCTAGCGGATAAAAAATAAAAAAATAAATGATAATAAAAAAATTGATAAATTAGGTCTCCTTTCCATCAAAATTTGGCAAGGAAAAGGTAAACATAAACAGCAAAAACATTTGCACAAATTAAATCTCTACAAAAAAAAAAAACGAGCTTTAAACTTACGACTTTCAGTTCTTCCTCTAAAACAGATGCAATCGACTCTGGATCAGTACTGATGCGATTTTCAATGGCCAGCTTTCTATAATTCCAAGCACTATAGTACTCTGGGTTCAACTCCAATAACTTTACACTCACCTCTAGGGCTTCTTTCGTATATCTGCACCAATGAAAAACAACAATCAGCTGTTAACGTAAGGAAGAAAAAAAAAACGAAAAAATATTCACTTATGTATAAACGACAAAGAATACATGTTTGAGTGATGAAATTGGAGGAACTGGGATTGTAAAGAACGAATTTTGGCGGCTTTGGCTGCTGAAGCTTCTTCATCTTCTTCATTTATCTTGGATTTCCTAGGCCTTCCGTGCATTTCTTCTTTCCCTGTGAATTCCTATAAGAGACCCAACAATGCGGAATTTCTACGGAATCTCACTAAGGCATTTCAAAACAAAAAGGATAAAATAAAAGGTCCAAAAGGGGCATTTCATTTTGATTCTCCAAAAGAAACCCCTACCCCTACTCAAAACAATGGGGGGGTTTGTGAGGGAAAAAAAAAACCACTTACTACAATTGCTTGCTATGTTAATTACTAGTAAAATTTATAATCATGCTAAGCACGATTACGTCCACCGTAAAACTCATTCGATAGACATAGTGTTTTGTTGATATAGAACAAGCATTAGGAATGCAAAAATAATGAAATGTATGTTCTCATTAAATTGGAGTAGAGGCTAATAGGCTATGAAGGTGCCCATCTGTTATAACTATACTAGATATAACATAGTCTGTATATAAGAAGCTAATGACATCTTCTAGAACAAAAGAACTGCAAAACAAAGTGTATAGAACCAACAAAATTCTAGTACTGCAACACAAAGTGTATAGAACCAACAAAATTCTAGTAGATGACTGAGTGGAAGTTCGAAAAAAAGGAAGGAAAAAAAAAAAAAACTTCGCCGAAAGACATGAGGAACATTTTTTTTTCAAAAGTTTCTAAAATCAAATGTGTGTAGCAAAGTAGCAACCGGAAATTTTTTTCTAAAAATGAAAAAGAGAATAGCAACGAGAAGTCGATACTCCAAATCCAGCCACTCCGAAACATGAATTGAAGAAATATAATCAAAGTAAATGTCAAATCCTCTAGCAACGTAGCTCTTGAACCCATGAACCACAAAAGACCCCAACAAACTAATTAAAGAAAAACGAAGTAGACAGCAAAAGAAAAAAGAAAATTGTTCAAAATAAACAGTCATACCTGCTTATTAATGGCAAAAGCTTTAACTTTCTAGGATGAAATTAGTTGAGCCACTATTCACCGAACCCAAAAAATTGGTTTCTATTACCAAATCGGTACCTCAACTGGCAAATTCTAGGGCAACAAATTTCCTTACAGGTAGTGCAGTATTTAGCTTTTAGGATCGATCAAAAGGTTCGACACTTAACGAAGTAATTGGAAATATACAGGGATTATTATTATTATTAATAAGCGCAATTATTCAAAAGGACGCATATTGCACTTAATTAAGTAACGGAAAAAAAAATAGAAGAAAAGCGGAACGGACAGATCACGGATATTGAATGTTTATTTACTTCAGTAATTTTATAGTGGTCCAGGTGCGGTGCAAGTTTTTGGACCACCAAGTCAGCACTTTCAAAGGGATACATTGGTGGAAAGTTTTACAGATAGAATTCCTATTGGTTGGGCACATCAAGTAAGATTTGGTCCTGATCATAGTAAAATTTGCGTATTTACTTTTTTTTGTGTAATGCTGTTGTGTTTTTCTTTCTTCTTCTTCTTTTTTTTTTTTTTTAATCAAATGCCGGTGCTGTGATTTTTTTTTTTTTTTTTTTTTCCTACCATCCCGTTGTATTGACCACCGCGATGTAGTGACCACTACGATGCATTGACCACCGCAATGTCGTGCCCACCCCGATGCCGTGACCACCACGATGCATTGACCACCGCAATGCCGTGCCCACCCCGATGCCGTGACCACCACGATGCATTGACCACCGCCATACAGTGATTATCGTGATGCATTTACCACCCCGATGCAGTGATCACCCCCGATGCAGTGACCACCACCGATGCAGAGACACCGTGATGAAATGACACATCGATGCACGAACAACCGCAATTCGGTGACACCGTGATGCATTGACCACCGCAATGCATTGACCACCCCCGATGCATTGACACCCACGATGCATTGACCACCCCCAATCCATTGACCACCGCAATGCAGGGGCAACCCCGATACAGTAGCCATCCCTGATGGAGAGACACCGTGATGCAGTGACCACCCCGGATGCAAAGACACCGCGATGCACTAATGCATTGACATCGGCAATCATATATGCAGTGACATCGGCAATCATATATGCGTGATATCAACAATTTATGCAGTGACATCGGAAATCGATATGCAGTGACATCAACATTTTATGCAGTGACATCAGCAATCATATATGAATGACATCAACAATTTATGTAGTGACATCGGCATTCATATATGCAGAGACATCGCGATGAAGTGACACCGCGATGTAGTGGCCACCCCGATGCAGAAACACCGCGATGAAGTGGCCACCCCCGATGCAGAGCACACCGCGATGCATTGACATCGGCAATCATATATGCAGTGACATCGACAATCATATATGCAGTGACATCGACAATCATATATGCGTGACATCAACAATTTATGCAGTGACATCGGCAATCAGATATGCAGTGACATCAACATTTTATGCTTGACATCAGCAATCATTTATGAATGACGTGAACAATTTATGTAGTGACATCGGCAATCATATATGCAGAGACATCGCGATGAAGTGACACCGCGATGTAGTGGCCACCCAATGCAGAGACACCGTGATGAAGTGGCCACCCCCGATGCAGAGACACCGCGATGCACTAACAACCGCGATGCATTGACCACCACGATGCATTGACATCGGCAATCGTATATACAGTGATATCGGCAATCATATATGCAGTGACATCGGCAATCATATATGCGTGACATCAACAATTTATGCAGTGACATCGACAATCAGATATGCAGTGACATCAACATTTTATGCAGTGACATAAGCAATCATATATGAATGACGTCAACAATTTATGTAATGACATCGGCAATCATATATGCAGAGACATCGCGATGAAGTGACACCGCGATGCAGTGGCCACCCCCGATGCAGAGACACCGCGATGAAGTGGCCACCCCCGATACATAGACACCGCGATTCCGAGACCATCAGGATGCAATGATCACCGGGATGCAGTGACATTTGATGAAGCAACACCGTGATGACATTTGATATTTTTCCGACTTAATTTCATAAAATTGATTTCTTTTCTTCATAAAATCGACTTCAAATGGCTATATCTTTAGATATAAAACCACGATCAACATAAATCTTTCACCTTAATTCATATCTTTATGCAGTGACATCGGCAATCATATATGCAGTGATATCAACATTTTATGCAGTAACATCGGCAATCATATATGCGTGACATCAACAATTTCTGCAGTGACATCGTCAATCAGATATGCAGTGACATCAACATTTTATACAGTGACATCTGATGAAGCAACACCGTGATAACATTTGATATTTTTCCGACTTAATTTCATAAAATCGATTTCTTTTCTTCATAAAATAGACTTCAAATGACTATATCTTTTGATATAAAACTACGATCAACATAAATCTTTCACCTTAATTCATATTTTTATGCAGTGACATCGGCAATCATATATTCAGTGACATCAACAATTTATGCAGTGACATCGGCAATCAAATATGTTGTGACATCAACATTTGTGTTGAAATTTTTGTCCCGAAATTAGGAAGATTTTTCAGGGGAAATCGAGCTTATGAGCCACGTCGAATTATATCGAGTACTTAGCCGGTCGAGTTCGATGATGCCTTTTTATGGCTCAATCGAGCCTGAACTTTTTTAGTCGATTCGAGATTCATTTTAAATTGTCTCAAGGCTGGCCTAACAACAAGCTTACTTGAATTCTATCTTAACGGTGGAATCATATGGGTAGTATTCTTTTGGAATTTTACCTAAGAGTTGCCGGATAATAATATCACACAATTACAAATCCAAGACAAAACAGAAATGATGGAAATAAAACTTCATTGAATGTAATTAATTCCAATAAGGAGAAATTCATTTGGTCTAATAAATAGTGGAAACAACTAATTTCCTCTCATCTACTGCAGCAACCCTTACATCTCCATCTTAAAACAACAACTAGAATCAACTCTTCTGCACAAAAATCAGATTCCAATCAACATAGGTGCATCTTTGATGAAAATTAATGCATTTCGTATGTTTTCAAGCAGAAGGCTGCAATTGTGCCTGTAGTGTTTGAGAAATGTTTACTAGTACAAAAGTATTATTTTCAAGCAGGATGAAACTTCGTTATTCTATTTGTAGGCTAATATCACTTTAATGGGACCATTCCTACCTCATTATTTCGATCCACACCATCTTCAATGCTTCTCCAACGGAACAATTTCTCTGGTCAGGTCCCACAACAAGAACCCACATCAATTTCACCTGCAATTCTAGGTTCCATTGTAGATCTGAGTCACAATTCATTGACCGGAGAAAAGAGCACCGATGCGTTTACACAAAAAAGAGCACTGATGCAAGTATTCCTTGAAATCCACATGGTTTTTAGATAAATCAATGCCATCCGGGGTGGTGTTTCTTTCCCCAAGTCGCCGTAGCCCATGACAACTCCGGCTGATAAATATGGTTGCAGTCAACCCGGTGAGAGAAGTGGGTGTTCAAGTACCGGGATGTAGTTAATTGTGGTGGGGGTTTGAGTGAGGAATGTTGTTGGGGCTAGGTTGAATTCTCGGCAGTAGGCTACAAAGTAGGATTGTGGGCTGAGTTAGGAGGTGAGGGAGGAGTGGTGGGGATAGGGGATACGATCCCCGACGGTGCAAACATGCACAGCTCGAGGTGCAGTGCAGCAAAACGACGTCGTGTCGAGCAAAAACGACGCCGTTTTGATGTTTTTTTTTACATCGATCGAAACTGCGCGTGTCGGAACAAAACGGTGTCATTTTGATGCACCGCACCAGGTGCGGTACATACTTGCACGTGGGGATAGAGGGTGGACCGATGGATTAGGAAGAAGTTATAGGAAGAGCTTACGGGAAGAACTTTTTTCTATCAAGAGTACATCACGGTGAGTGAAGGGGTAATTTAGGAAAGTTGGATAAAATGCGTCCTTAGAAACGATGATCTTTTTTGGGTGTCCTAAATGTCTTATTAAGTCTCAAAACAAGTACTTATAAACAAATAACACTTATTATTATTATTATGGGAAATTAGGGATAAGGACACAATCGACAGCTACATATTTTTTATAAGGAGAAGGAGAACTGCATAATTGGAGAAGGAGAACTGCATAATTTTTATAGCGAGAAGGACAAACAGTGAATCCCGAAAATCAGTGAATCCCGAAATCAGTGAATTTCGACAGTGAATCCCGAAAATCAGTGAATTTCGACAATGAATTTTGAAAATTACTGAATTTCGACAATGAATTTCGGCAGTGAATTTCGAACACAAGTGAATTTCGATAGTGAATAAATAGTTTTGTCCTTTATGCAAAAGTTTCAAAAGACTGTCATTCTACTCAATTGATGAAATATTTCTGTCATTCTCCCTCATTCCCCTTTATTATTATTATTATTATTGGGAAAAATATCAACAACAAATAAAAAACATTTTTTTTTTATTATTTATGACATTTTAATTTTTTTAGACAGACATTCATATATATATATATATATATTGAAAAAACCCAAATTCATTGGGAAATACTTGTGTGGAGAGGGATTTTGAGGTGAATTGACGGGTGAAACGATAAGAACCACACAGTTTAAAGATAGAATGAAACTGTGTGGTGTGTATGTCGTATGTCTTCACACGTGTCTCCACACCGTGTGAGATACCACATAAGAACCACCCAAATTCATTGGATTAAAATACTCTCAGCACCTTACCAAAAAATAAAAACCCTCAGCACCTTTTGGACTCTCACAAACCCATTTTTTTCTATAGCCCGTTTTTTTCTCAATCGCTAAAAAGTCTAAAACCCTAAATAGCGGCATTTTGTTATATAATAAATATATGGTTACTATGTGGATGTCTATTAGATATAATGCATATCTCCTCTGTGTATAATACTAGCCCGCAGCTAGTTTACTTAATAATTAAGTCTCGACGCAAAGCACGATAAAGCGGGTAAGCATCAACGTAAATATTTGATGCAATTGATGGATTTTTTTACGCCCTATAGCCCCGTGTGATATGTCGTGGCTTTACTGCACGGGGCAATTCTCCTATACATATCAGATGCATCTTTGTATATATATGTACCTTGTACATCAATACGGATATGCAGAGAATGACTAAAAACTTTCAGTGAGTGGAATAGTACTCTTCTTCTTTACTTTGTACTACAATAATATATCTTTTATAACACGTTATCGGCACGAGTCTCTACCGATAAGCCCTTAGAAGATTATTCAAAATCTTCTGTCAGTTTTGGTGACTTGACCTCTAAACTGATGAATAAACTGGTGGAACTAATCTGTAAAACTGAGACTGAGAAGATGGTCAGTTTTAGTAAAGGGTATTCAGTTCTGTGAAAGTCAGTTGATGAAGTGCAACTGAGTTTCTTCGAAGTCAGCAGTCAGTTTTGGTCTGCTGAGTTTTGCAGAGTATAGCTGAGTTCTACATCTGGGCAGTTGATTACAAGTCTGGGAGAGTCAGTTTTGAACTGAGTTCATCTGGTGGATAACAGCTGGAGTTGGGGTTCACATTTGAGGTATTTATGACGATTCCGACAAAGATCTTTGACGGTTCGGGTTTGAGATTTGTGCCGATAAATACCAATATTGTAATCAATGCAAGAGTGTGTCTTTTAAGAGTGTGTGTTTAGTGTGTGAAAAATACCTTGTAACTTTGTGCATTGTAAAATATCTCATTTTCTGTCCGTGGAATAGTCGGAACAACGCCAGAAACCACGTTAAATAACTGTGTTCTCTTTGTTTCCGTGTTTTATCAATTACGCCATACTTATGTTTGCATTGCTTCTATTTGATCTTTCTTAAACTGCAACTTTCTCATTTGTGTTTTAACAAACTGGTATCGGAGCGTCAAGTTCAAGATTCAGAGAGTTGCAGGTTGAACAGAGTTGATCTTCACCAAGACCGGTGACCGGTGCTAGGATTTTGTGATCAAATGTTTGTTCTTTAATTAGAGAGATGTTAGCAATGAACGTAAAGATTGATAAATTTACAGGGAGGAACAGTTTCAGTTTGTGGCAAATCAAGATGCGGGCCTTGTTAAAACAACAAGGATTGTGGACTCATTTATCTGATAAAGAGGATGTCAGTTCAGCAGATTATGCCAGTTTGGAGGAGAAAACGCATTCAATCATGTTGTGCTTGTCTGATGATGTTATCACATAAGTTGCTGAGAAGACACTGCTGCCAAGTTATGGCTAAAGCTTGAAAGTCTGTATATGACTAAGTTATTGATCAACAAATTGCTGCTGAAGCAGTGGCTATTCAGCATAAGGATGCATGAGGGGGCTCAGTTGAGAGATCATCTGGATCAGTTGAACACAATATTACTTGATCTCAAGAATATTGATGTTAAGATTGAGGATGAAGATGCTTCTTTGATTTTGATGGTTTTATTACCAGCTTCCTATGAGAACTTTGTGCAGTCCTTCATCGTTGGGAATGATACAGTTGCTTTGGAGGATGTAAGGTCAGCTTTACATGCCAGGGAGCTGAGACATAAGGCAACTGGGGCAGACAATCAGGTTGCTGGACTAGTAGTCAGTAGCAGCAGTGGAAAAGAGCATGGTCAATCTAGGAAGAAAAATTCCAAGAAGACAAGGTCCAAAGGCCCTAAAGTGCAGGGACATTGGAAGTCCAATTGTCCAAAGAGGAAGAAATAGCATGAGAACAGTTCTGGCATAGCTGCTGTGGCAGCTGAGCATGACTCAGATGAGGATATGGTCCTAGTGGCAGGAGAGTCAGCACATCAAACTGATGTGTGGATTCTGGACTCTGGGGCATCCTTTCATATTTGCCTTCACAGAGAGTGGTTCTCAAGTTATCAGCAGATATATGGTGGTCATATATCTAGGGCAAACAACAAGGTCCGCAAGGTAGTTGGAATTGGCTCAGTTCAGTAAGGACAGAGGATGGAAGATTCTGTAAACTGAGTGAAGTTAGACATGTTCCACAAATGACCAAAAACTTGGTATCTCTCAGTTCTTTAGACAATAGGGGATTCAGTTTTAAGGGGGGAAAGTGGAAAATTGAGTGTCTATAAAAACCCAGTTGAGATTCTCAAGGGAGTCAAGAAAGGGACTCTGTATATATTACAAGGGTCAGTTGTTGCTGGTTCTGCTGCTGTGGCATCAGTTGAGATTCATCGATCCGACTTATAAAACTGCGACACATGAGACTGGGTCACATGGGTGAAAAGGGGATGCAGGTTCTTTCTCAGAAAGATCTTCTTGGATAGTGTAAGGTCAAACATCTGGACTTTTGTGAGCATTGTTATTTGGGAAGCTTCATAGGAGCAAGTTCTCAAAAGGGATACACAACATAAAGTCATCACTTGATTACATTCATTCTGATTGTTGGGGTCCATCAAATGTGGAGTCATTGGGTGGTCACATATATTTTGTGTCATTCATAGATGACTATTCAAGATGACTTGGGTGGTGATGATGAAACACAAGAGTGAGGCATTCAAGAGCTTCATGCAATGGAAGGCTCTGATTGAAAATCAGTTGGAGAAGAAGATCAAGAGGCTTCGTACAGATAATGGTCTGGAATGAGTTTGATGAGTTGTGCAGAAATGAGGGTATTTCCAGACATCATACAGTCAGGAATACTCCTCAGCAAAATGGTGTAGCTGAAAGAATGAATCAAACTCTTCTGGAGAGGGCAAGATGCATGCTCTCTCATGCTGGTATGTCAATGAGATATTGGCGGAGGCTGTAAGCACAACTTGCTACTTAATCAATATGAGTCCTCACACAAGGATCAGTTTCAAGACACCAGTTGAAACGTGGTCAGGCAAGCCTGTTGACTACTCAGTTTAAGGGTATTTGGAATCACGGTTTACTATCATGTCAGTGAAGGGAAACTGGAACCAAGAGCCAAAAAATGAGTGTTTGTGGGGTATGGTGATGGAGTAAAGGGGTACATAATATGGTCATTAGTAGAAAACAGAGTTATTCTCAGCAGAGACAGTTTTTGATGAAAATTCTATGCTCAGTTCATCAGTGAGAGGGACAACTGAAACGAAAAAGCTCGAAACCGAGAAAACCGACGAAGGTGGAGCTTCTGGTGGAGTCAGTTGGAATGCAACAATCAACTGATCCAAGTCAGTTTTCATCCGATCTAGTTACTGAACCATAACTGAATCCAAGCCAGTCAGCTGAGCAACTGAGAACATGAGTCAACAGAGTATAGCTGTCAGCAACGGCGAGCTAGAAGATCCAATGTTAGGGTACCTCTCAAGAGGTATGGGTTTGATGATATGGCTGGATATGCACTTCAAGTTGCAGAAGAAGTGGATGGTTTTTAACCTTCTACTTACAGGGAAGCAGTGACATGTTCTGAAGCATCTCAATGGCTTGCTGTCATGGGAGATGGAATGGAGTCATTACTGAAGAATCAGACTTGGGATCTAGTTAAACATCTAGATGATAGGAGAGTTGTTACTTGCAAATGGATTTTCAAGAAAAAGGAAGGGATAACTGAGGCAGAAGGAGTTAAGTATGAAGCACGTTTGGTTGCAAGAGGGTTCAGTCAGAAAAAAAGGGTGGACTTTGAGGAGATATTCTCACCAGTAGTCAGACATACTTCAATTAGAGTGTTACTAGAAATAGTGGCACAACAGGACTTAGATGTTGAGCAGTTAGATGTGAAGATAGTTTTTTTACATGGTGAGGTAGACAAAGTGATATACATGACTCAGCCACGGAGGGTTTCCAAGTTCTTGGTAAGGAAGATTTTGTGTGTAAGCTGAAGAAGTCCTTGTATGGACCGAAACAAGCTCCTAGACAATGGTATAAAAGGTTTGACAGTTACATGATCATGTTGGGTTACAATATAAGTCCTTATGATTGCTGTGTTTACAACAGTCAGTTGGAAGATGGATCATATATCTATCTTGTGTTATATGTGGATGACATGCTGATAGCTGCAAGAAAGAAGTCTGATGTTCAGTATCTGAAAGACCTTCTCAGTCCTGAGTATGAAATGGAAGATTTGGGTGCAGCCAATAAAGTTTTGGGGATGAAGATCTAAGCCAATAGATACTCCTATAGCATCAAATGTTCATTTGTCAGTTTTTGCTTCACAATCAGCAGAGAAGAAGGAGTACATATCAAGAGTTCCCTATGCTAGTGCAGTTGGCAGTCTGATGTATGCCATGGTGTGCACTAGGCCTGATCTGGCTCAGGCAGGAAGTGTTGTCAGCAGGTTTATGGCTCAACTTGGAAAGGAACATTGGAAAGCTGTGAAAAGAATGTTCATGTACCTTAGGGTACAACTGATGTTGGTCTCATTTATGAAGGTGATACTCAAAACCGATCACAGGATATTGTGATGCTGACTATGCAGGTGATGTGGACAGTAGAAAATCAATGACTGGTTATGTTTTCATATTGGGGAATTCAGTTGTCAGCTGGAAATCAACTCTTCAGGCAACAATGGCTTTATCAACTACTGAAGCTAAGTTTATGGCGCTTACTGAAGCAGCCAAGGAGGGTTTCTGGTCAAAGGGACTAGTTAGTGATTTGGGGCTACATTAAGATCAAGCTGAGATTTATTGTCACAGTTTGAGTGTAATTTGTCTAGCTACGGATCAGGTTCATCGTGAGAAAACCAAGCATATTGATGTGAGGTATCATTTTCTGAGAAATGAGAAGAGGGTTGTAGTGAAGAAGAATATTTAAACCAGTTCAACAAATCAAGTTTCAGTTGTGTCTGGACTTGCTGAATATTCAAAGCTTATAAACTGAAATCTAGATACTCAGTTGAGGACATTTTTTTAGAAAGAATAACAAAAAGATTCTTGTTGACATTATCATCTCCTTGCATTTGCTTTAGCCACATGGAAGGAGGGGTTTAAAACCCTTCATTCTTCTAAGATAGGTAGATAACACATTTCACATTATTATTTTAGATCTTACTACTATTTCATCATTTTGACATTTATTTTATTATTATTATTATTATTATTATTATTATTATTTTTTTTAATTTTTGCTTAAAGCCTCCGGTATCCGGAACCCACTGGTCCGACTAATCTGGAGTTCGGCCCGGGTCGTGCCTGCAGAGTCTGACTCTTATTCAGGGGTAAAGCCTGACCAAGAGTTCTTTCAACATGGCGCCTCAAAGGAGAATCAAACCGGTGAACTCCCTAGGCATTCTCAAGCCACTTTGACATTATTTTTGTCTTTTAGAAAAATGATACATATTGTCTCTGTACACATATTAGTTGGAGGATAGAGTAAGCAAAGTACTTTATGTTGGAAAATTCTTGGGTAGGAAGTCTCTGTTAGACTCGATCGTCAGATGAGCACCTATATTGATTTTATGATAATAGTGTTTTTCTGGACTAAAATGATCATATTTTGTAGTTTTGGACTAAAATGCCTTTAGGCTGATTTATTAAATTGCGTATAAAAGGTTATGCATTGAAATGAGTAAAACAAGAAAAAGAGAATTAATTATTGCAGTGAAATGTGAAAATGACTTATATTATGGGACAAATGAAAAATGATAGAATGACTTATAATATGGGACGAAGGTAAAACTAAACTACAAATGGATTAATACAATAAATGTAATCAAGTTAAATATTATTTTTGTTGGGTGTATGATAAAATGAAATGGATGATTTTTTAATTATTTTTTTTGTTGTTGAAAGTGATCATTTATTTTTTTTTCTGCAAGAGGGCAAAAACTGAAGAAGTTTACAAAGACTTTAGGTTCCGAAAGACAAAAAAGAAACTGAAAACTGCACAAAGCCAGCTACTCTAATTGTCAAGCAAGACGTAGATTTCTTGCTCTTTCCACAACATTTGAAAGGAAGACAAATGCCGGTGGCCTTTCATTTCATTTCATGTTTTAGCTTATTTCTAAGGAAATTTGTCCACCTTCTATTCCTCCGTCAAAGGGGGTTCAGTGAATAGTGGATGACTTTTTAACCGAAGATGACTGTTAAGATCAAGCGCTTACCATTGTACTAAAACCAACCAATTGGTGCCAGTAAAGACGCTACTATATTTCTTTATCATTTAAGAGTGTGAGCAATCTGTCCCAACACCACCCTCAAGTGTTGGCAGTGTTGGCAATCTGTCCAATACTTGCACAATTTTTTTTTTCAAGAGTGTGGGCAATCTGTCCCAACGCCCCTCTCAAGTGTGGCAATTTGTCCCAACACTTGCACATTTTTTTTTTAAAATAATGTTCCAACCAGGGTTCGATCTAGTGACATCTCGCTCCGATACCATGCTAAGATCAAGCGCTTACCGTTGTGCTAAAACCAATTGCGGATAGTAAAGACGCTACTATATTTCTTTATCATTTAAAAGTGTGAGCAATCTGTCCCAACAATGACAAATGAGACGAATTGTAAGGGCGTCAAGTGATAGGTATCAAATGAGACGACGGATGTTAGTGGATTACAACAATGGTGGTTTCCCGGGGTTAAACGATCCTTACCGGCGTGGGGTCAAACCGTATACGATCTTTCGATTAAATGAAATGTGTTCGATATCTCCTTTTATTTTAGGTCCAATTGAGTAAATGAAACGGTGTACTCCTGAGGTAAACAATTCCTCCTCACACAAGCGTATGAAATTGTCATATGTCCATTGCATCAGTCCAAGGTCCACAACTGTTACGGTTTTTCTGAACAGATCCCGAGTACAAATCTACCTTTAGATAAAAAGGAGTCACTCCGTTCGTCAAACGGTCAATTTTATTTAAAAGGCTCCGGTTGTCAAAGCCGGACGATTCAACTTTCCGGTTTAAGTTTCAATTAAACTGATGATTTAACATTATTACGATCTCGAGTACAAATTATAATAAGATTCATTTCTCCCAAAACAAATCTACCCCCGGGTAGGAAATCGGATTCCGTTATCACGTTGTTCACACGGCCAATTTTACCCTCCGGTTTTTCTATCTTTTATCTCGTATCCTAACTACGAGGCGTCAATTCATAATTAGATTATGAATTCCTCAAATCGATTAAATACGTCAATACGAATACGATTAAAATAGAAAAAGATTTAATTAACTCAATTTTAATCATTTTAACTTAACAACATTTATTTAACGAAAAGATCGAAATAAAACCGATTACATAGCTTTGGCCAGTATTATATTTAGCCTAAAAACATTACAACGACTAAAAAGATGAAAATAAACAACATAAACATAAATACTTCGTAAAAGTTACCCGAATACGGCAGTTGATTCAGAAATCGTATTTTCCGGACATTACAACTTCTTCAGCAAAACCGAACTTCCGAGATTTTCCCGAGCATTATAACGATACTAAAATTACATTATTACGGCGTAAGGCCTTATTTACAACTACAACTAAGAAAATAAAAAGAAAAGAGAGAGGAGAGGAGAATATATATATATGATATGGTTTATATATATTTTGGTACACTCCGAGCTGTTCTCTGATCAACTCTTTATATAGGCAAACTTCTCAAGGCCGGACCGGTCCGAGATTAAGCCGGATCGGTCCGGTATAATGATTGTATCCACTAGCTTAATCACTTCATCATGTGCGTTGAGATATTTATTTTTTATATATAATTATTAAACTTATAAAATTCATATCTCGAATTCTGGACCTCCAAAAATTGCAAACGAAATGCCAAAATTAAGGTCTCGAGAAACTCTACAACTTTCATGAAGGACTCTTCTCCAGAAAACGCCTTCTTGATTACCTCGTGTTCCTCCGAAGCTATTTCGGGATTTTTATTAACCCAAATCGATTAGCCACTTGATCACTGTTTAAGTTGTAGACCTCCAATCTTCATAATTTAAATTGCATTGGAAAGCTTTCGGGAAAATCTACAACTTTCGTGAAGAACACTTTTTCTGAAAATGTCGTTTTGATGAGCCATTCGTTTGTCGAAGACATTTCTCGATTACCACTTAACCGGATTGATTGGCCACTTGACCACTTAAGCTATTCAATTGACCATTTAAGCTCGTGGCTACATCGGTGGGTGGTGTTGGTAATGATGACAGATGATATTCATTTTTTACATTCATCACTGTATTAATCATGTCCGATAATTTCATCCACCCTACACACCTTAACACACGGTGCTATTTCATTTCATATCTTCTTTCTTAAAAATAGGCGAGTTTTATCACCATTTTACTATCAACATTATTATTTTTTTTTTTACTTTTTCACATCATCAAATCATTTTTTTGGCACCACGTTACGGGCGTCAGAGTCATTGACGTTTTTTTTCGCTCACAACGTCAGTGAGTCTGACGTTTTACACCAATGACACATTTATAACTGTAAAATCAGTGTCACTGACGTTTTGATTGAAAACCGATGTTCTAAAAGTCGCTAGGAGCTAGTCGGGCGGCCGGGTGGAGAGTTGGGAGTAGTCAGCTAGGCGGGGGACTAGTCGTGGACTAGGCGGATGTGGAATTTTTTTTAATTATTTTATTAATAATAATGAACTTGACAAAAACAAAATGCTGCTGGCCGGTGGTCGTCGGTGCAGCTGCTTGCGAATTGCAAAGGGAGGAGGGTTGGGGGAAAGAACACAGCTTGGAATTGGGAAGAAATGGAAATGATTTTTTTAATTAAATTAAGGCTTCCAAATATAAAGAGTAAATACAAAGACCAACTTTGACCGAGTTGCCAGCCTTGAACCCGTCTAATCCGACTTTCAGCCCGCCTAGATACTATCCCGCTAGACAGGGCCGAGTAGTGTAAAGTCGGGTCGGATGATGGCCGCCCAGCGCCTAGGCGGCCGAGTTGGCCGATTTTTAGAACACTGTTGAAAACCAACGTCAGTTTCAGTGACGCTCGTACCGCAAATGGACGTCAGTGCCATTGACGTTATCTTGGTCAAAATAATAAATATATTCAATATGGTGTCAAGAGTGATTTTATAGGATGACGAAATTAATCTTAGTGTCTTGAGTATTTTCGTAGTGCCGATAGAAGCGCCTAAAAATAACTAACTCCTAAAAAATAAAATAGAATTGAAGTATGAAATCCGAAGACTTGTCGTTAATTTTATGATAATAATGTTATTAGTCTGAATGCTGATAATGATAAAAATTGGTGAACAAATATAGGGCTTAAATGGTGTTATTTTACCATAAAACTATATGCTTCTTTAAAAGGAACCATAATACTATTAAAAAAGAAAACAATTTCATACCCACCTCGAGCAAAACTTGTTGGGGGAAGGGTCCCTATCTTTATAGCCCCATAATATCTTGAAAAATTAGTCTCAGATAAATAATATTCACGAAAGAAAATAAAAAACAAATTTTCTTTATGACAGTTGTAATACAATTATTTTGGGTAGCATGCTTTATATCGTTTCATTTCTATTTTCTTTCATGGTGAAAAATCTTAACAAACGCATAGATTTAAGTATATCCGAAATTCATTGATCCGACTATCAAATGATTTTTTAAAAGATTTTCTTTTAATGATAAAATCACAAAAATTCATATACAAATGAAGAAGATGCCATATCACATTACACGAACAAGATGCCAAATCACATAATCCAATCGGATTAAACACGTGCACATCACAAAGATCAGAAAACGTTAAATCACACCTCAAACTAAGCAAGGACTCAGATTAGAAGGTAAACTCAGTGTGTGGTTATTCCAGTTCCAGGTTGGTGTGGGTTTATGCAGATATTCAATCCTTCAGGATTTGATTTCTTTTTTCCTATATTATGTTTGATTTCAGCTACTCGATGAAGAAAGAAGCATTGATTATGAATTACTGTAGTATTATACTTTGGTAATCTGCAGACATTGAAGAGCTACAACATAATTAGTGTTTGTTGTTTGGATATTGAAACATTTTGGACGAAGAAAGAATCTGATCACTATAATTAGTTGTATAAGGTACAATATGTTCAATTAAGCTTTGGTTTATATACAGTATAATGATATCCCTTAATTGGTAAACAAAATAATTCAGTTTTAATACAGTTATTTTCTGTTTAAAGCAGATGGCTTCTTCATTTGGCCAAATGATTTTTTCTCCTAGTAATGGTTATAAGGTTTGGGAAGATCCGTCCTTCTTCAAGTGGAGGAAAAGAGATGCTCATGTTCCACTGCTCTGTCATGAATCTGTTGAAGGTCAATTTATTTTCTTTTGATTTTTTCCATTTTCAGTATTTGTAGCTCTTTCTGCCCATCCCAAATTAATTGGAATTTTTTTTTTCTTATTTTGTTATGTCTATTTTCTGTCTTAGATTATCCATTACTACTCTGATTCGACCTCATGTGTGCATTTTCTTTAGACAGAATTGCTAAATCACAAGTAATGTGCAGGGTGGGACCCACGTTCACAGGGGCACGTGTCCCCACCGAGATATGATTTTTTTATATGTAGTTTTACTGTTAAAATATGTAACATTACCATTTATGTCCCCATTGAGTGAGATTTTTTTTCGGCATTAAATCAATGTAATTTTGTTGTTAAAAATAAATAGAAATACCATTGGTACACATCGGTGTCCCAATTGGATCTGTTTTCTGGATCCGCCGCTGGTAATGTGACTGCATTAGTTCTTTGCTGGCCTAAAAAGTGTGTAAGTTGTACGTTTAGCCACTTCTTCAACACTAACTATTCTTCCATTCCCAAGGATAGGTTCCCATGCATTATTCACCTATCCGCCATTTGAAACACCTCTTGCAATTCGACTTGCATGTGCTAAGCATGCATTTACTCTTTGACAGGGTTAGGTATTTTCTAACCGCTTGCAATACTTGTGCTCCAGATTGCTAGCATCTCTAGATTTCTTACCCGTAGTTTGTTCAACTTGTAAGGGTCCATCTCAAAACCTTTTAGAATATATAAGTAAAACAACACTGGTTGGAAATGCTTGTACTTAAAGCCGTTAGATGATGTTCCACAGAACATTTTTTCAAGATTGTTAATCAGAGCGTTTTTAATGCGATAGGAGAGAGTTCCAAGTGTTGTTAAATGTCTTTACATGATTTAGATGATAAGATAAAAATAGAATACCAACAAAATAAAATGAAATAGGGAATGAACCTGAGTAAGTTTGAGTAATCAGTATGGCTTCTTGTCATTTGAGGTGAATATACGTTTTAGGAAGTCTGAACATATGGTAGTATGGAAAGATTGATAATATGATCTGCTGCTTAAATTGATGATGTGGCTTCCCTGAAATTTGATAGCTGCTTTCTTTCCTGGAGTATATTTCATGGTTGGTTATTGAAAAGGGCCTGTTGGAAATTTGTAGGGTCCCTTAAATTTTGGTACGAACGCAATCAAGTGAATATTTTGGCGTCAAAGTTGGCAGTTTGGGATGATAATGCTGTTTCAGAGGCCCTTGATTGTGCCGCCAATTGGACCAAGGATTTGCCTTTTGTTAATTCGTTGTCTGGTTATTGGAAGTTTTTTTTAGCAGAAGGCCCTAATTTGGCCCCCTCAAATTTTCAAGATAGTTCATTTCATGATTCGGACTGGGCAGATATACCAGGTAAATTGGTCAAAATCATTAATATGCCTTATACAGCTATGTGTTTTCACCACGTAGGTCACTATCATTGGATTGTTGGTTATGTTCTGTGCTTTATTATGTTGAATGGGGTTACTTCATCCATGATATGTAATATTTTTTTATCGTATTTCTGGTAATGTTAATTTTCCGTTACTCTTTGAGCATTGGCTCGACCTATTTGTCATGCTGAGGATTCATCATCTATAAACAGTTTTGTTGTGGAGCCTTTTGTGAAAATATTATGGCAAGGATGTACTTTTCCATCATTTGCATTTCCCTGTTCATGGAACACTATCAATTTCCTGGTCAAAGTCACAACATTTCTTATTTTTTTCATGATTACTTGAGAGTTATGGCTCTGTTCCTGGTTATGTTTAGAGCGGTGTATTCTTTATTGATTTACTATATTTTAGGATAGAAATGTTAATTCCATTGACTGTCACTTGTTACTGCTAATATGTTGTTCTTCCTTTTGCACTTGAAACAGTCCCTTCAAATTGGCAGTTGCATGGGTTTGATCTTCCTATTTATACAAATACAACATATCCATTTCCTCTTGATCCACCAAAAGTTCCGGAAGATAATCCTACTGGCTGCTATCGGACTTATTTCTTGCTTCCTAAGGAATGGGAAGGTGAGTTTTCCAATCATGATCATAACTAGGCTGCTAGGCTTAGTTCACATCTAGTTGTGGTTTATATGGCATTTTTTACATACTGTTGAATTTTTTTTTTCACTGGCCAAGGTTAATTTTGATTTAGTGAAGTTCTTAATCTTTTCATCGATGAGCTTGCTTTCTTTTGTTTTCTTTTACTAAGCATGTGAGTTAAGGAATGCTGGACTTTTCTTATTGTTGCCTGGGGAAGGCTTAGCTGTTCGGTAAACATTGCCAGGATCTTGTGTTCTTCTGAATGTCATAGCGATTACTATTCTTTGTGCTTCAGAATTCTCTTGAGTTAAAAGATGTCCATAAACAGTTTTGCCTTTTTGGCCTTCCTACGGCTGCTAAATACGGCAGATTTGTAGCAGTCTTTGCGTACGGGATGCATAAGAAACATCTGGATGGTTGGGTGATGTAGTTAGTTGCAAATTTATGTCAAAGATGATATATATAATAAGGATCAGTAAGTGGAATTCCCACGAGGCATTTCCTGAAACTCACTGGCGTTGCTTAAACATTTATGTGATCGAATGAAACTCAAGATAGGAGGCCATCCTTAATGATTGTTTGTTTTGATATAACACGTTACGTGAATACTATAAAAACGATTAGAATTTTTACTTAGAAGACATATTTCCTGGCATCTGAATGCACCTCTTTGACAAATATGTGTTGGATGATTTGTTTAGGTAATGTTTGCAAGCGTCTGACGTCTGTCTGGAAGCAATTGTTCATTTTTTTTCTCTGTCAGAAAATCATCTCATAGCGTGAAACGTTTGCACTAAATAAGTTTGAAAACTTTTGTCTCTCTTTTATTAGTAGGAAATGCAATTGCTAGAAATAATGACATCATTGTCAATAATCAATTAGTACAGTGAAGAGCATATTGGAAGGACTACCATCTATTAAAAGTATAAATTTCAAAAAACATCACAATCCGGAGTGCACTCCCAAGACATTTCCTAGATAATTTCCCAAAACATGTCCCAAAGTTCTGTCTAGACAATACCTTATTCAACTACAATTTTGATAATTCATTTTCTTGCCAAACAGTATTAATACTCTGAGGAATGCCCTGAAAGTTAATGTTGCTCTTCTTTTGTAATTTGGGATCATCTTAAATCTTTGGCAAAAAAAGCTAAATGAAGTTTCCGTGGGTCCTCATTCACTTTCCCATGGGAGCTGCTGCGTTCTGTTTCCTTGCATGCCATCTGTCATTTATAATCCATAGGAGATTGTCTTGTCATTGAGTTTGTTTTTTTACTGATTTTCGACAGGTCGTAGGATTTTGTTACATTTTGAAGCAGTTGATTCTGCGTATTTTGCTTGGGTGAATGGTGTACCTATTGGATACAGGTTGGTTTCACCTGCTTTGCTGTTTCTTGCCACTAGTGTGAGACTATTTAGACAGATATAAGCGGGGAAAATCCGTCAAAAATCATATATATAAGTACTCAATCATGGTTACCTTGCATTATCTGCTAGTGTGAATACTTCAATACCTTGTATCAATTGTTTTACAAGGTCTTCTAAGTAGAGAAAATTTGAACACAATATCTCCCTATGGGCCACACAAATAGTTTCTGACCACATTTATGTTGGCATGTTACGCATCACACCCTCTCCGTTTATTTTGCTTAAACTTTTGACATGCTGTGACACCCTTCTGTCATGTAACAAATGATCCTTGATACTGTTTGGATACTTTTTAGTTGATGATTGGGTCCCTGTTACTTGAATAGTTATGCTAAGATAAATCTGTAAGATTTAGTGATGTTCTTGGCTTCTTGCTTGTCCTTGTATAACTTTCTTTGATACTGCTTTACAGATGCTTAGATACTACATGACATGAGCAGGAAGAGTATGACTTGAAAGTACTATACTAGTTTTTTTAGGATACAAATTGATGGTTGTTACGTAACTTGAAATGCAGTCAGGATAGCAGGCTACCTGGTGAATTTGAGATCACAGACTTCTGTCATCCATGTGGATCTGAAGAGAGGAACTGTCTGGCTGTGCAGGTAATAAGGTGGAGTGATGGTTCTTACCTTGAGGATCAGGATCACTGGTGGTTGTCTGGTATCCATCGTGATGTTCTTCTCTTGGCCAAGCCTAAGGTATAGGAATTGTAATTTGTACAGTCAGATATTGTCAAAGATAATCTATATGTAGCTTAGGAGTCATGTAGTAAAATAGTGCAACAAGAGAGAAATGTTCTGTTGGATACTTTCATTTCATAGGATTTAACAGCAATCCCATTTGCTTAATTTTCCAACTTCTTCTACTAACTTTGTGCCAAGAAAGCTATGTACCTGATTTACAACACGAAAAAAGGTGTTATGCTTGGAACTTGGGTTCATTTATGCATTTTGTTTTCATCATTGGGAATGTTTTTGCTCTTACATTGGTAATAAGCGTGTTAAGTTTGTTTGAATGGTTTTTTTTTTCCCGGTGGTTGTGAACTTCATGCTTTAGTAAACAACCATCACTTGTATCTTCAGTCTTGTTTATCTGCTTTCCTTATCGTGAGTGAATCTGAATTGCTGTAGTTCTAGGTCAACTAGATAAATTTTCAGTTCAATCTGGTACATAACCCTCAAAGCACTGTATTATAAATAAACTTGTGGACTTTTGTCTGTCATCTCTACTACTTTTATTCATCCTTGAATCTGCTGGCATTCTAGACTTTTGACTCATCAAACATGGAAATTGCTTGCAGGCGTTTATTGTTGATTATTTCTTCAAATCAAGCCTGACTAGAGATTTTTCCAGTGCCGATATACAGGTAATGATGGATATGCTAGCAACTTTTTGCCTTTTTCTCTCCGTATATTGTATAGTCATGCCTCCTTTACGCCTTTATTGAAGTTTAAATATTTGTATAAAGTGCATAATGTTGTTTATATATCATAAGTGTTATATTTGTTGTTACTTAGGCCGGTTAGTCCTTCATTAATGTTACTTTAGTTAGCCCACTCTACAAAGGGAACATAGTATTTATTACTAGTTACTTTTTCTCTTTCCTAGATAAGCATGCTCTACTTTAAAACTCAAGAGTCTTTTGTATCCTCTATTTATTCAGACCAGTTATGGCTGAAAGATAATAAGAAAGAGTTCATTTTTCTCTTATTCTTCTTCTCTTTAATTACTTTATGGTAGCAGAGCCCTGATATTTTTTCAGGACTTCGATCTTTCAGCTCTGTTTTTTTCTTACTGCCTTGTTCAAACAGCATGACAGAGGCTCAATCTTCTTCTACTTCTCTTTTATTTAATGGAGTTGATAATCCATCACTCCAAATCACCTCTAAAAAACGACTGGACCGAATTATGTTTCATGGTCCCGGTCTGTTACACTTATGTCTTGGGCGAGAGGAAAGAAGGGATACCTCACGGGATCTCTCATAGCTCCCACGGACACCAACTCAAAGGAGTTCGATACTTGGGAGGCGAAGATGCGGTGGTAAGATCATGGCTTATGAATTCAATGATGGAAAAAATAAGCTCAAACTTCTTATATGCAAAATCGACTCACGGCATACGGAAAAAAAGCTGGAGTCTTTATACTCTAATGAAGGCAACTATGTACAAGTTTATGGGTTGAAACTCAAGGTGAGGAATACGGTTCAATGCGGGCGACTATAAATGAGTATTTTAATACTCTAACTAATCTGTGGGAAGAATATGATCAACTCACAATCAAGAAATGGAAGTGTACCGAGGATGCGGGCATTCATAACAAAGAAGTAGAAAGGGATAGGCTTAGACTTCCTAGGAGGTCTAGACATCACTTATGAAGCGACTAGGGAAAGAATCCTTGCCATATCTCCATTTCCATCCATTGATGATGCATTCGACATTCTAAGAAAGGAGGAGTTTAGGAGAGGAGTGATGCCTATAGGCGGTGGCATACGCCCACTCCGGGAGGAGCCTTCTCGGGCTTTAAAGTCACCGAATCGGTGCATCATTTACGAAACGAAGCGCCAATGCGGCGTACAATAGAAGCAAGAGGAGTGAAAATTGGGCCAATCTCTTATGTGATCACTTTGCAAAAGAAGGGTCATATTAAGGAAAAATGCGCTTCACACATGGGAAACCACCTCGTCTTCTCAAAAATCAACCGAGGCAAGGCGAGGGTAGAGGAAAGGAGGCCGAACGGGGCCTATAATGTTCTTTGAACGGAAGCACGGTTTCTCGGAAGAACAGTGCACACCCTTCGGATGATGTTCGATGCGCAACCACGACCCCACCGAATCACCCATTGGAGGCTGCACGCACATGAAGAACACAAATGGATTGTTGACTCGGTGCTTAGCCATATGACGGGTGATTTTTACGTTTTTGAAACTTTCACAAGTATTGATTCTTATCACTATGTTACTATAGGCGATGGTTCTTCAAAGAAAGTATTAGGAAAAGGTAGAGTCAAACTTCAAACCAACATTACCCTAGAAGATGTCCTCTATGTTCCTAATCTCAAATGTAACCTTCTCTCTGTCAAACAGTTTTGTAGAGATAGAAAATGCTCAGCTAACTTTACGGATACCCATTGTGAGTTTCGGGATGCGGAGTCTATGATGAAGATTGGCAGTGCTAAGAGTACTAAGGGAGGTCTTTACCTATTTCATAGCAAGCTCCTAGAGGAAACAAGTGGATTAGTGGCAAGTTTAGATTCTAAATGTAACAAAATTCTTCACTTACATTTTAGACTAGGCCATCCTAATTTTGTGTACTTGAAAAAGTTGTATCCTTTGTTATTTTTTGGAGTTTGTATAAACACTTTGAAGTGTGAATTTTGCATCCTTGGTAAACAAACTAGAAATGTTTACAAATCTATTCCCTATACACCCACTGCTCCCTTTACTCTTGTGCACACGATGTTTGGGGTCCATCTAGGGTCTCAAATCTATCCAAAAAACCGTGGTTTGTCACATTCATCGATGACCATTCCAGAACTTCATGGGTCTATTTAATGAACCAAAAATCTGATGTTGCAACCATATTCACAAATTTTTACACCTTTGTTGAAACACAATTTAAAACCAAAATTCAGATCCTAAGATCAGACAATGGGACTGAATACTTTAACTCTCAACTCTCTCCTTTCCTTGCGAAAAGGGAATTGTCCATCAATCCTCCCGTACAAACACACCTCAACAAAATGGGGTAGCGAGAGAGGAAAAATCGACATCTCTTAGAAGTTGCCGAACCTTGATGTTTACCTATAATGTTCCTATTTTTTACTTTTGGTGCCAAGTCGTTCTAACGCCACTACTTGATCAATAGAATGCCTTCTAGACAGGTTGAAATTCGGGAACCCCATCAATGTCCTCAAAGGTACCTACCCCGACACAAAACTCCTATCGATATCTCTCTAAAGATATTTGGGCACTTGCTTTTGTTCACAATCATAACCCTCAAAGAGGAAAACTTGATCCTAGGTCTCGTTAAGACTATCTTCCTTGGTTATTCTCCTACTAAAAGGGGTACAAATGCTTTGACCCCAAAACACATAAGACCTATGTCACCTTTGATGTCACCTTTATTGAAGATCGGCCGTTCTATGCCAAATCCGAAATCAAATCCCTTGAACAAAACCTTCTTCCGAGAGAATACCGTCACCTTGCCCGTTAGTGTTGATGATACCATCATGCCTACCTATTCTCCCATTGGAAAACTCACCCATCAACCTGGAAAAGAGGCCATTATCTACACCGAAACACTTGGAGACTGAACTGCTGCGATGACTCTCTTATCCGGCCTATTCAAGAAACGAGCACTCATCCTCTTTACCTACCTCCTCTCGAATCTTGTCTTGACCTAACACCTCCCTGTATTGAACCCGAGCCGCCTTTGCCCTTAGGAAAGGTAGGAGAAATTGCACTCAACATCCTATTCAAAAATTTGTGACCTACTGTAAAGTCTCACAACCTTATCAAGCCTTCTTATCTAATATCGACACCCACAATATTCCCAAGTCCATTGAGCATGCCCTAAGTGATCCTAATTGGAAAAACGCTGTCCTTGAAGAACTATCTGCTTTAGATAAAAATCATACTTGGGATTGTGTTCTTAAACCACAGGGAGTAAGACCAGTGGGGTGTAGATGGCTCTTTACCATCAAACACAACTCTGATGGTACCATTAACGATACAAGGCAAGGCTTGGTTGCCAAGGGTTTTACACGGACTCAAGGTATTGACTTTAATGAAACTTTTGCACTGTGGCTAAATTAAACTCTGTCGGGATATTAATTTCCATTCTTCTTTGCATTATGAATTGGCCTCTCTATCAATTGGACATAAAAAATGCCTTCTTAAATGGGGATCGAAAGAGGAAGTTTATATGCACTATCCCCCAGTTTTATGATCAAACCCAATCTTGTTACGAAGTTAAACAAGGCTATCTATGGATTAAAGCAATCTCCAGGGCCTGGTTTGACGGGTTTACCAAGGCTATGAAGGAGGCTACATATCATCAAGGGCACGGTGATCATACCATGTTCTACAAACATGGTCATTACGTAGGATAACTATCCTCATTGTATATGTGGATGACATTATCATCACTGGAAACTCAGAGGAAGAAATCAGCTCCTTGAAGACCTTTCTGAATCAGCAATTTGAAGTAAAAGACCTAGGAGCTCTAAAATACTTCCTTGGTATTGAAGTTGCAAGATCATCCAAGGGTATTCTACTCACTCAAAGGAAATACACTATGGACTTATTGTCAGATTATGGCTTGTTGGGGTGCAAACCTGTTAGTACACCTCTTGATAATGCTGTGAACTTTGGGAAAGATGATACTGGACCAGACATTGATGCAGAAAAATATCAGAAGCTTATAGGTAGATTAATCTACTTATCTCATACCAGGCCAGATATATCATTTGCTGTAAGTACTCTCAGCCAATTCATGCATTCTCCAAAGGAAATACACTACAATGCTGCTGTCAGACTATTAAGATTTTTGAAAGGGAACCCAGGAAAGGGTATACTATTCAGAACGGAAGGAAATAAAAGAATTGAGGCATATGTGGATGCTGATTGGGCTGGCTGCAATATTGATAGAAAATCCACCTCTGGATGGTGCATTTATGTTTTTGGTAATCTGGTTTCTTGGAGAAGCAAGAAACAATGCATTGTGGCTAGAAGTTCTGCGCCGAGGCGAGTTGAGTACGGGGCAATTCTTTGTTTGTATGTGTGAAATATTATGGGTACGAAGCTTATGAGGGAACTAAGACTTGTTATTTCTACTCCTACTTGTCTTTACGGTGACGATCGATGCTATTGAGATCACTAAGAATCTGTTCAACATGACCGGACCAAACACATTGAAATTGATAGACATTTTATCAAGGAAAAGATGATCAAAGGACGATTCTTCTATCCTATATCAACTCCAAAAATCAAGTGGTGATGTCTTCACCAAAAGCCTTTCCGGTCCTTCTCGACTAAATGTATTGACAAGCTTGGTACGCTCGATATCTACATCCCGGCTTGAGGAGGAGTATTGAAGTTTAAATATTTGTATAAAGTGCATAATGTTGTTTATATATCATAAGTGTTATATTTGTTGTTACTTAGGCCGGTTAGTCCTTCATTAATGTTACTTTAGTTAGCCCACTCTACAAAGGGAACATAGTATTTATTACTAGTTACTTTTTCTCTTTCCTAGATAAGCATGCTCTACTTTAAAACTCAAGAGTCTTTTGTATCCTCTATTTATTCAGACCAGTTATGGCTGAAAGATAATAAGAAAGAGTTCGTTTTTCTCTTATTCTTCTTCTCTTTAATTACTTTAGCCTTCCCAAAAGATATGTTGTTATAACTTCCAAAAATTCGGAAACTCACAACCACCGTGGAGTTTTTGTTATCCTTCTAGTCTCAATTTTTCATCCATCTTCCTATACTGATGGTTAAAACTAAACACTACGGAATATGTTGTGGTAGAGGAAAACATTTTCATTTTCTCTTTATGTACAAAATTTTGACAGCAATGACAATGGTTGATAATTATGAAGATAAGTTGCTATGAAATGCCATGTAATTTTCTTCTGTGAAAGTGGTTCGATTTACCGTAATGTGCAACTTTTGTTTAGTGTGGTCCAGTTGACCCCCTTCTTGTGTGTTACATAGTAATTCTTAGCATAGTATAGGGAAGAAATGCTGGTTGCAGTGTGGAAAAGATATACACATAATTTTTAGATCACTTTGCTGCCTATCAGCTTGTCTTCGATCCATAAGAACCACTACTTAGACATATTGTGGAAGGCAGTTGTTAGTTGTTTAGGTTATACTTTAAAACTCAGGTACTTATCAATCTTCATCAGTAAGCTTATACTCATGAACAAGAGATCTGATGTGCTCTCATGTATTGCTTTATGCAATGTGGATGCATGCCATTGCCTAAAGAAAGGATGCATGCCTAGAAATATTGATTGGCCGGCATTTCTTTTCTCCAAGTCCAGGTTGAAGTGCAAATTGATAACTTGAAGGGGCCACTTGAAGAAGACATCCTTGCTCAGTTTACTGTTGAGGCAAATTTGTTTGATAAATGGACTTCGTGTAGCGACAATGACATTGATCTGCTTCCTAAATCTGTGGCCAATTTACACCTACGTTCTTCTTATGATATACGTCTCGGATTCGTGGGGCACTTTCTCGAGGGAAAGCTTTTAATGCCCAAGCTTTGGTCTGCAGAGCAAGTAAGTTCTTGCCATACTTTACGATATGCTGTTAAACACATTTTCATGCCTGTTGCAATAAGGTTTTGGAATATAGTAATTTAATGAACGCTGAACCAGATTAACTTTTAACTCCACCATTAACACTGAAACGTGGTTTGAAGATATCAGTTATGTTCTTTATCTCTCCTATCTGATTCGGAGTGCAGTTATTCATCTGGTTACTTCTCTGTTGGCAGCCTTATCTTTACACACTGGTGATCACTATCAAAGATGCATCTGGTCGTGTAATTGATTGCGAGTCCTGTCAAGTAGGTATACGAGAAATACTGAAAGCTCCAAAACAGTTGCTTGTAAATGGACATCCAGTAGTGATCAGAGGCGTCAACAGGCATGAACACCATCCACGCGTTGGGAAGACCAATTTGGAAGCCTGCATGGTTAAGGTTATTTTCCTCTTCTCTTCCTGTTTACTTATTTTTCCATATCTTATTTAGTCGTAATATAATTTATATATGTATATGAATTGTTTATGTAGGATTTGGTGCTAATGAAGCAAAACAATATCAATGCTGTTAGAAACAGTCACTATCCACAGCATACACGATGGTACGAGTTGTGTGATCTGTTTGGCATGTATATGATTGATGAAGCCAATATCGAGACACACGGTTTCCATGGCTGTATAAAATTGAAGCATCCTACCCTAGATTCGAAGTGGGCATCGTCCATGCTGGATCGTGTTATAGGCATGGTTGAGAGGGACAAAAATCATTGCTGCATCATATCTTGGTCTTTGGGAAATGAGTCTGGATATGGGCCTAATCATGCGGCTTTAGCTGGTTTGTGTGCATATTTGTTATTAACAGCTTTGTTTTCGTTGTTTGAGTGTGTGTTTTTACTAATTTACATCTGCGTAAAATTTGGCCCTATAGTACTATTGATAGTGCTAGAATTATTCCTGCGATTGTCCTGGATATCCTGCTTTTAAGTTATAATTATTGATGTTCTTTGCAGGTTGGATACGAGGGAAGGATTCATCAAGGGTCGTGCACTATGAAGGTGGTGGATATAGGACGTCTTCAACAGATATAGTGTGTCCCATGTATATGCGGGTTTGGGACATGGTTACGATAGCTAACGATCCAACAGAGACACGTCCATTGATATTGTGCGAGTATGTCACCTTTTGAAAAACTTTCAGGCAGTATTTATTTTCATAAGAGTACAAAACTTCATCCAGTGATTACTTCTAGGGAGCCTAAAGCTTAGGCCTTATTAACTTCTGTAATTTCAATCTGATCGAGCTGTATATCTTTATGCGAAACTGTCAGGTATTCACATTCAATGGGTAACAGCAATGGGAATCTTCACAAGTACTGGGAAGCAATTGACAGCACATTTGGTCTTCAAGGTGGTTTTATTTGGGACTGGGTTGATCAGGTATATGAATGCTACAAGTTTTTTTCCTTGGTAGTTTCAGTACACGATTTTTTTTGCGGGGGTGAAGTTCTCCAGACAATTCTGCTTCTCATTTTCTTTTTTTGTCACTGTTAAGGCATTGCTGAAGGATGGCACGGATGGTCGCAAGCATTGGGCTTATGGAGGCGATTTTGGGGATGTACCTAACGATTTGAACTTCTGTTTAAATGGCCTAACATGGCCAGACCGGAGTCCTCATCCTGCTCTTCACGGTGACTGAAACAATTTTCTTTTCTCTTCTTTTCTTTTGTTGCCATCACGTACCTTTTGTTTTTGTTATTAAAGATAATTACCGAAGGCTTATCAAAACTATATCTCGGTTCAATATATAGCTTCTATTTATATAACGATGAATTGTATTGCAGAGGTTAAATTTCTGTACCAGCCAATCAAGTTCTCACTCATACAAGACATAATCACGGTTAGTAATGTCTATAATCTGTTTCTTTTTTATTTCTTCCAGATGGTCTGCTATTATTGAACTCTGGAGTTCATGTTGCAGATTAAAAATGCCCACTTTTTTGACACAACCGAAGGCCTAGAGTTCAATTGGATTATGCATGGAGATGGGCTTGAAGTCGGTTCTGGGACCGTCCCTCTGCCTATAATAGACCCGCAAAGAAGTATTCAGATGAAATGGCAATCTGGCCCGTGGTACTCGTCATGGGAATCTTCAGATGCTGCAGAAATTTTCTTAAGTTTAACGTCAAAGCTCCTGCTTTCCACACGCTGGTCCGAACCTGGTCATGTCGTTTCATCTGCACAAGTCCAGTTGCCTGCCAAACGGGACATTGTTTCTCATGTAAGTAGCAACAATGTTTTGTAATTACTTTACGGACCTGATTTCTTGTCTCACTAATCAATTTTGATTCAGGAAATATCACCTAAGGATACTATTCTATTCACTGAGGTTCTAGAGAATAAAATAGTTGTCAGCAATCATGAATCATGGGAGATAAAGTTCAACTTGAAGACAGGTGGCATTGAGAGCTGGAAGGTAATGCGGGTTTTAGGTTATATTCTAGTGGTGCTATAAAAAAGAAAGCAAAAAATTAGTGGCAGGGTTGTAATATTTTAAAGATTGCTCAATTCTCTTATTTACTAAATATCATATGGGAGCATATTTGTTTGCCTACAAGTTGTGATGTTATGGGACCATTGCAGGTCAGCGGAATATCAGTGATGGATGAAGGCATTCATCCGTGCTTTTGGCGAGCACCAATCGATAATGACAAAGGGGGAGAATCTATGAGTTATTTATCCAGGTGGAAAGCTGCAGAGCTTGATAAGTTAGTTCTTGTTACTGAAGAATGCTCTGTCAAATCTCAGACAGATCATCTTGTCCAAATTGTGGTTGCTTTTGTTGTCACTCCAAAAGCCGTGGAGACAACTTCCTCTGAATCAACAAAATCAAGTGGCCTATTCAGAGTAGATATGGTATACTCGATACACGGATCTGGAGATGTCTTGCTTGAATGCAGTGTGAAGCCAAATACCGATGTTGTTCTTCCACCTTTGCCACGTGTTGGGGTTGAATTTCATGTAGCCAAGTCCATGAACAAGGTTGAATGGTACGGACGGGGACCTTTTGAATGTTATCCAGATCGAAAAGCTGCTGCACATGTCGGTGTGTATGAGCAGAACGTAGACGACATGCATGTACCGTATATTTTTCCTGGGGAATGTGGAGGTAGGGCAGATGTTAGATGGGTAACATTTCGAAATAACGATGGTTGTGGAATATATGCTTCAACTTACCGAAGGTCTCCACCGATGCAAATGAATGCAAGCTACTACACGACTGCTGAACTTGATCGGGCTTTGCGCAACGAGGAGCTCAGAAAAGGAGAAAACATTGAGGTAAATTGAGGATCCAATTCCCTTTATTTTCATAGTATGGTGGCAATAGTTGTGACATTATTTTATAGTCCAAACACCACATTTCTTCATTTTATAGAATCTCTATTTAAGCTGAAAATGAAATGCATCAGTCTCTATTGCAATATCTCTCCACAACACAAAAATCAGAGAATCTTTATTTCATACCATAGAAGTAGGGTAGAGTATACAAAATGTGTATTTTACATATAAGATAAAATTAGAGTATCTGATGCACTTGTGCGTTTTATAAATCTGAAGGGTTTGAATATCTAAAATACAGATTTATTACAAGCATTTACGGTCTCCAGATTTTAAAACGGCGTCTTCATTTGAAACCCCCCTTGTTTTGTCTCTAATGTTTTGCTGTGGGCATGATGATGAATGCTTCTCTTGAGATTACTAGTACCATTGGTTATCTAGTAGTAGGTTAAATTCTTGCCCAGTGTGTAAATGGAAATTAAAAATAAAAAAGAAAGAAAGAAGAAAATATATCTGTATCCATATTTGTTGTAATGAATGATATAGTTTGTTTGTGTGTGGGGTGTAGGTACATCTAGACCACAAACACATGGGAGTGGGTGGAGATGATAGCTGGTCACCTTGTGTTCATGAGGAGTACCTTGTTCCCCCTCTCCCTTACTCTTTCTCCCTCCGGTTTTCTCCTTTAACAGCAGCAGCCACCTCTGGATATCACATTTACCGATCCCAATTTTGAGGGGATGGTACCGGACAAATAACAGGTATTGTTAAAGGCACCACACTAAACCTTCCTTTCAAAGACACCACAATGAGAATCGTCTTTACACAAAGTAACTTGTTTTTTTTATGTGGTGCCACATGTAGATTCGTTGTGGTGTTTTTTTTTTTGGGTTCGGTGTGGTGCTTTTGAAGCACCATATAGATAATGCCACGTCTTTTAATCTCTGTTTATAAATTTTTAACCAATGAATAATAAGATGTAAATTGCTACTACTACAAGTGTTGAATGTTGACAGTATATGTTCAGCTTTATGTTCAGTTTAATGATCTATGGTCTTTCCAAATAAGCAACGTACTTGCCCTGTATGTCCCCCTTACTGGCTTTCCATGTCTATTTCGAAATTACCATTTTATTTGAAGTTTTTATCATATTGTTATTATTTTAAATATATTTTTTTCTCTGGGAGGTTTTTGTGTGGTTTGTACCTACATGCGGATAGCACGTATGGCACACCACACACTTTCATTCTGTATTTAAACTGTGTTGTTCTGATCGTTTCACCCGTCACATCAGCTCAAATTCCCTCACCACACAATAAGTTAGTTTAATTTAGGACAATGTTAATTTAGGACATCACATCTATAAGCACTCGCACATACTACCAACGTCCCAAAATGTAAATCCGTTTGGGTTTTTTTTTACACAGATTAAGATTAAGAAAGGACTGCCCTGAAAAAAAAAAAAAAAAAAAAAAAACTAAAAGCATAAAGACAACACCTATGTTGCACGGACACGGACACGGACACGCCGCACGACACGACACGGACACGGCGACACGGCTAATTCTAAAATTTAAGGACACGACACGGCCCCGACACGTTACATATAATATATATATACACACATATATATGTATATACACACATATATACATCTATATATACATATATATAAGATATGTAATACTTAAACTCTATCGATATCTAAAATAGATATTTGTTATCTATACGGTGTCAAAAGTAAAAAGAAAATTATGATTTGACTTTCAAAATATTACAAATTAAGTGTAAAAACGATTATACATAACAAAAAAACATATAAACATAATACGAGTAATCGAAATAGAAATTGTATATTTTCGGGTTTCATCAAAAAAAACATTGAAAAAATTGTGTTCGAGAGGTGTCGGGAGGTGTCGGCGCCGTGTCGGAGGTGTGTCGACAACGTGTCGGGTGTGTCGGATATTAAAATTTTAAATAATATTAATTTAATCGGCCGACACGTGTCGGACACGGTGTCGGAGCGTGTCGGAGTGTGTCGTGTCGTGTCTTGTGTCGGACGCGGCGCGCGGCGCCCATATTGAAGTGTCGGTGCATCATAGGACAACACAGATTCCGAAAATGAATGGAAATTCCATAAACAATATCTATCATACACCTTTTCAAGACGGGCAATGTATGGTACAACAAGGGGAAGAAAGTTGACATTATTACAACAGCATAAGCAAATGGACAAAATATGAAATACAAGTCATTGGGAACAGAAACATACGTATATACGTACAGAGACAGGAAATAAATATACGTACGTCATTGCTGTTGATATGCCACATCAAACCAGAAGAATACAGAAGTACGAGCATAGATCACACGAACTTGTTGCAACGAAAGGGCCCCACTTGTCAAAATGGCTTTGGCACCTCCTTCGATACGCGTCCGGGATACAGAAACACTATGGCGGCAGCTTTTGGTGGTGGAAGGAGAGGAAGACGACAACAACTCCTCCACCTCATCGTCACATCCACTTGCAGTGCTAACAATTGCATATGAAAGATGATCCAATGGGTTCGACTCGCATTGAAGAATACAACCATCGATTGTCAGCTTCCCACCTCTATGAAGCAAACAGCACCCAAGCTCTGTCCGTACAGTTAAATTGGACAACTTGCAGGTAGATAACAGCTCAAGTGCACTGCATAATAATCACCATAAATAAACAGGTCATATACAAATTACTAGATGAAGATAGGGAAAAATTGGAGACCGATTCGCTATTTCCAAACCCATTTGTTCAAAGCAGAAAATAGAGAGAAAATGATACAGGGAGCTGTTAAAGGCAACAGACTTCAGGCTAGATTGGACTTTACATATGTCGAAAATGGACATTTGACGACCTCTGCAAAGTCAAATGTTATCTACTGTAGCACCACACTTCGGGCTAGATTGGACTTTATAGAGGTCGAAAATGGGCATTTGACCTCTACAAAGTTGAATGTGGAACTTACATTCAACTTTGCTGAGGTCGAATGTCGGTGTGGTGCCCCAAAAGTAGATTCGTTGTGGTGCCTTTAACAACTCCCAATGATATAAAGGAACAAACAATGAGCGGCTACATACTCTTGCGCATACAATGTTAACAATTCTGGATTAAGCCATCTATTTCATTATCTTTTTAATGCAAAAAGCGTGTGTTGCAACATCAGGGTCAACTGAAAACAGGGAATGATATATTAAGGCACTTGCTACTTGGTGGCCATAAAATGAACAACAACAACAGGTATCAGATATGCACGGAAGCATGAGAGGCAAAGGCTAGGACTTTGCTATTCAGGAGACTGGCAGGGATAGATATCATATTAGGCCAAAGGTTATTTCTAACCAAATGAAAAATGTGCTCTATAACAATAAGACGAATTATATGTGCAGATCTTTACTTCACAACAACAATGGCATTCAACCAGAGCTCATGATTTCGCTGCTAAGTGCTAACAATTGTATTGCATAGCACCAGAAAACAATCACATCGATCACTTATAGAATAAGCAGCTACTATGCCTGAATCATGCAGGACAAAAGGTAGAGAGTATATGTTTAAAGCCCAAGAAGAGAAATCACAATTCACAAGGGGCCAAAATGGAACTTACTCTTCTTCAAAATGAAAGCTTTTAACACATTTGCTTTAGATACTATATTTTCATATAGTAGTTCAGAGGATAGAAAATGAATTGAATTGTAGACGCATCTTATTGGCACAAGTGCTACAATAACCTATAGTTTTAGGCGGAAAGGTGATTTTAGACAATCTTCGCATGATCTCGAACTTCAAATAGTATATCTGATGAAAAACTATCCAAGAAAATCGATGTTTAACTCCATTACTTAATCCATTTGCAACCATGAATTCAACAAACAGGCATGCATTAAGCTTTTGGTGACCCTGAAGATATGTTATTCTTAAATTGGGAGTCATTCCCTAATTAAAAGCTTAAATTTGACATGCATTTTGTCCAAACAAAGCAATCCGTAGAAGATAACCACAATAAAACAGCAAGCAAGGAAAAACAAACATATAAGTTCAAGCAAACCTGTCTGAGTTACGAGAGCATATAAGCGTTGTGTCATCAGGTAGCTCACCTGCTCCAATCTGTACCACAAGAATGCGATAGAAAAGGGAAACAACCAATATTGGTCCTCTCTTCAAAAATACATTTATCTACTACTAAAACAAATCCAAGAGAGAAATTCAAAAACCACCCAACCTACACTCTTGTACTAAAGCTATTTCAGTATTAACATAAGGCTCATTCGGTATAAATACATGCAACTGTAATAAGCTTTTCCATAAATATCCATGGATTTTAAGAATAGAGTAAATGGTTTCCCTGTTTTCCCAATACAGCAACAGCTTCATTAATGACACAACCATTAAGAGCCGTAAAGCTATCCACCCCTTTCCAGATGCAAGGGTTATGTTGAAGAAAGATGCTTCAGCTTGCTGGAAAAGCTTCAAACAGCACTCAAGACAAAGCAGATTCCTAATTCAGTCATCTCAGAGGAACCTCATGCCCCTATAGCTCACTAAGCGTAACTATATTTTCATTAGAGCAATTACCCATCCAAGTCCTACAGAATTATATCCATTCATTAATAACTCTAGCAAAATCTCTATTCCAAAGGGAATGAGGAATATCAGGAAATGAATCTGTTACCCGATTAATCAAACCGAGAGGTACCTTATACTGATACAGGTTAGTAAAAAACTATTTTTCATTAGAGCAATTACCCCTTCAAGTCCTAGAAAACCCTAGCCTTCACCAATTGATAACCCCATCTATTCCCAAAAGGTAAGAAGCAACATCAATACCCAAAACTTGAACTCAATCTCAGTTAGTTTTTCCTTACAACTACCACCATCGAATATTCTATCAACCACTCTTTCTGGCAAAAGAGAAAAAATAAAAACATTTATATCTTGCAAAACACCTCAAGGGAGAATGATGATGGAGAAACAACTAGCTCATATCTTCCTTCGTCAAAACTTAAAATAGGATAACCAAAGAGCAAGTAACATATGTCGAGAATCGCAGAGCAAGAGCACAACGAAATGATGAGATAGCTAATGGCCTGAATTGATGGGAAAACAAAGCAAAAAGCCCTATAAAAACTTATGGAATCCATTGCCCTAATGCCCCGATATGAACATTCCACATGGATGCTATGCCCATAGAAACTCAATGAAGCATATGAGTGAGACAGGTGCTTTAGATCATATATGTAGCAGGCTCATAGTCCTTATCAGATCCTATCTTAACTTAGAAAACAAACCAAAGTGTTGCAGATACCAGGCAAAGAGGCTTGTTGATTTGAATATTAGATACACGATGGATTCCTCCTGATGCAATCAAAATAGTGTCCCCAGGCCTACACAAACAACGGACCAGACTACAAATCAATATTAATACTTGGGAAGGACATAGAAAAGAGTAATCAGAAAATGGATGAGATATCAACCTTGCCGCAATAACAGCAGTTTCAATGCTTGGAAAGACTCCAGGTTGGGAAAATTCTATCACAGAACGATCTACTCGAAGCCAGAGCCGAGGATGACAAGCAAGGAAGTGCCATCTGTTGCAAACGAGGGCGGTGTTACAGCGATCTGCAAGCTCAACCGCAATTTAAGACTGACCCAACAAACAGCAGCAAAATATGATAATGAACTAAATTTCATAATACATTGCAACAATTGAATGAATTACTGAGCTATTGGAGCAAATCTAGCACCCGAAAGTGTCCAACTAAGACGTAATGACTTACTGAGCTATTGGAAAATTGTAGGCTACTCCATCTAGCTCTAAGCAGACAAAATCCTCTCTTTCCCAATAGGTAAGCGAAAATAACAAGAAGAACAATTGCGCAAAAAAGTGTTGCAGTGCCTAAACTGTCATAGCATGCTAACATAAATCGCCTTATAGAAACCAAAATTTCTAACCACGCAACTTTCACTCGAATCCCTAGAAACTAACTTTCTAGGGTTTTCAACATACAAGAATTCCGGCCCACACGCCTTATATTTCTCTAGAAAAACCCGTCAAAAGAAAGATCTTTATGTTAAATTTCTTATAAATGAAGATTTTAACTGGCATAAAATTAAAATAGTAACCTAAAAGAGAGTTTTGAGAACTTATATCTACAAAGATTGTGAAAAGTGAAAATAATAGAATCGATAATCACCTGGTAAGGGAGAAAGGAAACTGAAGATGTGCATGAGGCAGCCATCATCCAAGTTGTTTATATTACAATCTTGCCATGTCGCCGAACCCTCACTCTTCCGCCGCTGCTCCGCCACCATTCCGACAAGAAAACGACGCCTAATCCTATGGAAATTATTACTAGTGGCCTCTGCTTTGTAATATTGACCGGGCAGGCTTCGAGCTTCGAAGGGATGACCCCATACGGACAATTATTCAAGAAGGACGCATATTGAATTTATGGGAAATTAGGGATAAGGACACAATTTGGAATATTATTAAGCGAACGGACAACTACATATTTTTTATAGGGAGAAGGACAATGCGTAATTTTTATAGCGAGAAGAATGACAAACAGTGAATCCCGAAAATCGGTGAATCTCCCACTAGTGAATCCCGAAATCGGTGAATTTTGATAGTGAATTTTGACGAAATAATCCCGAAAATCAATGAATCCCGAAAATGAATTTTGAAAATTAGTGAATTTCGACAAATGAATTTCGGCGTGAATTTAAACGATGAATTTCGAACACAAGTGAATTTCGATAGTGGATAAATAGTTTTGTCGCTTTATGCAAAAGTTTCAAAAGATTGTCCTTCTACTTTCAATTGATGAAATATTTTTGTCCACTTAGTTATAAGGACAAAAATTAAGTAGATAGACTCAAATAGCCTTAATGAAGGAAAAAAAAAAAAAACAAATAAACAGGCGCTGAACAAACGCATTCTTTTTATTTTTTTTAAACAGGCGCATTCTTTTTATTTTTTTTTTGTAAACATGCGCATTCTTTTTATTTATTTTTTATTTATTATTTTTTTTCAAAAGTAGGCTCTGAAATAAGTTTTTTTATTTTTATTTTTTTTACCGATGCATTGATCACTGCGATGGCGTGACCACCCCGATGTATTGACCACCGCGATAAATTGACCACCGCGATGCCGTGACCAACGCGGTGTATTAACCACCGCGATGTAGTGACCACCCGCGATGCATTCACCACCGCGATGCATTCACCACCCGATGCATTGACAGCCGCGATTCATCGACCACCCGATGCATTGACCACCGCGATGCATTGACATCGGCATTCATATATGCAGTGACATTGACAATCATATATGCAGTGACATCGGCAATCATATATGCGTGACATCAACATTTATGCAGTGACATCGGCAATCGGATATGCAGTGACATCAACATTTTATGCAGTGACATCAGCAATCATATATGAATGACATCAACAATTTATGTAGTGACATCGGCAATCATATATGCAGAGACATCGCGATTAAGTGACACCGCGATGCAGTGGCCACCCCCGATGCAGAGACTATCGGGATGCAGTGATCACCGGGATGCAGTGACATTTGATGAAGCAACACCGTGATGACATTTGATATTTTCCGATTTAATTTCATAAAATCGATTTCTTTTCTTTATAAAATCGACTTCAAATGGCTATATCTTTTGATATAAAACAACGACCAACATAAATCTTTCACCTTAATTCATATTTTTATGCAGTGACATCGGCAATCATATATGCAGTGACATCGGCAATCATATATGCGTGACATCAACAATTTATGCAGTGACATCGACAATCAGATATGCAGTGACATCAATATTTTATGCAGTGACATCAGCAATCATAAATGAATGACATCAACAATTTACGTAGTGCCATCGACAATCATATATGCAGAGACATCGTGATGAAGTGAAACCGGGATGCAATGGTCACCCCCGATGCAGAGACACCGCGATGAAGTGGCCACCCCGATGCAGAGACACCACGATGCAGAGACCATCGGGATGCATTGACATTTGATGAAGCAACACCGTGATGACATTTGATATTTTCCACTTAATTTCATAAACTTGATTTCTTTTCTTCATAAAATCGACTTTAAATGACTATATCTTTTGATATAAACCTACGATCAACATAAATCTTTCACCTTAATTCATATTTTTATGCAGTGACATCGGCAATCATATATGCGTGACATCAACAATTTATGCAGTGACATCGGCAATCAGATATGAAGTGACATCAACATTTTATGCAGTGACATCAGCAATAATATATGAATGACATCAACAATTTATGTAGTGACATCGGCAATCATATATGTAGAGACATCGCGATGAAGTGAAACCGCGATGCAGTGGTCACCCCGATGCAGAGACACCGCGATGAAGTGGCCAACCCCGATGCAGAGACACCGCGATGCAGAGACCATCGTGATGCAGTGATCACCGGGATGCAGTGACATTTGATAAAACAACACCGTGATGACATTTGATATTTTTCCGACTTAATTTCATAAAATCGATTTATTTTCTTCATAAAATCGACTTCAAATGGTTATATCTTTTGATATAAAACTACGATCAACATAAATCTTTCACCTTAATTCATATTTTTTTATGCAGTTACATCGGCAATCATATATGCAGTGATATCAACATTTTATGCAGTAACATCGGAAATCATATATGCGTGACATCAACAATTTATGCAGTGACATCGGCAATCAGATATGCAGTGACATCAACATTTTATGCAGTGACATCGGCAATTTATGCAGTGACATTGGCATTTTATGCAGTGACATCAACAATTTATGCAGTGACATTGGCATTTAATGTAGTGACATCGCCAAATCATACACAAACCCACCATCAACGTATATCTTTGCTTTCTTTGTTTCAAGGTGATGCATGTTAAACTAATTGATCATTATTACATCATGATCAACGGTGTCGATACATGATGTGACACTCGTTGTGTCACAACGGTTGTGTCCGGATCATTCCTCAAAAAAAAGAAAGGAAAATGTATCGTCCCATCATCAAAAGAGTAGTTTCTGTTTGCATGAAGTAAGCTGCTTTCGTCAAATTCACGCCCTCTATATGAATCGATAGTTTTTCATCTCATTCATTCCCTACTAATCTTCAAGCCAATGTATCGTCCAATCATCAAAAGAGTAGCCTGTGGATTGGTCCCTGGTGATATTATACCAAAGCATCCAACTTTTATTTCTATTTTTTCACATTTCCAATACATTTTTATGAAAACAGCACAACAACGCGCATCAACTAAAAATACTACAAGAAATCAAAATTGAAGTATTTTTGTTATAACAAAATCACCAAGCCTTTACTAGTAGATGCAGGAAACAAAAATTATTTATCAAGCTTATCAAAAGCAAATATTCCACCAACATTTTAACAGCACAAAAAATTAGAGAAAATATCAGCAGCTCCCAAAAAAAGATTAGAGAAATTATCCGACAAAATTACAAGGTCTCTGTATTTCTCAAATTGTATGCAGTGACATCAATGTCACTTCATTAATATGCAGTGACATCAAGTCAAATAGCTTCAGAAGATGATGTAGACAGCCACCCAAAAAAAAAAGGCTGAACAATGTGTTGCTCTCACATTTAATTTGTCTAAACAGAATATGAAACAATAAAAAGCATACTTAGAAACTACTACAAAATTGTGTTGCTGCACATCTAAATTGTCTAAACAAAATGGGAAACAAAAAAAAGCATTCCCAGAAATTACTCCAAATTTGTCTTTAACCCATGTGTAGTGGAATTCTGCCAAAAAGAAAAGAAAAAAAAAAACTTCTTTTATTCACTTCACAATTCATCTAGGCTCCACATAAATCTCTCTCTCAAAAAAAAAAAAAAAAAAAAAAAAACCTTTCTGTTCACCACACTATCTACCAGATGAGAAGATGCTTCAAGGCCAAGGAACACCAAATTTTCTATTCTATTTTTGTTGTTTTTTCAAGGCAGGAAACGATATCTTGATTATATACACTTGTACTTATACCAGCAAAAGAGAGTAGTAAAGAAAACAAAACAATAAAGAATTAAAGACAAGCAATGATCCTAAAGATCCCAGGATTCAGATACCATTCCCCTTTTGGAACAAACAAAAAACCAACACTAATTAAGGATTCAGAAAGAAAGAAATAAGGCATCAAGGAAAATTAAGAAAACAAAATACAGAGAAAAACTGACAAAGAGGAAGGCAATGAATGAACTTGCAACTTCTATTTCAAATTTCTTCAGTATAACCTTTCCAATTCTAATGATACATAACATGGAGAAAAAGGAAAAAGTTACAACAACATCAAATTGTATGAAAAGTTGTCACAATTTCTTCATTCATCATAAGACAGAAAACAAGCTAAGAGGAATAACATTAAAACAATACTAATAAATTGCACCACAAAGGAGGCTCTACTATTACTAAATAAATTACCACCATTGATGCACAAGAACTCCTCTTTGCCAAAGTGAAGCAAACAAATCCATACTCTGATCATACGATTTCTCATACTTTTTCGATCTCTCTCCAGGACAGCACTTTTGCCATCTGTTGTAGTCGCATTCAAGAAAAATCTCATCAATTAGACATATAGCTCCAGTCTTAATCAACCTAGGAATCAAATCAAACTCGGTCCCTTCAACATCCATTTTCATCACCACAAAGTCGTTTACTGAAACCGTGCGCTTTAACCATTCAGCAAAATCAAAACCTTGAATCTCATCAACATGGACATCAGGAACATTCACAGATGACTGAACCGGTTTGATTCTTCCCATACCTCTACCTTTTGCAATATCTTTATCAACAGGGTCGTGATTGATCTCAAAGAAAAGGGACTCATTCTTCACTCAGGCAGCATAGGGTAACAAAGTTACGCCCTTTTTGTGCTCATACTGCTCATGGAAATGCTTATCAGCCTCAATCGCGTAGATTTCAAATGTTTTGTTTTGCTTAGGATACTGCTTTTTAAACCAACTCACAATACTGGATCCATAGCTCCTAGCTCCAACATCAACATAAACATACATCTGCTTAAACCTCAAATGCCTGCCCATTTGGAGCTCGATTAACAGCTTCATAAACAGATTCAGGCCCTACTTTTCCCCGCTTTTTTACTACACTACCACCAATAGTAGAGTTGAAACATCCATTACTACCATCCTCCTTTAAAAACACTAAAAAAACATCCGGAATTCCACCCCGATGACGCTTCAACGCCACCAAGTCCACCTCTTTTAGCCCTCCTAATACCAACACATAAATCCCGCTCGAAAGAAAACAATCTGATCGAAAGAAAGCAATCGAATCCACCATTGTTACAGCATCAGGACACTCTTTAATCCAAAACGTAATTGACGGAGGCACTAGTAGGATGTCTTCACACTAAAATTGTATATGCGATGACATCAATGTCACTGCATCAATTACCTTCCAAATCAAACTCAAAAAATACCAGTAATTTTCTGCACCATCAAATTCATGCCTGATAATCAATGTATGCCTCAATTACAAAGTAATAGCCATGGAAAAGGGAGAGAGCATGCGTGTTGTGCAACTATGGACAGACTGCAATTGACAGACTACAATTGATAGAAACAAACAGAAGATGTAGAAATATAAAGTAAAGGCTATCCTAACCGTTTTCACGAATTATTCAATTCAGAAAAAATGCTGGATTAGATATGGAAAAATGATAATCGAAAGTGCTAATCATCACCATCAGCTGCAAGCCTGCAACAACATTTCTCAAAACTTTCAATCGGGCTTGAAGTGCTCCGAAAGACCCGCCTCCTCACCTTTTTAAATCAGACAAAGCATCCATGATTTGGCATAAACATGCGACAATGCCTGGAACACTTTACGAACAGTCTGCAAACAATCTGTTTTCTCCGGCGAGTAATCAAACTCTACGGTCCAGAAAACATTCCGGCAACCTTTTACATCGAGGAAATCCCTTAGCGGATCTCCATCATTGCTTGATTGATGGAGGACAGAAAGGATGGAAGAAGAAGGTAGGGGAAGAAGAAGACGGGGATAAGCAGACATCGACGAAGGTCTTTTTTTTTCCCTTTGTTGCAGATGCGTTATTGCCCAGGGGTAAAATAGGAAAGTTGATTAAAATCCGTCCTTATAACTAATGATCTTTTAAGTGTGTCCTAAGTGCCTAATTAAGTCTCAAAACATGTCCTTATAAATAAATAACACTAAATTTTTTATTTTATTTTTAGGGAACACCCATTATGTTGATTTTTATTTTATTATATTTTTTTTGGAAATTGCAAAGTCGTCAAAATACAACAACACTTGTTGATAATCGTTATAATGTTCCTCAACAAACAAACAAAAAGATAATCGTTATAATGTTAATTTTGTTGCATGATAAATAGAGGTAAAAATGAAAAATGACATTAAATAATAAATATTAAAAAAAACCTATAATAAAATAAAAAAGTCAAATGATATATATTGCCTTGAGAGATAGAAAAGAGTTATTATGCAAGGTAGAAAAGAGTTATTATATAACCGTGATTGGAGAGTTATACAAGTGTGGGTGAGATTTGTCTAATTCATTCATATACACTTTTACTATGTGAGAGACGGTATGTAAAAACGTATATCACACCTTCACTGTATATAACTCACTCGATCAGTGCCGCGTAGTAAAAATTTCAAGGACAAAACAAGTGTGCAAGGGGTATCTTCCCTTGACTTATACTATTATTGTTTTATATGTGTAGGGTTTTTTTTTGTTGTCAAACTTGATTACTTGTATGTAACAAGTTATTTGTATATTGTATAGTTATAAGACATCTATAGTTGCTTGAAAGTTTTACCCATAATATATTACCCACGATGTTTTACTTGTCATGCATGGTTATAGACATAACTTGTAAAACCCATCTCCAGTTACTAAGTTCTTAATCGAAAAAACACGTTTGATATGTGACTTTTAGTGTAAATCCAAAAACCACATAAACTCAAGGAAACAAATGCGAAATCTACAAATAGAACAGATTCAGGAAAACAGGCTCACCGGGTCTTAGCGCATTTTGTAGACGCCACTGCTATCATGGTAGCCGCACACTGTCTACACAACAGAGGTGCAAAAATACATCAGAAAGAACCACCGGTGCAAACTAATGTCATAATCAAACTAAAACAAACTTACAAAATCCTCTAAATATCACATCCAAAAGAAAGAACCACCCCAACATAAACTTGGCACGCATGCTTTATTCAAGAAACCAAACTAACATAACTACTAGCTAAAGGAAACTCAAACCGCCAGCTTGTTCATCACAATCTTGCATATACTCTCAACCAAAAATGGAAGGAGTGAGCACTCATTGGATGTCAATAAGAAGTAGAAGATCAAAAGAGAAATTCATGTTTGTCATTAGCCAGGAGGCATTCCATGAATTTTACTTACCGTACTTTGAAAGAAAACGATTTAAGAATTTTAGAACGAAACAACTTCTGGCGAGCACTTTAAAAGACAACTGGTGATGCACAAACATGATATTACTTACGGTTCCACTTACTTCACATTACTTGATCAATCCTCTTTTACATGTACAAAGCTTATGTTGTACATAGAGGCGAAACATGATTCTCATTCTCGTCTGCTTCCGATCTACCGCTCCAATCTGAACAGAACACTGACCGATCAAAACTACGTGTGGACAACTCCCCAGTTGAAATTGGCGGCCACGAAACGGCTCTTTAAAGCCGCAATTGACTTTCGTGGGAGGAGAACAAATAGTGAATTATGAAGTCTAACTTCAATTAGAACCAACCATTTTATCAGCGCCTTTAATGCACCTCAAGCTACTTGTGGCGGGGGAGGGGGAAAGCCTCAAGCTCCAACATCCATTGGCCCCAAGCAAGGAAGCAGAGTATGCATCAAGTACTCTCTAAAAAGTGTAAACATCATGGTCTTTTTTTCTTTCGTTCTTCTTTGAATCCTTACATAATAGAAAAAACATGTAAAAGTAAGGCATCTGAAAGCATGCTATGATGTGAGGAGGGTTATGTTTAAATTTTATAATAAGGAGAACTTGATGGAGGTGGAAAGAGAAATGTACAAATTGTCACAACATCTGTAAAACATGTCTTATAACCTCTCATTCGTTAACAATAGTATTTGAGATCTCTGGAGTTATAAGAATTTGTCATTCATTCTCACAAAAAACACACCCATTGTTGCAATCTTCCGTTTTCGTCTCCATCAAGCTTTTCTTATCATAAAATTTGATATTACCCTTTTCACATCATAACAATATCCTTCCTTTTAGACGCCCTCCATTTTTCCTATTAATTGAAGCTAAAAACTAGCTTTCCGGTCTTTAAAAATTCAATTCAGACCTGCATAGTACATTTTGAAGGATGATGGATGAATTCATCTATCTATTGGTTTAATGCTATTTTCCATGTTCTCAATAATAGATTCTAAAACATGTACAAACAAATTGAAGCAACTTATCGTCTTATTTTTGAATATATGAACCGAATCGCCTTATAAAAACTCAAAATTTTAACAACTCAACTTTCCCTTGAATCGTTAGAGATTGAATTTCTAAGGTTCTGAAAATGCAAGAATTTTACACTGAGACCACGCCCCTTAAATTTCTATGGAAAAAAAAATGGATATGCATATACTACCGTCAAATGAAAGATCTTCATTTAGCCGGCACAAAATCAAAATAGTAAACCTAAAAGAGATTTTTGGGACTTATCGAGAGATAAAAGAACATAATTGTATATTCAATGCATTACAAAGCTCAGGTGTCCAACGGTTACATATAGGATAATCTTGTAACAACTAGAATCTACTGATTACACTAAAAGGTGCCAAGTGCCCCACTAGATACACTACTGGATAATGACACACTAGGACACAACTTTAGATAAATGACCAAACAGTCTTTTACTTTCTAACATCCCTCTCAAACCAAATGGTGTACACACAACATTTAGTTTGTCTTTGAAATAAGTAAAGACTGAAGGACTGTGAGGTTTTGTCAAGGCATCTGCTGTTTGATATGATGATGGAATGTACTGAACATCCATAGTCCCCGCCAACACTTTGTCTCTAACAAAGTGAGCATCCAGCTCAATGTGTTTAACTCTAGAATGCAAATCAGGATTATGAGCCAATGAGCCAGCCCCCAAGTTGTCACACCATAGAATAGGTTTCTCAGGCAAATGGAGACGCATTTCAGACAACAGATTCAGAATCCACTGAGTTTCAGTAGCAGCATTGGCCAGGGCTCTGTACTCAGCTTTTGTGCTAGATCTGGAGACAACAAGCTGCTTCTTTGATGACAGGAGACCATACTACCAGCTAAATAAACACAATAGGCAGCAACAGATCTTCTATCATTCTTGTCACAGGCCCAGTCAGAGTCACTAAAACCATGTATCACCAATGGATGAGCAGGTTTAAAATGAAGCCCATAGAACATAGTTCCTTTGATGTATCTCAGCACGTGCTTGACTTGTTGCCAATCAGACATAGTAGGTGATTGCATGTGTTGACTTAAAGTATTCACAGCAAAAGCCATATCAGGCCTTGTCAGAGTCAGCTATTGCAGGGCTCCTATAGTACTTCTGTAAATAGTAGGATTAGTCATAGGTTCAGTAGATGGAGGATCTTTGTGATTTGTCACCATAGGAGTAAGACAAGGCTTGAGATTCTCTAAATTGAGTTTCCCCAACAGCTGTTTGGCATAGTTGTGTTGAGACAAGTACAATCCTGTTTGGTCTCTAAAAGCCTAAATTCCTAGAAAATGATGCAATTCTCCCAAGTCTTTAAGAGAAAACCTAGCATGTAAGGCCTCAATAAACTGCTATATCAACTCCCGCTATTCCTTGTGAGCAAAATATCATCTACATAGACTAAAACATACAAAAAGGTTTTCCCAGACTGAAAGATAAACAGAGAGGTTGTTGGAAAGGTGTCCTAAACCCAATCAAGATAGGGATAGATCTCGTCTATCGAAGTGTAGGGACACTTGGACCGTACGTGGACGTGTATTAGAGAATGCGTACGTTAGGCGACCCACTTACATTAAGTGTCACACTATGTGGCGGTTGTGTAATTATCCTTTTGACCGGAGTCTTCATGGCATCACGGTGTGGATTGTCATGCTTTGACACTATTGAGATTTCTCCTAACCACGGGGAGATCATGCGGTAGTGATTGGGTATGATATTGAAGCATGCGGAGTATACATGATTGGTCGTCCGGGAATCGCGTATCCTATGATTGGGATCGAATATCCGAAATGGCCTTCTTATAAGGAATGTCTAGCTCTCAAGAATCTTTGCAAAGTGGGAGTAAATGTGTTATTCCGAGAGAGCATGATATCCAGATTATAAGATACGATCGTTAATGTATTGACACTCGAGATACGATCGTATGGATATTGTTACAGCGATAGGATTGTAAGTTACATGGTAACTGCTTCACATGAAAGGTAGTAGTCATTGCTTTTGACTCTTCCGATGATTGGGGGTCACGGTGTGTTGCTTAGACGCTATCCCGTGATCGTTAGGCATGAAGGGCATTTTAGTAAATTGCACTTTGTGTCTACGGCCAACATATTCGGAAACCTATCGGGTCACACACATATGAACATCGAGTCGGATTAAAATGCGGTTATAGTTGATAACCAAATAAGGAAAGTTAGACTATAAAGGTTATAGTGGTAAATTAATATGGTGGTATTTATTTATTATGAATAAATTAAATACAAGATATTAATTATATATAAATTAGATTAATTAAAGAATATTCTCGGAAGCCGAGTTTATTGGCATATGGGGCGCCACTTTTAAGTGTATAAGATACACTTGGATTGTGCACTTTAATTAATAAGATTGCCATAATATTAATATAAGATATTAATTGATTTTGAAAAATAGATTTATGGTAATAAGATAATTATAATCAATATATGATATTTCATCCGAGGTATAACCGTCAAACTACTTAACGTGTTTATTGCATTAAACGAAAACGATCTAGCCAAGAAAGCAATTGTTTACTCAATTCAGCAAAACAAGCTCTAGGGGCTTGTTTGATCCCATGAATGGCTTTCTTGAGATGACATACATGTCCAGGCTTAGTAGGGTCTTCAAAACCTACAGGTTGTGTCATAAAAACTGATTCATGCAAAGCACCATTCAAAAAAGCATTATCAATATCTATCTGCCTGATTGGCCAATTCAAGGCAACAACAATTGCCAAAACAACCTTGATCGTAGATGCCCTGGCAACTGGACTAAAAGTCTCAGTATAGTCAAGCCCTGGTGTTTGATTAAAAACTTTAGCAACAAGCCTTGCTTTGTGCTTGTTAACGGTGCCATCTAGATGGAGTTTAAGTTTGAAAACCCATCTATTGGTTACCAAACTATGAGCCTGAGACCTGGAGACCAACCCCTAGGTATGATTCTTCAATAAAGCATTATACTCGTCCTCCATAGCCTTTTTCCAGGCAGGGTCCTTAAGAGCATCTGCAGTACTAGTAGGTTCTGGTGAGTGCCCTAAAGGACTGGCAGTGGCAAGATAGGAAAAGATTTTAGGTTTATGAATGCCACTCTTGGCCATAGTCTGCATGGGATGTTTATTGACACAAGCAACTGGTGAGGGAACATATGAAATTGGAGAAGAGGATTGAGGTTGATCGGGGAAGAAAGAGTATGTGGAGAGGAGTGAACAAAAGGTGTAGGTGATGATCCAGGAACAGAAAGAGAATGATCAGAGAGGGACTTAAGAGAGAGGAGGACTAATTAGAGACAACAGGTGTATGCTGTTCATTGGGAATTTGACAGAACTGAATGGGGGATTGGTTATTTTCAGTAGGATGAGAAGCAATAGAGTCTCGAATAAGTAAATGCAAGGTTTGGACAGAGTTTGATTGGACAGAAGAAGAAACAAGATCAGAACCAGTCTTAGATTCAATAGTGACTTTGTGATAAGGAAAACTCAACTCATCAAAAAAGACATCTCTTGACACATACACACTTCCACTAGGATCTAAGCACACATATCCTTTATGAGTAGCACTAAGACCTAGATGAACACATTTAATAGTGTGAAACTGAAGTTTCCTTTGTTGATAAGGCCTAAGATTAGGATAGCAAGCACAACCAAAAACCTTCAGCATATTGTAATTAGGCAGCTTGCCAAAAAGGGACTCAAAGAGTGATTTCTGATTTAAAACAGGAGTGGGAAGATAATTGATTAATCAAACAGAATGGAGGAAACTTTCCCACCAAAATTTTAAGGGCATTGAGGCTTGAGCAAGTAGGGTAAAGCCCCATTTCTACAATTGACCTATGTTTCCTCTCAGACTTTCCATTTTGAGGGTGAGCATGAGGGCAAGGATGCCTAAACTATATCCCAGATTCTTTAAGGATTTCCACAAATGTTCTAAACTCCCCCCCCCCCTCCCAGTCAGTTTGCAAACACTTAATTTTCAGATTAAACTGGTTTTCAACCTGAGTTTTAAATTGCATAAAAGCACTAAGAGCATATGATTTAAGTTTCAATGGGTAGATCCAAGTATATCTAGTATAGTCATCAACAAAATGTATATAGTAGGTGTATCCTGCAGTTGAGGTAACAGGGGCAAGTCCCCATAGATCTGAATGTATAATTTCTAAAGGCATGACAGTTCTAGAATCAGAATTAGAATAAGGTAGGGCATGCTCTTTGCCCAAGTGACAAGCTTCACAAAAAGATAGTTTTTCATTACTTTTCAAAGAAACATTACAGAGTTTTAGAACATGATTCAAGATCCTTTCTGCAAGATGCCCTAACCATCTATGCCAAACATTGGCAGTACTACCCCTTGATTCACTACAAACAAAAGTTTTAGGAAAACTAGAACAAGACTGAACTTGATGAGACTTCTTGATGAGAGAGTGATTGATAGATTGGTCATCAATGGAATCTTTGGAGTGAAGAGAGCTCAATTGAACAGGAAAGTGCATCTGATAAAGGCCATTCTCAAGGATTCCTTCTAGCGGGGTTTTCTTTGTAGCTAGATCCTTCACAAAACAACAATCAGAATGAAATTCAAGATATACAGGGTTGTCAGAGGTCAACTTGGATACACTAAGAAGATTTTTGGATATATTAGGAACATGAAGAATAAGATTCAGAGATAAATTAAATGGAATTATGTTTAGCAGACAGATTAGAATGACCAATATTAGCTATAGGCAGAGACTCACCATTACCTACTGTTACAACATCTGATCCATCATACCCTAAACTCAGGTGGAGGCTGTTAAGATCAAAAGAGATATAACTAGTAGCTCCATTATCTGCATACCAACTGGGATCCATGAAGGTATCTGCTGAAGCAATGTATGCAGAATTAGCCCTGGGACCTGTGGATTGAAAAGGTGTTCCACTTCCAGTGTTGTTGTTATTGGGGGCAGGACCAGTGTAAGAGGAATCATATATATGATAGCAATTAGCTGCTATATGTTCAATTCTAGTACAAACAAGTCTAGGGCCAGATCCTCAATTACTTCCACCTTTACCTCTTCCTCTATTGTTTCCACACATGCTTCGACCATAATCTTGACCATTATTGCTCCCAGAAGGTCTGTAGTTGTTATTGCTTGATCTGTTCCCTTGTTTCTGAATAGCCAAATGTGCAGCAGGGGATGGAACATCCAGAGTTAAGGACGGACTGAAACGAGCCAACAAGCGTTCATGAGTCACCAGTTGTGACTGAACTTCTTGCCAAGAAAGAGAGCCAATTCTAGAGGTGATATTGACAATCACTAATTCATAATCTTTCCCCAAACTACCAAGGGCAGCAAGAATTAATTCAGAGGTGGAGATAGGATATCCGGCAGCAGGTAATCCATCATAATAGGATTTCATGAGGGCCAAATAATCCACCATCGATTTAGTACCCTTGTTTGTCCGAGTCGGGGCTCCCTTGTACTCAAGCATTCGATCTTCTGATCTATTGTTAAAGATCACTTCAAGAGTACTCCAGACCTCAGCAGCAGTGTTACACCCAATGGTTTCAACAAGAGCTTGCTTTGTCATAGAACTGTTCAACCATCCGACGAGTAAGGAATCGGTGGCAGTTCAATCATCACGAGCAGATCCGAAGCTTTGTGGTGGACAGGGAGTAGTGCCAAAAAGATGACCATCCAACCGGTGACCACGAATAATGGGAAGCACGGTTGACTTCCAGAGCAAATAATTTGACCTGTCAAGCTTGACATTGCAGGTCTGAGTAAGAGTTCCACCAAAGGGAGTAAATGGCCTGGTAATATGGAGAATATGGAGGGGAAGGAGTGGTTGCAAACGGTGGAAATTGAGGCATTGTTGCTCGATTGAGATTAGAGAACATGGTTTCTGGACGAAACCATAATCTGTAAGTGGAGGAAGCTGAATAGTGGCGTTAATGGTCGAATACGGTGGCGCACCGGAGGGAAAGATGGTTCCGGAACATGAACTGTAAAACTTGGTAACTGAGTCGAAATCAATCCTATATGAATACTAGAAAAAAAATGGTAAACCCTACCATTAAGGGTCTCCTCACCCCCGATCCCACATGTGAGGAGAGGTTAATCGAGTAACCTAATAGCTCCAAATGGGTTGCCTTTTCAACCACGACCGAAGGGTGTTATCAATCGGAAATCAACCCCATTACGGGAATCGAACCGTGAGTCCATACACACCCATACCACTAGATATCCATTCCTATATGAATACTAGAACATGAAGTGCAGAAGACAAGGTAACATCAGAGGATATGGAGCTCACCGGAGTTGTGCTTCCAGCGGCAATGGTGGCGTTAGCCATATCGGCTCTGATACCGAGATAATGAACAGAATTGTATATTCAATGTATTACAAAGCTCAGGTGTCCAACGGTTACATATAGGATAATCTTGTAACAACTAGAATCTACTGATTACACAGAAAGGTGCCAAGTGTCCTCCACTAGATACACTACTGGATAATGACACACTAGGACACAACTTTAGATAAATGACCAAATAGTCCTTTACTTTCTAACATCGAGTAAACATGTGAAAAAGAATAGAATGGATAATCACCTGGGAAGGGGGAAAGGAAATCAAGTTGTTTATATTCACAATCATGCCATGTCACCGAGCCAAACTAAATAACCAGTGTTTGAATTTATTTTTGTTTAATACACGAAAGAGCTCAAACTTGTTTGTTTAATAAACACGAAATAAATTTACTTTTGAGAAATGTTCGTAAATCTATTAATTGAGCATGAGTCGAGCTTAAACGAGATCAGCTCACTCTCTACAACTTATTTCCATGTTCCGCAACTTCTTTTTCCAAAGTGTAATGTATTCTTAGTTTTTTTAAATCTGTATCAATTAGATAGTCCCTGTGGAGAATAGTAACAAGGAGGAGATGAGAGAGATAATGATGAGATGACATTAACATAAGTTTAAGCATGGTGCTGATGAACAAACTCAGATGCAAATAAACATCTCAAGTTCTCAACCAAACCTTTATTATCTGAATATGAATCGAATCATAAAATCTCATGTTCAAATGGACCCAATTGGTTCAACAGAAACACACACACAAACACAAACACAAACACTCACAATAAAGGGATCTAGACAGGGCCGTTCTAAGCAAATTAAATCAGCAAATCAATACAACAAGAAGAGAGCATTGAATCTTGATGCAAGAGAGAAGCAAATAGGTTCATAATGCATCTTGTGGATCAACTGTAATCATCCACTGTTTGTGTTGCGGATAAACGAACATTTACTTGTCGACGTTCATGCATGCATGCATCCCCGTTGAGATCTACAGAACACTAATTAGTTTATAATAGAGCAAACGAAGACGACCAAGTAGTGTTTGTTGTATACAGCTTAATTTCTGGGGAAAAAAATAGTGAAGAATGAACCAACATAACATGGATTTATCTGGAAACCAAAACTTATACATGATGTCAAAAGCAACAACTTCAAGCTCCAACATCCATTGGCCGCAAACATGGAGGGGAATAAGCATCTAGCACTCTTTGAAATTCACTGTCCATCTCTCCATTCTTATCATCTACTTCATCATTCTTCTTTGCATCCTGACATATAACAAGGGTAAAATAGAGAATTAGCCGCTCTTTGTTTTGTTTTTTCTTCCTCTTTTAGTTTAGAAATGTAACTCTATCACTCTATGCAATAGCAGCTAACCAAGAAAGAAGGCCATTCAAACCGATAACTCAAGAATTCAAGAGTTTAAAAGTATTCACCTGCACGGACAGAAACCGGAAGGTGGGCATAAAGCGAATCTTGCAGTATTCGTTGAATAGTATTGTTGAAACAAGGAGAGGAACCGTGGCAAGAGATGCCGATGGCTTAGATTTCAGTCCAAAGAGGCCAATCATACTTATTTGCATAAGAATGACAGCTACTATAACATAGTGATGGACATAAGGCCAATATTGCCCACATGTTTCATAAGTTGTCACATACACATCTTCAATCTGCAAAACAAGAACGGATTTTCCGTTAACCAAATTCGGAAACAATAAAACTGCAATTAGTGCATTTGGATGCTAGGAAGCCAAGGAACAGGTGACAAGGGGCACGCCGTGTCGCAGTCACAGGTCCAAACCATGAAACCAGCCTATTACAGAAATATAAGCTAAGGTTGTGCATGGTAGCCAGCAATGGTCCAACCCTTTCCCAGATCCCATGTATGCAGTGTGCTTAGATTCACTCGGCTGCCCTTTTTAGTGCATTTGGATGTGCCCATTTTCTATGGACACATATATATGTGAAATTAGCCCCCAAAACTTTTATGTATTGGCCCATAATGAGTTATCCAAAACCAAATGTCAGGATGAAGTCTAAAATACAAGAAGTCTGACGAACTTCCGACCTGTATCCTAAAATTCTTGGGGCCGCCACTGCCTACGATACATTTACATGGAAGTAAGAGACATATCCCACGTCTGATTTATCTCTATAGGAATTGCATTTCTTACTCACTTGCAACCTGCTAGCCAGGTAGAGATAGCTCCAGATAAAAAGACCTTGGTCAAGACCATGAATAAAAGTCTAATAATTATATGTACCATGTAAAATTTCATTGTAACAAATTGGGCATGCTAAATACGTCTATCACGAGGCTAGCCCCAACACTGGCCATGCCATTCCAGAATCCAGTAGTAGAACTTGAATGTATTTATATATATCCCCATGAAGTTCAAGAAAAAACGCCTACAGATCACACGCCATCACACGATTAAAAACATCCTAATGTTTTTCGCTTCTGCTGATTCATACACACGCAGGATGCATAAAGCAGAAAGACGTATAATCAGTGTAAGAAAGAGTAGAGTTGACCTGATTAATGTAAACAGCATAACCCAGAAGGAAATAGCCAACCAGGAACGGGAGAAGTAATGGTGACACTACTGCGTATACCATCCCGATCAATATGGAGAGGGATACAAAAGGGATGATTCTGTAATAAGGTAAAGAAAAAGTATAAGGATCTTCATTGTTCCTTCGATGCCATATACACTTTGTAAGATCCCACATTAGTAATCCAGGCTGGAGAATTTCCAAAGAAAATCCTAAAAGTCCATTTGTGAGTATGTACGTCATAAAGAAGTCTGCCTGAACGAAAACCAATGCAAAATGACAAGTCAAACACTCACATTGCACGAATTCTGATGATTCTTACAAGCCTTTCTGATCATATTAAATGGATTTAACGGCGTAATACAGGCGATTCACTAGTCCATGGTGCTTGTTTTTACAGAATTATATCCATTTATTCCAAAATTTAAACGAAAAAGGTTCAAGCCCCCTTACTTGAGCGGTAACAGCTTCTGCCATATGTGCAGGAAAACTTTTAGGATGAGCAAAAGATTCCCCAATCTGATCTAGCAATGATCCTGATAACAAGCTTAAGAAGAACGCATTCCCGACAAGGAAACAGAAGACCATATTACAAGCTCTTATATCCCTTTTACTCCTGGATATGTATCCTGCTATTTTTGCCATACCAATGAAGCAAAAGGGAACGAAGTAGATAAAGAGATTAAGAATGAAACTTGGGAGGTATCCAGTTACAACTGATCTTAATCCCGGTCTGCAGAAAAATTATAATTCAAAGTCAGCTTATGTGCATAATCAGGAAATAACTCAATGACTGAAACCTCCATCAAAGATAAATATAAAGACAAAAGAATTGTAGAACATAAACAAGTTAGCTTTTACGATAACTCATCTTACCAGATATCGGTGACCCACTCTAACAAAAAGAGAAAAGATCTTGGTCTAATATACTGACAGGGTTCCTTCAAGAGGTAACTTTGTGAAAAAATTACTTTCTAGATCTAGAAAGATTAGCGGAAGAAAATGGTGGCTAGTGTCGGTGGGATTATCAGCATCAAACTGAGAAAAAGCAACCCCCCTCCAAAAAAGAGAGAAAAGGAGGGTCAAGAACAACTGACTTAATAGTTCACGAGAATTAACAGTGAAAGTTGACATTAAACAGCAGAAAAATCATAAAACGAACTCACATCAACTGAAGAGCCATTGCTGGCGGAAACCATTTTCTTAGTCTTTCAAATTTGGCAATGCCTTGAACAGCTGTAACAGGGATTGCAAAGAAAATAGTAAGCAGCGCCGCTGCAACATACACAGCAAGTTTGTGAAGTGGATAGAGACTATAACGAATTGTCAAATTACTCCAAAGCACATCCCTTGGTTCTGGAGCTACTTGCGTAATCATGACAAATGGGTTTGCATTCTGTTGAGATTGGGCAGCTAAAGCCGCACCACAGCGAGACTTGAATGTAACAAAAGCGACAGGTAACTCCTACAGGACAAAAGAAGAACATTTGCTCACTTGATCAAAACAAATTTATTTTGAGAAAAGTAGAGCAGGTTGCAAATTTGGTCAGAATAAAGGGAGTTACTTTGTCTTTTCTTAAGAACACCACATAACAAAATTTTAAGCAGAAACCCGTTCCTTTCATGAATCTCAAATTAGAAGGTATTATCTTCAATCACCAAGAATATGGACACCAGAAACATTTAGTATGCATCATCAGATACTTAGATTAAGCGGAAATTTCAGCTTCCAAACGAATTTCCTACTAAAACCATGTTTTAAGCTCTTGAACCTTGAATTTCAAGGTACTAGTTAGTTTTTTCTTTCTTTTTTGGAGCAATTAAAAGGAGGGAGGAGGGTTAGGCAAATAGAATTCACAAGTTTTTATGAACCTAATCTTATGGAGTTTACCACCTCGCAATAAAACCAGTCAACACTACCTGGTAACTGAGATAAGGTACAGATAAAATATGAAAGAACACTAATGGACATGACACCAACATAAACTATGAAAAACTTCTGACCTTATGCTCAAGTGTCTTCTCACACCTTATTCGTTGTATCTTGCCTGAGACCTCTTGAAGTGATTCTTCTAGCTTATCTATCTTCTCAGATATTCTGTACGCGTTTAATAGAGGTAGTCGCCTGCCTTGGTTGTCGGTCAGAGATTTCCTTTTCAAGGTTTCCAGTTTTTGGGTAAATGACCTTGCCTTTTTCTGCACAAAAAAGTTTCAAGCGTGAAAATCCAGAACCATAGAGGGGAAACAGAGAGGGAAAGATCAAGCATAATTCTCAACTTCTCTATTAGCAATATAAATGTTGCACACTTTTCTGGCAAAAGCAAAATGCTTCCAAAACACGCACTTCGAAGACCTCTAATACTTTCAAAACTTTGAGCCTCGAGGAGGCAAGGATCAATACATAAAAAATGGTGGTTGTAAACTTTGAGGCTATGCCAATTAATCCTGAATTACAGAATTACACCTCAGAGCTTCTAACAAATTTTTGGAGATATCAAAGACTTAACATAGAAAAACTTTGTGCTAGGAGACCCGAAATCACTTTTTCATTGAGTTGTGTCAAGTTATGCGTAATCCCATGAAGATAGACTAGGATACTGTCTTGCAAATATTGGCTTGTGTGTGCTCATGCGAAGTGATTGCATCAAAAAAGTGACCATTTTGGAAAATTATTCAGATTCTGGTATGATAGAGATCAAAAGAATGTCCCTTATTCAGATTTTAAATGTATACCCAGAATTCGTGATGTAAGAGTTCCCACCTCCATTTCACTTAAGGATATCCCAATTGTGTGAGCAACTGTCTATCCCCAACCAGCTTCTTCTCTTATTCTGACTCAAGAAAAAAGGAAGCTAAAATCCTGTCCAGTTTTTTTTGAAGTCCAAGCTCTTACTCATTTATAAGAGCCTGAAAAGAGTCTCAAACGCATAGAAACATATAAATAATAGAACTTGAGATAAGTTAAGAACAAAAGTATATGGAGAACTCCTTACTAGCAACTTCTGAAGCTCGTCATCGTCGTAGAGGATTTGATAGGATTGATAAGAAAACTGATAATTTTTTGAGAAAAAGTGATCCACAGAACAACCATAAGCGCTATGATCTTCGCAGGAAGGGATTTCTCTGACTAAAACAGTAAATTGATCCGGTCGATCCCTGATTCTATGCAGCTCCTGGATCCTTATGAACCAAATATCTTTGTATTCCTGAAATACAATGAGTAATATATCATACGTCACATTACTTACAAAGCACGTCTACTTTGCATCCATTTACACGTCCATACATGTAATGAGGGTGTACTCTCTGCAGCTCTGCTGTCATAGGTTGACTCTCTCTTTGTTTTTCCATTTTCTTCTTTGGTGTTCCATTGAATGTTGATAACGAGTGAGTTTTCAGATAAGTGACTACATAGAGTACCGGTATTTCACTATCCAAGCAAAGTAATTTCTTGGAGCAGAAAATTGTTTATGTCAAAACAAGAAATATGGCTACAAAGAAGTACCGCTTTAAGAGATTTTCATGAAAATGGTGCCACGGGGCAGCGTAATTATACCTTGTACAACAGGTACAGCCCGTAGAAAGAAACAAAGTATAAGCATGTCAAATGCACCCAAAGCCTGTAGATTTCAAAGCATTTACCAGAGAATCAATACTACCATAAGATCCTTACAAGAAAAAAGAAAAAAAAATTGAAAAACAGATAAACATGCATGTCTAAAACAGCTGGCAGTTATCTTCTAACCAAAGAACACCATGTAACTAAATTTGCAAATAGGTCTCTATATATTACTCGCCATGTAGCTAAATTTGCAAGAAAAGACTTTAAAACAGAAATATAGAACGAGGAGAGAGAGGGGAGGGTGTAGAGGGGGAAGGGGGGGGGGGACAACTCGGTTCATAAACTTTAGATGTCTTTGAAACAATCTAACTGCCAAGCGATCAGTAGTCTGTCTACTTGTCAGGTGCTGAGTAAACGTCTAAAGGAGAGATGATAGGTGCCGAGGGAATCTCCTTCATCTATTGGGGAGAGGGGTTAGATTGCTACCCAAACGAATAATGGAAAACTAAAAAACTTCTTGAGCCCAAAAGAAACACAGTCTGCTATCTAATTGTAGGATGCACAGCGGGGAAAAAAGATAACTGTCATGCCACAGAATTTTAGTAGGGGCTTCATCAAATGTAGATAAGAAGATTGAATCCTCTTAGTGCACTTAGAGAAGGAGTTGCATAACAAAAGTTGTTAACTACCTCCTCCCACTAACAGCATCGATCCATGGGACTTACCTCTTCCCACTATCATTTTCCATTTAAGGGACTACCTCCTTCCGCTATCATCATCAATCAATGGGATAGAAGGGGAGGCGCCATCTTCATCATTTTGGAAGAGTAAAGGAGGTTATTTTGAATGAATTGAAGGGAAAAGAATCAAAAATATCGAAATCGTGCTGACAATCGAAGGGAGAAAAAAGTGTTCAGTGTGAAAATTACTCAAGGGAGAACGTAGCAATTTATTAAAGTATAGTAATCCAGAAGTGGATAGAAGCAACTCTTATGGTTTATTCGGAAGGGACAAAGACAGAAGAGAGATGTAAGAATTTATTTGGATTGAGGTATGGGGTTTCTGGCATCAAACAGCAATAGGTTTTACGTTTTGTTCTTTGATTTATATGCTATGTGGTTGTTGAAATGCTACTTATTATGCAAAATGTTTATGGGAGCCTTGCTTGACCAGGATAGTTGGAACGAATAAACATATGAAAGGATGTATATACAGGAAAACAATTTATGAGTGAAAAGAAGTAGATTAATATTAATGGACATTTGTCACTTTGTTAGAGGTTACACTAGATTATAGTGACACCTCACAGATTTGTTAGTTAGTTACTAGATGCTCTTATCCAAATATGGTCTAGCTGATAAAGAGTAGAACAGCATTGAGTCTGTAATACAACAAAATATTGAATGAATTAAGATTCAGCTTTTCTTTCTATACATCTCACTGGCTAGCATTAAAAAGGCTGTTAAGGTACATAGCAGGAACATTAGATATGGGGCTCCTTTTCAAACCCTCTGAGGTACTGGAGATACATGGTTTTTCATCCAACTGACAGGAAATCTACTGGAGGCTATTGTGTCTATTTGGGAAATGCCTTAATCTCATGGAGCTCAAAGAAGCAAGCAGTGGTCTCTAGGTCAAGTTGTGAATCCGAATACAGATCCTTGGCAAATCTGGCATCAGAAGTTAAGTGGATCATAAGTCTCTTCAAAGAAATTGGTCTCAACCTGACTAGAATACCTACACTCTGGTGTGACAACACAGGTGCAAATGCACTAGCTCAAAACCCTGTTTATCATGCAAGAACCAAACATATAGAGGTGGACATACACTACATCAGAAACCTGGTCTTGAATAAAGAACTAGAAGTCTGTTATGTGTCAACTAAGGATCAGATTGCTGATTGCTTCACTAAGGCCTTACCAGCAGGCGCATTTGACAATTTCAGGAACAAACTCAATGTGGTTCACCCACATGTCAGTTTGAGAGGGGCTGAAAAGAAATAGATTAATATTAATGGACACTTGTCACTTTGTTAGAGGTTACACTAGATTATAGTGACACCTCACAGATTTGTTAGTTAGTTACTAGATGCTCTTATCCAAATATGGTCTAGCTGATAAAGAGTAGAACAGCATTAAGTCTGTAATACAACAAAATATTGAATGAATTAAGATTCAGCTTTTCTTTCTATGAGTATAACAAATGAGATACTATACAAAGTAGAAACAAATCAGCAAAGCAGCAGCACTAGTAGCAAAGTATAATTCTACATATATATATATAAAAAGGCAGGCATTAATAGTAAAGTGAAGCTAGACAAATATATAAATGAAGAGCGTACTTGTTAGAACCTGCACTGACATTAGATATAGTGAAAGCGTCCATGGAGTAATTCTCGGTAGTAGGCCCGTCATCACCACTGTAATTCACCGGGAGTAAAACCAACAATCCAACAACAGAGGAAAACAGAAAGAACTTGATCCTGGAAAGAAAAAAAGAAAAGGATTGGTCCTGTCTGTAATTAAAAGCTAGCTTAGCATCACTGCAGAGATCAATAATAATCAATTCATCCGGTCCGGGGGGCGGGGACAAAACAAATTGAAATAAATTAAAGTTGCTGAGATACTGACTGACCCGAATTTGAAGAGCCTGATGAAGACAAGAACATCGAGACCACACTGCTGGAGAATCTCGTCCTCGGTAACATTAGTAGCGCGACGTAGCCATTCGAAGGCAGGTAGGAGGCGCCGGTGGGTGAAATGAATAGGGTGGTGGAGAGAGAGACGGCGTGCATAGTAAATCGGAGCAAAAGAGGGCTGCTTCTTGAGTATGGAGAAGAGGCTAAGGATTAAGGTTGCTAAACCGATGTTAATGGCAGCTGAAACCACCAGATTTTCAGCTCTCATCTTCACTTTGATATTAATTACTCCGTATTAATATTGAAAACACAAACTAATTAAATCACTTCCTCTCTCTGTGTATATAATACTATATGCATGGTTTTGCTTCAGGAAAATGATGTATGATTTGAAGGATGAATCTGCGACGGAGCAAAATGGAGATCCTTAGTGAACTGAAGTTTTGTATGTACTCCAGTTACGCGACACGTGGCTTGACACACCTCAATTCAGACACATGTGGCGGATTTTTTTTTTTTTTCTTTCTTTCTATTTTCCCTTAGGGTGGCGGAATTTATTTCGCTGCGGAAACTACGTTGTTTTGTGCATATATTTTGTTTTATATTTTCCATGCAGCAGGGTCTGTTAATACAATTTTATTTCTTCTTATTATTATTATTATTATTATTATTATTATTATTTTGTGAGGAGATGGGAATCAATCGCTCCTTGTCAAAAACTTCTGAGCAAGACAAATCACTAGTTGTGAGCAAAGAAATGCAATGCATTACTTAGAGCACTTTCATCAGATACTCTAATTGAATATTCTATTGAGATAAAGAGGTAAAAGTCTTTTTTTGGCATAAAATAAATAAATAGGACACACATATTTTTTTAGTTGCAAAAAGGACAAACAATTTCAGACGGACAAAATTACCCTTTGTGAGACGCGCGCGTAGTTTCAGTGGTATTGTTTGCATATATGATATTTTACTGTAGCTGTTTATATGTTTTTTTTTTCTCTTTTCTCAAACACTCGTAACTTTTGATTTACAACTCCGATCATCGAAATTTTTTCACCAAAATTCATGTTTTTTTTGCTCTTCAATTTGAGCCCAAATACGATACCCTTCCGACGTATATTTTGAAAGACGAAAAAATATTTGTATTAATCGGAGCGTTTTTTCTTATAAACGACCGTAACTTTTGATTTAGAACACCGATCATCAAAATTGTTTCACCAAAGTTCATATTTTTTTTTATCTTCATTTTGAGACCGCGTTTGATACCTTTTCGACGTAGTATTTGAAAGCCGAATTTAATCGCAACATTTACACTAACACAGTATCAGTATCAGTATCAGTAACAGTAACAGTATCAGGCTCATTTAAAGCTTAATTCAAGTGACTACTTCAAGGCACACATAGCTGGCTCATATAAGGCTCATTTAAGGCTTAATTCAAGTGATTAACTATTAAGCCTATGTCAAGTTTATGTGGTTTTGATTGATAAAAGGAATAGCATAGATTAACTTGATTAAGGTGTGGTGTTTATAACATGCATGTTCAGTAGTTAATCACTTGGATTAGGCCTATCTATTGTATTAAGGCACACAATATTAAGGCACATCGGCATCGCGGTATCGATGTCGGTATCAGCACATCGCGCAATATCGGCGCGATATCGCGTCGGGCTCGAAAAGGACTCTCCTTTCGGTTTTTTGTTGCAAGGTCTATGTCCCCCAAGTCCTTGATATGAACTGAATGTCTTCTTACAGTTCAAGCACTCATATTTACTTCTTTTCGGAGCATGTTTCGATACAATTTTTTCTTTAGGATCATTTCTTTTAGGCCTCTTCTTGTTCTTGGGTTCAATCACATTAGGCCACTTGTTCTTGGCTTCATAATCACAACTCAAATAAGGCCATCTTGGAGCAAGTGAAAGCATAAGAAACACTTTCTTGTAAAGATGAAGACACTATTTCTACATTTTGCTTTCATATTCATAATCACAATAACACAATAACACAAGCTAGCCAAGAAACAAATTATGTTTCTTGACCCCAACAAGAACACAGAGGAAGCTAAATTTACTCCAAATTTTAAGCTCAAAGTGCTGCCTAAAATACTTGTTGAAAACTTGCTCGAATGCAACTTTAAAAATGCCTCAAAAGGAGACTTTGAAATCAGCTCAAAGTTGTCCCAAATATCTGCTTCAATTTTGCTCCAATTCTTCTCAACTTTAGGATGTTTCTTGATCATTGAAGTGTCCTTCTTCAAGCTGTAAGAGCTCCACCATATACCCTTCATATCATGCTAGAATTTCCCTTGAAACACAGCCCTCAAACTGTTACATAAGCAACACAAGTAACACCATGTATTTGCCATTACATAAGGACCTAAAAATCTCGACAATGTCTATTGATACCATCATCTTCTTCTCCAACTCATCACTGTCATAACTTCATGAATATAAACCATAGCTAAAAAAACCACATAAACCACGTAAGCTCCACCGAGCCTATAAACCGAAAACAATGACAACAAACTAAACAGTCCATCTGCAGCATGATCAAAGTAAAAACACAAACTTTCAGAAAAGCAATTAAAAACACAAGTATAGCATTTAGACATAGCCACCTTATCTTTTTCTTTTATTAAACCAAATAAATGGATATAACGATGGACATTATTGGACGAATGTTGAATTCCAAAAAGCATAGTGTCCTTCAAAACAAGATCATCTTCTTCAAAATTCATTCCAACAAAAACTCCTGCAATTACAGAACTTCATATACTTCTGAATTTCAGCAATTAAAGGTATTTTTAGTGGAATTAGTACCTTAAAACAAACTTCTAGTTTTTAGCAAAGTTAGTGTTGAAATGACCATCCAAAATATGCATCGCTTCAGGCAATGCTCTATGGTACTGTACTTGTTGTTGGCATGTCTTTTGGTGATTGGAACCTCGAAATAGAACCAGGAAATCTCCAACAAAATTTACCCAAAAGGCCTACACCAATATTCACTAAATTATACAACAATAGGTAGCAAAAAATCTGTTAAATTCAGCTTAAAATGATCACTTTGAACAAATCCTTACAGCAAATCAAATCATTGAATGGGGCAAAAGATACAAGACCATACCAGAGTTAAAAATTAAGCTACTGCAACCTAGATCAATGAATTAAAAGATCAAAAGTGCAACAATGCCATCAAAATTCAAGCCATCTCCACCCTCCTCTCCTCTCCAAAGCTCATACGCAACCAAAAAAAAAACATATACAAAAGTCGCACATGATGCTTGCTTTCTGTTAACTAAAGAAGCTTGGTCATAGCTGAAGGGTTCGCATCATCCGTAGGGAGATTTCATTCCCGTTTCGCAGCATCTATAGGGAGACGTCGTTCCCGTTCGAAATTCGATCCTCTTTTGATTGAGCGAGATAGATCCATATGGAGGCGTTAGTTGTTGAGGGTATTTCGGTCCAGTCAATTTTTTTGTCCTTATTGCAACTAAAATATTGAACTTGGATTAAAGCTTAATTAAAGAGGAAAAAGTGGACTTATACCTAATTTTTGCTATTCTATTTTACAGTTTTAAATACATATTTTTCTAGTTTACATAATCTCTATCTAAGGTGAAATGCATTAGACTCTCTATTTTACATAATGACTTAAAGATAAAGAGAAATTTACAGAATCTGGATAAATGCGGTAGATGTAAAGGAAATTTTACAGAATCTATAGTTTACAGTAAAATGTAGAGTTTCTGATGCAGTGCTACTTTTCCTAAATCTGAATGTTGAAATCTCTAAAATGCAGTTTTTCAAAGATTTACAGTATCTACTGCAAGTGCGCTCTCAGACCGGATTCCATTTGGTTCGATATGGATAGAGGTTAAAATATATTTGACTTGGATATTGATCAAATACCAAATAAATCAATCGCATCTTTAGTCGTTTATGTCTATGTCACGTCATCCAACATTTAAAACTTTTCTCTATAAATATTTTATTCACAATTCTAAAACTTTTCACACTGTCACATCATCGTTTTATAAAACTTTTCATAAACTTTTTAAAAAATTACTAAAAAAAAATAAAAAAATATAAACGTTGAAAGCGGTAGGAAAAACAAAAAATGTGTCAAAGCATCGTCTATAAAGTTAAAGCTTTTGTAAAAAATTAGCATATTATTGAGTTTGGATATTAAAATTAGCATATTTGCCGCGGAGGGGAGGGGGGCACGGTGATGATATTATGTGGCATTATGACCCCCGTGGGCGATATACAGTGAAATCCGGGTATAGGCTGGCCACCCATCTTCACCATAGCTTGCTTTCACGGTCTGGGCTGTCGACATCTGGTCAGAAGGATGGGATCTTGCGTCAAATTTGGTATTTGCCACAGTACGCCCACGTATTGCTCACTTTCTGTGGAGGTGCATACATGATTGTTTATTGGTTGGAGACTCATTACATCGACGGGGCATGAGTTGTGGTGCGTGTAACTTATGTGGATCCCGCTTGAAGGACCTTGGTCATGCTTTGTTCCAGTGTCGATTCCTAGTGATGTGTGGGGACGGTTAGGGGATAGAGTCCTTGAGGAGGGCCTCCAAAGGTGTCTGGATTTTCGATCATTGTTGGGGTACCTCTTCTCCGCATGCGATGACTCTCATTTGGCACATATGGTTACTACCCTATGGTACATTTGGAAAGCACGGTGTGCGTGGCTCTTTGGTGGACAGGCAGTGGATATTGGTAGACTTGTTATGACTGCGGAGTGCGGCGCTCGGGAATATGCGGTTTGCTTGCAGTCTCCCCTCCATGAGCCGGTTAGTTCGTCATGGCCTTCCGCTTGGAAGCCGCGCAGATGACCGAGTTAAGATCATTGTTGATGCATCGCTTTATGTGGATGCATGTGCCTTTGGGGCTGTGTTTCGTGTGTCGGATGGACATATTCTACGTGCTTGCTCGGGCAGATTGAGTAGAAGTATTGATGTTGATGTTGCAGAGCTTGGTGCTATTTACAGGGGGCCTCCTCCTGGCCCGTGAGTGGGGTACCGCTCTATCTGCTTGGAGTCTGACTCACTTTTCTGCATTCAACGTTTTCAGTAGCCTGCTGATGACTTCACCTCTCTTGGCTGCTTGGTTAAGGATTGCTTGCACTTGGCGGAGTTTATTTATTCTTTTTCATTTTCGTTTGCTCAAAGAACAGGCAATAGGCCGGCTCACTTCTTAGCTCAAGATGACTTAGTTTATCTCGGTTTTGTAGATTGTGTTACTTCGCCCCCTGAACATGTTATGGATGCTTGTGCCTCTGATTTACTTCAATAATATTTCGATGATTTCGTTTAAATTTTTTTATTTTTTATTTTATAAATATTTGTCAATGATCTTCCAGAATGAAATCACAATTCACATGTACTATTTAACTCAAATCTAGCTTAAACTGAACCCGAGTTTGAAAGTATTCAGGATCAAACTTAAATTTAATAGCTATGTCAAATTCAATCTTGGGCTCAAATTCGTTAAATTTAATATTTATATAAATTCATGTTTAGACTCAGGTTGGTAAAACCTAAAATTTGTTCTACTCAAATCGTAATGTTACGGCCTCAGATTTTATCGATCATCAAAGCGAACAATTAAATGTACCATTAAACAGTAGTAATTCACTATCTCCAGTAATCGCATGGATCTTATCAAAACATACTTCAGATTAAAGAAATTTAATTTTTAAAATTTCACTAGCACCTTTGCATTTTCGACTTCACACATCATCATGCAAGACTACAAATCCATATGATGACGACATAATTTGGGCAATTGTTATTTATTGGCATAATTTAGGCACTTGTTGTTATTGTCTTATTGACAACACAATGAATCTATTCTCAGGTCTCCACACCGACATTTAACCTGTGAAAAGTGGAATATAAACTCAAACATTCGGTCGAATATCCCTTTTCGACCTCTATAATTGTTGATAACTTTGGGGTTTTGAAGAACACCAACAATGTCGAACTTGAATAAAACGCAGAAAAACTAAAACTCAGAAATTTGCTTTTCTTGATATGAACGTAGAATCGTGAAACACTTTCCTACAAAAGTTATTTGCCCCTTATCTGAAGCATAGGGTAACACAAATACTTTTGTGAGATAAGACTACGTTTTCCCTTCGATCTTTAGGCTCAAAAGATGAAGAATACCTTTGGAGAAAGTTTGCAAGTGTTCTATGTATATGATATGATCAAGGATGCATACATTTGTTGTGTGTTTTATTCAACAATGTAAGAAGCCTGTAAAAAGCTCTTGGAATTTAGAAAATTAGTTGTAAGTTCGAGTTTATAGGTTACAACCCAAGTGGAAATGTACCATTTGGTCATAACTCCTTAAAAATGCCAAAAGGCACTTAAAGGACTGCTTTCGGGCCACAGGCGGGCGCCTGTGGCCAGCCTGTGATCATCAGAAAAAGCCAAACACTCTGATCGACTTTTAGCCTTGCCGTAAAAGCCATAGGCGGGCGCCTAAGCTTCATAGGCGGGCGCCTATGCCTCTGTTTCCCCAAAGCCGAGATTTTAGTCCTTTAACCGGATTTTCGGTCCTTTAAGTGACTTTTCCCGAACATACATGCTTATTTTCCATCCGTATACTTATATACACATTACATAAGCGTGTACTCCACACCTCCAAACTTATAATAAAGTGTTACAAGTATATTCATCCTTGTACTAAACCCCGATTACCTCAACGGCTCGTGATTAAACTTAAATCACCAACAATCCTCCCCCATTTAAGTGTAATCCTTGGTTTAGCAAAACAAAGGCTGTCATAAAACAAATCAACTCATGCTTCAATGAAAATGTCACGAAGATTGAATTTCCATCTAGTATTATTACACATTTCAAATATTCGAGTATTGGGGTGTGTCTAAGCATTGAACCCCTTTACACGTTTTGAATACATGAAGATAACATACACGTGAGTTAATATAACTCCAAAAGTTTATTCTTGACACTAATTAAACGAGGCCTTGTGTCCATATCCATTCAAGAGTATATAGAAAGTCAACCCCACTTTCTTGAAGCGGCCAAACTTCATACTCATATATGTGAATCTTTCTAATCATGTACACGAAACACTTTTCCAAAAGATATCACCTACACAACGGGTAATGCACATACTTTCGGGACTTTTTCATGTGCCAAATCTTCGAGAATGGGCCTTCCACATTGAATTCGCCTATGGCGTTGTACCGTAAGGGAATTGGGTATCCCACCCCAAAGATTTAATGGGTTCTACACATCCCGATAACAAACTTTTTACCAAGTTTCAAGTCAATCTATATTTGGTCAAACAAGATTGACTAAATCATGAGTACTCTTTGAACAACCACCATCATCCTTTGAGTCATAAACTCACAATCCAACTTTTCATTAATACATTGGTGTCTAGATCACCATTGTAACATTTGACAATTTCCTAGCCAAACACATTGGATAACTAGGATGAACTTGGTTATTAATTGCAAGGGAATTCCGAACTTCTAAGTCATCAACAAAGAAATCCAACTCCATAGTCCAACCAGAGATTTATGCACTTAGAAGCTCATAAATGATACTTCATCCTAGCACAAATTACTAGTTAACCGAGGATTCTTCTAAACCGAAGGAATCTCATTTTACTATAGAGTTTAAACCTCTCCCGTGACTGTAGTTTAAAGCCTTGATGACAATACCGTCCAATTATGAACAACATGATTTGGTTAATACCAAAATCAACATGTCAACAATGTAAACTACTACATCACCTTATATTCCAAGGCAAATCCAATCTTTGTAGATCGAGCATGTTTCACTTTTAGTATCATGAATAGATACTAAACCAAAGCAAAACACCAAACATGTATTCAACATACATCAAAGGACAAAGTCACTTCCTTAGACATCAAACATATATAAGACATATAAAGTATAAAACATATGTAAGATTTGAATAGTTACGAACAAGGTATTACAAACAACTTTAAATTAAACTAATCTTCAAGCTAAGATGTCTATCAAGTTTAATTAGCACCTTGAACCAAAATAGCATATACACTCCTTATGTTAACTTCAACATAACAAGACCCTCCAGTTGTTTCAAATACAATGCCCATTCCAATCTCCATTCTAAACCGAAGTTTTATCATCCATTTAATGGATTACAAAATTGTTTAACAATTGTTAAAACAAACAACAACAATTTATCCGAGGAGATTTCATTAACCGGTGCCAAGGTATCAAAATAACCAATACCTAAAACCGTACAAAACCTTACATTATTAATCAAGATTTATACATGTTGACTTACATCAACTTTCATCTTTCATTGAAAGATTCACCGCACCATTTGCTCTCGTTGAGCTTTACCGGCATATTTAGAAAACAACTTTATTGTTTTCCTTCACTCCAACACTGGTAGGAGTTTCATACTTCAAACTTTGTACAACATTATAAATGTCCAAAGATGACATACCATGATTCAACAACATATTAAACTGTACTAGAATTATTCAGCTCCATTATATGGAACCAAAGAACATTGAAATGCATAGCAATTCCAAAAAACATAGTTTCAATGCCTCTTTTACTCAAGGAATTAACCTTAATCTCGGAAAGTCACAAGACCTCCTCACACCTCCAAACCTCAAGTTTGGATTTCATTATACCAAAGTTCAAGTAATTTATCAAACAAACAACTGTTGGAGGCGTAGGAGTATAAACAAAAGCTTAAAACTTATGCTTAAATACTGTCCAATAAAACTCATTAAAACATACACTCTTTTCATTTACCTTTTGGAGGACATGATAGTTATTTACTACCATTTTCATACCATCACTTGTATTACTACAAAGTAACGCAAATAAACGATGTATCTATTAAATAAAATGAGTTACAACTTTTCCAACCAAGGATTCATAATCTTCTAAACCGAAGAACTACAACTCTTACAACCAAGAGTTACAACTTTCTATATCGGAAAGTCCCAACTTTTCAAAATAAAAGTTACATCCTTCTGAACCGAAGAATCACAACTTTTCAAACAAGTCACAACTTTTAAACCAAGAGTTGTAACCTTTAAAACTGAAAAGTTACTACCTTTAAACGAAAAGTTATAACTGTTCAAAATAATACAAACTCTAATGAGTTGTATCCTTTCACCAAACCGATACATTCTTTAACAAATCAATAACATGATTTTATCACCAAGATCAATGAACATTAAACATTAAACACGCAGCAAGTTTCATCATTGATTCAATCATGTCTAGAAATATCAAGCCAAACAACATATATGTATGATCAAACAACATCCAAGAACAAAACTTAGACACTACAATCAAATTTTATATTGATTGTAGTTACTGTTCTTGGACACCACAAACTTTCATGAAATAATGTAAATAAACATACATACCATTCATCCGTAGTCATAGCAACATCACAAAGCAATTTTTACAAAGTCATTCCAATGAACTTTTACTTACCAAAAGATTATAATCGACTTTGCATCAATCAAAAAACCGCAAAGCAACTTCTCAGAATTTCGACAACCGTCAACATCGAACCAGACCGCAAACTTGATATCACCGCGATCCTCGTCTCGCCACGATTCTAACGTTATCTCCGGATTTTCAAACCGATTCTGAATCAAGAGTTATGCCCAAAATACTAGGACACAACCTTTGATAAAATTCGAAAAAGCGCAACTCTTCATTTCGAAACCGACATTGTAAACTTAATAACTTTTGTAGATTGTTGATAACTTTGGGGTTTTGAAGAACACCAACAATGTCGAACTTGAATAAAACGCAAAAAAACTAAAACTCAGAAATTTGCTTTTCTTGATATGAACGTAGAATCGTGAAACACTTTCCTACAAAAGTTATTTGCCCCTTATCTGAAGCCTAGGGTAACACAAATACTTTTGTGAGATAAGACTACGTTTTCCCTTCGATCTTTAGGCTCAAAAGATGAAGAATACCTTTGGAGAAAGTTTGCAAGTGTTCTATGTATATGATATGATCAAGGATGCATACATTTGTTGTGTGTTTTATTCAACAATGTAAGAAGCCTGTAAAAAGCTCTTGGAATTTAGAAAATTAGTTGTAAGTTCGAGTTTATAGGTTACAACCCAAGTGGAAAGGTATCATTTGGTCATAACTCCTTAAAAAGGCCAAAAGGCACTTAAAAGACTGCTTTCGGGCCACGGGCGCGGCGCGCGCGTGGCCGCCCCGTGATCATCGAAAAAAGCCAAACACTCTGATCGACTTTTAGCCTTGCCAGAAAGCCATAGGCGGGCGCCTAAGCTTCATAGGCGGGCGCCTATGCCTCTGTTTCCCCAAAACTGAGATTTTAGTCCTTTAACCGGATTTTCGGTCCTTTAAGCGACTTTTCCTGAACATACATGCTTATTTTCCATCCGTATACTTATATACACATTACATAAGCGTGTACTCCACACCTCCAAACTTATAATAAAGTGTTACAAGTATATTCATCCTTGTACTAAACCCCGATTACCTCAACGGCTCGTGATTAAACTTAAATCACCAACAATAATGTCGAACCAAACACGAAGTATGGTGTCAGAATAGATTCAATGTTGTATGAATAACACCATCCCATAATTTATCTTCAAACTACTGATCACAGCTCCTTTATGCAACTGCACACAGAAAAATATATATATATAGGTGCATGCCATGCCCATCTTCCTGGCAGATAATCAAAATGTGCACATACATACTTATTCAAAGTTATATTACACAATAATCATTTTTCATCACAATACAATTTTCATTACATAATAATAATCTAGTCAACAAATTACTAGGATACATCTTTTTTACTTATACTACTAGCATTGACCTACTACAGAGCAGCAGCAAAAACAAACTAACAATGACAAGGTCAACAACAGCCGATATCTCACTCGGGCTTTTAGTCCGGTCCTTAATACTCCAGCGACCCAACAGATGGTATCTCTTTCAAGCTACCCTTGTTGTCGTTCTGGCTCACATATCCATCCCCCCACCCGCTAATACCGTTCGGGATCCCCATCGTCGGGATTCGGTCCGTTGAAACACAATTCAAAAGGTCTAGGCCTTCTTTTCCCATCTGTTGCACTTCTAGGGGAGACAAGATCTTTATATACCACACACTATTCACAAACTCCCTGTAAGGAAAAACCAACAATTCCGGCACGGTTGCAGATGGTTCAACAAATAAGAGAAATGCTAACTAAATGAATCCCACATAGTCAAATTTTGTATCATATGCAAATATGAATTAACTATCGCATCCAATTACTTTTTCTTCGTCTTACTCTTAATTTAACAGTGACCTCATTTAGAAACAAGCATACAATTAGAGAAGATCAAATGGAAACCATTATGTGAATTAAATCAGCAAGCAGCAAGACAGTCCCTTTATCACAAAACAAAAATAAAATGGCACAGTGCACTTACTGCCAAGGGTCATCGCCGAGGAGAAGAACGTCATTCTCCCGGTCGATGAATACAAGCTGCCAGCCTGATCTCTGAGGGTCCTCCAGCAGGCCTTCAAGGCCAAACATGCGGGCAAGCTCGCTTCGCAGTTCATGGTAGCTGCTGTATTTGGATAAGTCAATTGATCTTCCATAGGACCCTGCTTTGTGCACCTGTCACGGGGACATTTATCAATAACCAATATATATAAACCACAAAAGTGCGGATTTTTACTGAAAGACACACAGGCAAACATTTACATGCTTATATGGCGCATCTATCAAAAAGTCCATAGGCCTACTGGCCTAATTAAAAAAATGTTGGTCAAACCAAACAGGGCACAGAAGAGATGTGTTTATCTGTTAAGGGACCTCATTTTTCTACAATTGAAAGAATAGTTGTTGGAACATACATTCTAAATTTTTAGTCTTTTGTTTCTAAGTCCATAGGAGGCCTTGCAAAACTCAGAGTCAGGGGGACAACAGAGTGGGAGGAGGGATAAAAGTTACGACATTAACAATATATTTAACGTTCATGTTCACAACTGCACCTCCAAAAGAATCAAAAGTAACTACAAAATAGGAAATATGTTTGAATAGCGTACTACCTTCACAAAGGTATTTGATGAGTTTACTTGATCCACATTTTCAGATGACTGCATGAACCCTGATTCATCAACACAACTTGATGTTGTCATAACCGAGCTATGTGGAAAATCAAGCCCACCAGAATTTGCGTAAGTGGAGAGATCAAATGGCATAGATAGTGATCCACTTTCACCTCCACCTGCTACAAGGGCTGATATCCCATTTTGCAGCACATTGGAATAATTTGGCTCAAGTCCAAACAAAGAACTGCTTCGAGAATCCATGCCCTGGAACTGAACATGTGAAAATTCTCTTTCTCCGACACGAGGTAACATAGAGGTGAGTTCGGACATCTTATGAATAGGTGTTGCCGCCATAGTGTTGGCCTGGGATACCCCTGATTCAGCAGTCCGAGTACAAATCTGAGAATCCAGTTCATTTCTGTTTGAAGAAGCCGAAGGAGTAACTAGATTGTTGACTCCACTTAAGTTTGCTAATTGAGCTACTCCCTCGAGGGAAAATGAATTTAGAAGACTTAGCATTGGGGAATTATTAGAAGCAGTTACATGGTTCCCAGGGAAATCGGCGAATGCCTGGTCCTGGAAAGATGAAGCCAAGTTGGCGAGCAAAGGTGATGATTGCAATTGAGTAGCGGACTCTACTTGGGGAAGATTAGAGATAGCCTTTGCAAGTTGAGGCTGTTGAAATTCTGAATGTAGTTGTCGCGGCTGTTGATCACATGGAGAAAGACGATGCTCTAAGCAATGCTGCAGCATTTGAGGATGAGACAAAACTTTGTTTTCTGGAAAGCTTTGAACAAAGTTTTGCTGAGCAATGGATCTCTGTAACATTTGGTTTTGAAGAAGATCAGAGCCTCTGGAGAAATTATGCTGAAATGGGAGAAGGGACTGCCTTGAGCGCTTAGAAGGATCTAACGCCCTTGTTTCTTGGAGAGCAGCACCTGCCATTGCTTGGTGAGTGTGGGGTTGTAAACCAAGGAAGGTGGAAGCATCGAGCCTTTGCTGCATCCAGGGTGTGGCACCAAATCCTTGGAAATTGATTGACTGAATTCCCTGATCTCCGATGTTACCACGAAGCCATGATAATTGAGAATTAAGAGCTGCTTCACCATTGATAAGACCTGGATAATACAGATGGTGAAGTTAAGAAGAAACCACATATACTGAACGAAAGATTAAGATTATCAACACTTTATGCTGTAAAGCAAACCAGGAAAGGACGGTAGCCCGGATGGCCATGGTCGTTTTAGTCTGAGGGAATATGGAGAAGGATACATTGGGAAAGTAGTTAATGGCTCAATCTCCCACAGGGATACTCTAGGCTGCCTCTCTCCTGCAGTTGATTCATCCCATCCGACCTTTTAAAGCAATATAAAATTATATTATTAACAAATGATACACAAAGGAACATGAGGTTACAACTGCAAACAGCTATGCTCAGCAATAGTGGTTTTGAAAAAAATCTTTAGAAATATCTGATCTCAGACTCTTCTAACTCTAGGAAGAAAGGTCTTGCAATGAGTAAATGAGCAAAACTTGAAAGACCTTTAGTAAATTATAATCTCACCCAAAAACTGAAAGCTAAAATCGTTGAGGAGATGTGTAATTCCAATATGTATACATATATATATCTCACACACCCCTCACGTGTGGGCTTGCCAACACATGGACAAGAAGCCGAAGCAATAGTGTACAGATTATATAGCAACCTGTACTAATACATTTGTTTTATAAATGAGGTATTTACAGCTACAAGAGATATTTACAGCGAAAATAAACATGAAAACACACAAAAATCCCTACAAGAGTCGTAAACTCATCCGGCACAGTAAAAAAAACTTAAACTCAGCAAACCTTCACTGATCGCCAATGTGAATTAGGCCACCGGACTGGATCCAAGTCACCTATGCCAGTAATTGTTCCCATATACCTACAAAATAACCATTGTTGAAGCAAAAATTAGCTCATTCAACCAAGCAATAGTGGGCTAAGTTGTCAAGGTAAGAAAAAATAAGTCCCCATCCTCGCTCAGAATGGCACAAAAATAGAAGATAATCAAGCATGATTCAAGAAGGGATGGATAACAACATTACACAGCATCAAATAATCATCATAAATCTACAACCAATAACCTTGTACCTAAGACTATATTTCCTCTTTCTTTTACATTTGGCTACTGTAACCGGTCATACAGCTTTTGGGAGTTGCCAACATTTGGCAAAAAGTTTATTAAACTTGGTTTTCTACATCCAACTGTAACTAATACAGGCTCAGTATATCACCTTCCAAATGCAATTGCAATTGCCCGATAACATCTGTTAGATGTCAAAGTTGGAAAATTTCTGCCCCCACCTCATTCCCTGTTATTTTTCCAAATATATGGAGGAAGACAGTTAAGAACCGACCGTACTTAGTGGGAATAAGGGTTGAGCATTGGTGTATATGTCCACAAGAAATAAATCGGACAAATATCATGCCTTTAGCTGGCAGAATTCCAACCCATATATGACAGTAGCTAAATTTCCTTCTTACCAAAAAAGCTTAAGTCACCAAGGAGGAATATGAATATGGATTTAAATTATCCAGCATGCATTCTTCTGAGGGCCTAACACATGACTAAATATTATTTCATCTAGAACGTTAAGTTGTTAAGAGGCGTGTAATTTGTACATTTATATCTTAACAATCCCAAAGCCAGAACTTGGCCACTAATACTATGATTGGCAAAAAGGTAGGTAGGAGTCTACTTTGAGGCATAATACCGTAGGACCTTGAACCTAAGCAAGGTCCTCTACTTAACCAAGCTTACACACATGTCTGACACTCACACAGTTACTGGTAGCCTGTGGTTTGATTTTGTTAGAAGATAAGGAAAAAAGGCCCAAGGATTAATAAGGTTTATAGGATAGAGTCAAATAATGTTAAAAGATAGAAATGGAACTCTATGGCATTGTTGATTGGGTTCAGTAATTAGATAAGATGTAAGTAGCTTTATGATAGATATTTACATGCTCCATTATAATAAATTAACGGTAAAGATAGAGATAGAACTCTATGACATTGTTGATAGGGTTACATAATTAGATAAGATAGAAGTCCACTTGCTCGGTTGCTTCGTTATAATACAACAACGTTACAAGATAGAGATAACTCTATGGCATTAATGATAGGGTTAAGTAATTAGATATGATAAAATTAGATGTATTAACTTGCTCTGTTATAATCATCACATATGTTTATCTCTCTGTAATCAACTCTAATTATAGAAAAAAGATGAGAGAACGAATACTTCGGTATATTTTCCACCTTGAGGTGCATTACAATTTATAGAAGGTACAACCGAATATTTTCCACCTTGAGGTGCATTACAATTTATAGAAGGTTACAAAGGTTGTAACGGCTAGGAGGAGCCTCTACAAATCATTCTAATCAATGATAGAATGGCCTAAAAAAGGACAGCAACGCATAAAGCTGGTCCTGATTACAAGGAAATAAAGGCTAATTTCCTTACCTAATCTAGCTGATTTCCTAATAATAAATAGGGCTGATTCTCTAGGAATAAATACCCTAAAAAGGTAAGATCTAAACAAGGAAATACTCCCTCCGTCCCGTAGTATAGGGCATTTTAGCTTTTTTGTGATGTCCCAAAATATAAGTCAACATAGAAACACTCCAACATGATAGACTGCCCCAACATGCATAATAATGTTATCTTCCATAGTATGACAATAATATTTATGTTTTGTATTTCACAGACAAATAAATTGTACCTGCGAACACTTGATTCCTCTGTTTCAAATAGCATCCGAAAGCGCATTCCAACAGAAACTCTTGTATGATACACCGCCTTGGCATACTTTGCCAAAGGAATAACAAATTCAGAGGGACAAGCCCTGCAATCAAAAAAGAAACTCAAAACCTGGAAAGGAGAAAGGACAAGCTTGAAGCAGGAAATTCCACCACAAAATGGTAACTGCCGGGAGTGGAAGCTTCACCTAGGATTGTAAAATATAGTGAAGCGACTGCTCGTTGCAGCCGCATGAGCTGCTGCAGCCAGAAGACCGATGTGCATACTGTCGCTTGATAGGACTGAGGATGGCATGACAGTCGGTGGACGAGTTGCATGTCGAATTCCTAAAAGCAACTGATTATTTTCATTCCTGACAAAATAAAGAACTGATTTGTCAACAAGCTGATACATATTTGCATTTTGCATTCAAATACTCACAACATCTTGCACCCTTCCACTATCCAAAATAATATACATGAAGCAAAATTGGCTGCAAAAAAGTTGTGAATCCCACGGTGTTTCAGCAGATGCTCTAAACTAGCGATTTCCTCTACTCAACGATATCATGCATTCATCTTCTCAGTAACCAGGAAAATACTTTTTGTAGAACTCTAAATCTATGGTGAAGACGTTTCTTGGGCAAGGACATTTAATTCGTAATCGTAGATCCACCACCAAAAAGTAACATTCCAAATATATGATGCTAGTACACACACGATTCTACCTACCAGATAAAAATTACAGAGTCACCAGCAACAAGCCTCTTTGCACTAACAAACACACTCCATCCTGTAGTGAGAAGATGCCTTTTTGGCTGGCCTGCAAATTAGAAATTCAAAAGTTGCAACTTTTATCGTCTGATTCACACAATAAGCATAGTATTCTTAGATTACTTAAGCCTATAAGCTTCTTCTATTCGTTGGAAACGTACCACTAAAGACGAAGAAAAGCTAGCTTGAAACAAATTGAGAATATGGCTTGGAGCAACAGCATATGACATGCTTATTCATATCATACAAACAAACACATCAGGGGGGCAAAAAATAAATGATACAGTTTGTGCTTCAGTAATTTCCCAAAGTGACTACAAGACTTGACTTTCTACATCATTTAATATCAGTCTTCTCATTCTGATAGCCTCTGTTTATCTCAGCAGACATTCTTTTCAGCTTCAGGGACAATACAACCTACTATCATTTAATATCAGCTTCAGGGACAATACAACCATGCCCACAGAAAAATAAATTCATAGTGGTTCAATACATTTTCACACATCATACCAGGTATTCGGTCAAGCAATGCTACCATAACAAATCCTATATAAATTATTTGCAGGGGTGGTTTTCGTTTGGACAAGAGGAAATTAATGATTCTACTTGATTTGGATCGGGAATTAGTGTTTGGACAAGGGCCATTACATTATTTGGCCCACTAGAAAAAAGAAAATCCCTGCTGTCAACCCAATCAAAAGGAAATCTTGCTATCAATCAACCTGAAGCAGCTTTTACAGGAATACTGTTAAAAGGTAACTTTATTCAACCATACCTACAGGACGGGACAGAGAAGTACAAATAATAATAATAACAATAATAATTATTAATGTGGGTCCTACTTTCACCAATCTACATGTTATAACAATTTCTCCCACCAATCATTTCTTCATCCATACAGACCCACAAAGTCTCGCAAGGAAACTCACCGCGAAAGATGTGCCTAAATTTCCATTCATTTCCATGAAGATCTTTTGCAATCAATTCTTGAGCAGGAGGTTGCTGAGAATAATCCTACAGGAGCCAAGTAGAAGGCAGAAATTAAAACAAATAGCGAAAACGACCCAAAAGTGTATGTATACCAAAAGTCAGTCAAAAAGAAACCCACAAGCGGAGGAAAGACTTTTTCTGCAGATCGCCGAGGCACCGAAAATCCTCCATGAGTACTAGTGTCACTAGCCGTCAAGGTTTTACAAAAATAATTTGTAGGTTGTTTGCTAGGACAGCCAAGGTCAGTTGGTAGAAGACAAATATCTTTCTGTTCTTCCTGAAAACAAGGACACGAGTAGGAGAATGAGAAAATAAATATTTTGAAAGGGATACATAAACTCGCACAGTACAAACATACAGGGCTAAGAGGTTGCAAGGTCATCTGAGCATACACTTCTTCTGTTTCAACATCTGCCTGATATTTCATAGGAAATCAGATTTCATGATCATAGTCTAGTAAACGTTCAAAAGCAGGGATGGCATGTAGCTGCAGAAGGACATGCCAGAAGGATAGAAAAGAAACCTACATGCATGGTCACATTATGAAGTTGACAAATAAGTTGAGGTGGTAAGCCAGGATAATTAGGCATCTGAGAATCAACTTCCTTGTTAGTTGAGGCAGCAACCTGCAAAAAACAACATCAATGATATCAAATGGATGCGCTTTAAAAGATTTGTGTCTTTCCTATACATGAAACTTAACTACAAGGAGTTCAAGTAAACAACCCCGTAAATCTATCTAAAATTTTCAACTTCAGAAGCACCCTTTACTTCATGTCACAAATAGGAAGCCATGGTGTTCAGGCAAGATACCGCAGAGCAGTACCACAATTATATCTTCAATTGGTCCTTACTATAAATAGAAAGCATAAGTTGACAACTTCTTCACTGACGCTGCATATTGTGCATTTATATATATAAAAAAAAATGAATGTTAAAAGCCAAAGAATTTCTATAATGACAAGTTCCTGAAATAAATAACCAGAACTTGTTGAAGCCCACAAACACAAATTTCAGTGTTATCTTTATTACTGTCAACTGAAAAGGACCACAATATCTAGGGCATGTCTAACCTGCTCACTATGTCCTTGAGGAAAATAAACAACCCTACTTCCCATAGTTGGAAGTGCCACCAAGGGACCAGCACAAGCATGCCAGAGCTCTGAATTCAAGCATTTCTTCTCACCTCCTACACAGAGAATTTTTCACCAAATATTCAGAAGAAAAAAAAACAAAGTTAGCTTTCTAAAACTCTAGGGGTGTTAAAGAGAATGGAAATACAAAAGGAGCGCCTAATCTCAACTGGAGAGAAAAATGAAACAAAAAAATAAAAAATTGCAACTTAAAAGTACCTTCCTCGGGCTGTGGAGTAAAACCAGATGCAGACAACCTCATTCTGGAACCGAAACAAAGACTTCAACTATACTCACTTCAAGCCTTTTAATCAGCTCGAATTAGAAGAAAAATGATAAATCAGAAGCTGGAAAAAAGCTAATAAATTGCTCTTCAGCTAGAAAGAGCAGCCAACCCCAACCCAACCACCAGTCCACTCTATCACCAATCAATAAAAAACACCACAGAAAACAAGCTATTTAGCAGCAGAAAGCAACGTGCTTAGTTCATCCAAACCCAGTACCGCAGTCAAATACCACCAGTTTCAGCTCCTTTAAGTTCATTTTGCTTCCGGATCTTCAAGCACATAAAACTTGCTTACTACCAAGATTAACCGAAATTCATTTCTATCCCGCTCCTTGAAGTTATCAATTGAAATCCTAGATAGCACAAGTAAAGTAGATCTTGAGTAGGAATCAGCAATTTAGAAACCCTAGAAACATATATTAAACGTGTACGCACTCAGTATATAGAGAATGGCGGTGAAAGGACTAGTAGTAGCATCTTCTACAAGTAGTATAGTACTCAGTTGAGCATTCTCGGCTTTCCTCTCTTCCGTAACGTACTGTTGTTGTTTTTTTATATTCTTTTTTTATAAACAAACATTTTTTACGTGTTTTTTTCCTTTCTTTTTTTTTTAATTTTTTTTTATTTTGTAAAAATACTTGCCGGTAATGTTTTGGCAATGAAGTGATCTTACAATACATTCATAATATGTAAAGAATATTTATCGTTGATTTTTTTTTTAATTTTAAAAACTATGTTGTTTTACTGAAAATGATTAAAAGCACTTGCATTCGAGAGATTACTTATCTCCCTCATTTGAAAGAATCTTTCTTCTAAAACTGATGTCAATTGTGCGTTTGGATTGTTGGAATATAGCGGAATGAAGTTAAACTGATACAATTGAATAGAATGAAACTGATTCAATCAAGGGCGGAGCTACCCCAAGGGCATAGGTGGGCTAAGCCCACCCAACCTTTTTTATTTTTTTTTTCTGTATAGTATGTATGTTCAGCCCTCCAACACATCAGCACACTAGATAATAAGTCTTACAGTCCACCTAACCTGAGCCATAAAAATATATATTACAACAAAAAAAGATGATTCCATTGGCACCACGATTTTATTTCGTGCACTACGATCATTTTAAAGAGTAAAAAAATTATTTCAAACACACAATTATTTTCAACAAAAATAAAGTCAGTGGTACCCGACGTTTAAAGAATAGCGTCAGTGACTTTATAATTATACGGTAGAAGTGTTACTGGTGAGTAACGTCATCCACTGAATTGACATTGGAGTTAACGTTTCTAGTGTGGTGCGAGAGTAAAAAAAAAAAAAATACATCATAAAGTGTACAAATAAAATTTTCTTTTTCAGAAAATTATATCGTATAAATGGGAAAAAAAAAATCTCAGCCCACCCGATGAAAAATTTCTGGCTCCGCCCTTGGATTCAATTACTATGTTTGGCATGATGCAATGGAATGAAATGTGTAAAATTTTATTGGATGTGACAAATGACATGGTGGGTGATGGACGTGCGTGATAATTATAGTAAAACCTCTATAAATTAATATAGTTTGGACCGGGAAATTTTATTAATTTAGAGATGCATTAATTTATCGATAAATTAATAATTAATAATTTATACAGAGTTTTTGATATCAAACAAAATTAAATTTTAATTATATAAATTTAAATAGAATTAACTGTACTAATTTATGTATTATACTTAATTCATTGTATATTAGTTACAAATTCAATGTACTGTACATACAAGATTCAGTGTACATACATTAATTTGATTCAATGTATTTTTACAAAGCCAATTATTGGTAAGTATGCAAAGCCACGATGCTTCAAGAATGTTAACATGAACAGCTTGAATTGTCACTATTGTGCAAATAAAAGAGCATGGATGACAAGTGTCCTTTTTGATGAATACATTCGTTGGTTTGATAACAAAATGCACGGCATAAGAATTTTGTTTGTGGTAGATAATTATCCAGCACATCCAAAAAAACATTGAAGGGCTACAAAATGTTGAGTTGTTCTTCTTGCCACCCAACATGACATAAAAAATTCAACCTTGTGATGCTGGAATTATAAGAGCTTTCAAGATGCACTATCGCAGGAGATTCTACCGTGGGATACTAGAAGGTTATGAGTTGGGACAATCTGATCCAAGAAAGATTAATGTTTTAGATGCTATCAATTATGCAGTCTCGGCTTGGACGATAAATGTAAAACAAGAAACAGTAGCAAGTTGTTTTAAACACTGTAAAATTCGTTCGACAGATGAAGTTTCAAGCAATTTAAATGAACAAACAACTCCTGAAAAAGACATTCATGAACTTGAGGTCATGATTAATGATCTAGGTTATCACAATAAAATGGATGTCAATAGCCTGTTAGATTATCCGGGTGAAAATGACGCATGTTCAGAGGTCCAGACCTTAGAAGAAATTGCAAATATCATTCTTGAAAATAATGCTGAAGATGATGTTGAAGACGATACAACACCTTTGGAACTTGTTACACGTAAAGAAGCACTCAACGCATCAAATGCACTTAACAACTTTTTGATGCAGCTCGAAAGCACCACACCCGAACTTTTGGATGCAATAAGGAAGCTTAGAGATGAGCTTCAACCAGATTTAAACTTTAAGAAAAAACAGACAACAATAGAATCATATTTTACAAAATTGCAACATATATATTTTTGTGATTATGGAGAATTATTAATTTATGATATTATTGGGACTGTATATCTATACAGAGATTTTATAAAAATTATTATCTTATTATCTTATCGAAATTTGTCATTTTTTGAACTGACCCAAGTCGGGACCGGAGAAAATATTATTTTAGAGAGGTTATTAATTTAAAGAGTATTAATTTATAGAGGTTTACTGTATGTACAATTGCAGAATCCGGCATCACCACCGCCCACCGCCCTGTCCGGCCCTAATCCATCATCTACCTCTCTTTCTCTAGCAATGGCAAGAATCAAGGAGGCAATCGTCACCTCCCGCAACGAACTCCTCTTTTCGTCACCGTCCCAAACCACCTAGTTACCACCTTCACCCGTAACCGCCACAACCCCTCTCTTTTCTGTCCAACCACCAACCACCATCAAGCCGATACCATCCCGTCAGACCACAAAATGGACTCGCCTCCAATCCCTTCAAACCGGAAAGCAAATTTCCGGTTCTCCCGCCCCCCAAATTGTCGACTATACTGACATGATGCATCATGCATCTGCGTTCGTTTGTTATTTCTTTTTTTTTTTGGATTATTGTTTTTTTTTTTAAAGGGCAAATTGATGATTTTTTTTTTTTGTTTGTATAAAACCGGAACTTTTATTAATCACGAAAAGCACTGTACGAAGAACATACAAAACTGCTGGAAAAGGAAAATTGATGATTTTGTTTACAAGTTTAGCATGTTAAGACAATGGATTAGGTGTGATGAAGTACACATTTGTGAAGATGTATTTAAAAAATGATATAATGGATATAGTTGGTAAAAGACGTTTTCAACGATCAAGATTAGAATATCGATCATCCCTTTAAATTATGCAACTAGATCGTAGCCGTTCTCCTTAAAAAAAACCTCACAAAAAACAAGTTTTTTACAAGCAAAATTCCACACGCATTTCTTATTTGAAGATAAAAGTCACAGAAGATATTTATCTTTACTTTTTTATTAGTTTTCCTACACTATCTTGGGGAAAAAAGGTATTTATTATAAAAATTCTCCAAACACTGCAAGAACTTGTTTTAGCATTCTTTCACTTCTGGAAAAATATTTCTTTCAAATATTTATAAATTCCAAGTGAAATTAAAAGAAGAAAAAAATCAAGTACAAATGAAGACTTTGTAACTGGATTTGAAGTTAAGGAAACCAACTGATTAAAATGCATTCTGATGAAAGTTTTAACTATCATTGTCATCCTAAAAAAAAAAAAAAAAAAAAAAAAAACCATCATTGTCACGTGGCCGGAATTTGGTGAGGCCTACCCATCAATTAATCATGTAATTAAAACGAATTTCTGCAAATTATTATTATCTAGAGAACTATATATCTATCTATCTGTGCTTTTTATCTAAGAAGTGTATTTTAAATATACTTTTAAGTAAACTGCTTTCATCAAAGAAGTGTTTGTTATTTTTAGTATTTATATGAAGTATATTAATTTTCAAACGACTTGAATTGTCATGTACATCATATTTTTATTTATTTTATTTTATTGGTTGAGAAAAGTGCTTCATATTTCTAGTATTATGATTAAAAAAACGTATGAAGTTTTATGTATATTTTATTCAAATTGTCTTTTTCTTTTTATAACGTCTTGACTGCCTTCGTTGAACTCACTTTCCAGCATTGGCACGGTCACTTATAGTGTGGACCGAACATAGGGCATGTTCGAGTTTTTTTTTTTTTAAATGCTAAAAAACAAAGTATTTATCGTTTCGGTGCTTATCTCAAACTATTTCCTCCGAATGGGTCCACGTCAGCATTGTTTCAAGAAACCGCTTGGTTGAACCTAACGGCTTTACCCTTTTTTTTTGAAAAATGCCAAAGCCGCCGCTTGGTTCAACCAAATGGCTTTTACCTCTGGGAAAAAACACGGGAACATCCCGTATTGGAATGAAATTGCACATAAGAAGAAGCGGCCATTGAACCAAATGCTTTAGCATTATATAAAAAAAACAGGGGAATTCGAAACCACCACCAAACTGCATTCATTCTCAAAATTCAGAACACCAGCCTGCATTCTTAACACCTCAAATTCTCAAAATCAACAATCCAATGTAAACCACATCACTAAAAGGGAAAAAACCAAATCAATTGCAAAAAACACATTCATTGAAACTACGTCATTAAAAGAGAAAAAAAAACAATATTCGTTAAGGAAATGAAAGTTTTTGTTGTATTACAACCAAAACAAAAGAAATGTTTGATCATATCAACTTGTTCGGGTACGACTTTTCTTCGTCCTTCTACGTGAAGACGAACATTCTCGTCGGTGTGTCTACCTCCTCGATCGGTGTCAGTTGAGCACTTGCCAAGTTCCTAAAGTCGTATCGCGGAAGTTCCGGGCTAGGATGTTCGACCTCTTCAGGTTCAGGTTGGATCAGATGTCCCTGTCTTGTGTTTTGTAACACTTGAAGGGACATCGACTGCATTTGTTGAACAAGCCTCACTTGTGCCATCGGGATGTCATCCGGCATGTTCGCAAGCAACTTAGTCGTATTTTGATAGCAGTAAACATTCCCTGCTGTCTGCGAACACAAAACAAATAAAACAAATTTCTATGTATGAAATTAGAAAACAAAATTTAAAATATACTTACAAGTTGTTCATAGTCGGCAGCGGTAGGATAGAAATTGTGTTGCGTTTCATAGTCTTCAACAACGTTTGCATGTTCATAGTCGATTGACACACGCTTGCCCACATAGCTTTTAAACCACGATCATTACTTAAAGCTAACACTTTATAGCCTCGCACACTAGGGAATTTCATCTTCACGTTTAGGTCAAATCTAGTACTATCAACCTCCATAGCATCATATATCTCATTCTTAAGCTCATTGATACCAATGTTACTATTGACAATAATAAAGGTTTCACAACCACCTTTGTAAGTAACATTTTCACCGTCAATTACTATTTCACCATTCCACCAACAAGTCAACGGATAATTATATATCTCCATCCCTTTAAAAATCTCAAATCAAGCAAAACCTAAAACCAAATCCACATACACAATAAAAATCGAAAACTAATAAAATTAAACAAACAACATTCTACACATATCACAAATCGATGAATATCAACACTTATTCGTTACCCAAACAAGGAATTCTTTCAATTGGAACAAAAAAACGAAAAAAAAAAAACGCAAAAAAAAACCGCCGCTCATACCTTTGATATGGGTTGGGAGAGAATTTGGATGCGAAATGGAGTAATTTGGATGATAAACTATGGATGAAACCTTTGATTTGGTTGAAGAAAGCAAGAATCTTGATGCAAAATGGAGTAATTTGACCCGGTGGCGATGTGGAGTAGCGCATCCGAATTTGGGGAAAAATTTTAGGGTTGGAAATAACAGCAAAATGGGTGAAATCGCGTGTTTTTTTTAATATAACTGCTAAAGCCGCTGGTTCAACCAGCGGCTTCTTCTTATGTGCAATTTCATTCCAATACAGGATGTTCCCGTGTTTTTTCCCAGGCAAAGCCGCTGGTTGAGGCATTTTTCAAAAAAAAGGGTAAAGCCGAAGGTTCAACCAGCGGCTTCTTGAAACAATGTTGACGTGGACCCATTCGGAGGAAATAGTTTGAGATAAGCACCGAAACGATAAATACTTTGTTTTTTAGCATTTTAAAAAAAAAAATCGGCATGTTCCCCTAAAAACAAATATTAAAAATAAATAAAAAAAACATACCATTATCGAGTCCATTTGGGATCTCATTCTTGAAGGGCTAAATTTCAAATTACATTTATGTGAAGTCCCGGGTTTTTATGACCACACCCCTGCCATATACTATGGCTTTAAAACATGAAAGACGGATGAATTGTTTTGGTTCAAATCAAGAATGAGCAGGGACGGAACCTGAAATTAATGGTTGTGTGGGCTAATAGACCATTTATTGTATGGCCGGATGGGCTGGACTAAGACAACAAATTGTGTTTTACTGAATTATATAAGGTTTTTTATGCATCGAAAAATAAAAATCGGGTGGGATGCGTCCACCTACCACCCCTTATTGAGGATACTATAATTACTACCGAATGATTTAGTATTTATTTGTATTTGTATTGTATTTATTGATATAGTTAGGTCACCAAGTTATGTGACCCTATATATATTTGTATTGTACCATTCAATCAATCAATGGAAATCATAGAATTATTTCGACAATACCCCTTGGGTCCGTCCCTGTGAATGAGTCATGCATATTATTTGCTAAATCTTGTGCATTGCCTCAATATAGCAATTTTATGTCAGTTTTCAAAGACATATTGTTCAGGGAAAAGGACAAGGTAGGGGTTATGGTGGAGGAAATCAGAGGATTTATTGTACTTTCTGTGAAAAATATGGTCATACAATGGGCAAATGTTACAAGAATTTTGGGCACTCGGCATGCTTGAGGAAATATCTCACTAGCAAATTAAGTATGATTGGATCAAGACATCCCAAGTCAATTCCAGTCTTCAACTGAGATGAATATATGTGAAGGTGTGCAAGTGGCAAGTCAAGCACCATTACACATAATCAATATGGTAATCTCATTTCACTCATTTAGAATTTACAGCCAAAAGAAACTTCTGTCAACTATGGTATTCTAATTGTTGGAGTAAACAATCAAGGGTCATGTACTAAAGGTGATACGCCAAACCCATAAACGCTCCCTCGGATTCGTGTTGGGTCACCTAGAAGGTCCATTGTGAATATGGTCCTTGTCCCAATCAGCTGGCACTATATTAAGACGAGTAGGGTCGAGAATACTCCCGCCCATCTTATGCCAACACGGCATTTGTAGTCGATTAGGCAAAGGACATCAACAAAGCCTTCACACGCCAAGAACAAGCTTGAAGCAAGGTAGCAATGACGTGCTTTGGTGAAACGCTCTTCAAAGGATTTATGAGTTGAAAGATCAACTTGAAAATGAAAGACGTATATCATTCGATCATCAAGAACAAGCAAAACCCGCCACTGCTCTTAGGCGTATCGAATCATCATAAGTGTTTATTGGGCTATAAAGAGAGAAGAAGTAGTTCATGGAGTGTTTTAAAGATCAAGTATATTGAATTGCAAGAAAAATATTTTCTAAAGTTCCCTGGTCGAAGTGAAGTTGTGCAGCTTTGGTTAAGATTTTTTTGATAGAGCTAGCTATTTTTGAGTTTTTGTTTTTAGGGTTCAGCCTTTTATGCATTCTTTAAGTGAGATGGATGCACAAAATTGCAATAAAGAGCTAGACATTGCAATTGTAACTTACATGCATGGCTAGTGAAAATTTACATTGTGATACACTGAAATCACTGTCTAGTGTGCATATGTCGTAATGTACGTTCACAATGGGGATAAACATTGTTCTTTCACAGTTGCAAATAAATAAAAAAACAAAAACAAAAACAAGACAAGAAAACATTACAATGTGATAAATAAAAAATAGCTAGACATTGCAATTAAGTTGGCTTAGCATCTATATAAGAACAAAATTAGAAACTATGAAAAATATATTAAATAAAATAAAGAAACTATGAAAAATATTCCATCAATAATTGAGAAAATGAGTTGTGGATCTGGAAAATAGAGATTCTGATGCAATTTTTCCTGAATAAAGAATTTGTTAGTAAAGATACTTATGCAGTTGACTCATATTAAAGATTATGAAAAGTGGTATTCAAGTCTGTAAAACAATAAGACAATGATGCGAATGCTTGAAGCTACTTAAATCATTCCGAGTGTAATAATACTTAGAATTGTCGCTTTAGTTTGACGTAATTTGTTAATAAAATTAACAAGTCTATTACTCCCACCCTCCGTTCCTATTTAACTGTCGCAGTTGCTAAAAACACATATTAAGAAAAGTAGTTCATGCTTTGACTTAATCAAAATGACAATAACAACCCTTGAATATAATTGATGTAATGTTGTTTTCAATCTCCCACCCCTTAATAAATAAAGATAGATGTAGAAAAAATACAATAAATATGTTTTGTAAATGTAACTACGATAGATAAAAATGAATTTTTATTTTTGACAACTACGACGGTACTTAAATAGGAACGGAGGGAGTATATCTTAATCTTCTTAGTATATATTATATATATCTTAATCCTTTTTTTTAGGGATATATCTTTTTTTTAGGAAAAAAAAATTTATTAATCAATATCCGCCAAACAGGCGGTCATAACATCACCTGGGGGTGAGGAACCTCAGAAAGTCCGGGCAGAAACAAGCAAACCATATCTAGCTAACAGATGCGTAAGGACATTCCCTACGCGTCGAACAAATGAAAAGGTAACAGCTACAAAACTAGATACGAGGGCCAAGCAATCCTGAACTAGACATCCCTGAGCTGTGAGATCCTCTCCTGGCCGGCGAAGGCGCTACACACACGTCAAACAATCACTTTCCACCTCTAGCCGCTGAATCCCCAAATGCTCTGCCTCCTTCAAGGCCAAGAAAATAGCCTTAAGCTCCAAGTATTCCACTGGATCACCAGGGTCAAAGTGATACGCAAAAGAGTGTAGTACTGACCCACTCGAGTCCCGAAAGATAACCCCAATACCCGCGCCCATGTCGGTAACTGATGCATCCATGTTGATTTTCACCACATATGCCAAAGGCTTCGCCCAACTCTCCGGTAAATGGCGGTTTTCAGCCTGAATCCGAAAGCTCTCCATGGCTTCCATATACTCAGTCGAAGCTGCCAGAGATCGCATACAAACTGCAGAGACGTAAACCGCCTGATCATCAAACACCGCTGAACAATGCGCCTTCCAAATCCCCCACATAAGCCATACAAACCTAGCCACCTCCTGGCCGCCATGTTCATCTAATAGCCGCATAAAGAACTCCGCGAAGGAAGCAGAGCGGAGGTGCTGTAGAGCCCCATAAAAAGACGACATCCGCCACACTCTGTCCGCCATCTCGCACTCAAAAAACACATGTCGCATCGTCTCTAAAGTCTCCCTGCATGCCAAGCAAATACGTACCATCTCCCATATTCCGCCTTTGCAAACCCTGACCTATAGCCAAGCAGTCGTGCAAACATCGCCATAGAAAGTGCTGGATACGCGGCTGGACAGGAAGTTGCCATGCAACAACTCCTCAAAATCTTGCTTTCTCCTCCCGATGTGGACAGCCCCGCCACCGACAATGGCCTATAGAGGGAAAGAGATAGGAAGTATCCTGACCGAACAGTGTAAATTCCCCTCTGATAGTAATGTCAAATTCGCCGATCCGGATGCCCTCCAGGGGCGAGGGATATATCTTTATCATCAATATATATATATATATATATATATATATATATATATATATATATATATATATATATATATAAGATAATAGTATTAGAAAAGCATGCACAAAAGCAAGTCTGCAATAAATTAGGAATAAAAAATATAAAAACAAAAGGCTTGCCACGACCACGAGGGGAAGATATGGAGCAAGGCGGCCATGAAAGCCGCCCGGAGGATGAAATAAATTAAATAATAAGTCAAATTACAAAACAAAGACTTATTGTTATGTTATTTCAGCCTCATGTCAAAAAGGTATTACTATTATTATTATTGGTTATTTCCCCGATCCTAACATATAAGTCATTTTATATCTTTGAATTTATCTAAAAATATACTATTATCTTCGTTCCGTAAAAAGTGTTAATTTATTAAAATATTGTCTCATAAAAAATATCCATTTAGAATATCAATACATCATTTAATGCATCTTTTTCAAACATACCATTATCACCATTTAATGTTTATACACATTTTTCATATTCCAAAACAAACATTTATTATAAAGTAGGGTATATGTATCCATTAATATTTAAAATATCACACATTGATTGTTTTTTAATCTGTGTGCACCACCAAAAGTGGACATTTTTTATGGGACGAATGTAGTATTTTTTTTAGAGAAAAAGAAAATATTATTACATCATCAAATCCGCAAAAGTCGCGTTAAAGACATCATTCGGGGCTGAGAACCCCAAGACAAAACACCAATACTAGCTAAACCAAGCCTAGAAAGCAGATACGTTGGGAAATTTCCCGCACGCCTAATAAAAGAAACTCGAGCAGAAGCAAAGTGACTCATTTCCGTGAGACAATCTTGCCATAAACAGCCCTGAAGAGGAGGTCTTCTTCCACACGTCGGAGCATCCGAACACAGCCGTTTAAAAGAGACGGTTTGCCCGAGCAGTCGAATATAAGTTATTTTAGTTATCAATAAAACATGTATTTTATTTCTATCTTACCTCATAATTTATTATCATCCCAGCTACATACATTAATTTATAATTATTTTATTAATAATTGTCAAAGTACGTATTTTAGTAAATTCTTTACATTACCTTATACTACATCCGATCTAAAGTATAAGTCATCCAACATTTTTTGATTTATATCATAATATAAGTTATTCTATATTACCAATGCATTATTTATTACTTTTTTCCCCTATCTTACTGTCTTACCCCAACCCCAATTTATTACTATTAATCAAATTACTTTCATTATGTAACAACTTGCATTAATGTTAGTCAAGAGATATTTTAGACATTTAACATTCAAATTTATAACCTTCAACCAAATTTCTAAATTATTTAAAGACTATTAGAATAACTTATGTTTTGCACGTGAGGTACTTGGAATGACTTATAACATTCAACCGATACTTTAGAAATTTTATATTATTTTCCCAAAAAGAAATTTATCTTAATGATTTGTTTTTTTTATTATCGGAAAGAGTAATAAATTACGTGTAACATAGAATTTAAACATTATTTAATGCTTTCAAGTGCCTAAACGAGACACGCTTTTCCCACTCAACTACATCTATTAATTGCTTCTTGAATCCATCAACTTACACTATACAAGCATTATTTTAGTAGTTGGCATGTCTCTCCGTTAAAAAACGAAGAAGTTAAAAAAAAAAAAATAAAATAAAATGAAGAAGTTTTGATCCAAATTTAAAATAAGAAAAAATAGAATTCAAACAATTGTTTTCAGGAGACACGACAGGAGATATGAAATGAAATAAGTGTTATTTGTTTATAAAGACGTGTTTTGAGACTTAATTAGACACTTAGGACACCTAAAAAAGATCATCGTTTATAAGAATACATTTTATATTAGTTTCCTATATTAGCCCTAAGCTTATTATCATGAAAAAATGAAAATAGAAGATAGAGAGAAGCGTCTCTATTAGACAATATGGACTGTGCCGTCATTTTATATTAGGGTTTTATATTAGGGTTTTATATTTATTTTTATTTCCGTTTATAGCCTTATGCGCTCTCTATATAAACATCTTGTAATAAATATTCTCAAATCAATATCAATAAACAATGCGTTATGATGTTATAATTCGACGTACTGTATCGAGATCCGATCCTAAACCCTAAATCTTTTTCTCTTCTTCGCATGAATTTCTCCTTCCTCTGCAAATTCCTCTGCTCTTTTCCCTTTTAATTTCTTCCACCCTCAGGCTCGATGCGATGACGACTCTCTCTTCCACTTCTAGAAAAACCCTAGCAGCCGCCGCCGGATCTTCTCTTTGCCGCCGCTGCGATGACGACTCCCTCTTCAACTTCTGACAAACCCTAGCGGCCGCCGCCGCTAGGTTGCCGCCGCCGGATCTTCTCTTTTCCGCCGCCGCGATGACGACTCCCTCTTCAACTTCTGACAAACCCTAGCAGCCGCCGCTGCTGGGTTGCCGCCGCCGGATCTTCTCTTTTCCGCCGCTGCGATGACGACTCCCTCTCCAACGGGTTGATTTTATTTTCTGCATGGGTATATCCCAAAATATTTTATTTTCTGCAAGGGTATATCCCAAAATATTTTATTTTCTGCCCAAAATATTTTATTTTCTGCAAGGGTATATCCCAAAATATTTTTCTTTTCTGCATGGGTAGATAAAAAAAAAAAAAAAAAAAAAAATATATATATATATATATATATATATATATATATATATATATATATATATATATATATATATATTTCTGCAAGGGTATATCCCTCCCTCCTGTTCCCACAGGTTGATCATCGGTTCTCTTTCGGGTATATCCCTCCCTTCGACAGCCATCAACGCCAATAGGTTTCGAGCTTCATGTCTGCTGCGCTCCCATTTGCTTGAGGGGGCCTATTGTAGCTGCTGCTTTATTTCCAAGCTTGCTCTTCGCACAGCGCCGTCCGCTTGAGGGAGCGTATTAGGCAATATTGACCGTGCCGTCATTTTATATTAGGGTTTTATATTTATTTTTGTATTTCCGTTTATAGCGCGTAGCGCTCTCTATATAAACATCTTGTAATAGCTATTCTCAAATCAATATCAATAAACAATGCATTATGATGTTATAATTCTGACAGTCTCTCACCATCTCCAATTGTTCAAGCTTCTGGGCAGCATCAGTTTCAATTTGTACCCCAAAATTTCTAGAAGCTCATCCATACCAGCATCGGATTGCTCATCATAAGTCCACATCTTGGATTTGTTTGGCACTGATATGATGAAGAAGATGGGGTCTTTCCTCCTATCATGGAAGAACCATCGTCCTTTCCACGATCTCTATCCCTTTTCGTTTTTTTTTCCGCTGGGATTTTTTTTCAAATAAGGAATGGAAGCAACCTGGATCAAATCAAGTGGCTGGGGTTTCCAAAAGCCTCGAACCATAAAAAAAACCCAGAAAGCCGAAAAATTCTCTCCATTTTCACCCCATTAGAATGATTAATTCCTTTGGAAATAGAATCCAATACTTTTACAAGCTTCACCCGGTAGTGTTTTTCTTTACTTCGTTGTTTATTGGTGTAACGGTCCTACTTTTTTTTTATACTATCATCGCATGAGACCCAGTTTAGAATCTGGGGAAATTTTTGTAGATTTGATAATACGGATGATTCAGAAACATCCTCATTTGGTAATTTAAAGAATCTTTTAATGGTTGCTGGGCATTCGGTTTACACGAGTAATAGTTGTTAGAAGGTTGATAAAGAAGGTGCTTGGTTTTTGGAGTCTTTTCAAAATCATCCAGGCCAAGCTGCTACTTTTGTCACAACAGAGCTATTGGATGGTAGCCGAGTCCAAAGATTGGTTCAGTGAGTACATGGATTTATATCCATTAGTGTATCAATACATATGACATCCTTTTTTTTTTGTCTTTTCTTATTTCATTTCAGTTAGCAGATTTGAGGCCTAGTTTATAATTGAGTTTTAATTCTTGTGTTCATGTCTATGGAAAAGATATAGATATATGGAGTGCTGATATTATTCTGTATATTTTTGTATTCATGTGTTTTTTCTTTTCCTGTTGCACACTTGTACCAGGCAAACGTAAGAAATGCACTGTATCACGGACTAATGAAGATTGTTTTGGTGGAACCAGCAGCTGCTGGAGCTGTTTTTGAACTCCTTTTACCTCACAGTCAATTCTTTGATTGAGGAGTAGCGGTTCAGGAAAAAGCACAGTCATTTCTTTGATTGAGGAGTAGCGGTTCAGGAAAAAGCACAGTCATTTCTTTGATTGAGCGTTTTCACGAGCCTCTCTCAGGTCATATACTATTAGACAGAATGGACATTAAGGATCTTGATTTGAAATGGTATAGACAGCAAATAATGCATTTACTGGCGTCCAACGCAATGACATTTTTTTTTGCATCCAATGCAGTGACATTTAAGATTGCTGAAACTTCTTGTATCAATTTTGCCCAATTTGTTGAATATTCAGAAATGTGGATTGTTGACATTTGATATATGAATTATGTTGCCTATGTTTAAGCAGTTAGTTAAATAAGGCAAATGAATCGTCACTACATCGGGGTGGAATTTGATGGTGGGTTTATGTATGATTTGGAATAAAATTGATGGAGTGACATTAATGTCACTGCATTTTTTTCTCTCTTAACGTTGTTGCTTATTACATTGTAAGTCTTTGTGTTTAGTTGTCATTTCTTTATTTACTTACTGCCTCCGTCCCAAAATATAAGTCCATTTAGCTTTTTTCTTTTGTCCTACACTTTTTCCGTAGCACACGGTTTTTTGGTATGATTATGAAAGGCTTTGGATGATATTTTATTTTTTCCTTTCTTTTTTTTAGAGTAATGATCCGGACACAACCGTTGTGACACAACGAGTGTCACATCATGTATCGACACCGTTGATCATGATGTAATAATGATAAATTAGCTTAGCATGCATCACCTTGAAACAAAGAAAGCAAAGATATACGTTGATGGTGGGTTTGTGTATGATTTGGCGATGTCACTGCATAAAATGCCAATGTCACTGCATAAAATGGTGATGTCACTGCATATTTGATTGCCGATGTCACTGCATAAATTGTTGATGTCATGCATATATGATTGCCGATGTCACTGCATAAAATGTTGATATCACTGCATATATGATTGCCGATGTAACTGCATAAAAATATGAATTAAGGTGAAAGATTTATGTTGATCGTAGTTTTATATCAAAAGATATAACCATTTGAAGTCGATTTTATGAAGAAAATAAATCGATTTTATGAAATTAAGTCGGAAAAATATCAAATGTCATCACGGTGTTGTTTTATCAAATGTCACTGCATCCCGGTGATCATTGCATCTCGATGGTCTCTGCATCGCGGTGTCTCTGCATCGGGGTTGGCCATTTCATCGCGGTGGCCACTGCATCGCGGTTTTACTTCATCGCGATGTCTCTACATACATGATTGCCGATGTCACTATATAAATTGTTGATGTCATTCATATATGATTGCTGATGTCACTGCATAAAATGTTGATGTCACTGCATATCTGATTGCCGATGTCACTGCATAAATTGTTGATGTCACGCATATATGATTGTTGATGTCACTGCATAAAATGTTGATATCACTGCATATATGATTGCTGATGTCACTGCATAAAAATATGAATTAAGGTGAAAGATTTATGTTGATCGTAGTTTTATATCAAAAGATATAGCAATTTGAAGTCGATTTCATAAAGAAAAGAAATCGATTTTATTAAATTAAGTCGGAAAAATATCAAATGTCATCACGGTGTTGCTTCATCAAATGTCACTGCATCCCGGTGATCACTGCATCCCGATGGTCTCTGCATCGCGGTGTCTCTGCATCGGGGGTGGCCACTTCATCGTGGCGTCTCTGCATCGGGGGTGGCCATTGCATCGCGGTGTCACTTCATCGCGATGTCTCTACATATATGATTGCCGATGTCATTACATAAATTGTTGATATCATTCATATATGATTACTGATGTCATTTCATAAAATGTTGATGTCACTGCATATTTGATTGCCGATGTCACTGCATAAATTGTTGATGTCACGCATATATGATTGCCGATGTCACTGCATATATAATTGCCGATGTCAATGCATCACGGTGGTAAATGCATCAGGATGGTCAATGCATCGCGATGGCCACTGCATCGCGGTGGTCAATACATTGGGGTGGTCACGTCATCGCGTTTGTCAATGCATCGGTAGGAAAAAAAAACATATTTCAGCGCCTGCTTTTGATTGCCGATGTCACTGCATCGCGGTGGACAATGCATCACGGTGGTCAATGAAAAAAAGAAAAAATAAATTTTCACCGTACAGAAGAAAAAAAAAACACCGTCCAGGAAAATAAATTATTAAAAAAAAAAAAACACAACTCAACAACAGCGTGAGTTTCAAAAGTAAATAAAAAAAGTGAATACACTTTCTGGATATGCGCCTGTTCCCTTCCTTTCTTTTTTTTTTTCCCTTCATTAAGGTATTTGGGTCTATCTATCTAATTTTTGTCTTTATAACTAAGTGTTTGTTTTAGATGTCCTTTTTGCCTAATTAAATCCAATATGTATCCTTTTCAATAATTGTCCCATGAAATAAAAGCTAACACAAACGATTTTATTCTCATGTTGGCATATAAGAAGAAGTATTTAGTAAAACTATTCATTAGGTTTCACTTTTCGTAGTTTAAGATAAATACATAAATCTCTAAGTTAATTGTGTAAATTATCTTTAATTTGACTATACAATTATGGATAACACATGATTGCTTTGTAAGTTAAGGGCACACGATTCTTATTTTGCCATTCTTGATTGACTAAGAAACATTATTTGAAAAAAAAAACCTTGAAAATGTATTATCGTTCTCGTGGTAAAATAGTTTCTGTCAATGTTATATGTATTATTCCCTCCGTCTCATAATATAAGGTATTTTGACAATTTCACACAGATTAAGAACACCTAATGATTGAGTTACTTTTGAATATTTCTATGCAAAATATTGTATTGTTTTCTGGGACTGACTAATAATATTGTATTGTTCAGTGTGAAAGTAAAAATAAGACATTTAATATTGTATTGTGACGATGCTTAAATTCGTAAACGGGTAAGTAAATGATTCGAGTTAGGAAATTAGTATTAAAACAAATAGGATTTTGTATGAACTTGGACTGAACTCTTTTGGGAGAGCTGCCTACGTATCCAATTCAAGTGTGGAATTTGAATCAAGTCCCCATCGTAGTTCAGGCTTTTCCTTTATACTTTCCAATCGTGGCCATAACCTCTCTCCCATAATGGGGAGTTATCACCAGAAATTGGAAAATCAGGCCACGTCAGACCTGACACTTGAAAATCAGGTTGTGCCTTTTCTGACATGAAAAATCTGGTAAACGTAGAGATCCTTACGTTCAGACGTAGAGATATCTACGTTCAGACGTAAGGAAATATAACTAACATAAAACGTTGCAGTTGATCTTTCCCTACGTTTAAACGTAGATTTTCTACGTTTAAACGTAGAAAAACTACGTTTAAACGTAGGGAAATCCAAAAGTGAATTTTTGATATTTATCTACGTCTGAACGTAATAAAAGCTACGTTTAAACGTAGGTTTTTTACGTTTAAACGTAGCTTTTCTACGTTTGACAGTGGTAGATGGATATTAATGTTGTTGTAAGGTGCTTGTTGAATATACACCACATTAACGGGATTTTTCTCATTCCTTCAAAGGCTTTGAATCTAATATCAATTTTGTGCTCACTTCTTCATCTTTCAAGTCCATTTCTTCATCATTCAAGTGCTAAAATAGGTAAGTTATTGCTATCTTATTTATCTTAATTCAAGTGCTCAATGTGTGTATGTTATTTATATTGTAGTAATCATATGTCTAAAACCGAAACGTGTGTTTTAAGTAGGTTGTTTATGTAATGTTCATACTTATAAGTAGTGTATTTAAGTATTTGCTTAGGGTTCAATTACTAGGTTTTAGTGTAATTAATGATATTTATTTAACCGAAATGTGTGTTTTGAGTAGTGATTATGTCATTTATATTGTAGAATGATATGTATTTATCTGAAATGTGTGTTTTAAGTAGGTTGTTTATGTAATTTTATACATCTAAGAACGATAGTGTTATAATTTTTGATTTGATAATGTAGTGTAATTTATGAAAGTGTAATATATGGTAGCATGATAGTAGTATTGCTAATGACCTAATTATGCCCTTGAAAATAGGCTAACATGTATGTGAATTAAAAAAACTGAAACAAACAACAAATTAATGTTGTTTGAAAATCCAACAATCAATATCTCGCACTGAATTCCATGGTATGCCTCGGCTTTGATGAGGTTCTTAGAATTGCATGCTTTCGCTAGGGTGTTTTCGATTCCTTCTGATCCGCTGTGTCATGCCTAAGCTCCAGGCTTTGTATTGGGGCTCCTGGTAGGTAGCTCGTAGAAAATTTCATTAGGTCTGCTCAATAGAGCATCTTTTTCCTGTCCTCAGCAGCCTGGTAAGCCTCAGCCGGAAGTGAGGCACCCTTAGATTGAAAATATAAGTTATGTTCTGCCGGCTATGTTCGGTGTCCGTTCTCCCTCGTCATCATCAAGTATTCTATGACGTGGCAAAAACCATATTATCTTCTTCTCTTACCCCCCTGATATGCCTAAATTGTACTTCGGTTCACGGATCCTTATCCGGATCTGACCAGCCACCGACATTAGTGGATGAGGCCACCGGCCATTACAGCCCGCAAGCTCGCAAGCCTAATTAAAGCCGCGAGCCTTCAGATCAGCTACAAGCCCTCAACCTTATGCGACGACAAAAGAGATTAGGGGGCCGGCACGCGATATCATTCTATAAACGGGTCCGCCAGCGACCTCGATCATAACATTTAGAGGAAGAACTACCTCAAGTTCGGAAAAACAATGATATAAAGAGGCAGAAGAGAGCAAGAGTAGGACAGGATGATGAAACGGGCGACCTCTCGCGACCCCGGTGAAGGAGCCGCCCGATTTTCCTTCCACTTGCATCCTAGATATTTGTCTTGCTTAGCACTTAAGTCACACTTAGATAGCTAAACTTAGTGACTAAGTTTACTCCACCTATAAATATTGGAGGAATGTAACACTTTTACCCCCGGGCAAAATGATATAAAACAGATGGCAAAGCCAAATTGCCCCCTCCTCGTCTCTTATAAAACACCACCGCCGGAATCCATGGCCGCCACCGAGCGTCATCGGAAAACACCACTTTTATACACTTTTATAGCCAGATATCCACAATACAAACACCGCAAGGACACCCGTCACGATTTAAGCATCATCAGTTGGCTCCGTTACCGGGAAACGACATTTATCATTACCTTTCCGGCCAGATCTAGCATTTTTCCGGCCAAAATCTTTTTTCAGGTCTAGTAGACCTCCTCTCAGATCTACAAATCTCATCTTCGATGAAGTCAGTAGGAGAATGCACCATTCTTTACACTGAAGAAAAAAAAAAGACATCCAAGCTTTTAGTCATTCATTCATCTCTCTGCAAAAATATCTTCATTTCATGGCTCGAAACAATGGAGAATTCGAGCGATTTCCGCCGGAGTTTTGACTCCGGTAAAAGAATTCAAAGCTCATCCGATCACAAAGCGATGGCGAATCTCGTGCGGCTCAATAACCCTCTTGGATGGATTGATCTCGTGCATATATATATATACATCATCAAAAGAGAAGAAAGGGGACGCTTGTTTTCCTTCAAAAGCTCACTTCAGAGTCCATAAGGCTTCTATCGTCGGAACTCGGAGATGGGGTTATCTTCAGAATTTGGGTCTTTCCGGCGACTATTTGGTCGGAGTCTTCTCTCAGATTCAAGACGGTGTGCTCCGATCGCGGACTCGTTTTTCTGGAATTTATAAATCAGTTATTGAATCACTGTCGGCCTGCAGTCAATTTTGTCCAACCGGAGAAGATGACCGGAGCGAGCTCGATTGCTGTGGATTCGAGCTTCAAAACGAGCAAGTATTTTTCTTGTGACCCCGAATTCTGGAACCCATCACCAGGTGATCTCTTTCACGTTGTCAAAAATCTTGATTTATTTATAACTATTGCCAACAATAGCAAGGTGAAGGCTCTGTTATTGGAAGTTAATTCATTCATGCTGGTGCCGGCCAAGTGCTTGCTGAAAATTCTCGAGGTCGGTCATCTTGCTTTTGAGATGATTGAGGAGTATAGCTTGTTACCACAACAATGGCTGTTAAAGATCTGGTCTATTGGTTTAGATGTGGAGAGGCACTATTATGACCCCTTTATTTTGACTAGGATGGGATATGCTCTGCTGGATGCACCTGGTGTAGACGGTATGACCCCAGTTTGGATTTTGTACTCAGGGTGTACTTGTACATACCTTTGGTTATATATAATTTACATTTTAACCAAAAAAAAAAAGATCGAATGAAGCAACAACAACAGCTAAGAGAGTATATTGAGATATAAGCATTGACTAATCATCTTCCTAGTATGAATGAAAACCAAAATGGCAAATTCCTACCAAAAAATAAAAATTATGGGATTATTATTGTCATCATGGTGACAAAAAAGTTGTTATAAATTTGCTGGACAAATTCTCGAGCAGAGGTCTTTTGTTTGGCATTTTGGCATACAGAGCTGTTACAAGAGGTTTGTATAAAAGAGAAAATGCTGATTGTGCTTTAATAAGTACTTGCTATCGGCCAGCTCTAAGACCGACCTTCAGCTCGGCAAGCTCTAAGTCCGACTTCATCTGACAGCTCTAAGCCCGACACCCAGTCGGCCAGCTCTAAGACCGACCTTCAGCTCGGCAAGCTCTAAGTCCGACTTCATCTGACAGCTCTAAGCCCGACACCCAGTCGGCAAGCTCTAAGTCCGACCTATCAGCAAACTCTAAGTCCGACTTCATCGGTCAGCTCTAAGACCGACTCCAGCTCGGCAAACTCTAAGTCCGACCTCATAGGCAAGCTTTAAAGCTCAACCTCAACGTTTGTTTCAGACAAATTACTCGAGATCTCAATCTTGTCCGCATACAGAGATTTTTCGATTCCGTCGTCGAGCTCAACAAAGCTTATCATCAACCAACTTCGCCCTCAATCTTGCTTAAAACAAGGGGGCCGGAGGTGGAAATTTTCAAACGGGAATGACCCGAGAGCTACGCTTATTTCAACCAAGCCCGCAACGACCTTGCTTAAAACAAGGGGGCCGCACATCGGATTTTTCGATTCAATCATCGACCTCAAACGAAACATGTAAGACTTTTAGCTCAATTATTTTTAGCAAGTTCGATGTTTTAATTTCCTCGACCTTGCCCTCGCCAAAAACAAGGGGGCCACATACATATATATACACATATATGATACGTCGGACTCAAATAGCGGACTCGAAAAAGATGAAATATTTCGAGCAAAAATAAAGTAAACATTTTATTACAAGCTCCGTATCAGCGAGCTCATTTTATTACAAGCTCCATATCAGCGAGCTCATTTTATTACAAGCTCCATATTAGCGAGCTCATTTTATTACAAGCTCCATATCAGCGAGTTCATTTTATTACGAGCTCTGTTACAAGCTCGCCATCAATATGGGATTTCTCTTCATCAACAATAAGTCTGTCCGCTTAATCGCGCGGCACAAACAGGTAACTGACCCAAAGTCGCTTTGAGGCCGCTTGCTTTCAAAGCACGGTCCTTAGTGGACGTCGCATCAGACGACAAGGTCGCAAACTGGCCCAAAGTCGCTTTGAGGCCGCTTGCTTTCAAAGCACGGTCCTTAGTGGACGTCGCATCGACGACAAGGTCGCAAGCGGCCCAAAGTCGCTTTGAGGCCGCTTGCTTTCAAAGCACGGTCCTTAGTGGACGTCGCATCGACGACAAGGTCGCAAGCCGGCCCAAAGTCGCTTTGAGGCCGCTTGCTTTCAAAGCACGGTCCTTAGTGGACGTCGCATCAGACGACAAGGTCGCAAACAGACCCAAAGTCGCTTTGAGGCCGCTCGCTTGAATAGCACGGTCCTAAGTGAACGGTCGCTTCATATGCCAATTTTATAAGTCCGACCTCTAGCTCGGCATCATATTCGGAACTCGCCCTCGAGCGAGCATTTTATAAGTCCGACCTCTAGCTCGGCATCATATTCGGAACTCGCCCTCGAGCGAGCATTTTATAAGTCCGACCTCTAGCTCGGCATGATATTCGGAACTCGCCCTCGAGCGAGCATTTTATAAGTCCGACCTCTAGCTCGGCATCATATTCGGAACTCGCCCTCGAGCGAGCATTTTATAAGTCCGACCTCTAGCTCGGCATGATATTCGGAACTCGCCCTCGAGCGAGCATTTTATAAGTCCGACCTCTAGCTCGGCATGATATTCGGAACTCGCCCTCGAGCGAGCATTTTATAAGTCCGACCTCTAGCTCGGCATGATATTCGGAACTCGCCCTCGAGCGAGCATTTTATAAGTCCGACCTCTAGCTCGGCATCATATTCTGGAGCTCGTCTTCAAGCGAGCCCTCTACAAGACTAAAAGCTCTCAAGCCACCAAAGTCTAAATCGATTCACGATTCAAAAACCACAATCAAAATCAATTCGTGGCACAAGCCACAAGAAGGCTAAATTAATCAACTACATGCAAACAACGAAAAGACCTACTCTGAGCAAGGCACTGAGGCAAAGCTAACAGGCGATCCGCCACAACAGCGAGCCATCACAGTATTTCAAGTCAACAGATCCGCAATCAGACTATTACTCCCCGCCTAACATTTCAAGAAAATGATTAAGGCACGGAGTTGGGGGCCATTGATATGCCTAAATTGTACTTCGGTTCACGGATCCTTATCCGGATCTGACCAGCCACCGACATTAGTGGATGAGGCCACCGGCCATTACAGCCCGCAAGCTCGCAAGCCTAATTAAAGCCGCGAGCCTTCAGATCAGCTACAAGCCCTCAACCTTATGCGACGACAAAAGAGATTAGGGGGCCGGCACGCGATATCATTCTATAAACGGGTCCGCCAGCGACCTCGATCATAACATTTAGAGGAAGAACTACCTCAAGTTCGGAAAAACAATGATATAAAGAGGCAGAAGAGAGCAAGAGTAGGACAGGATGATGAAACGGGCGACCTCTGCGACCCCGGTGAAGGAGCCGCCCATTTTCCTTCCACTTGCATCCTAGATATTTGTCTTGCTTAGCACTTAAGTCACACTTAGATAGCTAAACTTAGTGACTAAGTTTACTCCACCTATAAATATTGGAGCAATGTAACACTTTTACCCCCGGGCAAAATGATATAAAACAGATGGCAAAGCCAAATTGCCCCCTCCTCGTCTCTTATAAAACACCACCGCCGGAATCCATGGCCGCCACCGAGCGTCATCGGAAAACACCACTTTTATACACTTTTATAGCCAGATATCCACAATACAAACACCGCAAGGACACCCGTCACGATTTAAGCATCATCACCCCCTTAACGTTACAACACAACAGAACACAACACAAAACAACGATGTTCCAAAAAACAAAAAGAGATGATAAGACATTTCGCGTGTATATATATGTGTATATATGTGTATATATATGTACATATATATGTAGATATATATCTATGTATACATATGTGTCTATATATGTGTATATATATGTACATATATATGTAGATATATATCTATGTATGTGCGTGTATATATATGTATATATATATATATACACATTAATTTAGATATATGTGTATATATGTGTGTATATCTAAATGTGTATATATATAGAGTAAATAAATACATATCATGTTTACCATTTTTTGGAAACAATCTTTTTTAAGTTGATAATGATTTAGTTGATACTGACTTGAATCGTTTTTTGTTTTGTTTTAAACAGATAATCGCAACACTATGATTGTTGTCTCGTTCAACGGAGAATTTACGTATGATCCTATCTATAACCGGTGGAATCATGTAAATGGATCGATGTTCTCATTATTTGTCCCAAAGAAAATAGGATTGAATGCGTTATTGGATAAAGTGCATTTGAGGCTTGGTATTGATCGGTCTGATTCAAAGCTCAACCTAAAAGCTTTGTTTACTTACGGTAGTGTGGGAAATATACCACCTGTAGTTGACAATACGATGACAACTACACAACACGATGACGCTTAAATAATAAAATCACCATACATACACCAATCATACATGTCATTTTCCGTAATGAAATCATACAGCAATATTAACATACATACACCATACATACACCAATCATACACCAAAAATTCCAAAATTAACATACAGCAAAACAATGTTTCTACAAATTAGTTTACAACTCTACTATTTGATTAAAAAGTTGGACACAAACTTTTTTTTGGAACAACGGCATGTTCTTATGTTGGAGACGCGAAAAATCTTCCTTATGCAACAAATGCTCAATGAATTTTACCGTGTATAACCCACAATCACCCCTGTATAAAATGGATAGTGTCAGAATAGTGTAGATTGTATAATGTGATAAATAGTTAGAAGTTTATAACACTTACGGAATTGGCATTTGTGGTACGTCTTTAGGTTCTACTATTTTCACTTCCAAAGGAGGCTTCGCCGGATCAACCATTTTTGGGAGTTGACATAATTGTGCATCGGTCTCGAACACTTTCCTAATCGAAACTCCCCACCTATTGATGCTGGCTTCTACATCAGGCTTGTACTTTTTCCCCGACAGACAATCAAACAACATAACCTTCCATTGGGGAATAGACACTTGCACGGCTGCCCAGTGAGATGTACTAATGGCCCAGGGAGTGTATATCATAGTGTTTTCATCCCACTTCTGAAGGTACTTAGTCACAAACACTGGAATTTCAGTATTTGTGAGTGCATCAACTGATCCGCAATAATAACCAAAATCTGAGTACGCAATGGCTGAATGTGGTGTGAAGCATGCTGGATATGATTCCATTTGGCGCTCTACCAAGTCCAGATACGCATCCACATGCTGTACGTATTCAAAATTGAAGTTAGAGATAATGAAATAAGAAATATGCAAGTGAAGTCAAAAGAATATACCTCTGCCTCCAACTCCATAAGTGGACTACGGAGACGTGTCCACCAAGCCTTGCGAAACGGTAGAGTCAGGCGCCAACCAGCTGACCACCCGGCGGGAATTTCAATTGGGGGCGGATCTGCTTGATTGAACCATATGTGGAACTTGCTTTCAAGCTCGTCCAGAAACTTTTTTAGCGGTGTCCACCTCACAACGGTATCTCCGGGAAAACTGACTATGTGCGACCCATCAGTTAAATAACGTGGACGGGTCACAGTCTGACGTGAATCTTCTATCAGAAGCATCATCCGCTTTTCGTTTACCCAATTGTTCCTCACTTGGACCCCCAGCTACACAAAATTCAATAAATGATCAACTTATATACTTTTTCACATTATAATTTGAAGAGAGTTTGAGAAAGTAATAATACTTGAGTAAACTCCAACTTATTTATTCATGTTGAAAGAATGAGTATAAATAGGTACAAGAGAGGATCCTTACAAGAGAGGATCCTAGCTAGTAAAGTAAAAGTAACTAGAGCCGGCTACAATAAATGCTAGAGTCGGCTATGTCTATGCTATTACATAATAGGACAAAGGATAGTTACTTTATGACTATTAGGACATATTAATTGTTTATTCAATGCAATTAATATGTCTCATGATACAAAGTAACACGTTATAATGTAACATGTTATGAGTATAATAATAATGTAATATTAACCATAGTATTTCCACACCCCCCTCAAACTGGGTTGTATATGTTTATACAGCCAAGTTTGCTACTCAGTCTGCTGAACATAAGTGGTGGTATGGCCTTGGTGAGAATATCAGCATTCTGATCTGCTGAGGGAACATACTGGAGTTGAATAATCTTGGCATCAATCTTCTCCTTTAGGAAGTGTCTGTCAATGTCCACATGTTTGGTTTTATCATGATGGATGGATCCTCTCGCCATGCATAAGGGGTTTGAATTATTGTCACGAAAGAGAGTGTGATAGGTTGTTGAAGAGGTTGCTTTGAAGTTCGGTGAGTACCCTTTTTAGCCACAGAGCTTCACAAATGCCAAGTACAAGTGCCCGAGTTCGGCTTCGGATCGCTTCTTGACACGGTAGGGTCATTTCTTGCTCCTCCAAGTAACTAGGTTTCCCCATACATATGAGCAATAGCCTGTGGTAGATCTTCTCGTCAATGTGACATCCACCCCAATCGGCATCGGTGTAGACCTTGATTGATCTATCGGGAGACTTGGTGAAATGTAAGCCCTGGCCGAGTGGACTTCGGGTACCTCGGTATCCCGTTCACGCATCCCAATGTTGCTCGGTAGGGCAATGCATGAACCGGCTAACCAAACGACGCCATATGCAATATCGGGTCTTGTATGGGACGGATAAATGAGTTTCCCTACAAGTCTTTGATATTGATCCTTTCGACGAAGAATGTCACCATGCGACGCGGGTATTACGGGGTCTACTCTGGGATACGAAAGCAGGTTTGCATCCCAAGCATGCCGGTTTCCTTCAAGGGTCCAAGCACATACTTCCTCTCGTGAAACGTATATACCCCGGCGTTCCTAGCTATTTCCATACCAAGAAAGTACTTGAGGTAGCCCAAATCTTTAACTTGAAATACTTTTGCCGGCGGGGTCTTCAAGTGTTGGATCTCGACGGGGTCATCACCGGTAAGGATGATATCATCCACATAGACAATAAGAATGGACCTTTTCTCGGTTTGTTGTTTTGATAAACATTGTGTGATCCGAGTTGCATTGATGGTATCCGGCGGCTTTAACCACGGTAGTGAGTTTGCCAAACCAGGCTCTGGGGACTGCTTTAGGCCATATAGAGATTTCCTCAATTTGCAAACTTTCCCTTGAGTGTGAGTATTGGAAAAACCGGGAGGCACATTCATGTAGACTTCCTCGCAAGGTCACCATTTAGGAAAGCATTCTTGATATCCAATTGGTGTAGAGGCCGATCAAGTTGGACGACAATTGAGATCGGTACTCGACGGTGTTTAGTTTTGCCACGGTGCAAAGGTTTCCTTGTAGTCAAGGCCATATGTTTGAGTGAATCCCCTTGCAACCGCCCTAGCTTTGTATTTGTCAATAGTACCATCGGCATTGTACTTGATAGTGAACGACCATTTGCGGTGGATCGTCTTCTTTCCATGTGGGAGAGAGGTGAGATCCCAAGTATGGTTGTCAAGGAGAGCGATCATTTCGGTTTTGACGTACCGCCTTCCACTTATCATGTTGGAGAGCTTCCCGTATATTCTTAGGAATAGAGTGAGAATCCAAGTCCCGTGTAAACATGGAAAAAACAGTGATAACCGATCATAGGATAGATAATTATGAATAGAGTGGTCGGTAGTGCAAGATCTCTTTCCCTTCCCGATAGCAATAGGTCTGTCATCAACGTCGGCGGTGCCGAGAGTCGGTGGGGTGCCGAGGTTCGGTCCGCTGTGACTCGCAGGTTGCCGAGTGTCGGTAGGCTCGGTTCGGCGAGCTGCGGGTCGGTAGACTCGGTTCGGGGAGGTTGCTTGAGGATCGCAGGATGCCGAGAGTCAGTGGGGTGCTGAGGTTCAAGAGTTTGCTGAGGGAAAGGATTTAGTTCAAGTTCAATCAGGTTTCCATCAGTGACTGCCTCAGTGGACTTGCTGTAGTAAGGAGTCCTTTCAAAGAATTTTACATCCATAGAATTGTAAAATCTCTTTTCAGAAGGAGAGTAACACTTGTAACCTTTCTTGTCCTTTGCATATCCTAGGAAAATGCACTTGTGAGCTTTGGGATCAAGTTTGCTTCTGTGTTGGGCATGGATATAAACAAATGCAGTACAACCAAAGATTTTTGGTGGTAATTGGGAGATAAGATGAGGGCATGAGTGTGTGGTCAGGAGGGTTTGGATAGGAGTTTTGAAGCCTAACACTCTGCTGGGAAGTCTGTTGATTAAGTAAGTGGCAGTTAATATAGCTTCACCCCACATATACTTTGGGACATGGGTAGTGAACATGATTGATCTAGCCATCTCCAGTAGGTGCCTGTTCTTTCTCTCAGCAACCCCATTTTGTTGAGGTGTTTCCACACAACTGCTGATATGGACAATCCCCTTATTCATCAAGAAATTACTGAGGTTAGACTCATAGTATTCAAGAGCATTATCAGTCTTTAAAATCTTGATCTTAGTGTCAAATTGAGTAGAGATCATGTTGTAGAATTCTGAAATACCGGTCCAACTTCGATTTATCCTTCATTAAAAACGACCATGTGTTCCCGGTATGATCATCAATGAAAGTGACAAACCACCTTTTTCTGTTATACTTTTTACCCTTGAAGGTCCCCATACATCACTATGAATTAAAGTGAAAGGTGTGGAAGGCAAATGAGGTAGTTTGGCATACACAGATTTGGTAAGTTTGGCAAATTGACAAATATCACATTGAAGATCATTGACATTACATCCTTTAAATAATTCGGAATTACGGACTTCAAATAACCAAAACTTGGATGTCCTAGTCTATAATGCCATAACATGATATTATCTAAGGTTTGAGTGCGAGTGCCGAGGCGGATTCGGTCTTCGGTCTTCGTCTTCGGCGGGGGTCGACCACATACAATCCTAAGCGGGGTTTAGCCCTCCCAATCACTTCCCGTGAAGAAGGGTCCCGGAAAGTGCACTTGATTCTTATTAAAAACAAGAGTCAATTTAAATCTTTTGCAAGTCTACCGACGGATATGAGATTGCGGTCTAATTTTGGAACAAATAGGACATCCTTTAGACATATCTTATTAGTGAGTTTAACATTTCCAAAACCTTTTGCACGAGAAATGGATCCATCGCCAGCCTTAACATTGTGAATTTGTTGACATGGCATAAGGTGAGTTATGAGGTTTTTATTACCGGTCATATGGGAGGAGGCCCCGAATCAACAATCCATGTTTCATTACTAATAGAAGAGTAGAATTTACCCGCACTAGCTTTGAGTAGCCGTGTCGGTAGAGGTACTACCTTCTTTTTGTTGAGTGAGGAAAGCTTTGAAAGCGACAAACCGAGCATTCAACTTGTTGTCATTCTCCTCTTCATGGACATGCCCTCGCCCGACTTTCCCCGGTAGGTTTGAGAGATTTAGGCATGCCATGTAGCTTCCGGCAAGTGTCCTTGGTGTGATTTGTGCGTTTGCGGTGCTCACGAACAACTTTCCGGTTCTATCGCAGGCTTCCCGACGGTCTCGGTAACCTCGGCGGGCTTCCTGATGGTCAGCAGGGTAGCACTCTCAGCAGGGTTGTCAGTAGGGGAGTTCAGCAGCATCATTTTCCTCATGCTTTCCTCATGTTTGACTTCAGCAAACATGGATTTGAGATTGGGGAGAGGTTTTGTGGCAAGGATTCTTCCTCTAACATCATCAAGGGCGGGATTCGGTCCGGTAAGAAACTTGAATACTCTCTTTTTCTCAATAATGTCCTTATAAAGGCGGCATCCTTGACATCATTCCGGGGGTGAGTTTCCGGCATATCTAGGTGTTGCCATGCCCTGACAAAGTTGATTGAAGTATTGAGTTACGTACATATCTCCTTGCCTCTGCAGCTTTTGGATCCGAGCTTCAAGTTCATACACTTCGATGTATTGTCTTTCTTGGAGTAAAGATCCCCGGCATTATCCCGATTTCCTTTGCGGTATCATACATCATAAAGTTCTCACTAATCTCTTTTGTCATTGATCTTGTGAGAATGGTCATGACTTGATTATTAGCAGTATCCCATGATTCAAATCCTGGGTCATCTTCAAGTAGGGGCAGGTTTAGAGCCGGACAGGTATCCCATCTTACCTTGTCCGGAGATGTACATTTTCATAGATCTTGACCATAGCAAATAGTTGTTGCCATCAAGTCTATGATTAGTATAAGATGAAGATTCAGTGACCCCAGTCTGCTGAGGCAGCTGGGACTCAACTGAAGGTGAGGAAGCTTCAGATAGTGAAGACATTCTTGATTCAGCAGGGTTGCTGAGAGTTTGCAGCGGATTTCAGGAGTTTAAGTCTCCGATACCATGAAGAGAGTTTGAGAAAGTAATAATACTTGAGTAAACTCCAACTTATTTATTCATGTTGAAAGAATGAGTATAAATAGGTACAAGAGAGGATCCTTACAAGAGAGGATCCTAGCTAGTAAAGTAAAAGTAACTAGAGCCGGCTACAATAAATGCTAGAGTCGGCTATGTCTATGCTATTACATAATAGGACAAAGGATAGTTACTTTATGACTATTAGGACATATTAATTGTTTATTCAATGCAATTAATATGTCTCATGATACAAAGTAACACGTTATAATGTAACATGTTATGAGTATAATAATAATGTAATATTAACCATAGTATTTCCACATAATTTAAATAACTTACTATAGTTTTGAAATTTAAATTCAAATTACTTACTATACTGAAGCGTAGACGATGCCTGGTCGGTGGTCGTAGCTGAGCCTCCTGTCGTAGCCTCGTGAGAAGCAGAGGGTGTAGCCTCGTGAGGAGTAGGAGAGGCTGTAGCCTCGTGAGGAGTAGAGGCTGTAGTCTCGTGAGGAAGAGGAGAGGCCGTAGCATCGCCAGTCTCTGCATCCATATAAGGATCGTCCACCAATAAATCGTCTACGAAATCCTCCCCATGCACTCCTTGAGGAGGAAGAGCAGAGGGTGTAGCCTCGTGAGGAGTAGGAGAGGTTGTAGCCTCGTGAAGAGCAGAGGCTGTAGTCTCGTGAGGATGAGGAGAGGCCGTAGCATCGCCAGTCTCTGCATCCATATAAGGATCGTCCACCAATAAATCGTCTACGAAATCCTCCCCATGCACTCCCTCTTCAACGGGCTGGGAAACTCCAGCAAGAATCTTATCAAACCCGAACGTCAACGTCTGGTCGTCAGTAGCCTGATCATCATGCTGACCATGTGTAGCCCGGTAGGTATCACGTGGAGGAGATGGAGGAGGTGGAGGAGGTGGAGGAGACGGTTGCCGATGAGGGGTAGTCTGAAAGATATGTGTCTCAGTTAGTATCATAATACATAGAACTAAATTTATCACATACAAATTTTGACAATGATATAATTTTTTACCTGTGGAGAAGATGGAGGAGGTGGAGGAGATGGATGCCGATGAGAGGTAGTCTGAAAAAAATGTGGCCCAGTTAGTATCATAATACAAACAAATAAATTTATCGCATAAAAAATTTGACAATGATATAATTTTTTACCTGATCTCTGGATAACAACGTTTGCAGCATCCCCTTGAGTTCAAGAAGTATCGCCCCATGCTCATTCTGACGCTGAGCCATCTGGCGAATTTCCTCCCGAAGCTCATTCAACCCACTATCAATCCTTCTCCTCACAGCTCTATAAAGGCCGGCGGCTTCATCCTCTTCATCGATTGGTCATCTTCCGCCTCTAGCATCTGAACGTAGGAAGTGTGCGGCACACGCCGTGAAGTGGAGGCATGTGAATGAGAGGGATCAGAAGTAGGAGGTCGTGAAGTAGGGGGTGACTGTTGTGTAGCATGGGCGGTGCCGTGTAGCGCGGTCGTGACTGCTGTGTAGTGGATGCATGTCTAGGGAGTGGACGTGCAATAAGTGCAGGGCGATTGATCACACGTGGCGGCTCGTTAATCTCGGCATCCAGAATGCCCCTACCTAGCATCAACTGCCTATCAACTTCCCTTGCATTCAGATACCCTATCACACGACTCTGCGAACAATGTATATTTCATTACAATTAAGAATAACAAAATGTTTACCAAATCCGGATATAATTAAAAGACAATAACAATGTTTATTAAGCTTATTACCTTATTTGCCTTCGCCGCTAATCCTTTCCACTGCGGAGGGGTAGTTTTGCAACTCCATCTCATCATCCGAGGAGCTGCATCAGGAGCTATGAGGGTGGCCGCAACAGTCGGAACAGCAATGTCGGGGAGGGTCTCGTAAGCCCAAAATTGTAACGCATGTATAACCCCCTGTACGGTCACCCTGCCCTCTGAACTTTCCTTGTATGTGTTCATCAAATGACATATCTTTCTAAAAGTCTGGTCCCACAAATAAGTGCCCCATGGATAGTCGTTTATGCTTTCTACATTCTCCACCAAATAAAAAGCGAACGGGGTACCCTATCGGTCTCATCGTGACCCATCATTATCCCGTTAATTAGGCGTACTAAACCTACACATTGGAGAACTTCAGGATGCTCCTGCTCATCCAATAACCACTTCTCAATATCCGGTATGGTTATCGGTTTATTGTTAGGAAAATGGATGTGGCCGTATGTCCCCGCTTCAAAACACCTTGAATAAGGTTGGGGATCTTCTCGGGAGATCACCAAACGGTAAACCGGTGATCATATATATATATATATATATATATGTGTGTGTGTGTGTGTGTGTGTGTGTGTGTGTGTGTGTGTGTGTGTATAAGTATATATATACATATAGATATATGTGTATATATATATACTTATATATGTATTTATTTACTCCAATATGTATATATGTAGATATATATCTATGTATGTGTGTATATATATGTATATATATATACACACATATAGATATACTATATATATATATATATATATATATATATATATATATATATATATATGTGTGTGTGTGTGTGTGTGTGTGTATAAGTATATATATATACACATATAGATATATGTGTATATATATGTACTTATATATGTATTTATTTACTCCAATATGTATATGTGTAGATATATATCTATGTATGTGTGTGTATATATATGTATATATATACACATTTAGATATATACACATATATCTATATGTGTATATACACATTTATTTACTCCATATACATATATATACACATATATCTATATGTGCATGTATATATATACATATATATATATGTATATGGAGTAAATATATGTACTCCATATATTTATATGTGCATGTATATATATACATATACATATATATATACACATATATATATATATATATATATATATGTATATGGAGTAAATAAATGTGTATATACACATATATATATATGTGTATATATCTAAATGTGTATATATATACATATATATACACACACATACATAGATATATATCTACATATATATGTACATATATATACACATATATAGACACATATATAGACACATATGTATACATATATATACACATATATATATATATACATATATATACACGCGAAATGTCTTATCATCTCTTTTTGTTTTTTGGAACATCGTTGTTTTGTGTTGTGTTCTGTTGTTTGTAACGTTAGAGGGGTAAGAGAAGAAGATAATATGGTTTTTACCATGTCATAGAATACTTGATGATGACGAGGGAGAACAGAGGCCGTACGGAGCTGGCGGAACAGACCTTATATTTTCAATCTAAAGGGTGCCTCACTTCCGGTTGAGGATTACCAGGCTGCTGGGGACAGGAAAAGATGCTCTGTTGAGCAGACCTAATGAAATTTTCTACGAGCTACCTACCAGGAGCCTCAATACAAAGCCTGGAGCTTAGGCATGACACAGCGGATCAGAAGGAATCGAAAACACCCTAGGGAAAGCATGCAATTCTAAGAACCTCATCGGCCGAGGCGTACCATGGAATTCAGTCCGAGATATTGATTTTTGGATTTTCAAACAACAGTAGTTTGTCGTTTGGTTCAATTTTTTAATTAACAAACATGTTAGCCATAATTTCAAGGGCATTTTTATTGTTCCCCATGTTAGCCATACTTTCAAGGGCATAATTAGGTCATTAGCAATACTACTATCGTACTACCTTAGAATGAAAGCAAACATAAATCACAATCAAATAACATATACATTATCAATCCCAATGTAACACCATACACATGCTTCCATTTCCCATTTTTCTATCAAATTCAATATCATAAATTACACTACATTATCAAATCAAAAATTATAACACTATCATACATATTCTCACATATTAATAATTTTACATTAATTTACTTCTAAAAACCTATCATACATATCATTACAGTTCATTTTAATAGAACTAGCCCCATTAATTCGAATCAAATAACAATATGAAAAACATATACATTAAATTCAATATAAAGTAGAAATCACAGCTTTTCTACGTCCAAACGTAGTGTTTCTACGTCAAAACGTAGACAAATTACGTTCGGACGTAGAAATTCGGATCTCTACGTCCAAACGTAAAAACCTTACGTTCGGACGTAGAGACCCGGATCTCTACGTCCCGAAGCATAAGCCTTACGTTCGGACGTAGAGACTCGCATTTCTCTACGTCCAAACGTATAATACTTCCTTCATACGTCCAAACGTATGAACCTTCATACAAAAAACCCTTCTTAAACCCAGAAAACGACAAATCATACAATCAAAATCAATATAATGATACAAATTATCAAGGACCACCACAAACCACTCTACAATAAATATTCGGAAATAACAAGCACATACTAAAGTGAAATTAATATGATATACTATAAAAGAATATTAGGGAAAATACATACCCTTTCGCTTTCAATCGCCATTGCACTTGAGAGATTGTGAAATTGGACTTGAACAAGCACTATCAGAATTTCTTGCAAAAATCGCCAATCGCCACTCAGAATTTGAAATAGGATAGAAAAAAAGAAGATAAAAGGGAAGGACAAGTATGTGAACCGTCTAAACGTAATGAACTCTACGTTTAAACGTAGGTTTATTACGTTTAAACGTAGAGTTCATTACGTTTAGACGTAGCTAAATTGCAAAATATCTCCTTTGGATTTCTCTACGTTTAAACGTAGACACCCTACGTTTAAACGTAGAGAAAGATCTTTTGCACCCGGTTATGTTATTTACATTTCCTGACGTTTAAACGTAGATATCCCTACGTTTAAACGTAAGGATCTCTACGTTTACCATATTTTTCATGTCAGAAAAGGCACAACCTGATTTTCAAGTGTCAGGTCTGACACGACCTGATTTTCCAATTTCTGTGTTATCACTGGTTCACTATCAGACGTGGGGTCTACCCACGTTTGTAAACGGTTATGTCCTTATAGACTATATTTTTGGCGCATTTTGGTTGTTCGTCCGTAAGTCGTTCGCTCGTAATGCGCTCTAGTCCCACTACTATTATTATCTAACTGTGAGATGGGTCTGGCCCGATTGTAAATAATCCGATCCAGTGGACCCATATATCATCATATTGTTTTATGAGAAAGATTTATAGTATTTTAGAAACCATTAAAAAATCAAAAAACCATATATTACGGGACGGAGAAAATACTAATGTTTATGAACAACGTTATGCCCTTTGCCCCCTTTTCTTGAATAAAAAATGGATCAGGGGAAAATGCCAAAACATAATTTTTATGGGGCAAACCGTCGGTGTACTATATCTGAGGGGAGCAAGTTGCAATTAATCCCCGAGCATACCCATTAAAAAAAAACAAGAGAATTTTTTTTTTTTTTATTTATTTAGGAAACAACACTTTATTAATTAATATCCGCCAAACAAGCGGTCAAAACGTCGTCAGAGGGCGAGGAACCCCAAGATGTCCTAGAAATAACTGTCAAAGCATGTGTTTATTTATTTTATATTATTCTTGTTGTCCTCACAGATTTAAGTAAAGAATTCTGATTCTTACTTTCTATCAACATCTGCATTACTAACATTTATTATCAGATTCCTCTGAGTCTCCCAACCCCACTTGGAAATTTCCTTTGGTTTGATCTTGTTTGGGGAGTCTAAAGTTGTCTACTTTTTTTTTTTCTTCCAGCCAATTGGGGTTGTTGAGGTTTTGCTTTAAGGGCATCTCCAACCCACTCCCAAGCCCGGTACAATTTCACCTTTTTGGTGTAAATGATACTTTCTGGGTTCTTTGAGGTGGCGCTGCAGGAAGTGAAATTCTGAAAAGTAGAGTGTAAAAATGGAGGAGAAATCGATGAGCAGTGTTGTTAGTGAGGGGATGAATCAATCAGTTCAGCATGATGTTGTAGTTGATAAAGATGATGAAGATAATCAGATTTTGGAGCTGCATTCGTACAATCAAGTTAAGATCTCTTCATCTCACTATTTGTCTCGTAGTTTATGTGCATAATTTCTAGTGTTTTTCTGTAGCCAGATGAATAGGAAACTGTACAGTACAGGTACAGGATACAAAATTTTCTTTTAGCTGATGCGGTTTGTTATTTTTGTTTATTAACATTATCAAAATTTTGCTGTAATAGCTTAATCGTTTATTTCCAGTTTTAATTCATCTGGTGCCTGCCCTGGAGAGTATTTTCTCTTTCTTTCTTGGATATGTGATCAAGAAAAAGGCTGAAAGTTTCAATATCACTTTCTGTTGAGATGTATGGAAGATGCACCATATTGACAATCGACTTTCTCATGGTTGAATCTCAGCGCTAGAATCGACTTTTCTGGGGTCAATTTGGCACAATCGATCGACTGCGTGGAAGTCGATTCTAGAGTCGAGGATCTACTTTCCGTTGGTTGATTGTTTCCTTCGTGCCACTAAAGGTGCCCTAAATATCGTTACCAAATATATGAGATTGAAAGCTTTATGGTATTGTGTGTTTGCTTGTAACAGTTATCCTTTAAGAATAAAGCCAAATTTGCAGTAGTTTCTATTGTTTTAATAGTTGGTTGGTATATAAGCTAATGTTACTTGAAGGGACACCTATGCGGGTCATAAGTACTGTAAGTTTTTGCAGAACTGTAAAAGAGACTCATGGCCAAATTATAGCAGCTCAGGGATAGATAATGTCTTAATTCCTTGTCTTAATCCTATGTTGTCCTAAATATACTTTGACCGAAACTGCTGGTGTCCACTTTGGTTTTTGTTTTGGAGATCATCAGTGGTTTAGCATTGTAGTCCGTAAACTTGCGTATTACTGTTAGCTGAGCATCGAGTAAGTGAATATCTTAGAGTTTAGTGACTTCTAGTTCTTTGGCAAAAAGAAGAGCTCATCAGAAGGAGAATGAAGTTACTATTAGAGGCAGATGCAATGTTGAAGCATGGGGGGCACTTGCGCCTGATGGATTTTTGGTATTTTTTTAATACATTTAAACGATGTAGTTTTGTTATTTAAAATAATATACCCTTCATGCCCCTGGTGCCTGGTTCAATTTTCTTTCGCGCTCCTAGTCCCTCCGGTTTATGGGTCTGCCACTGGTTACTCTTTGCAGTTACCTGTAGTTTTTACTTACATGTTTGTGTGCATGATTCTAGTTCTGGTGGATTAGTTCGTATTTTTTGGCAGCCTTTTAAATGTCTTTGAGCCGTAAGTTTTCTTGAATCTTGACTTGATCATTCTTGTTATCAGAAAGAAGGACAAGAATCAACCTTACTGCCTCATCCAAGGCGTCCGAGTTTATCTTCTTTGCAAGTTCCTGTAAGGTCTGTGGAGAATGCAATGTCAGGCTTCACAAACTCTGATACTTCTAGCCCCAGTTCTACAAGAACTGGTTTACCGCCCAGACCAAGTTCTGCCAAATTTGTGTCATCAATGAAAAATTTGCTTCCCCAAAAGAGCGGCAGATTCAAAAAATCCCTCCATGATGGTGGTGAAAAAGCAGTTCTCATATTGCCGGAGACTGTACTCTCCAGTGAACCTAAAGATAGGCCGACAGCTTCAAGGTCGTTTTCTCTCAACAAAATTCTGTTCCCTCAATCGCAGACGTCTGCTAATTCACTGCCTGTGACTCCATCTGTGAATTCGGATCAAATAGGTGTGGAGGAAATTGAACTAAATGGCCGTTCTGAATTGCCTGTAAGTCTCCCTTATTGAATCAGTGGTATGACACGTTAGGGGTGTGTCAAGTAAATAAGTGGTAAATTGTACTAGGAAAAAGCTTAAGCTTTTAACTGAGATAATAGTTTATCAACTGAGTTTATCTCTTTCAGAAGCAAGGAGTTGAGCGGAAAATGAATCGGTCCTTCTCAGTTCCTGTTAAGATTAAAGCTCGAAGCTTAAGGCGGACAGATTCAACAGGAGGTTTGATTCGTGTGGTATCAGTTGGCTCTCAACCCAAAACAAGCAACAATGCCTCAGTAGATTCTCCAGCAATTGAAACAGGTACATAAGACTACCTAATCCAATTATGTTGTTTTTAGAAATGGAGGACTATTTTTATTTTCATGATTAAGTTATTCAAATCTCCCATTGCTTTTAAATATTTTTAAAGTAAAATCTCGTAGCATACTATGATTTCATTTTGATTGATAAACTTATTTGCTCTTCATTAAAATAGCTTGTTCATACCTCGTTTCAATGAAATTGAGCTCAAGAAGAATACTTTGTTGATGTAACTTGATAGTAAATTGGTGTATTTCTATCTTTGTTATCTGCTCTCGATTAGAATGAATTGAGGATCGCGTAAATGCATTCCAAGAATCAATAACACATGTTTTGGGGAAATTCTACTGCAGAGACTCTCTAGTGAGGAGTTCACTTGCTCCAATCACATTACGACATGTGTTAGGTTTAGGTTTAAAAAGAGTGAAACTCATGTTGTCTTCTAAATGCACAAAGTGATAACTCCTTAATAGGGAGTCTCTGCAGTAGAATTTCTTCCCCGTGTTATGTGGTAATTCTCTTCCTTCTTTACTCTTGTACGTATTTCTATTGGTTTATTCACTCAGTTTTCTTTATTTTTGCTTGTCAAAAGCTTTGGGAGATGCCGGAGAAGATATTCCCGAGGAAGAGGCTGTCTGTAGAATTTGTTTTGTAGAACTTGGAGAAGGGGGCGAGACGCTTAAGATGGAGTGCAGTTGCAAAGGGGAGCTTGCACTTGCTCATAAAGAATGTGCGGTGAAGTGGTTCAGCATTAAAGGCAACAGGACCTGTGATGTCTGCAAGCAGGAAGTCCAAAATCTTCCGGTAACACTATTGAAAATTCCAAATCCTACGTCTAATACAAGACGGCAACCAGCTACAGTGCAGCAGAATGACGTGGCTCGTTACAGGCATGTTTTTTTCATATAGTTCATACGCGCATATTCAATCCCTAATGATACAGCCACTACATATGCATTTTTCCTTCTTAGATATGATACAAAATGCATATTTGGATACTTATTGCAATCCACAGAAAAGATATTAGCAAGAAAATTAAGCTGGTTATTCTAACTGAAAAGAGGCTTTCAAACTTTAGAAACCTTAATAGAGACCCATATTTTGAAATGAAGAATTTCAGACGTTTGCATGTACCTAGCGTTTGAAAGAAACTTGACCCCATTATTTCATATCATGTAATTGATAATAAGAATAATACTATTCAAGCTATGCTACCACATGGTAGAGTCAACTATTTGAATTGCTGGTTGCCACTGCGTCCTATCATGTACCATATTCTCTATTATGCCCAAGTACATAGATGTTTCCCTTCCATTGGATGTCATCATTCAGATTGTAATGGCATTTAGGAAATCATCAATGCCAGACGCAAAACGCTACCATCTTCTCTCATCTTTCGCTTGCAACTCTGCCAATGATATGCACTCCTTTTTAGTTTGTCTTGAATGTTAAAAAGACTCATTTGGCCTTCCCTGCATTTTGAGGAACATAGCCCTATTACTCTAAAGGCAGCTGTGAGGAGATAGACAAGATGAACCTCAGAGTGTAAGCCTACGAGACACATTAAGTATCCTTCATTTGTGTTGGTAATAAGGCAGCTAGCTTCCAAAAATCATCAATGTGTAGCCCAGTATGGTTTACATATTGCTGAGAATGAGATCAACCTTGAAATATTCAGTTTTCAGCTTGTATCATGGTTAAGACAAACTTACGTGCCATAATGGTATGTTTACTGCCAATTGATTTTTTCTCTTCCTCCTTTTTTTTTTGTGATTCACAGGGTCTGGCAAGATGTTCCTATCCTTGTCATGGTTAGCATGCTGGCATATTTCTGCTTTCTGGAGCAGCTTCTGGTATTGTTCTTTTACGGAATTCTGGTTGCTGAGTCTCAAAACAATACATGAATCACAGTTAATCTATTTGTGAAAAGCTATCTACGATACGGCTTGCATAGTCAAAAATGCAAGTTTTAAGCTGTATCAGGATAATATGATACACTTATATCCCGTGGATGTATAAAACTCAAATCAAATTGATTAGGAACGCAAAAGAATCAAGTAATTCAATAATGGAAGGCAGCAACATGCTGTTTATATGCATATTGAGTTTTTTACATGCTTTGTGTTGATTTCTGTTATTGAAAAGCATAGAATCAATTTGGTGATGTATTTGAACTTATACTGGCAGGTGTCTGACAAGGGGCCTCGTGCACTTACCATCTCTTTACCATTTGCATGTGTTTTGGGCTTCGTTTCAACGATCATAGCATCGACTATGGGTAAAGCTTTATTGGTTGCTCTAATTTTCACTATGTACCTCTTCCTTTCTTTCGCCTGGCATTTCCTGTAATAAAAAAAAAATAAAAAAACCATGTGGACATGAACTTTAAACATTCCGTTTTCATGGATACAGAGGGATATACGTAAATATTAAAAGTATAGGGACAAAGGTCTACATGATGAAACTGTATAAGGACCAAATCATAAGTTTAAACAATCATACGATAACACAATATATAGTGTGTTCCTTGTTCATTTTTCATTGATTTTCTGGTGGTTTTATTCACTTTTCCAAATGACGTATCCGAGTTATGGATGTGTAAGAAATATTGTCATTTTGATGGGGTGGTCATGTATTCTTACTATGGTTGTTTCTTAAAAGCCGGTATACGATTCTGTATAATGTCTCTCTTTATTCCAGTTTCACACTCCTTTTTTATTTTTCGGCGTCCTCTAATTTCTTTTGTGTGGGTTCAATCAATATGTTTGATGGCAGTGAGCAAAGGTTACATTTGGGCATATTCTTCATTCCAGTTTGCACTTGTCATCCTCTTCGCCCATATATTTTATACAGTGGTAAACTACTACCCTTTTAGTTTTTTCATTTTATTTTTCTTGTTCACCATCCATTTTCATGTGCTATATATATAGATAAGAAACATTATTGGTGCAGCTTAACGTAAACGCGTTGCTGTCAGTGCTGCTATCTTCCTTCACCGGATTCGGTATTGCAATCAGCACAAATTCACTCCTTGTGGAGTACTTAAGATGGAGAATGAGCCGTCGACTGCAGCAGCAGCAGCAGCAGCAACAACATGCTCAACAGGAGCCAAACAATGAGGCGCCACAACACGATCTAAATATCCAGGTTGCTAACCAGCAATTGCAGCAGCATCATGTTTCTGTGCCAATCGGAACTAATGAAGAAGAAGAAGGTATCAGGCTCCCCCAGCTTGAGATTAGAACTGAGAGTGTATGATTGATTAAATGTAAATAGGGAAAGCAACTTGCAGTTCCAATTTTTACTGGCTGTTGCTTTCTTTTTTATCTATGTATTGTACATTTTTGTTGATCTTCTCGTTGACCTTAGCGTTTGTATGTACTAGAAGACCTAGTAGTATGGTGATCTCTCATTAAATACCTAATTACAAGTTTTGCAACTATTGATTTCTGCTGCTACTTAAACCCTAAAGTCTTTGTTTTGTGTTTTCATTTGTTTAACATAAATGATATATTAAGGTAAAAATGCGGTACAAAATTGGATCAGATCTCGGATTGTAACCACTTTCATTTCCGTGTATATGAATTGTGCAAAAGACAACGAATTAGCAAACATTCATTTCATTCCTATAAACATGAAAGATAACAAAAAACTGATAGCGTGCATAACTTATGCGATATTATCAAAAGTTGTTGGCAGTTGGTATTCTTCTTCTGCTGCTGCTGCTGCTGCTGCTGTTGTTGCTGGAAAACTACCACCACAAATTGCTTGAGGAACCTCCTTTAGGAACAACAATCAACGCAAAATGGTTCTGGATTTGGATGTCGTCACTGCTTCAAGCAGCCTGTACATCCATCTGTCTAGCATTCCTGTCACAATAATCACAGTCACATTGCCCTACCCTTCTTTTCTTTATAATGAATACTAGTAATACATGCATATCAACTTTCTGCTAGTCCATTATGCCATATCTTCAACAACAAAAAAAAAACAAAAACAAAAAAAAATTAAGGCTTTTTTGTTGAGGGAAAAAATGCAAACCTGTCACAGCAAATGTCCCACCAAGCACTGCACAAAGACGGGTGATGAAGTGGAGAAAACTACGACGTTCTTCTTTGATAGTCACAGTAATTGGTGACAGATCATACAAAAAGTATACAGCTGACCATAAATAACAAAAAATAAAAGTTAGTGAAGAAAAGGTCAGTCAATCATGAAAGAATAACAACACAAGGATCAAACAAAATTGAGAAACCTGGCCATGTTCTATCAAACTCATGTATGGTTGAAAAGTACTCTGTCACTGAGAATTGATTCGTTGGTAGAACTTCCTTTGATAAATATTTGTACTCGGTAGGAACAACCTATATCCAGGTTAAAGAAATAAGAACATACAATGAAGAGCTAAGAACATACAATGAAGCGCTAATTAAATCTTCATTTATAACATACATATGAATGTATAAATACCTTAATATAGTACTTGAATGTTCCACTGGTCCCATGCAAAGTTCTTACTGTCCCATCGAGTGGGTTATGAATTCCAGGATATTTGGGCCCAAAAGACAAATCGTTAATGATGTGACTGACATTGACATGAGTGGCTGTTCCAAAAATCTGCACATGGAAGATCCTGTGTCAAGATGACCAAATACTCAACTTGAAGTACTACATAAAATGCAAGTATGCCAAACATTTTGCACAAGAAATATCCAACTTAGCATGCAAAAGCCTGACCTAGAAGATCCCTACTTTTGGAAAATCCACAATAATTAATGACGGCGCCAAATATTTTTTATGCCTATTTTCAGTAAAAATGAAATCAGAATCATAACGACCACGAAATGATGCATTAACACTCTCGAGAAACGATTCTTAACAGTAAAGATAAAAAAACTATTAATGATATTCCGCTTCTTTGCATCTATAAGGGAAAGTTAAAGACACCAAGAACTGCAATTCTAGAACCAGGAAAGGGGAGAACACTATAGAAAAGTAAATAGCACAAGCTAAGGCAAACCATCATTGTTTCTGTGTAAGAATTCATTCCATTTTCCAACCATATTCTATTTAGCTATAACAAAATCCCAATTTGTGAAATTCCCATCTCATGAAGCCAGAGAAACTATATGTGTGATCCTCAGAAGGACAGCAAAAAAACTCTAAACTAAACCTCTACCCATTCCCCGGAAGTATAAAGTCAAAAAATATCAAGTTAACCGTGTGTGCATTATGCAGTCTCGCATAAGATATAATCCAGCAAAATCGCATCTGACCATTTGAGCCACATAAATGTTTAAACCATGGACTGAAATGTGGAAGTTCCCAGCAACCCGTTGAACATCTAGGGCACCGTAGACCTGCAACCGAACATGGAGTAGAATACAAGCTTATTCAAAGATGAAACACAATGGGCAAAGAATTGGACATATAAATGAAGCATTGACCCACCAAACATCCTTCTCCATCAGCCAATGCTTGCTTGACCTTCTTAATTGTATCCTGAGCATTTTTATCAAAACCATCAAGCTGAATTTTCTGTTCAGTGTCCTCGTGATCTTCTTTATTGTCATGATTGTGTTCGTGGTTGTGGTTATCTGCATTCAAGCACATTAATTGTCTCTAAAAAATGCCGACATAAACAGCTCACAAACATGACCCCCTTCTCTCTCCCCCCCCCCCCCCCCCACCACCCAAAAAAAAAACTCAACAATATGTTTCCCCCCTGGTGCAAATTTCTAAATAAAAAAAAAAATCAACCACACATGGCACAAAACATGGAAATGCCATTTTAAATATATACTCGTTAACTACAACTTCCAAAGATTCGAAAGGCAATACAACAATATCTAAGCCTTGAGGGGACACACCACAGGCCCAGAATCATAACAAGATGAACTTTTCACCCCAAGATCTTGGCAATTGATCAACAAATATGTGCCAATTCCACATTTAACAACCAAACAGAACAAAAGGATCCATCAAACAGTCACAACTCCACAGGATAAATAACGGTTTCAAACTTAAAAACTAGTTCATGCACAAAGAAAAACAAAATGCCACTTAACCACTTTTAAAAATAATTAGAAAAGCTGTTACTTTCTTTAGAAATAAAAGCAGCTAAAAGGTGCTTTAAAAGACTAGCCCCTGCTTCCGTACAAGTGCAATAATAGCACAACACAATAAGTTTGTCGAATGCCTTTGTGGGGATGCTGCATATATGTTGAAAATGTTGAAATTTCTAACCAGTGACAGGGAAAGAAAGAACAGAAATGCAAAGCAAGTGATTGACCACAACAAAAAGAATCTGAGTAGAATTTACCATGCTTATGTACCGAATGTCCCTTCTCCACGAGATCTGATAGATACTCAGAACCAATGATAACACCATCACGATTCAGGCGAAGCTACGAATGTCAAATTCATGTAAAATAGAATTAGGTTAAAAAGAAGAACCAATGAACACTCACTTCTAAAAACAGAGTTAAAAAATATCTTTAGAAACATCATACTCCTTATTCTAGTCATGGACTTCTCCATCCAAGAAGAATCCTAAACAAGCACTTATATTTTGCGGGGTTACTTGCACCAACTGATCTAGATCTTCCCATAACCTAACATTAGCATCATCACATAGACCTGAGAGAAATAAAGAAAATCCTACGCCTCTTCGACAGTGGCACAACCCTATGTTCGAAAAATTCACCCCAATCGTGAAGAGAGAACAGTAAATATTTCTTATTCAGATGATTAAGATAATGGAGAGATTACAACTATTTGAAAGGACTTAGACAAGGTTTAAACTAACCTAACTACAGCTGCCCAACAAAACGGCTAGAAAAACCCTTCAGCTACTAGCCGTAAACCAAAGAGGGAAAACAGGAATAATATTAGACCCTAATACAGAAAGGCTAAAAACAAAATATCCCTTAAAACAAAATACTTTTAACATTATTTATCATATAATCTAACACCTATTACAAGAACAAGCATTTTGATAAAAAAAACAACCAACTGTAGCATAATGGGTCATGACTAGAGTATGCAGACTAACATGAAAAATGAGTACACATTCAGCCCCCAACTAGTAACATGAAGCAAGGGTTCCATTGATACACTAACACCAATATAGGAGAAGAACATTAAATTATGACTCAAAAGGATTACCGGGTACGATAGTTAGTCATTCCTACAATAATTTATCATCCTATGTTATAGCTAAAGTACTGAAACCACCAAAGAATGCCATTGGAATGTATTACAATTCATAAAACATCACCAATCAACAAGCTCCAAAAAGAAATAAAGATATTCAATATCTTCCACTTCCAGGGAAGGGAAGAGAGGAAGAACATACCTTCCACATATTTGTATCGAGATCAACTTCATGCTTTCCCGAGAGGTCAATAGCATCCACACTCAGAACTGGAAGAAAGAAGATTGCATACTGATTAGTCATACCAAACCAAGCACAAAATCAGAGAAAGTGAATAAATATTACAAAAAACGAGGAAATTACTGATGCCAGAAAAGATTCTAAAGAACCCTGACCATCGCATGGTAAAGACGGAAATGACATGTTAATATGAATCGGTAAAGTTTCTCCACGTTTCAAATCAACAGCCATCTGCAGATGCATTGAAAATAAATAATTGGGAGAAGGCAAATATCCATAGTCCTTCGACATAATTAAAGAAAAACTAACATCAATGAATTCATCAAAGTGTAGACTAGATAAACACTAGATAATAAAAAGTTAGGAATTGTAATGCAAACCTGATGAACAGTGTATGTAGTCAAGTAGTATCGCAGCTCGTGAAGAAATAAGGTTGCCATGATAACCAATCCAACGATGGAAACTAGCACATCACAAGAACACAAAAAAAAAAGACAAAATCAGAATAAGCATCTCCTATCCTACACAAGTGTACCAAATTGAATGCAATTACCCAAGTCCAAAAAAATTTAAGCTTGAAGAAAAAAAAATTACACCATGCCGTATACTTAGACTCAATTAGAGATGACCCAAGAAAGTAAAACAAAGATAAGGACGGAAAGAACTACCAAATGCACCGGTTTGAGTCTTCTGCATCAAGTGGTCCTCAGCACGGGGGAAAGCATCCAAGCTTTTCAGAGCTTGTTTTACCCCCATCTTTAACTAATTCGCAACCTTAAACTACAGATTATAGTAAAACAAGCTGAAAAAATAAAATAAACGGTTCTAATTAGAACAAGGATAAAACTGAAATCATTTTCCGCATCGAAACCTAATAAAATTCACATCGATCATAAAAGCAAAGACCAGGAATTCTTGACGAAAATTCAGATGAATAATTGTAAAGATTATCAATATCAGTGAATTTGTAACAATAATTTTGGAAGAGAAACCATACCTATGGCGTGAGCAGAGACCGGTATTAACTTACGACGCCAAGGATCCGGATGTGCGGGAAATGGAGAGAGGGGACGAGGGAAAGAACAATAAGCGAATAAGCGATTAATTATTTTATTTTTTTGCATAGTTTAATTTTCTTTTGGGAATTAGTAGAAATACAAGTGACTAATTTCCTTAAAAAACATGATTAATCGTTCTACATACACAAAAATAGAATTAAAAAATATTTTGTAGTCCTTAAATGTGGTAAGAGATAATTTCGTTTTTTAGGTGCCTTTTGTCTAATCACTGTGCCCTTCTAGGTCCCGCTGCTCAGTCCTTGCCACCCCATCATCATCAAAAAGTAGATCAATAGTATTTCTGGTTCGGCTGCTGGTCGCTTTGTGATGAAAATAGCTCGTGTTCCTGTCCATACCGCGCAACCAATCATTGCGCCCTCGTTGCCTCCAATAATCTTCATCCAGTGTATATAAATGGTCTAGCTCCCTCAAACGATCCCTCTCAATTTCTATATTATAGTCAGGAGCCTCACGGAACAAACGAAGTTCTTCCTCTTTAGCCGCAATAGTCTTGGTAATATTGCCATGTTTCTGTCTACTCCAACTTTTGAGGTCACGGCCTAGTCCTAAAATACGCCGAGATAAAGAACCGGGAGCCTCAGACAAAGAGGATTGCCACCCCCCTGCAAATTTTCCTCAAATTCGTCATCCCTTATCCAGAAGGGGTCATAACGGGGAACAAAAAACCACTTGATCTTGCCCCGACGAAAAGGATTTGTCTCAGAAAGTAGAATCGGTGCATGATCCGAACGGGAGCAGGATAAATGATATAATCGATGTCCTGGGAAGAGGGCCTGCCATTCCACGTTGCTAATACCTCTATCCAATCGGACCCGAGTAGGCTGCACCTCCCGTCTATTGCACCATGTAAAAGGCGCCCCAAAATATCCAAGATCAGACAAACCACAGTCCGTGAGAGCGGACTAAAAAGCAACCATCTGCGAAATAGGCCTCAGGCGTGGCCCTTCCTGTTCCGCGTGCAAAAGAATCTCATTAAAATCCCCCGCCACTAGCCAAGGCAACTGATGAGAAGAGTGCAACCGGCGAAGCAAGGTCCAAGAGTGGGTACGCTCCTCCATTATCGGATTGACATAGAAACCTGTGATTCGCCAAACTAGACCATATGAATTAGTCACCAACGTATCAATGTGCCCATGACCATACGTAGAAATCACAAGATTAACATTCGACTGCCAAAGCAATGCCAAACCACCACTAGCTCCCGAACTACCAACTACAAGAGCACTAGAAAAGCCCAAAGCACAACGAACAATTTCAAACTTATTTCTAGAGAGTTTTGTTTCTGACAAAAAAACTAAAGATGGCGAAAAAGAAAGTACAAGAGCCTTAAGAGCTTTCACTGCTCGGGGCTGGCCGAAACCCGGCAGTTCCAGCATAAGATATTCATGGCGCCGGGTTGGCCTGCTCCTCGGCAGACTCCACCAATGGCATTAGAAATAAAGCACAACTCTTTTTAATGTCAACCTCCTCATCCACACTGCCCTCGGCTTTTCATTTTTTCTCAAGAGGCTGGAGGACCCCCGGGCCAGCAATAGAGCCCCCAGATCGCGCTAAACGTTTGAGTGTAGAAACCCGCCGGCGGGGCTGGTGTTCTTGCAACATTGCATGCATGGTAATCCCCGGCATGAGAGAAAATGTGACATCCGAAGCCAATTCCCCCCCGCCCGACCCCGTAACCTCTGCTCCCTGTCCACCAACTCTTTTAAGCGCACCAATATCCTGTACAAGGTTCATGTCCCCTATTGTAATATCATCAGCCCTTACATGGCCCTCCACCTGCTGCATGGTGTAAGGGACCAAAGCAAATGAATTCGGCCCATCAAAATCCGGAGCATGAACATCCTCAGAACTCGGTTCTCCGTCGTCCCCCCCCCCACGAACCACCTCTTCCAGAAGTTGTGATCGCCTGTCCACTTTAAGCCACGTCCTATACGGAAGAACTTTTTTTCCTACAGCTGTCAACACCCCGTGTAAGTTGGGGAAAACTCCAATCGTGTGATCCACCATACCACATGAGAAACACATATACGGCAAACATTCATACTGTATCCTAGCCATTACTGCCACTCCATCCACCACCAACCGCAACACACAGCGTACCGGCGCCGTCAAATCCACCGACATCCGTAATCGATAAAATCGCTTCCCCGATGGCGTCTCCTCCTGAATTTGGCACCCCGAAGTGCACCCCAACATCTCCATAACACGTTCACCCACAATATTGGTGTACAGATGCGTGGGAAGCCTGATTAGGTGTACCCAAAATTCCGCCGCCGTGAAAAACTCCACCTTGCTCTCCCAATCATCATCCCAATGCCGGAGAACCAACAGAACGTTATCACAGCACCATGGGCCGTCGCCCAAAACCCTAATAGAATCAGCCTCCGTATCAAACACAAATTGGAAAACATTCTTGGACAGTCGGATCGCAGAGAAATTGCAGCCCCAGGACTACCGGAGCAAATACTTGGGCATGCCATTTGTCATTGGAAGGAACAATCGGAAGGTCTTTGATTTTCTCTGGGAAAAGGTATGGAAAAAGCTATCTAGTTGGAAGGATAAGCTTCTTTCCCCTGCAGGGAAGGAATTTATGATCAAGTCAAGTCTGCAAGCCATACCTACTTTTATTATGCAGTGTTTCAAGGTTCCATCCACGCTGGTAAAGGAGATTGAGAAATATATCCGCGAGTTTTTTTGGGGGATTCAGAGGCTAAACGGAAAGTGCATTGGCGTAATTGGGATACCTGCTGCCTACCCAAGAATCTTGGGGGCCTGGGTTTTCGCAATCTGAGTGTTTTAATTTGGCTTTGCTCGCTAAGAAATCATGGCGTTTCCTCACTTGCCCCACCGCTCTAGCAAGTCGAGTTCTTAATGCAAAGTACCATCCGGGTACAACTATCATGGCAGCAGGGTTGGGAAGCAGACCTTCTTTCATGTGGTGCAGTTTGCTGGACGGTCGGGATATGTTAATGCAGGGATTACGATGGTGTATAGGTGATGGAAGCTCCATTTATGTCTTTCATGATGTTTGAGTTTCTAGACCGCCGTCCTTTCGGCTTGTTCATTCATACCATTCTTTACCCACAGATAGTAAGGTGCAAGATTTGCGTTTTCCCGAAACTAGACAGGGAATATGCCACTCCTTATGAACAAATTTCAGGCATAGGAAATGGATGCTATCTCGCACACTCCAATAGCAGGCGTTTTGCACCTTGATAAGTTGATTTGGTATTACGATCGGCGCGGAAAGTATACAGTGAAGTCAGGGTATTTCCTTGCATTGAGCTTGTATGGAGGGTTGCCGGACGCGATGCATGCATCTTCCTTTTCCATTCCGGACAGGGTCTGGGCAGATGTTTGAAAGTCACAGTGCCGCCACGTGTTCAACATTTCTTATGGCGATGTTTGCAGGATTGTTTGTCAATTGGGGAATAGTTTGCTAAGCGGAATCTGGGCTCGGGTCTTTGTTTGGCATGTGGCAGGGAGATGGAATATCTATGACATGTGCTTTTTGATTGCGATTATGCTAGGCAATTTGGGTAGCTTCACCGTTCGGCAGCCAGTAGATTCAGCACGGATCGAACATTAAGGAGTTTTTTGGAGCACTGATAGCGCGTTACACCACAGACGAGGTATCTACTTTCTGTCTACTACTTTGGAATCTATAGAAAGCCTGGTGTTGTGCGGTCTTTGATGATGCGCCTATATATGTCTCCCGTGTGGTCTCTATGTCCTTAGCCGGGGCAGTGGAGTTTCGTCAGGCCATGGGCTCGGTACATGTGGATGTCGGGGACCGCCCACTCGATTATCTGGAGTGCGCCTCCTGAGGGTAGCCGGAAATGTAACACCGATGCTTCTGTCACGGACTCGGGTTCGGGAGTGGGTCTAATCTTTAGGGATGCGCTTGGAGTGATCATTGCGGCTTACTCGTTCCACTTTGACCTCGGTATCAGTCCAGAGACTTTGGAGATGCAAGCAATTCTTTTGGCTATGGAAGAGGCTATTCCATTGGGACTTCTTACGATCATCTTTGAGTCTGAATATCTACCCTGTATTCAGGCGCTACAGCGACCGTCGGATGATTTGTCTGTCTTTAGCTGCTTAGCACGGGAATGTATTAGACTTTTGCCTTCCTTTGTTTCGATGTCTTTTAATTTTGTTAAGCGTAGTGGAAATTTCCCTACGCATCTATTGGCTAGACATGGGCTAGGTCACTCTGCTCGTATTGCTTGGGGCACTTCCCCTCATCATGATGTAATTTTTGCCGTTATTGCGGATTTATCGTAATAAAATACTTGTTTTCCTCAACAAAAAAAGGTGTTTTTTTGTCATTTTTATCATTTTTTACTATCTATGTTCTTTTTAACAATTTTGCATCCACTATTGTCTTTTATAACCATTATAAAAATAAAAATAAAATCTTGCATTTCAAGATTTATGTGATTAAAGCCTCACTCCATGATCAAGATGATATAAAACTTCACTCCATGATATAAATAATTTAAACACATAACTGGCTTATGTGTATTAAAAAACAAATTGTATTTTACTATTTTATTAGATTTGATAAATAATATTGTTATAGAACGTACAAGAGAAATACAAACACTTGCCACTACATGTAATAAAAAAATACATGTATGTTGGATTAATGGCTCCCTTTCTATGTGTGTTGATGCAATGTTCAAAATGGAGGTTTATCCCAAGTCATGGAAAGATGCTCCAAGTTCTCTATGGCTTACGACCGTTGTGAAGATAAAGTACAAGATATAGAATAAGAGTCTTGACACTACATATATAGCCTAGGGAAGAAAAGGGAGCCCCACGATCTCCTATATAAATCACCGTAATATTTTAATTTTCGAAAAAAAAACAGACGTGTCAATTTACGAGAACGAAATATTATATTTAATTACTTGGATTGAAAGTATTATCTAAATTATATATATATATATATAATTGGTTATATATATATTAATGAATTTGGAATTAATGGGGATTTAAGTGGGAGGTTTTAATTGTGAAAATAACCTCCTCACTTAATTAGAAGTTTGTCAAAAGGAAGTTATCTAGAAAACTTAAACGTTAACCTTCTTGAGAGCAAAAGCAAGCAGCCATAGAAAGACTTTCCCCATTTTCTCATAAGTTCTTGGACGGTTTGTTGATTTGATTAGGGATTCGTGATCATAGCAAAGAGAGCATCGTTTCTATACTAAAAGTTTTGAGTTTCTTCAAGGTATGAGTTTCGGCCCTAAGGGCGGTTCTAATCGAGTTTGATGTTCTCTTGGGCTGATTCGTAGTCATAGAATGTTTAGAAACCTTGATCTTAACTAGTTCTTGAATTGGTTGTTGATCAAATAGGTTCTTGTTGGAGTTGAAGGTTTTGTTGAAGTTTTTCCTTCAAGTTTGCTGTGGTTTTGTGCTTGAATCAAGTAAGAGACCTTCCTATTGTGTTAATTCAAGTATTATAAAGTTTGGTTGTGAGTTTTGAGTTGTTTTGATGCAAGGTTTCATGTGTTTTGATGTTTAGATCAATGTGCTATGAAATGGTATGTTAAAGAGTCATAATTGTTGTTGTTTTGCTGTTAAACTGATGAAGAACGTTTTGGAAAAGTTGTGGAATCGTGAGAAGTGTTGAAAAATCATGTTTAGAGTTTTCCAGGTAGAATGCGTGCGCATTGTACGCATTGGGTAGCAATGCGCACGCATTGCTGGAACAAGTTTGGACAGGATTGTTCCAGCAGGTGGAATGCGTACGCATTCCAATGAATGCGCACGCATTGCTGCTTCAGGATGTTCAGGAATGTTCTCAGTATGAACAATGCGTAAGCATTGTAGAAAATGTGCACGCATTGGTTGAACAGGAACTTCCAGCAAGTCTCTGAAGCAGTGAATGCGCACGCATTGACCCCAGTTTTGGGGAAAAAAAATGTTTTGAGCTATGTGTTGATTCTTGATCTAATAACATTAAATAAACATGATCAAGCCTTGATTGAATTTTTTATGCGTTTAGTTCCGGCACCGGATGTACTCTTTCAAAGAGTTGAAGTTCGGGACCGTCGGAAGAGCATGATAGACTTGTGCTTTGGTGGATTAGTATCCTCCGATGTCTGTGTATGTGATAGGACGTTGTGTCTAGATGACTAAGTGAGGGAGTAGAGTTGGTAAGTTGAGGTTGCCTTGAAAATACTTAAGTGGTTAGTTAACGATTAATAAATACATAATTGTGTAGTAAAAGTCTAAATACCATGCCATTCTTGGTTAGGCACAAGGCTATATCGCGACGTGTGGGCGGTCAGTAAAAGTGAATAACTTTACTGGCCTATAAACGGCTGAATGGTAGAGGGACTTCGGCGAACGCGTGCACTATCGGGTTAAACTCGTGGCTATCAGTGTGATCCATTGTTAGGTTGCAAACGATATCTCGTGGTGGATATACATCATGCGTAGTGCTCTTGGATGCGGGTATAACAAGGATAAACTAAGTTAGAAACGTTTAGTCATGACATGTTGATGAGCATGAAATGAACCCTCTTAATCGTAAATAATACTTTATATACTTGTTTTTTTTTTTTTTTTCCCCCAATGTATTTATAAAAGGTTAATTTACACAGTCCATACGGGAGAGCACCCGTGCCGGTAAACCCCTACATCGGATCCGAAGGAGAAAGCGGCAAGTTTATGGGCTAACTTGTTGCTTTCTCTTCCGAAATATACAAAACATGACATGAATCAAAATAAGAAAACATCGGCCTCGTAATACGCTTCACTACTGCTAGCCGAGTCAAATTATCCGTAAAGATAATCTCTTAATCGTAAATAATACTTTATATACTTGTTTAATGCAATAACTTAGGACACCGCACGCCGCAAGACGGGGAGAGGGGGAAATATCTTTTACTAAGTACCTTTGTACTTATCTCGAATGCATATTTGTTTTGTGTGTTTGGGGTTGAGAAGATAAACCGGTGGAGCAAGAAATCGATGAGGATTTCGAGGCATTGAATGGTGATTATGGGCGACCACGACTTGCCACCTTTCCAAGTATTATTAGATAAGAAATCACTAACCCGATATTCCCTACTATGAGGATGTTATCTTGATGTTTTTATTATCTACTCATTGAGTTGTATAAGACTATGTTGATTTACTTTTGCAAGACCTGTTGTACTATTATTTTGGAACTCTTGTAAGATAACCTTGTTGTTTTCTTTTACGCAAGACATCGTACGGTTGTAAGATCATCGTTGTTGTTTAAGTTATCTTTCTATCTATAGAATGTTGCGTTTCTATTCTTGTTATTCAAAAAAAAAATACCCGAGTCTTTTAGTTTCCGTTAATGCTAAACTCGATACGACGTAGTAGAGGCTTATATATAATATCGATTTATTTAATATTATATGTGCCGAACGTTTCTTTTTCGTATATGGACTCGGTGTCCGGGAACGGAGCGTTACAACCACCTTGATCTTCAGTTGTAATTTATAAATCATCCCATTTCAGTGAACAAGCTTAATATAGTTTCAGTATAAAACGAGGATTCTAAGAGATAAATTTATGAGTATAAATTTATCTAATCTGAAATTTGTTGTTTCTGATGAACGTAGGTGAATTGCCCAGCTATGTTAAACATGTGTTTTTGTCCTTCTGTTTACATTCTGATATGTGCTTTACAATCGTTTCGAGTGATTCCAGTTTTTTTTTTCTTGGATTCCGAGGATGAGCTGATCCACACAACAATATATATAGAAGATGAAAAACTTTGTACTTAGTTAAGTTACTCTACAATTGTGACAGTCGGGACAAACCTTTGACAATGTGATATAGATTAGTTGAAAAAAAGACAGATATACCATTTTATTTAATTTTATTCACGTATGATATATATAACATTTTTTAGGTATATAATATAACATTTTCATACGTGAATCATTTTTTTAAAAATAAAATATGCAAAAATGTATGTCTTTTCTGTTAAGATAGAGTTATCTGAGACAACATAATAAACAAAATCAAATAAAAAAAACATATAAAACTACATGCAAAAATGTTTGAAACAATAACCATCTACTTTAATATGATTTGAAGAATATATGTCCAACAACGTATAAAATGAGAAAAATAGTCTTTTCACCTGAAAATGATAAGTGAAACATAGCTAACGTGTGACAAGTAACAAATGCAATACATTACACAACATGTTTAATATTAATTTCTTAACAAAAAGACATAATACCGGCTCGACATTAATTTTCCACTTGTAAATAAGTAGATGTGACATCTCCCCAAGCAATTTATTCCTTCATATATACTTATGTATTATTTTGTCTTAATAATTAGAGACATGGCTTAGTCATTTTAATTCCTTAGTGAAAAAAGATTTACAAAGTGTTCTCTCTATTAATAAACTGTCTCTATATGTGGAAATCTTGTTGTAGTCATCTCGAATCAGCATATATTAGCCCCACTTGCTCCATTAATTTGACTCCATTGTTTATATCAAATACCATAATATATTAATTAATTAATTAATTGGGACACTTAGGGCGAAATTGTCTTAGTCTATAACTCATCTTTTGTCTAATTAAAAAAGGCTAGAAGCTACTACTTATATTGTGAAGTTGTTAGTTACAAATTATTATAATTGTTATTATTAGTTAAATTATTGATTTTATTTATTTATTATTATTGATATTTTGATTAAGAAAGCATCTATAGATTATAAGAACCATGCAGATCCTTAACAAGCGCAATTGTCAATAAGGTACTAGACAGCATGAATTGGTCTTCACTAATGTATTATTTCCGTGTCTAATAAAATTGTTATAATATCATTTTAATATTATATACAATGCTCCAAACTTGATTATTTAAAAATTCTAGTTAATTAATCCTAGCTGGAAGTCACATATATTATTATATTGTAAACTTCATCCAGATATTAGACAGGCAGAAACAAAATGATGCAAACATACACATCAAGATGTAAACTTCAATTTTCCATTTTAGTGTATGTTTTAAATTTATAGTATGGACTTTGCTTTCTTCCATTTATATGTGATCATACTCTTGAGATATATATATATATATATATATATATATATATATATATATATATATATATATATATATATATATATATATATATATATATATAACGGATTGCAATAGAAAACATAGAATAACATATCAATTAAACATAAGAGCAATCAACAAGAACAAAAACAAGAAGAGCACAATTTAACGTGATTTTTCGCGTTGTGCCGACTACTCCACAGAAAAAAAAATGAGAATTTTTATTATGCACAGTATTACACGAAAAATCACACAATTGGGTTACAATAATGTTGGTATTTATAGCATTGGAAACCTAACTCTAGCCGCTATTATGACTCCTATCGGAATTCCCATAAATACCCATACATGTCTCAACTCAGCTGTGTTCCATAAATACACATACGTGTCTCAACTCAGCTGTGTCACTAGACGTAACCTGCTCAAATACAAAACCAGTTCAGACATGTTCAAAAGACTCAACTGATTTACTCGGCTGACAGATGGATCTCAATTGTCACTCCACTCAGCAGACTTCCCAGACTTGAACACTCCACCCATCTGACCATCATTCAACTTATCCACATTCAGTTCTGCTAATATTCAGGCGCAAAAGTCAAGTCACCTTGACAACATATATACATACAAGAAATACATTAGTAAAAATGCAATTACTTCTTTTTTTGTTTTGAGAAATAATTATTATTTCTCTTCTGCTTCATCGGTTTGTATTGTTGATGGCACCGCACCGTACATATCAAACTTACCGTTACTTCATCAAAACAACAATTAATGATAGCCAACCCGAACTACGCCACGTGTCATCCTTTTAGGATGTGTAATAAATAACTAACCTCTAAGTGTAGGACAGTGAGGGCCAGAGCTCCAAAGACATCCCTCAAGGCAGGTCCCTAGCCCCAGGTGGGAGATCGGCAGAAGCTCCCCCTCCAGCCACCGCAGGTCGGTCAAGGCCTGGCGAAGAGGAGCTGCCCAGTTCGGCCATAGTGGCCTTGGGGGCTCGGCGCGGGACGCTCAGAGCAACCCCGGCTGTTATTCCACGTGTTGGATAACTAAATATAAATAAGGAAGGAATCCTAAGTCATAAAGACTGTAATCCTGATATTTAAATATGTCCATAATTATCCCTAAATCATAGGGATTTATGCGTGTATATCCTTAGGGAAATAATATTAGCAATAATAATGTAATTCCTTGCAGGACAAGGAAAGGGATAAATCATCCCCATATAAACAAACCGTAATGAACTACGGAAGACTTGATTCCAATTAAGCTATTTGATACGTAGGCAACTCAAGAGAAATAACTCGAGTGCTCAGTCTAAAATACACCACAAACACATCTCCATTAACACGATCTAGGGTTTCTAGGGTTAAAGGTCGTTATCACAAAGGTAATTGGCCAAGATTAATTCATAGACGAGATCCAGCATGGTCAATTGGCGCTAGAAGGAGGGTCTCTCTTTCTGAAAAAACGATCTAAAAATCCTAGAACTTTCGTGATCAACAATGGTTAAAAATATAGGCAAGAGAACTGCAGATCCTGCGGATCCGACTCAGCAGGGTGGAACAGCTGCAACCACCGAAGGAGAAGGCCAGGCTACGGCCGCACAGAAAAAAAGCAAACGTTGCTGAAGGTCAAACCCATCAGCCTAATCCGGCCCTTCAGGATCCAGCCAACCAGGCGATGGTTGAAGCCCTGAAAAGCATAGGCATTATCACCCTTAAGGCCATACTAGATGAAACCCTCAAAGGAATGGATCCTTCAGAAGTTTCAGAAACAGATCTCCATTAAGCTGCTCATAAAAAGCCAGAGGTCGTGGAATCTAGTACGCACACGGAGCACAAAAACGTGCATCAACCCAACGACACGGCTAATGCCGAACTGGATGCTCTGCTCGGCAGACGATTAGATGAACTGCTCTGTGCGTCACCTTTTACGGAGTACATTGATAGCACCCCCGACCAGCGGGGTAAAAGATTCCTAAAATTGAGTCTTACGATGGATCTAAGGATCCTTATGATCATATGTATCAGTATATCGCCTATATGAACTTGTACAATGCACCAGACGAGATGAAGTGCAAGACTTTCCCCGCTTTGCTAATAGGATGGGCCAGAGAATGGTTTGACAAAATTCCTCCAAGGTCAATTTCCGACTTTGGAACCTTGACTCGGAAGTTCGTCCATCGCAGCTCATCCTTTCTAGAGAAATCAGACTCATCTTCTAACTTTGAGGCAAAAACAAAATGAGACGGTTCTTCACTTTATAAAGCGCTTCAATGAAGAGTCCGCACAGGTGCGGGATACGGATGATCGACTGCTAGTCGCCTCTTCCGTGGCAGGTCTGCGAGAGAGACGACTGCACGCCAAGTTGAACAACAAACTTCCTCAAACAATGGAAGAATGCTTAGATGTGGCCTATAAACACTACCAGGAAGATGAGGCAAATAGGCTAAAGAGGGAAATGGAAAGAGGTGAAGGAAAGAAGAACAAGTCTGAAGACAAGTCAGATAAGAAAAGAATGTCGGTGTGGGACCGGGTAACTACACCTATCTCAGATCGGCTGGGGAAGAAAGGATCTCTGCAGGACAGAGATTTCATCCCTCTGAACAGATCTCACGAGCAAGTCCTCGCAATTATGGAAAGAAAGGGAATAGCAAAGGTTCCTCCAACTATGAGGGGATCCAGGGAAAAGAGAGATCCTAACAAGTTTTGCAAGTACCACAAAGACATTGGTCATGACTCGGAGCAATGTCAGGATCTGATCAGAGATATCGATGCAGCGGTGATGGAAGGAAAATTGGATGAGGTCGTAGATCGGTCTCATCAGGCCGAACCGCATAGTCGGCGTGAGTTCAAGCGCAGGAATAACTATAATGACAGAGATAACATAGATGAGTTTCGATGAAGGAGAGACCACTCACCGGATCCTGATGGTCAGTTGGATAATCGCCCTGTGAACACAATCAATACGATCTCAGGGGGCCAAACAACACAAGCAGACCTGAGAGTGATGGCAGTGGCAGGTCTGCTGCCCCTACTCAATCGGGAAAAAGACAAAAGGCTGATGGGGGAAGTAACTTATGGTCCTAAGGACTCACTCCCCCTGGTGATAAATAACGAATGATTGGTCACAGAAGCAGTAATTAATCACAATCTGACAAAGAGGATTTGTGTGGACACAGGTAGTGCTGTGAATGTTCTTTACTACACAGTGTTCAGAGCCATGGGGTTGAAAGACGCTGAACTCACCCTGGTTTCGGCTCCTTTGTTTGGTTTTGCCGGACCACCAGTACACCCACTAGGCATGATCAGGCTCCCAACTACTTTCGGAGAAGGTACCAAGGGCAGGACCTTAATGGTGAATTATGTGCCCTCAGCATACAATGTAATCATGGGAAGACCAGCGCTTATCGATCTTCGAGCTGTAATCTCACCATCTCCTGTTAGTATGAAGTTCCCTACAAGAAATGGCTCATAAGAAATCAAAGACGATGTGGAAACAACCAGGAGCTGTTACACCGCAACAGTAAATGGAAAAATGATGGTTCAACAAGTAAGCATTGAAGAGTTGCTTCCTGAAGATGACGAGAACTGGTCATCTAAGGACCAGACAGAGGCTGTTTGTCCATGGGACGATCAGGCTGATTCAACAGTTAGTGTGTGGGCATGGATTCCAGCCCCTATAAGGAATCTCTGATAAATCTTTTGAAAGAATTCAAGGATGTATTTGCATGGAAAACCGAAGACATGCCAGGATTGTCCCCAGAGCTGGCGATACACAGGCGGAATATAGACCCGAGCAGGAGACCTGTACGGCAAAAGAAGAGGCACTTTGCCTCTGAGCGCATCTCGGCAATTGAAAAGGAAGTAACCAAGTTGTTGCAGGCCAACATTGTTAAGGAAGTTGTATATCCAAAGTGTTTAGCGAACCCAGTACCGGTCAAGAAGCCAGATGTGAGCTGGAGGATGTGTGTTGACTTCACCGATCTGAACAAAGCATGTCCGAAAGACTGTTATGCCCTACCCAAGATTGATCGTCTAGTGGACTCAACAGTGGGGTTTGAAGTGTTTGCATTTTTAGATTCTTATAAGGGATATCATCAGATCGTAATGGATCCCAAAGATGCGGAGGAGACTGGCTTCATAACAGAGTTCGGGACGTACTGCTACGTCATTATGCCCTTTGGCTTGAAAAACGCTAGAGCAACATATCAGAGGGCTGTAAACAAGATTTTTGCCCAACAAATTGGACGCTGCATGAAAGTATATGTGGATGACCTTCTAATCAAGAGCATGTCTCTTGATCAGTATTTAAGGGGTGTCAGAGAGGCATTTGAGGTATTAAGGTAGACTCAAATGAAACTTAACCCCAAAAAATGCACATTTGGGGTCAGGTCGGGCAAATTCCTAGGATACATGATATCCAAAGATGGGATCACAGCCAATCCGGACAAGGTAGATGCCTTGAAAGCAATTCAACAACCAAAGAGCATTAAAGATGTACATCGACTGACAGGGAGGATAGGAGCGTTGAACATGTTCCTTTCCAGATCGGCACATCGTGCCTTACCTTTTTTCAAGATTTTGAGAAGAGCAAGTCCCTTCCAATGGGACGAGGAAAGTCAGAAATCCCTTGAAGAGCTGAAGTTATACTTGGCCGAGCTACCCATGCTAACAGCTCCTCAAGCAGGAGAATCTTTGTACGTCTATTTGGCCGTATGTGAAGAAGCCTTGAGCGTTGTACTAGTCAAAGAACAAGACGGACAGCAGGTACCGGTCTTCTTTGTGAGCAAAGCACTCTACGGACCAGAGGTCAGGTATTCAAATGTAGAAAAGTTGGCATTCGCATTGGTCCATGCCTCCAGGAAGTTAAGACCTTACTTCCAGGCACATCCGATCACGGTAATCACCGATCAGCCGCTTTGGCAAATTCTAGGACGACCTGAAACCTCAGGAAGGTTGGCAAAATGGGTCGTAGAACTGGCAGAGTACAACATTGATTTTCGTCCCTGAACTTCCATTAAAGCGCAAGCCTTAGTAGACTTCCTAGCGGAAGGAATAGTTGTTTGCCTGGAGGACGATCATCCGAAACCGGAAGAAAAAATGTGGAAATTATATGTGGATGGTGCAGCAAGCAAAGAAGGAGCGGGGCAGGTCTCCTGCTCATCAGTCCAAAAGGGGAAGAGTTTCCCTACACCTTATGGTTTGGGTTTCAGGCCACAAATAATGAAGATGAGTACGAATCCTTAATTACGGGGCTAAAACTAGCAGACAAGGTCGGAGCGGATAGTTTGCAGGTCTATAGCGACTCCCAGCTCGTTGTAAAAAACATAAATGGAGAATATGAAGCTAAAGAAGAGCCCATGAAGAAATATTTAACAGTGGCTCGATCTTTATTGGAAAATTTCCAACAGGTCCAGGTCGACCGGATCCCCCAAACAGAGAATAGAATAGCGGATGCCCTATCAAAGTTAGCGTCAAACTTTGTGTCAAATAGGAAAGTATTAGTGGAACTACGATGTTGGAAAGGTGTCCTAAATCCAATCGGGTTGGACCGGATCCGACCGGGTCGGGTCATTTACATCCGATCGGGTCGGGTCATATTTTAGTTCATGTAATAACTTTATTATGATTAATAAAAGCACTTATGTTATTATATATTGTTTATCTTCATATTATTTGTTGTATATATATAGTAACGTCCCTAGTATCAATCATGTGATGAGAAACCATGATAGTGATTATGGTTGATGAGATCTCTAATCACTATAACAAGGTTGGTGCTTAAATGTCTCTAGTCTTACATATTATCAAATGGGACATTGATAGTATAATCGACTAGCACGTATTGGATGTCTTCTACCTTTTAGAAGGTAGGGATAGATCTCGTCTATCGAAGTGTGTAGACACTTGGACCGTACGTGGACGTGTATTAGAGAATGCGTACGTTAGATCGACCCACTTACATTAAGTGTCACACTATGTGGCGGTTGTGTAATTATCCTTTTGACCGGAGTCTTCATGGCATCACGGTGTGGATTGTCATGCTTTGACACTATTGAGATTTCTCCTAACCACGGGGCGATCATGCGGTAGTGATTGGGTATGATATTGAAGCATGCGGAGTATACATGATTGGTCGTCCGGGAATCGCGTATCCTATGATTGGGATCGAATATCCGAAATGGCCTTCTTATAAGGAATGTCTAGCTCTCGAGAATCTTTGCAAAGTGGGAGTAAATGTGTTATTCCGAGAGAGCATGATATCCAGATTATAAGATACGATCGTCAATGTATTGACACTCGAGATACGATCGTATGGATATTATTACAAATGATAGGATTGTAACTTACACGGTAACTCGCTTCACATGAAAGGTAGTAGTCATTGCTTTTGACTCTTCCGATAATCGGGGGTCACGGTGTGTTGCTGTGACGCTATCCCGTGATCGTTAGGTATGAAGGGCATTTTAGTAAATTGCTCTTTGTGTCTACGGCCAACATATTCGGAAGCCTATCGGGTCACACACATATGAACATCGAGTCGGATTAAAATGCGGTTATAGTTGATAACCAAATAAGGAAAGTTTATCTCTAGACTATAAAGGTTATAGTGGTAAATTAATATGGTGGTATTTATTTATTATGAATAAATAAAATACAAGATATTAATTATATACAAATTAGATTAATTAAAGAATATTCCGGAAGCCAATTAATTGGCATATGGGCGCCACTTTTGAGGTATAAGATACACTTGGATTGTGCACTTTAATTAATAAGATTGCCATAATATTAATATAAGATATTAATTGATTTTGAAAAATAGATTTATGGTAATAAGATAATTATAATCAATATATGATATTGGCAAAATAAATTATAATTAAAGAGATAAATCAATCTAGTTGATTTTCCTTATTTTATTGGAAAAAGGTTTTCTTCTCCTACACACCATTGGGGCGCCACCTTCTACTATATATAGGAGGTGGGTGTCAAGCTTTTTTGTACAACACAATTGCAAGAGCTCATAGTTCTTGTGTAAAATAAGAGAGCCTTCCATAGTGAGTTTGTGAGGGAAGAAAGGTCCGGTCTAGCAGAAACCGGAGTTTTTCCGATAGCAATCCAAGGAGGATTCCGGCGAGGGGTTCGTGTGGATTAGCGATAGAGGCCGGACGCGTGGACGGCTTGCGCATTGAACTACTCTCCGTTGGCGGTCAAAGCGACGATCTTATAGATCATCTAAGGTATAACCGTCAAACTACTTAACGTGTTTATTGCATTAAACGAAGAACGATCTAAAAAGGAAATCAAATTTTAAATTCCGCCGCGTTAAACTAGTGATTTCCTAACAAAGGGTATCGAGAGCGTACTTCGAGCTTAAGCAATAAGCATAATTTAATTGCGTAGTATTTGATCAATAGATGCAAGATTTAAATCACGAAACGTTGAAACAAAAAAAAAAAAAAATTAGGGTTCATGGGGGGGTCGGCCGACTGGCGGCGCCCCCTCCCTCTGCGGCGGCGGCGGCGGCGGTAACCCTAGGGTTGCCGTCCGTCGGCTCTTCTCTTCCAATGGGGGAGATCAACCCTTTTCGTTTTGTGATATTTTATTGTGCATAGATATCTCGTTTGTTTAGTTGTGTCATATGGCCAACCAATGGTTCAAATAGTTTGGACCATCGGGAAACCATATGGCATGTTGGCCTTTCCAAATTTTGATTTGGAATAGGCCTAGGCCCTTTTCAAATATTTGATTTGTAAAAGGCCTAGCCTAGCCACTTCCAAAATTTTGATTTTGGAAAGTGGCCAAGCCTAAACCAAAATTATTTGGCCTTTCCAAATATTTGATTTGGAATAGCCTAGCCCTTTTCAAATATTTGATTTGTAAAGCCTAGCTTTGCCACTTCCAAAATTTTGATTTTGGAAAGTGGCCAGCCTAGACTAAAATAATTTGGCCTTTCCAAATATTTGATTTGGAATAGCCTGGCCCTTTTTCAAATATTTGATTTGTAAAGGCCTAGCTAGCCCACTTCCAAAATTTTGATTTTGGAAAGTGGCCAAGCTGCCTAAGCTAAATTTAGTTTTGGAAAGGAAACAAATAGAGACTTTATAATTTTAATTCTTTATTTTGAATAGTTCAAATTTAATTAAAATTGAAATCGATTTAAAATTAAATGTTAATTTTAATTTTCGATTAAGTCATATAATTAATTAAAAGTTATTTAATTATTTGACGTGATAAATAAAGACGCATGAATAGTAGTAGATAAAATTGGAATTTAATCTTTTTCATAAGATAAAATTGTATGGATTAGATGTGTAGATATAATGTGATTATATGGACCCCGATTGATCATGACTCGACCAATAGGATAGATGGGAATGTTTTCTTTATGTTGGTTTTTGAAAAATTGTCCTAGGCCGTTATGAAGAACGTGACCTAGTTTACTTTTTGCAATTATCCCATTCCCGTTAGCTCCCCCCCCCCCCCCCCCCGTGTGCGGCGGGTGTAATTATTTATTATGTAACAAGAATGGAGCAAGAAGTTGAAGACCAAGGAGAGATAAAGAACCCATTGGCGTACAAAGAATAAAGATCCTATTGGCGGTTGCATACTTCTTAGTTTGTGACCCGCGGTTTCGTCGCTTGTATTCGAAACCGCACCTAGAAAAAAATCCATGATCATACCGGTTATTTTGTGCGCGGAATGTTGTGTATGTTTTACTTTATATGATATAGTAGTAATATGCACATAGTAGATGAGACCATAATTAAACCAAATTAATTAAGTGAATTAATTTAAAATTATTCCCACGCCAAAAATCGAGCCAAAGTTGTCTCCCAATATTATAATGACGGTGAAGAGCCTTTGTTCGGATCCAACTGATCGACCACCGTCGGGAGTTGACCTACCACGGGTATATCGTTATTATCGAGATATGATCGTCACGAGATCTCATGAATATTGGGTTATGACTCGACTAAAGTCTTTCGGTGATTGGCCACCGTCGTGGCCGTCCGACTTTAGAGACAAGGGGTTGACTATCACATGAGATGTGAGACGTCAAAGAGTTGACTAGTCGCCCACCGGGAGTCGCATGCGATGCGACCGGTAGAGTACCTACCTTTCGAAATTGCCGAGATTGATCGACCACCGTCGGGGATTGAGGCAATTAGATGGGATCCCACCACTAAAGAATTAATTAAATTCTTGAAAGCCAATAGGGAATAGTTGGCTAGGGAGTAAAACCTTATAAAATTTTTAGTGCAAATTTAGGGTTTTTTATACATGAGCTTTTACTTATTCTATCTTTATTTATTGTTGTAGAAAATGTCAAACAAATTGAACCTTCGTTTTATCATCGAAAACAAGCTTGACGAAACTAATTTTCTCGATTGGGAAAGAAACCTCAAAATCGTTTTGAGGCACGAGAAGATTGGCTATGTCTTGGACGAGGCCCTACCGGAAAAGCCCGCCGAGGGTTCGGCCGCGTATATTGTCGAGAAGTACAACAAGCACCGTTCGACAAGATCGATGCTACATGTATCATGCTTGCTTCTATGACACCCGAACCGCGAAACAAAGATGAGTCTATGGACGCCTACTCTATCATGGTCCACCCGAAGGAACTTTATGCTTCTCGCCTCGCACCGAGAGGTACGAGGTCTCGAAGGCCCCGTTTAGCCGTAAGATGGCATCCGGGACCGCCGTGGGGTCACACGTGCTTAAAATGATCGGGTACATAGAGAGGCTTGGGAAGCTGGGCCACAAGTTGGAACGAGAGTTGAGTATTGACTTGATTCTACAATCTCTTGTGATGAACTATCACATGAACAAGATAGATTGCTCCCTAGCGGAGCTATTGAACATGTTGAAAACTGCTGAGGGCACTGTAGGGAAGGGAAAGCAAGTGTTGCTGGTCACTTCAAGCAAGGGCAAGGCAAAAGCCCAGTAAAAGTCCAAGAAGGCGAAGGCCGCACCTAAGCCAACGCCTAAGATAGCAAAAGACAAATCCAAGGATGCTTGCTTCCATTGCGGTGAGACCGGACATTGGAGGAGAAACCGCAAGTGGCTTCTTGAGTACCAAGAAGAAGCATTCCGATGCTTCGACTTCGTGTATATTTATGATTGAGATCAACATTACTTCTTCTAAGTCTAACCACCGGGTATTAGATACCGGTTGTGGTTCTCATATTTGTACGAATATGCAGCACTAGAAGAAGAACTAGAGATCCGAGGAAAGGAGAGGTGGACCTACGCGTTGGAAATGGAGCAAGTGTTGCCGCACCGGCCGTAGGAGTTTATTTTCTTTCATTGCCCAAAGGGCTAGTACTAGAACTCAATAATCGTTATTTTGTTCCCGCTCTTACGAAGAGCATTATTTCTATTTCTCGCATTAGATGTTGATGGATTTTCTTTTACGTTTGAGAATAAATGTTGTTCTTTTTCACGTGATGGAATCTTTTATGGTACCGGCATACTTAGCAATGGTCTCTACATATTAGATATGAATGTTGACGTACTTAATATAAATAACAAGAAAGCCAAAACAAATGACTTGAATGAATCCTACTTATGGCATTGTAGACTTGGCCATATAAATCAGAATCGCATTTCCAAACTCCATAAAGATGGAATGTTGGATCAATTCGATTATGAATCGTTTGATACATGCGAAGCTTGTTTACTTGGCAAGATGACAAAGTCACCTTTTAGTGGCAAAGGGATAAGATCCAATGAATTGCTTGAGCTCATACATACTGATGTATGTGGCCCAATGTCAATTCAAGCCAAAGGAGGATACTCTTATTTTATCACCTTCACTGATGACCATTCTCGCTATGGTTATATATACTTAATAAAGTATAAGTCTGAAGCCTTTGAAAAGTTCAAGGAGTTCAGAAGTGAAGTGGAGAAACAACTAGGTAAAGAAATCAAAACGCTTCGATCCGATCGAGGTGGAGAATACCTAGATGGAGAGTTTCAAGACTATTTGAAGGAGAATGGGATTCTACCTGAATGGACCCTCCCGGGACGCCACAGATGAATGGCGTGTCTGAGAGGAGGAACCGCACCTTGTTAGACATGGTGCGATCCATGATGAGCTATGCAGCTTCTTCCAAAATCGTTTTGGGGGTATGCTCTTGAAACCGCATCCTATACACCGAACCGAGTTCCATCAAAGACGGTTGAGTCCACTCCCTATGAAGTGTTCAAAGGAAGAAACCAACACTAGGTTACATGAAACCTCGGGGATGTCCAAGCTTTATGTGAAACGGACCATGCCCGACAAACCGGAACCTAGATCCGACAAATGTCCGTTTGTGGGTTATCCTAGGGGAAACCAAAGGGTACCAATTTTACCATCCTGAGGAACAAAAGGTGTTTGTTGCCAGGACTGGCCACTTTCTAGAGAAAGAGTTTATTCTGGATAGGGTCAGTGGGAGTAAGATTGATCTTGAAGAAATTCGAGAACCACTTACGGATAACAAATTGTTGATGGAAGTAGAGGAGACACCACATACAAATGTGACGTCACCCTCTACTGTAGACACACTAGCACCTCGAAGATCCACCAGGGAACGCCGTGAACCCGAAAGGTACACTGGCGTGTATCTCATGGAAGATGAGGACCCTAGAACTTATGAGGAAGTGCTATTAAGGCATGACAAAGAGAAATGGCTGGAAGCCATGAATTCTGAAATGGAATCCATGAAAGACAACCAAGTTTGGGACTTAGTTGATCCACCTGAGGGAATAGTTCCCATAGGGTGTAAATGGGTCTTTAAGAGAAAGACCGACATGGACGGTAACGTGACTACCTACAAGGCTAGGTTAGTGGCAAAAGGTTATAAGCAAAGACAAGGAGTTGACTATGACGAAACCTTTTCGCTTGTTGCCATGTTAAAATCCATTAGAATTTTGCTCGCTATTGCAAAGATACCATGATTACGAAATCTGCGTATGGATGTGAAAAAACCTTTCCTTAACGGGAACCCGTCCGAGGAAGTGTATATGACACAAACCGAGGGTTTCACAACCAATGACGCCGGGATGGTATGTAAATTGCAAAGATCCATTTATGGATTAAAGCAAGCTTCTCGGAGTTGGAATCTTCGCTTTGATGAGATAATCAAACAGCTTTGATTTCATCAAGAACGAAGATGAGCCCCGTGTTTACAAGAAGGTTAGTGGGAGTGCCATTGTGTTCCTAGTTCTTTATGTAGACGACATATTGCTCATAGGGAATGATGTGCCTATGTTACAATCAAAAAGCTTGGTTATCCAAGAACTTCTCAATGAAGGACTTGGGTGATGCACCTATATTCTAGAATAAAGATCTATAGAGATAGATCTAAAAGGTTGCTTGGTCTGTCGCAATCCACCTATATAGACAAGATGCTGAAGAGATTCAGCATGGAGCAGTCCAAGAAAGGATTGCTGCCCATGTCACATGGGGTCTACCTGTCAAAGGGAATGAGTCCTAAGACAGAGGAGGAAAGGGCACAAATGAATAAAGTCCCTTATGCTTCGGCGATCGGGTCTATCATGTATGCCATGTTATGCACAAGACCGTATGTCTCGTACCCTCTTAGTATGACTAGTAGGTACCGGTCCCAATCCAGGTGATGGTCACCGGATTGTCGTTAAGAATATCCTCAAGTACTTGAGACGTACTAGGGATATGTTCCCGGTTTTCGGGAATGATGATTTAGTATTACGAGGTTACACAGATGCCGCCTTCCGACCGACAAGGATGACTTTAAGTCACAATCTGGATTTGTTTTCACGCTTAACGGCGGAGCAGCAGTGAGCCGGAAGAGTTCCAAGCAGAGACTACCGCGGACTCTACAACGGAAGCCGAATACATAGCAGCCTCGGAGGCGGCGAAGGAAGCAAGCTTGATGAAGAAGTTCATTACCGAACTTGGTGTGGTTCCCTCCATCAAGGTCCAAGGCCTCCGTACCGTGATAATAATGGAGCGATATCTCGCCTCAAAGGAACCAAGGTCTCATCGAAGTCCAAACATGTGCTACGGCGCTATCACTTGATTAGAGAGATAGTAGATAGAGAGAGATGTAAAGATAGAGAAAGTCCACACGGATGATAACATAGCTGATCCGTTGACCAAGGCATTGTCTCAAGCTAAGCATGAGAAACATGTTCACTTGCACGGGCTTAGGCATATGGGTGATTGGCTTTAGGCCAAGTGGGAGATTGTTGGAAAGGTGTCCTAAATCCAATCGGGTTGGACCGGATCCGACCGGGTCGGGTCATTTACAAGCCTATTTAGTTCATGTAATAACTTTATTATGATTAATAAAAGCACTTATGTTATTATATATTGTTTATCTTCATATTATTTGTTGTATATATATAGTAACGTCCCTAGTATCAATCTCATGATGTAGAAACCATGATAGTGATTATGGTTGATGAGATCTCTAATCACTATAACAAGGTTGGTGCTTAAATGTCTCTAGTCTTACATATTATCAAATGGGACATTGATAGTATAATCGACTAGCACGTATTGGATGTCTTCTACCTTTTAGAAGGTAGGGATAGATCTCGTCTATCGAAGTGTAGAGACACTTGACCGTACGTGGACGTGTATTAGAGAATGCGTACGTTAGACTGACCCACTTACATTAAGTGTCACACTATGTGGCGGTTGTGTAATTATCCTTTTGACCGGAGTCTTCATGGCATCACGGTGTGGATTGTCATGCTTTGACACTATTGAGATTTCTCCTAACCACGGGGCGATCATGCGGTAGTGATTGGGTATGATATTGAAGCATGCGGAGTATACATGATTGGTCGTCCGGGAATCGCGTATCCTATGATTGGGATCGAATATCCGAAATGGCCTTCTTATAAGGAATGTCTAGCTCTCGAGAATCTTTGCAAAGTGGGAGTAAATGTGTTATTCCGAGAGAGCATGATATCCAGATTATAAGATACGATCGTCAATGTATTGACACTCGAGATACGATCGTATGGATATTATTACAAATGATAGGATTGTAACTTACACGGTAACTCGCTTCACATGAAAGGTAGTAGTCATTGCTTTTGACTCTTCCGATAATCGGGGGTCACGGTGTGTTGCTGACGCTATCCCGTGATCGTTAGGTATGAAGGGCATTTTAGTAAATTGCTCTTTGTGTCTACGGCCAACATATTCGGAAGCCTATCGGGTCACACACATATGAACATCGAGTCGGATTAAAATGCGGTTATAGTTGATAACCAAATAAGGAAAGTTTATCTCTAGACTATAAAGGTTATAGTGGTAAATTAATATGGTGGTATTTATTTATTATGAATAAATAAAATACAAGATATTAATTATATACAAATTAGATTAATTAAAGAATATTCCGGAAGCCAATTAATTGGCATATGTGGCGCCACTTTTGAGTGTATAAGATACACTTGGATTGTGCACTTTAATTAATAAGATTGCCATAATATTAATATAAGATATTAATTGATTTTGAAAAATAGATTTATGGTAATAAGATAATTATAATCAATATATGATATTGGCAAAATAAATTATAATTAAAGAGATAAATCAATCTAGTTGATTTTCCTTATTTTATTGGAAAAATGTTTTCTTCTCCTACACACCATTGGGGCGCCACCTTCTACTATATATAGGAGGTGGGTGTCAAGCTCTTTTGTACAACACAATTGCAAGAGCTCATAGTTCTTGTGTAAAATAAGAGAGCCTTCCATAGTGAGTTTGTGAGGGAAGAAAAGGTCCGGTCTAGCAGCCGGAGTTTTTCCGATAGCAATCCAAGGAGGATTCCGGCGAGGGGTTCGTGTGGATTAGCGATAGAGGCCGGACGCGTGGACGGCTTGCGCATTGAACTACTCTCCGTTGGCGGTCAAAGCGACGATCTTATAGATCATCTAAGGTATAACCGTCAAACTACTTAACGTGTTTATTGCATTAAACGAAGAACGATCTAGAAAAGGAAATCAAATTTTAAATTCCGCTGCGTTAAACTAGTGATTTCCTAACACCAATATCTTATGGACATACAGAACAACTCCAAACTTGGCCACAGGAGAAACTCCGTTCAGCTTAGCAAACGGATGCGAGGCAGTAATTCCGGCTGAGATCGGCCTACCATCGCCACGAGCAATGCTCTACTCTGAAGAACAGCAGGTAACTGAGCTCAAGAACTTGAAAGATGACCTAGAAGAGGCTACGAATATGGCATTCATTAGAATGGCCAAGTATAAACAGCGTATATCTCAGTACTACAACTCCCGGGTAAAATACCGTATTTTAAAGAAGGAGATCTGGTACTTAGAAAGAATGAGGTCAGCAGACAAGGACCCCAAGGAAAACTTGACCCGAACTGGGAAGGCCCTTACGAAGTGGTCAAAGTGCATGGAAAATAAGCATATCAACTGGCTGATGCAAGCCGCAGGACCGTACCCCGCAGCTGGAATGCATCCAACTTAAGGAAGTTTTATGTCTAGGACAGGTTCCAGACTTTACTTATGCATTATTTATGTTTTAAATTTTATGCCTCAATAAGATGTAATTCCACATCAGTCAGTATAATAAATTCTTGTTCTGCACATGTGCATTATTCATTTTGTGCGATGTATAAAAGTTTGCTAAGTTCAAACTCAACCAGTCTGCAGGACAGACGAACATAACTGAGCCGCATTGCGGACTCAGAAAAGTTTGCTAAGTTAAAACTCAACCAGTCTGCAGGACAGACGAACATAACTGAGCTGCAGTGCGGACTCGGAAAAGTTTGATAAGGACAAACTTAATAAGTCTGCAGGACAGACGAACATAACTGATCCGCAGTGCGGACTTGGAAAAGTTTGCTAAGGACAACTCAACAACTCTGTAGGACAGACGATCAGAACTGACATATGCTCAGAACTGAAATACATTATAAACTCAGAAAGTTTGTAATAATCAAACTTTCTCAGTCTGTAGGATAGACGATCAGAAACATCACTAAACGTACATCATTCAAAAGGCAAAGCCTGTAAATGATGTACTTCAGGGGGCAAAATGTATCCATGGCCCAAGATTGGGGCAAGTAAAACCTTCAAGGCTCCAGTGAAATGATCGGAGCTCTTATAGTCGTGGATGGCTTGGGCGATCCGCGCAGGTATCGCAGCCTCAAGTCCTTCATGTTCAGCTCGGAGTTTCGCCATGGCCGCCTCCCGCTCTAAGATCTGCCTGGCATGATCGGCACTGGCAGTCCGTAGTTCTTGCAGCTGGGCCTGCTAGGCCAGAATGATCTTATTAAGCTCAGTGATCTGCAGATCTTTGGACAGAGACTCGTCCTTGTGCTTTTGACAGCTGGCTGAGACGTCAGTAATCTGTTTTTCTAGAAAACTCTTATGGGAAGAGAAACTGTTAAGTCTGTTCAGAACTTCCTTCCCAGCCTTGACAACTTGGCAGAACACTAAAAGGGTCAGTACGGTAAACAGATAATAACAAAAGGAAGTAGCAGACAGAAATGCAAGAAAAGTACACCATAGTTGCCAGATCCTTGTCTGGCAGCTCCGACATATAGTCAGCATGGGGAATGGAACCCCCCCTCAAAGATATCTTGGTCACTTCGACCAGACCTGCTCCTCTTTCTCCCAGCTCGGGAGGGCACCTGAAGTTGCCCTTCTACCACAATAAGCTCGGGACCATCCAGGATAACCAGGCTTTCCTCCCTCTGTTCTGTACGCTGCGTAGGAGCAGTCAGTTCATCATGTTGAAGACCTTCCTCAGTACGAAGATCCTCAAGGTTGGCTTCAAGATTCACAAGGAGAGGCTCCAAGTCGCAACCAGTCCTAGGAGCAACTAGGGTTTACAACATGTTCGTTGTGCTCATGCATAACCTCTTCCTCAAAAGCTTCGTCAAAGATAGAAGCGAAGTCGGCCACTAAAAAGGAAAAGGACGAACAACGTTAGTACGAACAGGCAAGGCCATAGAAGCAACAAACACATGTAAAAGAAATAACAGTAAGAATGAATTCCTACAATTGTCATACTCCACTCGAGTGAGCCGCAGATATGGATCCGCCCCCGAATTAGCTAGGCGAGCAGCCTCAATCAGCTCTAAGGGCCACTCCGGAAAATCTAAAAGGACATTGACATTGCCAAAGTCCTCCAACAACTGAGCATCAACCCCAGTGGGGCACACATCATCCGGAAGTTGGTTGTAGTTCCAGATGTTCAGCTCGGGATGCTCTCCATTTCGGATGAAAAAGAAGTGGTTTTTCCACTCATGGATAGAGGACTTCCCCGTTGAAAGAATGAGGATTCCCCTTCGATGGTCAGTTCGGCGGGGAAAGTAGTACCACCCGCTATGATTTCTAACCTTCTTGTGCTGGTAGAAGGTCCTAAATAAGTCTACTGAGAACGCGGTGTCAATACATCTACACCAGACCGCGAATCCAATGATCGTCCTAACTCCGTTAGGGGTGATCTGGGCAGATCCCAAATGGTAGAGTTGAAAAACGGCCAGAAAGGCCGGACAAAAGGGGACCCTAAGGCCACAGACGAACTGCTCCTTGTACACAGTACAGTACCCCGTAGGGGGCTGATGAGCATATAAGTTTGTACCCCCAGGAAGACGGGGAGAGTATTGGTCCATGTCAATATTGTAGCGGTTACAGATCTGCAGGATGTTATCCTGTGTAAGCTTGGATCTGACCCCAAAACAACCTATGGATGACCTAGCAGTCATGTGTGCTCTAATACTTTGATTCAAAGAAGTAAACCCGAAACCAGAACAAGGCCTAGATGAATTAGCAGGCTGGGGATCTACAGCTAACTGCTCGGTTTCACTACAACCGGAGACAGGATTAAAAGAAGGGATATCTAATTGAACCCTAGACCGATGAACTTTTACCTCAGACTCGGATTGGGATTCAAATTCCCTTTCGATTGAACTGCTAGATGCGGTTCTATCCCTCATTAACTGGGAAGGATATGAGATGAAGAATCAGAGAAGAAGAAGAATAAACTCAGAGAAAAAAATAAATGCTTACTTGAGAAAACGCAAAGTGTTTGGAGGATCTGAAATCTTCAATTTAATAGCAAGAATAAAGAAGTGGGAAGGGCTGTTGTGAAAAGACAGGGGTTATAGCCTCTCCCCCCCGGACGTATAAACGACGTCAGTTATGGGAAAGAGGGAAAAATGCCTCGGTTCCTGGAAATGCAATAATGACATACTTTATAGGCTGCCATCTGGCAGCTAATAAATTCAAAACGCGAGGTCGGATAAGTTCGGCCGAACAACATGGGTGCAGATCTGACCAACTAAAAGCAAGATCAAATCGGGGGGCTTATGATGATAGCCGACCCGAACTACGCCACGTGTCATCCTTTTTAGGATGTGTAATAAATAACTAACCTCTAAGTGTAGGACATTGGGGGCCAGGAGCCCCAACGACACTCCTAAGGGCAGGTCCCTAGCCCCAGGTGGGAGATTGACAGAAGCTCCTCCTCCAGCCACCGCAGGTCGGTCAAGGCCTGGCGAAGAGGAGCTGCCCAGTTCGGCCATAGTGGCTTTGGGGGCTCAGCACAGGACACTCAGAGCAACTCCGGTTGTTATTCCACGTGCTGGATAACTAAAGATAAATAAGGAAAAAATCCTAAGTCATAAAGACTGTGATCCTGACATTTAAATATGTCCATAATTATCCATAAATAATAGAGATTTATGTGTGTATATCCTTAGGGAAATAATATTAGCAATAATAATGTAATTCCTTGCATTAAAGGAAAGGGATAAATCATCCTATATATAAAAAAAAACCCTAAGGAACTACGAAAAACTTGATTCCAATTAATATTGGATACGTAGACAACTCAAGAGAAATAACTCAAGAGCTCAGTTTAAAATACACCACAAACACGTCTCCATTAACACGATCTAGGGTTAAAGGTCGTTATCACAAAGGTAATTGACCCGGATTAATTCATAGACGAGATCCAGCATCGTCAACGATCGATTGCAACAGTATAAATTGGATTTGATTCCGTTCACACAGTGTAAATTAAATGTTTGTAGTATATGCATTCGTTGCCTTAAATACCTTTTTGTCTTTTCTTTTAAAAAAAAAAATTAGACCATTATTAAATTAAGTGTACGATCCTTACGCGTGATTCATACTAATATTTTTATAGAAATATTGTCTATCACAAGAAATACCATAACAAGTGGTGCCCCGAATTTGAAATTAATGTACGAAATGTAGGACGAGTTACTAGAATAACAAATCATAAATAAATAAATAAAATATTAAAGCTTCATGCCCATGTTGTTTGCAATATATTTTATGACAATCTTGTGTTACAATACTTCCCTTTGCTATATTTGTTATAACGTTTATTATGTAAAATTACATCGTGACATTATAACCTTTCATTTCTTTCTGTATATGGTTTCAATTTTATCAAAATGTCAAATAATACCTTCCGTACCATTTTACTTGGTATATTATGTAATAATTAATTAAAAAAAAAGTTTGATTGCATTAAAAAATGGTCAACCGCGTAATCTTTGGAAGCTTAGCTCACTTAGCTTAGCTGTAGAATAAACAGCTTTACTTTGTTGTTGTTTTCCTATTTTAACTATAAATACAAATAAACTTACAGCTACAATTTTTTACTTTTATTTTTTAGGAAATTTACAGCTACATTATATTGACATATATTGTCTATACTAACATATTGTCTTAGTCATCCATTTTCCTAATTTCAATAATTAATTTATACATAATTTACTAGTGATTACAAAATATATGTTTTGCGGATCCAGAGATTAAAATCAATGAAAACATGAAATAAAATTGAAGACATTGAGAATATGAAAAAATTTTATTTTTATTTTTAATTTTAAATTTTAATAATATATATATATATTCTATAAGTTGGCTTGGTCCAAATCCAAGAAATCCCACAGCAGATCTTTCCAGGAAACTACTTAAACCTAATTCTATATAGTTCAATATACCCTCAAATTGGCCAGAGGATAATACAATGTAGCTAAATTAAAAATTACATCTTAAAGTCACTTTCATCTGACTCTGTTTTTTAATTTTTAAATTTTTATTCTCACTATTTAATTTTGGATTCATCAAAAAGGCTGACTTTGTCCTTTTCCCCACCTAAATATACCTTTGTCTCACCTATATTATTCTCCACTCATATGCTCTTACAAGTTACAAAACATCAGCATATATCACACCCCACCCCTTCCTCCCTTATTATACTTCTACACAATCTCTCTCTGTGTGATCAAGAAAACTTCAGAAATGATCATGGGAAAGAAAACTCAAGATCAGCAGAAAATCGGTCCAACCGGGAAAAAGGTATGATTAGGGACTTACTTACTACTTCTGATCTTAATGATCAAGAACTTCTTTCCTTTTTTGGAAAGTTGTTACATTTCAATGAGTTTATTGATTAGTCCCTGATTTTTGACACTTATATGAATTTTCAGGGCACCCCAGAAGATGATTTGAGAAAAAAAGTCAGTAATTCTGGTAACAGATCACCTGTGGGTGATGGCAGACCAAGCAGTATGGTTATCAAGGTAAAGACTTTTACTTTTTTGTTTCATCATTCAAAAGAAAGAGCAAAAAAAAAAACAGTGTGGTGCCTTTAAGAACCCTAAATATTTGGGAAGAATGGAAGATCATATCAAATCAGATAGTTTCCGCATTGCGTACATACATACATATATATATATGTATATATATGATTTGTGATGATCCTGACAATAATGGTTGATGTAAATGCAGAAAGCACATATGGTGATCCCAGCTCATATAATAGCAGAAGCAATATCAACACTACATGGACTTGATCTAAGATGGTCAGGTCCAATAACACCAACTGAAATGCAATATGTAGAACAGTATGTAATAGCCAAGTATCCTGAATACTCTACTGCCCTTATGGAAGGAGGGGATAAAACTGATTTGTATGATCTTTGTATAAAAGAAGACTTACCCGAGCCGTCCCCTGAGGACAAGCGGAAGTCGCCGAGAGGAAGTTCTAGGGAACCGTCTACGCCTACTTTTGGAAGTACTTCACCAGATATGACCAAGATTCAGCTAGAGCCATCAAGATTGCTTGATATTCTTAACAAGAAATCGTCGTTTCTCGGGAGTTTTATTTCCATCCCGGAAATTCAAGCACGAAACAAGGTCTTGAAACACTGTGGATTGCCTGAGGAGGATTATCTAGTACTTTTCACACAACAGTACAAGGATGCTATGATGCTGGTTGGAGAAAGCTATCCGTTTTTCAGAGGAAACTTCTATCTGACAATCTTAGGTGAAGAATCAGACTACGTAAGAGAATTCGGGATGTTTAAGGAATCGAAGGTAATCTCGGCACCAGAGACATGGTTGGATTTAAGGATCAAAGGGTCTCAGCTTAGTCAGTATTTTAGAAGGAAATGCAAACACAGTCCAAAAGGGCTATTCTCTTATCCAGCTGTAGTAAATGGGATGAGAAACTCTATGCATTGGGTGTCTGAAGCTCACCGGAACTCGTGGCACGTTCTTCTTGACGCAACCACGCTTGTTGTCGGACAAGACAGTCTCAATCTTGCACTTCATAGGCCTGATTTTGTTCTTTGCAGCCTCCAGAACTCACCTGCTAACCCTTCAAAGATTACTTGCCTTCTTGTTAGGAGAAAATCATTTGATGTTACGATTTCTTCCCCTTTAGCCTATGAATGAATGTATCATCCATCCTGTGAACAAAACAAACAAGCATATATACATATATATATATATACATAGTCACATCATTTCACTGCCTTAAACATTCTGCTTGTTAATTAGAAAGTAGGGTGCTTTAACAAAAATAACCTTGTCTCTCAGATCAGCGAGATTAGAACTTTTCCATAATGTATGTTGCCTTTTCTCTTCGGTTATAAGAAATAATCAATGGGGGAGATTCAATAGATTATCTGCAGGTTTTTGTTTATCTTCAAGCTGTTAGTAGTACAGAATTCTTCAGATTTCATTTCTACACCCAATATTTGGATCAAGAACAAGCACATATATTTCTAATGAGGCATCATACCCTTAATCCTTCACAAAAACTTATCATGCATCTAACATGAAGCAATTCTTGCACTGTTTTACTTATTAGGCTGGTCCGGTACATGAAAACATTCATCTATACGATGTCTGGCAAAGGGTCCGATCAGTTAGGTTTATTGTATGTAGCCTTACATTTAACTTCTATAACAAACTATTTCCACAGTCTGAATTCGTATCCTCGTGTCACAATCATATATACTGTTATATAACTTAAATTATGTTTATGTCACCTTCATGATTAGGGAAGCATCTAATAGATTAAAACTTGCTGACAAAAAATCATTCGTCTGACAGCTAAGCACAATAGAGACAGCTTCCCAGCAAGCAACAGCAGAAAAAATAAAGGGAATGTGCAGGTAGGTATCTTATACACAGATTATCACAATCTTAAGAGATCTACCATGTCAAGTAAAATATAATGAATACTGTAAAATAAGCATCATCTGAAATTGAAATCTACTATTTCTTAACATTCTCCATTTTCTGAGAGCTAACGATTTATGGTCAACGATCACCACCAGTTTCTACAAATAAACTTTGATTCGAACAGTTACAGCAAATCTTTCACCAGTTTCTTCAGCTTATAGATTATTGTTCAAAAGTTTTTATATTGCTTTGTACCACATCATTTTGACCTGAACTGGATGATATAAGAATACTATGTATTGGCATAGAATTGACTTGGCAAATAATTCTTTTTTAGTATAAATACATGAGTGTGAAATCGCGTTAATCTGATGATACCACGTTGAATTACCAAGTCGGATCATCATATTTCTAACAATACCGCATATGAAAGCATGAGGATGCTCACCATCACCACTTCACATCGCTAAAATGACGTGGAAATGGAAAATAGAAAATGGGGACAAGAAATCTTCGGGGGAGCTGAGGCCCCAAGACCAAAAGGTCTTGGGTTCGAGTCACACTGTGTGCATGCGTGAGTTTTATAGTCCTCTGAATGAGGTAATTTCGTTTCAAGAAGAAAAAAATACACACACACAAAACTGCCACTGTGTAGCAACAAATGGTTCTTTCAATTGGAATTAGCCAAAAGACAGAGAAATAAATAAAAAAGGAAAGACAGATAAACTGAAAGACTTCAACCAAATTTAACAAAAGTATATGCCTTATTAAAAGTAACATAACAGAGTTGAGTATTTCACATACTCAAGGGTTTTACATGTTCACTGGACATGTCAAGGTAATAAAGAATTTACAAAAGAGCAACAACGTCAGTAACACAAACTTAAAAAAGGGGAGAGAGGATGATACAAAGTGGTAATCCAGATTTCTGTAACAGCTTTTCCCATCTGAGAGCCCCACAAAACCTCAAGTTGTTCCTCCGTTGCAGTGAGGGACACCGTTACTTTGCACTTTCATGCCGTTACACTGCATCTTCACCTGATTTAAACCCTTATTTGAACCCCATATACGTATCGTGCCATCATCACTAGCGGATGCTAACATATGAGGATTTACCGGGTTCCAGCTCACACAGTTCACTGTCCCAGAATGTCCAGGTAGTGTCATAATCAGTTCTCCAGATCCTCTATGCCATATGTATACCTGAAACGAAAAATGTGCCCAGGATTTTGTAAGCTATAAATGCCCAGAAAATGATGCAGGCGTACCGTTTTGTGACACGCCTCTGATATATGTAGTTAATGATCAATCAATCATACAAGGTTTTGTGTCTGGAACATTTTGTAGAAAAGCTATATACCGTATACTAATTGTACACCTAAAAGGAAATGGCATGATGATATTACGGGATAAAGACATTTTTGGTCTCTTTTGTTTCATGATTTTTACACCATTTTATCATCAATGTTTCAAATTTACCCCTCATCTATGCATTTTTAAAACCTTTTTAGTCCAATTTTTGCCACGTGCCAAGTTTTCATTGGTTGGAGCATGTCGTACTTGACACGTGACGCTTTGGAATAAAAACGTGAAAGAAATACATAGACAAGGGGTAAAGTATCAAGATGAAACATGGAGAATAGAAGTGCAATAATCGGGAAAACAAAAGGGACCAAAAGTGTCGTTATCCCATTACATCACAAATAGATGAGAATAATACCTGTGAGTCCTCGCTTCCACTAGCCACAAATGCTTGTTCAAAGCCACCAAAGCAGGATCTAACAACAAACCGAGCACGCTTGTGACCTTTGTACTTGGCTACAAGCTTTAAATCCCCAGAAATGTCCCATACATGAATTTCTTGATTCAGGAGACTAACCAGTAGAAACTTACTATCCTTCGATAGTGAAAATGAAATAATTGGCTGGTCCTCTTCGATTAATTTCTCCGTCTTTGACTCCCATTCAAACAACAGGATTGCAGAATCTCTACATGTAGCAATAATTTGCTTTCCATCATTAGTAATCAACAAATCTGATATCTTGACCGTACGTTGTCCTTTCCAGCATTCTAATTCCTTTCCTTCAAGATCCCACATGCTAATGCTCCTATCAGTAAAGCTAATAAACACCCTTTCGCCATCTGGGGTCCACCCACAGGACACCGTACCCAGCCCAGTTTTTTCAAATACATATAGGCATTCACCAGAGGAGACATCCCAAAGTCTAACCACCTCTTCTACTCCACAGGTGAGAATGTGGTTGTCAGAAGGGCCCCAAGAAATGAAAGACACGGATTTTCGGTGACCAGCTAACCTATGCTTGAAGGACACTCTACCATCTACTGTTACCTATTAAAAATCAAAGGTGAAAAAGTTCAGACAAGCAGCAGATGAAAACCAGCAATAGACTCAAATCAGCAATTAGAAGTTTAAAGAAAAGAGAAGCCCTAAACAATCCAAATCACTTTAATGTGCATGAAAACATTGCATTGACTGCATAATTTTGGAATAAATATATAAACAAGGTACCTCACGAAGAATTATTTTTTTAGCTTTTGCTTTTCCACTTGTCTTTTCTAACAACGCTATATCATATGCAAACAATATACATCATAGGATTCCCTTTTGAATGCAGAAAGGAAAGGGCTTTAAACTGATACTTGGTGCAACCGTGTTGGCCACTCTATTAGGAAAATTTCGGGTGTATTTCCTGATGTACCTAGCGAAGATTCAAATAATACTTTTTCACTTGTCTCATCTAACAATGCTACATCATATGTAAACAATATACATCATAGGATTTCCTTTTGAATGCAGAAAGGAAATGGCTTTAAACCAATGCTTGGTGTAACAGTGTTAGCCACTCTATTAGGAAAATTTCGGGTGTATTTCCTGATGTTCCTTATATATGTCATTGCATCTTTATACATGTCTACAGTTAAACTTGCATTCTAACTCGTGCTAAAAAAAAACAATTTACAACACTGTCTCCGAATCCAATAGAGTTCAGGAGACACCTGCACTCTTGAAAAATAGATAAATGAATCGTTTTGAACTAAAATGGTTCATCCAATCACCAAAGTTTATGTAATAGGTAATAACATAGGGAAAAAATAGTGGCAGAAAGCTCTCATTCGTTTCTTAAGGGAAAATTTTGTACTAATATTCCGGTATATATGATCAAAACCTCTACTATCAAACACCTTCCACTTAAAAGTATAATCAAAACAAGCTTCAAATCATGTTTCCTCTCGAAATAATGAATTTCTATAAGATCTCCCCAAGAAAGCAACATATAAGAATGAACACTGAACAGCTTGATTCCATGCGTACGGAAATTCAAGTCTATCAAGATTGGGGTCTTTGTAATGCTTTTACCTTAACTTACAAAAAGATAAGGACTACTAAATCCAACAACCAAATCACTGGAGCAAAAAAAAAAAAAATCAAACTAAAATGATCAAGCCACAAAAGGTTTTTAATGTTCAGTCGTTAAGGCAAAATACCTCCCAAATGATCACTGTTTGATCGTTAGATGATGAAGCCAAGTACTTCCCACCATGCGAGAATTGCAAAAACCATACTTCGTCATTATGATCATTTAATATCTGCGCACAATGAAGATCATCACTGGAAAAACTGAAAGATCCCTTGATCAAGGCAATAAAAATCAACAATTGCAGCATAAGATGTAAAAAAAAGAAAACGGCAAAACATGATTATAAAAAATAAAATAAAATAAAATAAAGATTGAACCCCACCCCAGAGGGTCCCCCACCACCCATCCCTAGGATTAGCGAAAGATGTAAATCGAGGGATGTGCCTCAATGGTTCAGTGTACTCAGACTGTCTTTAAACCTTTTTGTTGAAGGGGGTCGCTCCATACAGAATTCAAACCCCACACTCCAGCTAGGCTAGGCAGTCACTACAACACCCAAGTTTTTTAACCGCTGAACTATGCCTCTGGGGACATGAAAAATAATTAGACGAAAACATCTTACATGACTTGCATATCTAGAAAGAAAATTTCAATTGCATAGCCATTTCCTCGCCTATCTTAGTAAGATCCTCTACAACCCCTCTCATTCTCAACACTAAGGAGCAACTCTCTCTCCAAAAACCATCTCTAAATCCTATTGTTCACAAGAACATACGAAGCATGTGCATGAAGGTTTTGGTGAAAGCCCATTCATCTTATTCCTCTCTTTTTTCCCATTTTTTAAAAGGGCCCTCCAGCGCAAATGCACAGCTATGAATTCTTTCAAGTTGCAGGAACTTCAAATATATTGTATTGCTCAGGAAACATACTTAGTTGTAACTCTAATTTGCACCTGCCCCTCCCATTTTTCCCCACAAAGATCATTTGCAGTGAATAGTGATGACAGTCCTCCCTCATGACTCTCATAACTCTCATAATCATTTTTCCTGTTGTCCTTTTGCTAAAAGGATATGGCTTAACCTTTTGCGTCAGCTTGAGTTCAACAAAAGGATTTCTGGATGGGACGACATTATCAAACGGTTAACCTCTCTAAGGTGCAACAAATCCCAAAATGAACCTGATCCGCTTGGGCGTCTTTGGTGGTTATCAACCAAATCTGGCAAGAGAAGAATCGAAGGTTGTTTCAGGGCAACTCTTTCCCTGTTTTTGTGATTGAAGTTGAAGTTGAAGTTTTCAACACCATCAAGCTTTGTGTGCCGAAAAGTGGGCAAGAGCCGTCTTAGTAGGAAAATACTAATCCAAGTATATATAAATTTCCGTATCATTGATACTGGAGTCGATTGGTTGCATTTTGGTTCTTTCCAGAAGGCATCGTATCTCAGATGCTTGAACCAATGTGATGTATTTTTGGGCTCCTTGTGAATATTGAAAATCTTCTATTCTAATGAAATTTGATTTACAACAATAAAAGGTGTTTAATTTAGGTATGCACCATAGCTTAAATGGGTGGGAAGGGGGGCAAATGGAAACACAAGGGATGAACTCAAGCGACAAACAGGGATGTGGAAAAATAAGTCACTGCAACAAGGGGAGGTCTCTAATGACAGCTAAATCTGGGAATAAGGAAAAACCTCAAAAAATATGACTATTATCCCACGTCGAGTGCGAAGTGTTAATCCCTTCCAGTTTTAATCAGTTTAAAATGATATCTTGGCCAAAGAAATTTATTGGGTATAACGTGCAAGTGAAGGAAATGTACCACAAGAATAAAGTTTACTTCGAAATCTTAGAGATATAAGCTTTCACGTGAATAAAAGTTGGTTATGTGGCTGCAAATACATGGCTACAAGTGAATGTTATTCTTCAAGCAAGTGATCAAGAAAAGAACAACATTACTCTCACATATGACACCTCCATTGAAAGCCGGATTTTGTGAAATCCAAGACACCCCCACAAACACATATTTGGCAAAGGACTTTGCAAGGTATGACATGCAAGCAAAGCTATACACCAAAAGCAAAAGGTGAACTGAAAAGAATGTTTTGTTCTTGTAATCTTTTAGGGCAAACAAACAAATTAATCTTAAGGGCAAAGGAACAATGAAATCCACTATACAATGCTTCTAACCCACTATACAATGCTTCTAACCCACTCAAAGCAAAATAGTAGATATATAAGACTTGCTTAAAGGCCAATAGGACCAACGCAATTACAAGAGAAGCATTAGAGGAAGAAGGTTTCAACACTAGTAAACCACCAATTACTTTAATTATACACTGGGGTAAGTTCAGTGAGTGGGAAAAGAGAAGGCATGCAATACACCTAGCTGCACTCTCGTAACACAATTTTGAATGAAAATTTGACTTGAAGGTCAAAGACGCTGAATCCGTTTCGATTTTCAATTGTATTAGGAAACAAGGAAGGGCATAGTTGTGATGGATTCAGAGCCAAAGTCACAATATTCTCGTAGGCGTATAAATATGCCTTCCTAAAAGGAGCAACCATGGCACAATCTTATGCCTAATGATCGATTACAAGAAGCGGAAACTAGTGCAGTCTCCCAAAAAATGTACATCTAACAATCAACATTAACATGTCGTAAAAGATAAAATAAAAGGCCAAGAAGATCAGAGAAATGTGGATGTAACAACAAGGAAAAGTCACCTTACCAAAGCAATATCATCAACATCATGAATCATGCTAAATCTAATGATGATTCGCAGTTTCTAGGGGTCAGCAAGAACATTATTGTAATGTTTAAGTATGAAAGAGAGAATACCAAAATTTTACCCATAACATGAAGGAAAGATAAGATTCATCAAGATCATGGAAAAATCCAAAACTCTCATAAACAGTTAGACTTGAAAGTTTTTCCTGGATAAATGCTGCCACACTAAGGACTTTGTTTAAGTCCTGAACTTTAACCTTCCTAAACTAGTTGTATAAATTAAATGTTACGAACATATAGAATGTGAACATCTCCATAAAACCCATCCTACAAAGTGGAAAATTTACAACGACTCATTCATCTCTTCCTCTAATTTCAAATTAATCATGCTCGCTTTCACCAACTGCTTAATATTATTCCTTTCAGATAGATGCTTCCTGGAAGGCTGGAACATTTTCCATTTTGGATTGTTCTCCTAGAATCACTCGTTTGACCATATTAACGTTTAGTAACAATGTTTCACATTAGCTGTCAATTTATTACAACTCCCTCCAGGATTGGACCGGCAAGTTCGAGAGAGTTGACTTACAGGTATGTTTTGACTGGATGGCTATCAGTCCAACAGAGCTCTATAGTCTAAATGTTGGACAGTGATATACCAGCATGAACAAAAGACAAGAGCAGCATAATAAAAATGATAAGATAGATATTGGAAAAAATTCAAAGTAGTTTTTAATGAGAAAATATGTGGGAGTCACGGTCAAGATGGGTAATAGTCATGTGCAAAGGCGTTTTGTAGATGAACCTCTTTAAGTTTTGCAAGATACTAAAAACAAGTATCACATCCTGGAAAGTAAAACAGAAGATAACGTTGATGGACACAATCACGGATATGACTGAAATAGGCATTGGGAATTGTATGATTCATGATATAACACAATGGAGACGAGCAATACATATAGCTGACACAACCATGAGGAAATGAAGCTCAAGTGAACAACTGATCCCGTAGAATAATTTCATTCTCTAAAACAGACATATTTAATCACGATGTTATAACACGACTGAGAGATTCTCTCTCCCCTCCCTGAAATAATAAATGAAAATAGGTAGCTGGGTACATTTATTTGATTAGAAAGGCTTGCACCTAGTCATGCTATCTTCTATCATAGATGCCAAACATAAACAGAGGATGCAATCACGTACACACTCAGATACACGCCCACAGACACCCATGCAGACTACTTATTGTTGAAAGATGGTGTTTGGGTGTTTATATTAGTATTAATCTAGTTCTAATTATGTATAGATTAGCTGTTTTTCTGTCCTAGTAAGGCTAATGAACAGAAAACTGTTTTTCCTGTTCATTAGCCGTTAGAAGGCTTTCTGGATAATGTTTATAGCCGTTGGAGGCTTTTCTATAAAGTGTAATCAACACTTCTCCTACCCGATAAGAAGTTTTATCAATAAGAAAGTGTTTCCTCTTCTATTTATCTCTTCTTTCTTTATTTCTACATGGTATCAGAGACTGTTCACACCAAAACTCTGTAAAAAAAATTCTGTTTCAAAATGACTACTGAGAACTCTTCAGAGGTTAACTCAAGGGAAGAAGCCACAAAAATCCTTCTTCCTGGACCACTGAACCCTCTATAATGTCATTTTCCACTCATAAACTCAACGGTGATAACTATCTCCAATGGTCTAGATCCATCAGACTCCTTAAGACTGGGAGGGGCAAGGAAGAATTCCTTACTGGAGAAAGCACAACACCAGAAAAAGGCCAACCCAACTACAAGAAGTGGAGGGTTGACAACAGCCAAGTCAAAGCAATTCTACTGGGGTCTATGACCACTGATACTGCTGAGAACTTAATTCTTATGGACACTGCTGAGGAGATATGGAATGGGGCTGCTGAGCTATATTCAAAAAATGAAAATATATCTGTTGTCTATGAGATTGAAGCTAAGGTACAAGATATGAAGCAAGGTGATCTCAGTGTCACCATGTTCTACAACTCTCTGTCTAAGTCTTGGCAACAGCTGGACAGTCTGGAAAATATTTCCTGGCAGTCTGCTAATGATGCAAAGACTTATATGTCTTTGAAAAATCAAAGAAGAATCTTCAAGTTCCTAATGGGACTTAACTCCAATCTTGATGATGTGAGGGGGAGGATATTAAGTAAAAAACCCCTCCCCTCTGTCAAAGAGGTTTTTGCTGAGGTTAAACATGAAGAGAGTAGGAGAAAACTCATGTTGAGTAATACTACTCCTACATCTCTGGAAAACGGTGCTCTTTTTACTAAGAGTGCATCCCAATCACAGTCCACTCAAAATCAGAAACAAAAGAACATAAGGCATGTCTGTGAGCATTGTAAAAAGACAGGCCATACAACGGAGACTTGCTGGAAACTCCATGGCAAGCCTCCTAATTGGAAACCTAAGAATTATGAAAACTCTGCCAAACTTGCTACCTTTGAGGAACCTAAGTCTGAGAATGAGTTCAGTAAAGAGCAAATTGAGGCTCTAAAAAGGCTTCTATCTGCTCAAACTTCTCAGACTGCTGCTCCTCAAGGAGTTGCAACTATGGCTAATGCAGGTGTGTGCCTTAATACCTATACCAATAATCATGTGGTTAGAAATATTTGGCTTGTTGATTCAGGGGCCTCCAGTCATATGACTGGAAACCCTGAACTCTTTATAAAAATCACCAAGTGTGTATCTCCTCATACTATAAAGATTGCTGATGGGACTTCTTCCCAGGTTTCTGGTACAGGGGATGTTATAATTAGTGAAAAAATAACTCTTAAGAATGTACTTTATGTTCCTAACTTGCAATGCAATCTTCTATTTGTAAGCAAACTTGTAAAAGACTCAAAGTGTGCTGTTTTGTTTCACTCTAATGGCTGTAAGTTTCAGGACTTATGCTCCAAGATGGAGATTGGCAGTGCTGAAGCTTACTCTGGGCTGTTTGTGTTCAAGACTCACTTCACTGACAAGTTTTTTGATGATATTCCTAGAGGCTCAGCTAGTTATAACAAGTCTGTTTCCACTTGTAATCAGATTATGTTATTACATTATAGGCTAGGACATCCTAATTTTGCTTATATGAAGAACTTGTATCCTGATCTTTTTAATGGAAAAGTTATTTCTGATCTTTCTTGTGAAGTATGCCAACTTGCTAAACATACCAGGTCTGTTTTCCCCAGTGGAGGTTATTCTCCATCCAGACCTTTTTCCTTGATACACAGTGACATCTGGGGTCCTTGTAAGAAAACTACAACATCTGGAAAAAGATGGTTTGTAAGTTTTATAGATGACCATAGTAGAGTCACTTGGCTCTTCCTTTTAAAGGAAAAATCTGAAGTTGGTGAAATATTTCAGAATTTCTATACCATGGTCAGAACTCAGTTTGAATCTAAGATTCAAATACTGAAAACTGATAATGGTACAGAATATTTTGAGAAGTCTCTTGCTAAGTTCCTAACTGAACAAGGCATTGTTCATTTAAGCACTTGTGTTGATACCCCCCAACAAAATGGGGTGGCAGAAAGGAAAAATTGACATCTGTTAAATGTGGCAAGAAGTATAATGTTCACTATGCATGTGCCAAAGTATTTATGGGGTGATGCAATCCTAACAGCAACCTACTTGATCAACAGGATGCCCTCAAGGGTCCTAAATTTCAGAACTCCAATTGGAGTCCTTAAAGATCACTACCCTAAGTCTCATCTTTTTGGTAGTCTTCCCATGAAGGTGTTTGGAAGTATTTGTTTTGTACATATCTATGCCCAACACAGAGGAAAACTTGATCCTAGATCTGTTAAATGTATTTTTGTGGGTTACTCCTCCACAAAAAGGGGGTACAAATGCTACTGTCCCACTACTAAGAAAGTGTACACCACTATGGATGTTACTTTCTCTGAAAATATGCCCTATTACAGTGCATTAACTCAAGGGGAAAGTTTTGATGAATATCACAACTCATGGAACATAGTGGTTCCTAGAGTGGCTGACAGTAATATATCTATTCCTGAAAATCAAGGAACTTCTAATGAGGAATCAGAAAAAGAGGAACATGATGGTGTCCCTCCTCCTGGTCCCACAAATGAACCTAGTGTCATTGTGTACACCAGAAAGAGGAAGGCAGTTCATCAAAATCCTGAAGTTACTGACACAGATCTTAATGATCAAGGGTCATCACATGAAAATAATGATTCAGAAGGATCCTCAGAAACTGATGACTCTGAGGGTTCCAATGAAATGGAAGGTGAACTTGATGAAAGGCCTATTGCCCAAAGAAAAGGGGTTAGGAAGTGCACCATTAATCATCCCTTGTATAACTACTTGTCCTATGACAAGTTGTCACCTGAATTTTATGGTTTCACTACCAGCTTGGATAAAATCAGCATTCCTAAGAATGTTTACCATGCTATGCAAGTCCCTGAATGGAGAGCTGCACTAAAGGAAGAAATGGATGCTCTCATTAAGAACAAAACTTGGAAAACCACTCCCTTGCCAAAGGGTAAACATCCAGTAGGATGTAAATGGATCTTCACTGTCAAATACAATGCTGATGGAACTCTAAATAGGTATAAGGCAAGGCTAGTGGCCAAAGGTTTCACTCAATCCTATGGGATTGACTATCATGAGACCTTTGCCCCTGTAGCCAAGCTAAATACAATCAGAATTCTCATGAGTATTGTAGTTAACCTTGATTGGCCACTCACCCAACTGGATGTTAAAAATGCCTTCCTATATGGAGAAATCCAAGAGGAGGTTTATATGCATCTCCCTCCTGGATTTGAAAGCCTAGGGGAGAAAGGAACTGTCTGCAAATTACAAAAATCACTCTATGGACTCAAACAAATTCCCAAGGGCTGGTTTGGGAGGTTTACAACCTTTATGAAAAGGAATGGCTTTAATCAATGCCACTCTGATCATACTTTGTTTACAAAGTTCAGATCAGGGAAAACTACTGTGTTAGTAGTTTATGTTGATGACATCATTCTAACAGGAAATGATGATACTGAAATCAGAAACATTAAAGATATGTTGGCTTCTGAGTTTGAAATAAAGAACTTAGGAAATCTAAAGTATTTCCTTGGAATGGAGATTGCCAGAAATTCTGATGGAATCTCCATTTCCCAAAGAAAATACACCCTAGATCTCTTAAAAGAAACTGGCATGCTAGGGTGCAAGCCTGCTAAAACACCTGTTGAACCAGGCCTAAAGCTGGGGAATGAGTCTGATAGCCCTCTGGTGGACAAAGGGAGATATCAAAGGCTGGTAGGAAGACTTATCTATTTATCTCATACCGGACCGATATCCGTTTTTTAGGTTTGGTGAGCCAATTCATGCATCAACCTACAGAAAGACACATGCAAATTGTTGAAAGAATTCTAAGGTTTCTAAAGAAAAATCCTGGACAAGGTCTCCTCTTCAAGAAAGGTGTGTCAAGGGAGGTAAAGATCTACACTGATGCTGACTATGCTGGGGATAAAACCAATGGAAGATCAACTACAGGGTATTGCACCTATGTTTGGGGTAATCTCACTACATGGAGGAGCAAGAAGCAACATGTGGTCTCAAGGAGTAGTGCTGAATCAGAATTAAGGGCTTTGGCACTTGGTGTCTGTGAAGGCATCTGGGTGAAAAGGGTACTTAATGAACTAGGGTTCAAAAATTCTGAACCTATTCAACTCCTATGTGACAATACTTCTGCCCTAAGTATTGTTGAGAATCCTACTCACCATGATAAAACAAAACATGTTGAAGTGGATAGGCATTTCCTAAGGGAAAAAGTTGACAATGGAGATATAACCCTAGTTCATGTGAAGACTCAAGAACAGGTTGTTGATGTTTTGACCAAGCCTGTTTCAACTCAAGTCTTTAACCATCTTCACTCCAAGTTTGGGTGCATCAACATCTACAACCAAACTTGAGGGGGAGTGTTGAAAGATGGTGTTTGGGTGTTTATATTAGTATTAATCTAGTGCTAATTATGTATTGATTAGCTGTTTTTCTGTCCTATTAAGGCCAATGAACAGAAAACTGTTTTTCCTGTTCATTAGCCGTTAGAAGGCTTTCTGGATAATGTTTATAGCCGTTGGAGGCTTTTCTATAAAGTGTAATCAACACTTCTCCTACCCGATAAGAAGTTTTATCAATAAGAAAGTGTTTCCTCTTCTATTTCTCTCTTCTTTCTCTATTTCTACACTTATGCTACTGTCCCCAAAGTATTACAGCTATTATTGCTAGTTTTAAATCTTAAACACATGGTAGCTGTTATAGTCACCAATTATATTCAAATCGATAAACATGGAAGAAGTCTATAAACCCTTAAAGTACGTCCTTCGTGCATGTACAGATAGGATCACCAAAATGGACACATGGAACCAAGTATATAACTATGTCATTCCTTCATAGATAACTCCAAGGCAAAATGCAACAATTAGATGACCTGTAAAGTATGAGAAGGAATTCGATCGCTTCCACAATGATGATTGGTCAGCAGAGACATTTCCCCCATCCCAGTGTTGTGAAACCTACATGCATCTCTTTGTAAGTCAAGAGCCTGTTCCACTAGGTGTACCAATCTTTTGTCAGGTATCATCACTGAAGGCGGAAACATCATTTGCAATTCCTCCAACAACTTAGACCGTGACTTAAGTTTTGAAGCATCTAGACGCGAAGGAAATACCAGGCAGGAAGAAAGTTCCCTAACTCTATCGCTGCTAACAGATAAAGGTGTAATTTCAGACCTCAATGTCTTCAGCGCGTCCAAGAGGTTTTCTTTTTCCAGAAGCTCAAAGAATTTCTGCTCCAATATTATAGAGGATGCAAGTTTAATCACAGACTCGTCTGCTAGACCGATTTTATGCAACAAAGCTATGCTTTCGTCCCAATTACCATCAAGAATTTGCTGCATAAACAGATTTACAACAGGTGTGTGCAATGGAATCCCAGACTCTTCCTCAAGATGTTCCCCAGTTTTCTTGTACCCAAGAGAGTACAAGGCCTCAGCTATAATTCTAACGAATTCAGTTTTCTTAACCACTCCTTTTGGACCAACAACCTCATTGTCCCCTTCAGATTCGAGGGGGCGAGCCATCGAGCCACTCAAGGAGCAGCCTGCAGGCACTCTAAGATACGCTCTGTCCAAAAGACCTCCCGATCCCCCAGAAGATATTTTCACGCGTTTTGAAGGTGGTTCCTCGTCCTCTACAACTCCCATGAAATGTAAACTTCAGCCCATATGCAGTTGGATTGAACTGACACTGGAACACTTCAATTGCAATTTCTGAGAAACTAGCTTGACTCGAAAATTCAGTACCTAAATCAATGAAGTAAGAAGCACATTAGGTGCAATAAAAAAATAGAATAAAAAAGGTCTAATGGCATTGGAACAATTGCAATGTGTTACAGATTAGATAAGCATTCAGTTTCATGAAAGGAAATGGAAAGACAACGTGAAGAGCAAACACTTTCTAAAATGTCCAACTTACAATAGATTTGAATTTGCTCTCTGATTGACAGAATTACACAAAAAGGGAATGTGTACAAAAACAATTAATACAAATAAAGCAAGAGAATCATCCATCCACCAATTCCAGCAGGGAGTTCCTAAAAAGTGAGATAAAGAAGCAAAGCTCTAACACATAATGTCAAAACCCACAATTCACTAATATAGTGCTTTAAAGAATACTGTGATTTTCTTAATTTCAGTCTATTGAGTATCAACCAGAGAACTAAACAAACCAATTTCAGCAGACCCTACGGAAAAAGAGCCATAAAACAAAATCGCATCCACCCACAAGAATGTAACAACAGTAAATGCATCATACCCACATTGACAACCCCATAATATTTCCATTTAAGTAGATTACAGGAGCACTTTGTTGTCGATCAAATCTAAACCTTGAAAAACCCAACTTTTCCCACAAGATAAGCAAATTTAAGTAAATAAAAAGGTAAGTTTTTCAAGATAACTTTTATCAAAACCTACATAAAAAAGAAAGCACGCTGAAAAACAAATTAAAAAGAAAATCAGTAACCGCTGTAAGGAATTCGATCATCGGTACACAAGAAGGTTAAGACTTCTACAAAATGAAAAAAATTATAAACAAAAGCGACCCACCGGATATAAAACCGAATCACAGCTTCAAATCAAAGAAAGCAAACAAGATTAGAGAAATACCAGTAAAAGACGAGAAATAAAACAGGACCCGGAAAGTGTAGTTAGGTACTCAGATCAAAAGGAATGCCGATGATTCAATGGGAAAGAAATAAAAGAAATAAAAGAAAAAGAAAGTGAGGAACTATGTAATAAGATTGTAAAAGGGCACAAGATATAAAAAACCAAACACCAAAACTCCAGGGAAATAATTTTTAAAATTTTATCGATTTTATCTGTCGGTACATGATAAGATTAAGCTAGGTGGGCAAGCCGCAAGATCAGAGGCTAGCGAAAAAAAAAAAAAAAAACAGAGGCAAGCACTTGATTCTTAAAACCAATACTAATTTGTAAATTAAACGGGAAACGAAAAAATATATACATTTTAACACATTAACTGCAATTTTTTAACCGAGGAATGGAATATAGAAGAATGAATATTCTAGAGGGATGACAATGAACGCAAGGAAGTAATCTCTTACGTGATGGAACTCTTTAATCGTCTGTTCTTCATAAAACGATTTAGCAGCAAGTAAACATTTTTTAAGGGATTTTATTTGTTTGTATACTATCGTGTAGCATGTTCTACACCATCAAACACTTTTATTCAACCAAATCATGTGTTAGGATATTATAATTAATCTTTATTTAATTTGATTTAAATAAAAACAGTTTCATTTATCTTAAGATGTCCCGGATCTTGTATGTGAAACGACATTCCGACACTCGAGTAAGTACGATGATTTCGGATTGGTTGAGAGGATCAAGTTATTGTCCTCCAAGGCTTATTTTCTTCCTAGCATGTCAATTACGTGGGTATTGAGCTTGTCCCACGAGGCTTTTCTCTTCTGCCAATATCAACCATATTCCGATCTTTCTTTTCGCCTCGGTCGACTTCTCTATTGAGCCGATTGGCCTCTTATCTCTGGCAGTGCTTGTAGACTACATGCATGCACTCTTCCATGGAACAAGGAAGGTTTTTATTGAGTTTGGCGTGAAGCTTTCCCTTTCTTAGACCCCCTACAAATGAGGTCACCGGTACATGATCTTTAGCGTCCAGAACCTGCTTCGATTCATCAAAGAATATTATTATATAATCCATTCCCGACTCCTCCTTTTTGTTTTATGGTCAGAAGATGAGTGGCGTTTCTTTGAAATGGCCGAGCTGAGATAAAAGTTGTGACGAACTAGCGTGCCAGCTTGGCGAAACTATTGGTGGAGTATGTTGGGAGTCTATTGAACCACACCCTGGCTTTCTCTGTCAACAGTCTTAGAAAAGTTTTGCACCTCATCTCGTCAGGTGCACATAATAAGAACATATGTTGAATAATTTGATGGAGATGATCTTCTGAATCTTTGGTACCAGGGATATATCTTTGAGAGCTTGAATCCATTTAGTTTAGGAAATTGCTCGATGTCCTCGATAAATGGGGAAATCACGTGTATTGCCGTCTTCCTTATTCCCAATAATTCATTTATTTATGCTTGGGCTGCATCTTGCAGTCTTTGAGCGGTGGTACTTCCTTCTTCATTGATAATTAAACTATCTCTGGTTCAAGAAATAAGGCTCGTGCCTTAAAATAACTTTGTTGCATGAACCCTTTGTGAGGTTTCACACACCAAATGCCATTTCCCTTTTATAACATGGTCAACCAAGGAGGCGAATAGTTCTGGTTGATGCCCACTGGTTGGTGGGCATGTTGAAGTATGGTCTGAGTTGTTGGAAGTAGTGCCCCAAAGACAGGGCCGGCCCAATGTGTAGGCGGAGGAAGCATTGGCTTAAGGCCCAACCGTCTCGAGGGCCCGAAATTACATGTTTTGCAAAAAGTACTTTCAATAATTATTTTGTATTCAGACATTTAGACATTACTTGGTGTAGTCGGGCTGGTTGGGGTGTTCAGCTAAAATCCAATAGACCTGGGTTTGACTCTTGGGAGTTGCTTTTTTTTCCTATTATTTTAGCCAATTAATCAACTCCTTTAAAACCTCTTTTGGACCTTTTTTTTAAAACATCTTTTGTGCCTTTTCTAAAATGTTAGTTCTATTATTTCAATAAATTTATTGACTCTTTTAAAACCTAATTATGCTAGAAAAGATATGTTGAATTTTACTACTTTATAGATATGTTTTGATGCTATCAATAAATTGAATTTTGTATCTACGGATGTTAAAAGGGCGATATTGAAATAATATTTTGTAAGTATATTTTTTCGAAGAAAAAAAAACAACTTCGAACTAATAGGCCTAATTCGGCGACTTCGTCGAAGGCCCAAAATTTTCCAGGACCGGCCCTGCCCAAAGACAATTTATGTAATTGTTTTTATAATTAATAAATGATAGATTCATTCTCATCTTATTATTTGCTTTGTGTTCATAAGTAATACACTACTGAAACCCCTAAGTTGTATCACATGTAGCTATATAACTTAGTGTGTTGGCACACATGGGGATTAAGTTAATGGTGATACACTTGAAGTGTTAGTCCGTGGTGAACTTAATCAAAGTATGAGGTCTATTGATTAAACCACCATTAATGCGCTCAGAACACTTTATGGTGTGACAGCCTTATCCGGACCGTCGGTATTGGTTATCTAAGTGGGGCATTTATAGATGATGTGGTCCTATATGACCGAACCGATTTAATCTATATTTCTCATATAATTCCATAATTGAGAAATCTTATTAAATCACAAGATGATCATGTATGGATTAACCTTAATCCTAAAGTGATTGCAGTTCCTGCTTGTTTCAAGATAGAGCTTGATGTGTTCGTTATGGATTGCAAAGAGGCGCGGTCCGAATCACTCACGTTGGCATTATCGGGAATGAGTAGCTGGGAATGTGTCTCATAAATACAGAACTCATTCCTTCATGCGGAAAGCGGAAAGACAATCCCCTTATTTGTTAATCTCATAAACTGATCGGTTACAGGAGTTCATATTGGTTATGAAGTGATTGATCACTAATGGTTAATGGTAAATAAGGATAAGATGTAATTGTCTCGGATTTTATCTAAGCAAAATAAACAAGTAATAAAATAATCCGGTTTACCCCAAGTGCAGGGATCGTAGTATAGTAGTTACAACCGGAGTCGAATTACAGGGAATCGAGATTGGTCTAGTTCTTAATTTTTCTAAAGGTTGTCACGAAAAATAACTAAAAACGAAAACGAAGAAACAATAAACTGGACAGAGGGTTGTCAATCCAAAGCCAGGAATATAGTTGCGGACCTAAACTAACTAAATAAATCTATTCTATAACTAAAAAGAAAAAGAAAATTCTAAAATAGCAACGAAGACAAGGCACAAAGATAATTTCAATTAATTTTAACGAAGAACAAGCATTGATCCACCTATCCCGCAACCCTTAATTTCTACTCTAGATCGTTTAGTGAAGATTTAATAAAGATGTGGTTCACCTATCAAATGTATGAATTCCTACTCTCGTAGATAATTCGCCTATTAATCTTTCATCTCTCGATCTTAAAGATTAACGCTTCCATAACAAAGGTGTAAGATTTCTCAATCTAGCAACCTAGAAATTTAACCTAGCAACTCTCGTTATTTTTAGGTTAAAAATGTAATCTTTACTACGGCGATCTAAGTCTAACAACGATTCTCATCACATTAACCATCAACATGCAACAATCCATCGATATAAATTGCATAATCAATACAAAACATAATAAAGAAACAACTTTATATAAAAACTCACAAAACCATCCAAAGAGTTGAAATCAAAACGTTGCATGATTGGCTTCACACGCTTGTTCAAATCGCCTAGCCTCTATCCATCGTTCTACTAGTTGCAGAAATTATAAATAAAAGAAGTAGATGAAATTATGTTTATGGGGGCGGAAAAACGCGGCAAAAAGGCGCCCCAAAGGGGCCCAGGGCGGCCGGGGATCGAATTGTGTGTATTAGGGTTCGAAAAACGCGACTATTTATAAGTTTTGAAGTCGGTTTAGGGCCGAGGCGGTGGCCGGACGCCAGTCCAGATGCTTTGAAATCTTCGAGTCGGGCCGAGTCTTCTCAAACGCCCGTCCTATGCAATTCTGAACGCTCGTTCAGCAAAAATCTGAAAACCCTGAATCCAGACACTCCTCCTGGACGCCAGTTCAATCTTCTGGACGCCAGTCCACTGGACGAATGGAGCAAACGCACGTCCAGACTTCTAAATCTTTATTCCATCTTCGACTTGCATCATCTTCCCTCCATTTAACCTTCTTTTAAACATCGTTTAAGCTCATTCCCTACCATGCTCGGGTGCCTACAAGATAATAGAAACGTGCAAAATGTAGAAACATATATATTGATGAAAAATCACTAATAAAATCACGTAATAAGCTCGAGTTTGCACTTTAACCGTTTCAATACGCATTCTTGCAATATTCCATTTAAACCCTCACTTTTCTATAAAAAGTAATAAAACACGAAGGAAATTGCTACGAAATAATATCATATATATCATAAAAATCACCGTCAACAGTAATGAAAAAGGTTTATGGAAACATTCTCGCTTAATCACAGATATAGTCTATGGAGGGCCAGTCTATATGTAATGATTATATCAATAGATACTTATTGAATCGACGCGTTGAGAATAAGTTATATCTATAATCGATAGAGTTCAGTTTCATATTTATGGTGGCGTAATTCCGGAATTAATAAGTTGAATAGAAATGTTCTGTTCGATTAATATTTTATTCAATTTATTGTAGCTACTGGTTATAGATCCATGGTCCCCGGGTTGGCTCCTTACACGCGAGTGAATTCACGTATTTTGGAACCTCGAGAATAAAATAAACATTTGGTCTATTTAATGAATATGCGGAATATTATTTATTCAGAAAATAATATGTAAAATAAAAAAGACATTTCTTTTATTACGTGGCTGGTATATGGCGCCACACGTGTAGAACATTGGGAAAAGAAATTTTCATGTATAATATCACATGTGTAATTAATTATTTATTTATTAAATAATTAATGGATAAAATAAGATATTGATTTTCTAATGATTATCTCATTTATGGTGCTTATCTCTTATTTATGGTAAATATCTTTTTCATAGGGAAAAAGATAATTGTCTTGTGAAAAGTGATATATCTCTTGCCCGGTTGTTTTCCCATATAAAGACAGTTCCTTCCAGCATAATAGACAGAATATATCCGCTCCACTTTCATAAAGAAAGGAAGAAAAATTAGTTTGTTGCCTTAGCCATTGGGAAGAAGAAAAACTTGAGTTTTTTCTTAGAGCATATCCGAGGAGGTTCGGATACGGGATCGTCGTCCACCAGTCGTCGCTTGGAGATACAACTCAGAAGATCGCGGCTTCTCTTCGGTTGAGTGAATCTTCAAACATTCTTATAGTATAGATTAATTAAATATGTGTTTCATGTCGTGGTATCGTAAACGAACTTCGATTCATTGCTTCCGCTGTGCATGATCGAGTGTATCGATCGGTGTTGTGAATCAGGTCTGAGAATCTGAACAAAGGGAAAAAATTAAGCACTAAATTGCGAGCGTGCTCTCGCAGTTGCGAGAACCGGAATTTTTTCTGGATCCTGTTTTTCCTGCATTTCGGATCTTGATTCGGGTTTCTGTATATCCAGCATGAGCAACTTCAATTTGCTTTGTTGCTTGTATGGGTTGAGATGGCCATGTTGTGTCCTGCACATGCGGTGCATCTTTTCCTTGTGTGATATTTTTTCCCTGCGTCTTGCACGAAGGAATCTTAAGCAACTTTTCCCTTATTTTCTTGATATTTTTTATACAAGTCGTGTTTAAATTGTCTGATAAACAAAAGAGAAGACCCTCATTCTAGTGCCATATGACAATGTTGTAAATCGTCCAAGTACAAATTGGGCAAACGGCTGGGTAATCGGCCTTTTAAATGACGATCCAATAAGCTTTTCGGCGAGCATTGACGTGTCCCTACTGGGTGTTCAGTCTAACCGGCAGTGTACCGGGTCAACTGTAGCCTAGTTGGTGAGTCAATGTCATATCCATGAGGATTGTCGAGGTTGAACACTGAAAAGCTATTATTATCTTGATCAAAGTCGCAATAATACAAGAAAGTAATTGTATCTAGAAATCCACTACTACAAAGGGTGATAAATGATAAATAAAAAAAAAGCCTAGCCAATATAATGCATTGATCAAGCAAACCTATATTAGCATCATGGGAATGAACTACCTACCAACCTTCCAATGGTGTTCAAGAGTGTGTTATCGGTGCACTCCTAAGCTAGTAATTTCCCCTCATACGAGTGAATGAAACTACTGCATGCCTCATCCTTGGTATAAGAACCCTAACATAATGATTCAACATGATTAAGATCTTGAATGCAATGACAATGTCAATAATCCCCGGATAAGAAATTGAATTCCACTTAACGTCGATTTTACCTTCCGGTTTTCCTATCCCTTCTCCCACACCAAGCATCTCATTTCGGTCTCAACTAAGTGTGTGTGTGCAAGTGTTAGATGATCAATCCAAAACCAACAAGCAATTCAATGAAAATAGGAAAAGATAACAACAACCCATGAAGCTATGAAATACAAACTAACATTCCCAATCAACTAATAGAGATTAATAACTATCACAAATACATAATCTTGGCTAGAAAAAGCTTAGCCTTCCATGGCTATGAAACCACAAATGTCGCTTAGGGGTTTCATAACTATGAAACTAGCATTAAAAGTAAATAAAGGATGTACCCACAAGATAGCAAACACCTCAAGGAAAATAATTGCATTAACCTCCAAAGCTTCTTCAATGGAGAAAACAACACCAAGGAGATGAAATTATTCCACACAATTCACTCTAAAAGATCTAGATTGGATGTTCCAATGTTTACAAGTAGATTAATTAGCTAAACTAATGCTAAATTCGGGCTAGAAGAGCTTTTGGAGGGTGTCTTCAAGTTTTAGGGTGTTGGGGAAAAAGATGGGAATGAAAAGTTTTCTAAAAATTCGATCCAAATTGGGTTTATATGGCTGAAAATTTCTTCTGTGGCATTTCGGCGTACGCCGCTAAAGGTCTGAAACTCTCTGAATAGCTACAGTGACGTTCGGCGCGCGCCACAATAAGTTGGCGTGCGCCTATGAAGCACCGACACTTCAATTAGGTCGCCGTGCGCTGTGTCCGACACATTTTCAGCCCGACACGCGCCCGACACGCTCCCGACACGTGTCGGAAACGTGTCGCTCGATTAAAATAATGTTAAATTCAAATTTTGAATTCCGACACGGCCCGACACGCTGGGGACACGCTGGGGACACGGCGGGACACGGCCCGACACGTTGGGGACACGCAAGGGACACGGCGGGACACGGCGGGACACGTTGGGGACACGGCGGGGACACGCAAGGGACACGGCGGGACACGGCGGGGACACGCAAGGGACACGGCGGGACACGTTGGGGACACGTAAGGGACACGCAAGGAATGCAATCCGTCCCGCGAATTGGCATCAACCTACGTCTATGTTTTTTTAATAATATATATATTAATATACATATATATATATATATATATATATATATATATATATATATATTAAAACGTGTCGGCGGCGTGTCGTTCCCTCAAATTCTGAAAGTAACCGTGTCGCCGTGTCCGTGTCGTGTCGTGCGCCGTTCCCGTGTCCGTGTCCGTGCTTCATAGGCGTGCGCTGATTTCATAGCAACTCAGCAAAATTGTCATAACTTAAGTTGTAGAGCTCCGATTGATGTGATTCAAAATGCGTTGGAAAGCTCGTTTCTTGATCTACAACTCTTGTTAAGAAATCTTCTCCAGAAAAAAGCCTCTAAGCCGGGTCAAATGTCCGTTGAATGTATGCTACGGTAGAAACGTAAAAGACAAATGATCCGTTTGAACCCATAAACTTCCGGAACACTATTCTAGCCATCAAACTCAACACGTGGCGTCACTCGGGGTCTTGGTCAACCTATAATCTTGCAATACAACACAACAATACCAACCGTAAATCCGACACGACGCTCCGGTTATTATAACCGGTACAAAACTAATCAAAACACGATATTTTATATAATAATTACTATCTACACATTTGGGTGAAACTAAGCAACTAATGACTCAAATTGATACAAGAACATCAATAAATTCATGAGAAATGGGGATAAAACATCGTGAAATGCATCAACTAGTTGACTCACATCAAGAATGCAAGGCATACAAGACATGAGAGGTTCCAGAGTCTGCCTCTGGATGGACACTCCAATACTTAAGTCAATATGGTAATAAATAAATTTTCATAAGGACGGTGAGGTCCGTATGTAATACATGTGTATGTTGAACGTATACTGACTGTACTTGAATAATAGGGTGTCTGGTACTTTGACAGTGGGTGTTCCAGACATATGACAAAGAATAAGCACTGTTTGACAAATTATGTGGCAAAGGATGGTCCAAGTGTCAACTTTGGCAACAAGAATACACCAGGATACACGAGAGGATATGGAACACTTGTGAGAAATGGATTAACTATCAGGAATGTTGTATTTGTGAAGGACTGGACTACAACCTACTAAGCACTGGACAGTTTTATGACAAGGGTTACAAGGTCACTTTTGACAAAGGCTGCTGTGTTGTCATTAGTGAAAGAGGTGAACAAGTTGTGTTGGCTGGAAGAAGACAACAAAACATGTATGTGGTAGATTGGTCTACTGCTGTTCCAGAGACATGCCTGATTATGCATACTAAGTCAGAACTGAATTGGTTGTGGCACAAAAAGTTGAATCATCTTAATTTTGATGATATCAATCAGTTGGTGAAAAAGAAGTTGGTAATTGGTTTACATGAGATTACATTAAAAAAGGATGCTATAGGTGATGCTTGTCAGCAAGGTAAACAAACTAAGTCAAGCTTCAAGTCAAAGACTAAGCAATCAACAAAAAGAGTTTTGGAGCTGATGCACATGGATCTGTTTGGACCAGTAACACCAACAAGTGTAACAGGGAAGAAGTACACTTTGGTAGTTGTGGATGACTATTCAAAATACACTTGGGTAGTGATGAGAGATAAATTTATGATCATTATTACGACATTTTACCCCAATATTGATACCATTTTGAGCATTATTGTATCAAATCAAGTCAAAATTACTAAGTTTTATTCAAATGTATAAGTAGTAGTTATTATATAAATTATCGTATTTTTATAAGTTTTTTATTAGTTTTTGTACCGGTTTAGTAACCGGAGTGTCGTGTCGGATTTACGTTTGGTATTTTGGTGGTTCATTGCAGGATTATATATTGACCAAGATTCCACGTAACGACATGTTTTGAAGCCTAAAAGATGGATTTTGAGGGAAAGAAGAAAATGCCACAAGCTTACGAGTTCAACGGATCAAATTATTTTTCCTACGCGCTTCTACCGTAACCTGTTTTCGATGGAAATTTGACCCGAATTAGAGGCATTTTCTGGAGAATAGTTCTTGACTAAAGTTGTAGATATTTAAATGAGCTTTCCAACGCATTTTGAATCACGTCAATCGGAGGTCTACAACTCAAGTTATGAATTTTTTACCGAACAGTTGATATCTCGGGTCGAACCGGATATTTTTGGCTCAACTTGTTGCATGTTACTCCATGTGCTAACTAATGATGATGATGATGAGTCATAACAAACTCATCAATACCTCCCACACGTCTTGTAACAAACTTGGCATATTCTTAGCATATTCCTTGGCATATACTTAGCATATTCTCCAAAAATATCTCCCTCAAATATCACCTCCCTCATTACAACCTCCCTCAACTCCCCCTATAAATACCTCCCCATATCCATAAAAAATCCTTGCCCCATCTTGGCCACTCTTGGCCAAGATCTCTCTTCTCCACCTCCTCCCATTTCTTCCATTCCCCTCTTCTTCATCTCCGTTCTTCATCTCTTTTCTCGTTTTATATTATTTTCGGGCCCGTATATACATATGTCTATGTATGTATATATGTTTTTATAAATAAAAGTAGTACTGTTGTAATGCTCGAGAGAATTACCGAGAAAGTTGTTATTGAAGAAGTTGTTATTTTCGAGAGAATACGGCTTTGATTTGCACTTAACGGGTAATTTTATCAAGTTATTACTTTTGTTGTTTATTTATATATATATATATATATATATATATATATATATATATATATATATATATATATATATATATATATATATATATATATATATATAGGGGGAAGAGGCCACAAGGACAAAAAAAATAATAAATGGGTCTGGAAGGACAAAAGTAACATTTTCATGATTATAAAGGACAAAAATCACAATTGTTACTTTAAAATTGTTACTTCACGTGTTAATGTTACTTTGTGTTTCATAATTGTTACTTCATATTTACTCTATTCCACATTTGTTACTTCATATTTGTTATTTCATAATTGTTACTTTTGTCCTTATTAAATTACAGTTTCCTTCAATCCCGATTTTTTGATAATTTTGTCCTTCTGGACAAAAATCTATATATATATATATATATATATATATATATATATATATATATATATATATATATATATATATATATATATATCTATCACTATGTTAAACTAAAAATATGTCTAGCCAAGATATGAATCTGAATTAGTTAATCTTTTGGTAAAATGAATGATCGACTCTGGTAATCATGATTAAAACCAATTATAATGAATCTTTTTCTATTTTGCAACGTATTGATAATATTCGGAATGACGTAATTAACCATGATGAATACCACATATAACCTGGCGATGAACCGACCGGAGAAGTCGGGATATGAGTAAAAATAGAAAAACCGGAGGGTAAAAATGGCCGTCGATTAACGGAATCCTATTTCCTACCCGGGGGCGATTTGTCCCGGAAAAACAAATCTTATTAACTTTGTACTCGAGATCTTAATAATGTTAAAATCAGCAGTTTAATTGAAACTACACCGTTTGTGTTAAATCGATCCGCTTGACAACCGGAGCCTCTTGAATAACATCGGCCGTCTGACGAACGGAATAACCTCTTTTATCCGGGGTAGATTTGTACTCGGTACCTGTTCAGACTAACTAAGATTAGCATGGGGCAGTTGTGGACCTTGGACTGATGATCAGATCAGACAAGGGTACTGAAATTCTCAATAAAGTCATAAGAGGATATTGTGAGCAAAATGGTGTGCTCCACCAATTAGCTGATGCTGGTACACCTCAGCAAAATGGGGTTGCTGAGAGAAGAAACATGACTTTGAAAGAAGCAGGAAGGACTATGATATGTGAAGCATTATTACCTGAAAGATATTGGGCTGTAGCAGTCAATACAGCATGTTATACACAAAACAGGACCTCAGTAAACAAGAAGCTGATGAAGACACCTTATGAGATTTGGAATGGATAGAAACCTAATATATCCCATTTCCATCCATTTGGAAGCAAATGTTTTATACTAAATCATAAGGAGCAACTGAAGACATTCCAACCAAAATCAGATGAAGGAATATTCTTGGGATATTCTTCTGTCAGCAAGGCATTCATGGTACTGAATAAAAGAACACTGAAACATGAAGAAACAATACATGTTGTATTTGATGAACCTAAGTTCACTGGAATGGAAGATGAAGCTTCAGAACCTACTGAGAATCAACAAGTCACTGATCCAGAATGTGTTGATGTTTTGGAAAGGATAAATGACTTAAAGATTTCTGACTCTGCCCCTGCTGAAGAACCTGCTGAAAACACTACTGATGCAACAACTGAAGCAGTTCAAGGATCTGCTGAATCAACAACAGACCCTACTGAAGATGATGTTCCTGAGAACCAATCAAACCAAAATCCACAATGGTTAAGGGATCACCCTGCTGAACAAGTTATTGGCAATATACAGCAAGGTGTAAGGACTAGAAGACAATTGGAAGCAATGTTTACTTGCTTTCTATCTCAAATGGAACCTAAAGTTGTTGAAGAAGCAATATCATATCCAGATTGGATAATTGCTATGCAAGAGGAATTGAATGAATTTGAAAGAAATCAAGTTTGGACACTAGTGGAAAGGCCTAATCATGTAAACATAATTGGAACTAAATGGGTATACAGAAACAAATTGGATGAATCTGGTACCATTGTGAGGAATAAGGCCAGACTAGTAGGAAAAAGCTATTCTCAAGTTGAAGGAATAGATTTTTATGAGACATATGCCCCAGTTGCAAGATTGGAAGCTATAAGATTATTCTTGGCATATGCTGCTTACAAAAACTTCAAAGTATAACAGATGGATGTCAAGAGTGCATTTTTTAATGGCATTCTGGAAGAAGAGGTTTTTGTTCAGTAACCTCCTGGTTTTGAAGTTAAAGATCAAGAAAATAAAGTGTACAGACTTAACAAGGCACTTTATGGTTTGAAACAAGCACCAAGAGCATGGTATGAAACCCTATCTCAATTCTTTGGTGGACAATGGTTTTACCAAAGGTACCATTGACAAGACTCTTTTCAGAATTAATGAAGGAGACAGCACCCTGCTGATACAGATTTATGTTGATGACATAATTTTTTTGTTCTGAAAATGAATTACTATGTGAAAAGTTTGCTAATCTCATGAAAGGCAAGTTTCAAATGCATATGATGGGAGAAATGAACTGCTTCTTGGGATTACAAGTCAAACAAATGAAAGATGGAATCTTCATTCATCAAACAAAATATACCAAGGAGTTACTGAAGAAGTTTGGTATGGAAAATAGCACCAAGGTATCAACTCCTATGAGTAAAAACATCAGACTGGATGAAGATAAATAAGGCAAAGATGTTGATCAGACCTTATACAGAAGGATGATAGGCAGTCTGATGTACCTTACTGCCAGCAGACCTGATATATATCCTTTGTTGTAGGTGTTTGTGCAAGATTTCAATCCAAACCAAAGGAGAGTCACCTAGCTGCAGTCAAAAGGATTCTCAAATACCTAAAAGAGACTTTGGGAGTAGGGATATGGTATTCAAAAGATGGAAGCTTCAAAGTTATATCCTACTCAGATTCTGATTATGATGGATGCAAGATTGATTGAAAAAGCACCACAGGAACCTGTTAGTTGATGGGAAATAGACTGGATTCCTGGTTCAGTAAGAAATAGAATTCAATATCAACTTCCACTGCTGAGGCTGAATATATAGCTGCTGGAAGTTGCTGTGCACAAATACTTTGGTTAAGACAACAATTAAGGGATTATGGAATTGAAGAAAGAGAAATTCCTATAATGTGTGATAACACAAGTGCAATTGCAATCATAGAAAATCCTGTTTTGCACTCAAGAACCAAGCATATTGATGTGAGACATCATTTTATAAGAGATCATGTTGAAAATAAAGATGTGGTGGTTCTCTACATCCCTACTGAAGATCAACTTACTGATATTTACTAAAACATTGGATAGTGAAAGATTTGCTAAGTTAAGGACTGAACTTGGAATCATAAAAATTGACTGATATACATTAATCAGCAGTGTACTGGAATTCACCAACGGGATTAGTCTTTGCTATGTTGGGTGAGCTCATTTAGCAGACTAGTCATTGGTATCAACAATTCCATGTACCTAATAAGTTTGGACAATTGAGCAAATGAAGTTGCCAAGGGGATTGGTCTTTGTCCTGTTGGGTGAGCTCACTTGACAGATCAGTCACTGGTATTAAATTTCATCTTGTATTATCAGTTGGACAAAACAAGAGTAATTAAAGATCAGCAGAGTAACAGTCTCACCAGGCTGCTGAGGAATCTTGTCAGCAGGCTGCTGATAAAAGTCTACTGAAGACCAAGGCTGCTGAGTTGTACATTACAAGACAATCAAACTTAAATGCAAGTCAACAGTAATTGGATATTATTCTTATCCTTTATAACCGCAGTTACAAATATCCAACGGTTACAACTCTCATGGAATCAATTAGTGGGACACGTGGCAATATCACATTAACTCCAACTTTAATCGTGGTTAAATGCTACAATACATGCACAGTGTTTTATCTGACAGTTACTACCCACTTTCTCTATATATACAGATATATACACAGAGATGATGCATACAACCTTCAGATCGATTTTTCTCTGAATACACACTGTGTGAACACAAATTTGAAAGCTCTCTTCTTCATTTTTTTCAAAATTCTAATGGCGTAAAGATGATGTTCACATTAGAACAAGCCAAAGTGTCAGAGGGTTTGTTGTTGATTCTAACAAAACTAAGTTAGCTAACAATATTGGTAGAAGAATCAGAAAATATGAAGGACTGGAAGGTGTTCTTAATCTGAGATTAGAAAGCATATCTTGCACCAATGTTGTAAATTTCTGGAGGAACATTGTGATAAGAGATAATAGAGAGGCATTTACTACCACTATTAATGGCCAAGAGATTGAAATTTCCTCAAACCTGCTGAGGGAAGTGTTTGGGTTTGGACCTGGAAATAATGCTCCAACAAATCCTAAATCAATGGGGCTGTCAAGAATAGATTTTGTTGATAAAATAAAGACCAACAAATCCATTAAGTCCTCACTGAGTATCAATGTGAAGCACATCAAGATGGAATATAATCTGCCGAGTAATCCATTAAGTCCTCATTGGTAATCATCTTTAACCTCCGTCTCAATATATAAGTACATATTTAGGTGTTTGGTTTTGTCTCATAATATAATTTTATTTAAAATGCAAATTAAACACTTATTACAATTTTCATTTTTTACCTTTCATTTACAATATATTCGCCACTTTTTACTAATTTACAACTATTTCATTAATGACAGTCAAAAAGTTATTTTAGTTTTTTTATCATTAAAATTAATGTTTCACAACTAATTTAACCAATACTTTACGATTACAATTTAATAACACTCAAATGTTATTTTAGAATTTTTATCATTAAAATTAAATGTCTCAAAACCAACTTAACCGATTTTTTTTGTTGGACATATTTTGAGTTTTAGTGATGAGTGCCAGACTAGCTGTTATAGAGCAAAGACAAAAATATGTCTAGATTAAATGTATAGGCTTATTAGAGTTTGATTTTTGTATAGGTTTGATCAAACAAACATTGTAAGAGGTCAGCTGACTTTCATTAGCAGACCTGTCTAGGTTAGCAAGGTAACTAGGTCAGTAGACTAGTTAGGGACCTGCTGAAGACTGAAGGCTGATGGGTCAAACTCAGTTATTGAAGGCTAAGGGATCAAACTTAGTATTTAAAGTCAAGGATATGGAATCAGAATTTAGGGAAGTCTGTGATGACCTAAACTGATTACATATAACTTGTGTAACAGGTCTAAGTTCCATTAGTTAAGTGGTGATTGGAACTTAGTTATGTTCAAAATGGTGTACTCTAACTTCACAAGCAAAAGTTAGAAGAAGACAGTCAGCTGAAGTGTTTCATAAACACAGCAAACTTCAGACAGCTGACTGGCAAGCATTTCAGCAGACTTACATACACAGGAACTTGCTGAATATATATTTCGATTTAATCAAAGGTTACACTGGAAGATTACAAGGATAAGGACATATAACAAGTCTTGATTTTGTCAACAAATCAATTGTCAAGATTAAAGGGACGTTGGAAAGATTCAGAGCTTTATCCAATGGACACAAGTCAAAGGGAGACAGTATGAAAACTGACAAAAAGAAGATTGACTATGTCAGTACTATGTATAGGGACATAAAGCAAGTGAAGATGAGGACAAATCTGAAACGGCTATGTTTGAATTTCAAACATAAGTCACAGGATTCTCTACTATAAATAGAGGGCTTCTGATTCAGATACAATGGATTAAAAATGATGAAAAACTACAATTAATCTTAAGCTATCAAGTTTATCAAGAAATTCACCCTACTGATTTTACTGAGCTTAAAGCTACTGATCCAATATATTCGTCAAGTGTAACCTGCTTTCAAGCTACATCAAGTTTACACACTTGAAGACATTAAGTTGCTGATCATTTCATCCTGATCAAGCTGCTGAAAGATGAATCATTTACTTGATTCAAACCTTCTTTTACAAGAAACTTGCTGAAGACAGTGAAGCATCTTTTGGGTGTCAAGGACTGTTGTTTGTGGTGGAGCTGGTGAAGAGGCAATCCTACCCTTCAAGGACCAGTGGAATACTTTGGAGCAGCAATCCTACCTGTTTCAAGTGTTCAGTTTGTGAAGCCATAGTTATTGGTGAATGACAGACAACTTAGGGATTTTTGTAACTGCAACCTCAAAGATCTCTAGTGAATTACCTCCAACATCACATGAGAAGAGTGGACTGACAGGATTACACCACCTGGAACCACTATAAAATTTGCCTACTTACTTTATGCATTTAGTATACTAATTACATCAACCTACTGAAACTAGCAACTGAACTACACACACTTACACTACTGAGTATCCAATACTTAGTATCATCTTTTAAACAACAAGTAATAAGGCTTAATTTGAATATATTCCGCTGCAACAAATTCAGTAATATCAGCAGTGAGCAGACTACTGAGCAGTCAGCAGACTACTGACCTTGCTGAATGGTTAACTCCAAAAGTTTTAAGTGTTAAATTTATTCACCCACCCTCTAAACTTAACCAAAGCCTTTTTAAGGGACCAACATTTTTAAACTCTGTGAAAAATCCAAATGGACATGAACTTTACTTGACAAGATAATATAAAATTTATGTGAATGAGTGGTTATAATTGATATGGTAAGTATGTTTATCCAATAAAAATCAAAATTAATAGCTGCATTAATATTCTTTGCCTGATTACTCACATTGACATTTCACAACTCTGAATTAGTCAGACCAATTGATTCATCAAACTTGTAGGTTGATGACAATACATAGAGGTTGGATGCGCGTATTTTTGTCGCGCCAGTTGGTCAATTATCCAATAAATTTTAAAAAAAAACCTGTATCAATATCGTTATGATGACAACGGTTTATAGATCCATTAATGCATGCGTGTACATATCTCACTGTGCGCTTGCACCTAATTAGAGGCGCGCGGATGCATGTTTCTCGCACCGGTTAATTGGTTGATGCATGGTCCGCGAAATTAAAAAAATATCTATATTGGTTTCATTTTGATGATAGTGGTTTACAAATTCGTTAAAAATCTATATCGATACCGTTCTCATACATTAGTCAATACATCTGTTAATTATAATTAATAAATGTATGTGTAAGTTTCCATTGGCAAATCTTATTGTGGTATGCAATTTTTTTAAATATATTTTTGAGGGGGTGTCATGAAAAAATTAGAAAATAAATAATACCGTTTAGCATTATAGGAAAAAATTATACTTACTAATTCAACATTATATATGGTATTACTTGCCAAATAATTATTTCATCAATTATTACTGCCTAGTGAATCTAATTACTATATACCATCATTAAATCAAAGGCCAATTAAGTCGCCAGCTTTTGGGAAAATTAAGATTATCCTCTGTATCTACAGATACAATTAAAACACACCCTCACAAATCATAATTACATTGTTTTTATTTTATATTCTTAATTATCTACTGTTTTCTTGTTTGAGTGACTATGGTTTATCAGTGGACAATTCAGAAAACTTTGTCGCAGACTGATATCAGTCATGCCGACCGGGTTCTACTCCCGAAGAAGAAGATTGAATCAGCAGTCGTGCAGTTTTTGAACCAAGACGAGAAAGAGATGTTGGAAGCAGGTAAAGCGGTTAATATTTATGTTGTTGATCATAATGATAATAAGAATGTGATATGCATGAAGTTAAGAATTAGGGGAAGCACTGCTTATCTTGAAGGCGGATGGCGTAAGATGGTTCAAAATGAAAATCTGAGCTGCGGTGATTTGATGCAGCTTTATTACGATATTCGTTTGGCTTTGTTGCACATAAAGACTTCTTCTGTTCAGATGAATCACGGCATGGAAGAAGGAGCAGGAGCAGGAGCAGGAGCAGGAGCGAGAAGCATGAGCAAGGCGGGATTTTTTTATGTTGGAATTACTATGAAGTTAAATTTGATTAATTAAGACTTCTATTGGTATGTTGAAGATGTTTATTTAAGTTATTGGAATTGTGGTGGATTTAAATTATTATTATTTTTTTTTTGGATGAAGTTTGTTTTTGGTTTAATGGAGTTGATTTTATTTTTCAATTTCTCTCACCGCACGTCACTGGCAGATCCAGCATACCCAAGGAGGGGTCACGTGACCCCACTCAATTTTTTTAAATTAGTGGAAAATGACCCGAATAAATCCAACGCGTAACTAATAATCCTGTTATACAGAAAAAACTAATTAGCAAGCCCTTTTCGGACAAATGAGATAATTGTACCACTTCATCTACAAAAAAAAGGGTTGTCAAACGAATTAGAATTACGATTGAAAGAATTGAAAAGGAAATATGTGTTAATATATGTTCTAAGGTTTTTTTTTTAGTATTAAAACTATGTAGTTTTGTTGTTAAAAAGTGTCATTTTATCGATAAAAATTGATGTTTTAGACTTCGGTGACCCCACTGGTATTTTTTTTTGGATAAAAGATATAGTTTTAGACACCAGTGACACCACTGAAATATATTCCTGGATCCGCCACTCTCGCACGTCATCGTGTGCTGCCATCAATTTCGTTATATTGCCTATTAGGTATACAAATGAAATCGTATTTACTCTATTATAGATTTCATTAAAACTAATTGGCGAGTAACGGAAGAAGTTTTTGTTTTTATTTTTTATACATGTTCAATCTTTCTATTGTTGGAATTTGAAGATGTTTCTTCTAGTTAATTGATGTCTTGAAATTATGATGATAGAGTAGATTTTTCTGCAGGTATAATTTATTTTTCGCGCGCGTAATGGAATTGATTTTCATTTTTTAGTTTCTTTCTCCGCACGTCACCACGTGCCACCATCGATCCTGGTAAAATATTGGTTATTTTATTATAGGGCATAATAAATATAAGAATTATATCGTAATCACTCTATTATATTTCAATGCAACAAAGTAAACGAGTCATTATTTTTCCGGGTTTCAATACTGTTTTCATTAGTCCTTTTTATGAAAATTAAGCATCTTAAAATAAACAAACAGTTGTCGTTGTTGTTGTTGTTTTTTCCCCTTCCATTTAAATGATGACAAAATCAACATGTTCGTGAGATGAGTGATATAGCAGAGATGATTATTCTTAATTATATGTTGTAGGGGTGTACAACGAAATTGGAAAACTGGACTGACCGACTGAACCGGATTAAACTGGACCGAAAAATGATGAACCGTGGTTTTCCAATCGGTTTTTTCATTGAAGAAAAACCGAACCGGAAATCCAATTCAGTTTTCGGTTTTATCCATAAAAACCGGTATGACCCGAACCGAACCGGTTATACTTCATTTTTAATTATATGTATTTTATATATATATATATATATATATATATATATATATATATATATAATTTAATTTGTTCACTAACTCCTACTATAAAAACCCCCCACACACAACCCTAAATTTCTAAACCTTACACTTCTGCCGTTTCTACCTAAACCTAAACCTAAAATGCTTCCCAGCCGCCGATAACCGCCGTTTGAGTTCACCGGCCGTTCTTGCTTCTTCTAATATTCTTCATCCTTTGATCGTGAAAGGCTGAAAGCAACCTTTGAAATTGTCGTTACAACGACCACCCGCTGGCTTATGGTGTCAATAATGGTGTTTGTCTCATTTTTAGAAGAAAAAATTCAAAATTTTATGGTAAATAAAATACAGTCTGAAAACCGAAACTGAACCGAACCGGACTGTATTGATTCAGTCCAATTCAGAAAAATGACCAGTTCAGAAAATATCAAAACCGTAACTACAGTTCAGTTCAGAAAATCGTAAAAAACTGACCGGACTGGACTATGTACACCCCTAATATGTTGTGCAATTAAAGTTGGATATATTGCTTTTGCTCATTGATTGCCTTGTGGTTGCTACCATTTTTCTTATATCTATCTATTTCCCTTATGTTTTTGGCAAAGGGAACTATTGTCAAGTATTTGATTTCATATATTGCATAGCTCATATACATATCTTATATTGATCAATTATTCATTTCTTATCGTATGTCTTCGGCTTTTTATGCTCTTAGAAAAAATTTAAATTACACGATTTATTTCACAACTCATATCGATCCCATAATCATATATTCTCTTTCTTTCTTGGACATCTGCGATTCAGATTTGAGAACCGTTGATGTTTATTCTGTTGGATATATACTTCTTGTGATGCTCATGAATTTCATCACCAATATTCTCCGATGAATTTATCCATAACGTCTAACGTATCATGTAAGCAAAAAAAAAATAAATCGTGGGCTTATCTTTCTTTTGTATATAATCATGTTATGTTGTGCAACAACATTATTATTGTTGTTTGTTTTTTTTTTTTTTTTTTTTTGTTTTGAATAAGGCAACAACATTGTTAAAATTCAAAGCCTCTCACGATTAAATCGTAAATCATTAATTATCCATTTGCCAAGCAAGACGAGGTTCTTGGCTCGTTCTATTGTGTCGAAGACGAACGCCGGAGGTGAATATAAATTCGCCAAGCTCTCTCGCCACAAATTTTAACTTCGTTGATCCAAATATGCTTCCGGGCTTTGCCATTAGATTTAACATCATATTTCGTGTTTTCTTCTTCTTGTTTTTACATGGCAGGTGTGAAACCCAATCACATTTCACATATTCCTCGACCCCTTATGATAAAACGATATTTTCCCTTTTCTCCTTTGATGTGATCCGTGACCGAATCAGATCCGAAAATGCCCGATGACTTGACTGAATGCACCAATATGATGAGCACCTCGACCCTTGGCTAACCTTGTAACGAAGAACCTTGGTATAAATGGACACCCACAAGCTAGGTTCGCTCAACCTCGATAAGTCCCGTTTGGAATCCACCAAACACCAACATGAGAGAACTCACCAAAGATTAAAAGCTTCAAATAAAATATATTAATAATCTCAAAATTTGTTTGTCTGATTAATGACTCTAAATGCTTTTATATAGGCTACATACTTCAAAATCAATTGCTAATTTAACAATGTGGGATAAAATAGCTATAAATAAAAATAATAACTAAAATAAAAGACAATCTAACAATATGTGGGATAATAAAGACTTAAACAAAAAAAATAATAAAAATGAATAAAAGACTCTAAATAAATTTACTAAGTTTCCGATCTCAATGGAAATCACATCATTCCCTCCGGCTCCAAATGGATTCGACCTCGAATCAAAAGGATGTCGTAAAATATATCAACAAGGACAATATACGGTCGAACCAACAACAAACACCAATGATATGCCCGGATCAAAGACCAGGCGGACAAACCACTTCAAATCAAGGGCACGGTGTGATGTTGAACAAAGCGTCACAAATGCAACATCAAAGAAGTCTTCCAACATGCTAACAACTTGGAGAAACCCCGACAATGCAGCAATATAACGAGAACAATTCACAACCGGACAGTCAGCAACATACTCGGAAAATGGATCAATGAAATGGCTCTCCGGTTTGCCACCAAGTAAATGCTCTTTAGGAACCTTTTCATTCTCCTCGGTGATCGCCTCTACCACAATCGACTCTTGGACTACCTCCACCAATTCTACTCCAACAACCTCCTCTAAATTCTCCCTAGAATTTGGCTTAGTCTCCTCGACCAAACTCTCATCATCATCGCGTGTGAACTCATCCCACTCGAATGGTAGCAATCTCTACGGTGTTCTCGACATTCTTCTCTGGAGATACTAACATTCACCTGGTCGTCCTTTGGTGATGTCCCACGTAGACTACGTATATTTTCTACCATTGATTTGGGCACTCATATGAATAATGATCGCTCCCGCTACAATGACCACAATAAACAAAAAAACAACTCCTGGAGAAGTTTCCTCAACAACACCTGTAGCACCACGATTACCTCTACCACCACAATTATCTCTACCACCACCTCTTTCTATTATATGTCTTGCAATTGAGTCTTCATGTCATCATTAAAACGCCGTTTCATTTTCTCTAAATTTTGATTCAGCACAGTTTGTTGTGCCTCCGCGAATATGCGAAAATATGACTCTCCTTTGACATTACTCAATATTTTCAGAATGACAAAAAAAAAAAAATATTTGCAATGATACTGTTTTTTTTGGAATGGCCGATTTTTTTTTTTTTAACTCAAAAAACAATGAAGCAGGCTGAATATATTTTGTTTTTTTTTTCCAACTAGCAGATCAAGCAAACATCAAATGATCAGGCTGCTAAACTTGAATTTTTTTTTTTTTTTTGGGTCAAAGGACGAATAACACGTGAAGGCTGGATTGCTGAAAAAAAATAAAGTTGGTTTTTTTTTGGTAAAAGGATGAATACTCTTACAGAAAAGAAAATTGCTAGGACCTTGAAAAGGACAAACGTAAGAACGCAGGAAAACAAAAGTATGGCTGGGAATTTGATTTTAAGAATTTTTTATTTATATTATTTTGTCTTAAGAATTTTTTGATTTATATTTTTTATTCAATATTAATCGATGTATCTTAAAGAGCAATGGACAATAATTTTACCTTCTTGTTTGTCCATAGGTAAGAGGTTTAATGGAACTATGAGGTTATTGGTTTTTGAATCTTAATTTGGCATGGAAAATGAATTAGTTCAATATAAATCATTCGTAAACTCGTATATTTAGTTTTACTTACTCATTGATATTGAAGTATCACACAAATTATAATAATATATATTTTTCTACAAAATGTTTTGATTTACAATAATATCTATTCCAAAGAACCACATGATATCAAATAGATCAAACCGAACCGAATCGAATCGAACAAAATGATTTTAGCATTAAAACAATTCACGCTTGATTAGTAAAACTGAAAACCATATAAAACGAGTTAGTTTCATAAATAGAAAAAACCCGGACGAATGAATTTTTTTTCTTTTAATTTTTTAATTTTTAAATTTAGAAAAGACCGAATCGAACATTTATTATAACTAATGGACTGACTTCATATTAATCGGTCCGGGTATATAACATTTTTAACTGAAAAAAATATGGGGAGATTGAGGCAAAAGGACAGCAAAAATTACAAAATGAATAATTATGACACACTCCTTTTTTTAGTTGCAAAAAGGACAAACAATTTCAGACGACAAAAATACCCCCTTTAATAAAAGGAACGCGCATACCTTTCCTCCGCTTCCGCTTCCAGGTTCCAACTTCAGGTTTGTTTGTTTTTTTTTTTTTTTTTCAAACACCCGTAACTTTTGATTTATAACTCCGATCATCGAATTTTTTTCACCAAAATTCATATTTTTTTGCTCTTTAATTTGAGCCCAAATACGATACCCTTCCGACGTAAATTTTGAAAGCCGAAAAAATATTTGCATTAACCGGAGCGTTTTTCTTATAAACGATCGTAACTTTTGATTTAGAACACCGATCATCAAAATTGTTTCACCAAAGTTCATTTTTTTTATCTTCATTTTGAGACCTCATTTGATACTTTTTCGACGTAGTATTTGAAAGCCGAATTTAATCGCAGCATTTACACTAACACAATATCAGTAAACAATATCAGTATCAGTAAACAATATCAGGCTCATTTAAGGCTTAATTCAAGTGACTACTTCAAGGCACACATATCTGGCTCATATAAGGCTCATTTAAGGCTTAATTCAAGGGACACAATATCATATAATGCACACAATATGAGTAACAATATCATATAAGGCACACACTATCGAAGAACAAGATATCGATATCGATAAATATCGGTATCGCATCGATATCGATCGCATCGTCGGCTCATATTTCACTCCTAGTATGTGAAAGATGGCGAAACACCCACTTGGTACAACTTCCAACTACGATTGTACCATTAAAGTTTTCATTATGGTGGTATGAGGAAACAAGGCACAAGCACTCCCCAAATCAGAATAAAGTTACACCTTGATTATAATACCCAAACCCGTTCTAAGACAGAGAAACGCGTTACATCAGGATCTATAGTAGATGAAGGGCGTCGAGGATATACCATCCTTGGAACATTGTAAAGTTCGATTACTACATTTCTTTGCCTCGGAATTCGAGGAACGTTCCCAGTCATGTCAACAACAGTTGATGGATTGGCAACTCTAACACCAACAGCAACAACAAAATCAAGGCCCTATCACATAATAACATTCCCAGAGGAGTAAGACAAAAGTACATAAAGAGAGAATTGAGAACAAAGAAAACCAATAATTGACCTCTGATTCACCATCTTACAAACAAATACTAGAGCAATCAACTTATAAGAATTAAGTACTTTACAGACCTAGAAATCATTCTAAATACAGTAAAACTTCTATAAATTAATAATGTTGGGACCGGGATATTTTATTAATTTAGCGAGATATTATTATATTGATAAATTAATAATTTATTAATTTAAAGAGGTTTTACGTATAACCTTTAAATTTCCAAGTCCAATGTACTAGTTTCAATGTATATTAGTTAGAGATGAAAAATAAATTACAAAAACAAGTTCCAAGGCACATTCTATGAATGTACATTCACAAATTATTTGAATTTGTCAAGTTCATTGTTTTTTAATAAGTAAAAAGTTAGTTCATGGTACCAAAAAGTTGGTCCACGATACCAACGCATTACATTAAACATGGTTAGAAATTGATCACTATAAAATGTCTATTGAAAAATTTTAAAATCACATCAACTATGGCTCCTAAACTAAAAGGTGTTCAAAAATCAACCATGACCAATCAACAACGAAAACTGTTATGCGAGTATAAGAGAGATCACCAAGGATGCACTCAACAAGATTTGGTGCAGTGGGTTGACAAAACTTTCAATTTGAAAGTTAGTCAAGGAACAATATCAAACACTCTCAAGCGATCATCAGAGTTCTTATCAGGTGACTTTGACAAAGGTGGATCTTCCAAGCGTCACAAACCAGCCAAGTACCCGGACATGGAGAAAGTTGTTTATGAATGGTTTCTCCAACATCAAGAGCATGTGAATATAACAGGAGAGCTAATCATAGAGAAGGCGGTTGAGGCGCTGAAGCTTTTGTATCCACGGGATTCTTTAGAGCATAAACTTTCACAAGTCTGGCTTGAGAAATTCAAGTTAAGGCATGGTATCAAATCATATCGCCGTTTCGGAGAAAGTGGCTCAGTCGACACACATGACATGGAGAAGAAATTGGAGTCTGTAAGGGAAAAAATTGATCAATTTCCTATGAAAGATGTATTTAATATGGATGAAACTGGTTTGTTTTACGGGTTACAAGCTGACCATTCACTTGCAACAAAACAACTTGAAGGTAGGAAACAGGACAAGGAAAGACTTACAATTGTTATTTGTTGCAATGAGGATGGCTCGGAAAAAATTCCTCTATGGATCATTGGTAAGTATGCAAAGCCACGTTGTTTTAAGAATATCAACATGAATAGCCTAGATTGTGATTACCGTGCCAACAAGAGAGCATGGATGACTGCGTTGCTTTTCGACGAATATGTTCGTTGGCTGGATGAACAAATACACGGTCGAAAAATTCTCTTGGTAGTGGATAATTGTCCAGCCCATTCAAATAATATCCAAGGGTTGCAAAACATTGAGTTGTTTTTTCTACCGCCAAACATGACTTCAAAAATTCAACCATGACTTCAAAAATTCAACCATGTGATGCTGGGATAATTTGAGCCTTTAAAATGTACTACCGTAAAAGGTTTTACCGTAAGATTTTGGAAGGTTATGAGTTGGACATTTCTTCTCCGGAAAAGATTAATGTTTTAGATGCTATCAATTTGGCCGTCTCAGCTTGGAGAAATGTGCAACAAGAGGCATAGCAAATTGCTTTCGACACTGCAAAATTCGTTCGGCGAATCCAACCGGCTCAAGTGATTTAAACGATGTAAATTCTGGAGAAGACATTCGTGAGCCTGAGAACTTGATTACGGGTATGCATTATCGGCACAAAATGGATGTGAATCACTTGCTAGATTATCCTGGTGAAAATAATGAATGTTACGAGGTTCAAAGCATTGAAGAAATTGTGGCGGATACCATTCAAAATCCGGTCGATGACGAAGTTAAGGATGATTCAATAGCTTTGGAACTGGTCACTCGGAAAGAAGCATTGCAAGCGGCTACAACTCTTCACAACTTTTTGTTGCAATACGAGAAGACAATGCCCAACTCTTAAGTGCAATGAGGAGATTTAAAGATGAATTCAATATAGATTTGAAGTTCAATAAAAAACAAGTGATTATAGATTCATTTTTTACTAGATAATCTTAGAATTTGGAATCTTTTAGTACATACATAATTATTAATTTATAGTTTCGTTGGGACCAATATATATACACTGGGATTTCAAAAAAGTTATTATCTTATTATTTTATCAATTGTGGTCTAATTTTGTACTGGTCCCAAGTTGGGACTGGACAAATTATTAATTTTATCGAGGTTATTAATTTATCGAGTATTAATTTATAGAGGCTTTACTGTAGACAATCTCCACAATTTACAATAATTAGAAAGCACTCTTGTCATAAATACAACACACTTATACAAATGCTGGCAATCAGTATAACCAAGTTAAAGCAATTATTACACAACACTACATCAAACTTGCCATAATCAAACAAAAGAATATAAAATCAGGAAAATTCTTGTAAGATGAGGCTTACTTCGGGTCCATAAGCATCGGCTATTGCGACAGGTTCCATTATCCACTCATTACCTTTCAGGGACCTAACACTAGAGCAGAGAAATCTTCAGATGAGGAGAAGTTTTTTTATCAGCAAAGAAGGAACCGGCTCTCGTAGAAGAATCTTCAGATCCGTGACTTCCGAAATGGATGTAATTGAGGTCGAGAGAACCGAAGGATTTCCATGAAGGAAGAAGACCGACAGAAGCTTTTTGATTCTTCATATTCTCATTGGAAAATCCATCTGATCCGGTTGACAGTTGTATCAAATAGGGGTATATTCGTCCGGTGTAATTTATTTATCCTTAATGTAACTAAAAAATTAAAACTGGATTAACACTTAAAGAGAAAAAAATGAGACTAAAAACTAATTTTTCCAGAAAAAAAAGTAAAAATACAAACACGATTAAATCGCATATCCTCGAAAATTATTATCCTTAGGCCGAAGGGGCTATTTGTAGTTTTGATGAAAATACGGGAGGTAGACGTGTTACCCAAAACGCAGCCAACCACTGCCGTTAAGCCAACGCGACGACAAAGCTTGTGTGCAGCAGAGCCCTAACTGAATTCTCGCTTTGCGCCACCGCGTTTTCTGCAATCTCAGCCGCCGACCGACCTCTCCTGCCGCCTGTGTTCAGTAGCATAGACTAAAACGGATGGTCTCATTACTCTTGAATAAAATTGGTTGCTCGGAAAGCAAGAGAGTGTATTTAGAGCCACTCACATACAAGAAGCGCTGCAATTGATACTCTTTTGACGCTTCTTTAGCTAAGGTAAGTTTCTCATGCCTATTTTTTTTTTTTTTTTACAAGAAATACTTTTTACTCTGATCCTGTGAAATAAACTGAAGCCCTGAAGTATTTGGGTGATAGTTAGTTGAATTCTTGATTTACATTTGTCCGGCTTTGGGGTGTAGACAAATTCGGTTGTTAGGTTTTTTATTTTTATTTTTGTGTAGTCGGAACAAAAGTCCGTCTTAAAAGAGCATGTTTTGGAACTTTATTATTGTCCTACTAGGGGCATCTCAATGGTGTAATGCACTCCGTGTTTGTTAGTCTCTAAAGCTCAATTCTTTATTCCAGCAAGTTCCTGTTTTTGGTCTGTAGTTTTGTGTCTAGTCCCCCATGATTCAATATGTTTCAAGGATGGCTGAAATTATCTTCATGTTTGTGCTCCTTGTAATATAAAATGTTCTGCATGGCCTACTTAATGGACGGTTAGATTACTATTTTTGGAGGCAGTTACCGTGGGGTTTAACCAGGGTGATTTGTAAGTTATTAAATTTTGTGCTTGATTGTTGTGAAATACCAGGAGTCAATGCTCGATACTGGTTAAGACCTATTTTGTATCCCTTTGAAAAAAACACCACCCAGTTGAGGCCTACTCAGTAAAAGCGTAAAGTGGGGCAGTGGATTTTCCACGTATAGCAATTCACACTGTGTCCTGTTTTGTCTTGACCTGACCTCTGTGCGTATGTGCATGTTTCAAGCAGGTGTTTGCACTTCTTTATTGGGTCCTAATTTGGATAGAATGATGTACACTGGATGACTGAGGATGTTAGAACTTGTTAAGAACATGTACTGGTACCATTAGTCTTGAATTCATAATTGGCATTAGGATATCAAAGTTTCAAACCAATTCACAACTATGAACTTGCTGGCATATGGGCCTGCTGATTCCACTTGTGGTATTTTTGTGGACTTGGAAAAAAATAAGTTGTTTCTGTATAATCGTGGCACTGTAGTTGTCTTATTGCAATTCAATGTACTCTATCCGTTATCATGCTGTTTGTTGGATAGAGCAAGCTATTCTTCCTAAATACACCGATGATATAGTTACATGCTAATCACATGACAATTTATGTTGATAGAAACACTATCATTGCCGTTTTCTGTTGTCTTAAAGAAGTAGCATGGCTGGTTCCTTACATGGCGATTCCTCACACCATGGAGTGTCTGAGACTGGAATTCACAAAGTTCCTCAGGATAATCCAGACGAAGGTGGCGGCAGATGGTATTTCTCCAGAAAGGAAATTGAAGAAAATTCCCCATCAAGACAAGATGGCATCGATATGAAGAAAGAGACTTATCTATGCAAATCCTATTGTACATTCCTACAAGACTTGGGAATGAGGCTAAAAGTGTAAGCCTTTGTTTTGAATTTTTCATTCTTTATCCTTTACTACTAGGCATTCTCTTGTCCAGAAATATGTTAATGCACAACTGTGAATGTGTTATTTGAGCTAGCTATATTTTATTTAGGGGTTACACAAACACTATAGTCTATACGCATATTTTACTAGTTTGGTCTGTTGCAAAAACATCCTAGAGTTTAGTCATTAGTGCAGTTCTCAAACATCTTGCTGTTCCTGTTTTAGGTAGTACTGTATGCTGTAAGTTGTTGAGTACTGGAGCTGTTATATATTGAATTTTGTTTGTAATTGCACTGGTTACTTTCACGGTTATTCTCTTGCATATGTGCACATATGTCATCCTAAGACAAATTGATGCCAAATTAAGATTCATTGTGATATGATTTTGGCTTAGTTTCATATGTGTGTGTATAATATCTCAACCACGCACACACACACACACGTGTGTTTGTATTTATGTAGTGTGTGGCATATGTATTCTCATGCATATCTGCATATGTTTATACACGTATGTATATGTGTACACGTATCTGGATACATGTATATGCACACACATTGGTTATATGGCTTTTGTATTTGACCAATCCACAATTTCCTTGGATTTGCTTTCATTTACTAGGAAGTATTGATTTAGTCACAAGTTTGTTGCAGTTTATTATTGTTAACAGAAATAGAAAAGATGAACATTTTTTTTTTTTTGAGTGGAAGATGAACTATTATTGATAGAAAACTTGCATTACACTTTACACTGAGAGGTCTACTCAGTTTTAATTAGGAAATACGGCTGCCTAGAGACTTGACTGACTAGGACTCCTTGATTTTAGGAATCATAATCAGCCTTACAATCTTTTGAAATTAAAACAGAATAACTTACAATCTTTTAATAAAGACAGAATAAACTAATTAAGGAAAGTCGGCTATGGGTCTCTTTAACCCTAATTAACCACTAAAAGACATAAATACCCTTGGTTCTCAACAATTATAATTTTTGATTAGTTTCAGCTTGAGATAGGCAGTAGGCAGTCTTCTATTATTGAGTAATTTTCTTGCGTTGTGTGTTAATTCGGTTCTGTTGATCTCAGATCATATATGTGTGTTAATTCAGTTATGAAGCATACGTGCAATGGACTATCAGGATTTTTTTTTTATATCTATTCATTGGTCCAGATGATAAAGATTCATATGGCCTACCCACAAGAGGGTATAGGGCTTGTGTGTTGTTCTTGTACTCTTTATCTGAACATAGAAACGACGTACTTGCTAATTTATATTGGCTGGATTTTCTTCTTAGTGGATTACTGTATGACAGACTTCCTTTTCAATGATCTGGATTATTTATTTGCATTAGATAAACAAAGGACGTGGGATAAATGAAATGGGGCGTATACATTTGTCTTAATAATTCTTTTTTCTTTTCAGTTTTGTAAGTCCTGATGGGCTGTAGGTGTCGATGCTGCTTTGTATTTTATTTATTGTCAGCTACCCATTCTTGTACAAGCTTGTATGCTTGTATTGAGTCTTTTTATTCTTTTCTGATCACCTTTTTTCTATACTATTAATTTCTTTGTGGGTCAAAATTATGATTCATGCTCTATTATTTGCAGGCCTCAAGTGACAATAGCTACTGCAATCATATTTTGTCATCGTTTCTTTCTCCGTCAGTCACATGCCAGGAACGACCGAAGGGTGAGAATTCTGTTGCTCTTATCTTATCAGCACCTCTCTATTCACGCTTGGGGCATTGTCTTTTGTGGGAGAAATATATCATGCCTTGTAGGAAGATTGTGTTGATTTTAGGTAATGCACATTATGGAGAACACATTTATTGGGATCTTAAAAGTTTGTGTGATACATATAATTCACTCTTTATTCTTGTGTGTCTTGAAACTGAATTGTGCATTTTCATTTGTCTTACCTCTAGTGGTAAAAACAGGGGTTACTTTTAGCTTGTCACTGATTCAAATGATCAAATTCTGGTTTACTATTGATTTAAGTTGATGCAGAGGAAGTGAAAATATTCTATTCAATTCTGGATGTCCTTCAGCTACAGGACTGATAGTTGGTCTAGTTGGGGTGCATGGTAGAGTGAGAAGGGTTTATTTTAGGCGGTCAATCGCCAGTTGAGATGTTTAGCATATTATATGATATTCTCATTTAGCTTAGGCATTTGTTTTACAGGATCATCTTGTGCTCAGTCCTGCAGATACTTCTAGACTTGTGATTCTGGTGCATGGTGCTAAGAATCAACCATAATAATTTTCTTAAATTGTTTGCTCAAGTTCTAGTTTTGAGCTGTGGTCTAGTAGTAGCACCTGAGGCCAAAATCATCTTTTGTTTTTGATCCAATTTCATATTCAAAAGAGTAGGAGGTTGTATTTCTTGAACCTTAACGCCACTCGTGCGTCTGTCCATCTTATATTACTCAAATTGAGCTTGGCTTGATAGGCTACTCAGTTTCTCGACTCAAGCGAGCTTGACGAGAGTCAAGTGGAGCTCAAATGATTAGCATCCAGTCCTAAACAACAGCTTCTAGGAAGCTCTTTTACCTTTCTATCTCCACAAACAAGAATTCATGGTGTATTGCTTTCCACAATTTTCTGAACCTGGTTGTCCGATGCCTCATGTGGTAGTTTTTCCGGAGCTTGCAGAACTGTCTTGAGGCAGCATCCATTGTGCTCTAAAAAGGCTAAGGCCATGCACCGATACTCTTAGACACTTATGAGGCATGGTTGTAGTTTTCAATCATTTTTATTTGATAAATCACCAGCTTTAGAAGAATCTTGTGCCTCTTCATCTATTTGTGTTCTGTAAGAATGGATATACGGAATCATATCTTGTGCTATGGGTGAAGCAAGGCTTAGGACTCAATGTCATCTCACTTCTCATGGCACCTCTATAGGTTGTACAAGTTCTTTTATATAAGTAGTTGGTTCTACATTTAGTTCTTCGTGGAAACACTCGCATCCACATTCAAATCAAACCTATAAGTTGGTCCAATTTTGAATTCGTGACCTGTCCTGTATGTGCATACGCATAATGTGACTTTGGTACCTTAATCAACGCCCCACGAAGTCTAGCTGGACTGTAGGTTAGGAGTTACCCTACCTCCCAATGTTGTAAACTCCTCACTTGCCTGACATCTGTCAGAGTCCATAACTGTATAATGATAGGCCATATATCTATGTAGAATTCAATAGTATAACCGTTGAGACCAGGGGCAGGGCCTATCTTCATGGTAAATAAGGCCTTCATCTCCTAGTTTTCAATGGGAGCAGATAACATATCAATGAAATCTTTGGTAACTTTTGGAAGATGATAAAAAAGGGGTGATAGAGGCATCAATAACAGAGTTTTTATTTATTTATAGAAAGATAACCAACCTCCTCCTTAACTAAATCATAGTCCTCAAGTAAGGTACCATCATCTGATTGCAGTCTTAGGATTTTGTTCTTAGCACGATTCACTTGGAGCTTTTGGTGAAAGGAGGTATTCGTGCAAGCTTTTCCTAACCATTTCGCTCTAGCCTTGTCCTTGCAGGAAATCCTCTTCAGCTTACAACAAGAGACCATGATGACTGAGGTGGTCATTTTCTTCACTTATCAAACTGGAAGTGAAAGGGTCTTGCGCTGAAGAGCTTGCTGACAAAGCTCCAGCTTTCCCCATCCATCTCAACTCTCTTGCGAAGACTGCTGAAGTGCGAGTGGTTGAAGTCCTTGAGGTGAGGTTTGAGAGATTTGAGCTGAGACAGGAGGAAAGAGGATTTCTACCTTCATTCTCAAAAGTCCAAACGGTATGAATAAGATCCTAAATACTCCCTCTGCCCCAAATTATAGGTCCTTTAGGAGGTTATCACACACATTAAGAAAATGGATGAATGTCATAAATTTTAAAGGAAAAATGTTTAAAATATTTAAATACTATTTGATTATCATTAATGCAATAGTTGTAACTGAAAAGTGGTTGGAATGATAATAAATTAGTGGTAAAATTAAGAAAATTTAATAAATTGTCAATTGGTATTTTAAAAAGACTTGTATTATGGGACAAAATAAAGAGTAAAAAAAGACTTGTATACAGGACAGATGGAGTAGTATGTATCAACCAACACTCAATGAATTTGAAAGGCTAAAGCCCATCATTAAAACCTAGGCGAACACTCGTGACCAGGAGGAATGATCCAAGGTTAGAGAATTCAAAACATCCAACAGGTAGAAAGGGAGCATTAGCCCATCCCTGTCAATCCTAGTCCAGACCTTATCTTCATTATCATGCTTGTTGCACCAAGTAAATTTGGGATCTGTGAAAGGAAGCTCCACCATATCAAGGAAGTCCATACAATTTAGAAAGTCAGGTGAGCGTTGAGGATCAAAACCGTTAGGGGATGTTCTATCACTAGCATCAATGGCTTCATTGAAGTCACTTAAAATAATCCAGGGAGAAAGTGCAATGATGGTAGGAAGGTCCCTTAAAAGACTCCAGAGACTGCTCCTAAGCACTCTATCATTAGCACCATAGCCACTTTGATAACCATGCCATGGTTAGATTGAGTGGGAGTGAGTTCACAGGTGATAGCCTACCTGGTAATAACAATAGGATCACAATAAAAATTCTTTGGATTCCAAGAAAGTGAAATCTTAGATGTAAGACCTCACATATGTGCAAGGTTTTCCAACCGAGGAAAGTATTTCTAAGTGCGTTATCAAGATTCTCGTAAAAAGGTGTTATCAAGGTTTTCTTCTTCCATTTTCACCTCCAATAAGCCAATCGTTTACAGTCTGTCTCCCAATGAAATTCTTAACTCCATACTGTTTGTAGGGAGCATTGAGCCCCTGATACTCCAATTGCTAAGCCTTAATTAGGTTTTTTTTTGGGGGGGGGGGGGGGGAGTTTCTCTTTTCCCCTTCCTTTGTATTTGTTTGAAGGACCTGCCTGTTGCACTCTCAAGTAAATTCCTGCTTCTTTCCTCTTTCCCTAGCCATTCAACCAATGAAGAGAAATTCTTCATCCTGCCCACTTGAGTACTCCAAAAAGGCCTCAACTTGGTCCATAGCCTTCGAGAGATTAGATTACAAAAGGTGAAGGGCTCCACTATCTTAGGCTATTCATCTGGTGGTGCATCAACCTGCTGCATATCTAAATTATCATCCAAAACAGCTTTAAATTTGTTAAGAGATTGAAGGTTTTCATAAAGCTGATAGGGAACAATAGCCTTCTGCATCTCAGCAACAGGCTCGCTAGGAGGACCGATGTATGGCCGCTGTCATCATTTCTTCAGTTCCCATTCTTAAGGAGGCCCAGGTTTGCCCTTACTACACTTGGAGGTGGGATGGACGATTATACAATGTTTGCAGGTGGCCCTTTATATTCCACTTGCTGTTAATAAGGTTCAGAAGCTTATTGGATTTGGGGAGAGGGGAACCAGAAGATATTTCAACACAAATGTGGGCAGCCAATCACACCAGCCAGTTTGCTATGAAACACTGGGGGTGCAATGTTATAGTCTGAAGGCTGGAAAGCGGATCCAAACCGGCATTTTTGCCAAATCCTTCTTAGGAGATATGTTAGGAGTCTAAGGAGATAAAAATACCATCTTGCTACCAAGGCTTGAGGAGGGGGGGCTGTTCTCAGCTATCAGCTTATCCGCCTTAGATTCCTTGGATTGTAACGTATTGAAAGAGGGAGTAGCTGCCTTACAGACTTTGGACTTCGACAATACCTGCTTTGCTCTATTTTCCTTGAACAAACATATCTATGACGGGGAAAGGGTCCAAGGGATAACAGCTCTAATCAAGACACCCACGATTGCTCACTTACATTTGATGAAGAGGTAGCAACTTGGTCGATGTGGACAGGGAACACCGAACCCAACTGTGGGTTGGTGGGTGAGGAGGCTGGTGCCACGCAGCAGGGAAGCACTACCCGCCCGCCATCTGTGTCACCCTTGTGCTTGAAAAGAGAGCGTGGCCCAGAAGATGCAGACTCAACTTTTCCGGGTGTTGGACATCCTACTTAGGCCTCAGTTCGAATGCCACAGAGGAGCATGGTCGGAAAAAAGGAGGGAGGAAAAATAGCGGTCAGGGGGAAGGGGTGAGGGAGGCTCACAGGCTCTCCGAGGAAAGGGTGGCAGCAGGTGACTGTTAGGAGTGGTAGAGAGAAGCGGGAGATGAGCAAAGAAAGAAGCAAGCCTGAGACACAAAAACAAGTTCCACAAGAAAAGTCCACTTCAACAAACTATGGAAGGAAGGGTGAGGGGGAAGGGTGAATGGCTAGCATGATGTTTGGTTTTTGTTGCTTTGCTTGCTCATTTTGGGGTTGAAACTTATTTCTGTTTTAGATGAATTGCCTTCATTTCCGCATATGTGTATGATGCTTGGTCATATGGGCACGGATATTGTCATTTTTTTTTGTAAGTTCTGCAGTCAACAAGACCCTCACCTTTCTTTTGGAACTTTTTTCACATACTACTTTACTAGTTGTCTTCTTAACTGATTTGAAAATCCTCTTGCCCTTTGCTTTTGCTCCTTTTGGCTTTGGAAATTATTCCTGTTTACTTTTAGATGAATCAACTTCCATATTGCGTCTGTATTTTCCACAACAAAATGGGCACAAATGTTGTCATATTGCGTCTGTATTATTTTTTTGTAGCCAATGAGAAACCTTGCTTTTCTTTTGGAACATTTTTCACATTCTAGTTATCATTTTAATTGTTTCTGAAAATAATAAAAGAATGGCTCAGTAAGTTACTGAAATGAGTAAAAAAGTGTCCAGTATCTGTTTTCTTTGTCTCTCTTCCCTCCCAAGTATAATTACCTGATCAATGCTGTTATTCTTTTCTTTGTGAAGAAAAATGTGTTAAGAATCACAGATTTGCATTATGTTTCAGATTTGGTGATTTACTTCTATAAGTTGCTGGTTTTGCAGAATATAGCCACTGTTTGCATGTTTTTGGCGGGTAAGGTTGAAGAAACTCCACGTCCTTTAAAAGACGTCATACTTGTGTCCTATGAAATTATTCATAAAAAGGACCCTGCAGCAGTGCAAAGGATCAAGCAGAAGGTAACCTTCTACTATTGATAGCCTTTGTACAGGAGTCTGTAATTCTCTTGAATTTTTCAAGTCTTTCGATCTCATTATGAGAATCAATCTTATGTCATGTAGGAAGTATATGAGCAGCAAAAGGAATTGATTTTAACGGCAGAAAGACTTGTTCTTGCTACATTGGGGTTTGATCTAAATGTTCATCATCCTTACAAACCTCTAGTTGAGGCAATTAAAAAATTCAAGGTTGCTCAAAATGCCCTGGCTCAAGTTGCATGGAACTTTGTGAATGACGGGTATGATGTGTACTGCTTATAATTGTCCTATAGTGCCAGTCCTTGGCTATCCTTCCACATTTTTGACCCGGAAGATGGCATGCAGGCTGCGGACATCTTTATGCTTGCAGTTCAAGCCCCATCATATTGCAGCGGGTGCCATTTTTTTAGCGGCCAAGTTTCTCAAAGTGAAGCTTCCCTCTGATGGTGAGAAGGTTTGGTGGCAAGAGTTTGACGTCACCCCACGCCAATTGGAGGGTTGGTGTTTCACCTTCCTTTTATTTGCAATATTTTATGGCAGATATGCGGTAATGTATCACCACATTATATTACAACCCCGCTTTCCATCCAAAAGAAAAGAAAAGGAGTAGCAGGTGCAGGTTTTTGTGTGTGAGTTGCATGCATATGGAGTAAATAAATCTTGTATTGGGATGATGATATACGCACAACTTTAGAGACGCGACTATCATTTACTCTCGTTGATCTACTAATGTATTTCACTGACTGACGGTTGTAGATGATGGCTGTGTCAAATTATTACTTGTTTTATCGAATTGCCTTTCATTGATGGTGTGGAATGAGAACTGAAGTGAGTCACTTGAATATGCTATTGGTAAGTCTTCTTTCTACGAATTTACGGATCACTTTTTTAATGTTATTGCAGAGGTTAGCAACCAAATGCTGGAATTGTATGAACAAAACAAAGGGACACCTTCTCAGGCGGCTAGTGAAGCTGAAGGAAGTGCTGGAGGTAGTCAACGCCCGCTATCAAAGGTCCCTGTCGACGGTGAAGAGAATGCCATGTCTACAAGAAATCCTCAGGGCAGTGGCCCTACTGCAAAAGGGGTACCCTTAAAGCCTGCTCCCTCTAAGCCCACGTCTGATGCTGATAATAACGTCGGATCTGCAAAGGCTTCACAAATTCGGAACAATGATTACAGAAATTCCGAAACACGTGAAGATGTCGAGCAGAACAACAATAATCAGCATCTTGAACGAGAGCAATATCGTCACCAGGAAAATACTTCAGAGAAGGAGAATAATACCACAAGGTCTGGTTATGAGGAAGAACAAGAAAACAGTGCAGGAAGAACAGGACCGAGGGATACAGGTGAAGCTGAAGACAGACATAACAGTCGAATCTCAGATCACAAAGAGGATGCGGCTTGCCAGTCTCCGCAAGAGGTTATTAAGAAGATTGACAAGAACAAGGTAAAAGCTGCACTGGAAAAACGAAGGAAATCACGGCCAGATGTACCAAAAGCAGATCCAATGGATGACGATGACCTTATAGAAAGCGCACTCGAAAACGGGTTTCAATTAGAGGATAGCAAGACGGAGAAAAAACAAAGTTGGTCAAAAAATTCTAACAGGCCAAATGTTGATAGCACTAATCATCTCCATCAAGATGAGTTTGGAGATGGACAATACCATTCAATGAAAGACCGGTCGTCTTCATCACATGGAGATGTTGAATATGTAGAAGACGGGGAACTTGGACCACTGGATGAGTCACCCAAGTATCGAAAGAGGAAGCCTGGCAGTCCTGTTGGCAATAAAACGGAGGGGAAAAAGCAACGTTGCGATTTTATTACAGGGCCAAATAACCATAATCACGTCGACTTCCCAGAGGAGGATAGAAGCAATGTGGGTTAGCTCAATTATTCAGAAAGGGACCATAAAAAGCATGTTCAGGATAAGCATGCATGAACATTTACTTCTATTGGGATATACGGTATTTCTTAGGCGCAATTAAACCGTTGTCCTGTGTTATTTATGTTGACCAAAGTTTGTCTAGCTCAATCCTTCCTCGTTTAGCTTTGCCGAGAAGATATCATCTATCAAGAGTGCTGAAAATGGAAGCTTGCAGTGCAAGGATTTGATTAAAGATTGAAACCTTAAACGATTACTTCTGGTGCGTCTTCTTTTTTTTGTATCCTTCTGCGTTCATTCAACCACTGGTTTTTGACAAGAATTGTACAAGAATGGTATGATTATTGTTTATGCTGTTTGTAGACTTTATTTTATAGGTCAGTCTTTCTGCGTGTTTCTTTCTATCTTTCGTAGATCATAGATTCAGGATAAGCTTTGCTGAATAGTTTTGGTTATGGAGGTTTTAAGATATCTTGTGTTGCCTTTGGTGGTTTTATCCAACACACATGAGCATTAATTACATGGCATCATCCAGTTCTTAAAAGTTTTAGTAATAATTTCAAGTAAGCGTTTTAATGAAGTCGGTTTAAAGATTTAATGTTATGTTGCGATGCTAGAAATGTATTGTAATGATATGGAACTGTATACTGTATACAAAGTGTTGTATGATTATTAATTAAACCCTAATAGTGTAGTTGAGTAGCAAATTTTATTTTATTTTTGAGTTGTAAATAAACTAAATGGTGCCGTGTTTGTTTCATTCTGAATTTTTCTTTGAGAGGCAGTTTATTGTAATGGCACTACATTCTTTTGTTCTGTCGGAAAAATGTTATATTACCCTTGTCATTATATAGATGCTCAACTCTAGATTTTTTTTTTGTTTTGGTTTGGGAAGATAGTTATTTATTTAAACTTGCTCGTATTTATTACTATGATTTATTTCTCAATTAGCTCTTGATTTTGCTTTTTAAAAAATCTACTAATAAGTTGTCATTCTCTTTGAGAGTTGAATTTTGTCAAGTGCATTTAATTTTTCATCTCTAGAATGAGGGAAAATTTTACGATACAACCGTTTTATGAAGGTTGTAACAAGTAACATAATTACAATATTTTATTTCTAATCCCTCATACACGATAAAATTATATTATGTCAACAGAATAATAAAAATGAAAGGTTCTAAGCTATGCCCACTTGGTACAATATTTTTACAACCGTTACACTGTAAAATCTCTCAACGAGCAGTCTATCTAGAATTTCCCTCATCATTATACTTGCTTATTAACCAGCAAAAACTTATAAATCAGCAAATTTTTTATATTTTTTTTACAGGAAGTAATAAGCAATAGGTTGAAATAGATATTGTTGGCATAAATAAATTTTATGGTCCAAGACTGGACATGATAATTTCACGTACGGTTGTTGAACTCGTTCAAGAATTTTTTGCGTACTTTTTTTTTTTTTTTTTTTTTTCCTTGGACGAAAGTTTTTTTTTCCCCGCTCTGCGGTTTTCTCCCCCTCGTAGGGTTTTCCCAGCGGCTAGCCGCCACCTCCCCTCCTCCTTTCTTCGACGTCTAGGAGGAGGACCACCACCCTTTCCGGCCAAATCCTTCCCTCTGCAATCGCTCCTTTGCCAGCCATGAAAATTCTCATGTGGAATTGCCGAGGCCTTGGAAAAGCTTCAGCAAAAAAAGCCCTAAAAGCATTAGTCACCCAGCACCGACCCCATATTATTTTCCTCTCAGAAACGAAATCAGATAAGCCGAAAATGGAGTGGATTCGTATCTACTTGGAGTACCCATCCTGTTTCGCTGTTCCATCGAAAGGTAGGAGCGGGGGCCTGGCGATCTTATGAGATTCAGATGTAACGATTAGCCTTCATAATTTCTCCCCTGGACACATTGATGTAAGGGTGGATCAAGCATATTTTCAACCCTGGAGACTGACAGGATTCTATGGAAATCCGGAAACATCACAACGATGGCACTCATGGGACCTTCTACGGCGTCTTAAAGATACACATGACCTCCCATGGCTCGTTGGAGGCGATTTTAATGAGATTATGTTCTTACACGAAAAAGAGGGGGAAGGGACAAACCGTTTTCGCAGATGAACGAGTTTCGATCGGTTTTATGGGATTGTGATCTCTACGACTTAGGCTACCATGGTGTCCCCTTCACGTGGAGGAGCAAGGCAGATGGAGCATCAATCCGGGATAGGCTTGATAGGGGAATCTCCAACATAGAATGGAAGCAGCTTTTTATGAATGCACAACTCGTACACCTTACAGCAAGCCATTCGGATCACCTCCCCATTCTGATCACAGATGAAGGTTTTTCAAATGAGAAGCAAAAATGGAAAAATCTCCCTAGATTTGATCCATTTTGGCTAAGTGACGAGGAGTGCGATGAAATTTTCCTGTCAAGCTGGGAATCAAGCTTTAGGTCCAACAGTGATGATCTTACCAACACAATTGTGCACACCAGAGAAGAGTTGAGATGCTGGGCAAGTCACAAATTTGGGTCCCTGTCCAAAAAAATTGAGAAATTGCGTAAAGAGTTGGATCAAATAATTAATAGTTCAATTTATGATGCACAAAAGGAAAAAGAAGTTCAGGTCGAATTGGAGAAAACTTTGAGTATGGAAGAAGAATTTTGGAGAACCAGAGTAAATCACATTGGCTTGCCTCCATGGACCGAAATACTGCTTTTTTCCACCATAGAGCGAATTCGAGACGCCAACGAAAACACTATAACCGAGCTTATGGACAACAATGGAAATGTGACTTCGGATTTAAAAAAGCTCAAGAATTTAGCGGCCGATTATTTTGTTGATATCTATCGCACAAATGGCAACCGAATTCCTTCAATGGAATCCCTTGACTTTCATCAACTTGAGGAGGATGCAATAGCTAATCTATCTATGCCTTTCACAGCATTTGAGATTAAAAAAGCATTAGCTCAGTTGCCGGGCAAGAAGTCACCAAGGCCAGACGGAATGCATATGGCTTTTTTGCAAAAATACTGGAAATCAATTGGTCAGCAAGTTAGCGAGGTAATTCTATCGTGCCTCAACAATGGTAAAGACTTTAACTCTCTCAACAAAACCTATATTGTGCTTGTTCCAAAGAAGAAGAATGCATTAACCATGGTTGAACATCGCCCAATAAGGCTCAGTAATTCTATTTACAAACTTCTCTCGCGTACGGTGGTTAATCGCATTAAGAAAGTGATGGACACTATAATATCCCGCTCCCAGTCTGCTTTTATTCAAGGAAGACTCATTACTGATAATATTATAGCAGCCTTTGAAGCTTTTCACTCGATGAAAAAAGGGTTACCAGGATGTAATTCACATATGGCTCTGAAGTTGGATATGATGAAGGCTTTTGACCGGGTGGAATGAAATTATTTGGAGCAAGTCATGCGAGCCATGAAATTCCCAGATTTTATCATTGAGGTCATAATGAAGTGTATTAAGTCTGTCTTATCAAGTTCTCATAAATGGTCACCCTTCTAGGGTAATTAAGCCAACTCGAGGAATTCGACAAGGTGATCCTCTTTCACCCCTACTATTCATTTTGTGTGCAGAGGGATTCTCTGCTATGTTAAGACAGGCACATCATCAACACTTACTAAATGGCTTAAGCTTCAATAGAGGGACTTTCGAGCTAAATCACCTCCTTTTGCGACGATAGCATGTTGTTTGTTGAGGCTACCCACCACTCATGCCATGAAATCACTCGAATTCTTGAAGAGTATGAAAAGCTATCGGGCCAAAAGGTAAACCTTCAGAAATCATCCTTATTTTTTAGCAAGGACATTACTACAGAAGATATATTGGAATTTTCCAGTTTGCTTGGTATGCCTTTTGGTAAAGAGGATGGGAAATATTTGGGACTCCCATTTATCGTGGGAAGATCTATAAAAGAAATTTTTGGATATATAAAAGATAGAGTTGCGAAGAAATTGTCGGGTTGGAAAGACAAATTCCTATCTTCAGCGGGAAAGGAGATTCTAATTAAAGCAGTTGTCCAAGCTATTCCCCAGTACATAATGCAATGCTTCCAACTTCCTAAAACTCTGATTGGTGAGATTGAGAAGACGATAAGAGGATTTTTCTAGGGTGAATCGGATGGAGCTAAAAAAATTCATTGGAAATCCTGGTCGGTTTGTTGCAAGAGAAAAGATGAAGGGGGTATGGGCTTTCGTGATTTAGAGAGTTTCAACAAAGTGCTTTTAGCAAAACAAGCGTGGAGAATCCTACAGGACCATGAAGCTACATCCTCCAAAGTACTTAAAGCAAAATATTTTCCATCAAAACTTTTTATGTCTGCTTCGCTTACTACATTTCCCTCAACAATCTGGAGAAGCATTATAAGTGGTAGAGAACTTTTAATTCATGGGTTGCGTTGGAGGGTCGGAAAAGGAGATGCCATAAACGTAGTGGGAGACCCTTGGTTGCCTTGCTCTCCTTCCTTTCAAGCCCACCCCTTGACCGATGAAGTTGCCGACTGGAAGGTTAGCAATCTCATATACTCATCCACTCGATTATGGAAGAAAGACGTGGTGAAAGAATGTTTTAATGTGTATGAAGCTAATTTAATACTAGCCACTCCCCCACTCGCCTCAAAACAAGGAGGATAAGCTCATTTGGCACTACACAAAGAATGGTATATACACGGTTCGGTCCGGATACCACTTATACCGTCATCTTCAGATCGACTAGTGAAGAGAATAGAGACATGCCATCCTCTTCAGTGCAAAATAAATTTTGGACCAGGACTTGGCGCTTGAAATTAAAACCTCGGATCACCCACTTTGTATGGAAGGTTATACATAATGCACTCCCAACAGAAATGGGACTTAAGAGTCGCGGGTTAGGAAACGGGTTCTGCAAATCTGCAATGAGCTCCCAGAAACGGCCTGGCACTGTCTTTTTGAATGCGAGATACCAAAGGCAGTGTGGAGGAAGGTCCCAAACGGTAAGTTTTGGCAGCAGCTAAAAGTATCATCTTTCGCTGATTTCATTGATGTCTTACTCGCAAAAGAAGATGAAAATGAGATAACATTCATCATTACTCTTTTATGGATCATATGGAAAGCAAGATGTTCATGGGTCTTTGACAAAAAGGATGTTTCTGTTTCGTCCCTTATCAAATGGAATGTAATTATGTAATGAAATGATGTATAACGTTGTATGTTTTTCAATGGAATGTAAAAAGGTGTATAATGGTTGATGTCCAGTATAATTATGATATTTGATGTACTATGTTGGCTAATGACTAATTTACGATTTTTTTTTTGTTGTGGATATTCACCTTTCGAACATAGTGGCATGTGATAAACCAAAAAAAAAAAAAAAAAAAACTGCAATTTAAAATTTAAAAAAAAATGCAATTTAAAAATATAAAATAATAAAAAAAAATCACCCCCCACCTACCCACCCTACCCCACCCCACCCTAGCCCACCACCCACACTCCCCACCTCGCTCAGACACACCACCTACGTGTTTTGTCAATTTTCTTTCCATTCCATCCCATTCCGTACATTTTCGAAGGTAATGAAAATGGACTGTTTTCATTCCGTTGGAATAAAATTTCATTATATTCCGTTACCTTATAATTGTACACAAACACTGGATAAATCATTTCATTCCATCCTATTCATGCGACATACAGAATTGGAGATTTCATTATAAAAAACCATTGAAATTTAAATTTATTTCCATCAAACCTTCTATTTTTCCAAACAAAAGAATGATAAATTTTCATTCAATTTGTATCCATGACAAACGTTGGAATTGAATGTCGATATTGTATTATCATGCATAACAAACGCGGGAATGGAATACGTTATTATATTGCATTCCATTTCATTCATGTCATTTTATTCCATTCCATTCCATTCATGTGTAACAAACGAGCCATTATCCTTCGTGCTCATAGTGAAGCAAGTGACTACCTATTGGCTATAATGACACCTTCTGCTCAACAGGAACCTCAACCTGCACGTATGACATGGCAACCCCCCTCTTCGCAACTTGTTAAATTTAATGTTGATGCTTCTTTCAATGGTACAACGGCTGCAGTTGGAGGGATCCTTAGAGATTCACGTGGCGATATTCTCAATGCTTTTTCAAGGAAGTTGGAAGGGGGTTATGACGTGAACACGGGAGAAGCACTAGCGATTTATCATGCGATTTTCCTAGCTATTACTTGGGGATTTTTTGATGTTATTTTCGAGGGAGATTCTCTTACTACCATTCAAAAGCTCAACTCGGATGCTCTAGATTTATCACATGTGGGAAGCATCATCGAAGACTGTCGCAATATGATTTTGTGTTTTTCATATTTTGAATTCTCTTTTGTAAATAGGTCGGGTAATATCCCAGCTCACCTTTTAGCTAATGAAGGTCTAAGTTTGATAGAAAACAAAACTTGGGGATTATCTCCTCCTATGCATGCAATCTTAGCTTATATGATGGATAAAGTCTAATAAAGAGATTTTTCCCTTAAAAAAAAAAAAAAAAAACTCGTTAATGAATTGATTCAATAAAATTATAAAAGAAATGAAAAGAGAAGGCGTACTCGAGGGTAATTGTGATTATTAATATATTGATTCGGCACCTACCCATTTGTCCTTCTTAGCTATATCAACCAAAATTTGCTATAGCAAAAGATTATATAAATAAATAAATGGTGGGCGTCCTAAAATAATCCTAATCACATTAAAGCGAGACTTTGAAGAAATCTGTTGTTCAAAATATGGCTGAGCATGCTTACTCGTTATTCATATTGACGATACAGGGTTTCACTCCCTCCACGTGTCGTCTATCGATTGGTCATAAAACAATATTATGGATAAAACACCAAGGTATTCATGTCGATGCCCAGGCTCAAGGCTAAGGCCATCTAGTAGACGCCAGGCTACGACGATCGACTATCGAGCAGTGTGAGACAACAAGTCCATAAGGACAGGGTCCACAACAGCTAGCAGTGTAGGACAATGAGCTCCATCGTCGATTACCGCAGGTCGGAATATCGACCTCGAGGACAGAGTCCGCACCAGCTGTCCAAGACCATTAACAGCGATAGCTTGGGCAAGGGTTTAAGGCCCATTAAAGGGTAAAGATGACAATAACATAAGCCGACTTAACCTTAGGGTTTAGGCAAGTATTGTCATTATAAATACCCCAATCCAGGAACTACGTAAGGCTTGATTCCTGGAACCTAACAGGATACGTAGGCAATCTAAGATACAGTCTTAGACTCAGCCGCAAATACTATAATCCACCACCACACTCTTTTAGGCATTAGGGTTTTGTGTTTGTTCATCACTAGATTCATATTAGGGTCCGGGTTATTAAGGTGACATAATTTGTCATCATCATTGGCGCTAGAAGGAGGGCCTTCTATTGATTGAATACGCAAGAACACGATGCCTCCCAGAAAAGCTGCATCTAAAGCTGCCGATCAAGGCTCCCAGATCAATGAGCCATTTGATCCCGATACGCAAGGGGAAAAAGATCCAGCCTTGGATCTCGTCCAGCAAGATCCTCAGCAAAACCAGGGAGGAAAAGATCCAGTCTTGGATCCTATACAGGAGAATCCCCAGCAAGAAAATCAAGGACTTGCTCCAGAATATCGAGCGCTTGTGGATCAATTAGCAGGGGCGAACCTGGAGGTAATGTCTAGAATTACAGCAGAGGCAGTCACGGCACAAAGACAAGCAGCCGCTGCCCAGAAAGACACCACGGCGGAAGGCGGTCGGAAAGATGCGGCGGACAAGCCTAAACAGACTCCTGGAGACGAAGTCAGTGCGTCCTCTAGCTCAGTGGAGAGGAAGAGGCACGAGATCCATCAAAAACACCAGAAAATGGATGATGATAGCGTCAGGGAGGAGTTGAATGTTATTCTGGGGAAGAACCAGGTTTCGTTATGGTTAGAGTCTCCCTTCACGAAGGAGATCGAAGGCTTTCCTAAACCCAAGGGGTTTAAGATACCGAAGATAGAGCCTTATGATGGTACCACCGACCCAGAGGACCATCTCCATAGGTATCTATCTCAGATGAGGTTAGATGGAGCCCCCGACGCAATGCGATGTCGGGCGTTTGAGACACTACTCGTGGGACGAGCAAGAGAATGGTTTACGAAGCTACGGCCAGGGTCGATCTCCAGTTTTGCCATGCTAGCTCGTAAGTTTCGGGACGCGTTCATAGTGAACAAGAAGTTTCACCTAAGTGCCACACACCTCATGAACGTGAGGCAACAAAAGGACGAAACGGTAATGGAATATCTGAGGAGGTTTAATCTCGAGGCCATGCAGGTCAAGGACGCAGATGACCGACTTCTGATCACGTCGTTCGTGGGGGGGCTGCGTAATACTTAGTTGTACATGAAGTTGAGCATAGATGTCCCCCACAAGATGGACGAATGTGTTAATGTGGTACATCGATTCTGTCAAGGGGAGGAGGCAGTGCGAAGGCACACCTAATCCGACTGGATGGATTCCAAAAAGGACAATCGAGGTCCGAACCAGAACCAATCCAAGAGACAGGACATCGACAGTAAGCCGTCCGTCTGGGATCGTATCGAAACACCCGCCTCAGACCGTGGGGGCAAGAAGGGACCCACACGTGAAAAGATTTTATTCCACTCAATCGATCTCGAGCCGAGGTGTTATCGATCATGCTTTCAAAGAACTTGGCAAGGAAACCACCACCGTTGAAGAAACCTCGAGAAAAGAGAAATGCAAGCAAGTACTGCGATTTTCATGAAGATATAGGCCATACGACAGAGGACTGTATCGACTTGAAAAAAGATATCGACGTTTGCATCCAGGAAGGGAAGCTAGACGAAGTTGTTGACAGGTCTCGGTATGATGGGCCCAGAGGACGTGGAGAGTTTAAGAGAAAGAACTCCGATCAAGATAGGAGTCGAGGTCGAGACGCTCAGAGACGGAGAGATCGATCACCTCAGAAGAATCGATCTCCAGGTCGGGATGAAAATAACAGAGACAACTTTGGTCGAGACAGATACGAGGATAATCGACCGGTTAATTATGTTAATACGATCTTCGGTCCTGGGGAGAGTGACAAAGACCAGACCAGTGTAGAGCCAGCTAGTAGCTCGAGAGAGCGCAAGCAGCTCAGATTCACGACGGAAGTCAGATACGGCCCTCGAGATGATATCCCCAAGTCCAGGAGTCATAGCGAAGGGTTAGTTATCGAGGCAGTAATTAGCCGAGCACGTGTATCGAGAGTCTGTATCGATAACGGAAGTGCGGTAAATATTTTATATCACTCGGCTTTTCAAGCGATGAAGTTGAAGGAGAAAGACCTAGCTCCCATATCATCCCCTCTGTTTGGATTTACGGGGCAAGCAGTTCACCCTATAGGCTCGATAAAGTTACTCACGACAGTTGGGGACGGAGAGAAATGAAGAACACTTGAATTAAGCTATGTGGTGGTCAAAGCTCCCTCTGCTTATAATGTCATCTTGGGACGACCAATGCTCTTCGATCTTCGAGCTATCATCTCGACTTTTCATAATAGCATGAAGTTTCCAACTAGGAACGGTTTCCACGAAGTAAAGGGAGATGTTGAGGTCGCGAGGAGTTGTAACTCCGTTGTTATGAATGGGAAGATGGCGGTTCAGCAGATCTTAGTCGAGGAACTGATTCCAGAAGAAGAAGAAGAGAAAAATTGGGTCTCTAGTGACGCGGTCGAGAACGTCCGACTCTGGGAAGGAGAGGACGATCAATGTGTGCAAGTCGGGATTTGGATCCCGCAGAGAGAAAAACAGCTACTGATCGAATTATTAATCGAGTTCAAGGATATTTTTGCCTGGAAGGCCACTGACATGCCAGGGTTGTCTACCGACATCGCGGTTTATAAGCTCGAAATTGACCAGGCTAAGAAGCCAGTCAAGCAGAAGAAGAGAAATTTCACGTCGGATCGACTTGAGGCTATTGAATTGGAAGTCGGCAAGCTACTAGTGGCCCAGATAGTGAGGGAGGTATTCTATCCAAAGTGGCTAGCTAACCCTGTATTGGTCAAGAAACTCGATGGCAGTTGGCGCATGTGTGTGGATTTCACAGACTTGAACAAAGCATGCCCGAAAGACTCATATCCGCTGCCTAAAATCGACAGGTTAGTAGATTCAACCATTGATTTTGAAGTGTTTGGTTTTTTAGACGCGTATAAAGGATACCACCAAATTCTGATGGATCCTCGAGACGCGGAGAAAACAGCGTTTATCACGGAATTTGGCACCTTCTGCTATGTGACCATGCCATTCGGGCTAAAGAATGCTGGGGCAACATACTAGAGGGCAGTCAATAAAATCTTTGCGAAGCAAATTGGCAGATGTATGGAGGTTTACGCAGACGACCTGCTTATTAAGAGTCGATCTATGAGACAGTACTTGGTCGATGCTCGAGAGGTTTTTGAAGTGTTACGACAAACCCAGATGAGGTTGAACCCGAAGAAGTGCACCTTTGAAGTCAGGTCGGGTAAGTTCTTGGGCTACATGATTTCGAAGGACGGGATTCGAGCGAACCCGGATAAGATCGATACCCTGAAGAATATGCCCGCACCTCGAAATATAAATGAAGTACAAAGGCTCACCGGCCGAATGGCCGCTCTCAACAGATTCTTATCGAGATCCGCACAACGTGGGCTACCATTCTTCAAGATACTTCGCAAGGCTAGTCCTTTCCATTGGGATGATGCATGTCAGACAACCTTCGAAGAGTTGAAAGCCTATTTGTCAGAGTTACCCACCCTCACTTCACCTCGAGAAGGGGAGAAGTTGTTGGTTTATTTGGCCGTGTGCGAGGAGGCAGTGAGTGCGGTTCTAGTCAGAGAGGGGTACATGGCTAGGTGCCAATCTATTTTGTCAGCAAGGCATTGCATGGCCCCGAGATCCGGTACTCACCAGCTGAGAAGTTAGCACTATCTCTAGTTCACGCCTCGAGAAAGTTGAGGCCCTATTTTCAGGCTCATCCTATTGCGGTAGTCACAGACTAGCCTTTAAAGCAGATTTTGGCGAAGCCCGACACCTCATGTCGATTGGCGAAATGGGTGGTAGAAATGGCCCAGTACGACATCGAGTTCGTTCCTCGAACTGCGATAAAAGCACAGGCCTTGCCAGATTTTTTAGCTGAAGGGATCTCCATCCAGCTCGATCAAGAGAAGCAAAGTCCAGAAGAGAAATGGACCGTCCAAGTCGATGGAGCGTCGAGCAAGGAAGGGTTAGGGGCAGGACTCCTTCTAGTAAGCCCGAAAGGCGAAGAATTCCCATACGCCCTTCGATTTGATTTTAAGGCAACGAACAACGAGGCCGAGTATGAAGCTATGATAACTGGTCTGAAACTTGCTCTGAAGCTGGGCGTTGAGGATTTGTTGGTGTATAGTGATTCACAATTGGTGGTAAATCATGTGAAATGGGAGTATGAGGCTAAGGAGGAAACCATGAAGAATTACTTAGCGGTGGTCCAAAGCCTCATACCTAAATTCAAAACAGTTCACTTCGAGCAGGTTCCCCGAAGTCAGAACAAAAGAGCCGATGCGCTCTCTAAGCTTGCATCGAATTTTGTCTCGAGTAAGAAGGTTCTAGTCGAGTTATTGACCGATAGGAGTTACAATGAAGCGGAGGCCCACCGGTCACTCGGCAGCCACGTGGATGGACTCGATCGCTCTTTATCTCAAAGACGGAATCCTACCATCCGATAAGATACAAGCCAGGAAGGTTCGACTCCAATCGGCTCGATATGCGTTCTTCGACGACATCCTCTATCGGAAATCTTTTGTAAGTCCATGGTTGAGATGTGCTTCTGAAACTGAAGGCGAATATCTCTTAGAAGAAATTCACAGAGGAGCCTGCGGGAATCACTGTGGGGCCAGAATGTTAGCCCGAAAATGCAAGTTAGCCGGTTATTTTTGGCAGTCGATGCAGCGAGATGCAAATTATCTTGTCCAGAAATGCAACTCTTGTCAGATTCATGATAATATCTCTCATCAACAAGCCCAAGACATGAACATCATCTCGTCAGCATGGCCATTCGATCAGTGGGGAGTCGATATTGTTGGACCTCTACCCCAAGCCCCGGGAAATCTCAAATTCATGGTTGTTGCAGTTGACTACTTTACGAAATGGGTAGAAGTTAAGGCTTTGCCCGATATCCGAGCTGCAACCATCAAAAAATTCTTGTGGGTCGATATTCTATGCAGGTACGGAATTCTGAAGGCTCTGATCTCGGATAATGGTACCCAGTTCGAAGATCGAAAAGTTAGAGAATGGTGCAGCGAATACCATATCGACCAGCGATTCACCTCAGTGGCTCACCCACAGGCAAATGGTCAAGTTGAGCAAACTAATCGACAGATCAAGCTGGGGTTAAAGAAAAGATTAGAGGCAGAAGGTCGAGATTGGGCAATGCAACTTCCGAGCATCCTATGGTCGTATAGGACAGCTCCTAATTCATCGACAGGAGAAACTCCTTTCTCTTTGGTATATGGGTGTGAAGCGGTGATACCCGCCGAGATCGGTGTTCCCTCTCCTCGAGTTCTAGCATATAACGTTGAGACAAATGATCCCGAACTCCGACAGGAAAGGGATAATGTCGAGGAGCGAAGAGAGATAGCCTCAGCCAGAATGGCAAGGTATAAGCAGAAGATTTCTCAGTACTACAACTTGAGGGTCAGACACAGATACTTCAAAGTCGGAGATCTGGTTCTAAGAAAGAATGAAGCAAGTCGACAGGAAGCGGTTGGAAAATTGGCCCCGAATTGGGAAGGCCCGTATCAGATCTTGAAAGTTCACCCCAAGGGGTCATATCAACTTGGGCGAGCAGATGGAACCACGGTTCCTCGACATTGGCATGCCACCAATCTGAGAAAGTATTATGTTTGAGATAAGCTTTGCTTCGATGAACTTTTGTTTACTTTTCAGTTTTAAATTTTGTAATAAGTCCATAGACAATCTTATGAGTATTCTAATAAACTTGTGTTTTTTCGAGATATTTTATGTGTTTGTTAGGATTTATAGCCGAAACAGTACAAGTCCAATGTGATAGAAAATGTTAAGGCAAAACAGTCGTCGAGGAGTAGAGAAATCCACAGGTCGGACATCTCGATAAAGCCAAAAGCAAAGTTAGCCTAATGGGCAACAAATGCAGAGGCACAAAGACGGTTCGCAGGGTCGGGCCACAGGTCCAAGCTAAAAGCCGAACGAGCCAAAGTGGCGAACGAGGCTAAAGCAAAGGACGGTTCGCATGGTCGGGCCAAATGTCCCAGTCGAAAGCCGAATGAGCCTAAGAGGCGAAAAAGGCCTGGACAAAGGACGGTTCGCATAGTCGGGCCACCTATCCCGCCGATGGTCGAAGGAGCCTAAGAGGCAAAGAAGACCAAGACCGGGGAAAAAGGCAGATCACACATTAAAATGCTCAGCCTGAGGTCAAATAAGCCTAAAGGGCAAAAAGCTAAGGCAAGCGAGTCGATCTCAAGTGCAATAAGGACCAAAGGTCCATAATACACTTGGGGGGCAATACAATAGCGAGCAGAGCCAAAGTCTCGACAAAGGAAAGCGAAATACGAGCAGAGCCAAAGGCTCGACAAAGGAAAGACTACAACATATCAAAAAGAAAAATCAAATTGCAAAAGCAAGCCAAATTCAAAACAAAGTTATTACAAAAACAAGGCCAGGTTGAAAAGACCAGCCAAAGTTAATTCGAAACAATAGATGTTATTACAGATCAAATTACAAAGCTTCAAGTTCAGATTAACAAATCAACAAAAGAAGGATTTTGAAAGATAAATGGTCATGGGTCGGCCTCCGGAGTCGGCTCAGAAATGGCAGGAGTCGGATCGACTGCAGTCGGATCAGCAGCAGGGGCAGAAGTAGAAGGACCATACTTGATGGCCAAAGACTCTCCCTGCTGGAACTCTTCCATGCATCGATCATATAATGCCTCCGAGTCGGGATTGTAAAATATCGGCGTCTCGAGGGTCGACACGTTGAATTCCGGGATGACGGCCTTCACTTGATCCACTGCCAGAGTGTAGCCACCCATCATCGAGGCGCGCATGATCACCTCCAGACCAGCATCAAGGTTGGCCGACTTCCGATACTCTGCAATCGCGTCGGTTGTAGCCATCTCGAGCCGCGCGCGCGCTTGATCCAATTCAGCTCGTAGCACATCTCTCGTCATGTCGAGCTTTCGCAATCTCTTCCAGTGAAGCCTTGTGCCACCTTTGCACTTTCTCGAAATCTTGAGCCAGCTTGAGCAGCTCTATACCTTGATCATGCCTCTCAGTCTGCAATCGATCCAGCTCTTTCTCAGCAATCGTTAACTTGTCCTGCAGCTTTTGGCATTCGGCAGCTGAATCATGCTTTAATGTCTCGAATTGAGTTTCCATGGCGGAAATAGCGGCGTTCTTCGCGATAATGTCCCTCAAGAGCTTGCCGTTCTCCTTGCGCAGCTCGTCTGCCGACTCACCCGTCTTGACCAGCCTTCGGCCAGCATCTCGGCTGACAATGTTACTCTGCGATAGAAAGAGAAATTTCAGATGATAAACGACAAGGCAAAGGCCTCAAGAAAGACCAACATCTAAACAGGAATAGTACAATCGACTTACGAGGCGATTCAGCTTCCGGAGCGCCTGAGCCAAGCCCTTATCCTCCAGGGCCGCGAAATCATCAGCGACCCGGTTCGATCGATTTCCGGCTCGGGAGAAGCCTCGCCCTGGCCCTCTTCGACCGCCGATATTTTTCCCCGCACCAACTCGGCCAGCGGCTGGCCTCTTCTTGGACCGAGGTGCCCGCGCCTCGACGTGAAGCTCGCAGCCGGATCCACCTCGACCAACTCCTCTTCGTCCTCATCACGCAGAACCGAAACGGACCGTCAAACCACCGCCGGACGGAGGCGCTCGCAGATCCAGTTGGTGCTGTTGACCCGACGGCAGCAGGAGTGGATTTAGGCTGAGTGGCACCCCCCTCTCGGGAAGAAGAAGGCGCCCTGACTTCAGGCACAGGCAAGTCAGGAGTAGCCCGACCCCCGACAGTAGGGCGCCCACAACCGCCGACTCGGAACACGTGTGGGATCGGTGACCTTGGTGAACCTGCCCACTGCAAAAACGAATGCAACAAGTTAGTTTTCGATCAACAAACGACAAGTTGTCAAAATTGACAAATAGCAAAGGTAAAAAGCAAATCATGAACACGACAACAGAACAAAGAAAAATTCCTACGGTTCTCGAGATCTTGAAGATGAAGGCCGACGTAGGGGATCGGCCCCGCTTCCTCCAGATGGGCCAAGTCATAGAGGAGACTCAAATCTCGAGTAACCACCTCGAAATTGTGTCTACCCTACAGTCGGGCCTCCTCCGGAATAGGGGCACTTCCCCACTTGTCCTTCTTCGAGCCCCTCAACCTCCATTGGCCTATGTAGGGGTTCTCTAGACCATGTCGAAGAAAGAAGAATCGAGGCTTCCACTCCCCGTGAGAAGAAGGTCCCTTGGTCACGAACTCGTGTCGGTTCGCCCTTCTCTGAAAGGTATACCATAGCTTATCTGGTGTGGCAGAAATCTGATAGTAGTATCGAAACAAGGGAATCGAGAAACAGACCCCAGCCACTCGACAAGCGATGATGAACCCCATTATAGTCCTAACGGCATTTGGAGAAATTTGAGAAACGATTATCTCATAATGGTCGAGAATCGCAAGAACGGCCGGGCAAAGTGGAAACCTTAATCCACTTGCAAGTTGATTCTCGTAAACGGCGCAAAATCCTTCTGGGGGCTTGTCGGCAAATTTATGAAGGCCGGAAGGAAGACGAGCTTCAAACGGAGGACTGGCAATGTTGTACCTCCGGCAGATTTTGGTGACCTCCTCGGGAGAAAACGAACTGAGGCATCCTTTGGCACCCTTCCCATCCATCCTAGTCACTAATTTCTTGGGTTGATGGGGGACAGGAGAAGGGGGGAAGCCGTAGGCTCGCCGGAGTCTTGCCGGGGAAGATGACCAGAGGTAGTAGGTGCCGGAGATTGGCTATGAACTGGCGTTTCACCACCCCTATCCGATTCAGTAGCACTACTACTATGGGACATGGATAATTCAAAGAGCAAGATAAACAACACAGAAAAGCACAAAAACAGGGGCGTACTTGGTGTTTGAAACTGGGAGTTTATGAGGAAAGTAGCAAATTGGCTCTGCTGCAACTTCTGTCTTTCTCCTTTATATGCTAGCAAATACTCAAAATGATTTGAAAAGACGTGAGTGATGGGGAGTTATAACCCCCTATAAATCGCGAGAATCAAGGCAGCGACGCGTTATGATTTACAGAATTCGAAGCGTTTTGTATGCCAGATATCGCGCCACGTGGCAATAGGCGGTTAGGGTTAACAAGTGGTGGGAGAAAGCCCGCCCAAATAAAAACCCAACTCGAAGACGATTCATGTGACAGACTCGACCTCGGACAACGAAAGTCGCCTCTCTCAAGTCTGGGGGGCTTATGACGATACAGGGTTTCACTCCCTCGACGTGTCGTCTATCGATTGGTCATAAAACAATATTATGGATAAAACACCAAGGTATTCATGTCGATGCCCAGGCTCGAGGCTAAGGCCATCTAGTAGACGCCAGGCTACGACGATCGACTATCGAGCAGTGTAAGACGACAAGTCCATAAGGACAGGGTCCACACCAGCTAGCAGTGTAGGACAATGAGCTCCATGGTCGATTATCGCAGGTCGGAATATCGACCTCGAGGACAGAGTCCGCACCAGCTGTCCAAGCCCATTAACAGAGATAGCTTGAGCAAGGGTTTAAGGCCCATTAAAGGGTAAAGATGACAATAACATAAGCCGACTTAACCTTAGGGTTTAGGCAAGTATTGTCATTATAAATACCCCAATCCAGGAACTACGTAAGGCTTGATTCCTGGAACCTAACAGGATACGTAGGCAATCTAAGATACAGTCTTAGACTCAGCCGCAAATACTATAATCCACCACCACACTCTTTTAGGCATTAGGGTTTTGTGTATGTTCATCACTATATTCATATTAGGGATGGTAAATTAATTAAAGTGCCTAAAAACCAAGTGTCCGTGCCACATTAATTAATTAAGAAGAATATGACAATGTTTTTCTTCTATCCTTGCCTTTTGCTGAAAAGTCTCGACACCCGAATACCCGATGTTTGAAGTATAATGTCGTGTGCTCCGCAAAATAAGTACACACATGCACATGCAAGTAGTTAGGATCCTATCAAGTGCTTATTATTTTAATTTCTATTAAATAATTTTGTCCCACATCACTTTGAGAGTAGCTAGTTTGTGTGTTTTATTCTAGCATATAAATAGGCATCATATGCAACTTTTACAATCAATTGAATAATTTGAGTGATATATACTTTATTTACAGCGATTAAGTTTTGGTGAGTTTTCTCATGTGGAGGATTGCAACCAGACTTATCAAGATCGTGAGCGTACTTTGTGGCCTGTGGGTGTCCACACATCGAGGTTCACCGAGGTTCTTAGATACAGATTATCTTAGGGTTTAGGTTATACCAAGGTTTTTTGTTACAGGTTAACCAAATATCGTTGTGCTCATTAATTGGTCGCACCGCGGATCACATCATCGTGTGTCGCTATAATTGTATCAAATTATTAAAATACTCATCAATTATTCATATTAAAATCAAGATATGTAGCGTCTCTTTAGAATGCAAATGCATTATGGCTGAGAAATAAACCCAAACCAACACAAAAATCAAACCAAACCAACCCGAAATAACCCGAACCAAACATCACATCGTCGTATGTTTTCTTCAATGCCTTGTTTAGTACCCCAAAAGACAAAATGTTAATAACCTTAAGTAATGGGTTCCCCGGCCGGTCTCCGATGAATGCATAAAAATTGGTCGTATTATGGGCTGGGGCGGCTGCAGAAATTGTGTGACACGGGTCAGGGATCGAGACCGACACACTGTATTACAAATTTTTAATACATTACATAAAATATATATATATAATTATGGGTCAAGAGCAAATATTTGAAAATTTTAACGGGTCAAAAGCTAGATATTAATACATAAAAATTTCCAATTGTATATAATATAAATAGATTTTTTTTTTTGGTTTTGAGGGTCAGATGACCCTTTTCCCTAAGGTGGCGCCGCCCCTGATTATAGGCACAAAAAAGTGCATCACAGCTAACCAGAATTAATCAGAGCAGAACGGTCAGATGCAAACCCTAGCTGCCGGCTACTAGGCCCGGTAGTAAGACGTATCGAGGAGCTGGCAGATACATGGAATGTACCTGACTTTCTAATCACACATACATATCTGATAATGCGGTTTATTATCACGGTGGCTCAGCGGTGTATGATGAGTGGATATCTGGCTTATTTGATGTGTTTAACAATTGTTCGATTTAATGTATAAGGTAAGATTAAAATGTAACGAACTTGGTGATTCGATTTAATCATTTTCGGCCAAATGAAGACGATTAACCTAAATAGTTATTGAATCTATTACGTCTCAAGCAAGCAGCTTAGTAAGCGAAGACGATATAGTTATGTAGTTATTGAATCTAGATTCATTGTGAGACGTTACGGATAATGTATCATGGTATATTGTAACAACAGTATTTGGAAATTATATTTTCTGATTGTATTAACAATTGTCAAGGTTACACATATATATAGTCACTCCAGTCTAAGGGTATAAACGCAACTAGAATATAATAAACAAATCTATTCTACTAATATATACGTGTTACATCTAATACCACCCCTCAAGTTGGACGAGGGAGGAGACCCAACTTGCGACGCTGATGAAGAAAGCCTGGGCGAGGAAGCGACTTGGTGAGGCAGTCAGCAAGTTGGTCTGAAGCACCAACATGGGCAACCCTCAATGAACCTCGTTGCACATGATCCCGGATGAAATAGTAGTCAATGGCAACGTGTTTCATACGTGAATGAAAAACAGGGTTGTGACAAAAATGCGTGGTGCCTAGATTATCACAATAAATGACAGGAGCCTGAGCAACCGAAGAACGGAGATCACGTAGGAGAAAAGTAAGCCGAGGAGGAGCTCCACGGCGCCGAGGCAACGGACCCGTATTCGGCCTCGCAGATGAGCGAGCGATAGTGGGTCGTTTCTTGGAACTCCAAGATATGGCATTTCGCCCGTATAGACAACATAAGCACCAGTGGAGGCATAATCATCCTTACATCCCCCCCAATCTGCATCAGAAAAGGCATGAAGAACCAAGGGGGAGTCGCGATAAATCTGAAGACTGAGGTCCACTGTGCCAGCCAAGTAACGAAGCATACGTTTAGCAAAACTCCAATGAATATCAGTGGGAGCATGCATAAACTGAGAGAGCTAGCTTGTTAACCGCAAAGGCAAGGTCAGGCCGAGTGAAGAGCAAATACTGAAAACTGCCAATGACCATGCGATACTCAGAAGCATCATCAAGAGGAGAACCCGTAGTAGTAGTGAGACTGGAGAGATCAGCAGGTAGAGGGGTGCTAACAGAGTTAGCCTGATCCATATGAATACGGGCAAGGAGTTCCGTGGCATAGCGCTTCTGTGATAACAAACAACCATCAGAGTTCGGGATGATCTCGATACCCAAGAAATAAGAGAGGGAGCCAAGATCCTTTAATGCAAACCGACGTCCCAGAAGAGAAATGAACGCCTCAAGAGCACGAGTATCATTACCAGTAATAATAATGTCATTGACATACACCAGCAAATAAATCACGACAGTGCCAGTGTGGTAGATAAACAGAGAGGAGTCAGCATCAGAGTTGCGAAAAGTACTGCGAAGAAGAAAACCCCGAAGTTCCTCATACCAGGCCCGGGTGCCTGCTTTAAACCATAGATTGCCTTGTGTAACTTGCAGACATGGGTGGGACAATCAGAACTGACAAACCCATTGGGATGTGCCAAAAACACATCCTCCGAAAGATGACCTAGTAGAAACGCGTTGTTGATATCTAGCTGACGTAAAGACCACCCCTGCGAAAGAGCCAGACTAAGATCAACACGGACGGTAGTGTGTTTGACCACCGGGCTAAAGGTCTCATAATAATCAATACCCGGACGCTGAGTGAACCCTTTGGCCACAAGCCGGGCCTTGTGCCGATCAATGGACCCATCTGGGTGACGTTTGAGACGGAAGATCCATTTGGAACTGATGACATTCTGCGAAGGATGAGGAAGGACTAAGGACCATGTCTCATTACGAATGAGAGCATCATATTCATCCTGCATTGCAGCCCTCCATTTGGGATGTTTAAGGGCTTGAGAGATGTTGGTGGGTTCAGACTCAGAAGGAGATGGGAGGTGAGTGAGAAGATTGAGTTTCTGGATGGGTTTGTGGATATTGTATTGGGCTCGTGTGCGCATGGGGTGAGATGGGGGAGGTGGTGGTGGGGATGATAGTGGAGATGGTGGGGAAGGTGGCGGTGGAGATGGAGGGGGTGGGGGAGGAGATGGTGGTGGTGGTGGGGATGATGGTGGAGATGGTGATGGAGGGGGAGATGGTGAGATAGGAGGCATATGGGTGACCGGGGGAGTGGGAATCCAGTCAGAGATAGGAGAGGGTGTAATTGATGTAGTGGAGGAGTTGGGAGATGCAAAGGGGAAGATAGACTCAACAAAATTGACATGACGGGAAACATATAAGCGAGACTCCTTAAGATCATAACAGTAATAGGCGTGTTGGTTTAAGGCATAGCCAATAAATACACAGGGTTTTGAGCGAGGCTCAAGTTTGTGATTAGTGTAGGGGCGGAGCCATGGGTAGCAGAGGCATCCAAACACCCGAAGCTTGTGGTAATTTGGGGGTGTGTGGAATAAAGAGTCATAAGGTGTACGCATGTTGAGATTGGGAGTGGGCATTCGATTTATGAGATACACAGCAGTGGAAAAGGCGAAGGGCCAGAATGATGTGGGAGCGGAAGCATGGGAGATTAAGGATAGGCCAGTTTCAACAATATGTAACATACGTCGTTCAGAGATTCCATTGTGTTCAGGGGTATGTGGGGGAGTGGTAAAGAAGGAAATACCGTTAGTGGAAAAATAATCGCGAAGAGAGATAAATTCTCCACCGTTATCCGAGTAAAGAGTTTTGATGGGACGTTCAAAGTATTTTTCAACTAGGGATCGAAATCGTAAAAAGGTTGGATAAACGTCGGATTTACGTATTAACGGGTAGAACCATATATACCGGGTAAAGTGATCAACAAAAATAACAAAGTATTTGAAACCATCAATTGATAGAACCGGTGACGTCCATACATCACTATAAATTCAAGGGGTTGGGAAGAACGTAAACTAGAAACGCCAAAAGAATGTTTATGGCTTTTATTTTCAAGACACACAGTACAATGCGTAAAAGGTAAACTGGAAGAATGTAAATTATTGGTCTTCAAAACTGAGGATAAAATAGGAAGAGCCGGATGACCCAACCGACGATGCCGCCTTGAGATGACGCTTTATTGGATGCAAATGCAAGAATTGGGGAAGTCGGCCACTCGTACAGACCATTTTTAACCGGACCACGGAGTAGTGTTTGGTTCTTCTGAATGTCCTTCACAACAAATTCAGAGGGTAAGAATTCAATTGAAAGATTATGGGAATTGCACAGTTGAGAAATGGAAACTAAATTGCGAGACATGCTAGGGACACAGAGGACATTACTAAGCTCAAGGGAATGGGAAGGATTAAGGGGGAGGGATGAGCTACCAGTGTGAGTGATAGAAAGTCCCTTACCATCACCAAGCAGAATGTCATCCGTGCCAGTATAGGGAGCATGAAGTGATAAGTTCTGAAGGTCCGTGGTTACATGATGATTTGCCCCACTGTCCATAAGCCATTTGGGTTGAGTGTGGTCAAACCGAGCCGAGTCGTAATTCGTTTCCACCAAATTGGCCTGCGGTCTGGGACCCCGCTGATTCATAGGACCAAATATTTGTTGCATCTGTACCTGAAATTGAGGACATTCCTTGGCCACATGGCCATGAACACCACACATTTGACAACGACCAAGAAAGGGTTTGCGCTGATTACCTGAGCTCGATGAACCACCATTATTATATGATTGGGTGCCACCATTATTATATGAATTTCCACCATTATTAGATGGACCACCACTATTAAATGAATTGCCTTTTAAAGGCTGTTGAAAGTTGTACCTGGACTGTCCACCGGTCCAATTTGGTGAGAGACCCTGTTGCTGCTGCTGTTGACCATAGGGGCGAGATGAGCTGCTGCCCGATGAGCGCTGGTTCGGTGGACGGTACGCGGCATGGGCGGTGGCTGGTGGGAACTGCGTCGGTGATGGCAGGGCAGCAGTGGGCTTGAAATTGAGAAATTTTTCAAGCAATTCTTCAAACTCGATCTCCGTATCTCGAGCTTTGAGAGCGTTGGCCATGTCCCGATACTCCGGGCCAACGTTGGAGAGGGCTATATCAAGGAATTCTTCAGAGTCCATGGGGAAGCCGAGGAGAGCAAGTTCATCGGCGCGTGATTTCAGAGCATACAGGTAGTCAGATACAGATTGTGAGCCTCGATGAATTTCTTTCATATTATCCTTCAGGGTTCGCACTCGGGCGCGTGAAGGGGTGGCGTAGACGGCGCTGAGAGCCTTTCACACCGCCGCTGTTGTTGTTTTTCCATAGAGAAGAGGTGCTACCGAAGGAGAAACAGAGCCGATGATCAAATTTTTGATCAAATTGTCCTGTCGGTTCCAATGATGGTAGTCGGGGTTTTGCTTGGTGGTGTTGCCCTCGGTGATGGTTTTGGGCGGAGCTTCGACGGAGCCATCGACGTAGCCAATGATATCGTATCCGATTAGTAGCGATTCAATTTGCATATGCCAGAGGTGGTAATTCGTGGCATCTAGTTTGATAGATGCTTGGGTAGCCGGATTGAATGTCACCGGTGATTTTTCAGCCATTGAAAGAGGAGAAAGAGGGAGGAGATGGCCGGAGAAGAAGGGTGTTGTTTTGCAGAATGCAGGTGGCGGCTGCCAAATTGATTTTGACGAAAAGAAATTTGTTTTTTTTTTTTTAGGTTTGTTTTGGATCACTGCTCTGATACCATAACAACAGTATTTGGAAATTATATTTTCTGATTGTATTAACAATTGTCAAGGATACACATATATAGTCACTCTAGTCTAAGGGTATAAACGTAACTAGAATATAATAAATAAATCTATTCTACTAATATATACGTGTTACATCTAATATATTGTACATGTATATATATAGGATTAAGCAATTAGGACATAATTAGTACAAATTATTGTAAACATTTTTTTTAAAAAGGGAATTGTAAACATAACAGATAACAAATTAATAAGAAGGAGAAGAAGTGCAGGAGGAAGGCGATCGATGAACCACAAGGTAAATTAAGAATTGTAAACTGTGAGTTGAAATTTCACTGAACACTGACTGAGGAAAAATAGCGGTCAGGGGGAAGGGGTGGGGGACGCTCACAGGCTCTCCGAGGAAAGGGTGGCAGCAGGTGACTATTAGGAGTGGTAGTAGAGAGAAGCGGGAGATAAGTTAGAAGAGAGACACTTGATCGAGTTGGTGTCACTTAATCGCATAATGGTTGAAATTCGCCGATCCTCGAGAGCAATGATACTTGCAGAGGGAGCAAAGAAAGAAGCAAGCCTGAGACACAAAAACAAGTTCCACAAGAAAAGTCCACTTCAACAAAGTATGGAATTGGGTGAGGGGAAGGGTGAATGGCTAGAGTGATGTTTGGTTTTTGTTGCTTTGCTTTTGCTCATTTTGGGGTTGAAAAGTATTTCTGTTTTAGATGAATCTGCTTCGTTTTGGGGTTGAAAGGCATGCTCATGCATGAACATTTATTTACTTCTCTTGGGATACGGTATTTCTTAGGCGCTATTAAACCGTTGTACTGTGTTATTTATGTTGACCAAAGTTTGTCTAGCTCAATCCTTCCTCGTTTATCTTTGCCGAGAAGATATCATCTATCAAGAGTGCAAATGGAAGCTTGCAGTGCAAGGATTTGATTAAAGATTGAAACCTTTACGATTACTTCTGGTGCGTCTTCTTTTTTTTTTTATCCTTCTCTGTTCATTCATCCACTGATTTTTGACAAGAATTGTATATTATGATTATTTATGCTGTTTGTAGACTTTATTTTATAGGTCAGTCTTTCTGCGTTTCTTTCTTTCTTTCTTTCGTATATCATAGATGTAGGATAAGCTTTGTTGAATAGTTTTGGTTATGGAGGTTTTAAGTTATCTTGTGTTGCCTTTGGTGGTTTTATCCAGGGCCGGCCCTCATGTGAGGCCGGAGAGACGCTCGTCTTAAGCCCAACGGTGCCGGGAGGGCCCAACGGTACATGTTTCGCTAAAAGAAAAAAAAATTCCGTATAGATTCAATCTGATCCAACCTAATATATTATTTTATTTTTTTTTCGATAAAAGCCCTTTTTTTTTACTCCAATCGATAAAGGTGTTGGAAAATTTTGATGAATAATAATTTGACATAAATTGTAGAAGACTCCAAGGCACGCAAAGCGTAATCTTTTAAGAGATGTTTCGTCCCCCTTGTACGAAAGGTTAGGGTTGTCACTGTTTACCGGATGAAAGCATGCAACCCTCACACGAAAGGGTAAGTACATATCTATTCGAAAATGCATATCCCGTTTCGTTGCGATAACATTATTTCGTTCAGCAACTCGTATGCAAGCGATTACAAAAACATATTTATGAAAAAAATATCTAACAAAATGTCCCAATAAAAAAATTTACTTTGCGCAAAAAAAAAAGTTATACAAACAAGTTTTATTAATTTTTTGTTTGGAAAACTATAGAAATTAAAAAGAATATATTATTTTATAAATCATTTTGTTTGTGTATACATATGAATTTGGTTTTTGTTTCTAAATATGCTATTTTGTAGGCATGTTTTGAAGCTATCAATAAATCGAATTTTGTATTTACGGATGTTAAAAACGCGATAAGTATGTTTTTAAAAAAAACAATTTCAACTAAAAGGCCCAATTCGGAGACTTGACCTTAAGCCCAAAATATGTCAGGGTCGTCCCTGGTTTTATCCATCATGCATGAGTACTACATGGCATCATCCGGTTCTTAAAAGTTTTAGTAATAATTTCAAGTAACCGTTTTAATGAAGTCGGTTTAAAGATTTAATGTTATGTTGTGATGATAGAAATATAGTTATGATACTGAACTGTATAGTGTATACAAGTGTTGTATGATTATCAATTGACCCCTAATTTTTTTTTTTTTTTTTGTTTTGTTTTGTTTTGAGGGGTTCTAATAGTGTAGCTGAGTAGCAATATCTATATCTATATCTATATATAATATATAGAGGAAGGGATTTAACCCAATTACCCGGTATTTCGACCCAGACCCGCAACTTATACCCGGAAAACATACGTATAACCTTAAAAAAAAAAAAAAAAAAAGAATGATAAAAAAAAAAAAAAAAAAAAAACGATTTTCCGTTCAGTGGATCACTAGAATCTCGCCTCTACAACAATCAAATCCTCCATCTACAGCAATCAAATCCGTAATCTTTTCCAAATAAAAATTAATCATCAACAATGACGACAGGAAAAATGGAAGGAGATGGTGATGCGAAGGCAGAAAGAGTTCTTGGATCTTCCACCGCCAGTCATTCATGAGTGATTTAGTATGGCATATTTTGTTGAATTTGCTAATATTAAGGAAAAAATGTAGGATTTTCTTAAGAAAGGGGTTCCTTTCTGTAGAAAATGATGAATATGCTGTTTGCTTTGTTGCTTACTCTAGCAATTACATATTTAAATAGATTTATTTTTCTAGCTTGCAAGGATTATGAATCGATATAGCAATTGTTGTAGATTTTTTTGGTCGATTATGAGTATTTTTTTTTTTTTTGAACAGGTCGATTATGAGTTAATATGCCACAAATTCATCAAGACGGGAGTTCAGTTTATTTTCGCGAGTTTGTGTCGAATATTATTTCATGGAAAATTGTAGAGATAAGGACAAAATCCTAATATTTTTAAGAATAAGACAAATTACATATTTTTTATAGGGAGAAGGACAATAACCGCATAATTTTTATAATGAGAATGACAAACAGTGAATCCCGAAAATCGGTGAATCTCCCAAAATGAATCCCGAAATCGGTGAATTTTGACGAATGAATTTCGACAAATGAATCCCGAAAATTAGTGAATTTCGACAATGAATTTTGAAAATTAGTGAATTTCGACAAATGAATTTCGGCGGTGAATTTAAATAGTGAATTTCGAACACAAGTGAATTTCGACAGTGAATAAATAGTTTTGTCCTTTATGCAAAAGTTTCAAAAAACTGTCCTTCTACTCAATTGATGAAATATTTTTGTCCTTCTCCCTCATTCCCCCATTATTTCATTATTCTTTCTATGAAACAGTGGTTTCGCGAGTCTATGGAATAATTATTTTCCAAACCGGTGATGTAGATTTGTGCTTGATATTGGTGCCGGTTGTGGTCAGATTGCAAGCAAGGTGATAAGTTTTTTTGAGATTATTACACAAATAGTTCATCTGCATTCGAATTTTGCGGGTTTTTGATTTCGTTTTTTCTGCAATAGATTTATCACCTCAAAGAATGATCTTATTGACACACTAAATCTATCGGATTAACACACTTCATACAAAAGTCGACTTTATAGAGTGATCGTGCAGTTGCAAATAATCTCATCTATTTGAGCTTTGGGAAGGAGAGAAGCAATTCAAGAAGAAGTTGCATAAGGTTATGCCTATCTTCATTGTACAAACGGTATGTCGTATATCAATGGATTCTTATTATATATTTTCCGTTGAATTGTGTATCGGGATTTTCAGAATGATGGTGTTTATGTTATCCACGTCGGTCTCGGAGTTAGGCAAAAAGCAGTAGCTGTTGTGCATAGTCAGCTTGATCCAAAAGTTGCTAACTTTATGAAAGTGTTGCGTAGTCAAGAAATTTACCGGTATGTTCATTTATCTTTCGTCTTAGTTTGGATGATCTTCTGGATTGACATTAAATGGAGCCCGTTTTTCCGGTGTGTATATATAGGTATGCTTTGATGGAGATAGATATGATTTTGCAATTGTAATTTGATTTTCTTGTATTTCATTTTAGTTGTATTTTATTTCGTTTATGAACAAGATTGTCCAACAATCTTAAGACTAATTCTGATAATTCTTGTTCATTAACGAGAGGAAATTAAGAACGAACAGTTTGTATAACTGTGTCGGATCGAACAAGTTCTTCTTGTGAACAGTTTCGAGATTCATCAAACTGAATTCCTACATTCTGTGTTTGAAACGAGCTTGAAAAGATTCAGTTTTCTGTAATTGAAGAAAGCGAATCGAGGTGTGTAAAAACGAGCTGTTTGGTTGAATCAAACTGGGTTTTAAAACGAGCTGATTTGACTATAAAGAGCTGTTTTAACGAGCTATTTTTTATTTTAAAACGAGCTGACTGTTTAAAACGAGCTGATTTTAATCAAGTTGAATTTTAAACGAGCTGTTTTATACGAACTGCTTAAAAACGAGCTGTGTTATTATTAAACGAGCTGTTTTATTGAAAAACGAGTTGATTATTAAAAACGAGCTGTTTCATTAAAACCAAGTTGTTTTGTGTTTAAAACGACAGTGGTTCAATAAAACGAGTTCTAAACGAATCTTTTGTTGAATTGAGTATAGTTCAATTAAAGATTGTTCTATAAATTGTTGAAAAGAAATTTAATCTTTTGTGTTAAATTTCAGAAATGGCTACCAATACGGAATCAAAGAAATGTGTAGCTCGACGGTTGTTGGAATACAAGATGGTGGATTCAAGACCACTCATCGAACAGATCGAAGAATTAGGGATGATTCTTCAGGACGTTCAAGCTGAAAATTTACCGCTTAGTAAGGCTTTTATAATTGCATGTTTCATTGAAAAGCTACCAAAGAAGAAGGTTTCAGAAGCAAATATTGTTCAAGGCATGGAAGAGATTGATCTTTGTGCTGTCGTGTCTGAAGTGAACATGGTGGATTCAAATCCTAGAGAATGGTGGGTAGACACAGGAGCTACAAGGCACATATGCTCTGACAGGGAAGTGTTTACTAAGTTCGAGTCAGTTCAAGGTAATGAGACTTTGTTCATGGGAAACTCGGCTACTTCTGCTATAGCTGGAAAAGGAGAAGTGATTCTGAAGATGACTTCTGGCAAGCATCTAACTCTGAAGAATGTGCTATATGTCCCGGATATGCGTAAGAATCTGGTGTCTGGAGTGCTATTGAATAAGAATGGCTTCCGTCTTGTTTTAGAGTCCGACAAATTTACTTTAACTAAGAGTGGTATGTATGTCGGTAAGGGGTATGCATGTAATGGCATGGTCAAGCCGAATGTAATGGTTTGTTAGGCCAAACAATATCAATAATAATATTGCTTGGTTCGCTTACTTGGTTGAGTCACCTTCCTTATGGCATGGTAGACTAGGACATGTTAATTACGATTCCCCGCGTAGATTAATAAGTCTAAAATATATCCCCAAATTCGAAATTGATAAAGAACATAAGTGTGAAACTTGTGTTGAAGCGAAATTAACAAGAGCGTCCTTTCAAAATGTTGAAAGAAATACGCAACCACTCGAACTAATACATAGCGACGTGTGTGATCTTAAAATTGTGCAATCGAGAGGCGGAAATAATTATTTTATTACCTTTATCGATGACTGCACTAAATATTGTTATGTATACTTGTTAAAAGGAAAATATGAAGCGATAGATAAATTTATTCTATTCGTAAAAGAAGTTGAGAATCAACATGGAAAAAAGATCAAAATACTCCGAAGCGATAGAGGTGGTGAATATTTGGCACCACTAAGTGATTTTTGTGCCGAACATGGGATTATTCATGAAATAACCGCGCCATGGTCACCACAATCGAACGGAGTTGCTGAAAGGAAAAATAAGTGTGAAACTTGTGTTGAAGCGAAATTACCAAGAGCGTCCTTTCAAAATGTTGAAAGAAATACGCAATCACTCGAACTAATACATAGCGACGTGTGTGATCTTAAAATTGTGCAATCGAGAGGCGGAAATAATTATTTTATTACCTTTATCGATGACTGCACTAAATATTGTTATGTATACTTGTTAAAAGGAAAATATGAAGCGATAGATAAATTTATTCTATTCGTAAAAGAAGTTGAGAATCAACATGGAAAAAAGATCAAAATACTCCGAAGCGATAGAGGTGGTGAATATTTGGCACCACTAAGTGATTTTTGTGCCGAACATGGGATTATTCATGAAATAACCGCGCCATGGTCACCACAATCGAACGGAGTTGCTGAAAGGAAAAATCGAACATTGAAAGAAATGATGAATTCAATGTTGTTGAGTTCAGGAGTATCACAAAACTTGTGGGGGGAAGCTATCCTTTCTAGCAATTATCTTTTAAATAAGATACCCCGAAAGAAACAAGAGAAAACTCCTTATGAACTGTGGAAAGGTAAACCACCTTCTTACAAATACTTAAAAGTGTGGGGGTGCCTTGCAAAGGTGCTCGTACCTACACCCAAAGTAGTAAAGATAGGATCAAAAACTATTGATTGTATATTCATTGGATATGCACACAACAGTAGTGCTTATCGATTTCTTGTGTATACGTCAGATAATCCTGAAATACATAAAAATACGATAATGGAATCAAGAAATGCATCATTCTTTGAGAATGTATTTCCGGCTAAAACAAATGAACCTAGTTCATTAAAGCGTGTTCATGTTCAGGATCACCCTTCTGAACAAGTAAATGAAGAAGAGCCAACTGAGGTTGAGCCAAGAAGAAGCAAAAGGTCGAGGACTGAAAAATCTTTTGGTGAAGATTTTATCATTTATATGATAGAGACAGATCCTCAAAGCTTTAAAGAAGCGACAACTTCTTCTGAAGGTCCAATGTGGAAAGAAGCAATAAATAGTGAAATAGACTCTATATTGCAGAATCATACTTGGGAGTTAGTTGATCTACCTCCAGGATGTAAGCCACTAGGATCAAAATGGATCTTTAAGAGGAAAATGAAACCTGATGGATCTATTGATAAATATAAGGCCAGACTAGTAATAAAAGGTTATAGTCAAAAAGAAGGTCTTGATTATTTTGACACATATTCTCCAGTGACGAGAATAACTTCCATTAGGATGGTACTTGCTATAGCCGCTTTGCGTAATTTAGAAGTACATCAAATGGATGTGAAAACCGCTTTCTTAAATAGAGATTTAGAAGAAGAAATCTACATGGAACAACCTGAGGGTTTTTCTAGCCCAGGACAAGATAAGAAAGTGTGTAAATTGGTTAAGTCATTATATGGCTTAAAACAAGCACCAAAACAATGGCATCAAAAGTTTGATCATGTTATGCTTGAAAAAGGGTTCAAAACCAATGAATGTGATAAATGTATTTACATGAAAGAAACAAAAGATGGCTATGTCATCTTATGTCTTTATGTGGATGACATGCTGATAGTTGGTAGTATGATAAGATGATCAAATCTACCAAAGATATGTTAAACGCCAAATTTGAAATGAAAGATATGGGTTTAGTAGAGATGATATTGGGAATTAGAATTATAAGAAATTCTAATGGTCTCATTTTGAGTCAGTCTAATTATATTGATAAAATCCTGGAAAAATTTAATAAAGATGACTCAAATGAAGCTAGAACTCAAATAGATCAAAGTCAACCTTTGTTCAAAAATAAAGGTGAGGGTGTATCTCAATTAGAGTACGCAAGGATCATTGGAAGTCTAATGTACTTAATGAGTTGTACTAGACCGGATATCGCTTACGTTGTTGGCAAGTTAAGTAGATATACTAGTAATCCGAGTCATGAACATTGGAAAGCTATAGTGAGGTTACTGAGATACTTAAGATATACTCGTAAGTATGGCCTTCACTATACAAGAGAACCAATTGTTATAGAAGGATATACTGATGCAAATTGGATTTCAGATTCAAAGAATTCAAAATCCACAAGTGGTTTTGTATTCACGTTAAGCGGTGGAGCCGTGTCTTGGAAATCTTCCAAACAAACCGTGATAACCAGATCCACAATGGAATCTGAGTTTGTGGCATTGGATAAATGTGAAGAGGAGGCAGAATGGTTGCATCAATTCCTAGAAGATATTCCTCAATGGCCGAAGCCAGTGCCAGGAATATTGATTCACTGTGACAGCCAAACAGCGATTGGAAGAGCACAGAATATAATGTATAATGGTAAGTCTAGGCACATACGCCGAAGACATAATTCCATTAGACAACTACTCTCAACTGGTACGATCAGTGTTCTAAAAATCGCCCTGGGCGATCGCCTAGGCGCCGCCTAGGCCCTGGACGACCCCAGGGCGTCCTCGACATGGCTCTAGGCGATTTATCCGGGCGCTCAAGTGTGCCGGGCGATTTTCTCGGGCGCTCCTGGACCCTTCTAGGCGCTCCTAGGACCTTCTAGGCGCTCTAAGGCCCTTCTAGGCTATTAGGGTTCCATCTGGGCAAACATCAAGTTTTCCCAAGTGTTTAGACAAGAAAGATGCATAAAACCCTAAAACCCCACTTAAAACCCTAAACCCCCCTCGTAAAAACCCTAAAACCCCCCGTAAAAACCCTAAACCCCCCTTAAAACCCTAAACCCCCCGTAAAAACCCTAAAACCCCCCTGAAAACCCTAAAACCCCCTTAAAACCCTAAAATCGCATAGGCGCCCCTGTGGCGTACCGACTTCGCCTAGCGAGTTTTAGAACATTGGGTACGATTACCTTAGACTATGTTAAGTCAGAGGATAATCTTGCGGATCCGCTAACCAAAGGGTTAAATAGAGAGGTAGTTGCTAAATCATCAAGAGGAATGGGACTAAAGCCCATGGAATAAAACTTTTGCGAAGGAAAACCCAACCTTGTAGATTGGAGATCCCAAGATCTTGGTTCAATGGGAAAACCTAATTGCCGAAGTAAAGTCACTGTGGGGGATAACCCTCAAGCTCATTCCTAACATGAAGAAACAGTGAGATTGAACGAGGATAAGCTCACAGAAGAGCTTTTAATGATTTGTGTAAGAAGAATATTTTGAGAAAATTCGAATTACAGAATCACCTATGTAAGAGAGAAGAGGGGCCGCTTCAAAGGGAATTGTGAGGGCGCAATTCTTAGAAACTCTTGATGAACCAGGCAGATGTCCACGGCCAAAATGGACATAACCGCAAGAACCTATGTTGATAGGTAGATGCAGTGTGGTTGATATGTCATCATTTACATCAACGGCAGAATAGTTCAAGGACATCGCGTCTACTAGTCAGCCAGTAAAGTAAACATATTTAATCAAGGGAAGGTTCAAAGGGTCACACCTACCTATCCTATGCATTGATCTACCGCCGAACTCTCAATTTCATTCTTAGAGCCTTTGCTAAGGTTTAAACACTATTCCATTCATGTGGGGGATTGTTGGAAAATGATGGTTAAAATGGATATGTTAAATGATATGTCATATTGGGCCTATTGGGCCTAAGTGGTGAATGGAAAGTGTTAGTAATAAAGGGAAAATTGGAGAAACCAATTTCTCCCACATTGGAAGGAAGGAAGGAAAAGAGCCAACATATATATGATGTTGTATTAGTGTAGTGGTAAGAATTTACCAACTTTATACACCGTTCTCTACGCGCAGGCGTAGGGGGGTGCAAATCCATCCGGATTTCAACTTGAACTTGTGTGCAACCTGATCCTTTATTTTTTAAAGGCTCCCAGTGAATGCAACTCGATTTAAAGGCTCCCAGTGAAGGTTCGGTTTTGCAACCTGATCCTTTATTTTTCGAACTGAATACTGATAACTCAGGGACCTTCCAACTGACAACACTTATGGCATCTGTTGATACTGTGCCTGTTCCAATCCTGAGCTTTGATGACATTCATTTCGAAATAATGATGCTGAGGCTGTTCATGTTTCGTATTCCATCAGTTCCCAGCTCTTCTCTGCATGATAAAGCCTATATAAACAGACTTCTTGATCAGTTCTTAATATCTGAAGACACACCAGCAATCTGCTTCTTCTTACTTCTTTTCTACATGAAAACTGAGAGTTCAAACTACAAGGTTCTTAAGCAATTGAAGGCATTGTGCTTCCTGTCATTGCTATCCGTTCTATCCTGGGAGATTAACGTCCTACTGAAGCTCACGGCAAACGAAGGTGAGGGGGCGAATTAGTCTTAAGGAAACTGTGTGCAACACAGGACTCGGATCATATATCCTTTTTCGTTTCTTTGCAATTGTAATTTGATTTTCTTGTATTTCATTTTAGTTGTATTTTATTTTGTTTATGAACAAGATTGTACAACAATAACGTGTATACAACTCCTACCCAATTTATTCAATATTGTTGCAACTCTTTACGACAGCCAAATAGGATTCAATAATGTTGTTCCTAAAACCTAAGCGACCTTTCAGGGGATATTTTAGGTGATCCGTGGCTTTCACAGTAAAAAAAATAATGATTGGAAAGTTTCATGGTTAGAGTATTGCACCGGGGAAGTAATGCAAGCAAGCTTACAGTATTATTTCAAGTCCTTTGAGGGACTTTTATGTTTTGATTTTAAAGATTTTGCATTATTACAAGTTTGGTATCCATCTCTAAGTGCGGTTGCTTTTAAACAAGAGGATTTCTCGCAGGTAGGCTATGGTGTCGATAATGTGCACCAGCAGAGACAAGTTAATATGAATGTCATGTGTGCTGATGGCCGCGGTTGAATATGGTCAATCTACAGGTAAGAAATCGAAATCCTAAAAGTGAATTTGATATAGTGTCATAGGGTGATCAATTTGATACATTATTTTGGCTTTTTCTTTGCTTATTATTCTTTTTTCTACTCGATTCATTTTCTTTACCTCCTCTGATCAAAACTGATGTCGAATGAATTAGGTAAACTCAAAAAAAAATTTGCCTCTATAAATTGATAAGGTGCTGTGATCTTTATTTTTGTTGAAACCAGTCCAAAAATCATGGTTGTCCACCATCTTCTATTTATGTGGGAGTGGGGAGTGGGGAGTGTGAGTGATGATGTCAGGTAGGCTGAGGGAATGATTCTACAGCCTTTAGTGTTTGTAAGAATCAAACTCATTGAACTGTTTTATAGAAAAATGATCATTCATTGTTAAGTATCAAAACATCATCAGATATATAGTGTTATACACCAAGTGTTTCTTTTCTTTCAAAGTGTTTTTTTGTGTGTCAAGCTAGATAAAAACTATATATGATAGAATTCAAAAGGAACTAGCAATTTTAAATTTATTGAAGTTTTATATCCCGTCAATTTTATACAATCAAGTGAACAGTGTTCAACTACTGTGGTCGCTTTATTATGTCGTTAACCAAACAACCATTTCAATTTTCTCATGAAGAACATTGAAATGTTGTGTCATGTTTCATATTTGTGAATGAATCCTTGAGACTTGGCACCTGCAATGCATGTGAGTTTGACCACGGAACGCGTTTTAGAAGATTCATTTTGGTTCGAAGGAATGTTCATAATTAGCTTTTATTTTTAATTACTATAAATAACATGTATATTCTTCGTTAATTGGAGCAACTAAGCCATGTGATTTCCAAAATTCCAGTTGATATTAGTGTGTTGCGGTAACATCATTAAGTCGGTAGAAAGTTTGCAACAACTTTGATGGCGGTGGTTCTCAGGTGTGATTGGGACTGACTCAACTTTTCTCTATTCATTTACAACTTATGATTTTTGTTTATCGGCTCACTTTTTTATTGTGTATCAAGAAGGGTGAATATTATATTCTGGATCTTCCAATCATTCACGATCTTCCAACCATGTGAATGAATTGTACAAAGTTTAGATTGCACATCATTAAATTACATCTTTTTATTTAATGATTTTTACATCACGTATTCTATCCTTCTGTTAAATGATTTGCATGATTAGTATTTTCTATTTTTTTTAATGTTTTTACATGTTTATTGTTCCCCGTGCATTATGCACGGGTAATTGGCTAGTATATATATATACACACACAGTGACGGATCCGGAATTTATTCCAGTGGTGTCACCGGAGTCTAAAACTACATCTTTTATCCAAAAAAATTCCAGTGGGGTCACCGGAGTCTAAAACATCAATTTTTATCGATAAAACGACATTTTTTAACAACAAAACTATATAATTTTAATACTAAATTATTTTTTTTTATAAAAATTCAGTGGGGTCACATGACCCTCCTGGGGCACGTGGATCCGCCGTTGCACACACACTAACTAAATGGTGACGTGTTTGTTTCATTGTGAATTTTTCTTTGTGAGACAGTTTATTGTAATAGTACTACATTCTTTTGTTCTGCCGGAAAAATGTTATATACCCATGTCATTACATAGACCGATTCATGCCATCCTTGATTAGCTATCAACCCTTAATCTCTCTCTCTAAGTTTATGAGTCGATAAATAATTAACATTTTATATATTTCAACATGACATCCAAGCGTGGCCTGTTATATTTTTATTAAGAGACGCTTAACTCAAGATTTTTTGGTTTTGGTTTGGGAAGACCGTGTTTGGAGTGAAGTTTGAACTCAGTCAGGCCTCCTGATCTGATACGATGTTAAATTGCCGTTTCTTCCAAATGCTTCAGCTTATGGGTTGATAAATAATTAATATTTTTTATATTTCAAAGGTCTACTATATACCCTCCTTTCTTATCTCCCGGAACACACATGTGAAAGTGTTGATGTTCTAGCCAACATGATTGAAAACATAAGGGGCAAATTACCCGAAGTTGAACCCGATCAGAATCCAATTGTAACATAACGGGGTGTGGTGGCCCGAGTAGGGTTGTTGAACTCGTTAAAGAAATGATGATTTAATAAAAGAAATGAAAAGAGAAGGCGTAGTCGAGGGTAATTGTGATTATTAATATATTGATTCGGCACCTACCCATTTGTCCTTCTTAGCTATATCAACCAAAAATGGTGGGGCGTCCTTATATAATCCTAGTCACATTAAAGCGAGACCTTGAAGAAATTGTTCAAAATATGGCTGACCATGCTTACTCATTATTCATATGCTATTTGCTAATTATTTCTGCCGGTAATTAAGTTTATTCTTATTTTATTAAATTTTTAAACAAAATTCAGCAGCAGTATAACCACCGGACGATGTGCGCAGTGTACCGTCCAATCGAGTGTAATAATTTGCGATCATCAGTATGAAACTTGGTCTTGCTATTAATTAGTAATTAATTGGCTCTTTCAATTCGATCATGTCATGTAATTAATTAATTAATTAATTAATCAATCACAAGTAATTCATCGGAAGAAAAAGAAAAGAACTTTACTGTCCGTACTATACCAATGCATCAGATTTGTTGTTATAATATTGGGGTATAATTGTTTATATATATATATATATATAGCCTCTCGAGACCGCGGTGGTCTCTTCGATCAATTTTCTTTCTTTTTGATGCCTGGCTTTAGTTTCTGAATCTATCCATTATCAATTCGACCCCTCAAACATGGGGTCTTATATATATACACACACACAAGTAGACGTAGTAATGATTGTAATGAAGCAGCAACATGATGAAATTAAGGTAGGTGCGTGCGTGCAGGTGGTTTTATGGTGGGAGGAATAGGGGGGGTGGAGCACTAAAATGATTTAATAAGCAATTAAGAAGCAGAGAGCATATTGTTGATGATGAGATGATGAAGGGAAGCAGCAGCAGCAACAACAAGAAGAAGCTACAGCAAGAATCAGCATGTTATAGAGTGGAATGCAGTGAAATTGATGAGGAGGATCCATGCGAGTTAGAACAAGAAGAAGAAGAATGCTATTGCGATTACAGCAAAAAACACTGCCGGCCTTTGTACGATTTGGACCCGATATCCTGTCTTGGCAATACTCTAATGAAGTGCAGTGCTGAACCAGGGGAAGATATTTGCCCATATGAACACTGCTTTTGTGAATATGATATCGGGTATTGCAAAGATCACGTCCTCAATTAATTTTTCCCCGCCCCCGCCCCCGCCTAGCGCTACCTACGAATCTCTCGATCGAACCTGCAGCACTACTTTTACTTCTCGACTTTTTTATATACAATATACAAATAGATATATAATAATACTGATCTTTTTTAAATGTATGTTTCATCCGAGTGCTATTTGATTTTGTAGACCTATTTGCACGCCACTATATATGATTAACTCGCATATTTTCCTGATGGTAAATTAATTAAAGTGCCTAAAAACCAAGTGTCCGTGCCACACTAATTAAGAAGAATATGACAATGTTTTTGTTCTATCCTTGCCTTTTGCTGAAAAGTCTTGACACCCGAATACCCGATGTTTGAATTATAATGTCGTGTGCTCCGCAAAATAAGTACACACATACACATGCAAGTAGTTAGGATCCTATCAAGTGCTTATTATCTTTATTTCTATTAAATAACTTTGTCCCACGTCATTTTTAGAGTAGTTTATGTGTTTTATTCTAGCTTATAAATAGGTATCATATGCAATTTTTTACATCTTAGATACATATTATCTAACGGTTTACGTTATTCCAAGGTTTTTTTGTTACACCTTAACCAAAGGTCGATGTGCTCATTAATTGGTCGTCCGCGGATCACATCATCGTGTGTCACCGTAATTGAAATGAAATTATTAAAATACTAATCAATTATTAATATTAAAATCAAGATAGGTAGCGTCTCTTTAGAATGCAAATGCACTATGGCTGAGCATAAACCCAAACCAACCCGAAATAACCCGAATCTATTGAAACCAAAAATTTTTGGAATGGTTTTTGACCCAACCCGAAATAACCCAAAACAAACATCACATGTTTGTTTTCTTCAATGCCTTGTTTAGTACCCCAAAAGACAATATGTTAATAACCTTAAGTAATGCATGCATAAAAATTGGTCGTATACTATGGGCACAAAAAATTGCATCACAGCTAACCATAATTAATCAAAGCAGAACGGTCAGATGCAAACCTTAGCTGCCGGCTACTAGGCCCGGTAGTAAGACGTGTCGCGGAGCTAGCAGATACATGGAATGTATCTGACTTTCTAATCACACAAACATATCTAAGCTACATCCTAAACTAGATTCGATCTTATCTCTACATGATTTGATTAACAAGAACTTTATTCTAGCATCGTTATAACGGAAACGTACGTGATAAATTATGGTTACAAAGAAATAAGCAAACATAATCAAATATAAAAACAAGTACCTTCTTTTTACGGTGATCTACTCGATTGCACAATGCAAGAAATAAAACTCTTCGAATACGAACCACGAACACAAGAACTTTGCTTGAATAATGGTAAATTACATAAAGGTCAGTGGCGGAGCCAGGATCCATGTTTAGGGGGGCGTAATTCGCAATAAAACGCAAGGGCGAACACCATAGGTACGCGTAAGATTTTTATCTTGAGGCCCAAAATATCACACATAAAGTGTTATAAAAAGATTCGTTCAGATATAAATAAAAACGTTCTTATCGGTTTAGATTCCGGTGTGTATTATAGTAGTTTCACGTAATTTTTTAGAGGCACAAGGAATTTTTGTTACATGAAATGGATATATCCAAAATCTCCCTTGGCGCTATTTATTTTATAATTCTAACTATTATTATTTGAAATGTTAAACGACGCATGTATTTGTATTCTTATAAAATACCGAAGAAAAAATAAATAAAGAAGGTGGATATCATATATTGTTAATTTGTAGATCTTGAATAAATGCAAAATAATTTGATAGAGACATGTACTAAAAGTATTGCATTATTTGAACAAATTAATTATGATAAAAAACAGGGGGAAGAGGCTGACAAAAAAATTGATAAATGGGTCCAAAATGATGTTACTACATGTTTTGTTATTAGAATGGACAAATTCATAATAAATGGATAAAAATACCCTTTTACACATTAAACACGTAATAACACTAGATAAAATGTAGTAATGTACCACGAAAACAAATAAGTAACAATAAAAACAAATAAGTAATAAATTTCATAAAAAAAAGTAACAACCTAAAAACAAGTAGTTACAACCTAAAAAGAAGTAGTAATAGCCCGTTAAATGTAGTAACGGTCAATAAACAAGTAGTAACAACCCATAACACAGATAAAGTACATAAAAAAATGTAGCAACGTTACAAAAATAATAGTAACAACCCTAAACCCTAAACATTTTCAAAAAAAAAGAATAAATAAAAATAAAAAATACAGCTTGCTCCGGCCACCATGGCCTCCAATCCGGCAATCCGGCGTCTCCGTCTTGCTTCAAGCACACAATCCGGCGTCCGGCCGCCACAGTCCTTATGGCCCCTTCGATCAGCAGGAATTTCAAATTCTTGCCATTAATGTCGTATTCCTCTTCCATTGATTCCCCTTCCATCTGATTCGGGTCTTTCCAAAAAGAACTGAACACAACTCTGCAGCATCCCCCTTTAATTCATCGACATTGATGCTCTGTCACCGCCCCTTTCTGATGGCATCGGCATCTGCGCACAGGTGGCCCAAATCACCAATAAGAGAGAATCGGACATAAAGGAAAATCAAGGGAAAAAAAGGGAAAAAACGGAAGAAGAAGAGTTAATTAGGTTGCTGACGGTTGTGCGATTTGGTTGCTTAATTAGGTTGCATCTGAATTTCCCTTTGGTTGCTTGCTGTGAATGGACGGAAGGAGAAAGGAAAAAAAAAAGAAGAAAGGGAAATTCATATTTTGGTGTACTGTTTATAAAAATAAATAAAAATGGGTATTTTGGTAATGTTAATTAAGTTTTGTCCTTTCTAATCATCCATGTACTTGTAGCCTAATAAATATATTAGTTTGTCTTTTTGGACAAAAACTTATAAAAAATAAGTAATATTCCTTCAAAAACAAATAAGTAATACGATACTAAAAATATTAAATTGTAAGACATTTAAAAGCTAAAGAAATTTATCACCCTCGGGCAAGGATCAAACTGATGATATGAACGTTATGGAACAAGTGCTTGACCACTTGCCCTATGCTATATAATGTTTGAAAAACATCCCCTGGATATGGTCTAGTGGTGAGGCACTGGGGTGTTATAATGATAGTCGGACCTTAAGCTGGAGGTCAGCGGTTCGATTCCCGTAAAAGGGGTTGATTTCCCGATTGATAACACTCTTCGGTGATGGAGAAACAGACTCTTCTCTGTGCACTCCGATTAACCTCTCCCCACATTCCTGTGGGATCGGGGGTGGGGGCCCCTCATTGTTAGGGTATAACCATTTTTTAGAATGTTTGAAGAACCGGGCAACAAAATACACATACAGTTTCTACAAATATTAACAATTTTCGAGGGTAATTTAGTCATTTCTCGACAAAGTTGAGGGGGGGCGCTTGCCCCCCTAGCCCCTCTCTAAGTCCACCCCCGATAAAGGTTGATGATATATTGTAATGTTAAAGAAGATATGATAAATGATGCAACATGTATGATTACAATATGGATTATGCCTTCTTACCGTGCTTAGAATTAGGGTGTTTTAACCCATAACTGGGTCATAAAAAATCCAGTAACTATTTAAGTTTATTGTCATTGTTGAGTATAAAATGTTTGACTAAAGTAACTAAATTTACACTTTTGATAATGTTCCGTGCATTTTATGCATGTACTACCATCGTCTCATAAAAATTATCGATATTTTACTATATACATCAATTTTATAATTAATGTATATATACTTTTTATAATTAATGTTTGAATATAAATAATAATAAAATATATATTAATCTAGGGATATATTTGGAAAAAAAACATTAAATGATATATTGATTTTTTAAATATACACTTTTTAAAAGACAAAACATTTTTCTAAAAGTAGACACTTCTTATAAAACATATATAGTATAAGATATTACGAATATGTCAAGCCTGCCTTTGTTTGTCACATTTTTATTGTTGAGAAAAGGGAAGAAAGACGGGAAAAAAAAAAAATTATGTTTTCCACGATTACATGCGGACGAAAAGGATGATTTCAAGATCAAAAAAAAAATCGTCAGCTTACCAATAATAGTAACCAACACCAGGGCACCTCCTGCTGTCCTCTAATTTATTTAACATATATTCTCTCCGTTATTTATATGTTCAGGAAGAATCATATAAATTAAAAAAATAATTAATATATCTAAAATATATTATTGGAAATATATTTTTTTATCGAAAATGTAAATATTTTATTGATAAACGAGATTTTAGTATTAAAAATATATTTTTTTTTATTGAAAATATAAATGTTGTATTTTTTTTATTGAAAATATAAAAAGATAAATAAATAAAAAAACAAATTCTAAAATGTAAAAAATAAAAAAAAAAAAAGAGTATTATTCTCATCAAAAAGTCCAAATGAGTGGATATAGTTTGGATCAATAATGCCACCACCAATCACCAAATAAACCAAAAAATAAGTAGGCATTACCTTCTAATAATTCTATACTTAAACCTTGATTGAAGCCATCTGACTGACACAGTCAAGCCTCCAAATCCTTTTACTTTCTTCTTCTTCTTCTAGTTCTACCACCCTCACCCCACTTTCTAGTACTCTGTTAGAATCAATCCAAACCAAACCAAACCACAACAATGCTCCCCAATTTCTTCTATCCCTCTTTCAAATCAATCCACCATCATCATGATTCCCCTAAGAAATCCAAGCTTAAAAACACCACCTTTCTCAACTCCCCCCTCAAATCCACTTTTCTTGTTGCCTTTCTCTTCCAAATCCTAGTCATTTTCTTCATCTTCCATCATGATTCATCACCATCACAACAACAATCCCCGCCTTTTGAAGGGTTTTCGGTTGACTACGAACAAGGACATACCCATCAATGTGGATTCGGAAAGGTGTTTGTTTACGATCTTCCGTCTATGTTCAACAAGGATGTGTTGAAAAACTGCCATGAACTGAACCCATGGATTTCTAGATGTGTTGCTATGTCTAATGGTGGGTTAGGTCCCAATGCCTCTGGGCTTGATGCTGTTGTGCCGGAAAATCTGGTACCCGCATGGTTTTGGACGGATATGTTTAATGCTGAAATTCTTTATCATTCAAGAATGTTGAATTACAGATGCAGAACAGAGAATCCAGAGGAAGCTACTGGGTTTTATATTCCCTTTTATGCAGGTATTGCAATCGAGAAATATTTATGGTCTAATTACACTATTCGTGATAGAGATGCTGAACTGCTATTGAATTGGCTTAAAATTCAAGATTATTACAAAAGAAGAAACGGGTCGGATCATTTTATTATGTTGGGTAGATTAACTTGTGATTTTCGAAGATTTTATGATAATGATGAGACATGGGGTTCAAGATTTCTTTATATGCCTTTAATGGAGAATGTGTTAAGGCTTTCAGTTGAAAAAAGTGCTTTAGATCAGATGGAGATCAGTGTTCCTTACCCGACCTCTTTTCATCCCAGATCCGAATCCGATGTAACTGAATGGCAAAAATTTGTTCTTGAACAAAAAAGAAGCAGCTTGTTCTGTTTTGTAGGGGCAGAGCGTAAGAATCTCAAGAACGATTTCAGAGGATTGTTATTGAATTACTGCAAGCAAGAATCGAAATCAAAGCTATGCAGGGTTGTTGATTGTTCATTAACATCTTGTTACCACGGCGCACCGGCGATTCTTGAAGCGTTTTTGGATTCGGATTTCTGTTTACAGCCTAGAGGCGAAGGAATGACACGAAGGTCGTTTTTCGATTGTATGCTTGCAGGTTCGATTCCGGTGTATTTCTGGAAAGAAAGCTTTGAAAATCAGTATGTCTGGCACATTAATCTGGGTACTAGTACAAAGATTTCATCGGTTTTTATAGATCACGATGATGTTAGAAATGATACATCTATAATTAAGAAGGTGTTGGAGAGGTATACTAAACAAGAGGTGAGGAAAATGAGGGAAACTGTGATTGAAATGATTCCAAGGTTTCTTTATGCAATGCCTAATCAGGGTTTAGGAAATAGAAAAGATGCTTTTGATATTAGCATTGAAGGGGTTTTGAGGAAATTCCATCTCCAACAAAACCGGAAAATAGATACACCGTAACCTCGATAAATGAATATCCTTAGAACTAGAAAAAAATATTCGTTTAACGAGGTTATTCATTTATCGAATATTATTTTAAATTCACTTGCCCAAGTCGGGACTAGAGAAAATTATCCATTTGGCGATGTTATTTATTTATTGAATATTCATTTATCGAGGTTATACTATTTGTTTTTATTTTTTTATGGATTTTTTTTTTCATTGTTGAAAAAAATAAAATCCGTACAAGCCGTGTCCTGACCCCCCCTATACAATGCGTCATCAGCGTATAACCCTACCTCCTCAAAACCTATATCTGGCATACTTAGTGTGGGAAAATCCAGGTGTATAGGAAAGAGTATAGCACTCTATGTTGCGGTCTACAAATCTCCGATAACCCACAAATAAAATTAAAAAATGCAATTTGAGTTCCAACACTACTGTGATCCTGCCTTAACCATAGAACGGTCATCCATGAAGCCTTTGTCTCGTCCTCCTTATCGTGGGCCTCGTCAGCCATCTTGATTTGCACCCGAATCATGTAGGGTAGGGTGCGTCCAATGATATCCATCGCTACTATCCTTGATTTAATCATTGATTCTTCCTTGATTTTATACTTCTTAATTTCAGTGATCCGGATTTTCTTCAAAAGTACTTCATAAAATCCGTCATTGATTGATTCTGCATTAATTGCTTGATTTCCTTATATTTAATGTTCAGAATCAGATGCATATAGCATACTTCACTTGCTTGTTTCTTAACTTGGTTGTTGTTTGACCGGTTCAGTGAATTTGCATTCTCTGCTGTTGAGATCCTCTTCACTGTTATTCTTTAGTCAACCGGTAGAGTTTCTTTTTACTTAGCCATTTTGTTGTTTCCTTTATTTCTTTGATTTTCCAAGTATGCTTGAAATTCACTGATCCTTTATTTGTGTGAGATCAGTATACACCATATTAAATGAATAGATTTCATCACTTGCAATATGTCTTAGACTTATCCAAGGTCATCACAAACTTTCTTGGTTATAAGTCAATCCATAGGTCTTCATTTTACTCTGCTGGTACTTGGCTGTCTTCACTCAGCTGATCTTCAGTCTTTCACCGAGTCATCCTACCAATCTAGTACGATGCTCGTCTGACTGAACTTATACAGCATGCCATACTCTAAGTAAAGCCCATGCAAATATTTCTAACTTATATTAGTCTTGTCATAACAACTAGTATGACCATCATCAAGACAAATAAAATGTTCCTAACAATTTCCCTATTTTTTGATGATGCCAAAATCCTCATAAGCCTGAACATAAGTAAACATTTTTTCATATGATAAAAGGAATAAAACTCAAAAAATTTATTCATCCATAAGGGTCATAAACTTATTTAAAGATGCATTTGAGAAAATTATTACAATCTACTTATTCTCTTGAAACCTGTTGCCTTTACTTGTGCATTCCTTGCCCTTGCCTTTGGAGCTTTCATGCTTATTACTGTTTCCCCCGTTTTGGTAGCAACAAACTTTTCTTCAAGAATTTGATTGGTGGCTTCAGACACTTGTATGAGCGTGTCAAGCTGCTTGAGTGAATCATCCAATATGCTTTCAATATTCTGAATTTGAAGAGTGTGATCATTCAGAGTGTCAACCATGGGGTTGAGCTTGTCATCAACCATGGGGTAAGGGAATTCAGTTGGCATAACAAGTCTCCTTGCCTTTCCATGACAGCGTCTTGAACTTTAACGTGACTTATTAGAGCCTCAATCTTGTGATCCATGGAGGCATATCGGCTTCTCAATGCTGTTTTGAGATTTTCTCTACTCAGATTTGGCTTCTCCATATCCACAATTGGTGGATCAATGTCCAAATGAAATGCCTTGTCTATATTCTCCTTTGCTGGTGCAGATGTATCAGCTGGTTCTTCTTCTTTGTCTTCTTCAATCTCCTGATCAGATAGAAATTATGGGGAAGGGCTTCCATCTTTAAGTCCTGGTTGGGACTGTCCTTCTGCTTCATTTGCTGCAGGGCAACTTCCTCAACTGTCATCCCCCCTTGATCAATACTGGGGTCCTTGTCGAGCCAGCTGGTGTAATTTTCTCAGCTGAGCCACTCAGCTGCTTTTCTTTATATGCTTTACTCCTTTGAATGACATCCTGGAGTGTCAGAGAATCATCAAATTCTTCTGTCTCTTCTTGATCATCAGTGTGATGGTCATCTTCTGCCTTTTCTTCTTCATCTTCTGTGAGATGAAATTATTCATCATTCTCTTCCTCTTCATCATCTTCATCAGGGGTGTAAGCTTCCTCATTCTCTTTTTCTTCTTCATGATGAACTTCTTCCTTTTGATTTTCTTCATCTTCACTAATGACCCGAGGGTTGTCCTCATTGCTTTGTAGGGTCCTGAGTTGAGATTCTTTGGTTTGAGATTTGGTCCTCCTTTTGAACCCAGAGTTGCTACTCTCAGAGTGCTATCTTTTCTACCCGGCTTTAGCTAGCAACTTCTTTGTTTGCTTAACATATGTGAACATAACTTTTGCATCGTGCAATTTATGCAGGTGAATGGGTTGCACTTTCATACAATCAATCAGGCGTTGAAGGGGAATGCCAAAAGATTTCTTGACCCAGAATTCCCCTTTCTTCTGTTCTCCTTTCTTTGATGCCAGTCTCCCAGCATTTATTTTGACTTGAATCTGCTATTTGATTCGGTTGAAAATGAAAGTGGCCCAGTTGAAAATTTTTCTTTAGTAGATGATAGCCATCAGTCGTGCTCTCATCTCTGTCATCCCATGCATCGATCCCAGTCGACCTTCTATATTCTTGATGATAAGGTGGGCAAATATAGCAAACGACTTTTTGAGTGCCGATATGTTGTAGTTAAGCTTTTGTTTTCTGGTGTAGCATCTCTTCCAATTTCCAACCAAAAGGAGTTAGTATCAATCTCCACGTTGCGTGCTTGCGCTGGTCCGGTGTTGGAGAGTTCGAGGTTTATAGTGGTTCGGGGTGGTGTAATCCCTTAATCCACTCTTCTCCTGTGATGATTGAAGGAATTCACTATTGACTTTCACCAATACAATGGTGTGATTGTCCCTGGCAACACAGGCTTCACAATCTCAAAGATTATCACTCCCTGGCTACAAAAGCTTCAGTGACTCAATCTTCAACACTGCTCCTTGAGAACAAATCCTTCAGCAGCTATCACAAAGGGTGCAATTTCATCTCAGATGATTTGATTCAATTGCTACAAACAGGTGTGAATAAGATTCACAAAGGGTAGATCAATCTCGTTTTGATGTGTTTTGATTCGAGTTGATCCGCTGCTAGATATGCCTCTTAAGTTCAGAGAGAAGGCTTTGAAATTGATAGAGTTTCTGCTCTTTTTGTATTATGTATCGTTTGTGTTTCTTGTCTGTTAATGCCTTCTATTTATAGCCTTGATTTCCTTGAATTTGAAATTCCGTCCGTTGGCTATTTAATGTGGAGAATAATCTTTGATTCTTCCTTGATTTTATTCTCCTTAATTTCAGTGATCCGGATTTTCTTCAAACGTTCTTCATAAATCCGTCCTTGATTGATTCTGCATTAATTGCTTGATTTCCTTATATTTAACGTTCAGAATCAGATGCATATAGCATACTTCACTTGCATGTTTCTTAACTTGGTTGTTGCTTTACCGGTTCAGTGAATCTTCATACTCTGCTGTTGAGATCCTCTTCATTTTATTCTTTAGTCAACCGGTATAGTTTCTTTTTACTTAGCCGTTTTGCTGTTTCCTTTCTTTCTTTGATTTTCCAAGTATGCTTGTACTTCACTGATCCTTTATTTGTGTGAGATCAGTGTACACCATATTAAATGAATAGATTTCATCACTTGCAATATGTATGTACACATGATGTTTGATGTGTGATGCCATGCATGCCATAAAATTCAGTGAGTTTAAATTCCAGTCCATTGTCGGATCTTATGATCTTAACAGGCTTTTCAAATTGAGTTTTAGCAAAAGCACAAAATTGCTTGACTAGAGTACCAACCTGAGATTTGGTTTTTAAAAGAAAAATCCAGGTGTACCTAGTATGATCATCAAATATGGTTAAAAAATAGTGTTCATTGTATATACTAGCGTGTTTGTAAGGTCCCCAAATGTCTCTATGTATAAGGTCAAAAGCTGTTAAAGCCACATAATCACTTAAAGGAAATGACAATTTCCTTTGTTTAGCAAGATGACAAATAGTACATCCTTTAATTTCAAAAGAGTTAACATCAGGCTCTATTTGCTTTTGTTGGTCCTTTGAAAAAGCTTTGGTTAAGTTTAGAGGGGGGTGAATAAACTTAACACTTAAAACTTTTCGGAGTTTACAAACTCAGCAGGGTCAATAGTTTGCTGACCTTCAGCAGTCTGCTGACTATTGAAACTTTTGAATTTGTTGCAACGGAATATATTAAATTAATCCTTGATACTTGTTGTTTAAAGATGATACTATGTATTAGATACTCAGTAGTGTAAAGGTGTGTGATTCCAGTAGCCAGTTCAGCAGTTTGATGTGATTAAGCATGCAAATAAAGTAAAGTGAAGAATGTAAATGCAGTTAAGTAAAATAAGCAAGTTTTATAGTGGTTTCAGGTGGTGTAATCATGTCACTCCACTCTTCTACTGTGATGTTGGAGGAAATTCACTAGTGTCTTTTGAGACAGCTGTTACTAAAGTCCCTAAGATGTTTGTCCTTGACCAATGACTATGGCTTCACAAACTGAATACTAAGAAAAGGTAGGATTGCTGCTCCTAAGTACTCCACTGATCCTTGAAGGGTAGAATTGCCTCTTCACCAGCACCACCACAAAAACACAATAGTCTTTAACACTTCAGTAGTGCTTCTCTGTCTTTAGGTTCTTCTTGAAAAGAAGTGGTTGAATCAAGTAAGTGATTCAGCTTCAGCAAGCTTTTGATCAGGATGATAAGATCAGTAGCTTGTAAACTTCAAGTGTGGATACTAGATAATGCTTGAATGCAAAAACACTTGAAGAAAATTCTTGATCGGTATGAAAACTTAATTCAGCAGGGTACTATGCTCTTGATTGATTGTTCGTTCTATATTGTTCCCTCTGTCATTTGATTCCAGGGGTCCTCTATTTATAGGTGTAAATCCAGTGGTTTGAATTTGAATTTCAAATTCAACCGTTAAAGGATTATCTGATTATTCCCTGAAATTCCCTCTGATGTACTACTCTGACTGTGTCAGTGTCCTTATGACATTCAGTCAGTCAACCAATGATTTAATCCCATTTTGATTTGGCTCTGAAATCCTTACAACGTCCCTTTCATCATAGCCATTGATTGACTGATTAATCCAATGCTTGTAATTCATCCTTATCCATTTAAACTTCAGAAAAAATTGGATTAAATCAATTTTACATTCAACAGATACCTAGTTCATAAGTCTGCTGATGTACTTATATGGTCAGCTGACTTTTAGTCTGTTGTGTTTCAATAAACACTTCAGTTGACTGCTTCTCATCTAACTTTTGATTATGAAGTTAGAGTACACCATTTTAAGTATAACTAAGTCCCAATCATCACATTTCATTTTGTGGAACTTAGACCTTCAATAAAAGGTATACGTGATCGGCTAGGCCATCACATACTTACCTAAATTCTGATCCCATATCCTTTGCTTATAAACATCAATACTAAGTTTGATCCCTTGCCCTTTATTACTGAGTTTGAGCCCTCAACCTTCAGTCTTCAGCAGATCCTAGACACTCTATTGAACACCTAACCTAGATAGGTCCGTTGAACCTCTTTACAGTGCTTTTTGATCAAACATATACAAAGATCAAACTCTAGTAAGCCTATACATTAATTCTAGACATCTTTTTGCATTTGCTCTATAACAGCTAGTCTGACACTCATCATTAAAATTAGAATATGTCTAACAACTTTACATCATTCATAGCCTTATTTCCCACGTGCCCTAACCTAAGATGCCATACATATGCATCAGGCGTACTGGACAAGTTAATAGACTTGTTTTTATTTTATTGAGCTACACGGTTGAAATGATGTTGAATATCAATTTGATTTAGGTAATATAGACCATGATGGTGCTTAGCTGATCCAATCCTCCTCTTGGTCATAAGATCCTGGATAAAACAGAAATCATGTGTGAAAGTAACAGACAAAGTATTATTATGTAGGAGTTTACTAAGTGAAAGCGGGTTATAGTTGAATGTAGGAATGTATAACACATTAAATAGGGTCAATTCATGTATAAGTTGAATAGTGCCTTTGTGTGTAGCTGTGGTTTGATTTCCATTAGGTAAGGTTACATGAGTAGTAGGAATAGATGTGTATGAATGGAGATGGTCCAGAGTGCAAGTGATATGATCTGATGCACCTGAATCATCCATAACTTTGACTTAGAATGCACAGGCTTACCACCAAACTTACCAGTGGCTGGAGCCCTAAAATTAGCACTGAGAACAGTGCCCTGGTTGATCATGTGTTATGCCTCATCTTGGGTAGGAGCATTAGGAGTTATGTTTAAAATATTCCTCAACTCATTGAGTTGTTCCTGAGTGAACAGTGAAGTGATAGACTATTGTGTTGGCTCTGCCTTTGCAGGTTCATTAGCTTCAACCTGATTGGCAGTGATCCTACCACCACCTCTGCCTTGACCATTTATGCCCCTGCCCTTGCCCCCTGGGGGGAAGCCATGCTTCCTGTAGCATCTATCTTCTGTGTGTCCTTTCAAGTTGCAATAAGTGCATTGAAAGTTTCTGTTACAAGATAGTGGCCTTTTAAGATATTGCACACTACCACTAGGTGCAGCATTGCCAGACTGACTATAAGCATTGGTTCTTTGTGCAGCCATAACTGGATTATCAATCCTATCAGGATGCCCCAAGCAATAACTGAGTTGTCTTTCATGCTTCACGGCATACCAACAACCTGATTTATTGGTGGTAAGGGATGCATGAGCATCACTTGAGCTTTGACAGGAGCAAAGTTGTAAGTCAATCCTTTAAGGAATCTGATTGCACATTCTGACTCAAAATAATCTCTATAAACTCTCACAACACCACAGTTTCAGGTAGGATTACAAGTACAATTAGGATATAGTCTTATGATAAGTAACTTTTCCCATAGGATCTTAAGTTTGGTGTAGTAATAAGTGACAGTCATATCATTTTGTTTAACAGAGTTTACCTCCTCAAGTAAATCAGAGAGTCTAAAGTGATCACCATGTGAAAACCTTTCCTGCAGGTCTGTGACGTCTGTCCATACTTCTTTGGCTGAATTGAGCCACATGATACTTTGAGCTATTGAAACTGATACAAAGTTAAGCAGCCATGAAACCACCATGCTATTGCATTGCTCCCATGCATGGTGATCTATGTGATCTGCAGGTGGTATTTCCAAATTTCCTGTGATGAAAGCTAGCTTGTTTTTGGACATTAATGTCATACGCATTGATCTTGCCCAGGCATGATAATTGTTGCCATTGAGAGGTGGCTGAACTAGAACTAAGGATGGGTTTTCATTTGGATGCAGATAATATGGGCTTAAGGGAACGATTTGCTGCCGATTTGGTTGTGCCATTGATGCAAAAAGGCATAAGCGAAAGAACAGAATTAGATCGAGATATAACAGGCGCTCGAATACCATGTGGAATAGACTTAAAAGAAGTAAGGAAAGCGGAAGATAAAGCGAAGCATTGTTCTGGCTTTTCTATTATTATCAAAACTGAGTTTTGTGTGTATATTTCTATCTATTTATACATTTTTCCTGTAGCACCTAGGTGTGCCTTGGAATGGATAGAATATGCTGAGGAATATTCTGTCAGCTTGGAATATTATATTCTTGGGAATATTCTGGTCAGCTGGAATATTCCTTGGAATATTCTAGTCAATGGATGGAATATCTCTTAACATATTCTGAGACACTAAATAGCCGATCTCCAACTTGTTTGGTGCAGCTCTCATGCTTGACTATGTGTTGTATCAACTGTCGGGTTGCTTCTAGTTATTTTGGGAAGAAATATATATCTCGAACTACGGTAGTAATATATCTACTACATCTTTATCATCATTAATTATGATGAACCTCATTAAATAAATAAGTCAAACATACCTATAATTGGTGTGATCATTTGTTGTGTTACATGTTGTGCCACGTTTTGTTACGTGCATAACATTTTCCTAAGACCTATCGGAATTGATGGCCATAAGAATGTTACGTGCTTGATTTAATATTTTCAACAGATACAACTTAAAACATTTTAACTCGATTTTAATTAGTAAGCAACTAGGCTGATGATTGTCTTTGGCTTTAGGTCGATGAATTCTAATATCCTAAACACACGCTGCGAATCATGAAATAGTATGTGTAGTTAGGAAATATTAACTTCCTAAATGTAGTAGCCGTACAAGTTTAACCGACTCACATGCGTATACTAGATGAGTAATTATTTGGGCTCCTTAAATGTGCAGCTGGACCTAGAGCTGGAGACAGAGTGTGGATGTTCGAACCCCGTAAATAAAAGATTTCTTTCAATTGTTTGGTATAATAGCAAGCACATGACTCCGAACGACTAGATTACCTGATTAACATATTCACTCATCTCGCGGACAGATGGAGTGGGAACCCTAGTTAGGATTTAACCATTTTACTAAATGAGTAACTATGTATTGGTTTGAGTTCAAATATTCAACCATGCAATCGATTAACCGGTTTAAGAATGAGCCAAATCATTAGAATATTTAAATTGATGAAGAAGAAAAAATAAAAGGGCAATGGCAGTGATGGGTGTAAAGCTGAACTAATTTCTATAAAATGTACATATACACATAAAATGTACAACTCGTTTATATATAAGGCAAATCTAAAGTACGTCATTTTTTAAAAAAAAAAAATTTAAAAACCAAATCTATGATTACAATTTACGGGTGGTGGCTCTAAAGGACAATATAAGATGGTAAATGATTTTTGACGAAAAACAAAGACAAAATGGTTGGGAAGGACAAAAAAAAAGATGTACAAAAATACCCTTAATGATAATATTTTTTTTTCTTTTCACATTAAAGTCGTTCTTTGTTACTTTGTTGGTGTTACTACGAGTTTACATTATGTTTACTATGTTTGAGGGTGTTTCCATTGCTTCGACTTTCTATACCCTACTTTGGGAAGGGCACCCCAAAGGGATTTGTGTACGCTTAAAATCGTGCACATTCATAGAAAAAATGCCGAAACGTTACTCTTTCTATACCCTACTTGGGAAGGGGAACCCCAATAGGGATTTGTGTACGCCTTAAGATCGTGCGCATTCATGTAAAAAAAAATGCGAAACGTTACTACATTTTTTTTGAAATGTGAATGGACGGAAGAAGGAAGAAAGAAAGAAAAAAGGAAATCCAAAAAAAAGGAAAAGAGGCAAATAGAAGGGACGGAGTGATTGTTGAACAACAAAGAAAAATCCTGAAAATTAGTAGTAATTAGACAAATTCTTTCATACAATTTTTTTAATTTTCAATTTCAAACGAAAATGGGAAAGCTGCTATGCGATTCAACGGCGTCATCTCCTGTTGTTTTGTGGAAAGATCCCACCTCTACGCCAACTCGTAGATCTCGTTGACCGACTCAAACCGTTTCCGCCGCCGCCGCCGTCGTCGCCGCCGCCGCAGAAACACCATGGGATGACGTGTCTGGTCGTTGGGAACAACAGAAAAGGCATCTAAAAAAATTGCAAACAAGAGGGGTGCTTTGGAAACACCCGGAGGATAAGAGTAGATCTTTGGTGTCATCAATATTCCGTGCAACGTCAAGGAGTTCCGTGCAATATTCTGGGATAGGTTATGTGAAATTTGCAGAGAAGAGAGAGAAATTATTGAGCGTTTCTACATTTTGGGATAATGGAGAAATGATGATGGACATATAATTATAAAATTTTTGTATACATTATTTTTTTATATTAACAAATCTAAATTTTCGTCATTTTTACAAAATAAGATGTAACTTTTTTATGCGACCTTTTCTATATACAATTTAAAATAAATGAATGAGTTGTGCACCTCGTACGTGCATGTTTTTTTTTTTTTGGTATATTACTACTAGTATATTGTTGTCGGCGTTGTTTATTTACTTAAAAAACGTCGGAATAAAATTGAGCTGTCATTTCGTGTATATTAAATATCAAATTGGAGTAAAGTGTAATAAAGGAGTACATACATCATGCATAAACTAGAGAGGAATCCCCTGATAATGTAACTTATTTTTAACACATATGTATACACGATCTTAAATCTTCAATATGCTAAATTACATTTTTAATATGCAGGGTTGATTACCACAAATATTCTCGATATCCACTAGCCCAAAATATCATTAATTAATTTCCAAATATTGTATTATAAGTGCATCTAACATGCCACCACGAGCAATATTAATAATATATATAATAGAATGTTTTATATTCTACGAGTATTATTCAACATTTTATTCCCCAATAGAAAATGTCTTATTATTTCTTATCACATGGTACGAGTCATCATAGCCAGTGGCGGATCTACATACAGTCAAGGGGGGCAACTGTTCCCTCTTAATCCGAAAAAAATACACTAAAATTTGTACGCTACATATAGTTTGCCCCCCCTTAAATTTTTTATTTGCTTTAAAAAATTTATCGCCCCCCTTATCCGAGATCCTGCGTCCGCCCCTGGTCATAGCTAGGGCTGTAAATGTGTTGGGCTACTCGTGAGCTACTCGCATTCGACTCGTAAGGGAGATCGACTCGATTCGGTTTTTTTCGAGTTCGAGCTCGAGTCGAGCTACTCGAATAATTAATCGAGCCGGGTTTGAGTTTTAAAATCTAGTATCGAGTAGCTCGCGAGCTTAATCTAGCTTGATTAAATAATTATTTAATTAATTAAATTTAATAAATTTATTATAAAATATTAATTTTCATATTTAAAAAAATATTATTCGAGTCGAGTATTAGACGAGTCGAGCTCGATCTTACCATATTTCGTTAAAAATTATATGAATTTTAGGAAAACAATCGAGCTCAAGAGCCGAGTCGAGCTATATCGAGTACTTAGCTAGTCGAGTTCGATCTTGCTTTTTTATGGCTCGATCGAGCTCGAGCCGAGTTTCGAGCCCAAACTTTTTTAGTCGAGTCGAGCTCGAGCCCTAGAGAGTATCGACTCGACTCGGCTCGATGACACCCCTAGCCATAGCTACACACATTTACGCTGTAATGTTTTATCTTTTTCTGGTGCCTAATACTCCCTCCGTCTCAATTTGTTTGACACATTTAGAACTTACAATATTTAAAGAGACATCAATTAATAAGTTGTCGATCTTTCAGACAAGATTTCCCGTCCCTGACGTTTCCCCCTCTCACGAAGAGCTTTCCCCTCCTTGCCGCCATGGAGCAGGAGGATTTACCGGAGTTGATGCAAACCCTATCTCTAACGGCTGCGGAGTCTCGGAGGTGCAGGGTTGGCCGGCTTATCCCGCCGCCAAAGGAGGCCGGTCGTACCATTGTTTGCAAGCTTTTGGTGCCCAGGGAAATCCCGATTCAGAATTTACGGGGGGGCTTTGAGAAATCATGGAAGACGTCGGCATTTACGGCGGAGAAAATTCGAAGAAACGTGATTCAGATTGTGTTTGATCGGCAGCAGGACTTTGATTTTGCTCTCACCGGAGGGCCTTGGTGTTTTGACGGCTATCTCGTGGTCACGAAGTCATGGCAGCGTGGGTGGATGGAAAGCCCCAATTTTTTTGCAAGTGAGGATTTTTGGGTAACTGTTTCGGGTTTACCCAGCTTTGTTTGTACACCGGAGGTGGGCCGGAAGATATGGCCGCTGCTCGGAGACGGTGTGGAGGGCCAGATAAGGGAGGATGTTCGATCTGGAGGCCGGCTATTTCGTTTTAGAGTAAGGGTGCCCATGGATGTACCCTTACGTCGATTTGTTTGTCTTGTTGGTGACGACGGCGAGGAGCTGCGTGGGAAAGTTAAATACGAGAGGCTCCCCTTCCTGTGCTTCAATTGTGGCATGCTTGATCATACCGTCAAATTTTGCTCGCGCTTAGAGCGAGAGCCTACGAGGGAGCAGCTGGATCGTATGCCATATGGTACGTGGCTGAATGCCGGAAATAGGTCGGTGTTGCTGTCTGTTTTTGAGAGGGATGATGGGGAGGAGCCGGTATTGTTGCTTGGGTATGGGCCGTCGGGTGGTGATAATTCTGGGGAAACCTCGGCAGCTCTGTTGGTCGAGGAAACTGGGTCTGATGGCATGGCTCAGGACATTGCCGCCGGTGCTGTTGAGATTGAAGGAGGAGGGGATGATGCTACTGGGATGGATTTGGAGCCTGTACCTATTTTGGATGGATTGGAGTTGCATGGTGTTTTAGTTGGAGAGCTGCATGGGAGTTGTGACCCTGCTCTTGAAATTTATCATGTCATTGTTGAAACAGGGGGGCCGGCTTGTTCCCATGCGGTGCAACCTTCATCAGTGCTGCGGGGGGAACTTTTGATCGGGAGAAAGAGGGTCTCGACTTGGAAGCGGTTGGCAAGGCAAGGCAAAGGTCCGATATCGGTGGATGGGTTGTTGTGAAATGGTTGATTGATTTTCACATATCCCACTTGATTAAATCTTTTAAGGACTTCACCTTGATATTTTAACATACTTAAGGTATCATTTCATAATGAACATACATAAATGATATTTTCAATAATAGCAACATAGCTACATTGTTTCTAATATAATATGATATTATGAATATACCTATACTTATTGAACAGGGTTTGGATATTTTGAATTTTATAATACATTAAGATTTATGCTATTGTGTGACTACATCTTAATGTTAAGTATAAGTGCTATATGATTCGTTGATATTTTAAGACAAAGTATATAAAATATTATACATATATCTCCCTGTATATATATGATATTATACCACATATTTTATCATATGACACAATCTGTAATAATAATATCTTGCTATGATCTAAGATATGATATTCCATAGACATTACATAAATGAATTGTTTACTGCATTATTATGTATGGATTAACCATTGTGCCTAACCTTGTTATCTAGTGTTTGGATCACATAATATATATATTATATCCGACCATTAGTGTCTCAGCCTAATTACTCAATTTTCGGCCCTTATACATTATATCATTCCCATGGGCTTTCTAATTGACTGGACCAAGAACCAAATATACACCGAGCAAACCATAACCCTAACCTAATTACCTACTTCCATTATCAAAACCTGCAGCCGACACTTTCCATTTCTTCTTTTCCAAAAACCTCCACCTTCATCTTCAGACAATAAACCACTCCAAGATCTCTGCCGTTTTCTATTCTCGTTTTCTCGATTCACTCTTCAATTGCTTCGATTAAATTACCACCTTTGTCTGAAGCCTCGATTAGCATCCTAAATCGCTGATTCTTCATATCTGTAGAAGCTCTTGATGACAAAAGGAGTAACCTTTCTGGTCAACCTCGATACCATTCCATGATGATTCCAATAAGCTTCAAAGTCTTGCTCATACTTCGAAATCTGCATCGGTTAAATGTCCATCTTGTATCTGAGTCGAAAAGTCTTGACCTTTCTGGTTAAATCTCGTCTCTAGAATGTCAAATGATGATTCCGATAAAGCTCAGTCCCCAACCGGTGACATAGCCACTTCTGCTAGCATGGTGATGCCTTGGTGCTGATGCATGTTGCTGATAACCTAGTTCAAAGCTCCGATAAACAGTTCTAATGCTCTAACTGATTGCTTTGACTCGATTCACTGTGAGATAAAAGGTTGTAACTTCCTCCTTCCTCTCTTGTTCAATTTCAAGCTGTCAATGAAGAAATCGAAGCTTTCTTACTTAGATCAATGATTCATTGACCAAGTATTATGATAATTGAAATCTATCCCTTTGTCGATTAATGATTCATTAAAGGAATAAATACTTGATGAAAATGATGCACTGTTAGATATATGAATCTGAGAAGATATTCTTTTATGTTAATATTAAAATAAGAAAATAAAATAAAAATAAAAATTCATGTTCAGAGTGATTATCGACTCAAGTAGTAAATAGTAATACAAGGTTGATATATTTAGGGATAAATATAAATGATACTTTATACACGCCCCTCGGTTTTTAATATGATGAAATCAAAATATACAGAATATTTTTGATTTATGATTCATCAGAAGTTATAAAATGGATATAATTCGTGTTTATTCAAACACTGATTATAAATGACATTTTATAACCACTCCATGTCCCATTCGGATTGTAAGGTTTGATGAAACTATCAAGTTAATGAGTCAAACCATATAATATACTGATCTGAATCTTCAGAGATGACGTATTAATAAAGTGTTGATCTGTTCTTATTAATAATCAGAGATGATGCACTTTATCGGTTGCTGTGTCTGATAAATGAGTTATGTGTCATATAGGTGTGTTCTATTTTACACAAAAATCTCACACACTCACAGCTAGAGTTGTGTCTACTAAACAAGTTTTTTTTGCTATGTGTAAAATATGTGTGCTCTGTGTTACACCAGGACCACACACTCACAGTTGATCGATTTAATGTGTTTTTGAATGTTGTGACGGACTCTAGGATTGCACTCCATCCTTGAGAAAACACACACTCACACACTTCACAAAACCTGCATGTTCTGTTACTTAATGAAATTTAAATAGTGTAAATGGACTGATCTGTAAAATCATTGTCATGAGTGATATGTGTTATATGTCACAGAAATGATGTCCTATTATATATCTAAGTGTGAACAAACTTAACTCTATATTTGTTTCACACTAATGATATATATATAGGTTTTTTTTTTTTTCCCCCAACCTATATATCACACACATATATATCATATTCTAATACGCTACGACCACGTGATATTTCAATGTATTACAGTTTGTTTGTGTGTGTTCTTTTCTTTTTTTGTGTATATATATTTTATATTGTGTATCTATGCTGGTTTTTTTTAGAGGCATCGGTTTTTTGGGTATTGATTATTTTTTTCGTATTGGTCCTGTTTTTTTTCGGACCCCTTTTGTTTTTTTTTTTTCCCTTTTTTCCCTTTTTCCCTTCCTTATATCACATATATATTTCCTTATATCACATATATATAATCTTTTCCTTTTGTGTATATATATTTTATATTGTATGTCTATGACGATTTTTTAGAAAGTCATCGATTTTTTTGTCGCCCTCCGGACATTTATTATCCTATCCTTTTGCGTATATATATTTCCTACTCCTACTAACTACTCCTACTAATAACTAATACAAAGACAATGGGAGAAGATGAGAGAGAAGCCACGTGTCTTTTTTGTGTTTTTTTTGGTTTTTTCTTGTGTTTTTTTTTTTTCCCCAGTTTAATTTTTTTTTTTTATTTGTATATTTTTTTTAAGTCAAAAGAACAACAACTCCAGCTGTGCTTTTAGGTTTAGAAATAAAAAAAATGTTACTGCCTCCTCTCGAATCCTTTCAGCAAACAAAGCGTGTAGTATAAAAAAACTGTTTTGATATTCTTGCACGGATGTCAAATTACAATTCAATGGAATTAATTGTAGTATACACAATAGTGGATGACAGCTCTTTTCTTTACCCGATGAAAAAGGACAAAGACTTATTTCCACCAAATACACGGCTCTTCTCCTCACTCCTCTCCTCTCCTCTTTCATGGACAATACATGTACATGATGTTTCATTCTTGTTCTGTTTTTGTTTTCGATTTTGCTTTTGCTTTTTTTCAGTTTTTTTATTTTTTTTTATTTTTTAAGTTTTTGTGAATGTCCAGTTATTTTAGTTCTTGTGGAACCGTAGATATATGGGTATTTTTATGGCTAATGTTGGAGGCTAATTCGTTTTTCTTTTGAGAATTTGCGGTACTATCTTCAAATTCAGTGTAAGTGATATTCTTTCCGATTTTGTTTTTTCTCGATACCTTTACAAACTATTTCTCTACTTTGGTTTTGTTTTAATTCTTTCATTGATTAGTTTTGCGGTAATAAGTTTCGAAGTTTTGTTCTTTGGGGTGTTATGTGCTTCCGTCTCATAAATAACCGAGAGTAAGTTGAAATGAAAGCAAGCACAAGCTTTTGTGGGCACTTTTAGTGTTGCTTGGGATATTGGTTTCTATATGTTTGTGTAATTTTTTTTACCCCGATATGTTTTCCCTTTCAAGTTGGTTTGTATGAATGGAGTCGTCCATTTAAGTTTATTTTCACTATAATTTGCCGATTGTTGTTGTTGCTGATTTTTTGTTTTTAATGGAGAAGCTAAGATTTGTTCTTCATTTACGGATTGGGGGTTGTTTGTTTTACTCTCAAAGGATTGTTGATTTTTTCTTCGGGTAAAAAGTTAACCTTTCTTGTCTTTGTAGAATCTTATTTTTTTGGATAATTTTTCTTTAATTACTCTTTCAATAGATCGGAACCAAAATTGTTGTTGATGCATGTGATTTGTTTTTAGGACGAAACAATTTCTTTTGCACATGCTTTTTCCTCCGAGTATATTCCTTTCCTAAAAAAAGATTCTCGGTATGTGTTTCATCATATAGGTTGTTCTTTAAGTTCTATTTTTTTATTTGTTGATAACTATTTGATTTTTCTTTTTTGAAAATTTAGATCATAAAGATGAAGATTATACTTGATTCCCATTGATGGGAGCAAAACTGGTTATGTGAACACCCCGAGATGACATATTTGTTCATTGAGAAGGTTATGAAAAACTCGCCCGAGACATAAAGACGTTTCTTTTATTCATATCAACGGTACATTTTTTCTTAGTAAAATTAATGGTACATTTCTTTTGTCAATGGTTTCCAAATGCTTTATAGGTTTTGTCTGCAGGATTTCGCAAAGGAATTGAAAGGTTCATAAGATCTTAGTCTTTGGAGTATTGTCATTTAGAATTTTTTCAAGATAAAGTTCATGAGATCTTAAGATTACTTGTCAAGTCCGTCATATTGATTTTTCCTACAAAAGAACCAACACAACTTTGAAGAACACTCTTTTGAAGTTAGTTTTGATTTGGGTTTCCACATTTGTTTAAAGTGTCCGAAGTATCACATGATGAATTGTTTACTTCTTATTTGTTACTATTATTGATTCTGCTTTGTATCGAGAGTCAAGCTCGTGTCCTGAAAGCTCATTTTCTATGTGATTTTCTGCTTGATCATAGGTGCCACTTCCCAGCTAGCACTTAATAGTTTTTCTTTCCAGTACGTGTTTTAATATCTTTTCTTTTCCTTTGTCTATCATTTCTACATTCTATCACGGTTGCCTTTTAATAAAACATGTATTTCTTTGGTAAGTGGTATCCGTGTTGTAAGAACATGGGTTGCCGATAGTGTTTACGTGAAATAGAGGAAGGGCCCGTGGTACATGTTGTTGATTGTTCATTGTGTTTACGCTTCTTAAAGGTGTAGCTATGATACTCGCTTTTCCTAATGCATATTTGATTTAAATCATTCTCCTGTTCGGTGATGGTTGGTAAACTTACGAAATCTTATTTATTGCGTCGGAACGAATCGAAGGGTGTTTGCCGATAGTGTTTCATCTCGTGTACGTTGAATCCTCTCATAAATATTTCATGAGTTCTTTGTCTTATGTTCATGTGGTATAGTAAACTAAATGCAACTGACATTTTAAAATAAAAAATGGAGTAAAAAAAGTCTGTTTTTGTTCATTCAGTATGAATCATCTATTAAGAGAAGCTTCATTTGTGAGGTATAAGCCACTAAATAACACTAATGATCATCAGTTTAATCTGTTTAAAATTAATGATACTCCAACTTAAGTCATGTTTAGAAATAATTATAGCATGCCGTTGTTTTGTTATTATTTTGTTACATTTGGTATGCTTTCATTTTCTCACCAATTATTTGTATATGTTTGTGTTTGATGATGTATCTAGACAATTGTTGTTTAATGTTTGATATGGTAGTTATTCTATACAGAACTCGAAAGTTTCTTTTGTTCCAGCTTTTCTTATTTTTTGGGTGCATTCTTCTTCTGGAACCATTTTCTCGCTAATTATTTGTATATGTTTGTGTTTGATGATATATCTGGACAATTGTTGTTTAATGTTTGATATGGTAGTTATTCTATACAGAACTCCCTTGGCTGAGCTGGTCTCAGTACAATTCTTAGGAGATGGCAATCGACCTATTTGCTATATCTCATCGGATCTTCTGTCCTTACAGGTTGCCAAAGTGAGATCGAGGCCGGGATTTCTTCAGGCTGAGGTGCTAAGCTTGCCAAGTGTTTAATCACAAATCAATACTGGTCTTTTACGAGTTTGATTTAAAGAAGAAGGTGATTATGTCTTGAATATTTCATTTCTCTGTCGGGTAAATGTGATAAACTACATCCTTTGACATTTTTGTTGGTTTTGTTTTGTGCAAATAAGTTTTGGAGTTTTATTCTTAAGGTGTTCTCCTTTTTTTTTTTTTTTTTTTCTTTGGAATAACCATTGTTGAATGAGTGTGCCCAGTAATGTTGTTTTTGTTCTTAGTGGATAATTTTTGGTATTCTGTTTACTATTGTATGTGAATGTGTTCTTTTGCCACGGTGCAGCAAAATAGACCCTTGAATTCTCAAAATGCGGTAGATTCCCTTCAAAAGTGTAATCGAAGAACAAAATAATTCGAAAAGCTCTTGATACTCTTGCGACAACGGACTTCTTGCTCGGCAAGATCGGTTTGTCATCCCGAACACAAGAGGAGCTTAATCCCATTAAGGAAGAAAATGCAAGACTTCAAGAAAATCTTGATGCACAAAGAAAGCAATCTCTCGAGGTCGAGTCTTATATATATACACAAAACTCTACATATGATATATATGGGCTACTGCATTTCATTTAGGTTAGTTCATCTAAAAACCTAACCTAATAATAATATAAAAAATATATATATATATATACAATTTGGTTCTTTGTAAGAAAACCGCCTGCATTTATGTCTCTCATAATTAGGCTAGCTGTGTTGCATCATTTATTAGAAAGTGTGCTGTCTTGAGTTGTTAACTAGTTAATAATGTGCATCTAAACAGTCACTCTCTCTCTTTCCTCGATCACTACACTGCACATTCACCCACTCACGCCTGTTCATTTATCCAGGCTGCACATTTACTTCTTACATTACACCACCCACATTCACAGCCTATATATATCATATACATCAAACTGATCAAGCAACTAAGCTGATCAAACATTTTCTAAATACTAAAAATATCCTTGTATTTTGTAAATTGTTTGCCGTTGATTGTGGGATTGCTTCTGGGACTGGATAGGACTTGGATTGTTCCTTGGTTCGTTTCCAGGTGACAGTTGCACCGTTCCTCTCACAATCTGAATCTGTGTGATTCATTGTCAGTAAGTTCACGTCTTTTATTTATTGCTTTCAAAGTACTAATTTCAAACCGTGTCTTTTGTTTTTAGTATTTGATTGAATAAATACCGAGGTTGTATTTTATTCTGTTGTGTTAAACTTTAGAAAAAGAACTGTGATTGAAACTTACCGTGTGTCACAGTTGTGATTAAGTTTCAATCACTACAGTGTGATCTAAAGTTGTAACAAGTCAGAATCCGTTTATCTCTTGTATCTTATTTTCAGTCCCGATTTCTGAATATTGTTTTGAGAAGATCATTGTAACTGCATATATCAAAAGTATAGTGGAAATATCTGTGTGGTGGTGGGTCTATGTGATACACCTAAGATTGTATGATCTAGGTAAATTCAAGATAAAAATCTGATTTACACTGTGCTTGAAATCAACTTAGAAACATCACCTAAATAAGTTTTCCATTCTGTTTTTGATAAAATTTATTAGGTCGATAACTCACTGAAATATTGAATGTTGATAATCTGTGATGTACTCATATATGTGAACTATTGAATGATCACCTTGCTGCATATTAAGGTTGTTCAAGTATATGTTTCAGCCCTGCTATCATATCAAACACCTTACGATAAAACCCGCTGATTACACAGAAAATTGATAAGAAAGCTACTACAATTTTCTGTCTGCTGCATATCTTTTAAATCTGCATATTGATCTTCAAAGGAAACTACAGTGACTTGTTCAGTGTGTATAAATTACTGTCGTGTGCAAAGTTGTTGAATAACTGCACTTTACTAAACTTCAAATTCAGTGTACTTAAATTAAGAATCGACTTTCATAAATCTAATCTGGTTTAATCAACCTTTCCCATCTGAGTTGATTACATAAGTACTCGAAGTTATTTGATGATCAGATAATAAATTAAATAGTACTGTAATTAATTATCTGTGCATTTATCTGAGTTGTATCATCTAAGAAGCCTATTGAATTGCTTGATAAACAGTTTTGATAACTTAACCAAAAGTAATATAAAACTCGATCACCTAGTACCTTAGGAACAACACGTTAACCGGTTAGCTCTTCCGCCTAATTTGGTCTAACAGTTTCCTAAGTAGTTGGAACTCTGTAATTAATTAACTTCCTTAACAAAGTTTGAAAAAGAATAAAGTAAAATTTAAAAAGGGTATATATCCTATTCACCCCCCCCCCCCCCCTCTAGGATATACTAGTGCGCAAATACGATCCAACATGGGTGCGTGACGGTGGGGGAGAAGCGGGACTTGCGGCCGGGGAGCACTCTTGGACATTACTACGGCGTTTGCATGAAAGTATGTCTCTACCGTGGCTCGTGGCGGGAGACTTTAAAGAGGTCTTGTTACGAACAGAGCAAGATGGCCCTAATCTTCGTCCGTATCCGCAAATTCTTGCCTTCCGGAATGCACTCTCTGATTGTGACCTCACGGATATGGGATATGTAGGGGCCCCTTTTACTTGGTATAAGCAAGCAGATGGTTCGGCGATTCGTGTTCGCTTGGATCGGGGGGTGGCTAATATCGAGTGGAGAAATCTCTTCCCGCAGCATTCAGTATATCACTTATCTAGTTCCCGCTCAGACCATGTCCCTATCATGATTTCTTCGGATAACCCTTTTGATAGGGGCTTGGTAAAATGGACCCCGGTACCGCGTTATGACCCATTTTGGATCAGGGATCAGGAATTTAAGGAATGCTTCCAAGCATCTTGGCAGGGTGGTAGTGTGCATAGTCCTACATCGCTTGTAGAGACAGTGACGCGAGTTCGGAGAGAATCGAGGAGTTGGAGCTCTCATAGGCATGGGAATATAGGAAAGCGTATTGCAGAAAAAGAGGAGGAGTTACGGGTTTGCGAGAGTCTCCTGCTTACTCGGATCAGCTGGAGCGGGAAATTATGCAGCAGATTGATCAGTGGCAGACTATGGAAGAGGAATATTGGCGGCAGAGTGGAGTGGCTAGTACAGACGGACAGAAATACGAATTACTTTCACCATAAGACGGCGGCTCGTAGGAAAAGAAATACCATTCATTTGTTACATGACTCGGATGGGGTGGTTTGTGATGAGCCTGCGGATATGGAACGTGTGGTGACAGACTATTTTCGGACCATTTACTCGTCCAATGGGGCTGTTGTTGATTTAGCTGGTCTGCAATTTATTGAGATTGATGTCGGTGATCGGCTAAAACTGGGTGTCCAATCTTACCGGCAGTGTACCGGGTCTAATTGTAGTGTAGTCTGGTGAATCAAGTGTCGAATCCTCAGGGAAAAGAAAATGTAATTTAAAATGTGGTTAAACACCAATTAGCTATTATTATCTTGATCTAAGTCGCAATTCTTTTTAATTAGAGTTATTCATATGCTAAATAAGTAGATATTTATATAGATATAGATACCAATATAATAGATAATTAAGAAGAACTAACCAAGACAATGTTATTGAATTATGCTCTCTTTTAGTTTAATGGATGTGATCAAACTTCTTGTTTTAAAGTGTTATTGATTATGTGAAACGGTATACTCCTCGCCTAACAAATTCCCTCATACGAGTGCACGAATTCATTCTATGCCTCCTCCTTGGTAAAACCGTAATTAAACCTAATGATTTGACATGATAATCTCTCGAGTATAAATATTCTCGTCCCCGGATAAGAAAGAGGGTTCCGTTTGTCGACGGCCAATTTTACCTTCCGGTCTTTCTACCATTTTCTCATACCCTAACGTCTCGGTCGGTTCATGATTAAGTTATGGTTCGTCCATACTGGTTAATTACGTCAATACAGACTATCAATTAGTTCAAGTAGAAAGAGATTCATCATATTCAATTTTTAATCATATTTTAACTTAGTCATCATCCATTTCCCTAAAAGAGAAACATATTTTAATTACATGTCTTGGCTAGTTGTATAATTAGCCTACATACATTATTACTAGTATATAAAATTGTACAAAAACAACAAAGATAATAACCATAGAATATTACCGATTACAATTGTTGAAGGGCTTCGTCCTCTGAATGCAACAACAGTGATGAAATCAACAATCTTCAATAATTTATTCTAGCTATTACATAAATACTACTACTACTTTTATGGCGAAACCTACTTGAAATAATATTTACAGAGAGTAGATATATAATGATAGAGATATATATATCAGTATCTATCCCCCCTCCTTTTTCACCTCATAAATGAGGTATTTATAGGCTGTGATTTCAGGTCCGGCGTGCGCCGAAACTGGTCCGGCGTGCGCCGGATTAACCGATTTCGAATATCATGTGTCAGACGCACATGGGTAACATGGGAGTAATTATCACATAATCCGGCGTGGACCGGTTTCTTCCGGTCTGCGCCGGGTTTGTCTGCCACTTGATGATTTTTTATGATTTGATTCCGATTCTTCTACTTTGTATCACATAATACCTGTATAACAACAACAAAAACGACAAAAACACAGGTAAATCTGACAACAAAAGTTATAATTTGTATTATGTCATCTTTTTGTATTTATTAGATTTTTATATGTTATTTTACTATCTTTTAATATTTTTAGATAAAATTAATCAATAATATATATAAAATGTGATAATATTTTGTTATAAATTTAACATATATCAACTATTCCCCACTTAGCTTTTGATCGTCCCTCGATCAAAATAAATATGATAAAAGTTCATAATGAAAATAATATAATTTATTTAGACTAAATTTCCAATTTAGTAACGTATACCGTTAATATTATAATTATATCGCTTTATCTATCTAAGATTATTTAAGAAGATAAAAAGTGTGTATAACTCAACAAATTAGTTATAAAATATTATCTAAAATGAAATTCTTCATGAATTACTTAATAAAAATATTTAGAATAACTTTAAAATCGCCACTATATGAATTATCGGAATCAAGGACTAAGTCAAGTAGTTGGCAAAATGGCTTATAACGTTCAGGTTCAGGGTGTTTGGCTAATCGAAGGGATATGAAAGGAAAATCGAAAGAGATAGAAGCAAGTCGTACGTACTTACACCTTCAACTTTTGATCAAAAATATCTTGATTAGTAACATCCTGACACTGACTATTTATTATTATTATTATTATTATTATTTTTTTTTTTTTAACGTACAAATATATCCGAACTCATTGCCAGAATCAGCTATCTTTCAAGCGTCATGAGGTGAGAACAAATATATTAGTACCTAACTATTCCAACAATTGGTACAAGATTGCCTTCCAAATAATATTTATTCCAAACTCAAAGATATACTATTTTTGAATTTCGATGTCGTCACCGCTATCCATAAACACATACTAAACTTGCGGGATTTCAAGGAAATGTAGACCATTTTAAGTTAAGGGTCGGTTTTTCTTAGTTAATCATAATGGCTAATTTCGAGTGAGGTCTTGATCACTTTTCAAGGCTGAGGTGGGGACAAAAATTGGAAATTATATTCGGGTAGGCTATTTGGCTCTAGTTAGTCAAAGTAATGCCAAAAATCTCATCATTCCTAGTCCTATTCCAATTTCATACTTGTCTTGAAAATGAAAATTATTCTAAAATTTTATTATAAGTGATTCTTTGTCCAATTCCATAAAAAAAATATTTCATACTATTTATCTAGATATACATACTTCATTTCTTATTAAGATCTAAAATAGATATAAATAATATAGAAATAATATATCAAGCTTACTTTACTAAAAAAAAAAAATTTTCTATCAAACTATATCATTTTTATTATAATAATTATATATTATTTCATTTATTTCCTTGAGGATAATTAAACTAAGTGTATAAGTATTTGATATATTAACTTCATTTTATTTACTAACCTAACTTCATTCCCCACTTACGAACTGTTATCGTCCCGATGATAAGTGAGTGAAAAAGATGGGTAGAAAATAAAAGGAATTATTTTAATTAAGGTGATACGAGTTTTTCTTCTCCGAATTATTCGCTTAGAAAAGAAAAAACATAACATTTTTATTAAAGGAAATATTAATATTACACAAAAATATAAAGACATAATTAAACAAACTTACGGAATAAAAACAACTGAAAATAACTTAAAAACTGAAAACATCTTATTCCAACTACTAAACCAACCACTTAAATTCCTCTCATCGTACACAGATGAAACTACTCCTCTAATCTTCTCGCTTGTAGATGAACCACTTGGTACATCTACCGGAAGCGTACCTAGAAGAGGTTGACGAGAAGGAAAGATCTCATCCGATGCGCTCTCCGGAACTCCAAGAAACGGATACGTGATTTTAGAGATCAAAGATGCAAACGGCATCGGTTGACGAAAATTTCGTCTACCAAGAGCAAAGTTGATGGCCGTCTTGTGGATCGACTCCCCAGGTCAATAATAGCTCCAATCGTAATAGCATACAAGAGCAACATCTCATCATCGAAACCTCGGAAAAGTCCAAAGTTGAAAAAACTCGTGAATTTATAAAGTGTTTCCAGTGTTCGAAGATGAGGAAGCGTAGTCAAGTGGAGACAACATGATCACGGTTGTAATTCGGAAAGAGAATTTGGAAAGCTTCGGCACATTTATCAATAACACCATGAACTCGTGTCCAAATTCCACCGCGATTCATAATGACTATTTGGGGTAGTTTGGACAGAGGTATTTGAAAAGCTTGATTGATGATAAAAGGAGTGAATGGTACAATACAACCACGGACACGCACAAAACGTGTAGATGCGACAGAAACAGAGTCTGACAATGCTGCATAAAATTCTCGAACTAGAGTGACATTGACCTTGCCTCTTGGTGTACGGACAAAACGATCCCATCCACCTCCTTCAATACGGAGAAATCCCCACTGGTTCATTTTTCGAAAGTTGAGACCCTTTTCTAGTAAAATAGGGGACTGACTGAAGTTAGATAGATAACGGTCTTGAGCTGTTTGGTGTGGATAATCATTAGGATTGAAAAATAAAGGTTGAATATCCGGGATTTCATCATTTGGGTACAACTGGGGAGAGTAACTGTTAACTGAAGGAGAAGAATGATTAGACATTTTGTACCGTTAATCAGTAGGTGAAAGAGAGGAAGGTGTATCCTTCTAAGATAGCAAAGGGTGCTATTTATAGGTAAAAATTCGAGTAGAAGAGGAAAAGAGTGTTTCAGTGACATAAATAGATTTTCCGGCGTGGACCGGTTTCTTCCGGCCTACGCCGGATTCTATTAATTTCTGGCGATATAAATACCCTAGTCGCTAGCTGTCAGGTCGGTGATAACCCGGCGTAAACCGGAAGTAACCCGGCGTACGCCGGTTTGCACTATTCATGGACAGAGACGAAAATGGTGTATCCTTTGCCCCAAAATTTTTAAAATACCTTACTAAAACAACCAACATTTTATAAAATTATTACAAACTCGGGAAATTATTTAAAAGTGCACTAACCCCTGAGTGCATCAACCAAACGTGGACGTTAAAATTTCTAGTTCCAAAACAACATAATAAAAGGAAATAGTCATCAAAGTACAAATGTTTTTCAAATGATAAAATTTTAACCAGTTTATTCGAAGTCTTCAAAATTCAAATCGTGCGGCGGCTGTGTCATGGATTGAGTCGAAACTGCTCCAAAGTCGGAAGTTGAAGTCGTGGTATAGAATGGATCTTGTGAACGCATGGTGGACATAGTAACCGAACTCTCGAATCCAAGCGATCCAAAACCGGTAAAGTGACACCGAAACCGAAGCGTAATCTCCAAATCCCGAAGTAGCAATGTGACACTGGAAACATACCACCTGACATACTAAACTGACCCGAAGTAGCCTGAGTGTAAGATTGAGAGGTAGGAGGCGAAGGAATCGGTCGAACCCAGGCTGGTAAGGTATAGGGATCTGCCTGGCACTGAGGCAGATCATCAGACATCTGCTCATAAGCAGGGTCTAGACCTCTCATGAAAGCTCGCTGACCTCTAACTCCCACTCTAATATCATTGGCCCACTGCCTGACTCGGTCGAATCCTAACATCATATTAGTCTGACTTCTATCAATTGCACTAAGAATGGCGTCAGACTGGTGATAACTCGACTCTGCACAGGCTGCCTAGAAGAGGATCCAAATAGGGGTGGGATTCTAGTACGAGGGATTTGCTGACGCTGCTGTCGGTTAGGATTACTATAATCAAGTTTACCAACAGGTTGCGGGGCAAGTCTAGGACCTATGATTGGGGTATCAGCAGAAACAATTTTGTCAGCAGGTAAGGCTGGGACTCTCGCCATCATACACAATGCAGAGATTAGATTTGGAAATGGCATGTTTCCTTGCGGAATACGAGCATGAGCAAAATCCCAAACCTTATTGAAAATCAATTTTCCTAGATTGACCGGAACATCCTTAACTATTGCCCAGTGCAAAGAATGACATCATCTCTACCAAAAGCACCGACATACGAGTAGATGGACCGACATTATAGCCCGTAAACATCTTAATAGCTCGACATCCTTAATACAACCCCCGTATGCAAACCTATTATCAATCCAAGTTGCGTATGGGTCGAAGGCTTGTTGAGCTTCATAAGCCTTAGCTTGCAAAACACTAGGTCGGGTTAAACCCCAAACGAATAATAATCTTCCTCATCGTAACCTCGTGAATGGCAAAAAATGCATTAATGACTGACTGAGTAAAAGGGACGGTAGCATTTCTAAGAGAAACAGAGGTCAAAGGGCCTTCATCTACACGCTCATAGGCAGAAATGATAGAATAAAATTCAGCAACCATCGTGGCATTAACAGGGTCAACACGCTGATGGGCAATCTCCATCCATCCTCTATTCTCAAAAATTTCCTTCAGTTCAGGTCCTAAGGCGGTAAAATCTATGCCACGTTCTAGCAATACTGGACATTTTGAAAAATATCTATCATAAGCTGATACGGCAGCTGGACTGGCAGTTTTTGTAAAGGATATAGCCTCTTCTTCTGCTGTGAGAGGCCTAGGTTCATGCACAGGTATTACAGGTGGTAAATCGATTTTCTTTTCTTATAACCCTTTTTACGAGAGGAAGACTCAGCCATCTACGATTGTGGTATCGACAACAACACCAAATAACAAATAACAAAAATTAATATTAAAAACAAAATAAAAACATCAACAAAAATGATAAAATTGATACTTAAAATTATAAATTTGATAAATAATTATTTTAAATGGTGACCTGAAAATGTGAGGGATGTAGAAAAACGTGGGTGGCCGGAAAAAATGTCACTTCGCCGGAATTGTGTGCTTAAGCCGAAAATCACCAACTTTGAGTGTAATGTATTAATTTGTTGTGTTTGTGGTAGGAGAGGTATTGGAATTAATAAAACTAGAGAAGAAAAGAGGTGGGTTATGGTGTAAAGGGGTGGGGGAGAAAGGGGTGGGGGCGGCGCTGTAAAAGAAATTGGTGAGAAGAGGAAGAAGAAAAGAGAGAACCCGTAGGTTAAGTTCATTTAATTCCGGCGTGGACCGGTCTAGTCCGGTTTACGCCGGGTTTTTAAAATCCGTTTTTTTTTTTTTTTTTTTATCATAAAAATATTTTTATAAAATCACAAAATCATTTAATGATAAAATAAACTATTACGATTTTTTTGGCATGATAATTCTAATTATATCATATAAACTATATATGATATAAAATAAGTTTATCATAACATTTTTATGAAATCTTTGAAAATAAAATTCAATCTAATTTTACTCCTATCATCCTTAAATCTTCGAGATTTCTATAATAGCGGTCCATCAACCTAATTCCTAGGAATGATGCGTTTGAATTCTCTCTTTGTTGTCCATCGGGATTTTCGGATAACCACCTAGTCGTTCCCATCTTAATTACATTCAAACATTCATCCTGGGATTTGGTTGTGCTTTCCCCACATTTTCCACTGTGCTCACTCTTTCCACAGATTCTACACCTTAGTAGGAATCTTGCCCTTCTCTTTATAGCACTTCTCGATTTCCCATTACAAAGATCTCTTTCTCTCGATTTTACTTATCGCTCTTTATTCAATTTAAAAACTAAGGTTTCTATTTTAAAGGCAACATCTTTATCTAAACCTAATTTTAAAAGTAGAATAAAAACTTCTATTCTATCTATAAAAGGCATTCCAGCTTCTTTAATGTCTATCCGGTAAAAGACTAAATTACCTAAAATGTAGTTTAAACGAAAAATAAGAAAGAGTGTACCCGGAATCGCCTCGCCTTGTGGCCGATAGCAAAACGTTTCTTTTTAATCATCGGAGGGTCGCTCGTGTACATAACTTCTCTTGTTAGAGGTATCCCTTCTTCTTTTACAAATAACTTCACTCGTGACCATTGGCTATAAAAGTTGTGAATCCATCGCTTAATTCTATAGCTCCCGACTTATAGATTTTTGTTACCTCATATGGACTCCGTCCATCTTGATTTAAGCTTACCCGGAAACCACTTCAAACGTGAATTATATAAAAGTACTCGATCACCTACATGAAACTCACGAAGATAGATCCTCTTATCATGGAAAGATTTCGTGCGTTCCTTGTAGATTCGAGCATTTTCGTAAGCGTCGAGACGAAACTCATCCAGCTTACGTTAACCGAAGTAATCTATAATCACCAACAAATTGGATCAAAATTTAGAAATTTAATAGCCCAAAAGGCTCGATGTTCTAATTCAACAGGGAGATGACAAGATTTACCAAAAACTAATTTATAGGGAGAACAACCAATTGGCATTTTGAAGGATGTTCTATATGCCCATAATGCATCATCTAGTCTTTCTGCCCAGTTTCTTCGATTTGACTCTATAGTTTTTTCCACAATTCTTTTTATTTCTCTATTAGATACTTCTACTCGTCCACTAGTTTGTGGATGATATGGTGTGCCAAGTTTATGTTTTACACCATACTTCTCAATTAATTTTGTAAATGGACGGTTACGTAAATGTGATCCTTGGTCACTAATGATAGCTCTAGTGAGTGCCAAATCTCGTGAATATATTCTTTTTAAGGAATTTTAACACTACTTTAGAATCATTCGTGGGAAGAGCTTCACTTTCTACCCATTTGGATACATAATCGACCATCACTAAAATGAATTTCTTACCAAAAGATGGAGGAAAGGGGCCCATAAAATCAATACCCCGTACATCAAATAACTCACACTCCAAAATAGGTTGGAGAGGCATCTCGTGCTTCTTGGAAATATTTCCCCATTTCTGGCATGATTCACAAACCCTTGCATAGTGGTGTGCATCTTTATATAGAGTAGGCCGAAAAATCCACTTTGCAAGACTTTGTAGGCGGTTTTCCATCCTCCATGGTGGCCTCCACCTCACGATCATGGCAAAAGGATAGTATACTTAAAATCTCATCATTGGGTACACATTTTCTAATTATACCATCCGAACATTTTCGAAAAAGATCCGGTTTTTCCCAATAGTAGAATTTTAGATCATAAAAGAACTTCTTTTTCTCGTTGCCATGTCCAATGAGATGGAATATATTTACAGTAAAGTAGTTAACAATATTACCGAACCATGGCGAGCTTTCTTTGGATAAATTACCAGCTTTAACCGCTTGCATTCTTGGAGGAGCATCAACCATGAGGAGTTGTTCATCCGGAAATGAATCTTTGATCTCTTGTCTTCCTCCTTTTCTTTCTTCAAATTCCATACGACTCAAATGGTCCGCCACTACATTCTCACTACCCTTTTTATCTTTAATTTCAATGTCAAATTCTTGAAGTAACGTAGATCCATCTAAGAAGACGAGGCTTCGCATCTTTCTTCTTTAGTAAGTATTTTAATGCTGAATGATCAGTATAAACAATTACTTTAGAACCAATGAGATATGATCGAAATTTGTCTAAAGCAAAGATCACAGCCAGCAGTTCCTTTTCTGTGGTGGCGTAGTTAAGTTGGGATGTGTTCAAGGTATGGGATGCATAGTAGATTGCCTTAAGTACTTTGTCATGGCGTTGACCTAGGACAGCTCCGACTGCTAGATCACTTGCATCGCACATAAGTTCAAAGGGTAAGTTCCAGTCTGGTGCTACTAGAATTGGTGCAGTTACCAATCGTGCTTTCAAAGTTTCAAATGCTTCCATACATTTGTCATCAAACTTAAATGGTACTTCCTTTTCAAGCAAATGACTGAGAGGTTTCGCTATGCGTGAAAAATCTGCAATAAATCTTCTATAGAAACCCGCATGTCCAAGAAATCCTCTCAGAGTTTTCAGGTTTACTGGTGGAGGTAATTTTTTAATTATTTCGACTTTGGCTTTATCCACCTCAACACCTTCTTCAGAAATTCGATGACCTAGAACAATACCATCTGATACCATTAGATGACATTTTTCCCAATTTAAAACTAGGTTTGTGTCTTCACAGCGTTTAAGTACACGTTCTAAGTGTAGAAGACATTCTTCAAAAGAATCTCCAAAAACGCTAAAGTCATCCATAAAGATTTCCAAAAACTTTTCTACCATATCTGAAAATATTGCCATCATGCATCTCTGAAACGTAGCTGGTGCGTTACATAATCCAAACGGCATTCTTTTATAGGCAAAAGTTCCATATGGACATGTGAAAGTCGTTTTTTCTCTATCTCCTGCCGCAATAAATATTTGTAAGTAACCCGAATAACCATCCAAGAAACAATAAAATTTATGTCCACTTAATCGTTCTAACATCCGTACGATAAATGGAAGTGGATGATGGTCTTTCTTGGTATGCTCATTCGCTTACGAAAATCGATACACATTCGATATCCCGTGACTTCCCTTGTTGGAATCCATTCGTGTTTATCATTCTCCTTTATCGTGAATCCGCCCTTTTTAGGCACTACTTGGGTAGGACTTACCCATTCACTGTCGGATATGGGAAAGATTATCCCCATTTCTAGTAACTTAATAACCTCTTTCTTGATTACTTGTTGCATATTCGGGTTGAGACGGCGTTGTGGTTGGATACATGGTTTAGCCTCTTCATTCAAGATGATCTTGTGTACACAAATCTCAGGACTTATTCCCTGAATATCTGCCACTGTCCATCCAAACGCTTTCTTATGTTGTCTTAACATTCTTAACAACCGATCTTCCCGTGACTTGGTCAACGATGATGAGACAATAACAGAAGGAAATTATCATTTTCAAGAAAGGCATATTTGAGATTTGAAGGGAGAGGTTTCAATTCCGCATTCTTTGGTGGCTCTTCTACCGAAGGTTTCAATACCGGTCCATTCGGCTCTAAATCTAAATAACGGTGCCAAGGACGTTTCTCAAAAGAACTTCCGGTGTCGAGATAAAAAATGATTTCTTTCATTTCTTGGTCGTCTCCTTTATAGATAGATAAGGCTAAACATTCTTCGAGCTTATCTTCAAAATTCTTTGATTCAAAGATCGTTCATATACATAGAAGATATGCTTTCTATGAATGAACATGATTCTAGCGATTTGTATGGATGCTTCATAGCCTTAAAGATATTAAAGGTGACTTCATCTTCATTGACTCTTAAAATTAATTCGCCCTTTTGGACATCGATAAGAGTTCTTCCCGTAGCTAGAAATGGTCGACCTAGAATAAGAGGTGCTTGAAAATCCTTCTTCCATTTCCATTACTACAAAGTCAACTCGGAAAGTAAAACTTATCTATCTTAACCAATACATCTTCGATGACTCCTTTAGGACGTTTTATAGACCTATCTCGCCATCCGAGAGTCATTTCGGTGTTTTTAAGTTTTCCTATTCCGAGTTTCCTATAATCCTCATAAGACATAAGATTAATGCTAGCTCCGAGATCACAGAGTACCTTTTTAAACAGAAATCCCCCAATCTCACATGGGATGGTAAAACTACCTGGGTCTTTTAGTTTAGGAGGAAGCTTATGCTGTAATACTGCGGAACATTCTTCATTAAGGCAGATATTCTCATATTCTTCTAAACGTTTTTTGTTCGAGAGAATATCCTTAAGAAACTTGCCATAAGTAGGCATATTGATTAGTGCTTCAATGACAGGAATGTTGACATTCAGGTGACGAAATGTATCAAGGAAACGTGCATACTTTTTATCCGTTTTCAACTTCTTAATTTGATCTCTGGGTGGGTAAGGTAAAGACTCAAGGTCAATAAATTCAGGTTTTGCGCTCATGTTCTCCTTACCTTTTTCCTTAGATTTTGATGCCTCCTTAAATGTTTGAGCGTCCGGTGGTCTCCATGTGTCATGATCCCGCACTATCTTCTTTGAAATTTGTTCAAAATCCTTCTTTACTTGTTCTGTTGGGTATTGCTACTCCCTACTTGAATTGTACTATTAGTAACTTCATCCTTTCTAACATGTTCATTGAATAAGGTCCGTAGATCGCTAGCCCTTGGATTTTTCAAGTATTCTCGGGACTTTGATCCATTCTTCTTCTTCTATTCCAGCTTTCAACATGATCATTACGACTTAAGAAATCACCAATGATTTCTTCTTCTTCTTCACCGAATTCGGTTCGTCCTTGCTTTCCTTTTCGAATTTATCATCCAAATCATCTTCTACTTCATTGTTTCCCGAGTTTTCTACTCCATTACTTCCACATATCTTTCTCGCTTCGGGTAATAACAAAGATTCACCTCTCTCGGGTTTCTTTCGCATTACTAGGTAATCCTCCCGGAGGTCTACCGTTCTTTCGTTCTCCTTCTCTACTCAAGTGATCTTCCATATTACGCACTGATGCCTCTATAGTTCTCATTCTCGTGTCATGCCCACTCATGGATGTTTTCAAAGTACTCATATCCTTAGTGACAGTTCCTATAGAAGTCATCATGGTTTCCATATTCTGAGCTTGGGTAGACATCACACCCATCATATTTTCCATTAATTTTTCCCATTTGTCAACTCCTTCTACGGACTGAGTTGAACTTTGAGTAACTGGTATACTTTGCGTGGTGTGTTGTGGGTATAATCTGGGTGGTGATTGATGGTTTTGATTCGATGAATTTCCCTGGTAACTTTGGTTTTGATTATTGTACGAGGTTTTGTATTGAGTCGGGTAGGGTGGTTGTCCCTGCTTACTTGGGTTTTCCGCCCAGCGAAAGGTAGGATGGTCTCTTTTAATGGCATTGAATGAGTTTGAATAAGCATTATTCAAATTCCTATGCTGTTGCAGAAAACTTACTTCTTCCTTAGAATATTCCTCGGATTCTTCTATTCCATTATCATTATTCGAATATTCATTTAATAACTTCCCTTCTGAGCCAGAATTCTTGTTTCCTTGTAAGCCATCAAACTTTCTACTAAGATTTTCCAGATGTGCTAAAACTTCTGAGTTTGATGTAGATTCACCTACAAATGCTACTTTTCTCGTACTAGAACCGGTTTCCCACATTCGGTTATTCTTAGAAATTTTTTCAATAGCATCGTAGACAACTTGAGCTTCACTCATCATTAAAGAGCCTCCACATGCGTGATCAACATCGGACGTGAATCCTTTCTCAATTTACGACAAAAAAGTTGGATTTGCATGTCAAGAGAGTAACCATGATCGGGACAAGCTCTTAACAACTTTTTAAATCTTTCCCACGCATTTCCAAGTGTTTCCTCGGATCCTTGTCTAAAATTTGCAATTTCGACCTTCAATTCCAAATTCCTACCTGGAGTGAAATATTGTTTTAGAAACTCGCTTGAATGTCCCGCCACTTGTCAACGAATGATGTGGGAGTGACATAAACCGCTCTCTAGCTCTTCCTTTTAATGAAAAAGGAAACATCGACATCCTTGTCAATTCACGATGAGCACCTTGGCTCTTGGCGGTTGCACAATTCTTCAAAAAGATATAGGTGATGATGCGGATCTTCGTCATCTTCACCAAGAAATTGAGCTCGTGTGTCAATCAAACCAAAAAGATGGGATTTAATTTCAAAGTTATTTGCTCCTTCGTTAGGTAAACGAATTGGATTGTTAGTTTCATTTCTTCTCAAAGTCTGATCACAAATCGGTCTTGGGTTTGGTGGGTTATTATTATGATGATTATTCTGATTTCGGTTTTGGTTATTCCGATTATTGGGATTCTGGTTATTGAGATGTGGTGGTGGTGGTGGAAGATTTTGTAACGGTGGATTAGGATTGATGTTTTGTCCATGTCCTTGGGCATGAACAAGCCCTTGTTCAGGTGGTGTTTCTTCACTGGCTTCGGCCATTCCCGTACCTCGAATTGATGATTCCTGGGGAGATATTTCTCCAAGATGTCCTTGGCTGGTTTGGCCACGTCTATTTTCTCCTCTTAATTGTCTTTCGTAAGTATTTATATCTGGCTTATAAGGAGTAAGTGGGGCCTTACCGCTTCGGGTCATCAACTACAAAAATTAGAAAACAACACTAAAACAAGAAAGTGGGCTACTTACCAATGAGGTAAGTACCAAAGAAACGAAAAGTAGAAATGAGATTAAGAAAAGTGTTGACTTATTCTCAAGAGTTTTGAGCTAATATAAGTAGTAACCATAGACATAATAAATTAACGTTACTTATTCCCCGGCAACGGCGCCAAAAACTTGATCGGCTAAAACTGGGTGTCCAATCTTACCGGCAGTGTACCGGGTCTAATTGTAGTGTAGTCTGGTGAATCAAGTGTCGAATCCTCGGGGAAAAGAAAATGTAATTTAAAATGTGGTTAAACACCAATTAGCTATTATTATCTTGATCTAAGTCGCAATTCTTTTTAATTAGAGTTATTCATATGCTAAATAAGTAGATATTTATATAGATATAGATACCAATATAATAGATAATTAAGAAGAACTAACCAAGACAATGTTATTGAATTATGCTCTCTTTTAGTTTAATGGATGTGATCAAACTTCTTGTTTTAAAGTGTTATTGATTATGTGAAACGGTATACTCCTCAGCTAACAAATTCCCCTCATACGAGTGCACGAATTCATTCTATGCCTCCTCCTTGGTAAAACCGTAATTAAACCTAATGATTTGACATGATAATCTCTCGAGTATAAATATTCGTCCCCCCGGATAAGAAAGAGGGTTCCGTTTGTCAGACGGCCAATTTTACCTTCCGGTCTTTCTACCCTTTTCTCATACCCTAACGTCTCTGGTCAGTTCATGATTAGGTTATGGTTCTGTCCATACTGGTTAATTACGTCAATACAGACTATCAATTAGTTCAAGTAGAAAGAGATTCATCATATTCAATTTTTAATCATATTTTAACTTAGTCATCATCCATTTCCCTAAAAGAGAAACATATTTTAATTACATGTCTTGGCTAGTTGTATAATTAGCCTACATACATTATTACTAGTATATAAAATTGTACAAAAACAACAAAGATAATAACCATAGAATATTACCGATTACAATTGTTGAAGGGCTTCGTCCTCTCGAATGCAACAACAAAGATGAAATCAACAATCTTCAATAATTTATTCTAGCTATTACATAAATACTACTACTACTTTTATGGCGTAATGCCTACCGAAATAATATTTACGAGAGAGTAGATATATAATGACGAGATATATATATCAGTATCTATCCCTCCCTCCTTTTTCACCTCATAAATGAGGTATTTATAGGCTGTGATTTCAGGTCCGGCGTGCGCCGAAACTGGTCCGGCGTGCGCCGGATTAACCGATTTCGAATATCATGTGTCAGACGCACATGGGTAACATGGGAGTAATTATCACATAATCCGGCGTGGACCGGTTTCTTCCGGTCCGCGCCGGGTTTGTCTTGCCACTTGATGATTTTTTATGATTTGATTCCGATTCTTCTACTTTGTATCACATAATACCTGTATAACAACAACAAAAACGACAAAAACACAAAAATCGACAACAAAAGTTATAATTTGTATTATGTCGTCTTTTTGTATTTATTAGATTTTTATATGTTATTTTACTATCTTTTAATATTTTTAGATAAAATTAATCAATAATATATATAAAATGTGATAATATTTTGTTATAAATTTAAAATATATCAGTCGGTCAGCGGCAACACTTAGCCGCAACCTACACGAGAGAGGAGGTTTGTGAAGCTTTGAAACAACTTCCAGGGCGGAAGTCGCCAGGACCTGATGGCATGCATGTCATTTTTCTCCAGAAATTTTGGAGCATAGTGGGAGATGATGTTCGCGGGTTGTATTGGATGTGTTGAACAATGGTGCCCTCTTGGGAAGCTTAATGAGACATATATCTCGTTGATTCCGAAGGTTGCTACCCCCACGAGCATGACAGAATTTCGACCAATTGCTCGTGTAACTCGATTTACAAGCTTATTTCTCGGGTGCTAATAAACCGCCTTAAAGGAGTGATCGGGGATGTGATCTCCGAGAATCAGAGCGCTTTTGTGTCGGGTCGTCTTATCACGGATAATGCCATTATTGCCTTCGAGGCCTTTCATTCGTTACAGGCAGGAGTGCAAGGGTGTGGCAATCATGCGGCATTGAAACTGGATATGGCTAAGGCCTTTGACAGGGTGGAGTGGCAATATCTTTGGAGGGTCATAGAGCGCATGGGATTTCCTTTACAGTTCATTGATGTGGTGAGGCGGTGTGTGACGACAGTTTCCTACCGTGTCTTGATTAATGGGAAGCCCAGCAGTAGAATACTGCCAACCCGGGGGATCCGCCAAGGGGATCCTTTGTCGCCGTTTCTTTTTATCATATGTGCGGAGGGTTTCACGGCATTGCTTAATGACTATGTACACCGAGGGGATTTGCGGGGGATTCAGTTTGGCAAGGTGGCACCGATCACTATATCTCACCTACTTTTTGCTGATGACTGCATGGTTTTCTTTGAGCTCTTAGATGGAGTGGTGGACGTGTTGACCGAGCTGTTTGACCGGTATGGGGACCTCTCGGGGCAAGCGATAAATTTTCACAAATCAAGCCTATATTTCTCGAAGGAGGTCTCTGAGGAGGTGCGCGATATGGTTTCAAACCAGCTACAGATCCCCTTAGGCGATGGCACGGGTAAATATTTGGGGCTACCATTCATGATTGGGCGGAATAAGCGCCAGGTATTTGCTTTTCTACGAGATAAAATTCATAAAAATGTAGCAGGATGGAAGGATAAGCTGCTTTCGCCGGCAGGGAAGGAAGTTTTTATTAAGTCAGCTCTTCAAGCCATCCCCACTTACATTATGCAGTGCTTTAAGCTACCCACCACCCTTATCTGGGAGCTTGAGCAACTGATTCGGGGTTTCATTTTGGGGAGATACGGATAATAAGCGCAAGATTCATTGGAAGAATTGGGAGACCTGTTGTCTACCGAAAAACCTGGGAGGAGGCCTGGGATTCCGTGACTTGGAATGTTTTAATCTGGCATTATTGGCGAAGCAATCTTGGAGAATTATGACCAGTCCGGGCTCTCTTGCTGCACAAGTCCTACATGCGAAATACTTTGAGAACAGCACAATTCTGGCAGCTGCTCTAGGGGCTCGGCCATCTTACTTGTGGCGTAGCATTCTGCAAGGTCGGGATCTCCTATACAATGGGCTGAGGTGGAGAGTGGGCGATGGGGAGTCGGTATATGTTTTCCTGGATTCATGGACTATTAGGCAACCTTCGTTCCGTATACCTTTCGCAGAGCATGAACTTCCGGCGGATTCCACTGTTTCAACTCTCTTTATTCCCGGCACTAGAGCATGGGATGCACATCGGGTTCGACAATTATTTAGGCCTTGGGAAGCGCGATGCTATATTGTAGACTACGGTGGCTCCCGGGGACATCCGGATCGACGCATCCGGCATTATGATCGTCGAGGCGTATACACTGTGCGGTCAGGGTATTATCTGGCCTTATCGCTCTATCAGCCATCGACAATGGCAGGGCCGTCTACTTCAACAGGGCAGAGTAAGATTTGGAGAGACTGTTGGCGGCTTGCGGTCCAACCACGTATTCAGCACTTCTTGTGGCGATGTTTGCATGATTGTCTTGCTATTGGTCAGGGCTTGCGGCGGCGGAATATGGGGGATGGTGTTTGCTTGGCATGCGGGGAGACTCTGGAAACACTACGGCATGTGTTTTTTGAATGTGAGATGGCAGCTCGAATTTGGAGGGTGTCGCCATTTAACGGGATTTTACAGCGCCTCCACTCCGCTACCTTTGCAGAGTTTTTTAGTAGGTTGCTGGAGGAGCAGGGGGCTGAGGGCGCGGCAAAGTTCGTGTGGCTCATGTGGGGAATCTGGAAGGCGCGCTGCTCAGCGGTCTTTGATAATCAGGCAGTGTATGTCTCGGTGATATGTACGCGGTCTCTGGCAGCCTCAGATGAGTATGTAGCGGCCATGATAAGCTATCGGACCCAGGCGTCGATGCCTCATCTACCTGACAAATGGGCGAGGCCTCCGATGGGTGTGGTCAAAGGCAATGTTGATGCATCAGTCACAGAGGCTGCGGCGGGTATTTGAGTGCTTTTCAGGGACTCAAATGGCACTATACTCCACTCCTTTGCATATCATTTTGACCCAGGTGATCCGGTGGAGTACATGGAGCTTACGGCTATCTACCTAGCCTTAGAAGAGGCGGTGCAGCTAGGGATTCGGTGAATAGTGGTTGAAAGCGACTGTTTGTCGTGCGTTTCGAAGCTTCGGCGGCCAGGCGTGGACCTTACGGCTCAGGGTTGTTTAGTTCAAGATTGTTTGGCTCTTCTACCTAGTTTTGACGCCGACGCATTGGAAATGCTCCTACGCATTTTTTAGCTAGACATGGCTTATTTGTATCTACTCGTACATCTTGGGGCTCCTTGCCCCCGGGTGACGTTTTGAACGCTTGTTTGGCGGATCTTGATTAATAAAAAAAATTTATTCTTCAAAAAAAAATTAATAAGTTGTCTGATCATTTAAAACTTAACTAATTTACCTTTTTATCCTTTTATGTGTAGCATTTTTTTCACAATAATTAAGGAGATATCAATTAATGAGTTGCGGCAATTTAGGCAATTAAAGCAAAAAAATTTAAGTCTATTTTTATAGTTATGAGACTTATTTTGAGACAACTAAAAAAGGAATAAGTCTCAAACAAATTGGGATAGAATGAGTAATTTTTTTTTGGGAAAGTTTAGTTCACAGAAAACAGGTAGGTGAAGTGTTAACATAAAAAATAATATTATGGGGTTAACCGGTTAAGCTTAATTATTTATGATTAAAAAAATAATGAGGAGGTCAAAAGAAATAAGAAAATTGGTAAGCGACTCAAAACAAATGATTGAATTGATATAAGTCGGTGAGATGTATCTCAAAAAAAAAAAAAAAAAAAAACGTCGGTGAGATGATTAAAAGACTAATGGTAAGAGCAGCCATAATAGAACATTTGTAGATATGTTTTCTTGAAATTTTTGTCAGAACAGATGGATCATCTCGGCAAATGTAAATTAGTGGGAGGAGACTAGATAAGTTTTCTCGGAGCCCTTAGAGCGAGAGTAATGGTGATCGGGAGATAAAGCTATTAATTGGTGTTGTTTGGGTGATGTGGAGAAAGATAAGTGGATGATAAATGTAGAAGGATTGTAGAGATAATTATTGTGTGATGTGAGATGTTGTAATGGTTGAAAAAAATAGAAAGATTATTTAAATATATTAATGTGATTAGATTGTGTAGTTGTTAAAAAAATATAAACTTGTCATTTATAATATTAAAATGCAACTGTTCACCGGCACTTTTCTCTCCACCTCCATTATTGAATCCCGGTGGCTAAATAAAGCATCCTACCACCGCACCCCCACCACAAATCCACCATAGCTCTCATATATCCACACCACTCAACAAGCAGATTCTTAAAAAAAAAATCATACCGCGAATGGAATTGAAGAGGCCTCATTTCAGCAAAAAAAAATCTTTATGAAATTGCTATGTTGCTGTTGATTGGATACACCATGGAAAGTGAGGGAAGAAAGATGGGAGATAGAAGAGGAACGAGAGAAAGGGAGACGGGAATCGTACTTTTTTTAAGTTTCTAAATTATTTTTCCTAAAAAGAAGAGGGGTTTTTGAGAGAACATTGTTTAGTTCCTTCTCTCAAAATAGAGAAGAGAGTAGATAATCCTTAAAAAAGTTTGTCTATTTCTCTACCATTATTTGCTATTTATTCAAATGTTCATTCTCTTCTGACAGAAAGATTCAAAGAGTATCTCTAAACTTGCCTCAGTATGGCTGCTCTTATATCCCATTATCTAGTTTGGGAGAGACAATTAGACAATATTCTTGTCTCCCAAACACACCAAACCCCTCTTTAACAATATTTAATATTATTTTATCACTAGATTCAAAATATTTACCATCACTACAACATCTAATCACACACAAATAATCTCTACAATCTTTTTACATTTATCACCATTACAACATCACATCATACAAAAATTATCCCTATAATCCTTCTATATTTATCTTCCAATTATCTATCTCCACGTCAGCCCAACATCACCAATCAACAACCTTCTCTCCCGAGTACCATTAGTGTTGCTCTAAGCGACTCAAAACAAAAGTTTACGAACAAACTTGAACGAAAAAAATTGATAATCAATAATGCAAATTGATGACAATTTTGTCAAGACAATCATTCTCAAATCATAAATATTAACTATGTCCCACGATATAACTCATTTTATATTATCAATATAATATTTATTATTCTTTACTTTATGTCATCCCTTATTATTATCAATCCAATCAATTTTATTATTTAATAACTCTTGTATTAATGAAATTTAATGGATAATGCATACAACCATTTTCTCAATCCGTATCAAAGAATTTAGAATTACTTATATTTTGAATATTTATTAAAAGCATAAGTAAGTTCTTAGGTGTAATATACTCTCTACGTATTTATCTGTCGTAGTTACATTTCTAAGACATTATATGTTGTATTTTTTTTACATGTATTCTTGAGATAGGAAAAGAAAAATGATAGAGGCACAACAAAAATTACACAACGAATACCACAACATGATCTTCCACCCTTGATTTTGATGAGTGTTAATTGATTGTGATGTTGACCCATTAAAATCAAGGGTGAGAGATCATGTTGTGGCATGCGTTGTGTAATTTTTGTTGTGCCTCTATCATTACTCGAAAAGAACTACTACTTTCCTTCTCTTTCTATTTAACTGTTACAGTAGCGAAAAATAAACATATTAAATAGAGTAGTTAATATTTTGATTTAACATCAAAATGACAATAACACCCCTTACATATAATTAATTCAGTGTTGTTTTCTATCTCAAGAATAGATGTAAAGAAATACAACAAATAATGTCTTAGAAATGTAACTGCGACAGTTAAATACGTAGGGAGTATATTGCACCTAAGAACTTACTTATGCTTGAATAATGATAGAGACACAACAAAAATTACACAATAATGTCACAACATGAAATTTCACCCTTGATTATGATGAATCCACATCACAATCAATTAACACCAATCAAAATCTCTCACCCTTAATTTTATTGTGCTCTATTATTATTATTATTATTATTATTTTCATATGCATGTGTAAAAGTGTAAGAAAGGAAAGGGAGGACCACAAAAGTTCATAAAGTATTATGTATCCATCACTGTCAAAATGTCACCAAACAAACAAACAAGAACACACCATTCATAATAAAAGCACAACCACACAATTGAAACACCCATTTATTAGCTGTTCAACGCCGCCTCGTCCGCCATTGAAATTGGTCGCCTTCCTTTCCCTCTTTCTTTCTTTCTCTCTCCTCCTCCTCCTCACCCCCGTTTCCATTTTCTGTCTTTCTTTCTTCTCCTATACTCTCCTCTTTATCCATCAAATGTTCCCTATTTTTGGCAACCATTCTCCTTCTCCACCTGACAAATCTAAGTCCCATTTCTTCAAACCCGGCATCATCGATTCTTCCTCTTCAACTCCAAGAACCTTACGCCTCACCGCTTTCTTCTGCCTTGTTGTTCTCTTCCAGCTTTTAATCCTCATTTTCGTCCTCCGTGATTCCCCTTCCACCGCCCAGAATGAGAATGAGATCTCTCATGGAGGTGGAGCTGGAGCTCGTTCTAGTTCAGGTTCAGGTTTTTAGCTTCTCCGCCCACCCAGGTTACGATCTCTCGTCGGAGCCGGGGAGGTTCTGCTTTTCCGCCTACCCAGAAGAAAAAGATCTCTAATGGAGGAGGTTCTGATTCTAAATGCGAGCTGGGCAAAGTGTTTATGTACAATCTTCCACCTGTTTTTAACGAGGAGCTAGTACAAAAGTGTAACAACTTAGATCCTTGGCACTCTAAATGTGATGCGGTGGCTAACGGCGGTTTTGGGATTCCAGCCACCGACTTAGCTACAGTTGTGCCGGAGAATCTCCTCCCGGCTTGGTACTGGACTGATATTTACAGCGCGGAGTTGTTTTATCATCGTAGAATGAAATCATACAACTGCAGAACGGAAAATCCTCAAGAAGCTACGGCGTTTTATGTCCCGTTTTATGTCGGTCTCGCCGTCGGTAGGTATCTGTGGTATAATTGCACCTCCGAAGATCGAGACAGAGATTCCGAACAGATGTTAAATTGGCTGCAACAACAACCCTATTGGAAGAAAAGAGACGGGTCGGATCATTTCATCATGCTCGGAAGATTAACCTGGGATTTCCGGCGACTGACGCCCAACAATTCCGATTGGGGGTCGAGGTTTCTTCATATGCCAGTAATGAAGAACGTTTTACGAATCTCAATCGAAAGATCCCCATGGGATCCATTAGAATTCAGCGTTCCTTATCCATGTTCATTCCACCCACGATCCAAATCCGACATTCTCCAATGGCAAGAATACGTCACAGCCCATAATCGGAGCAGCCTATTCAGCTTCGTCGGAGCAACACGAAAGAAATTCAAGAACGATTTCAGAAGCCTATTAATGGAATACTGCAAGAAAGAATCAAAATCATGCTGGCTAGTGGACTGCTCTGTAGCGAATTGTCTCGGCGGTGCTCCCGCCATTGTTGAAGCATTCTTGGAATCAGATTTCTGCTTACAACCAAAAGGAGACGGATCCACCCGAAAATCCACGTTTGATTGTATGTTAGCAGGTTCAATTCCGGTGTTCTTTTGGAAAGGAAGCTTTGAGGGACAGTATGAATGGCATTTACCTTTAAACGGAGAGAATTATTCGGTTTATATCGATCATAAAGATGTGAGAAACGAAAGCTCTGTAATCAAGAATGTGTTGCAGAGTTACAGTAGAGAAGAGGTGAAGAAGATGAGGGAGACTGTGATTAGTTTGATTCCAAGATTTGTGTATGCATTGCAGAGTATAGAGGGGACTATGGATGCTTTTGAGATCGCCATTGATGGAGTTCTTAGACAAATTGTTCACAAATACAAACATTGAAGCATAAATGTTAGTCTCTATTGGGATGTTCATCCCATTCAAGAATTGCAGTCTTTTTTCTTTTTTTTTTTCTTTCCCTTTTTCTCCTAAAAAAAAGATTATAAATATATATTTATTAATTCATTATGAATAGCAGTAAGCTGTTAATTTAGTGAGTTGGGTGTGCTCTTATGGCTTGTATATTTTTTTACTCAATAATAATTTGTAAGTTAGGTAAATTTTATAATAGGGATTGGTAAGATGTTTTGCTTGTTAGTGTTTGCAATAAACATGCATTGTTAATGAGCAAACAAAATCGTCATTAACTTGTTCTTTTATCTGATGACACTGATTACACTCTAACACTATATTAATCTTTATCGAGTATTAAATACTAATAAACTATGTTTCTTTCGTTTCATTTTATTTGTCTCGTTTGACTTTATACATATATTAAGAAAAAGAGAAGTTAAAGGACATAATTGTAAAGTAGTCATGTTCATAATGACTAAACAAGTTAATAAATAATATTTTCTTAAATATTTAGAGTTTCAAAATTTCTCAAACAAAATTGAACGTCAGGAATAATATTTTTACATGTATGTCTTTAAGCAGTTATTGATGCATTTAATATTATATTTTTTTTATTATAAATAATATAAAAATAAAAGGACATTTAAAGAAAATTTGACAATTATTACATAAAAAGGATACTTATTTACACTTGTATTTGGTTCGGTTTCATACAAGTAAACGGTTTACGTAGACATGATTGAGGGTTCTTTTAGCCATCAACAAAGTTTACTTGAATTGTTTTTAACTTTTAGCTATTCTTTTAGTCAAAGTGTCAACAACGTGTATTTGATTGATTTCAATGGATATGATATCTTAACATGTGTATTAAAAAGGGAAACTTGAGTCTTTATCTTAAAAAGCTAAATGTTTAAAATATATACGTCGTATGAAACTATTTGAAAATTATGTTTACGTCCGTTCTGTATGCATGATGCATCGGTCATACGTCTCTCACTGGTTACGCGTGACTCATGTGTCGTTCATACATCGACGTAGACATAGTTTTCAAACAGTTTCATACAACGCATATATCTTAAATTTTTAATTTTTAAGTATAAAAATTCAAATTTCCCCATTAAAATTACTTTTGACTACTCTCTCATAAATCAATGAAATGTACTTGATGAGTTAGTTATAGGGAGGTGGGATCATTTGTTGTGATTTACTCCCTCCGTTCAATTTATCTGAGCCAGTTGTCAAAATCACACATATTAAGGAGGTGAGTTAATGCATTCACTTTTACAATAAAATGACTAGAATGTCCTTAGATATAATTAATGTGACCATCTTTTTTATATCTCCTAGTGTAATAATTAAGGGTAAATCAAGTAAAAACACAATAAATGTTGCATTGGAAATTATACTGCCTCACATAAAATGGAACAAAACCTTTTAGCAACTGCCTCAGTTATTATGAAACGGAAGGAGTAATTCACATCAGCCTTGTGTGAAGGAATGAGACATTAGAGTAAAGTTGATCAGAAATTTAAAAAAAAATATATGAAACAATTGATTTTCATGTATCGTCAACCAAAAAGAGATACTCCCTCCGGTTTTTTTTTATCTGTCATATTTCAAAATTTATTTCTTTTTTATTTATCTGTCATTGTACATTTTCAATGCATCATTTATTAGTTTTTCTTCCTTTACCAATAACATATTTAAATCTCCATTAAAAAAAATACATTTCCAATACCAAAAACACATTTAACAGCAAAGTATTTACATCTCCAATAAAAAAAAAAACATTTTCAACACATTATTTGTGATATGTTAATTATTTTCTTAATCTGTATGAATCTTCTCTCTGCGACATATATAAAAAGACGGAGGGAGTACAACATAGGATCTCAGTCCGAGTTGTATGGTAGGGAAAAGGTGACCAAACTCTACTCAAACACATGTACATTATTCATCATGATATAAGTTCAATTATTTGATTTTGATCCAACCCAATCGTATACACACATATAGTAAGACTTATCCCAACCTAATTTGTTGCTGCTAAAATTCAATGTTGTTTTTAACTGTTGTTATGATAATCAACAAACTTCCGTTAAAAGTTATAGTAGAAAATATTAATACTCCTTATTGATTTTAACTACTATCTCTATCCTGAAATATGTTTTGTTTTGTTTTTTATTGTCTCATAATATAAATATTTTTTAAATAGCAATGGCATTAAAATATTGAGGCAGTGGTTTAAAAGACAAACAAGAGGAGAAAAAATAGAAATCAATACATTGAAAATACAAAATGATGATAAGGAGTAAAGACAATCCACTGTTCATAACCCCAAATCCACTGTTTTGTGCAGTAGAACTGGCATCAAATCTAATGTTTCACTATCACAGTGGAAATAAATACATGTTATTTTTATCCGAAAAAAAATTTCACTGTCCTTATTGCATATTTTCAGGTTCAAATTATCATTTTTAACCATAAACCCTAAAATATTTATTACATATTTCTTCCAATACTTTTAATTAAGGTACAAAATAGTCATTGATATTTTATAATTTTATGATTAAAATTTATGGCTTCTTTAAAGACACTCCCATAATTTGGGTGGGGGAAGTCATCACCAAAATGGAAATAGTGATGAAAAGGCAATATTTTTGTCTAATGATTTTATGATGGTCTTGGAATAAGTTTCGGATCACCATGTTATTAATTTCAAATAATATCATTGGTGGTTTCTTTTCTTACATGTAGGGATCCAATTTAAAACATATGATTTCTATTGGTTGTGGACCATCAATTAAAATTTGATCCATAACCAAACTAAAATTTGTGTTTATTGTGAATATAACATGATTATCACTTTTTTTCATATAAAAATGATAGGTAATCAAGTTTACCGTGCACTATGTTGCACGGACACGGATACGGACACGCCGCACGACACGACACGGACACGGCGACACGGCTAATTCTAAAATTTAAGGACACGACACGGCCCCGACACGTTACATATAATATATATATACACACATATATATGTATATACACACATATATACATCTATATATACATATATATAAGATATGTAATACTTAAACTCTATCAATATCTAAATTAGATATTTGTTATCTATACGGTGTCAAAAGTAAAAAGAAAATTATGATTTGACTTTCAAAATATTACAAATTAAGTGTAAAAACGATTGTCTATAACAAAAAAACATATAAACATAATACGAGTAATCAAAATAAATTGTATATTTTCGGGTTTCATCAAAAAAAACATTGAAAAAATTGTGTTCGTAGGTGTCGGGAGGTGTCGGCGCCGTGTCGGAGGTGTGTCGACAACGTGTTGTGTCGGATATTAAAATTTTAAATAATATTAATTTAATCGGCCGACACGTGTCGGACACGGTGTCGGAGCGTGTCGGAGCGTGTCGTGTCGTGTCTTGTCGTTCGACACGGCGCGCGCGCCCATATCGAAGTGTCGCGCGTCATCATGCACCGTGACATGAGGGGATGTTGGGATTATGCCGGATGACGTGGAAAACTGTATTATCCACTAATTAATTAAAATAATATTATACTCCGAAGGAATTACTCAGGGCACAACATAAGAGAATTTTAGTTCACGCAGCCCACATGATCATAGTGTTAGTCAAGGATTTAGGAACATGCATTTGTTATTTTAATTTATATCGTTTATTTTTTACCTGTCTCAAGGGATGTGAGCGTCGCCTCTACGATTTTATGATAGGGTTCCGGTGATAATGTCATTTATTTAAGATGAGGAGATCCACGCGTTGGAAAGTATAAATCAAATGTTACATCATTAGTGATGATGATGACCGCTTCTGAAATCTTATGATACAGTTAGATTTCTTAAGATGATGAGAATGTATTAATGTTTAATCATTAAAAATGGTTAGAGTCACCTTTAAAAATCAATGGAAATGTTATAACGAGGACGTCAGTTCCTTAATATGAGAATGTATATGCCATATTAGAGAAAATGTAGATACATCATTAATATAATGTTCAGACATAGTTGATTCGATAAATTTTTAGAGATCTAAGGCTATCTCCAGTCATAAACCTTTTAAAAGGTTTATGGCTGCGCCACATCATCAGTTATAAACCTTTTTATTTATAAACTTTTTCTATTCCAATCATAAACCTTTTAACCTTTTATGGGGAGAGGAAAAAAAAAATTTTGCAGCAAATTTTTTTTGTTGTCAGCAAAAGGAAAAAAAAATTAAAAAGATTACAAACCCATAGAAAAAACTTTTTCATACCAAAAACCTCTCCAACAAACAAAAACCTTTTGCAAAGGCAGGGCCGGCCCTCGGTTGTATTGGGCCTAAGACCAAGCTCCCGAATTGAGCCTTTTAGTTGAAATTGTTTTTTTTTAAAACACACTTATTGTTAGATATTTTTTCATAAATAAATATTTTGGTTATCGTTTGCTACGAGTTGCCGTACGAATTAATGTTATCGCAACGAAACGGGGTTCGACCTGCCCGGTCAGGTCGCGGTGGGTCGAGGGGGAAGCGTCCCTTCGCAGGGGTCGAGGGGGCGCCAACTCGTGGGGGTTCGGGGGCAACGCCCCCGAAACCTAAATCAATGCATGCATCAGTTCATGAAGGGATATGCATTTTCAGATACACGCATTTTCGAACTGATATGTACTTACCATTTTGTGTAAGGGTTGCATGCTTTCATCCGGTGCAAGTAGTACATTCATTCGTTTATGGGGTACTTGCAACCTATAAAAGACATAAGTATGAAGACGAAAATCCATAAATTTGACAACATCATTAGAAAAACTTTGAGTGTTCTCGGGTTTGATTCAAACAAGTCACTGTTTGAATCAAACACCCCCATTGTATCCTGAAAGAGATTTTCATTTGATCCCTTAGTGACAAATCGTGTTGACAAAACATCTCTTAAAAGATAACGTTATTAACGTGCCTTGGAGTTTCTAATTCTCTGTCAAATCCTAAGTACTACATTTTTTCCAACACTTATCGCATTTTTAACATCCGTATATGTAATAAAACTTGTTTGTATATATCTATTTTTTTGGGTCAAGTAAATTTTTTTTATTAGGGCCTTTATCAATTAGAATAAAAAAAAATTGGGCCTCCACCAAAAAAGAAAATTAACATTTTTTTAGGTTGGATCGGATTAAATCTATACGATTTTTTTTTTTTTTTTTAAATAAACGTATGCCGTTGGGCCTCCCGACAGAATTGGGCCTAAGACCCGGGTCTCGAAGGCCTTAGGGGAGGGCCGGCCCTGTGCAAAGGTTTTTGATAAACAAAAAACCTTTTCCCTATGAACCATTGGAGATGGTCTAAGTAATTATCGGATTCATTATCAATCAAATAACAATGGAAAGCTTCGAGTTCTTGGGCAATTACATCACGAGCGTGCAAAAAATGTTGATCCCTTTCTATTTTACAGATTAAACTAGCATTAATGCTCTCAACTTTGATATTGTTAGAGCTATAAGATAAACAGAGTCGTTCGTGAACAAATTCATGTTCGACGCGTTAGTGTTCGTAGTCGTTCGTTTGTTCAGCTTAATGGATAAGCTTAAACAATATTATAAGCTCGTATCCTAAACGAACAAACAGAATTTACTCACGAATATTCGATTATGTTTGTGATAATACTTGTAGAGATAAATCAATGTACGATATTCTAATGCTTTTTGTAATATGTTGTTTAAGTATTTCTTTGTACCTTGTTACTTATGCAAAAGACAAAAATACATTTAGATAGGCAAACTCGAAAATGAGTTTGAACAAATTGTTTTTATAAATGCTCCATGTTTGAAATTAATTTTATTGTTCGTTTATTAAACAAACGATCGTGAATAAACTCGTGACCTAAGTGAACATAAGCTTGAACAAACATACTCAGTTAGACTCAGCTCAGCTCGTTAGTAACTAGTGTATAATTTCTTTTTTCTTTTTATTTTTATTTTACGGATTCGGAAGAAACACACACGCACACTTTTGTCGCCACAGGGACTCGAACCCGGTAACTCCGGGTTAAAGACCGCAACAATTAACAAAACATATATAAACAAAACATATAAAACAAAATAAATAATACTATATTCGTTCTAAAATATAAGTTATCCAAAATAATACTAAAAAATAGATTTTCGCCAAAAATGACATGTTTACTAATTAATCAAGATTCAAGGAAATTGATAACTAATTAGGACAAAAATAGTGTAAACTTCCTAAATTGCCCTTTTTCACATCTTGATCGCCACTTGTCGTACAAGATATTAAGAAGAAGAAGAAAAAAAACGTAGCCTGTAAACAAATTAAGCGGTTTTATTTAATTAATTTTTGTCATTTATTATAACTGTCAATCTATTTCCACGATTTTAGTGAAGCATTATCCCTACACCTTTTGAATTGATTATTGTAAAAAAAAAATGTGTTTATTGTATTTGGCAAACAAATTTTCAATAAATTATGCATTCATTATCACTACACAATTTTAATTTTAATGGAAAAAAACTCACTTCAACTGAATTTTTGACACAAAAAATACTTTATCTATATTCTTCGATCTCTATCAGTGTTACTACATTTGTTTTGCCGTAACTACATCTACATTTTTTTGGATGTAACTACAACTATATTAATGGCCGTTACTACTTCTTTTTCAATTGTTACTACATTTTTTTATGTAACGACATATATTTCATTTGCTGTTGCTATTTCTTTTTATGTGCTAATATGTTTTTTGTTCTAACTATAACTTTTATTTATTAGTGTTACTACATTTCTTTTTATAACATTTATTTCATTGAATGTTACTACTTCTTTTCATATATTACTACATTTTTTTCGATGTACCTATTTTTTTTATTATTGAATGTTACTACTTATTTCATATATTACTACATCTATTTTATTGGATCTCTAAAAGTGGGAATCATTTTAAAAGAGATTTATGTGACTATATTTTTTTTTCTAACGTGATTTTATTTTATTTTATTTTTTGAAATTTTGATAACTTTTGTTTTTAAGATTCACTCCTCTATAATTACCCCACCTTTGATGACATGTATTTACTACACCGCACCTATAAATCGCTCACAAAAAAAAAAAGATATTCTGGTTCATTAATTATTATTTTGTTTCTTTTAATCACCAAAAATAAAAAAATGTCCTTAGATCATCTTTTATGAAATTTGGCGTCTTTCTGGCCCTTCCTTTAAAATAAAATTAAAAAAAACTTATATAGATATACTATTTTTATAAAAAAAACATTTGTTTTATTTTTACTTTCCCTCCTCCCCTGTCCCTTTTCATCTTTTGGTTCGATTTTCAAAATCGATTGAGCTATCAACATATTCAACACAGTGACCCTCCCCCACCCCCACCCACACCAACACCAACCTCACTCCTCTTCCTCTTCTACCTCCTTCACTCACCCCCTCTGCTCCGCAACAGCTACCTTTCCTTCATTTCTTCAGCGTAAATGAAATGTTCTTCGAGTTTTAGTTCTACGTCTTCTTCTTCCCCTGCACTTTCCGGCTTCAGAAAATTTGCATCGCAAGCTTTTGTCGCTGCGATGAGCTGTATTTTCAGTTGTTTCCGCATCAAAGACGATTCTCCTCCTTCCGCATTGAAGGATCCTAATACAGAGGTTTCATTATTACCATTTTTGTTGGAATTTTTTGGCATTTGGTAGGTGTTAATCAAGACAGTCACTGATATGGATAATTTCGACTCCAACCTTTTTTTCTTCTGCTTTTTTTTTTTTTGTTGTTGTTGTTAATCCTTCAAATGATTACAATATTTAGTGCTAATATCGATTTGAATTGCAGGAAACTGAGGTGAATCGGAATCGGAGTTCCTTGTCTGCGCTTTTTATGTCCGAAGGTAAAAGTTCGGCACGTGTTGAATATATGCTTAGATTACTCTTTCCTTATTCGCTTAAGCTTTTAGCAATTTATTTAACTTTATGTTCTTCGGCTTTTAGCAGTTTAAACTTTTAGGTGCCTGGACAAAGTGTCTTTTCTCTCCTTTTGAATATGTCTCTGTCTGAATTTGATTTTGTAATATTGAAATGTATATATATTCTGTAGAAGATGCTTGCTCGGACAATAAGGAAAAAGGATCACAGGAGAGGAATTTAGACTTTGAAGATCAAAAGAATCAGGTATAAGTTAAATTATTTAATAGTGTATGATATTTGCACATTGAATTGAAATGCATGAAGTGTTGCGTGCTGTTTCAATGAAATCGGAATGAAACCAATATTGGTATTCTTTATATGGAATCATTACATGATTGTTCATGCCATGTGTGTGGCAGCTGTGGTTTCAAGTAATGGAACAAATGGAAGCTATATTTTTCATTGATGGAGTTCATATGTTTACCCTTTACTACATTTCATTTTTGAGTAGCCGATACCATCTGTTTGTTTTGACAAGGATTGATAATAACTGAAAGAGGATTCAAAGGTCAGGCAGGGTCTTTGTTCATATCTTATTAATGTCAATGATGGTGTGTTGTGTATCAATTTATATTGTGATGTACTGGCTAAAATCGGGCACGTGCAACATCAGGAAGAATTTCATCTCCACATAATATAAGTGCTCAGAGAATCAGCATCATGTAATGTGCGAATGATTTTTATGTTTGGCATTTAATCCTGTGCAAGGTGGATTACAATTTCATCAGGTTTTTATTTTATTTTTAACATCGAAGGGAAATTCTATAGCAAGCAATGAATAGAGTAGATTCTTTTGGTTATGAGATGTGTCTCAAGTTCTTTGGATTGCATAAATAGTACAAGAGTGATCTAGTTTGTGCTACTTTTGATGTTTTATTAGTCACATGGATTATGCTCTTTTTCCACCCTTGTTTATCCAGAATCATGTAAATACGTTAACTACTTAACTTTTAAGCTGTGGGGACTCACTCCTTATTTGTTTCTCTATAGGTGCATTGAACTATGACATGCATGAGTTTGTCTGGCTAAGGAGTATGTTACATTTATAAGGGGTTACTTGGTAATGCTAGACCTGCATTTAAAGAAACAAAGTCAATTTGAAATACTATTTGATATCAGATGGCACAATATTTGTGTTTTAAAGATGTTAGGTAGGACGAGGATTACGTTGTGGCTTTACCACTTAAGCATTGCTCTTGGTTTTGGACATGTGTTTGCTCAATAAAAATCGTGAAAAGAATCTTTCTAACTTGTGGAATGGCTATCTATCTACCAAAATAAATCTGTATGGATGTGTAAGATCATTATTATGAATCATAATAGACAGAGTGTTAGGAAATCAATGGCTTAACTGAATGACACTTTTTTTTTTTGTGTGTGTGTGTGTGTGTGTGTGATTACTTTGTTTTTGTTTCTTCTACTATCTTTTTTCGTGTCCTTGTCAAAAAAAATGCCCCAAGTTATTTGCCCCACGGAACTTGAATCTTGACTCAAGTTTAATGAAAATGTTATACCCTGGTATTGGTGCATGACAACATATCTAGCAGACCTACCTAGTGTGTAAAAGGGCTTGATCTGATCTCTATACGTTTCCATCTAAAGTATCGAGCAACATGTTAGAATATCTATCAAGATGAAGTTGATTAGTTATTTTGACAGATCCAACCTGCTTTGTGTTGTAGGCCAAGTTCCATAAGGCTTGTGGTACTACACCAGAAACTCCTGCAGAAACAAGAAAAATTGCTGAGGGAAAAATTGGCAAGTCATCTCAGAATGAGGCAGTTGAAAGCCTGAAGCTTAAATCATGGCTAACTTATACATCTGTTGAGAAGCTTGATTTGGAAAACCAATCAGATCAGCTCCAAGATCACACTAAAGACTGTGAAGAACGGATTGATTCTGCTGATGCACAGGAACATACCCCTAGTAGGTAGCTTTCCCAGCCCTTAGGAACTTATGTTTCTTGATTTGGATTGATGTTTTTCATTCATCTTTTGGGTTTTCTTATCTTGGCCATTTATTTCGACAACCAACTATTTTGATTTGTTGTGCCTTCTGGATGTCCTATTTCCTGTAGTCATAGACTTCAAGCACCAGGTATACTCTATGTAAGAGGTTTATTTAGGTAGCTTCAAATAAATCAGTACCTCTTATTGGGGATGATAGAAAACGATCCTTATGCTTTCAACCTTTTTTTATTTTTTCTTGTTTCATTACTCAGGTAATTATGCTTCTTCAATTTGAAGTGACGATTTTATCCTGTAATTGCTTGACTGCTAGGCAAAACACTGAAAGAGTTCTTCCAGATTCAAATGGAGGCGGCGTGGTTGTGGGAAATTCCAATGGAATGCAAAGCCAAGTGTCAAATGATGGAGATTTCATTTCTGATCAGCCGGACCGCCATTGCAAGGAGTCTTTTATGAAAGCTGATGAATCAGGAAAGGCGAAGACAGCAGAAATTTCAACTGATAAGGATTTGATTTCAGTAGAGTCTCCCAACCTGGATGTTCCTACTGCTGTGAAAAGCGTTCATCGTGTCATAAATCCAAGCGATAGGCCCATTATTGGGCTAGTAGCTGCTCACTGGAATGATAACGAACCTTCTCGTGTTTCACCAAAATGGTGGGATGGGAACGGTATCCCCAATTCAACAAACAAGTACCAAGAGGTTGCCCTTTGCCTCTATTTTCTTCCAATTTCATTTTGTCCTCCTCATTTTTGTTCTAAAATTCTGAGGTTCATAGATACTAAATTCGACGCTCTTTGTTTTGCTATTAGGATCAAAAGGTCAGTTGGCATGCAACACCTTTTGAGGAGAGGCTAGAAAAGGCATTATCTGAGGAAACTCTGATCTCTCAGAGGTAAATAGTAGTATTTGCATTTAATCCTTCCTTTTTGGTCTTGAGGCATACATATCACATATGTGTTCAAGCATATAAATGTATACATTATCTATCTCCATAATAGGTTATAAGCTGAAGAAAAATAGTACTTTTTTATTTCCAGGAGGCAAAGCACAGGGACACAGGCACCTATTAACTTTGGGGAAACCGAGGAATCTGATACTGCGACTTCTCAACTTCAGCCCTCAACCCATTTTAAGCCAGTTGTTTCAGTTTGACGGTGCAACAACCTCAACCGCAATGAGATAAATCTCGTAGAAGATCCATGTAAATTTCTCTAGGAAACTATGTTCTAGTTTTTATTGGTGCATGCATATACTACGTTTTAGTAGGACAACATTGCCTCGAGTTTGGTGGCAGATTTATTCAGTGGAGATATTTGATGACATACTAGTTGTTGATATGAACAACTATGTAGTTGTTTATCAACTAGTGTTGAGTTATTCGGGTTCGATTCGGTTGGTTGTTTTGGTGATTGTTTGGGACCACTACCCCTCAATAAATCAATCTTAGATGAACTAGAATGGTATAAAAATGCTATGAAGAAAGCAACTATTCAGAACAAAACAGGGCAGAAGTAAAAATTGTCATATGATTACTTTATTGAAAGAAAATTGAAATTGGTAGGTTGTTTTAAGTAATATATTTTAGACCAGATATATTGAATGATTTTTCACAATTGTTTTCTTGATCAAGTGGAATCGTGTATTGCTAAGGAAAACCTTTAGAGTAAACCAGAAGAGTCTTTCCCTTCAAAACAGCAAATGAAAGAGCAAGCTAGAAAGCATGCTAAGCGATACGAATACGAAGTGGAGTTAGTTCTGAATTCATGGTGACTCTTTGTGGCATCGGGTCATGATCTTCCTACCTAAGGGTCCGTTGAGTCACCATTATTAACCTTCTCATCATTCTTTCAGGTAGGGATGGAAGGGCCTTGTGGGAGAGGGATATTACTTTTTCACCCAAAGGTTTTATTTAGGGTTTAGGGGTATTTGAACCCACGACCACCTTTGGTCTGATGCTTCAAAATTTACCACTAGGGCATTCCTTATCGGCGAAGGTCGTGTGTACCATATAATAATTAAACGACTTTCTTTTATTAGATTGCTTGAATAAAGTTGTAATGTGATGAGATGTACCTAAATTTTATTGTAACATAATAAAATTTGATTTGCAATGTAATGAAAATTTTCATTTTTATTATACCTAAAAATGAATGGAATAAGATTTAATGAAAGTTGATAAAACCATACCACCTCAGTGATTCATCTTTACCCTCCGCCCTACTCTCACCTCTACCACCTTTGTTACCATACCCATGCCACCTCACCCTCACTCATATCACCACATCACCCTCACCCAACTTTAATCCTCCTAACTACCTTTATCTTACCGTATTCATTTTAACCACCGTATATTTATGTTACCCTACTCCACGTTACTCACACCCACTACAATACATTTCGACCTATTCTAACCACCTCATCTCATAACTTTCACAAAACCCTTACCCTTATGTATATACCTTATCATCCCCTCCTCCCATACCACCCCACCCATCGGTCTTACACTACTGCCCTTAAATCACCCACCTTAGCCCATACCAGTCCTCACACTACTCCACCCTACCTCCATAATCTTATTGCTTCACCTTACTATTTGCATCATCAATCATCATTTGTATCATCTTTATGAAATCTTATTTATTCATCTTGTCATACATATTAATGAAACATATATCATTATATTTAATTACATAACATTCACTCCCTGTCCTATTTTTTTAGTCCAATTTGACTTTTTACACCGACGAAGAAAGTGTAGTTAATGTTTTGAATCTAATTAAATGATTCAATATTTTTACATTTATGACAAAGTATTACTTAAAGGACATAAATATAAAAATATTGAATCATTTAATAAGATTTAAAGTATTAGCTACACTTTTCTAAATCTCTTTAAAAAAAATAAAAAATGACTAATAAAATGGAACGGAAGGAATATTTTTTATTACATCCATCTAAACTCGATAAGTGGGTACAATAGGTATATGCTGTACACTTACTTTTTTTTTTTTTTTTTTTTCCATAAAGGACGAAAACTTTTATTACTAACCCGGAGAAATCCGGGACTAACAAAAACCAAGACTACCCGTACTTTACAACCACCGACCAACCCGAACCCGATCGAAACCCCGGCATCGGGCCGGAACAGCAAAGATAAAACAAACAAGGATACAACAACAACAACGTCAACAAATAGACAAAAAAGCGAGGGAGTAAAATGTACTGACCCGTTTTGCTTAGGGCCAAAATGAAGAAAAATAGAATAAATAAATGTTACAGTATTAAAAGAATTCTAAAACCCTTTAAGGACACTATTTCTCTCTGTTATTCGCAAAACCCCCTGTAACAAGGCGCCGTTTCAATCACCGGAAGTGGAACCCGGCAAGTCAACAAATCTTCTCTGAGCTGAAGGGGAACGCGCCGGATTTTCGTCCTAATGGGGAAGATGTACGCATTGAAAGCCCCAATTCTGACCGCCAACTATCTCAAAACCCTACGAAAGGTATGCAGATTACCTCCTAATAGTCTTAGTGGTTGTGTGATGGCCTCTATTTTCTCCCAAAATTTTACTACTGCTACAGAAAGAACATATTTTGATAACCTGAATGAGAATAAAAGTCAAAACCCAAATGGATTTTGCGCAGATGGTATTCAATATAGTAATGGGCAGGGTCAAGATTTTCAATTTGGTAAAATTGAGGTCCCCAATGGTGTAAATAAGCAAGTCCCAGCTGGTAGACCTGGATTTTTGGCTGCTAATGAAGGTCATGTTGGTGCTTCAAATAGCTTTAGGAATGAATTCAAGCAGAGCCCTAATGTGCGTACGGGTAGTTTTGTTTCTTCGGGATATAATTCCGATGTTAGGAATTCAAATATTGGAAATCCGGAAGCTAAAACAAATGAATTTCAGGGGAGTTCGGGTAGAGGCAATGAGAATTTCACATCTAGGTATAATACCATGGAGGGTCAGAGAAATGAGTTTCAGAACAATGCTTTCATGCCAAATCGGGGTAATAATGTAAATGCACAGAAGAGATTCGTTGATTCATCTAATGCCTTGACATCAAGGCAGCTGGAGGAGACAAACCAAACTCATGCAACTCCGTTTGCTACTCAGAGTCCGATTAATGCAAATGGGAGTTATGCACAAAGTCCACTTGGTTTGAAAGCTAATTTTGATGGACATGGAGGCGGCTTTAGTAAGGAGAATGTGGAGAGGAACTTTCAGAAGTATGATGCGCCTATCACACGGAATTTTCAGCACCTACAAGGTAACTATTATTATGAGCCAAAAGGACGAGTACAGCAGCCGAGTTTTAGCAGGGGATCCACTGTAAATGTTGATTCAACTGAAGATAGTGAAGAGATTGAATTGGATGGAACAATTGAGGAACTTGATCGTTTCCTAAAAGAGGAAGATTTGGAGACCGTGGTGCAGGTTTTGGATTTGCTAGAGAAGAAGGGTATCCCGGTTGATTTGTCTCGTTATACGGCTTTATTGAATGCATGTGATGATGACAAGTCATTAGAACAGGCCAGGTATATCCATAGGCACCTAATGAGTTCAATACCTAATATTGAAGTCAGCACATTTAACAAAATTATTGAGGCATACTTGAGATGTGGCTCCGTGGTAGATGCCTTTAGTGTATTTGATAGGATCCCTCGTAACGTAACTTCTTGGGATACCATGATTCGTGGGCTTGTGAGGAACGGTTATCCACAGGCAGCCATAGAATTGTTTACAGAATTCAAAGGTTTAGGGTTAGTACCCGATGGTGAAATGTACTTTGGGGTCTTGTCTGCATGTAGTGCTTTATGTGACGCCGTCCAAGGAAAGATGATATTTGATTCCATGAGCAAGGAATATGGAATTGTGCCGTCTATGGAGCACTATTTGAGAATGGTTGACATGCTCGGAAGTAGCGGACACACAGATGAAGCTTTAGAGTTCATTCAAAGTATGCCTATTGAACCAAGTGTAGAAATTTGGGTGACTTTGATGAACGTTTCTAGGTTGCAAGGTAACATGGAGCTTGGGAATCGGTGTGCTGAGCTGATTGAGGTTCTAGATCCATCTCGGTTGGATGAACAGTCGAGAGCCGGCTACATAACCGTAAAAGCTTCAGATCTTGCTAAAGAAAAGGAGAAAAAGAAATCCAACGGTCAAAATCCCCTTGAAATCAGGAGCCGGACACATGAATTCAGAGCCGGTGATAGATCTCACCCTGATCACGAGGCTTTATACGAGTTACTTAGAGGGTTGAGGCATCAGATGCGGGAAGCTGGTTACGTTGCAGAGACGAAATTCGTGCTCCATGATATCGATCAAGAATCGAAGGAGGATGCTCTTTTATCACACAGTGAAAGACTTGCAGTTGCTAAGGGTGTTCTAGACACCCCAGCTCGGTCTACTATGCGGGTCATTAAAAATCTTCGTGTCTGCGGCGATTGCCATAATGCAATGAAGATTGTCTCGAAGCTCATTGGTAGAGAGCTCATAATGCGTGATGCTAAACGGTTTCATCATTTTAAAGACGGTGTGTGTTCTTGTCGCGATTACTGGTAAAGATTAGTTTTTTTTTTTTCCAGGTATTTATTAGACAGTGTCTTCATACACTGATGGAGAATGGAGGCATTGTATACTGCAGACTCTTCTTCTTATGCAAAACCAATTTGGATATCTTAATGGAAACAATATATATTATGTTTTCTGCATTTCACTGCTCATCCAATTGGTAAATATCGCCTTTTTCTCTATTTGTTTGTGAGAACCAGAAAAAAAAAAAAAAAAAAACATAATAGCCCTTTTTGACATTTTTTTTAAAGGTTGTAATGTTTAAGAATGCTGTGTCAAAGATTATGACCTTTTCCTTACCTGCATTTCTTATTGTTTTGTAGGGCTGTTGAAGTGATTATTTTGCAATAGAAAAGAGAAAAAAAAAAATTATAGTATTATACTTAAATGAATTTATAAAGAAAATTAAATCTGAGCTTCCTTAATCATTTCACTGCGCAGTGTAATACTGTAATGAGACTTTTATGTGCAATCTTTTTTGCTATCTATTATTCGTAAATCAGTTAAACTTGCGATTGATTTCGTTACGATAATATTTATCTGAATGATAATATTTGATGGCAAATACTATTGTCGATTGCAAAGGATGGTTAAAATATGTTTTATTAAAATAAAATAAATAAAAAAAGTAACACATTTGACATGTCCAATGGGACTCATCAAGATGGTACTGTCTTGGTCAACGTCGTCCCAAGGAAAAAATCAGACATAAGACTGTCCACAATGGATACTCCATATTATTCTCTACAAGTTTTTAAAGATTACTTTAGGTCACTTGACCGAAACGGTTTATATTGTTGAGAGTAGATATCGGTGAAATTGAAGATAATTGAACCGTGAAAATCGAAGTGTTTTTTGGATTAGGCACAAAAATCAAAGTGTTTTGGAGAGTGATTATTGGAGTGTATTTTATTTATTGAGTTAAAAAGTTGTAACTGGAACATAAAAAGAGATGGGTAGAGTGTGAAATTAAGTGTAACGATTGTGGACGGTCTAATGCTTTATCGACATTTTCCTCTAATTGATGCTTGACTATTTTTGGCTTGAGACGTTTCCTTTGATGTGATCAATGGTACTCTAATTTTTATCAGGGATGAAAACTTCTTTTTTTTCCATTTTGTTTTACAAAATTTACATTTTTTTCTTCAATGATATGCTTTTTCAATTCTCCCAGTGATATGTTATTTTTTTTAAAAGGGGAGGAGCCAAAAAAACACTTTTCAAAAAAAAAAAAAAAAAAAAAAAAAAAAAAAAAAAACTTACATCATTTTCTTCCGCTCTCTAGGAGCTTCTCTCTTCTCCTTTGGAGCCTTCTCTCTACTCTTCTGTGAGTCTTTCCTGCTAACATCAACTCCCCCACCATGGATAAAGAACAACTAGACAAACTCCTTTCAACTTTATCTCTCAAAGACCATAACACCCAGTTTGCAAAAATCAAAGCCAATGACCTCACCAAAGGAATGCAACTTAGCCAGCACAGCCTTCTTGGAAAATTCATCTCAACAAAGGAACTCCAAGCAAAAAACTACAAAGTTGCAATGGAAAAATCTTGGAACACCACAAAGTTCAAAATCACAAAGCTAAGCAAGAACTTCCATCAGTATTTTTTTGAAGAAGATTCAGATCTGCACAGAGTTCTACATGAAGGTCCTTGGTGTTTTGATAACACCCTCCTAATTCTCAAGCAATGGAACCCAGCCCTCACTGGAGAAAGTGAAGACTTCTCATTGGCAGACTTCTGGTTCCAACTTATAGGCCTACCAATGCATGCTTACACAACAGAAGTGGGGAAGAAGATAGCCTCAAGCTTTACAGAATGCTCCTTCCTGCAAATAAGAGAGGATGCTAGCACAAATCATCAACTTTTCAGATTCAGAGCCTCAATCAATATCAGTAAGCCTCTCCCCCAACTCTTAAAAATCCAACTAGAAGAAGAAAACCCTCTCCGACCCTCTCCAGAACCACTCATTGGGCTCTTTCAATATGAAAGACTACCATCTTTTTGTTACCACTGTGGTTTGTGTGGACACATTGCCAGAACTTGTCCTCTCACCACAGAGGAATTCAATCAGGCAGAAGAAGAAAATTTCAGCTACGGTTCCTGGCTAAATGCTACAAAAAGATCTAAGCTACTACAAGAATTCCGCATCCTGGATATGGAGCTACATGAAGACCTCCAACAAAAATCCCCAGGCCATCTCCAAATTCAAATTAAAGATTCCCAAATTGAGGCGGCAAGTCCCTGCAAAGAAAAAACGGAAAAGACAAATTTAGCACAGAAGTCAACCTTTGATGGCACAGGTAACCATGCTCTCCCTCCCCAATGCCCAGCTAACAATAAAACTTTTTCTGACACTATTGTGACCCTACCACCAAATACCTCCAAACAACTCACAACCACTTCTGAACCAAACCTATCACTTGTCACTGTCTCTCCTTTTGACCCAAATCTCAATGAAGACCCACATCCCAAAACCTTAGACGAACAAAAAATCAATCCCCCACCCCACTCCTCTCTGAAACCCACCACTAGTTTTTCACTCATAAACCCAGCAGTCATCAGTACGAACAAACTCACACCGCCAACTACCCCACCACCATCTCAACCACCCCCATCAGTCAACAACCAGACTCTACCTTATCCACCAGCCAACATTTCAACTCCTAAACCAGTCTTACCAGCACCTATACCAACCCCACATCCAACCCTTTCAATCAACACTCCAGGAAACAACAGGAATCCCCAAACCACCCCTAAAACTTTTACAAAATTCCCAACAGTCAGACCTCTAAATGACATCTCAAACTCTCTACCATCTTCTGGAAAAAGAAAGGAAAATGAATTTGTTGATTCTTCTGCCAAGAAAATCAAGACTGAAATTGTCCTTTGCCCGGTGGAGGCTGCTCTGCAGCCCCACCAACAGCCATGAATATCATATGTTGGAACTGTAGGGGCTTGGGCAACCCCAATGCAGTTCCTAGCTTAAAACGCCTGTCTAAATCTTCTTCCTCCCCTCCTCCCTCTGTTCTCTTTCTCTCAGAAACCAAACTCTCTTCAAATGCTATGAACAATGTTAGACAACAAATTGGGTTTACCTCTGGATACCATGAAAGCGCTTTTTAGGTACCGAGGAGGACTCTCACTCGTGGAAAGAATCGGTAACAAGAACATTCTCGGCTCTTCTAAAGGGCACATAGACTCCTTAGTGACCTGCAACAACAAGACCTTCAGATTTACAGGTTTTTATGGAAATCCCTCCCACTCCCTCAGGAAGCACTCTTGGACCTTGCTTAATAGACTCCACAATGCTAACACCTATCCATGGCTATGTGCTGGAGATTTCAATGAAATCCTTCATCCCTCTGAAAAATCTGGACTCTCTGATAGGCCTAGATACCTAATGGAAAATTTTAGGGCAACCCTTGTCAATTGCGAGCTTCATGACTTGGGTTACAATGGCTACCCTTTCACCTGGGATAACGGCAGGAAAAAGAAAAGGAAAGTGAAGGAAAGATTGGATAGAGCAGTGGCTAACCAATCCTGGCTAACCCAATTCCCAAATTACACAGTCACCCACTTAACTGCTTCAAGAAGCGACCATCTTCCAATCCTTATCTCAGATTCTCAACCCACTTCAACCAAAAAAAAATGGCACCCTCTACCAAGATTCGATCCCTTCTGGCTCCAGGATGACGACTGCATCCAAATTTCTAAGGAAGCCTGGAACAACCAAAGATACAATGAGGATATTGATATTGCTGATGGTATCAGAAAGGTCAGAACCACTCTCAGGCTCTGGAGTAAAGAAAAGCATGGAAAACTCAACAGGAAAATTGATGATCTGCAAGCTCAACTTGATGCAACCCTGACAGCTCCACACAACCAGTCAGATAATGAAAAAGACCTTATGATTGAATTGGACTATCTCTTGAATCTTCAAGAAGATTATTGGAGGCAACGGGGCAGGGCAGATTGGATACAGTATGGTGATAAAAACACCTCATTTTTTCATCGAAAAGCTTCCATCAGAAGGGAAAAAAACTTTATTGAGACCTTAGTTAATGAGGAAGGGACTGAGCTCAACAACCAGCCAGAAATAATGGCACATGCAAAGGAATTTTTCACTAACCTCTTTTCTTCTTCTACAGGTTCTTTTTCTTGTTTGGATGAAATTCGCTTCAAACAGTTACAAGCTGAACAAATTGATTACCTAAATAATCCTTTCACTGAAGGGGAAGTTCTTAAAGCGTTGAAGCAGCTGCCTAAAAGAAAAAGTCCAGGCCCAGATGGAATGCAAGCCATCTTTCTCCAAAAGCATTGGTCCATTTACAGCCACCAAATTTTACCCTATGTCTTGAAGGTCCTAAATACTGGCTCCAAATTCACTGCTATCAATGATACCTTCATAACCCTCATCCCTAAAATCACAGATGCAAAAACCCTCAAAGACTTCAGACCTATTAGCCTAACCAATTCCGTCTACAAGCTCATATCTAAGACCATAGCCAACAGGCTAAAATCAGTCCTGGATACCATTATTGACCCTTCTCAAAGTGCATTCCTAAAAGGGAGACTCATAACAGATAATGCAATCTCAGCCTTTGAAGCCTTCCATACCATCAATTCTGGAAAAAGACCTAGCAGAGATTTGATGGCAATAAAACTTGACATGGTGAAAGCCTTCGACAGGGTAGAATGGGGATACCTCAACTTCCTCCTCACAAAAATGGCCTTCCCACCACTCTTCACCACCCTCATCATGAACTGTGTCACAACCACCACTCTACAAGTCCTAATCAATGGTAAACCCTCTGACCCCATCCACCCAACCAGGGGAATAAGGCAAGGGGATCCTTTATCCCCTTTCCTTTTTATTCTTTGCTCTGAAGGTTTTTCTGCCCTCATAAACCACTCCATCACCAAAAATCAACTCACCCCCTTCAAATTTGGCAGACAAGGACCAGTGCTATCACATCTTCTCTTTGCTGATGACAGCATTCTTTTTGCTAAGGCCTCCTTTCAGAATGCAACAGAGATTAAGAGAATTCTCCAGGATTATGAAAAGGTTTCAGGGCAAAAGGTCAACCTCACAAAGTCTAACATCTACTTCAGCAAATCTTTCGATCCTACCGCTGCTTCTTTGATCAAGGAAACCTTAGACATCCCCTTGGGCTCACACAATGGCAAATACCTTGGTTTGCCTTTCTTGGTAGGCAGGTCTAAAACAGAAATTTTCAAATATGTGAAAGATAAGGTGTGGAAGAAGCTTCAAGGATGGAAAGCCAAATTTCTCACTCTGGCAGGAAGGGAAACCCTTATCAAATCAGTGATTCAAGCTATCCCGGTTTATGTAATGCAATGCTTCTCTCTTCCTAAAAAGCTCTTAGATGATATCCTTAGCCTTGTAAAGAACTTCTGGTGGAACAACTCATCTAAAGAGAAGTGTATGGCCTGGACCTCATGGGATACTCTTTGTAAACCCAAAAACCAAGGAGGTATGGGTTTCAAAAACCTCAAACTTTTCAATGAGGCCCTTCTAGCAAAACAGAGCTGGAGAATCCTAACCAAGCCCCACTCTCTTCTAGCCTCCATCCTAAAAGCCAAATATCATCCCAAATCCCCCTACCTTGAAGCTAAACCTGGCCACTCCCCATCCTATATTTGGAGAAGTCTCTTAGTGGGAAGAAGTCTTCTAAAACAGGGTCTAAGATGGAGGGTAGGGTCAGGACATTTAATCAATATTTGGAAAGATCCTTGGCTACCTCTGGAACCAACCTACCAGACCATTACCAAAGACCCTAGCTTTGGCTTTCAAACTGTCAACCAATTAATCCATGACAATACCTGGAACATACCAATCCTGCAACACTTTTTTGAGCCTTTTGAAATAACCACAATCCTTAAAATCCCCTTACCAAATGAACCTTGCACAGACAGACTAATGTGGAATTTCTCCAGAAATGGAAACTACACAGTTAAGTCTGGCTATGACATAGCCTTTACCCATCACCAGAACTCCCTAAACCATGGAAGCTCCTCAAATCCTAGAAAGACCAACCAAACCTGGGATTATATTTGGACAGCCTCTATCCCTCCAAAAGTGAAATCATTCCTATGGAGAATTGCAGTAAATGCCCTACCATTAGGGAAGAATCTAAACAAAAGGAAAATTACTGATGGTTTATGCCCTATATGCCACCTTATGATTGAAGATTGGACTCATTGCTTTTTTAAGTGTATGTGGGTTAAAAATCTGTGGAAAAATGTACCTTTTCATATAGGCATTAAGAATTACCTCTCTGGATCGTTCCTGGACTTTTGCTCTTCCATTGATTTCTTGGATGAAGACAACCGAGGCCTCCTCTACACTATCCTCTGGTTCATTTGGAAGGCCAGAAATTCAGCGCACTTTGAAAGGAAGCCTATCGGAATTACAAAAGTCATCAATCAAGCAACCGCCTTCTCCAAAGCCTTCATCCTTAACCACAACACCAATGACTGCAGCAACCTGGCCACCACCTTCAATCCCCACTGGACGAAACCTCCTCAACAATCACTGAAAGTTAACGTGGATGCGGGTTTTAGGAATGATGTTGGAACAGCAGGAATGATCCTTCGTGACGATAGAGGAACCTTACTATCGGCAGCATCCTGCAATCTAGGACGGCTTGACTCGGCAGAAGAAGCAGAACTCAAAGCCATCGAATTCGGACTAACAGAATCAATGAAAGTCTTCTCTAGAAATATAATTGTTGAATCAGACGCTTGGAATTGCATATCAAGATTGAATTACTCCGATCTCGATCTCTCTGACTTTGGATTGATTGCAAGCAACATTCGTTCACTAGGGAGGGCTTTTTCTTCTTGTACTTTTGTCCACGTCCTTCGATCCGGGAATATCCCGGCCCATGAAGCGAAAGAAAATTAGGTTTTCAACCTTTTCCGAATTCTATTCGGTATTGTAACTGGGGATCAAAACCCCCCTCATCTGTATTACTAGCTGTTGAAGCTGATTTGAATGAAAAATGACCTTTTTCGCCCTCAAAAAAAAAATATAACAGGACACACCTCTTTTTTTTTTAGTTTAAAAAATGATAAAAAAATATTTGCATTAATCAAGGCGTTTTTATTATAAACGATCGTAATTTTTTATTTAGAACAACGATCATCAAAATTCTTTCGCCAAAGTTCATATTTTTTTCTCTCTTCATTTTCAGATCTCATATGATACCCTTTCGACGTTGTTTTCGAAATCCGAATAACGATGTAATGATATCGAACCAAGTGTCAAAACGAAGAGAATGAAAAAAATAAAAAATTCGGTGAAATAAAAGATATGAGTATTTGAAAATTAAGGTGGAAACATGCGCGTGTAGTTAAATTTTTTTAGATTTTTGTCCAAAAGGACAAAATTATTAAAAAATCGGTATAGAAAGGAACTGTAATTTAATAAGGACAAAAGTAACAATTATGAAGTAACAAATGTGGAATAGAGTAAATATAAAGTAACAATTGTGAAACACAAAATAACATTAACGTTTGAAGTAACAATTTTAAAGTAAAAATTGTGATTTTTGTCCTTTATAATCATGAAAATGTTACTTTTGTCCTTCCAGACCCATTTATTATTTTTTTTGTCCTTGTGGCGCCTTCCCCTATTTTTTTTTAATTTTTATCTTTCTTCCTATAAAAAAAATATTTGGGTGTGTTATTTAAAAATATTCCAATTTTTTTTTTTTTGATGGGACAATTTTATTAAGCGATATTCGAATTACAAGCTAACAAAACATGGGAGGGAGGAGAAGATCTCCATTCTACACACTCAACTAGTTTAAGACCTTCCTGAGCTAAAAAATGAGCAAGGACATTCCCTCTCTTTTAACAAAAGAAAAAGAAACTGAAGCAAAGCAAGACAGCAATGTACGACAATCATCTATAATGCTTCCTGGGGATAGATTACTGTTTCAGCTGCGAGCTTCTGATAAATAGTAAGAGAGTCTCCTTCAAATATCACTCTAAAGAAGCCCCATGTAATCTTGAAATAAATTGCATTATACATGGCGAGAGCTTCTCCAGCCAGCACGTCATGAGCTCCATCCAGCTTTAAAGAAAAAGTATTGATGATTCTACCTTCTGAATTCCATAAGATACCCCCTCCTACTGTGCCGTTCGTCCCAAAAGCTGCATCAACATTAAATTTTACACAGCCATTATCTAGACAGGGAATAAAGTCACCTCACCTAGCTGTTGAACAGTACATAGAGCATTCTTGTATTCGTTAGCTTCACTCAAGGCGGAATTGAGTAAGCGTTTAATGTAAACATCTTCGGCATTGAAAATAAAGGAGCATCTAGCTTTCCAAATATTTCACAAAATACATACCACCCTTGAGCATTTAGCTTCTCATCCTTAGCTTCCATTAGTGAGACATAGTAAGTCATATCAATAACGATATTTAAAAAATCTAAAGATAACACTTGAGGCATATGTTTCACAAGGTTTTTGTTACGATTCCGCAGCAAATCCGTGACACGAATTTGTAGCTAATGCGTCTTCACGAGCAAGAATCCTTTCAAATGTGATGGTCAAATACTCTTTCAAGTGTCAACGATCTAACCACACATTCACAACATAAACATGATCTAGCTGTCGATTTTTATTTTAAAAAAACTACGTTGTTTTGCTAAAAATGTCTGAAAATAGAGCACGTGAGAAAGCAATCGACCCTCATTCACATTTAAGAGGGTGCGTCACATTCTATTTTTAAGACATATTTTTTCAAAATAACCACACTTTTTTTTTCTTCAAAATAACTACACTTTAATCCTGAATTTTCAAGTTTGCCAAAGTAAACCGGCCAATTGCCCATTGATGTGGACCGCGTTGACTGTGACTTGACTGATGATCTTTTGATCCTTGATCGTTGGCTTATACTGGCGACGACCGGCGATGCTGATTTACTAAATTTTTTTTTTTGAAATGATGCTGAATTTTTTTTTTTTTTTCTTTCGAGGAAACTGAGATGTTATTATGTTGAGTAAATGACATGAAATGAACCGTATATTAAAGATCAAATTAGAGGTTTTAGAAAAATGTATCTTTTAAAATATGAAATGTGGAGATTTCAATATTTGATTTAGAAAAAACAACATATTTATTATACCGTAAAATATTGTTTTTTTTTTTTTTTTGGTAAGTTTCCTTTATATCTATCCTATTAATTCATATTTTGTTAATTTCCTTTACAATTACTATACTTATCCATATTAGGTAAATTTTCTATACATCTGTCGTATTAATCTAGGTTCTGTAAATTTTTCGCATTATATGAAATAGATTATCTCGTGTATTTCCGCTTGGATATTGATTTTGAAAACCAAAATAATATGTACTCCCTCCGTCCCGTATTATAAGTCCTTTTGGATTTTTCACACAGATTAAGAAAAATAATAAATGAGTTACTTTTTAATATTTCAAGGCAAAATATTATATTGTTTTTTGGGAGTGACTTATAATATTGCATTGTTTAGTGTGAAAGTGAAAACAATACATTAATCTTGTATTGAAATGTGAGAAAGACTTATATTTTATGACACCACAAAAAAGTTAAAAGGACTTATATTGCGGGACGAAGGGAGTATTTATTATTGTAAAATAAATAATGAGTTACCATATGGAGAAATATTTTAGAAATGAAATTAATGATTCATGCCATTTAGAGCATCTCCAAGGGATGACACCAAAAAAAACACCAAATCATCAATTTGGTGGTAGATTTACACCAAATTTTACCGGTTAACTCCAACGGTTCAACATAAAAATGGAATATACTTAGAATATTTCATCTTAAAATTCAATTATATATTAAAACTAAATGTATATTACAAACAATTAGATTAAAAATAACAATTATATTGCAAACAACAAAAAAACAATTAGATTACAAAATTAAAATTAAAAAAAAAAACGCATATGTACTCTCCCAAACAGTGTTGCCGGCTGCTTAATTTCACCAGCAAATTTCCTCCACCTATTTGCTATATGATTTGGTGTTCCATTGGAACTGTGTTTTCCATCTAATTGGTGATTTGCTGCCCAAAATATCAACCCTTGGAGATGCTCTTAGACAAATTTTCTATGATGTTTATACCATACAAACTAAATTATCTCTAAAATGTTATAAAAACACATATTCAAGTTCTATAATGGTATGTGTCAGATCGATTATCATACACGTAATACCCATCCGACAAAATTACAACTTACAAGTATTAGTCCACCTCAGAGATGGACCAGGCGGATACTCAACCCTCATATTGCTTCATTTTTCGCTTAGTGTTTTTGGAGATCGGCAATAGCATCAAGGCTAACCTGACCCAACTCGGTACTTTGGTTTACTCTACAGAATATATGACATATCTCCCAGGAGGAGACCATCATCATCATTAAACTCTCCGCCCACACGTGTCAACATCGATTGGACCATCTTCTCTAAAATGATAATCTATGTAAAGGTAATAATAATATTTTTTTATTAAGACTAATTAATAATAATAAAAAAAGCATAATTTATTATAAAATATTATTTATTCAATTGAATATCACAATGCTTGTAGTCAAGGGAGGACATGCAACACAAGTCGTTCACCACACAAAGGTGTTCAAAATCTTGACTGACTTGTATTATCCACATACGCCTTCCCAGCAGCCGTAATGGTTACGTTTGCTATTATTATTACAATATAATTATATTTATTATTATAAACTATTATGTCATCATTTTAAACCAATCAGAGTAATGTTTTATTTTTATAGATAAGAAAACCAATATAAATAGTATCTTTATTTATATTCGTTCCACACATCAAATAAAATTTGGTTTAAGAACCTTCTAAGATTTGGGTGGTTATTATTATTATTTAATTTTTTTTTTTTTTTTATTTTTATTTTTTTAGAATCATGTCCGTAACAGGTTGATCCTTCCGATTTCCTTTCCCGACATACATACATTTCTCTACCTATATATATACCCCCGCGCCCAGCAGGATGTTCATGACAAATTCACCTTTCAGATACTTAGCACTTCCCCAATAAACAACCCAACCCAAAAATGGTGCAACAACTCACACCCTCCGCCAGCAACGCCGCCGCAGGTGTGGCGGAGCATGCAGCAAACTTCAAGCTAGTCGGTTTCAAGAATTTCATTCGTATCAATCCTAAGTCTGACTTGTTCTTTGTCAAGCGTTTCCACCACATCGAGTTCTGGTGCGGTGACGCCACCAATACCGCTCGCCGCTTCTCTTGGGGCCTTGGAATGCCGATTGTAGCGAAATCTGACCTCTCCACTGGAAACTCAGTTCACGCATCCTATCTCATCCGCTCCGGTGACTTGAATTTTGTGTTTTCTGCACCTTATTCTTCCACTATATCTAATGCTTCTTCAGCTGGTATTCCTTCTTTTTCATTTAGTGACCATCGCTCCTTTACCTCCTCCCACGGACTTGGCGTCCGTGCGGTTGCGGTGGAGGTGGCTGATGCTGAATCTGCCTTTTCAATTGCTGTTTCTCGTGGCGCTAAGCCAGTGTTTCACCCTGTTCTGATTGATAATTCAACCACTTTTGCCGAGGTCCATCTCTATGGTGATGTGGCTTTGAGATTCATTAGTTATAACAACTCTGATGAACTTTCCGGAAGCTTTAGATTTTTGCCAGGGTTTGAGACGGTGGACGATAAAAGTTCTTCGTATTTGGAATTGGATTATGGTCTTCGAAGGCTGGATCACGCCGTTGGGAATGTGCCGGAGTTGGGGCCTGTGGTGGACTATATAAAAAAAATCACCGGATTTCATGAGTTCGCAGAATTTACCGCTGAAGATGTGGGCACTAGTGAGAGTGGGTTGAATTCAGTGGTCTTGGCTAATAACAACGAGAATGCTTTGTTTCCTTTGAATGAACCGGTCTATGGGACTAAAAGGAAGAGTCAGATACAGACATATTTGGAGCATAATGAGGGGGCTGGAGTCCAACATTTGGCGTTGTCCAGTGAGGATATATTTAGGACGTTAAGAGAGATGAGGAAAAGGAGTGGAATTGGGGGATTTGAGTTTATGCCGTCCCCTCCCCCTACTTACTATAAGAATTTGAAGAATAGGATTGGGGATGTGTTGAGTGATGATCAGATTAAGGAGTGTGAGGAGTTGGGTATTTTGGTGGATAGAGATGATCAGGGAACTCTGCTTCAGATATTCACAAAGCCTGTGGGAGACAGGTAATACACGATTAAAATATATTTTCCTTATTGTTATCCTTTTATAGTTTTCTGTTCTGTTATTAGACTATCCAAGGTTTTGAAATCAATGATTTATTGGTATATTGTTAAGGATTCTAGTAGCTTTGAGTGCAATATTTGTTTTGGAAGGCTAATAGCTAGGTGTTTTTGACAGAGATAGTAAAGTATTTTGGTGCCATGCATGCATGATCTGCTTGTTGTACTAACTGTGAGTTTAGTCAAGGGAAAATGTTAAACTGTTAACTTACCAAAGTTTTGTGTCTGGACTGGTCCTCATAGTCATGCTGCAGTTCTTGATTCTTTTGTCTTCGTGCCCTTCGTATAGTGTGTTCACATGTTTACTTTTGTTAAATGGCAAGGAATTCTGAGAATTGTTAGGTACAAAAGGTTTTGACCTCATACACCGTGGAGTGTTGTGTATGTAGTTTCAGACTTTCAGGGGTTAATTGGCTTTGTCATGGCAGCAGTATAAATTGTATGATATAGTATGACACTGAAGTTGTAGAATATCCAGCTCCTTAGTCAATAAGTGTGTTGGGTGGTGTGGTCTGTCTATCTCATCATTGTGGATTTATAGACTTACAAGACAACCTAGGTCAAAGGAACGTAACAATTTCCTCTTAAGTCCTGCACATGCTGGCTGCTTTAATGCTCCAGCGTGTCCCTTTATGCTCTAGATGCCTTATCACTGACATGTATCATACCGTAAGTCATGCTTCCTATGAAATTCCTTAGTAAAACTTTGTTCTACACTGACGAAGTGAATATAGTTTTGTTATGTATTTCTAAGGAAGAACAATGGGACTTAAGAGGTCGCACAATTTGAGGCTTGTTACCTTTTGTGAAAAGCAAGCAAAAGTCTCGAGAGGGAAAGAAAACGTTCGAGACTTGAATGTGTGATTCTGGGTTTAATGGATCTTTAGTGTCTGGTCCTGCCATTATGGAACAGAAATTAGAAAATTAAGTAAAATTAATTGCAGTTTGGAAGATAAATTAGCCAAAAAAAAATGTCCCCAGTAGATAGTTGGATATTTTTGGCACATTCACAGTGTGTTCATTCATATTAGAGTTAGACTTGTGCTCCCCTCCACTACCCCACCCCCATTTGATTTTCATCCATTAGCATGGGAATCTTTCTTGCGTTTTTTTGCAAAGAACTGCACAATAATTCGTGAGTAGAACTCTCGGCCTTTTTTTGGGTTTGTACTTGGAATGAGCAAGGCCCTCCTTACCTAGTTAAGGTTGCATTTCCTATAATGCTGTCCCTTTACCGGTTAATTTAGTTAGCTCTAACAACAGCAATCCATTTGCTTCTCTTTGGTGGTGTGGTTGCGTGTATATGTATGCTTTCATTCGAAAATTGACATTCATCTCCCATAATTTCACGTGGCTAATATGGTTCGAGCTAAAAAGAAAATCACACTAGTTCTAGTAACCCAGAGCTCAAAAGTACATTGCCTCACTTTGGAGTCCTTATAGCATATGCGACCAAATTTCTCTCCCCCCCACCTTGACAGCACAGGCCGGCAGTTGTCATTTAGGGTAATTGTATTGTACTGTACACATATTACCGTGTGTTTATGATGTGATGCCTGCATGTTTACATTGTTTCACTCTCTACATGTTTTTTACATGCATTTTACTTGTTTAAGGCTAGATGGCATACACATCTGTGTTATTGCTTCCTCTGTAACACCCGATCCTTGTGACATTGTTGAACATATGCTGTTGTGAGAGATTTAGTGTGGTTACAGACTTAGAGAGTTAGATTAGTTAAAAAGATAATATGCATACTGATGCCCTATCCTTTTTTTTTGTTGCCCCAAATGGACAGGCCTACAATCTTTATAGAGATAATACAGAGAGTGGGATGTATGCTGGAAGACGAGGAGGGAAAACCATACCAGAAGGCTGGCTGTGGAGGATTTGGAAAGGGAAATTTCTCGGAGCTCTTCAAATCTATTGAAGAATATGAAAAAATGCTTGAATCAAAACAGAAAGTGGAAACTCCCTCTGCCTAAATCTATGCATCATTCCTACTCATCTGCAGCTTATTATATACTGTAGCAGTTTATCATGAAGGTACCCTGTAGTGGAAAATGTATCAACCCTCCCCTTTCCCCCCTTTCCCCCCTTTCCCCTTTACTTGAATAATCATTATTTGTGTTAAGTGTATTGAATATGTGTACTTCATTATGAGTAATAAATGAACCCTTTTGTGAGTATTGTTGTTGCTGACAGAGAGTTATGCAATAATTTAGGTGGTTGTGCAAGACTATTTATTGTAAATTGGAAATTATAGTTACAGTTTGGTATTAATAAAACATTCGTCCTTTCGTGGAGAAAAAATTGTAATAGAGCAGGGATTATGATTTAATTCTCATGAAAAAAAAGGAAATAACATAATTTTACTAATTTAAGTAAAATTCAAATTCCAACTTGATTGGGGGAAAGATTACACTAACAATAACAATCTTATATCCTCTTCTGCTCCAATGCCTACCACTCCAACTATACATAAAATGTACATTACAAGTTATTAAAACTTAAAAGACACTAGCATGCAAACGAAATCATTCCCAAGATCGAAAGCATCATCAGGATTCTCTCAATGTAATTTGCTTTAATTCAAACAAGTTACTGTTTCAATCAAACTCTTCAATTGTATTGTGAGGGAGATTTTCGTGTAAACCCCCAAGTAACTTTAAAGGGTTGAAACATTTTTTAAAAGACAACGCATATTGCGTGTCTTGAAATATTGATATATGTCTGTCCTTTTTCTCCCTGACTGTTAATTCCAACATGGCATATTTGTAGGATAAAATATTGTTCATCCCACCGAAACTATCGTTTAAAAACTACCTTTTAAAGAACCGAAATGTTTTGGCATTTTATGAAAACTAACACGACAAAGGATCGATCAATTTGCCATGAGAATACATGGGATCACTGAAACAAAAACTTGCGGTATATATATATCCAAACAAAAAAAAAAAAAAAAACCAAACACTTACAGTGTAAAATGAGCAAATTAATGATGAAAATAGTGCATCCAAGTTTAGCCATGTTTCTGTTTTTTTTATTTTATTCCAGTATCTGATCTCTTGCAACCTTTTCTGCTACTCATATTTAAATTTATAGTATGACTCAATCCAATATATATACATAATTCATTTTATAAAATGATAAAAGAATAGACAATGGTGTGTGACGATACCGAATATCGCACCTCCACGTGGCGTCACGAGATAGTCCTCCTGGACAAGAGTAAGTGATAGCCCGAGGGTCGAATTACGAGATGAGACATCGACAACCGACATGATCAAAGAACCGAGACGATGGGCCCATCTCGATACCGCAAGACGGAAAGCTCAGGATGCGGACAAAGTCCACTCTAAACACGCAGGCCTCACAGTTGGTCCCCGATAATCTGAATAAACATCAAGGTATTCATGTCGATGCCCAGGCTCGAGGCTAAGGTCATCTAGTAGACTCCAGGCTACGACGATCGACTATCGAGCAGTGTAGGACGATCAGTCCGCAACAGCTAGCAAGAGTGTAGGACAATGAGTCCCGAGGCTCGATTACCGCAGTCGGCAATATCGACATCGTAGACGAGTCCGCACCCGTCCCGGCCCATTAACAAAGTGATAACTTGGGCAAGGGTTAAGGCCCATTAAAGGGTAAATCGACAATAATATAAGCCGACTTAACCTTAGGGTTAGGGCAAGTGTTGTCATTATAAATACCCCATTCCGGGAACTACGTGTGACTTGATTCCCGGAGCATAACGGATACGTAGGCAACCCGAGAGAGACTCTCGGGCTCGCCTAAAATCACCCCCAAAATCATCCTTGATTCAATCATCCCTAGATTAAACGACCCGGATTTATTCGTAGACGAAACCCAGCATCGTCATTGGCGCTAGAAGGAGGGCCTTCTATCGGTGATGGATCAAGGAGTGATGGTGGTCAAGTTAATGGCAGAAACATGCCAGAAATGCAGTCAGATCCGAGCTTATTGCCGGAGTTTCAACCGTTGGAACAAGAATTCCACCGGTCAGATTGAAGAAGAAGGAGGGACGAACAAACCCTTCAAATTTGGTGCCAATCGGAGTCCGTTTAGATATCCGATCGTTGCCGGAAAGATGCTGCTGTATCACCAAAAACGCAGCGAGATCGACGGCTATTTTATGGAGTTTCAACCGTTGGAACAAGAATTCCACCGGTCAGAATGAAGAAGAAGGGGGGTAAAAGAAGTCCTCAAAATTATAGGCCGATCAGAGTTCGTTTAATCGCCCGATCGTCGCAAAGAAGTTGCTGCTGTATCAAAAACGTAGCAGAACCATAATCAGCAGTTTCAGGTCGGCGGCCTGTTACCAGCAATTAAACCGTTGGAATGAAAATTCCTCCGGTCATATTAAATAATACAGAGAGAAGAACAATCTGTAAAAATTTCATGCCGATCGGAGTAGGTTTCGATTCCAGATCATCGCCTAAAAGTTGCAGTTACGTACAAAAAAGCAGAAAAACCCTAATCTGCAGGTTCCAAGTCGGCTGAATATTCCCGACAATTGAACCGTCGGAACAAGATTTCCACCGGTCATATTCGATAATTATCAGGACCGAACAAGCCCTCAAAATTTTAGGCCGATCGGAGTTCGTTTGATTTCTCGATCATGGCAAAGAAGTTACTGCAGGCACAAAAAACGCAGCAGGATTCTGGACAGCAGCTGCCAATTCGGCGGCTTATTCCCGGAGATTGAGCCGTCGAAAGAACAATTCCACCGGTCACATCGAAGAAAAGTGAGGGAAAAACGATCCCTCCAAATTTCGTGCCAATCGGAATCCGTTTCGAGGTCTGATTGCCACCGGAAAGACACTGCTGTGGTGCCCGAGAAAGCAACGAAATATCTACCGTATCTAGCTATCCACGAAACGAGTTCTCGAGCTCCAAGGATCGAGCCGAGCTCTTTAGCTCTCCAGGTTCTTACAATCGTTATTTGAAATTCTTATACACTTTGTAAGCCTTTATTATATGTGTAATGTTTTTTTTCATCACAATTACATTTCACCACAAAGACTCGAGATATCGAGCACCGGCATTCGAGATCTACGGACTCGTCTTGCCCTAAGTCAGAGATCGACTCGGCATCATATTTTGGAACTCTCCTAGCCGAGCGTGGCGGGATGAGCCATCTTCTTTTGGAACTCACCCTACCGAACTAGAGGGTCGAGCTATATTATTTTGGAACTCACCCTACCGAACTGGAGGGTCGAGCTAAGCTATATTATTTTGGAACTCACCCTACCGAACTGGCGGGTCGAGCTATCTTATTTTGGAACTCACCCTACCGAACTGGAGGGTCGAGCTATATTATTTTGGAACTCACCCTACCAAACTGGCGGGTCGAGCTATCTTATTTTGGAACTCACCCTACCGAACTGGAGGGTCGAGCTATATTATTTTGGAACTCACCCTACCGAACTGGAGGGTCGAGCTATTTTATTTTGGAACTCACCCTACCGAACTGGAGGGTCGAGCTATATTATTTTGGAACTCACCCTACCGAACTGGCGGGTCGAGCTATCTTATTTTTGAACTCAACCTACCGAACAGAGCGGGTCGAGCGGAGACCGAGCTCGGCTCGGCATCATATTTGGAGGTCTCTCGAGCAAATCTTTAATAAGACCGAGCTCGGCTCGGCATCATATTATATAAGTCCGAGCTCGGCTCAGCATCATATTTGGAGCTCTCTCAAGCAAATCTTTAATAAGACCGAGCTCGGCTCGGCATCATATTATATAAGACCGAGCTCGGCTTGGCATCATATTCGGAGTTCGAAGGCAATCTTATGTAAGTCCGCTTGCCATCTAACCATGGTACCAACAGACTACGCCAAATAAGATAAGCTCTATCTCGATTAATTTCTGTTGTCACATTTTTATGCTTTGTAATAAGTCGATACGACAATTGGTTTTGATGCATTTTATTGGAATGGTTTTCTTTTCAGATTATGTCTTACTTATAAATCCATGTGATTGAAAGATAAAAGAGGCAAAAGTCAACCACAACAACGAATCCTCGATATGATGGAGTTAAAATAAAATAGTGAATAAAGCCAAGTCAATGACTGTGCTTATATCACTCCCAACCAGCCAATAAGCCACAATGCGAGGCAGTTGGAAGATCTCACGATGGATACCTTATTCGACCAGTTCATAAGCACCACGAAGTGCGACAGTCGAATAAGAAGTTATTTAATTCGACCAGTTCATAAGCCTGACGAGGCACGACCCTCGAATCGAGCTCCGACCCAATAGCCAAGTCAAGCCCATGAGGCAGTACAACGCTAGGTCGACTCATGTTCAAGTGTACCATGAGTCATGCACTCATACTACACTTGGAGGGGCATAAGGGAATTAAATCCAAAGGACTACACCCTATAAAGCAACGACGCAAGGGAATTAAGTCCAAAGGACTACACCCTAGGCAAATATTCATCAAACACAAACGGCATTCGGTTGCTCTCGTAGTAGGTCGGATGTCGAAGCGGGGGTGGAAGATCGAACGGGAGTCTTTTGACACCCGGGTCACCCGAGAGATTATTGTGCCGGACACGTGTTTCTTCGACCCGACACCCACCGCTTCTTCGAATTTTGCATATCTCGAGGGTCCACACCACAAAGGATCTACTCAACGGTCTACGAGGATCCGCGGGTCGGACCCCTCAATATCGCCAAAAGCAAAGTTAGCCTAATGGGCAACAAATGCAAAGACATAGAGACGGTTCGCGGGGTCGGGCCAAAGGTCCAAGCTAAAAGCCGAACGAGCCCAAGAGGCGAACGAGGCTAAAGCAAAGGACGGTTCGCATGGTCGGGCCAAATGTCCCGCCGAAAGCCGAATGAGCCTAAGAGGCGAAAAAGGCCTGGACAAAGGTCGGTTCGCATAGTCGGGCCACCGCCCCCGCCGATAGCCGAACGAGCCTAAGTGGCAAAGAAGGCCAAGACCGAGGGACAGTTCGCATAGTCGGATTAAAACGCTCAGCCTAAGACCAAATAAGCCTAGGAGGTTAAGGCAAGCAAGTCGATCACAGTCAATCTCAAGTGCAATAAGAACCAGAGGTTCATAATACACTTGGGGGGCAACACGACATCGATAAGCAGCAAACAGAGCCAGAGGCTCGACAAGCGAATAGCTAAAAGACATCGACACGTGAAAGATTAGACAACAACAAAAAAAACCTAGTCATGAAGACGGGCCAAATAGTTATAGCATTGCAAAGAGGCGAATTCAGAAGTTGACAGTCGACATCGTCATCGTTACAGCCTAAGACAGCCGACATCGTCAAGGCAAAACGAGTCTAAGGGACAAAGGTTGCTAAAGTAAAAAGATCTGCAAGGCAGATAGGGAGAGTTCGCACGTCGGACAACGTGCCCAATAAAATACAAATATGATCCAAACCTAAGGGTCTCATGATACTTGGGGAGCAGATTTCGACATATATGCATCGACATGAGAGAAGCTGATGTGCCAATAAGGCCAAAGGCTGCAATAAGGAAAGATAGTCTATATCAAAGACAAAAGAAAGAGGAAAAATGTAACAATTTTTCAATAAGGCCAACGGCCAAAATCAGGGCAAATCAGATCCTTCAGAGAAGACGACCTCGACAGAGACAGTCCCAACTGCAGACATCTCATACATTCCTTCGACAGCTACGGCATCGAAGTCAATTTCAACCAAGACAATCCCAAGTTGGACATCTCATCATTCCTTCGACAGCTACGGCATCGAAGTCGATGTCAACTTAGCCACACATTATAAGTCCAAGGGATAGATAATGCTAAGGCAAAAAAAGTCCGCAAAGCGAGACGGACTCGGACTCCACCGGAAGTAAGTCCGCGGGGCGGGATTTAAATTCAAAGCGAAGGATGACGGTGGCCGAGATACACCTTTGACGGATCGGACCCGACCTCGAGAGCTCGGATAGATCCGGGGGCTTATGACGATACCGAATATCGCATCTCCACGTGGCGTCACGAGATAGTCCTCCCGGACAAGAGTAAGTGATAGCCCGAGGGTCGAATTACGAGATGAGACATCGACAACCGACATGATCGAGAGAACCGAGACGATGGGCCCATCTCGATACCGCAAGACGGAAAGCTCGGGATGCGGACAAAGTCCACTCTAAACACGCGCCCTCACGCGTTGGTCCCCGATAATCCGAATAAACGTCAAGGTATTCATGTCGATGCCCGTGCTCGAGGCTAAGGTCATCTAGTAGACTCCGTGCTACGACGATCGACTATCGAGCGAGTGTAGGACGATCGGTCCGCACCGGCCAGCAAGTGTAGACAATGAGTCCCGTGCTCGATTACCGCAGGTCGGCAATATCGACATCGTAGACGAGTCCGCACCACCGTCCGGAGCCCATTAACAAAGGTGATAACTTGGGCAAGGGTTAAGGCCCATTAAAGGGTAAATCAGACAATAATATAAACCGACTTAACCTTAGGGTTAGGGCAAGTGTTGTCCTTATAAATACCCCATTCCAGGAACTACGTGTGACTTGATTCCTGGAGCATAACAGGATACGTAGGCAACCTGAGAGAGACTCTCAGGCTCAGTCTAAAATCACCCCCAAAAGCATCCTTGATTCAATCATCCCTAGATTAAACGACCCGGATTTATTCGTAGACGAAACCCAGCATCGTCAGTGTGGAATATAATACGATGGACACTGATTTGAGGTACTTTATAAATGACCCAAAACAATGCCTTAAAAAAGCCTTAAACTTTTAAGTATAGAAATATATAAACATGGTATCAAAATATGTTCTAAGTCTCATTTTCCGCTATTTTTTCTCCTTAGATACACTCCTGTTTCAGATACTATCCTCTCAAAGCCTCCATTTGTAAAGAAATTGGTATAGGAAGAATTTAGAGGAAATAATTAGTGTCAAATTACAACTGTTTTAGGAGAATTTAGAAATATGTATCCCTGTTAGAACCGAAAGTTTTGTCACATATATATATATATTTATATTGTGATATGTGATTCTTTATGAAAAACTGAAGAGAGTTTGAGAAAGTAAATAATACTTGAGTAAACTCCAACTTGATTTATTCATCATAGAAGAGTGAGTATAAATAGGTACAAGTAAGTGAGAGAGATCCTTGTAGAGTATAAGCTAGCAGAGAGAGCAATTAATTACTAGAGTCGGCTAGTATTAATTGCTAGAGCCTAATAAGTCAAAAAGAGATACTTTATGACTTTATGACATATTAATTGTTTATTCAATACAATTAATATGTCTTACAATTAATGTGTCTCACAATTAATATGTTACACTAAAGAGACGTAATATATTTCCACACCCCCTCAAACCGGATTGTATATGTTTATACAAACCAAGTTTGCTACTCGGTCTATTTGAACATAAGGGGCGGAATGGCCTTGGTGAGAATATCGCATTCGATCCGCCGAGGAAACATACTCGGAGTTGAATAATCTTGGCATCAATCTTCTCCTTCGAAGTGTCCGTCAATGTCCACATGTTTGGTTTTATCATGATGGATGGATCCTCTCGCCATGCATAAGGTGAATTATTGTCACGAGCGAGTGTGATAGGTTCTGTCGAATAGGCCGCCGAAGTTCGCAAGGACCCTTTTTATCCATAGAGCTTCACAAATACCCAAAACTAGTGCCCCGAGTTCGCTTCAAGATCGCTTCTTGAGACGATAGGTTGTTTCTTGCTCCTCCAGGTGACAAGATTTCCCCATACATACGAACGGAGCTGTAGTAGACCTTCACGTACGTGTGACAACGGCCCCAATCGGCATCGGTGTAGACCTTGATAGATCTGTCAGTAGACTTGGTGAAATGTAGGCCTTGGCCAGGAGTGGACTTCAGGTACCTCAGTATCCTGTTCACAGCATCCCAATGTTGCTCAGTAGGGCAATGCATGAACTGACTAACCAGACTGACTCCATATATATGCAATATCAGGTCTTGTATGGGACAGATAAATGAGTTTCCCTACAAGTCTTTGATATTGGTCCTTTCTTACAAAGAATGTCACCATGCGACAGGTATTACGGGGTCTACTTTGGGGATACGACGGGTTTGCATCCCGAAGATGCCGCTTTCCTTCAAAGGTCCAAGACATACTTCCTCCGTGAGAGACGATATACCCCGACCGTTCCTAGCTATTTCCATACCAAGAAAGTACTTGAGGTAGCCCAAATCTTTAACTTGAAACACTTTGGCCAGCAGGGTCTTCAATTGTTGGATCCCAGCAGGGTCATCACCAATAAGGATGATATCATCCACATAGACAATAAGAATGGATCTTTTCTGGTTTGTTATTTTGATAAACATGGTGTGATCAGAGTTGCATTGATGATATCCAGCAGCTTTAACCACAGTAGTAAGTTTGCCAAACCAGGCTCTAGGAGACTGCTTTAGACCATATAGAGATTTCCTTAATTTGCAAACTTTCCCTTGAGTATGAGTGTTGGCAAAGCCAGGAGGCACATTCATATAGACTTCCTCAGTAAGGTCACCATTTAGGAAAGCATTCTTAATATCCAATTGGTGGAGAGGCCAGTCAAGTTGGACAGCAAGAGAGATCAGTACCCTGACAGTGTTGAGCTTTGCCACAGGTGCAAAGGTCTCTTTGTAGTCAAGACCATATGTTTGAGTGAATCCCCTTGCAACCAGTCTGGCCTTATACTTGTCAATTGTACCATCAGCAGTGCATTTGATGGTAAATAACCACTTGCAGCTGACTGTCTTTTTGCCTTTGGGAAGAGCTGTTAGATCCCAAGTATGATTATCTAGGAGGGCAGTCATTTCAGTCTTGACAGCAGCCTTCCACTTATCATGTTGGAGAGCTTCCTGTATATTCTTAGGAATAGAGTGAGAATCCAAGTCCTGTGTGAACATGACAAAAGCAGGAGATAACTGATCATAAGACAAATAATTATGAATAGAATGATCAGTAGTGCAAGATCTCTTTCCCTTCCTGATAGCAATAGGTCTATCATCAATGTCGACGAGGCCGCCGAGAGTCGATGACCGCCGAGAGTCGCAGGTTGCTTTGAGTTTCGGTTGGCACCGGTTCGGTAGGCTCGGTTCGGTAGGGCCGCTTGTGGGTCGCAGAGGGTCGGGGTTCGGTTCTTTGAGAATCAGAAGGTTGCTTTGAGGGTTAAGAGTTTGCTGTGGGAACGGATTTAGGTCAATTTCAATCAAGTTTCCATCAGTAGCTGCCTCAGTAGACTTGCTGTAGTAGGGGGTCCTTTCAAAGAATTTTACATCCATAGAGTTGTAAAATCTTTTTTCAGAAGGAGAATAGCACTTGTAACCTTTCCTGTCCTTTGCATATCCTAGGAAAATGCACTTGTGAGCTTTGGGATCAAGTTTGCTTCTGTGTTGGGCATGGATATAAACAAACACAGTACAACCAAAGATTTTTGGAGGTAATTGGGAAATAAGATGAGGACAGGAGTGAGTGGTCAGAAGGGTTTGGATAGGAGTTTTGAAGCCTAACACTCTGTTTGGGAAGTCGTTGATTAAGTATGTGGCAGTTAATATAGCTTCACCCCACATATATTTTGGAACATGTGTGGTGAACATGAGTGATCTAGCCATTTCCAGTAAGTGCATGTTCTTTCTCTCAGCAACCCCATTTTGTTGAGGTGTTTCCACACAACTACTGACATGGACAATCCCCTTATCCATCAAGAAATTACTGAGGTTAGACTCATTGTATTCAAGTGCATTATCAGTCTTTAAGATCTTGATCTTAGTGTCAAATTTAGTAGAGATCATGTTGTAAAATTCTGAAAAAGCTGTTCCAACTTCGATTTATCCTTCATTAAAAACGACCATGTGTTTCGGTATGATCATCAATGAAAGTGACAAACCACCTTTTCCCCGTTATACTTTTTACTCTTGAAGGTCCCCATACATCACTATGAATTAAAGTGAAAGGTTTTGAAGGCAAATAAGGTAGTTTGGTATACACAGATTTGGTAAGTTTGGCAAATTGACAAATATCACATTGAAGATCATTGACATTACAGCCTTTAAATAATTCAGGAATTACAGACTTTAAATAACCAAAACTTGGATGTCCTAGTCTATAATGCCATAACATGATATTATCTAAGGTTTGAGTGCGAGTGGCCGAGGCGATTCGGTCTTACGTCTTCTCGTCTTCGGCGGGGTTGACCACATACAATCCCGAGCGGGGTTTAGCCCTCCCAATCACTTCCCGTGAAGAAGGTTCCCGGAAAGTGCACCGATTCTTATTAAACACCACAGGTCCAATTCAAATCTTTTGCAATTTTACTTGACGAGATATGAGATTGCGGTCTAATTTTGGAACAAATAGGACATCCTTTAGGCATATCTTATTAGTGAGTTTAACATTTCCAAAACCTTTTGCATGAGAGATAGATCCATCGCCAGTCTTAATTTTATGAATTTGATGACATGACATAAGGTGAGTTATGAGGTTTTTATTGCCAGTAATATGAGAGGAGGCCCCAGAATCAACAATCCACGTTTCATTACTAATAGAAGAGTAGAATTTACCTGCACTGGCCTGTGTAGCCATGTCAGTAGAGGGACTACCTTCTAAATGTTGAGTGAGGAAAGCTTTGAATGCGAAAGGCCGAGCATTCAACTTGTTATCATTCTCCCCTTCATTGACGTGCACCGCCCGACTTTCCCTGGTAGGCTTGGAGGATTTAGGCATGCCATGTAGCTTCCGACAAGTGTCCTTGGTGTGATTTGTGCGTTTGCGGTGCTCACGAGAACAACTTTCCGGTTCGATCGGTAGGCTTCCCGACGGTCTCGGTAACCTCGGCGGGCTTCCCGACGGTCGGCGGGTAGCACTTTCGGTAGGGTTGTCGGCGGGGAGTTCGGCGGCATCACTTTCCTCCTGCTTTCCTCATGTTTGACTTCGACAAACATGGATTTGAGATTGGGGAGAGGTTTTGTGGCAAGGATTCTTCCCCTAACATCATCAAGAGTAGGATTCGATCCAAGAAGAAACTTGAATACTCTCTTTTTCTCAATAATGTCCTTATAAAGGGCGGCATCCTTGACATCATTCCGGGGGTGAGTTTCCAACATATCCGGGTGTTGCCATGCCCTAGATAGTTGATTGAAGTATTGAGTTACGTACATATCTCCTTGTCCGCAATTTTGAATCGAGCTTCAAGTTCATACACTTCGGATGTATTGTCTTTCTTGGAGTAAAGATCCCCGGCATTATCCCGGATCTCCTTTGCGGTATCATACATCATAAAGTTCTCACTAATCTCTTTTGTCATTGATCTTGTGAGAATGGTCATGACTTGATTATTAGTAGTATCCCATGCTTCAAATCCTGGTTCATCTTCGAGCGGGGGCGGGTTTAGAGCCGGACGGGTATCCCATCTTACCTTGTCCGGAGATGTACATTTTCATAGATCTTGACCACGGTAAGTAGTTGTTGCCATCAAGTCTATGATTTGTGTAAGATGAAGAGTCGGTGACCCCGGTCTGCCGAGGCGGTGGGACTCGACGAGGGTGAGGAAGCTTCGGATAATGAAGACATTCTTGATTCGACGCAGGTGCCGAGAATTTGCGACGGATTCGGGAGTTTAAGTCTCGATACCATGAAGAGAGTTTGAGAAAGTAAATAATACTTGAGTAAACTCCAACTTGATTTATTCATCATAGAAGAGTGAGTATAAATAGGTACAAGTAAGTGAGAGAGATCCTTGTAGAGTATAAGCTAGGAGAGAGAGCAATTAATTACTAGAGTCGGCTAGTATTAATTGCTAGAGCCTAATAAGTCAAAAAGAGATACTTTATGACTTTATGACATATTAATTGTTTATTCAATACAATTAATATGTCTTACAATTAATGTGTCTCACAATTAATATGTTACACTAAAGAGACGTAATATATTTCCACAAAAACATATATAAAAGAATACGTCACAAGATTGTTTCAAGTGCCATTCTTGGGAACGACATCTCCGTATGATGTATACTCTCCGCCTCTATTGCGGATTTTTTAATTTAATAAAATTGGTTTTTTTTTTCAAAAAGAAAAAGAAGGAAAAAGAAGAAGATTGTTTCAGACACACGGTAAGATAAGAAATAATGGTGTGATAACCCGAAACTAATTTTAAGGGTAGTTTCGGGTGTGATAACCCGATACAAAATTTTGATTTTTCTTTACCAAAACCTACTCTGTGAATATAATTGAAAACGAATAAGAGAAGGAAATATACATTACTAAACATCATTGTCTCAAATGATGAATGCAAACTCACTTGATCCTAAGACCTCAATTTGACCTCATGGGCTAGCAAAATTGATTCACAAGTGTGTGACTGATATTATGTAATTTACTATATATAAACGTGCAAGCCAATGAGACAATGATCCAGTTGTCATTCTTGGGCTTCATGACCTAGATGTGCTATCTTCGAGCCTCAATGAATGTAAAAAATGTGCGTGTGTTATATAATTATACCTACCGTTTCTGTCAACAAGAAAGAACATACAAATACACACATACATATGTGTATATTGACGAAGTCGGAATCCGCCAATAAGTGTTCCGGGTTGGCTGACTTAATGGTAGATCTCCGGTTATCGGAAAACACCGAAACAGGGAATGATATTTTATGGAGTATTATGACTGAACTCGAGTTGTCCTCAAGCTGCCTACGTATCCAATCAAGTCTTCTTGGAATCAAGTCGGCCGTAGTTCTTATAGGGGGTTTATATAGGGAGTCTTAACCCTAATACCGCTGTATCCTTCAAGGATTCGATTAATTATTGGCATTAAATGAGATTGATATGAATCCCTAAATAACAAGAGATGATCTCTCCCTTATCGTTAGGAATGAATCAGAGCCTTAATGAGTCCTGGTTCATTTCCCACATTTTCCCGCATTTTGTGGAAGCGTGTATATTACTTACACACGGCTCGGTCCTACTGGCTGAGCTATGGGGTCGAGCTCTGCGCATATTCCGCTGACCGACCATCCTGTAGTGGTCAGGCTCCCGACCTATGGTCAAGACATTTCCACAATGATCGAGTTTAAATCACTTATTCATGACAAATGGCCAAGACTGGGGCCGACCCTCGTCATACATGTATACATATAGACACACATATATAAATACATACACAATACATACATAAGAAACACATATAAATATATACACAATACCTACATACATGTATAGTGATTCTACCATAACATTAATTTTAGTGATTTAATTTAACATCAATTTGATGTTAATCGAAATATATTATAGTGTATATTGATTATTATAGGTGATTGAAATAAGTATACTATAATTAAACTTTAATTTATAGTAATCCAATTATTAAAATTATTGTTAGTACTAAACAAGCAATAATATACGCATGAATTTTTTTTTTTTGTCTCCACTGAAACTCAAACAGATAACCGGAAACCTTCGGGTTAAGGACCACAGTAATTAAATTATTTTTGGCTAATATATAGATTTAATAATTTAATAGTGCTTGTATGTGGTGGGAGCGGCTAGATCTATGGCTGTCCTGTATGAATCTAGAGTGAGGCCCTCGGATTTTGTTTGGTGTCACCGGCGTTAGTCTATTATTTCCGTTCAACCTACGTTTCCTCCCGTCGGTCGTTTTCTGGGTGGAGAGGAAAGTTTTTCTTACGGGCTCTTTCTATTCCGGTGGTGGCTTCCGGCGGCGTGTGGGTGGAGTAGTTGGCCGGCGGCGGTGATGCTCCTGGATGAGCTTCCAGCTATTTGAAGAAAAAAATTTAATTAATTAAATATTTTGTTTTGTGTGGTTGGGTGTAGTTTATTTTATGTAATTTCTAGTTTGTATGTCTTTGTATTGCCAAGCAACGAGTTGCTATTGAATTTGAGGCATTGTCTGAGCACCTCTGCATGTCTGCACCTTTTAAAAAAATTCTTCCTTCGCTCAACATGCCTCTTTCGATTTATTGTGTGGCTTTGTTTCATTTGTTGTTCCGATAAGGCCTATAAATTCAATTAATTTTTTGTTTCATATTACCACGTGCATTATGCACGGGTTTTCTACTAGACCATGAATATGAAATACTCAGTTCATATGATGGTAAAAAATGAAATTACAGGATGGAAGTGGCTGTAATATTGTCAAATTCTATGAACTTTCCAAGTTAAGAGAAGCCATATGAGCCCCTTATGCAATGGTTCCCCACTCAATTTGGGACCAGACATCGACTGTTGGCATTCAGGTATGTACAAGGACGGAGCCATGTATGATTCTAGGGGGGCTAAGCCCATCCGGATAAGAAAACATTACACTAAAATGTCTATGTACTTCAGTTTGATCCATAAAATATTCTTAATCCAGCCTACCGAACGAACTCGATATAGTCCATTAGCCCATCCCACGTTGAAATCCTGGCTCGTCCTTGGGTATGTATAATCCTCGAAAATGCAACCATAAACATTCAGATTGGTTCCAACTCTAAGAACAATGTAAGTAATATTGGTATGTGTTCTTCAATGATGAAATCCCTTCAACCTGCTTGGTTAGTTCTTAGCCATTCAACACACTAATGCAAAACATTGACAATGTACTTGATAGCAATCTCTTCATTATTGCTCTCAAAATTAACATGGCTAGGCAAAATGATATGCTGTTTTGTAGGGGTGGCGTGGCTTTTAGATGATGCATTTAATGAATTAACCTAACCTGGATCCCATTTCTGGTCGGCTAGAACATGAGGGAGAAACCTTCAAACAAAGTTGTTAACGATTCTTGACAAAGATGGTATTTCCCCCTCAATTATTTTCTTTATTTGTCAAAGTTCTTTGTGTTATTCTACTTCTTATGATTACCTTTCTTTTTCAACTTATAATAATTACATATACCTTTGGTTGCTTGGGCATACCTGCTATTTTTACGTGCGACTTAGACGCCAATGTTGTAGCATATGAGCACGAGGTTGACGTTGAATCATAGATAAAAAAGGCGTGCTTTGCGGATCATGAATCTCTGCTATGTTTCCATTTGAAACTATGGTTGAGTAAGTTGGTGTCTTGATGTCCACTTATGCGCTTATTATTTGATCAGGTGTTTGATGCGTTCTTCATTTGATGCCCACGCTATTTAACTTCCCTTTTTTTGGTTGAAAGCTTGGTTTTTTGATTATATTCTTCAGAGCCATATGTTTCGTTTTCACTTTGATTATATTCTTCAGATCGAGTTTTTGTATAGTGGGGTGAGGTTTTAGCCTTTAGGTATTGAAGCTCTTCTTACTTATCTTACTTTCGAGTATCATAATTTTTATACAATACGTATTTGTGCTGTCAAAATTGTATGAGTTGACCCTAAAAAAATTGTATGAGTTGTTATTATATCCATTGATTTTACCATTGCCTGTAGTGGAGCCTTCTGGTCAAGGCTTTTGAGACTCATTCACCCTTTGTTGTTAACATATATGATTGTGTATTGCTTATGATTGACTTTTTTGTGTGTGTATTGTATTACAACTAAAATGTATGTTTTTCCTTTGGGTCAACCTGATTAAAGGGCTAGACAATTGGGACCTAAGACGATATGGCGAACATTTATAAGTGAAGGAGATGGAGTAGATCCAAGACAATATGACATAGATTTTCATGTAAATGAGAGAGTGTAGATCCGGCTTTACTTCCAAAACATACACTATTCTGTAAATATTTGTTTTATGAGTTGATTTGCTCAAATATTGCACTATATTTACACTTACGGAAAAACAAAATCATACGTTTTACACGGCGTCGTTGCTTCCTAAGCAGGTGTTTGTGTAGACTTATTTAGTCACAATTAAATACATAGAAGACTATGCCCATAGAAGTTTCTTAGTACTTCAATATTTTTGCATCTTTGTATGTCTTCATTATCTTAAGTAGGGCTGTAAATGAACGTCAGTATTCGATTCGATTCGCTGTATTCGGCTCGAAAAAAGCTCGATTCGAGTTCGATTCGAACCTTCGAACGTCGAGCCGAACGTTAGGTATTTGATATTCGTCTATCGAGCCGAACCGTATCGAACACGTTCGGCTCGAACTATTGTATATTTAAAAAAAAACTATATATATAAGGTTCGAACATGTTCGAACCGTTCGAACATGTTCGAACATGTCGAACATGTTCGAACTTTCGAACCCGAGCCGAACCTTGCTAAACTAAGGTTCGACCAGTTCGAGCCGAGCCGAACCTTAGGTTCGAACCTTTCGAGCCGAACTCGAACCCTGCACATGTTCGGTAGGGTTCGGCTCGTTTACGGCCCTGATCTTAAGCATGTCCATTTACCCCGTGCATAATGTACGGGTTTTTGGCTAGATGATTTTGTGGTCTTGAGGATAAATGACAGTCTTCTCAAGAGTCTCCTGGACACTAATTTGGTGTGTTTTACTCATATATAGGGTAGGGGTAGACATACGTCTAAGGTTACCGTAGAAGATGATGAACGTCTTAAAGAGGGGGACGATTTTTTTTTGTCCACTCTGCTTTTGAGTTGGACTGGTTTTTTTGTTGTTGTTGTAAAACACTTTATAAAGAAATGCATTTCCTTCTCCGTTGTATCTTGATATATATATATAAAAAAAAGGGACTGTCTTACGTTAATGCAAAATATTTATTTGAATACGGTATTCATGTTTTGCGTAATTTACATTATCTTAGTTTTTCATCTACATTCTATTAGTTATTTTCTTCGAACATCATTTTACATTCATATGTATTTTCGATGAGCAATGATGTATTATGTTACACCATTACATTATTTTACTTCAGGAATTCCACATGTCACGAATATTGCACTTATTAAATTTTGATACAAAATCATGTCCTAAATAATACTACGTGTATTCTTAGTTTTACATCACCCGTGCATTATGCAGGGGTTTTTGGTTAGTATATTAATATTGTGATATGTGATTCTTTTTGAAAAACATATATAAAAGAATACGTCAGAAAATGATGTCAGAAGATTGTTTCAAGTGCAATTCTTGGGAGCGACATCCCTGTATGACGTACTATACGCCACTATTGCGGATTTGAATTTAATAAATTTTTTTTTTTTTTTTTTTTAAATTTTTTTTTAAGAAGGAAAAAAGAAGAAGATTGTTTCAGACGCACGGTAAGATAGGAAATAATGGTGTGATAACCCGAAACTAATTTTAAGAGTAGTTTTGGGTGTGATAACCCGATACAAAATTTCGATTTTTCTTTACCAAAACCTACCCCGTGAATATAATTGAAAACGGATAAGAGAAGGATATACATTACCAAACATCATTGTCTCAAATGATGAATGCAAACCCACTTGATCCTACGACCTCAATTTGACCTCATGGGCTAGCAAAATTGATTCACAAGTGTGTTATTTTGACACCAGAAGTCCTATTTTTATCTCTAAATAATATAAAATAACATATATCCCTATTTTACAACATCTCAATTCAGAACACTCCACAATAGCATACATATCCATATCTTTAATCTTTATAATAGAGATAGTGCTTTAAAATATGGATAATGCCTCACAAATGGGGATACACTATTCATTGACCCTAAAATAGGGATAGGGATGAGGCTTCCGCTGTGGAGGTATTTGAGGGAAAATTCTACTTATTATCTTTATTTTAGGGATAGAGCACCGTATATGGCTTCTGCTACAAATTCTCTAATATTATGTAATTATATATATATAAACGTACAAGCCAATGAGACGATGATCCAGTTGTCATTCTTTGGCCTTCATGACCTGGATGTGCTATCTTCGAGCCTCAGTGAATCTAAAAAATTGTGCGGGTGTTGTATAATTATACCTACTGTTTCTGTCAAAAACAAAGAACATACAAATGCACATATATACGTGGATATGTATACATATAGACACACACATATAAATACATACACAATACGTACATAAGAAAAACATATATAAATATATACACAATACCTACTTACATATGTATATTGATTCTACCATAACATTAATTTAACATCAGTTTGATGTTAATCGAAATATATTATAGTGTTTATCGATTATTATAAGTGATTGAAATAAATATACTATAATTAAACTTTACTATATAGTTATCCAATTATTTAAAATTATTGTTAGTACTAAACAAGCAATAATATACACACACATTTTTTTTTCTCCACCGGAACTCAAACACGTAACCGGAAATCTTCGGGTTAAGGGCCACGGTGATTATTTCGGGCCAATGTCTTTGTAAATAGATTAATAATTTATTAGATTTAAATAGGAGGTCTATTGACACCCCCATTTTTACTACGGACATCCTATTATTTCTGGCATCACAAAAATTTACTTCGATACTACGATTATTTTTAAGGAATATAACGTCAGTGGCACTGACGTTGCTATTGAAAACCAACGTCAGCGACACTGACACTGACGTTGATGTTCAAAAACGAAAATCAGTGACACCGACGTTTACGTTATAAAAGTATCACAACTTAGAACGTCAGTCCATTGACGTTGATATGTACATAGGAACGTCAGTGACACTGATGACGTTTCTAATATAATGCCGAAAGTAAAAACAAGAATGCATTTATGATGCGAGAAGTAAAAAAAATAATCAAAAAATAGATGCTAGAAATAATAGTGGGTGCCAATAGACCCCCTTACTTAAATAAGAGTTTGGGCAAAATTTTGTTCAGGGTAAATGTGTCTTTACACCTTTAAAAAAAAATTCAGAAAAGCGCCTTTTATAGCAACACAAAATCTCTGTTTAGCCATTTCGCCGAAGAAATTTTTTTCCCTCCGTTGTACTTCATCCGCTTCCAACACAGTCCAACCCTAATCAACGATCGAATCTACACTTTGTGAACGCCGAAGTAGGTATACTACTTGGAAGAAAATCCTCAGCTTTTACTAATTCAATGTTGGATTTATGATTTCCCCCATGCTTTTCTTTTTTGTTCTGTTCATTTATGCAATAATAACTTTAAACTTGGGGAGGGGGACCGGGGGGGGGGGGGGACGGACGGGGTGTAGAAAAGCTTGATGGTAGAATAGGAAGGTCCTTGAGAGGTGGAGGAAGGGTTGGGATTATCAGCCCGGTTGGGATGGAATGACACGGATTATCCCCTGCGAGTGTGTTCTTTTCTTTTTGCTCGTTGTGTGTTTGTTTTCCTCTTTATTTTTAATTCTAATGTATTAGTGTTAGTTGCAAGCTTTTTTCTTTATCCCACTGAATGTATTTTATGGACTATTTGAAGGCAGTTTTTGAGTATAGGTCTGTTTGTGATACTATAGAAAGGAATTACTTAAATTTTGTGTTTGTGTTTATTTTGGTTAGATTTGAGGAGGCCATGGCTGAAGAAGCAGTAGAAAGAGACACAAAAATAAAGAGGAAAGGAGGATTCAACAAAAATAACGGTGGACATATGAAAAATAGGAAGATAACTGATAAATTGAGAATTCATGACAAACATGGGGTCAAAAAAATGGATTGGAGGATGAAAAAAAGGTTCCAGAAATGTTTTGGCATGCCGTGCGAGCGTTTACTTTCAGTAGGCCCTTTATTGTTTTTGTGCAACTATTGACCTGTATGTTTAGATAGTTTAGAGGCACAATGTACATTAACAGCTAGAAGGAAAGTTACGGCGTTGTGCATATGCAACTTCTTCTGGCTAAATAGTATGTCCTGGCATGTCTTGCTCTCTGCCTTGCATAATATGTCTTGCTTCAATGTAATGAGCTAAAGGGCTGATGAATTATACTGAATAGTAATGGTGCTTTATCACTGCCCGTATTCAGCTAAGATTGATTTTTTTTTCTTTTTAGGTGGGGGGGGGGGGGTGGTGTTTAGTCTGGGGGTTGAACAGAGGATCCTGCAACGTTGTTGGTTATTATTATGATTACTTTTTCGTTATCATTAATGTCATTCTTATGGTGCCCAGTTGAATGAATATTTTCTTTGTTAAGTAGGGTCCTGTATTATCTGCAAACAAGAAGCTGGTGGCGGAGAAGCTCGCAGAAGAGGAAGCAGAGCATAGAGTAAAGAGTGAGGCGAGAAAGGACAAGCACCTGGTACCTGCAAATTCTACTTCTTTTCCTTTAATCTTTTGCATTTTTTATTGTGGGGATGGTTAATCGTGAGATGAAGCAATGAGTAAGTTGAGTTGAGAGATTAAATTTGGATGAGTAGGTTGAGTTCTTACATTGCAGTTGTACTTTTGGCATTTGTTTTGTTTTCACACTTTTTGCTGTTCTTTTCTTTGATATATTTTCACCCTATTTCTTTTTCATGAATTACAAAGGTACAAGAGCAGGGACATGTAAAGCCTGTTAACTATTTGGATTCACATGAGAAATTTCTTATAGGAATTGCTACTAAAGGAGGTATTTTCAGTTTATTTGGCATAGTGGCATTCCAAATTATTGTTACCAACTTATTTTTTTTCTCTTGCTCCTCCTCGTGATACGCCAGTGGTCAAGCTATTCAACGCGGTAAGTTGCTGTGATTTTTCTTCAAGAAAGAGCTTTTATCCTTGTCTTCATGCTGATTCATTTGTTTTATTTAAGTTGTTTATGACTTTTAATGTACGAAGGTCAACAAGGCACAACTTGCTCAGAAAGGATTGAATCCATCTACATTCAAGGATGAAAGAGGTATCGAAATGTCTTGTTTTCTATTTTCTTCGACTATTCAAGGACAAAAGATTCAGTTTACAGCAGATTCTTTACAACTAGTCCTTGAGAATATATTGTCACAGCCTTAAATATTTATATCCCTTTACAGTGAGATGTTATAAAACATATTATAATCATGAGCAAGTGATTTTTCTGTTGCAATTGTGTATGACGTGTGTAGGTTCCATGGATGTAGTGAATATTTTTCCTGTTATGAATGATGGAAACTTTTTTGAGCATTGCAATGTGAACGATAGATTATTGATCAATCTGTTCACGTATTTTAGCTCGTCAAAATTGCCAACCGGGGCTGGTAGAAGTTCATGGCATCTTCTTAGGCTGTCTTACCAGTACTGTAACCACATTTTACAGCAGCTGTTCTGATTTAGGACCCTAGTCACTGCTTTCATTTTATCTGTATGTCTGCCTGTTCTTTGAAATCGTGCACCTTCTCCTTTTCTTTTCAAACATTCCTATCGGCCCCATATCTGCAGTCAATTCAGAGTATTCAGCTGTATTTTTAGTGAGGTTGGATTGGTAGCAAAAACCAGATTTGTGTGTTCAATATAGCACTAAAAATGTCGAGTGGCAAGAAGATTTTTGTGTTTGTTCGCTTCCATTATTACTCTGAGATAATTTACAAAAGTTGCATATTCTTGTAGTCCTGTGTACTTGCTTGCGTACTGCATTTTGAAAGTATCCTGGAGACGGCTTGTAGAACTCGAACATCATCAATGTTACTGTCTTCTTCATTGCATGCGTATGTACTAATGTAAGATGTTTTATCTTGATCCTCTCTAGCAATAAGAAAACGAAGGAAAGAAGCGTTTTTCTCAGAGTTGGGAAAGAAATCATCCGCGTCTAAGGTTCATTCTTTTTTCTTCTACGTGTCTTGTGCAGTTTTTCTTATTCATTTGGCTCGTAAATTTGCAGTATCGTGCTTTGTGGAGAACGATACTATAATATGTTAATCCCGTCTTGTAGGTTGGTTCATCTACAAATTCAGAGACAGGAGATGGCCCTTCATGGGCTCCATTACGCGATAACTACATGCTAACCAATCCTAAACTGAAAGATTGGGATAAGAAGAAACCTGTGAGTATCTGTATGATTATTTGCCAAAATTATAATTATAAACTAATACGATCGCCAAATGTTGTGTATATATCGTTTATACATGAATCAATACCTATAATACGGATAATTGGATTGTAGAATGAAGCAGCAGAGAATGACATTGGTGGAAGGAAACAAATGGACACAGACAGTTCAGGTGATGATGAATAGTATGCAATCTTGTTGAAGATTCACTGCCGATACTACAATTTTCGTTCATTCGTAGGTGACGTGGCTGCTGACGTGGATGTTGTTGTGTTTTGCTGTAATTTTAATTTTAATTTTTTGTGGGGGGGTCAAATTCTCTTTATTACACAGTATCCTTGTAGCCTTTTGGAGGAAAGATATTTGATTTATACAATATAAAGTAGTATCAACAACGACTGGATCCTGGAATAAGAGAATGGCAGATTTGCATGGAAAATCCTATAAATGGTTTTGTACTATAAATAATAAATAGATTATAATAATAAAAATACTATAAACGATTGTTTGAAGGTTATATATACTAAATGAAAGAATATGCATTTTGTCTTGAACTCATCCAAGCCCTCCATTTGATATAGCTTTTACACGCGGGTGATTTTTTCACAGTTATTATTTCATATAGAATGATTTGAATTTGATCTGAACCCACCGTTTACGTCCATTTAAAAAAACAAACAAACGGTGCAGATGTTGTCTTATCGTCCCTCTCCATCACATTGGCAAAGAGACATATTAGATAGGGTAAGGGGAATGCATGGTAGTTTTATGGCTAAGCACGTGAGCACATGTGGTACTAATAATAATGCATACATAAAAGGTTATTATTAAAAAAAAAACGGTTAAACCTTAACCCTAAGGGTCATCTCGCCCCCGATCCCACAGGAATGCTAGGAGATGTTAATCAAGGGACCTAGCAGCTCAGGGATGAGGCTTTGCATTAGATATCTCTACTGAAAGGAAGTAGGCGCTTTACGGACTCGAACCCCCACCCTCCGACTTTAGATATAGCAAGACACTACACCACCTCACTCGCTCACCACTAGACCATATCCAGAGGATAAAGGTTATTATTACAAGAAAACAAATATGTAAAAGGAATAATTTTTTAGCCAGTGTCATTGTGCTTTGTGTTTTTTTTTCTTTTTTTTTTCAATGAATTGAAGAAGGAGGGCATATGGCCTTTCAAGATGTAAACATGTATGTATGTCACCCACGTGGAATTTGTTATTATTTTACATAGAATGATACAATGTATGTATGTCGTTTTTGGTCTATGGTGATCAAACATTGTGGACCTGGTTATGGACAACCCCCCCCCCCCCCCCTCCCCCCCTCATGTCATGGATCATATCTTTTTCCATCCAGAAGCATCTTTCTTTTATATATTCGAAGTTAAAGGGAATTGATGTAGACGGGTGAATCCTTCTTTTGAGCAATAATAGTAGGTAGGTTATAGAATAATGGATTGTCTTGAGATTTTTGGTAGTTCCAACACAACACTTTACTAGTAATTCAAAAGGGCTTAGTCTTGCCATCCATATATGACGACCTTGCTTTAATCGGCATGTTTCATACCCAAAACAAAACATTTACTGTCATTATTGGGAAATTATTGCACGGAGAGTAATAAGGATGAAGTGACGGATAAAACGATCAGAACCACACAGGTTGTATCCAAAAATCGGTGTTACTGGATTAAGCCCACATGAAATTATCCGTATGTAGGTATGTACCATGCAATAATTTCCCGTCATTATTGTGTTGGAATTCGTGAATCTCCCTAGAGAGAGAGAGAGAGAGAGAGAGAGAGAGAGAGAGAGAGAGAGAGAGAGAGAGAGAGAGAGAGAGAGAGAGAGAGAGAGAGAGAGAGAGAGAGAGAGAGAGAGAGAGACGTGCATCGGTGCTTCGGTGTAAATAGCTTGTCCGTACATATTTTCTTTTGGCTAGAAACGGTTTTCCATTTACAACATCAAACTCCTAAAATCTAACTTAGAGCAAAGATTGTCGTTACAATAACTCTTTCTAACTCTTTTCACTCTTTCGTTACAATAACTCTTTTAACTTCCGCGAGATTGTCCTAAGCATTTGGTTTTGGCGTAATCAGGAGTTTCATCATGATGAGCTCCACCGACCCCCCCCCCCCCCCCCGGAGAGTGTTCATCTCGGAAGCCATTGGCGCGCTCGAGAGCTTCGATTGGCGTGGCCTTGAGCCTTTCTTTTATTTGTTTTTTTTGCTAGTGTTACTTTCTGTAAAGTTTAGCTTTTTATACAATTCGTTTGCTTGTACAACTTTCGTAAGTTTTTTCTAATAAAATATCCGATTTCGACCAAACTCTTTTAACACTTGAGTTATGATGCCCTTATGACAATTACCAGTATTATTAAAGAGAGGGGGTGGGGTGGGGTTGGGTGGGGGTTTATATTTTTAGGAAGGATTATAACTTTTCTGGTACATTATTGAGTGAATATATTTCATTATTGTTCATATCGTATGACTCGTAAAAAATAATGAACAAATGTTAAAAATAACAAATATACTACGAATGTATGATTGTCGTTTTATAAATAATGACTATAACGCCGTGTCACTAATATTCAGACGCGACGAAATAACACAATAAGTTTTTATCTTAATGATCATGGAGTCATGATCATCTCAAGTACATGAAGAAGTGTTATCACAAGTATAAGTGATCTAACCACACATCCAAAATGAATGGACAAATGTATGTAGTTAAAAGGGGTCATGTGACCCCATTGAGATCTAGATTTTTTTAGTATTAAAACGATAAAGTTTTGTTATTAAAATATGTCGTTTTAGGCTTCAGCGACTAACCGAAAAAATTAATAGATTAAAATTTAGTTTTAAAATCCGATGGCTACATTGAAAAATAATACATTGATCCGCCCCGTGAAAATGAATATCCAACTGCAACTAAAAAAATCACGTAAAATGAATTTAAATATGAAACAATGCACATTTTATAAAAATTAAACACTCATCTAGGCTTATCAATTTTGAATTTTTATTGTTTTATTTTCATGTCCATATATCGCCCTTTAAAAATCATTCTTATTTCTTTGGGTTTGAGTTAGGTCCGTAAAATTATATGTTTGATGAATCTCCATGTGAGTAGGCCCTACATGTAGTACTCAATTATATTTCTTTCATTCGCTTAAACTTTTTATTGTTTTTTAAATTGACATAAATAAAAGGGAATCTGACAATGGATGGGCCGTGGGCGTCTTTCTTCCTTTTTTTTCTTCCACCATCTTTTATTTGTCTGAGTCACACTACAAGATTCTTCATAAACTCGAGATTTCAAAACATAATATATATATATATATATATATATATATATATATATAATATATATATATACAAAATATATGATTCTTCATAAACTCGAGATTTCAAAACATAATATATATATATAAATTAATAATACAAATATATGATTCTTCATAAACTCGAGATTTCAAAACATAATATATATATATATATTATTTGGAATATGAAAAATGAATGAACTTCAAGAGACATTTTTTATTCTCTTATGGGAAATCTGTTTTTTTTTTTTTTTTTTTACCTTTTCTTTCTTTCCCTTCTTCAATCCATGTCAAAAAATTGAAACAAATGCAAATTTTGTTACCCCATTTTTGGCCGATTTTGCTTGAACATCATCTCCAAAATTGTACATAAAATAAGGAAAAAAATAATGAGGTAAATAATGTAATGTGGTCACACCTAGAAATACCAAAGTTCTTATCCTGAAAATGTAAAAATCAATCAATTAAAGAGACACCAATTGTGGGTAGCTAGCCCTTCAACAACAACAACAAGAACATTGTGACAAGTGACAGCAACGGACCAACTGCAATTATTTGTCTATTGCATTAAGAAAAGAATCATATCCAAACGGCCATCAATAATTACTAGTTAATTTTTGCCATTACAATACAATAATAATTCATCCATAACATATAGGGTGTTCTACCCTTTTTGGTATCCAAAAACTACTCAGCAACAATGTGACAGATAAGGAATTTTGAAATAAAAATCGGAAAAGTTTAGATAAAACCGAATCTAAGCGTTAGCTAGGTAAACGTCTTGTAATAAGTGGTCTGTACCGCAAAGATTTTCTAATTTTTAAAGTAAATATGTTTAAGTTTTTGTTGTAACCTTCGCAATTGTGTTATATGGTGCAGATATACATAGTGTATGCATCATTTTCTAATACAATATCTCGTTTGGGTTACATCCTAACGAGAAAAGCTTTGAATGAAAATGAAGATGATATGATCAGTATACACACGCATCTTATACTACCTCCATATATACGTGAAACCCCCAACTTTCATTAAAGGTATTTTTGTCTTTTGGGAATAATGTTTTCTTTTTCTATTAATTTAAGGTTTAATTAAGCATTTCTTGACCCCTAGGACACCTAAAACCGACCTAGGCTTAGAAAAACCCTATAATAAGGCCTCAAGACAAGGTTGAACCCTAACCGACCTAGACTGCTTCAATTTCGCGTATTCGAGGTTTCAAGACAAGACCGACACACTGAACCTAGAGCACCTCTCGGCTAAGTGCACCAGACGAAGTTCTTGGCAATCCACGACACATTCTAGGCCTGCATGAAATGCCCGGCATGCTGAACCGAGCACTGCTCTCGATTAAGCGCACCAGGTGAATTGTGGGGAGTCCGGTTTGGTCGTTCAAGGTTCGTTTTGCAAATCAGAATGGTGTTTTCGAAGCAGATTGAGTTGTATAAGTTGCTCTAAGCTCGGAATATTTTCTTGAAGGTAAGATTTGATCTTTTCGTAATAGTTATTGGCTTTGATCTTGGTAGGGTGGGTCTTTGTAAGATATATTATAGATTCATTGTCGGATTGTAGATTTTGTGTATGGTTTGGAAGTAAGATGTTCGATTCGTAGTCGACTCATATTTAAGGTAAGAAGTTTTTCTTATTAAAAGGTTCCGTTTTTAGTGTAAAGATTATGTTTTTAAGTTGCTTTGAATACTGTTTTATGTTAAACTGCATGAAACAAGACATGATTATGTGTTTCTGGGTACCCGCCAAACTATGTTTTCAAGAAGTTATTTTGTTTTCAAGTTACTTTATGGTAAATAGTGTTTTCAAGCTTTAATAGGTTTTCTTCTTAATTTTCTGTAAACTATATATGCATTCGCTTACGAGGAGCGGAGATAGGATGAGAGTATGGTGTTGTTATGGCCTTAATGAGGTCGCGTAGGTTAGATATGGATTTTGACATAGACATAAGTGTTTTATGTGCTCCTAATTGCTTTATGTGTTGCCCGAATATACTTAGCGTAGCAAGGTATTCGTTATTAGCAATGAATGGTACGGGGTACCAAGAGTATTATTCAAAGTCCCATGTGACGATGCTGGGTTTCGTCATTTGATAATATCGGGCTGTTCTTCTATGTGATAATGATAAGAACCCTAAAATCTTCAAAGAAGAGGTGCGTGTTTGTTGTATATTTTGGACCGAGCTTCGAGAGTCTCTCTCAAGTTGCCTACGTATCCCGTTGATTATTCGGGAATCAAGCCCCCTTCGTAGTTCATCTTAACTAGTATTTACAGGGGCTATTTGTGCCGTAACCCTAATTATGGGTCGGCTGAGGTTATTGTCACATTTGCCCTTACTGGGCCTTGCTTCTTCTCCAAGTTAAACTAGTCCGCGAGATAATGGGCTTTTACACCGCATCGCTTTATAGCTTCGTGTTGCCGATATTCGACTCGAGAATTCGAGCTTGTACGCTTCTCGCGGACATTACTCATGTCGATGTGGATCGTCGATGTCGCATGGGGATTGTCGCCAGGCTTCCCGACCATGTCGATGTCGTAAGTTATCGAGTCGATCCTTTAGCCACCACTCGCTCTAATCTAAGAGTCTCATCTCGTGATGCCACGTGGAGGTGTTCGATACGGTATCGTCATAAGCCCCCGCATCAATCCGAGCTCTCGAGGTCGGGTCCGATCCGCCAAACGTGTACCTCGGCTTTTGTCAACCCTTGGCCTTATAATGTGCGGTTAAGTTGATGCCGACTTCGATGTCGTATCGTTTTTGTCCCTTTAAGACTTATAATCGTTAACTCGTCGACATTGAAAGCGGTCGACACGCGCATCCTCAAATAAGGAGTCGATACGAGTTTTAGATTGAGCTCGTGGAGCTCGAATATTGAGGTTCGATGTCGAACCTTTGATGATTAGCGAACCGCGCCGCTTTATCGCCTTCCCGCATTTTATTTTTGCCGAGCCGCGCCGACCGTATCGACTTCCCGGACTTTGTCGAGCGAGCCGCGCCGACCGTATCGACTTCCCGCATATATTTTTTGCCGAGCCGCGCCGATCGTATCGACTTCCCGGACTTTGTTGAGCGAGCCGCGCCGACCGTATCGACTTCCCGCATATATTTTTTGCCGAGCCGCGCCGATCGTATCGACTTCCCGGACTTTGTTGAGCGAGCCGCGCCGACCGTATCGACTTCCCGCATATATTTTTTGCCGAGCCGCGCCGATCGTATCGACTTCCCGGACTTTGTCGAGCGAGCCGCGCCGACCGTATCGACTTCCCGCATATATTTTTTGCCGAGCCGCGCCGATCGTATCGACTTCCCGGACTTTGTTGAGCGAGCCGCGCCGACCGTATCGACTTCCCGCATATATTTTTTGCCGAGCCGCGCCGATCGTATCGACTTCCCGGACTTTGTTGAGCGTGTGAATCCGACTTTCGCATCAAGTCGTTAGTCCGATTTCATAGACTATTTGAGTTCGTCTTTTGTAAACTTTGTTAATTCGATCCGCAAGTCACTTGTGAGTGATCATAATAAATAATATAGTTAAAACATTTATCTAATAGTAAAGATTCCACAAAGCAGATCAAAGTTGAATAAAACATTAGGGGGCACAGGATTTGCCCCGAAAATAAAATTTCCTCGAGCTGAGGCTTTTCATTTGAGTCGATCGACCCCCCCGGAAGTCATGGGATCGTATTCACAGGGCGGTTATCTAGGTAATCCGCCGTCTCTGGGGAACGGTCTCTTCTGCGGTAATCATCCCGCTGCTCTCTATTGCCACTATTGTAGCGTTTAAATCCATGCCTTCCCTCGGCTCGACTCGCCGTGATCGATCTACGACCTCGTCAAGCTTCCCTTCCATCACACCGTATCTATGTCTCGTATCGATCTCGGCAATATTCCGATTCGTGCCCAATATCTTGGTGGTACTTGCGCACTTGTCGGGGTTTCTACTCTCCCCGGGTCCCCTCATTGGTGGGGATTTCGGCCAATCCCTTCCTTTGCATGATTGTTAAGACCCGTTCACGAGGCCCGTTTAACGGGATGAAGTCCTTCTCCCGCGGGGGTCTCTTCTCCCCGAATCGATCCGAGACGGATCCCGTAACCCGATCCCAACTCGACTTTCTTTTCTTATCCGAACCGTCTTCGTGCTTGTTCCTCTTGTTCTCGCCCTTTTCCATCTCTCTCTTGATCCTATTGGCTTCTTCCCCCTGGCAGTGCTTGTAGGCGACATCTAAACACTCCTCCATCGTATGAGGGAGCTTACTGTTAAGTTTGGCATGTAGCCGCCCTTCTCGCAGACCTGACACGAAGGATGCAACCAACAACCGATCGTCTGTGTCGCGTACTTGTACGGACTCTTCATTGAAGCGTCTTATAAATTGTAGCACCGTCTCATCCGGCTTCTGCTTCAAAGTCAAAAGATGAGTCTGGTTTCTTTGAAATGGTCGAGCAGCGATAAAAGCATGAACGAACTTCCTAGTCAAGGTCCCAAAATCGGAGATCGACCTGGGAGGGATTTTGCTGAACCACTCCCTAGCTCTTCCTGTTAGAAGTGCGGGGAAAGCCTTGCACTTCATTTCGTCCGAAGCATTGTACAAGTTCATATGCGAGATGTATTGGTGCATATGATCGTAAGGATCCTTGGACCCGTCATAGGCACTAACCTTAGGAATCTTAAATCCTGCGGGTCGAGGGTAGTTGTCGATACGCGCAAAGGAAGGGTGATGCGCGTATCGACTCGTCCGATCGCTTTCCGAGAATGATATCGAGTTCGGCCTTGGCCGTGTCCCGGTGCGGTACATGTTCTCGTATGGACACTTGATTCTACCAATTCCGCCCGTTTTGGAGCTTCGGTTGGATATTTGTATCCGGGATTTCGGGGGTTTCTCCCCGAGAGTTTCATCCAAGATCGCTTTAATCGTGGCGTTATCCGCATTTTTCAAGGATTCCACCGTTGCTTGATTGGTTGGATCTTGAAGGACAAGATTAGGTTCTTCCTCCGCCGCGGCCGCGTTTCTTTGAACATCCCTTTGGATGGTTGACGTTGCTGCAGCTTGCTGGGACGCATCCTTGGGATCTGCGGCCCTTTTCCCGCATTCTCGGGTGGTGCCATAATTCTTTTTAGGGTGTTCTTGACGGATTCAATCGATTATCGCAGAAGGCCCTCCTTTAGCCGCCAAATGACGATGCCGGGTTTCGTCATTTGATAATATCGGGTCGTTCTTCTATGTGATAATGATAAGAACCCTAAAATCTTCAAAGAAGAGGTGCGTGTTTGTTGTATATTTTGGACCGAGCTTGAGAGTCTCTCTCAAGTTGCCTACGTATCCCGTTGATTATTCGTAATCAAGCCCCCTTCGTAGTTCATCTTAACTAGTATTTATAGGGGCTATTTGTGCCGTAACCCTAATTATGGGTCGGCCGAGGTTATTGTCACATTTGCCCTTACCGGGCCTTGCTTCTTCTCCAAGTTAAACTAGTCGCGAGATAATGGGCTTTTACAACTCGCACCGCTTTATAGCTTCGTGTTGCCGATATTCGACTCGAGAATTCGAGCTTGTACGCTTCTCGCGGACATTACTCATGTCGATGTGGATCGTCGATGTCGCATGGGATTGCCGCCAGGCTTCCCGACCATGTCGATGTCGTAAGTTATCGAGTCGATCCTTTAGCCACCACTCGCTCTAATCTAAGAGTCTCATCTCGTGATGCCACGTGGAGGTGTTCGATACGGTATCGTCACCATGTCAGAGATGTGACTGGCTATATTAGCAATGTCCTTCTTAATACGACGTATTGTACGGAGTACCTTAGGTATTATTTATAGTCCCAAGTTGGATATGTAATGTGACTAGTTGTATTAGCCATGTCGTTCTTAAGATGACATATTGTATGAAGTACCCTAAGTATTATTCAATGTCCCAAGTTGGAGGTATAGTTAGTTGTACTAGCCGAGTTGTACCATGCGCCCTCAGGTTAAGTCAGTAAGAAACAAGACAAAACATTACATACATACATGCTTCGTAAGAAAATGGAACAATACAGTCAAGATACCAACATGCTACAGTTAGTTGACAAGTACAACATGGGTCAGTAGATTACTTACATAAGTTTATTCAACATGCTAAACATAGTAAGTAGGTAATTAACGTAATGAACAAATACGTGCAATATGAACTGAATGTAGTTAATAGACATGTTTTCTATTCATGGTTTAAAGTTGGTTCTAAAGTTGATAAAATTGATTCCCTTATGTTTCAAGACATGTTTTTTCAACAATGTTTTAAGAGCGGTACGTTTTCCAAACGTTTCAAGTTATGCTCTTAAACTCATTCCCAACTAGATGAAGTAGATTCATGTCATATCTCCCAGCATCCGACATACATGAATCTTTTTTGCTCTTCTTTTTCCATACTGAGCTTCCGGCCAATACTCACTCCTTTATTTGAAATAAGAAGAAATGCTTGTTAGAGACGAGTTGGATAAATGAGTATGGAGAGAAAGCTTAGAAGTGGAGCTATGAAATTCTTTATGTATCAACATTTACCTTCTTAGTCAAGTTGAGTTGTAATAAATGTTAGTAGTAATTTATGATTTAATTTGACTTGCAACACTTGTAATTTTGTTGACTTTGTTAATGAAAGATCTTTAGTGTCAGTTTTTCAAGCGTCTGGTTTGTTTTTTTTTTTTTCTTCACGTTTCCTGATACGACAAAAGGTTTACATGGATTTTATGGTTTATTTTAAATGTCACGTGCCGAACGTCCATTTTCCGGATAACGACTCGATATCCGGGAAAGAGACGCTACACCGTCCGAAAATACAAGGTCCCTTTTGACTTTTTTTATCCCATAATATGAGAGTTTTGTTAATTTATTATTTAATTAATAATTTAATTTATTAATTTAATAATTTTTAGGGATAATAGTTATAAAGGACAAAAGTAGATGATAAATTGTCAAAGGGACGTACGTAGTGAAAAATGACAAAATACATCTGAAATGACGAAATTACCCTTTCTAAATTTAACGACTTCAAATCCACTATCAAACAAATCACTAAAACAAATCCAATATAACATTTTTAATATATCATACAAATCCACTACGAAAAAAATCCACAAAATCAAAGACAAAAACAAAGAAGGGCAAAAAGACATAATCTTCCAGTGAAATAAATATTTGTCCTTCTTGCCATTATTTGCAATCCACTGGACTAAATATCTATTAATACTTAAATTTTGTACTTTTTAACATTTGTTTTGTTTCTAAAAAAAAAAAACCATTTGTTCTTTAATAATTTTTATTACATCGTAATTATACATTAATTATAATCATATGATATTTAAGACTTTAGACTTCCATTAGTCCCCTCTCAAAAAAAAAAAAAAAGACTTCCATTAGTCGGTGCCAACTTGGGACGGATTAAGTATAAATAATTGCTCCTCTAAAAAAAAGTTATAAATAAATGCCACTCCTTCCGCGTGGGGTGTTTAAAAATGAACAATCACAGGATAATACTAAACTATCATTATTGATAATAATCATTTGTGTTATAGGAAAAAAATATTCCTTAATTCCAATTTAAATGATGTTGTTAGTATTAAAATTATTTCATTTTATCAGATGTATTTCCATTTTCAAAACACTGTTTATTGTGTTTTTCGAGCATATAGACTTATTTACTAATGGGAGAAAATAAAAAAAAAACATTGCATTAATTATAAACAAAAGAGTTTTTTTAGTCATTTTGATGCTAAAGTTAAAACATTAACTCACATACTTAATCTGTGTGTTTTTATCAACTCAATCACTTATTTTGGAACGGAGCGAGCAATAATTAGTGCATTGATTTTATGAAGTAAAATGATTGGCATGAATAGTATACTAATGTTCAAAAACATTGACTCAATTTTATCATGGATTTTATAGTTATCTTGGATTAAGTTTTAGACCATCTTGTTATCACTTCTAGCCAATGAAAGATTTTAAAAAATATGTTTTTTCTAAAGGATCAAATCTTTTTATTTTATTTTATTTTGATCGGTTAAGAACCACCAAATAAGATTTGGTCTATGACCAAATTTGTCTATGACCAAATTTGTACAATTTTATTATCATTCAAGCCTTTTTTTTTTCCTTTCTATAAAGATTCACATATTGTGACTTATTATTCATTTATATCCTACCAACAACGAGCATAAGTATCATACACAGGTATTGTTGTTAGTAAATTATGATGGATAATTGTGATATACAAACACATACAAATCTTATTAAATTAAAATGTAATACAACCAAGTAATGATAGGTAAAGAATTAAATTGCCACAACCATGTTCTAAGAGATGTTTACTTAGTGTGTTCATATTTAAACACAAGACGACGTGGGTAGACATCTGGAGATTTCTAGACCATAAATTTTTATCATGTTTTATCTGGTGTCCTTCACCTTTCTGTCAATTTTCTTTGTTTTCTTGCTTCGATTCAACAAATTCCACATGGTATCAGGGCATTTTCTAGCTTCAATTGCGTAATTCTGCATTCAATAGGCAGAATTAGTTACTATCTTGATGGAACTCTTAGCTTTTTTTCTTTGTTCTTGCATTTCTTGTTGTTTGTTTTTCTTCTTTCTTCCAATTATGGAAGTTGTAGTTCAGAATCAAGGAATCTTGCCTGTGAATCATCTTTATCTCCATCCTAATGAAAACCCCACGCTAATGCGACTTTTCCAGAGTCCAATCTAACCGGCAGTGTACCGGGTCAATTATAATCTAGTACGGTGGTCAAGGTCGTATTCCACAGGGATTTGTGAGGTTAAACACTAAAAAACTTATATTAATTCGATCTAGGTCGCAAATTGCAAGATAGTAAGTGCATAAATAAATTTTCTCGTAACAATAAGGGTGATAAAATGATAAAAGAGCCTAGCCAAGACAATGTGTAAACTAACAAATCTCTCGTAGTATCATGGGAATGATATCCTACCATCCTACCAATGATGTTCAAAAGTGTGAAACTGTGCATTCCGAAGCAAGTAGTTCCCCCTCATACGAGTGTATGAAACTACTCTATACCTCATCCTTGTCCTAAATCTAATGAATTGGTATGATACGCACTTGAAGGCAATGACAATGTCAACTATCCCCGGATAAGAAATCGAATGCCTCGAGAGGTCGATTTTACCTTCCGGTTTTCCTACCCATTTCCCACACTTAACATCTCCTTTCGGTCTCCGTTAAATGTGTAAGTGCTAGCACTAGTTAATTACTCCAATGCAAGCAATTCATACAATACAAGTAGGAAAAGATTCACAACAATTGAAGCTAACAACAAAAACAATCATTCCCAATCAACATAAGAGATTAACTAGTTCTACAACATAATCTTGGCTAGTTTAACCTAGCCACTCATAACTACAAACATTAACAAATCAAGGTTAACATTAATAATCATTAATAATCATAAGAACACTTGAATCAAAGTAAATATTAAGAATTACCAATCACAAACAAGAACTCAAAAATGGTGTTCTTCATTCAAACTTCCAAAACCTCCAATGGAGTCAACACACTAATGTATTTTTAACTCCAAACAAAGTAGTAGAAGTTTAAATAATAATTCTTAATTATTACAATCAAAATCAAGAGTTAATTTCTACCTAAATTCGGCTAGGAGTGCCCTTGGGAGGTTTGGTGTCTTCAAGGAGTAAGAAGTTGGAGAAGATAAAGTATATTTTGATATTTTTGGTAAGTGGAGGAATAAAAGGGATCAACTTTGCTGACTCTGCAATAATGGCGCGTGTCATACCAACTGGCGTGCGTCATGTATCCTTAATGAAGGATTGGCGTAGGTCACTGACAATTTGCGTGCACAATGTCTGATTTGGTGGTTGGCTGAATGACATATGCATTAAATGCTCCGCAGACTTTGAATCTTCACTTGGCGCGGGTCAGATGTAACATGGCGTGCGCCATATGCATATAATATATCCCTGATCAGAATTATCATCCACCCGGTATGGATCGAACCCTCTGACATGTATCAACTATCCTCGTGGGTTGGAATCCTTGACTCAACTCTAAAAACCATCTCTCGGTCAATCCAATGACACCATCATATCAAAATCCAAGCTCCAAGCCGTGATATCTGTGCTGCAAAACAGACACAAAGATACCACGTGTAAAACTGATAACAAAATTGGCTATTAAGCCTATAATAAAAGTAAAAACATGGTTTTCTGATATTTCCTATGTACATAAAAATAGCTCAATTTATCATAATAATTGCTCAAGTGGATGTCAAAATGTCACTAATTGCATGAGAAAAGGGAATAAATCATCGGGAATTGTATCATCGGGTTGACTTACATCACACGTTGGTGTTAGTTCAACCATTGTTGAACAACAAGAACTATCACCCATGGAGCCATTCTATGAAGATGGCTTTTATTACCAAGAACAAGATAGGATTTATAGATTGCTCAATCACCAAGCCTGCTGTCAATTCTGCAGATTTTCATGTTTGGCTTCAATGTAATACGTTTGTTAAGACTTGGATCTTGAATTCTGTTAGCCATATATTGCACAAAGTGTCATGTATAAAGAAACAACTAGAGAAATATGGCTAGATTTACAAGCCGGGTTCTCTAGATTGGACACAGAGTTGAACACATTGTGGGTTGAAATAGCCATTATGAGGCCAAATCCTGCATGTTCTCGTACTCCTAAATGTCATTGTGATGTTATTTCATCCTTTACTGGTTATGCTGAAACTGAAAGGGTTGTGAAGTTCTCGAGGGTTCTGAATACAGAGTTTACACAATTCTTGACACAAGCACAATTAATGGTGCCGGTTCTAGATTTACAAATTGTTTTTGCTATGGCCTTGAAGTTGGAGGATCAGAGGGATTCTGAGAGTAGTTTTCTAGAGGCAACAACTTTGTTTAATAGAGCTTCCAATGGTAATTCATCTAGTGGGTGCTCCTTCTAGTACTATGAATTCACAAATCTCTGGGTGATCAGCAGAATTTTAACAAGTTTACAGTTGGGAATACAACATATTTCAAGAAAAATGCAGGGAGCAATCAAGCTGGTAAGAAAGTGCAATGTACTTTCTGTGGGTTTACAGGGCATACAGTGGACAAATTCCACAAAAAGCATGTTTATCCACCTGGTTGAAAGCCAAGAAGTAGAGTGAATATGGTAGAAACAGTGTTAGAAAATCAAAGGATGGTTTCTTCAGGTGGTTCTATGTCTAGTACACAAGCATTGAGAGTTTCACACTGAATAAAGCTCAATATCAACAGTTAATGAGGCTGTTAGAGGTTCAGAAGTCAAATTCTTATGATCACTTGGCTAATTAAGTAACTGTTTTATCTGCCAACTTTGTGCCTAATAGTGATGTATCAGGTTTGCCTAAACCTGGTCTTTCTATGTCTTGGATCGTAGATTCTGGTGCTACTGATCATATAGTTAGTAGTAAAGATTATTTACAGTCTTTCAGGCCTGTTATTAACATGTTAGTTGGTTTACCTAATGGTTCTGTTGTTAAGGTCACACATATGGGTACAGTGTGCTTGAATGACAGACTGGTGCTTACAGATGTGCTGTGCATACCAAATTTAATTTCAATCTTATTTCATCGGCTAAGCTAAACGCTAATCATGCATTTGCTATAGTTTTTTTTATCCTGATTCTTGTCTGATACAGGACAATGTTGGTCCCTTGAAAAGGCTTTGGTTAAGTTTAGAGGGGGGGGGGGGTGAATCAACTTAACAATTAAAACTTTTGGAGTTAACAAATTCAGCAACTTCGGCGACACCGTCGATACTTCGCAGTCCGTCGACACGGTAGTCTCGTCGACCGTGAGTTTACTGAATTTGTGCAGCGGAAATATATCAAAAATTAAGCCTTATTACTTGTTGTTAAATATAATACCAAGTATTAGATACTCAGTAGTGTATGTGTGTGAATTCAGTTGCTAGATTCAGTAGGTTGATGTGTTGGATAAACTAAATGCAGAATGTAAATGCAGAAAGTAAGTAGGCAAATTTTATAGTGGTTCCAGGTGGTGTAATCCTGTCAGTCCACTCTTCTCCTATGATGTTGGAGGTAATTCACTAGAGAGATTCTTGAGATAGCTGTTACAAAAATCCCTAAGATGTTTGTCCTTCACCAATAGCTATGGCTTCACAAACTGAAAACTAGGAACATGTAGGATTGCTGCTCCAAAGTCTTCCACTAGTCCTTGAAGGGTAAGATTGCCTCTTCACCAACTCCAACACAAACAACAGTCTTTCACACAGATGTGCTTCACTGTCTTCAACAGATTTCTTGTAAAAGAAAGATTGAATCAAGTAAATGATTCAGTTGCAGCAGCTTGATCAGGATGATATGATCAGCAGCTTGATATCTTCAAGTGTGTAAACTTGATGTAGCTTGATTGCATATTACACTTGAAGATTTTCTCTGGATCAGTAGTCTTAAGCTCAGTAGGGTCAGCAGGGTGATTTCTCGATCAGAATTTGAAGCTTAGAATTATTTCTTATTTCTCATCAATCATCATCTTTCTTCTGAATTTGGAGTCCTCTATTTATAGGTAGGAGTCCTTGTAGTACACCAGCAGCAGCAAGCTGATGTAGTACACCATTTTGTTCACAATATTCTCTTATGACTTTATTGAGAAACTCGTACTCTTGTCTGATCTTATCTTTACTACTGTCAAACTTTTCTCATTTTGTAATCTCTTCAAATGTTCAGGCATCTTTTGAAGTGTTTCACTCTTCTTGTTCATAAATATCACCCAAGTGTATCTTGAGTAATCATCTGCAACCACTAAGGTGTATTTCTTTCCTGTTACACTTGTTGGTGTTACTGGTCCAAAAAGATCAATGTGCATCAGCTCCAAAACTCTTTTTGTTGATTGTTTAGTCTTTGACTTAAAGCTTGACTTTGTCTGTTTACCTGACATGCATCACATATAACATCATTCTTGAATGTGATCTCAGGTAAACCAATCACCAATTTCTTCTTCACCAACTGATTGATATCATCAAAATTTAAGTGATTTAACTTCTTATGCCATAACCAATTGAGTTCTGACTTGGTATGCACAATCAAAGTGTGCGGTTTACGGAATTGCAAGTAGACCAATCCACAATGTACATGTTTTGTTGTCTTCTTCCCCGCTAACACAACTTGATCACCTCTTTCACTAATGACAATACAAGTGCCTTTGTCAAAAGTGACTTTGTATCCCATGTCACTAATGACAATACAAGTGCCTTTGTCCAGTGCTCAACAAGTTGTAGTCCAGTCCTTCCACATATGCAACATTCCTGATTGTTGGTCCATTCCTCACAAGTGTGCCATATCCTCTTGTGTATCCAGGTGTATTCTTGTTTCCAAAATTCACTCTAGGACCATCATTTGTCACAAAATTTGACAAACAGTGCTTATTCTTTGTCATATTTCTAGAACATCCACTGTCAAAGTACCAGACACCCTACAAAACAAAGTTAATACATTTTAGGTACCCAAACCTGTTTGGGTCCATAATGGTCAGTGGTAAGCATGACCCTTGGAAAATTTCCATAAGGTCTTCTTTGAAAAGTGTCATACTTTGGTTCATACATGTATTCCACACATCCATAGGTTCTAACAGTTGGTTGTGTAGGATTCACATATGTTTTCTGGCCTTTTGGTTTATAATGCTGTTTGGAGTGATTTCCTTTGTTAGAAGCATTAGGATAACCATAGGTTTGTTGTCTGTTAGGAACAGCCCTGTAATATGGAGTCTGCTGAGGTCCCTGCTGAGGTCTAGTATAATTCCTCTGCTGAGTCCTCTCCTGAGTCCATTGCTTAGGTTTTACCCTAGCAGTATGGTTATACTTACTGTTTCTAGCAGTAGGTGCAGGAATATTCCAATCATCATCAGTAGGGAACAATCTACCTTTCCCCCTGAAATAAGTATCCCTAGAATGATTAACATTTTTGGGTTTAGGATTCTTATCCTTGAAATATTTCTGGTTTTTCCCTTTTTGTGGTCCAGCAGACTTGGTAGCAGGTCTGCTATCAACAGGTCTAGAAGGTACAACAGTCCTATTTTTGGATTTATTCTTTTTATTAGGAGTTGTTGACTTCTTTGACTTTTGATTTTGCTTCCTTGAAGCTTTCTCAGTAGGCTTTACCGCCTCAACAGCCCTTTTAGGAGTTGGATCTTGTGCAGGGCACAAACTTAGGACCAATTCGGTACTAGGTTCAGTGACCTACTGGATCCACTCTTATTGGATTGTTGAGTTCCAAATCCAAGCCCTGCTCTATCACCATAAGGCTTTCCAGATTTGAATGCAGTGGAGGAACAAGATGGTTCAGCAGACTCAGCAGCTACTGAAGGTTCACAGGCTTATGCGGATTCTGTCTGACTTCTTTTTCCTTTCCTTTGAGAATTCTTAATTCAGCATTTAATCTTTCAACTTCTGATTGAAGAGCTTCTTTTTCAGCCTTCACAATCTCATATCCAGATTGTATTATCCTCAGTTGATTAAGGATGACATCCAAAGTTTCTTCATTGTCAGAATTTTTAGGATTTGAACCACAAGTTGATTCACAATCACTTCCAGCAAGAGTGTTTATAGATACAGTATTGTATACCTCCTCTGTTTCATCCATGTTGGCCATTAAGGCATAATCTTCCATTACAGCAATCAGTGCAGTATCATCAGATTCATTTCCTTTTTCTGACTCTACTTCATACCCTGATTCATCTTCAGTAACCATGGCCTTCTTGCCATGTATTCTTTGTTGACTTTTGGTCTTCAGTAGGTCTGGACAGTCAGGTCTGAAATGTCCAGGCTTCTTGCAATTAAAGCAAAGATAATCAGGTTCCTTTTTCTGTTTTAATTCAGGACAATCAGGTTTGAAGTGTCCTGGCTTCTTGCAATGATAGCACAAGTAATCATTATCTTTCTTTGAATCATCATTCTTCTTTTCACTGAATTTCATTGTGAAATTCTTGGAGAACCCTTTCCATTTTTCATCATCCTGATTTTCTTGCTCAGTAGGGCAATCTGCTCTTGCATCTCATCCAGTAGATCATCTTGAGCTCCTGATGTCTCTTCTTGATGTGAAACAGCCAATGCAATGGTCTTTGGCTCTTCTTTTTCAGTTTCAGGCACAAGCTTTTTGCTAAATTCATAGGCCTTAAGATCTGAAAATAGTTTGAAGGTGTCTTCTTCATGCAAGCTCCTCATTTCTTCTATGGCAGTCACCTTCATCTCCCAAACTTCTTTTGCAGGTAGTGCTTCCAAGATTTTTGAGTTGATTTCTTCTTGTGAGTACTTCACACTCAGTAGGGTGAGTTCATCCATGATTGCATTGAATCTTGATTCCATTTGTTCAATGGTTTCATTTGGTTTCATCTTAAACTCTTGGAACTTCTTCTTGGCCACACTGATCTTATTCTTCTTGATTGCATCAGTGCCTTCACAGATTAATTGCAACTTGTCCCAAAGTTCTTTTGCAGTTTTGCAATCTTTCACCTTCATGTACATATTGATATCCAAAGTTCTATAAATGATATCAATAGCAATATTGTTGAGATTTGCTCTCTTTCTATCTTCAGCGGTCCATTCCCTTTTTGGTTTTGGAATGTACTGTGTATCATCACCCACTGTTACTGACTTGGTAATTTCCAGTGGTCCATCTGTCAGCACATCCATCATTTCATCATGTGTAGCAGCTAGATAAGCCTGCATATGACGTTTATACTCATCAAAACGATCTAAAGAACACATCAACATTGTTCTAGCATACTGGTTGTTATCCATGATGCAAAGCTTTGAAAATCAGTAACTTGAAAAAGTTTTCAAAGTATTTTCAGAAGCACAACAAGCATGATTACTTCGAACGTGCTAATCGCTCCGATACCAATTGTTGGTCCCTTGAAAAGGCTTTGGTTAAGTTTAGAGGGGGTGGGGAGTGAATAAACTTAACACTTAAAACTTTTGGAGTTAACAAATTCAAGAACTTCAAGAAATTTCGGCGATATACTTCGATAGTCTCGTCGACCGTGAGTTTACCGAATTTGTGCAAATGGAAATATATCAAAAATTAAGCCTTATTACTTGTTGTTAAATATGATACCAAGTATTAGATACTCAGTAGTGTATGTGTGTGAATTCATTTGCTAGATTCAGTAGGTTGATGTGTTGGATAAACTAAATGCAGAATGTAAATGCAGAAAGTAAGTAGGCAAATTTTATAGTGGTTCCGTGGTGTAATCCCGTCGGTCCCACTCTTCTCCCGTGATGTTGGAGGTAATTCACTAGAGAGATTCTTGAGATAGCTGTTACAAAAATCCCTAAGATGTTTGTCCTTCACCAATAGCTATGGCTTCACAAACTGAAAACTAGGAACATGTAGGATTGCTGCTCCAAAGTCTTCCACTGGTCCTTGAAGGGTAAGATTGCCTCTTCACCAGCTCCACCACAAACAAAAGTCTTTCACACAGATGTGCTTCACTGTCTTCAATAGATTTCTTGTAAAAGAAAGATTGAATCAAGTAAATGATTCAGTTGCAGCAGCTTGATCAGGATGATATGACCAGCAGCTTGATATCTTCAACTGTGTAAACTTGATGTAGCTTGATTGCAGATTACACTTGAAAATTTTCTCTGGATCAGTAGTCTTAAGCTCAGTAGGGTCAGCAGGGTGATTTCTTGATCAGAATTTGAAGCTTAGAATTATTTCTTATTTCTCATCAATCATCATCTTTCTTCTGAATTTGGAGTCCTCTATTTATAGGTAGGAGTCCTTGTGACTTGTATTTGAAATTCAAATATAGCCGTTCCATGTTTTGTCTTATTTGACTTGCTTTCTGTCACTGTTTATAGTACTGACACAGTCAGACTGCTTTTTGACAGAATGCAGTATGTCCATCCTTTGACTTATATGCATTGGATAAAGTCCTGAATCATCCCAATGTCCCTTTAATATCAACCATTGATTTGTTTGATAAAATCAGAGGTTGTTAGCTGTCCTTATCCTTGTTTTCTTCCAATGTAATCTTGAATAAATCGAGGTATATGTATCAGCAGGTTTATGAGTCTGCTGAGATACATATCAGTCTACTGTCGAACCATAATTTGCTGTGTTTAAAACACAATGCAGCTGACTTCTTTTATCTAACTTTTATTTGTGAAGTTAGATTACACCTTTTTGCATATAACTAAGTTCCAATCACCATCCAACTTATGAAACTTAGACCTTGTACACAAGGTATATGTAATCAGTTTAGGTCATCACAGACTTCGCTAAATTCTGATTCCATATCCTTGACTTTAATTACTAAGTTTGATCCCTTAGCCTTCATTAACTGAGTTTGAGCCCTCAGCCTTCAGTCTTCAGCATGTTCCTGACTAGTCTACTGACCTAGTTACCCTACTGATATAGAACAGTCTGCTGATATAAACCAGCTGACCATTACAGTGCTTGTTTGATCAAACCTATACAAAGATCAAACTTTAATAAACCTATACATTTGATCTAGACATCTTTTTGCCTTTGCACTATAACAGCTAATCTGGCACTCATCACTAAAACTCAGAAATAAGTCCAACAGACAAGAAGCATGGGATTCAGATAGGATCAACTAAGAAATCTAGAGGTTTATTTGTAGTGGATACTGATCACTAGGATTTGCTCAAGTCTAGTGCTGTTAATAGTCTTTTTATCTTCTGATCAGTCTACTATTTCAGATGAACAAGTTTGTCATTACAGACTTGGTCATATGTCTAATAAAAGGCTTTTAGATCTCAAATGTGTTTATTCTTTAGATGACATTATTGTTTGTCATATTTGTCAATTGGCTGAATAGTAGAGAAACTCTTTTCCCTTAAGTCATACTTCTATGCAAAGTACTTTTGATCTTCTACATTTTGATATCTGGGGGCCGTATAAAAAGGAAACCGTGCATGGCCAGTCTTATTTTCTCACTATTGTGGATGACTTTTCAAGGTTTACTTGGGTGTATCTGTTGAAACATAAGTCTGAAGTTAGACAGCTTGTGCAGTCTTTTGTTCAATATGCTTTTGTTCAATTTGGCAAACATGCTTAAAGTAATTAGGTCAAATAATGGTGCAGAATTTGATGTGTCTTCTTATTATTAAAAAAAAGGGTATTTTAGACCAAACCTCTTGTGTGGATACTCCACAACAGAATAGCATAGTAGAAAGAAAACATCTACACATATTAAATGTGGCTAGGGCTCTAAAATTTAAGTCCAAACTTCTTGTTAAATATTAGGGGTATTGTGTATTACATGCGGTCTAACAAAACCCCTTATTACCTCTTGTATGATAGGCAATTTTATTATAACGAACTTAGGGTTTTTGGTTCTTTTGTATATGCTTGTACTCCTGCACACAACAGATCCAAATCTGACCAAAGGCTAGACAATGTGTGTATCTCAGTGTTCCTCAATTCACTAAAGGTCACATCCTGCTGGATAAAAAAACTAGGGACATTTTTGTGTCTAGGGATGTTTAGTTTTGTGAAAAAAAGTGTTTCCTTTACATATACATTCTACAAATATAAATAGGGCAAATGTACCTCTGCCAATCGCATATGCAGCTACAGCATAAGACTTACACATTTCTCCAGTCAATGATCCTGATAATCCAGTGGATCCTCAAATAGATCCATTAGTGCCAGCTGTTCCTGATCAACCAGTACTGCCAGATATAGAGAGATCCAATAGACAAAGAAGTGCACCTACTTATCTTAAAGAGTATGTGCTTCCCACTAGAAAATCACCACATTATATCAATAATGTGGTGAGCTATGATAGTCTTGCAAAAAACTATAAGAAGTTTGTATGCCTAGCAGATCACATTCAGGAACCTAAGACCTATAATCAAACAACTAAACATGACTGCCGGAAGGTAGCCATGCAAAATGAGTTAAATGCATTGCAAGCAACAAAAACATGGGAAATAGTAACCTTACCACCAAGAAAGTCTACCATAGGTTGCAAATGGGTGTATAAGGTGAAGTAACATGCTGATGGTTCAATAGGAAGGTACAAAGCCAGACTAGTGGCTATAGGCTACACACAAGCCTATGGGATTGATTATCAAGAAACCTTTTCACCCGTGGAAAAAGTTACTACCATCAGAATTGTCCTAGCTCTTGCAGCATCCAAAAAGTGGCATATATACCAAATGGATGTCAACAATGCTTTTCTACACGAGGAATTGGATGGAGTAGTGTATATGGACCTACCATCAGGTTTCAAAACAGAGAAGCATAATCAAGTGTGCAGGTTAACAAAGTCTTTATATGGCCTTAAACAGGCTAGTAGACAATGGAATTCAAAACTTACTTCTGCTTTAATAGAGATTGGATTCAATCAGTCACCACATGATCGCAGTTTGTTTACTAGGGGTACATGTGACAGCTTCATAGCTATACTAGTTTATGTTGATGATAGAATAGCTACTAGTTCCTCTATGGATCCCATAAATGAGGTCAAGAAAGTACTACATAAGAGGTTTAAAATCAAAGATATTGGTGATCTAAGGTAATTCTAGGCATTGAAGTTGCTAGATTTGACAAAGGCATATACATAAACCAAAGAAAGTACACATTAAACCTATTAGAAGAATATGGTTTCTTGGAAGCAAAACCAGTAAGAACTCCTATGCATTCTAAGCAAAAACTGACATATGAGACTTAGAATTACTTGCAAATAACACATTATACAGAACATTCGTTGGTAGACTGATATACGTATCTTTTACAAGGCAAGACATAGCATACACAGTTCAACAACTAAGTCAATTCTTATCTCATCCTAATGTTAATCATATGCAGGCTGCCATAGACACTTAAGATACTTGAGGAATAACCCTGGTCAATATATTCTATTTGAAGCAGGTAATGAATTAGTACTAAAATGATATATAGATTCTGATTGGGCAGGGTGTGAGGAGTCCAGAAAGTCAATTTTAGGCTACATTATATTTCCGGAACATCACCAGTGTCTTGGAAATCAAAGAAGAAAGTACCATTGCCAAAAGCTCATCTGAGGCAGAATATAAAGTCATGGCCAATGCTACTTGTGAACTCCAATGGCTGGTATATATCATGAAGGACTTGCAGATTCCATGTCCTCTACCCATCCTACTGTTTTGTGATAATGTAAGTACCATCCATATAGCAAAAAATCCAATATTTCATGAAAGAACAAAACACATTGAACTTGATTGTCTAATGATAGTCAACCCTCCTATGCATTTCACACCCTTTTCACATCATTTTATAGCATTCCGAGCTGCATTTCTATCATTTAGATGCTATTTCATGCTATTTTCATCACTCACGGTTCCACATCGCACATATTACAAAATCTCATTTTTATCGTAAAATGTGGACATTTTTATAGCACACACGGGGTATGCGGTACCCTATGGGAATTACGGTTGTATTTTGAAGAGAGTTTGAGAATGTGATAAACACAAGAGTAAACTTCAACTTAGTTTATTCATTGAGTAAAAAGATGTATAAATAGATACAAATGTCCACATGCTTGGTTTTATCATGATGGACCGGATCTTCTCGCCATGCATAAGGTGAATTATTATCACAACAGAGTGTGATAGGTTGCGATACGGTTGTCTTTGAAGTTCGCCGCACTTTTTTTTAGCCATAGAGCTTCACAAATGCCAAGTACAAGTGCCCTTAGTTCGGCTTCAAGATCGCTTCTTGACACGTAGGTTGTTTCTTGCTCCTCCAAGTAACCGGGTTCCCCCATATATATGAGCAATAGCTTTGTGGTAGACCTCCCGTCAATGTGACATCCACCAATCGGCATCGGTGTAGACCTTGATTGATCTATCAGTAGACTTGGTGAAGTGCAAGCCTTGGCCAGGAGTGGATTTTAAATACCTCAGTATCCTATTCACTGCATCCCAATGTTGCTCAGTAGGGCAATGCATGAATTGACGACCGTGACCCCATATGCAATATCGGGTCTTGTGTGAGAAAGGTATATGAGTTTGCCTACAAGCCTTTGATATTGTTCTTTCTGACAATGTCACCATGCAAGAGGTATGACCGGGGTCTACCGGAGATACAACGAGTTTGCATCCCAAGATGCCGCTTTCCTTCGCAGGGTCAGGGACATACTTCCTTTGGGAGACCGAAATGCCATTGGTGGTTCTAGCTACTTCCATACCAAGAAAGTACTTGAGGTAGCCCGGATCTTTAACTTGGAACACCTTTGCCGGTAGAGTCTTCAAGTTCCGGATCTCGCAGAGTCATCTCCGAGTAAGGATGATATCATCCACATATACAATTAGAATGGACCTCCTCTCGGTTGGTTGTCTTGACAAACATGGTGTGATCGTAGTTGCATTGATGATATCCAAAGCGGCTTTAACCACGAGTAGTGAGTTTTCCAAACCATGCCCTTGGTGATTGCTTCGGAGCCATATAGAGATTTCCTCGGTTGCACACCTTGCCTTGAGTATGAGGATTGATAAAACCAGGGGTACAACATATAAACCTCCTCGGTGAGGTCCCCATTTAGAAAGGCATTTTTGATGTCCAATTGGTGAAGAGGCCCAAGTTGGACAACTAGGGAAATCGCACTCGACGGTGTTGAGCTTTGCTACTTGGTGCAAAAGTTTCCTTATAGTCAATGCCATAAGTTTGAGTGAATCCCCTTGCTACCAATCGGCTTTATACTTGTCAATTTTACCATCGGCATTGTATTTGATAGTGAATAACCATCTCAGCCTAACTCGTTTTCTTGCCTTTGGGAAGAGTTGTGAGGTCCCAAGTATGATTATCCAAGAGAGCGATCATCTCTGTTTTAACGACGACCTTCCACTTATCATTTTGAAGGGCCTCCCGAATATTTCTAGGGATAGAGTGAGAGTCCGTGTCCCGTGTAAACATGGCAAAGACAGGAGACAACCGATCATAAGATAAATAAGTATGAATAGAATGATCGGTGCATGATCTTTTCCCTTTCCTTAGAGCAATAGTCCGTCATCTACTTCGCAGACCGCCGAGAGTCGCAGCCGCGGGGTCCGGCGGACTCGGTTCCGCAGGTTGCCGAGGTTCTCGGTTCGGCGAGGCTCGGGTCGGCGGACTCGGGTCGCGACCGCCGAGGGTCGATAATGTGAGTATCCGCAGGATGCCGAAGATTATGAGTCTGCGAGAGTTAATGGTTTGCCGAGGGAACGGACTTAGTTCAATCTCAATCGGTTTCCATCGGTGATCGGCTCGCAGGTTTGTTGTAATATGGAGTCCTTTCAAAGAATTTCACATCCATAGAATTGTAAAATTTCTTTTCGGTAGGAGAGTAACACTTGTAACCTTTCTGTCCCGTGCATATCCAAGGAAAATGCACTTATGAGCTTTAGGATCAAGTTTACTTCGTGTTGAGCATGGATATAAACAAACACGACAACCAAAGATCTTTGGAGGCAATTGGGTAATAAGATGAGAGCGAGTGTGTGGTCGGCGGGGTTTGGAGAGGAGTTTTGAAACCTAACACTCGCCGGGAAGTCTCGTTGATTAAATATGTAGCAAGTCAATATAGCTTCACCCCACATGTATTTAGGAACATGTGTAGTGAACATGATTGATCTCGGCCATTTCCGAAAGCAGATGCTGTTCTTTCTTTCAAACCCCATTCTCGCCGAGGTGTTTCCACACAACTACCGATATGAACAATTCCTCTGTTTGTCAAGAAGTTACCGAGGTTAGACTCATAGTATTCCGAGCATTATCGCCTTTAAGATCTTGATCTTAGTATCAAATTGGGTGGAGACCATGTGATAAAATTCTTGGAAGATAGGTCCAACTTCGATTTGTCTTTCATTAAGAACGACCAAGTGTTTCGGTATGATCATCAATGAAGGTTACAAACCACCTTTTTCCCGTTATACTTTTCACTCTTGAGGGTCCCCATACATCACCGTGAATTAGGGTGAAAGGGAAGAGGGCAAGTGAGGTAACTTAGCATACACGATTTGGTGAGTTTAGCAAATTGACAAATATCACATTGAAGATCATTAAGATTACATCCTTTAAACAATTCGGGGATTAAAGACTTTAAATAACCAAAACTTGGATGTCCTAGTCTATAATGCCATAACATGATATTGTCTAGGTTTTGAGTGCGAGCTGCCGAGGCGATTCGGTCTTCGCCTCTTCGTCTTCGGCGGGGTTGATCACAAACGATCCCGAGCAGGGGTTTAGCTTGCCCAATCACTTCTCGAGAAGAAAGATCTGGAATGTACACCGATTCTTATTAAAAACAACAATCAATTCGGATCTTTAGTGAGTTTTGTGACGATATAAGGTTACGATCTAACTTTGGAACAAACAGGACATTCTGTAGATATATCTGATTAGTAAGTTTAACCTTCCCAACACCTTTTGCATAAGAAACGAGAACCATCGGCGCCTTAATTTCGTGAATTTGGTTGCATGGCATATATTGGGTAATAAGGTTTTTATTACCAAATCATATGGGAAGAAGCCCCGAATCAACAATCCAAGTCTCATTACTAAGAGGTGAGTAAACTATACCGTTTTAGCATGAGTGGCCATTTCGAGTAGGGGAGCTACCTTCCCGATGCTTTGAGCAATAAAGGCTCTAAAGGCGACAAACCGAGCATTCGACTTCTTCGTCATTCTCCTCTTCACCGGTAAGTTTGCCTTGACTTTCCCTGGTTGGTTTTGAGGTTTTAGAGGGGGTAGGTTTGCCATGTAGCTTCCAACAATTGTCCTTGGTGTGATTTGTGCGTTTGCGGTGATCACGGAACGCCTTTCCGGCTTTCTCGCAGGCTTCCCGTAAGTCTCATTAACCTTCACAGGCGGTACCTTCGATAGGGTTGTCGGCGGGGAGTTCGGCGATCACTTTCCTCCTCGCTCTCCTCATGTTTGACCTCGCAAACATGGATTTGAGATTTGGAAGAGGTTTAGTAGCAAGAATTCTACCTCGACATCATCAAGAGTAGGATTCATCCGGTAAGGAATTTGAATACTCTCTTTTCTCGATAATGTCTTTAAAGAGTGCAACATCTTTAACATCATTCCAGGGGTGAGTTTCCAACATATCTAGGTTTTGCCATGCCTTAGATAGTTGATTAAAGTATTGAGTTACGTACATATCCCCTTGTCCGCAATTTTGAATCGAGCTTCAAGTTCATGACTTCGATGTATTGTCCTTTTTTGAGTAAAGGTCTCCGGCATTGTCCCGCATTTCCTTAGCGAGTGTCATACATCATGAAGTTCTCATCGATCTCTTTTGTCATAGACCTCGTGAGGATGGTCATGACTTGGTTATTTTCTCGTGTCCCATGCTTCAAACTTGGGGTCGGTTTCAAAGAGGGCGGGTTTGGAACCGCACGGATATCCCATCTTGCCCCGGCCGGAGATATACATTTTCATAGACCTTGACCATAGCAAGTAGTTGTTACCATCAAGTTTATGATTTGTAAAAGAAGAGTGTTCGATTATCCCGGGTCCGTCGAGGCACCGTGAGTCTACCGAGATGAAACTTCGGATAATGTTGACATTTTCTGAAAAAGAACCGAGTTTTGCGGCGGATTTTAGAACTCGCAAGGCTCCGATACCATGAAGAGAGTTTGAGAATGTGATAAACACAAGAGTAAACTTCAACTTAGTTTATTCATTGAGTAAAAAGATGTATAAATAGATACAATTGAGATAGAGAGACTAGCTAGCTAGCTTGGGCGGCCACTTGAGTATGTAGATGTGGGCGGCAAGCATGCAAAAGTAAAAAGTAAAAGTTATGTCTATGACATAAAGTAAACTAGAGTTTGACATATTAATTGTTTATATGACTCACAATTAATATGTCTTTTACAATTAATTTTACAATTAAATAAGGTGTACAAAATATTATGCACGAAATCCTGAGGCTCAGCAATCTGCTGAGCACCCTGTCGAAGCCTCGGCGGCGAGACCGAGTCCGCCGAGTAATATTTCTGCTGAGTAATATTTCCACATATTTGGTGTTGAGCCTTTCCAGGTCTTAGATGATAAAGAAGATGTACACCGACTAAGCGTCTCGGTTCGGTGATGAATGGATTGAGAGAAATGGAGCTAGATGTGATTTTCGAAGAAAACCAGGACAAGAGCATGCTTGCCTCGACCAAGAGCACGCCTGAGTCATCATTTGGGAAGAAAAATGGAGCAATCAGCACAAGCCCACTCTTGCCTCAGTCAAGCGCACGCTTGAGGCCCCAATCAAATAATCCAACTCTCTGTTCAGGACAAGAGCATGCTTGCTCATGACAAGCGCACTCCTGAGGTGCATTTGAGATTTCCACTATTCCGACCAAGAGCATGCTTGCCTCGCCAAGCGCATGCTTGAGATCCCGAAAATCCAATGTAATGTTACATAATATGCAGGTGCACGCTTGCCTCAGAGAAGCGCACTCTTACGCACCCGAAATTCTGCACTATAAAATCAAATTTTCAGCCAAGAGAGAGAGACACCATACTTTCTATATTTGAATTAGATTAGAAAAAAAAACCCAAAAACTCTTCTCTTCACTTTTCTTCATTCCTTAGCTTAAAAAAGTAGAATATTAGGTTTTTAAACTCCAAATTAGTGTGTAATTAAGCTTGGGCTTTCTTCTAAAATGGTGAATTCATCATTCCCTTGGTGAATCTCCATGGGATTTGAGCTAAGTTCATAGTTCTTACTTGATTGAGGTATAATTTCGAATTTAATTTTCTATTTTATGGCTTGCTTTAGTTTAATCTCATCTTTTCTTTGTGTTTTTGTTGAAATCATGAGTAGCTAAACACCCTTGTGGCTTGGGTGATGAGAAAATGAGCTAGAAATCTTGTAATTGCTTGGATTCAAGTTGGGTTGTCTTGTATGTTCTTAATTGGTTCAAGTTATGGTGATTGATCATTATGGGTGTGATTAATTCATCACTAATTGCATAATCTAAGTGTTAATTCGAGGCCTAATCGTAAGAATTGACATGGAACTAGTCACCATGAACACATTGTAAAATCATCTAGAGATAGAATTGATTTCTAGTGTGTGTGTTGCCTAATCTTGAATTGGGAAATTCATAGTCCTTTAATGCATAACTATTCATCCTAATCTATCTGGTCTTAGCCGATAGGTTTGGTGTTTGGTTATAGTTCGTTGATGCGAGAGATCGATTGACGTTATTATAGCGAATTACACCTTGAATGTGTTGAGAATTCGTTAGTGAAGCTTGATTCCGAGTAGTTACGAGAGTTCATATCTAGTTCTTTGGAACATCACCCGAGCCACCTCGTTTTATATCATTTCCCCTTCGTTCGAGTCATTGTAGTTTCAATTAATCGCACTTTTAGTTCGCCTTTCATTAGTCGTTTCGTAGTTGGTTCACACTTTCTTCTTGATTAATGGATACACTTAGACTAATTGTTTGGGCCGCTTTGGTATTTAACTAGATTTCTCCCTGTGGATACGACCTTGCTCACCGATCTAGACTACAGTCGACCCGGTACTCTGCCGGTTAGAGTGGAAACCTAGTGAGACCGATCAAGTTTCTTCTAGATTGTTGTCACATCACAAGGGCAAAAGTACAAGCAGGATTTCTAATGTTAGGAATAAAAATCAGCTAGCAGACATCCTAACTAAGCCATTGAATGCTTATATTTTCATCTACCTGGTTACAGAAGATAGAGGCCTTCCCCATATTCAAGTCTGTTAAAACATAGCCATTTTATGTGTTAAACAAGTTCAAGTGCAAGCTTCATCCTACATGCAGCTTGACAGGGGGGAGGGGGGGGGGGGGGTATTGGAGTTAACACACAGCCATTTTATGTGTTAAACACGTTCAAGTGTTCATTGGGGCAATTGATCAAACACCTTCCTCAAAAGTTGGTTGATAGTTACTTTAGGTGGTCACACGCAGTTATTTAGCATAATTATGAAGTAGAGCTCAAATACTAGAATAGAGAGCTGAACTAATCATCAGTTGTATCATTAGCAAATTGAGTGAAAATGGTGCTGTAAAACGTTTTTCCAGTTTTTTCCGTCATTATTGCTTCTTTTCCACACATTAATGGCGTTTTACACCGTTCTGTCAATTTTCTTTGTTTTCTTGCTTCGATTCAACAAATTCCACACTACATATTTCGAATAGTATTGATGATTACTCATACAAATGCACTTGTTCCTTAAGAAATGGAGCCTCTCGTGAGTCGTGACCCATACTTCAGCTGCATGCGAGACATTTTCCCTTTAAGAATGGCCATTTAATTTGTCGAACATTTGGACTCTGATTCTTATGAAGAGAAGAGAATAATGAGAGGAGAGGACCCCTTTACTTTTGGAAAAGACATTTTTCCTTTTCACCATTTGGTTTTGAAGGAAGAAAAACACGCACGTAGTGAATATATAGCAGTTTTCTGTTTGTCTTTTTCAATAGAAATAATGAACCAATTAATTTGGCAGCAGCAGTGATTATATTCCTCGTGACAATTGTCGCAAAAGCAAGTAGCCAATATATAACACTAATCGATTTGATGCCACTTTTCTTTTCTTTACAAAACAAGAAATTACTAATTAGAATGAAAAGTATATGAATCTTATATATGTTCATGCAGAATTCTCTTCTTTTTTTTTTGCCCACAATTTACAGTAAATATATTTAGACTAATTACAACAAAACATTGAGTTTGTGTGCTCAAGAAGAGAGGTTGGAGAAACCCAAAAAAAAAAAAAAAAAAAAAAATCCAAACAAGAGGTGGGGGAAAGAAGGGTTGTTGGCGAGAGGGAAGAAGGTTTTGGATCCTCTATTAGGGAAGAGCTTGATGACTTTCTTTTTATTGATTTTTTTATTTTATAAGTCACACTAATTGAGTTATTTTTTTCTTTCTAGAACTAGGTTACCGCATAAAATGGTAAATTCTTGGTTACATGTATTGATAAAATACACCAAAACCAACTTCGAATCCATTAAAGTTGAATTTATACATTAAAAAAAAAAATCTGTTTATCAAAAGTTTGAAAATAAATTTCGATTTCTGTAAATTAAAAAATTTCTAAAAAATGAGGTACGGATAAATTGAGGGTGGATACATTAAGAGTGACTTGGTTAAATTATATATGATATGAATATGAATTTCTTTTTTTGGGGGAGGGTACTAGTATATTACTTATAAAAATAGAGATGGTATAAATGAAATATTATATATAATTAAAGAAAAAAAAAGAAGAAGAATATAATAATGATGAAAACGCGGTAATAAATGGGTGTATTATCAAGAAAGTGTGTCCTGTTGCTTGGCTGTATTATCAACAACACAGTCCCAATCTTTATACCTTTGGATCTGATGCGCTATTTTTCGTCTTTCTTCCTCCAACTTGTGTTTTTCTTCCCAATATTTAAGTAAGTGACCCCTCCCCTCCACCCCATTTACAACTGTATTTTCTTTTCTTTCTTTCTTTCCAACCAAAACCCATAAGACTTTCCTTTCTTTCTGCTCATTTTTGTAGGTCTTTTTCTCTTCTATTCTTTTCTTTCTTCATGAATCTTCTTTCATTACTTGTCGTAAAAGTGTAGAATCCTTTCTTATTTCCCTCATATTTGCACCCCCAGATCTTTAGATTTCAATTAATCTGTGTTTTTGTTATCCCTCTTCTTCTGTGAAGCTAGTTAATTTTAGAAGGTTACCAGCCCCTAGCTATTTATTATTGTTAGTTTTTTTTTTCTTTTTCTCTTTAATAATTGTTATTTTGGGCAACTTTTTTTAAGTGGGATCTTTTTAATTCATCTGATTGGGCTTGGTGTCTGCTGGAAAATTGTTGATGGCTTTATACGGCTCTTTAAATGCCTAATTTTCTGAAGTAAAAATCTTTCCTTTTTTCCTCTTTTTTTCTTGTCTCCTAGCGGTGTAAAGATTTGATTGTGTTGGTGCAAGTTCAATGTGAAGTAATTTTTTTTCTTCCTGGGATTAAAGATATTCCCTACAGATTTATTTCCCTCCTTTATCCCCTTTTTTTTTTGTTTTGGCGGTTGCAGTTATTTATAATGAAAATAAATATAAGAAAATTATTAAGCATAGGAAAATTGTTTTCTCGTGTTTAAATTCGTGTATTATTATAGTCCATGCTGAGCTGTGCAATGCATCTTTCATAAATTCTTGGATGACATCCAAGAATTTTGTGCTTTAGAGATTCAATTAGTTTTTGTACCAAAAAGAAGCCTTCTTTTACCATGGTTTTTATAGATCTGTATGTTTTTATGCTGTTTTTTTTAATTAGGAAAAAAAATCGGCCTAATGGTTTGTTTGATTCATTCTTTTGCAGATCTGCTTGCTGAAAGAGGAGAAATATACTGATCGGAGTGTTTCTTTTAGAAGTTGGCTTTAGTTTGCAAGGTAAGTTAATGCAATAAAAAAAAACACATCCTATTCATTAAGTAATTATGAATATAATACTAATTGAGATTGATCTGGTTGATGCTGTTAATTTTCCTGTTTTCTGTGTGCTTAATCTTGTGATTTGGATTATTGTTGTTGTATACCAGACTGCTTATTAACCCATGGGTCTTTCACCTTACTCAACCCCAGCTGATGGAGGAGTCCTGTGTGTGCTATTAGTAAACACCGCTATTTCGATATCCATCATGAAGGAACTTGTTCGTTCGATACTTCATGTTGTTGGCATCCACGTTACTTCGTGGGAAGATTATTCACGCGACCCTTCTTTAGACTCGTCGATTGAATGCCGTGGAAGCCCTTCAGAATCCTACGTGGAAGAATTCCGTAGCAGAACACCAGCGGTTCGTTACGACTCGATGTATAGCTGCCACGGGGGGCATTCTGTACAAGAGTGTGCCGTCTGTTTGACGGAGTTTGAAGGCGATGCTGAGATAAACCGGTTGTCTTGTGGGCATTTGTTTCACAAAGGTTGTGTAGAGAAATGGTTGAAATATTGGAACTTTACTTGCCCTCTTTGTAGAAACTACATGTTGCCTCAAGAAGCTGATGAAAACACTTGTCCAATGTGAAGTGAAAGTGATGAACCAAAATATGGCAAGAAGAGAAAATTGAGATTTCTGGTTGTGGTTGTGGTTGTGGTTGTGGCTGTATAGCATAGCTGAGTGGATACGAGTTTATAGTAATGTGCGGTGATTTAGCTAGTTTGTATCGCGTCCTTTATGGTGACGGGCCCTTTGAGGCCAACATTTGGATCGTCGTTGTACATTCTTTTTTTACTATATCGAAGACTGCTTCTGTGTTACCTGGTTTTTTTTCTTTTTTCGCATCGAGTTTTTGCTGCAAAGCTTTTAGATTTTTCTTGATGTTTTTGTCAATCTTAAATTTTCAATAATGGACAAGTTTTGCATTTCTTGGCAAATTTTTGTTAGAATCTGGACAAGGGCAATGCCTTTTTTTTTTTTGTAGGTTTTACCCATTTTAGCTGTTGGCCTTTTCTGTATCAATAGTTTTTTTTTCTTCACACAGTTCTTTCTGCAATGAAACTGTATGGTCCTGATGAAGTCACGTAGGTGTCTATAGGAGTCTCCGTCTTAAAAAATCAGACCCTTAACTTGTAAGGGGCATCATCAGACCATATTTTACCATAAGAGCCAAACTAGTAAGTTACATGTTCTTTGTTCTTGAGGGATATATTAATGGCAAAGAGTGAAGCAAAAATAGTGTATAAACATTTAAAGATGATATTGTATATCATTTGTGTTTTACTTGGATATTAATAAAAACAAGGGCGTGACGCGAAGGAGGAATGGGCTTTACTCGGATTTGTAAACGTGACGTAAAAGAGGAATGGGCTTTACGTAGAAATAGAGTAATAGTAATGTCATTCCATTTTATTACATTATACGTCATAATCTCGATAAATGAATAACCTCGTCAAATGAATAATTTTCTCTGGTCCTGACTTGGGCAAATGAGTTTAAAATAATGTTCGATAAATGAATAACCTCGCTAAACGAATATTTTTTTTTTCCTGATCATGAGGGCATTCATTTATCTAAGTTATATTGTACATTACATACGATCAAAATCATTCTATTCATTTCTTCCTAATGCTTATTTCACACACTAATTCCAATAATAATCTTATAATAATATTAAAAAAGAATAGGGATAATTATTATGAATAGAGTAGTGATACATTCATTACTAATCTTACCAGAACATCCTATACAACACAATCAACACCATTCATTTTATTGGGACCCATCACAATAAATAATTCACCACTTTAATCTATGACATACCATTTCCCTTATGAATAAAACAACTGTAAAAGTTGACTTACATATGATTGTTAGGTAAAAGAATTAATTGGATGATTTGCATTTATAATATCGTTGGCAGGAGAGGAATCTTAAATGAAAAGAAAGGGGTCGTTAGATGTATGTATCACACTCAACTTATATAACACAACAAGCATTTGACTTATATACAGATAATCGACTTTCAGAAAGTCGAACGTGAAAATGGACTTTTTAAAAATTCAATCATGCACAATATAATCGACTTTTAAAAGACCGCACGGGTAATTAAAGTCTTAAACAAGAACATGCACAGAAAAACAACAGCAAATATTTGGCTGAAAATCAGATCAACAGAAAGCCAAATGCCATCATACCATTTAGCTCGGTCGAGAAATTTTATGGTACAGTGGTTGTATCAGATGGATATTATAGAATAGAGAGAAGATAGCAAATAAAGTTATGTTTATTGCTTAGTAAACTTGAAACTCTATTACAACTATAAATAGAAGAACACAGCCATAAGGCATGGTTCCAACGGCTAGTTCAACGGCTCTATTATTAGAATATAATAAAAGCATTTAAACAAAAGAACAAAGCTAATACATTAGGAGTAGAAAATATCCTAGGATTAGTTACACAAGGTATTATATAGAATATAGAGAAGATGGCAAATAAAGTTATGTTTATTGCTTAGTAAACTTGAAACTCTATTACAACTATAAATAGAAGAACACAACCATAAGGCATGGTTCCAATGGCTAGTTCAACGGCTCTATTATTAGAATATAATAAAAGCCTTTAAACAAAAGAACAAATCTAATACACTAGGAGTAGAAAATATCCTAGGATTAGTTACACAAGGTAAATAATAAAAAGACATAAAAGGAACGGTATTTACTGTAACAGTAAATACTGTGATATAGTTATCTTTCCATACTCCCCCTCAAGCTTGGTTGGAAGACATCAAAGAGACCAAGTTTGTTGATACAGAATTGAAAGGAGGCTCTAGGTAGCCCTTTGGTAAACACATCGGCAACCTGCTTCTTGGTTGGAACATAGCCTAGGCATACGCTTCCATCATCCAATTTCTCTCTAATAAAATGTTTGTCTATCTCAATGTGCTTGGTCCTGTCATGTTGTACAAGATTATTTGCAATGTCAATAGCAGATTTGCTGTCACTATAGAGCTTCATAGGTTGAATGATGTTTTGTTTTAGCTCTCTTAGTACTCTTCTTATCCAAAGAAGCTCACAGATAACAAAAGCAACAACTCTAAACTCTGACTCTGTACTGCTTCTAGAAACCACAACTCTGTTTCTTGCTTCTCCATGAAACAAGGTTATCCCCAATAAAGATGCACCTTCCTGAAGTAGATCTCATATCTACTTTAGAACCTGCCCAGTCAACATCAACATAACCTTCAATGATTATTTTAGAATCAGACTTGAATAGTATGCCCTTCCCAGGATTCTCTTTTAGGAACTGTAAAACTCGAAAGCGAAATTTCGATGCATTTTTCCGAGCTTCCGTGCATGAATTGGCCGATTTGACCGACAAAGAAAGGAGATGTCAGGCCTTGTATGGGATAGGTAGATCAGCCTTCCCACCAACCTTTGGTACCCTTCCTTGTCAACCAGATCATTCTCATCTGCATTGGTAAGAACAACAGAGTTGTCAACAGGAGTATAAGAGGGTTTACACCCTAACATGCCATAGTCACTCAGCAAATCTAGGGTGTATTTTCATTGATTAACAAGGATGCCCTGGTTAGACCTAGATATTTCCATACCAAGGAAATATCTAAGTTGGCCAAGGTCCTTGATATCAAACTAAGATTTGATATATTCTTTCAGACTTTCAATTTCACTATCATCACTGCCAGTGATGATTATATCATCTACATAAACCAGGAGGATTACAACTCCCCTTCCCTTCAAATGCTTGTAAAACAGAGTGTGATCAAATTGAGCATGAGTGTAACCACCCTGTTTGATAACTTTGGAGAACTTAGCAAACCAGGACCCTTGGTGACTGTTTTAATCCATATAAGGATTTTAACAGTTTGCAGGCCTGATGTTTACCAAATTCATGCTCAAAACCAGGAGGAGGATACATAAACACCTCTTCTTTGAGGTCACCATTCAAGAATGCATTTCTCACATCCATCTAGTAAAGAGGCCAATTGTTGACAGAGGCTAGGGACAGAAGATTCTTCACAGTATTTAACTTTGCTACAGGAGCAAAAGTTTCTGTGAAATCAATGCCAGGAGTTTGTGTAAAACCTCTAACCACAAGTCTGGCCTTTAACCTGTCAATAGTCCCATCAGATTTATATTTAACACAGAACACCCATTTTGATCCAACCATTTTGGTTCCTCTAGTTACAGTGACCTTTTTCCAGGTGTTGTTAGTCCTTTTTTTTGAAGCCACATGTGTTGTTATTCCTGAGAGCTTTAAGTTCATCATAAACAACAGCTCTCCAATTAGGATCTGCAAGAGCCTGAGTGATGTTTCTAGGGATGACAACATCATTCAAATTAGTCAGGAAAGCTTTGTAAGGTTCTTTTAGAGCAGCATAGGAGACAAACCTCTCCACAGGATGTTTAGTGCATTCCCTAACCCCTTTTCTTAGAGCAATAGGGGTAGGCATTTGGTGATCATTAGCACTTTCATCCTGGGAGAATTGGGGATCTCCTCAGATGATTCATTATCATAATCAAGAATGTCTTCATCATTAGTCCTTTCACTTTCAACAGGTGCAGGAGTAGGATCAGTGTGTGGGACAGATCCTGAACTTGATTTGGTAGATTGCACCCTTCCTTTCCTAGTATAAATGATGACATCCTTTTGTACAGGCTCTCTAGGTATTTCCTTATTAGGCTCAGGACTAACTCCCCTGGTGATTATAGGCTTTAACTCAGGTTCTGGAACAGCAGGGAAGGTGCCCCCTCCACTTCCCAGAAAGAGTCATAATCACTAGTGATCATAGAATCTTTAGGATGATAAGGAATGCCTTCAAAAAAGGTAACACCAAAAGTATTGTAGACTTTCCTTTTTATAGGATCAAAACATTTATACCCCTTTTTTGTTGAAGAATAACCAATAAAAATGGTTTTTATAGCTCTAGGATCCAGTTTACCCCTAGTGGGGGAAAGATTATGAACAAAGGCTACAAATTCAAAAAAATTCAGTGGTATAGAAGATACCAACTGAGATCCATGATATAGGTCTTTGAACACATTTAAGGGAGTTTTAAACTTAAGAATCCTAGAAGGCATCCCGTTGATCAGAAATGCAGCAGTTAAGACTGCATCTCCCCAATGTTATTTAGGAAGATTCATTTGAAATAAAAGAGCCCTAGCAACATCTAACAAGTGCATGTTCTTCCTTTCTGCAACTCCATTCTGTTGGGGGGTATTTGTGCATGAAGTTTGATGCACAATACCTTTCTCGGAACAAAGAGGAGTTAACAGAGAGTTTAGATATTCAGTGCCATTGTCAGACCTTAGGATCTTTATACAAGTTTGAAATTGATTTTCTACCATAGACACGAAATTTTTGAAAATAGAAGCCACATCAGATATTTGTTTCATCAAAAACACCCAACACAACCTTGTGTGGTCATCAATAAAAGTTAAGAACCATCTATTACAACTAAGATTTGGGACTTTGAAGGACCCCAAACATCACTATGCACTAAAGAAAAATGAGAAGAACTCCTATAAGGCCTAGGTTTGAAAACAGAACGTGTGTGTTTAGGAAGTTCACACACTTCACATCTAAAAAGCTTAGGATCCTTATTACAAAATAAACTAGGAAAAAACATCTTCAAATAAGCAAAATTTGGATGTCCTAGTCTTTGGTGCCACAAAAGGATGTCATTATCTGTATCGACAGCTTTATACACAAAACTGGAAGGTTGGTGGGTGAAATAATAGAGACCATCATCAAGTTCAGCACTGCCAATCTTCACCATTGATCCCTGCTCCTGAAATTCACAGTGAGTAGGGTAGAAATTAGCAATGCTATTAGTGTCAGTGGTAAATTTGCTGATAGATAACAGGTTACATGTAAGGTTTGGAACATGGAGGACAGATTCAAGCCATATATCCTTAGATATTTGATTCCTTCCTTTTCCAGAAACAATAGACATTGTTCCATCAGCAATTTTAACTTTGTGATGCCCATTAGAGGGGTGATAAGTAGAAAAAAGAGTGTAGTCCCCTGTCATGTGGCTGGATGCACCATAATCCACAATCCAAGGGACAATACCTTCATGAGCCACTCCACTAGTAGATAGATGGGACTGCATTAGCTCTTCCTTCCTTCCAAAAAGCAGGTTTAGAATATCCAATTGCTCCTTAGAAAAAGGTTGAGATGCAGCAGTAAAAGCATGTCTCTGTTAAGCCCCTTGAGTGGGTTTCTTTGTAGGTTGAGCTCTAGGAGGTTTCCATGCAGCTGCCGACAATTTTCTTTATTGTGCCCCTTTTCCTTACAATGATCACACACCAACAGAGTTCTTTGATCAGTCTTTTTCTTGCCAAACATGGCATTTTCAGAGCTTTGAGAAACAAGGGCAGACTGTTCTCCCAGAGGAGTAGGATGGCTTCCCATCACTCCTATTCTACTTTCTTCATTTCTTATATTGGCAAAGGCCTCCATGGTATTAGGTAAAGGAATTTGGGACAAGACTCTTTCCCTGGCAGCTTCAAAGGAAGGATCAAGACCTCCCAGAAATTCAAAGACTCTTTCCTTTTCAAGTAAAGTTTGAAAGGTTTGAGTATCAATTGCATGTCCACTTGACAGCAGTCAACTGATCATATTCTTGCCAGAGTTTGGTCAAGGCACTGAAATATTTAGTGACGTCAAGAGAACCTTGTTTTTGATTTCTAATGGTAGATTTTACTCCAAAAGCCTGGGCAAAGTTGCCCTTGTTTGAGTAAAATTGTCCCACAGAATCCTAGATTTCTTTGGTAGTAGAGGCAAACAAATGATTATTACCTATATCATCAATCATGGAGTTAATCAGCCATGACATGACAGTGGCATTCTCTATCTCCCATGTGAAGAAGGCATCAACATCTTCTTCTCTTGGCATCTTCTTTGATCCAGTCAAGTATCCCATCTTGCCCCTTCCAGTAACAAAGATTTTCACTGCTGCTGCCCATTGTCTATAGTTAGACCCATTGAACTTTGCAGAGGTGATTTGTAGGCTTGGATGCTCTAATCCGAGTCCACTTGTGCGGTTGGAAGAGGTAGCAGTACTTGCTGGAGTTCCAGAAAGAGTTTCCGACATTTTTCAAATTTTGAAATAGAACGAGGAAGAGGATTTTAAGAAAGAGATCAAAAACAGTTCCATCGTGTCCATCCACCTGGCATAACGACACTACCTTAAAAAAAAAGTTCCAGCTCAAATACACACTCATGATCAGTAACACATAGGGTATTCATCCAAATATGTTGTGCAGTAGCCAGAATGTAAAAGATAATAAATACCGAAGAATGTCGTCGAGTAGTTTTATGAGTACAGAACCTTAATAACAGTAGATAACAACAAATGATTTGTAGACTCAGCTAAAATTACACAATCAATATAACCAACAAACAAGAATTGCCTGCGTTTTTCATAAAAGATATAAATCATAAAAGCAACAAGAAACGTCTGAATCTCGTACCAAAACCGATTAACTTGAAGCAGTGCATGTGTTTACACCGTCTTTACAGTCCTGAGTCAGATCATTAAAAGTCTCAATCTGTTTCTTTCCCCTCAGAAAGACTTCTGTATCAACAGACACCCTCATGTAGCCATCGAATTCAACAGGAATCCCATTGTTAAGTGTCGTCATATCTTGATACCATTCGCTGCTCGTGTTCCAAAGATTGCTGTATTCATCTAGAAAATGAGTCGAGTACTTATCCTTTAAAGGGTCAAAAAAGCTTTTGTCCGGCTCGTTTGTTGCGATATACAGGTTTCTTCCTTCATCAATCTTATCTGGCAATGTTGATAGAAGAGCATTCGGTGAAGTATCGGTATCAAGATTTGGCCATAACTCCTTATTTTGAGCTTTCTCTCCTCTCTCGATGTGAACCGAATCATAATCCCAGTTTAAACTTGATGCAATCGCAGATACTATATCCAGCAGCCGTCTAGACTTCCAAACTAGATGCCATGGACGTTGAACAACAGATTCAGTCTCGCCCTCACACACTCTGTACCAGTAATTATTCGGCTCCACCGAACCAAATTTCCTCATGATTAAAGTGTCCTTCACGTCAACCAATTTCATCGGTGTTACTTTCGTATTATCCTCCACGAGATGGAGGTTCAATCCATCTTTCCCGTGCCACTGTTTCCAGTCAGACCAAAACTGTTCCTTATCAAGCACCGATGCAGACTCCTTTAAATGCTCAAAATCAAAGTAAAATCTGAAGTCTTTACCTTCCTCATCTTGATCGGACGAAGTATAGATCTTGGATAAACAGATACTAAGGTCCATTACCAATGTTCGATTCAGATATTGAGCTTCACCTAACGCGCACATGAAACTCCATAGATATTGGTTCATGCTCTTGCATCTATCTCCACCTCCAGAATAAATCAGATACTTTCCATGGCTAAAAGAGCCCTCAGATTCAACCACAGGAAGCGTGTCATTTACAGTTTCCCCAACCTCAGGAAGAACAATAGTCTGTTTCTGGACTTTAGGTGGGGATTTCTCGAAACCCTTCTGGTTCTTTCTTTTCTTACGCGCATTTCCTCCTGAATGATAATCCCCTATCCTAGAAACACTAAGTGTGCAATTTTCCGACCTAAAAACCTGGAAGCTCCGATAATCTTTATAAAATGAAGCAGTCTTTCCATCCTTAGGCCTAAACCTCCATGCCATGTGGCATGCTTTATCGTTATTTCCACGAACCGGCTTCCCGAACCGGTAAAAATGTAAATCTTTAAACTTCTCGATTGCAGCCCTCATTAACAAATGGAACACCTCAGGTTCGGTACAATCAATCGGCTCGTTCTGTTTACCCTCACAAGCATTATTATTTTCCTGAGTAACGACCTCTAACACTGCATCCTCCTCCACATCAGTCATGTTAATAAATGTCGCGAATGCCGTCTGATTCGCAGTCATGAAATCTTCCCCAGTCTTGAGTACAGTGTCATCAGATTTAAAAGTGGCGTTTGAAGTAGATGTCAAAAAAATTGTAATCTTTGTAGAGGGATGGAACAAAGGGTCCTCAGGTTGATAAGTTGCAGCAATTATAGTGAAAATCAAGACCCCAATAACAAATAAAGTAAAACATAGATTCCCAATCATTGCTAATGCACTTGGCCCCAAATTTTCTGGCCTAAAAACTCCATCCCTGGAAAAAATCTGAGACCTACCCACCATTTTATTCCCCCAAAATTTTGAAGCACAAAATTGCACAAACCAAGGCCTAAACCTCTGTGTATCAATAATTGAAGTGGAAATTCAGAAAGGAAAAAAAAAAGAGAGTAAAAGAAGCAAAATTAGAAGAAACCCCAAATGGGTTTGATAGATCTAGAAGCAAAGAGAGGAGAAAGTGCTAAAAATGAGGAAGAGGTTCAAGGTAAAAAAAAAAAGAGACATCATCAATATGAAGTTTTGGAAGGAGATTGCTTGCTTACCTCATCCAGAATGAAGATTGATAATCAACTTCAACTCAGATTTCCGGAAGGACATTAGTAGAGGGATTATGCACTAACACTGAAATGCAGTGGCAGCAGATTTCGCCTTTTTATTCAGACATTCATGTGATTGTGAAGAACAAGAGAGAATGGAATAATGTAGGAGGGAGGCAAATGCGCAAGTAATTTGCTTTTTCTTTATTGTTCCTTAGGAGAATGTGTCAGCTTTTCCTCAACTAAATAGTATTTAATTCACCGCTTCCGCCTCCCCTCAATAATAAGAAAGAAAAATTAGATATAAATTCAGAATTCTTATCGAAATTTAATCCACATTTTTTTTTTTAAGTTGTAATAATGATAAAATAATTTAGTTCGGACAAAATTACCTTTAATATAACAGATAATCTGAACGCCGAACGTACCATCTTCCCGACTCTTTCTTCTGTAATTAAGAAGACAAGATCTAACTAAAGAAGCAGAATATGCTTTCCCGGTAGGATTTCGAGATCGGATTCAAGGACGAGGAAGATTAGCCGGTTGGGTTCCGCAACAGAATTAATGTGCTGAATCATCCCTCAAAGCCAATTAAGAGTTAAGGAATACGACTCTAAAAATGGTGGAGCAAAGTAAGGTTTTGAACACTCCGACTCCGGCGCCGAGAAAAACAGACCATAAGAGAACTTTTTGATGTGCTTGGGTTTTGCTGTTTCGATTAGATACAAACTTTTGTATTGATATCCAATCAGGAATCATGTTAGATTGTCTGATATACACATTCTGTATCAAATTTTTGTATTTATGGTTTGCATACTATCAATTACCTTGCACCTGAAAGAAAATCCATTTTTGATACCTTCATGTCCTTGGTAGATTGCAAGAATTGCAGCCATTAATGTTGACGGTAAGTAAAGTCCATGTTGCTTTAATTTCAAATTCCTTAATGATTGATTAATACTTGTTTGAAAATTTCTTAAAATTACATGTATATAAGTCTTGCTTTTTGAAATGATTTAGCTTTTGTATCAGCCATCAACAGGTATCACGGTTCTTGTGGCATTTTTCTTTTAGGGCAACAAGAAAGAAGAAAAGCAACTAGCACATATATCTCGTGATGAACAAGCTGCAAGAAGTGTTGATTAAAGACACAAGCAGCCCTTCTATTGAGTTTTCATGAAGAACTGTGTTCGGGCTTTGGACGAGCAGCTCATAAATTGAAGAAATGGACCTGAAATCTATTAGGATTAAGAGCAGCGGTTTAGAATCTAAAATGTTGTGTTTTATCGGTGGACTTGTGTTCATTTCTTATGAAGAAACCAAGCTGCAAAAACATTGAATAAGAGATGATATCGAAGTACATCATATCAGCAAATTTGAACATTCATTTGAGCTACATTGAGGTTGTTTTGAATCCAAATTAACGCCAATAACAAGGCTGAAAATCGGGGATTTTTAGAGCATAAAATTAACTTTTTTGGGGCTTGTTATTTTATTGACGTTCATTTCCAATTTTTTTGGTACATTTGTTGGTAGAGAAAATTATTGAGCTAACTTACACATCAAACTTGAATTACTCCATCTTTCTTGTTTCATTCAAGCACGCTTATATGATTGATGAACTAAGATAAACGAATCAAGGTGAGCTGAAAATTAATGAACTATGATGCTTTGTGATTGAGCTGAATTGTGAGTTTATACGGCTTATTTTAATGCTATATATTAAGATACTTGGCTGAATTTGTGACATATGTGTGCCTTGAAGTAGTCCCTTGAATTGAGCTTTATATGAGCCAGATTTGATCTATTTTGAGGCTATTCTTGAGTCGGTCTTCAAGATGATGTACCTAAATGGAGTAATGCCTTAAGTGTGTTGTTCACTTGGTTTATATCATTAAGCTCTCTAATACAAGTTTTGGGAGGTGTTGCTCTAACTGTTACTGTGTTACTGATATTGTGTTACTATTACTGTGTTACTGATACTGATACTGTGTTACTGATATTGTAGGCTCCTTCTCTCTTTTTTAATACAAAATGCAACTCCATTGTTTGAGTTTATGAAGAATGACAACAAGTTCAATGGACTTTTTGCAAAGTTTCTAGCCAGTTGATATATAAGAATGGGCAACGTGTTCCCCATCAGAGCTTCCGTTTTGAGGGAGTGCAAAGAGCTTGGGGAATGATGTACTTGATGTTATTGCAGCTAATAGACTTTTTCTTGGTGCTTTAGTTTATTTTCGGAGCTTTTATTTTGTCTTACTGATGCATCTTCCCACATGTTGGTGGTTTACTTTTGCAGTAGACGAGACAAGTACTATATGTTCATTATAACCATCGTTTTGCATTCTAGAAACTACTAGTATTATATTTAAATGTTTTAGATCAGACGTGATGTTATTGAACCTTGAACCACATATGTTATCATTCTTGTATTATCTTATCATTGTGATATCGTTATCGTGGAATCATATTCTTGTTGCCGTGTTGGTGTAAACGTTGCGATTTCAAAAACTACGTCGAAAAGGTGTCATATGAGATCTCAAAATGGAGAGGAAAAAAATGAACTTTGGTGAATGAATTTTGATGATCGGTGTTCTAAATCAAAAGTTACGGTCGTTTATAAGAAAAATACTCCAATTAATAAATATGTTATTTCAAATTTCAAAATTTACGTCGGAAGGGTATCGTATGAGATCTCAAAATAAAGGGCAAAAAAATATGAATTTTGGTGAAATTTTTTAAATGATCGGAGATCTAAATCTCTAATACATCGTTTTAGTGAGATTTACTGTCGAAATTCACTCAGTGAATCTTCCCAATGAATTCCGAAAATCAGTGAATATCGATATTGAATTTCGAACAATAGTGAATTTCGACAGTTGATTTTCTGAAATCATGTCGGAATATGTTGAATGTGGTCTCAAAATAAAGAGAATGGAAAAATTAAAAAAATTGGTGAAAGAATTTTCAAATTTGAAGTTATAGATCGATAGATATGAGTGTTTAAAAAAGATGGATGAAAGAGAAACTGTGTTGGGTATTTTTTTTTTTTGGAAAAAATTCGCCAGAAAAATAAAAATAAAAAAATAAAATAGCTTTGTCCTTTATGCAAAAGTTTCAAAAAGCTGTCAATCTCCTTAATTGATGAAATGTTGGTGTTTTTCTCCATCATTTCCCAAAAAATGAACCAAAGCGCAACAAATGAGTGACTAAGAGCATTCGCACAACATACTATGGACAATTATTTATTTTACGGTTTTAAATACAGTATCTCTATCTAGGATGAAATACATCATATTAATGCGGCAGGTATAAAGAAAAATTTATAGAATCAAGATGAATGCGGTAGATGTAATCTTTTTCTTTACAGAATTTATATATCAGAGTAAAAAAATAGAATATCTACTGCAGTGTTATTTTTCCGTTTGTTAAAATCTCTAAAAGAGTCTTTTCAAAAGATTTACGGTATCTACTGCAAATGTTGTAAATATTATTCATCCTTTAGTTGAAGTCGAAGCATATTCAATTTATCTTTCTAAAATTACATTAGCTGCCGGTGACATTTCAAAAAAACAAATGTTATTTGAGGACAAAAGCAAATGTTTGAGGACCTAGAGTTCTTCTCTGAAACGCTCTATGATGGTCAAGCCAGTTCTCGAGAAAATATGAAGAACTATGACCAAAAGATTGGTTTTGGCAATATATTGAACCGGAATTACCCATTGCAGCAATAATGTTTTTTTTAACGAAGATCAACTAAATCACCAATGGTTTTTTTTTTTTTGTAACGTTCACTTTTCATATTTTGCTTCAAGAATTACGAAGGGCTTTATGGTAGAAATTGTTGTAAAAATAACAAGGGATTTTAAGTTAAAACCGTTATAACAAGTTTGTACTAAATGTAGTGGATCGTATCCAGGGACGGACCCAGCTGCAAATAGGGTGGTGTTTGGCCCCCACTGAAATCCGAAAATCGACGTGTTTTTATTGGTAAAAAAATGTAAAAACACTATTGATGCCTTCACTCGCCTTTCAAATTTATTCTGGTGCCCCCACTGAGATTTTTTTCTGGGTCCATCACTGATCGTATCCTTCCATTTTTTAATTTTTTTTACACAATACATATCTATCATATAAAAAAGATAAATATAAAAAGGATATGAATTGTGTCATTTGATATAATTTGTTACCGATGGAATATTCTAAAGTTTCTCAAAGAATAACAATGACGAGGTTAATCATTTAGTAGAAAAAATGATTTTCGATATAATTGGAATACTGTGGAGTGGATATAGGCCGTTGGATCGCAAGTGTATCGCGCATCATGCGGCGAATCTTCACCTATATATGGAACATCCTTCCTTGTCAGAAAGAATTAAAATGCACAACCCTCTATTTTATTATTATTTCCAAAACATATTTTAATCCTCTTTCTGTTTTTTAGTATTATTTTTCGAGATAAAGAGCCAAAAGTTCTCTTTTTAGCACAAAATAAATAAACAGGATACACATATTTTTTTAGTTGCAAAAAGGACAAACAATTTCAGGCGACAAAAATACCCTTTTATTCAAGTTACGCGTGTTTCAAATGCTTCAGTTTAACTTTCATCCGCTTCAGCCTTCAGGTTTGACTCGTTTGATATTTATTTTTTTTTTCTTTTTTTTTTCCAAACATTCGTAACTTTTGATTTACAACTCCGATAATCGAAATTTTTTCACTAAAATTCATTTTTTTTGGCTCTTTAATTTGAGCCCAAATACGATACCCTTCCGACGTATATTTTGAAAGTCGAAAAAATATTTGTATTAACCGAAGCGCTATTTCTTATAAACGACCGTAACTTTTGATTTAGAACACCGATCATCAAAATTGTTTCACCAAAGTTCATATTTTTTTATCTTCATTTTGAGACCGCGTTTGATACCTTTTCGACGTAGTATTTGAAAGCCGAATTTAATCGCAGCATTTACACTAACACGGATCGCATCGCAGTATCGCACGCAGTACCGCATCGCAGTATCGCATCGCAGTATCGCATTAGTATCATTTAAGGCTTAATTCAAGTGACTACTTCAAGGCACACATATCTGGCTCATACAAGGCTTAATTCAAGTGACACAATATCATATAAGGCTCATATAATGCAAAAAAAAACCTTCAACAAAATGCTTCTTGCATATTTTCCTCATATTTACAGTGAAGTAAAGCTCCAATCTTTGCATATCTCTCTTAAATTATCAGCAATAATTGGCAGAAATTAAGGCCCAAATAAACATTAAAAAATGGCAAACCATAATGGAAGAAAGAACAGTCCAAAAAAAAAATAGCAACAATGGCACAAGGGATCGGTTCAAAGCTGAATTTAATCGCAGCATTTACACTAACACAAGATCGCATCGCATCGCATCGCATCGCATCGATCGCATCGCATCGCCTCATTTAAGGCTTAATTCAAGTGACTACTTCAAGCACACATATCTGGCTCATATAAGGCTCATTTAAGGCTTAATTCAAGGGACACAATATCATATATGGCTCATATAAGGCTCATATAAGCCATACAATATCACTAACAGTATCATATAAGGCATAAAATATCGATCGATAATGAATAACGAATAAAGATATCGGTATCAATATCGAATAACGATGTCGAAAACAAAGATCGTGCTCATTTTAGGTTTAATTCAAGGGACTACTTCAAGGCACACATATCTGGCTCATATAAGGCTCATTTAAGGATTAATTCAAAGGACACAATAGCATATCCGGCTCATTTAAGCCATATAAAGAAGGATATCTTGATTGGGATTGGTGACACATAGACTTTGTTGCTTTGTTCTCGCTATTGGTCAACAATCTTTGTTGGACCCGTTAGATCTGAGAGTTGTTGATTCCCTTTTATTGCTCCGATTAAGATCGTATCTCTATGACAACCACATGTCGTGAAGATCCCGGAAGAGATACCGAATCATTCAAGCCTAAAAGAGATTGATTTCTTTGGAAATCGCTTCAATGGATCGATTCCAAAGAACAATCGGGAGACTCGGGAACTTAAATTTTCTCGCATTTTACACGAATGACTTGTCCGGTTCAATTCCGCCTAGTATAAGTTCTTGTAAAATGCTTCAAACATTGGCTATACCGATAACAAGTTCTCGTGAACTTTGCCACCAACTTTGGAATCACTTTCGAGTTGATTCTCATTAGCCTTTTCAACAACTCATTTGAAGGTCCGATTCCCGAATTTCTATCCCTTTTGAAAAAGCTTGTCATTGTCAATTTATCTCATAATAGGTTTGTTGGTAGCATTTTTCATCTATCTGGTTCAAATTCTTTAGCTTTACTAGATTTAACAAACAACAGCTTTTCAGGTCATATTCCTTCTAGCTTAGCCATGTCCGAAAATCTCACGCTTCTTAGGCTAGCGCATAATCAACCTGATGGTAACATCCCATCTGATTTTGGGCAGCTAAAACAGCTCTACTTTCTTGATTTATCATCCAACAACTTGACAGTCTGTACTCAAGATTGAAACAAATGTAGACCACACAACACACATAAAGGAACAACTTATATAATTGCCTCTGCTATTTCATAGCATCCCCAAATCAGTGTTTTCTTAAGTTATAGCCATTGACTGAATCCATGGGGTTTGCCATCACAAAACACATCTACTAAATGCTGACAACAAGAATAATACCATCTAATTCCTCATAAGTGGAATTAGAAAGATGAGCACTAATCAAGTACATTCCAATTGGAGAAAAATATATGTGTTGAGTTGATTTTTCTGAGCATTAGATTTGTTTGCTGAAGTAGATTGGAACTTGAGCGCTTCTCGATTGAGATCAAGGTGTTCCTTTTTATTTGCTTATTTGGTGAGATCTTCTTTTTTGGATAAGGGTTTGATTCGCTTCTAGCTGGGGGTTAATTGAAATGTTATGGGCTTTTCAATTGTTGGCTTTTTGTCTCAGTAGCAATTACGAGCGCATGATTTTTTTGAATTTCCGGCACTAGTGGTTGCATCTGCCCCAGCTGCCATAGCCACCGCCGCCGGCCCCTGCTTATCTGCCCGTCGTCTCCCTAAGGAAACTATTCAAATTAACATGCCGAGACCCGCAGGAGATGTCGGCGTTGCTAATCACGTTTACCAATCAAAGCTCTCCGATTCCACAAACAACAATAACCTTCCAGTTTTGTTATCTTATTATTATTATAAACATGGGTATTTTAGTCCGGTCCAATATTTTCTGTCCTTAATGCAACTTTTATTTGGAGTGTGAATTAACACTTAATTAAAGGGGAAAAAATGGACTATAACCTAATTTTTCCTTATTTTTCAATTTTCTAGGCTCATTCAACCAATCAATCTTTCATATTCAATATACCACTACATTTTTCAAGATTTTTTTTAGTATTTTATAATGAAAGTCAATGTAATTACTCGTTGTCTTAATTTGTGTGTTTTTTTCTCAAATGCTCCCTCCGTTTTTTTTATCTGCCACATTGCAAAATTTGCTATATTTTTACGTCTCCAATAAAAAAACATATTTCCAATACTAAAAACTCATTTACCAACAAATTATTACATCTCCAATAAAAAATTACATTTCCAATATATATTTTAGACATAATTATTTTTTTTAATCTGGATGAATCTTATTTCTGCGACATATAAAGAAAACGGAGTGAGTAATAAGGAACGGAGGGAATAATTTTTCTTTTGTATCAAAGGGTAAATGATATGTTAAATAAAATTAACCGACTAGTACTATAATGTAATATTAAAGTAGTTATATTTCGGGACAAAATTAGTAATAAAGAAATCAACTGGATTATTGGACCGTGTGACGGAATACTGTGTGTCAGCAAAATAATTGTTTTTGCATCTACTATTTTTTTTTTTTTTTTTTAAGGAGGAAAGGACAGCAAGAGAACACCACCGACACTAATTGATCAATAATTTATGGCATATTATAATATTTTGGGTCCAAATGAGTAATTTCAAAGTGTTGATGTTTGGACCTAAGGAAATTTTCTTAATTGACAAATGTGTACAATCAGTTATGCTTCATCCGCACCCCAAAAAAAAAAAAAAAATCACTAACGCCCTCAACGAGAAGATTATACAAACCAGAGTCATTAATGTATCAGTTCTCTCATAAAATTAAAAAAAAAGCAATTGACAAAAAACAAAGTAACATTCACTCCACATTTCTACTGAAATTCTTTATCACTCTCAATGGAAAAAGTAAAAAAAAAAATCAAACCTAGGAATAAAAGGAATATTGAAATATGCCCATTGATCACTGTAAGATAAAGAAACAACTCAGTATGACATATAAACCCAGCTATGACATAAAGCTCCAGTCTTCAGATGACCTCCCCGTTTAGGCGAAAACTTGTTTAAGTTACAGTTGAGATTCCAACAAGTGCATCTATCTGCCAATGCAGATTTACATACAGCAGAACCATTTTTTCTGCACATCAACCGGTACAACAATCGTTCAGATAAATCGTGCATATGTGAGCAGGGATTATGGTTGTTATGTGATTTAATCTCGTAACACAGAAGAAAACATCAAGCAACAATATTTCCATGCAACGTGACAAAGTGAATCCAGGCAGAAATGCGGATGATCATATAAAACGTTTTCATATTACGGATTATGAGCTTGATCACTACACTCGCATGAAAGTCAACTTGAAAATTGCAAGGGCAAAAGACATATGAGCCCTTTAACTATAGTGATGGTATACTTACGGCCCATTATCGATTTTTTTTTTCACACACTGGCCCCTATCCTAATATTCTTGCAGAAAATCAGCCCCTGAGCACTTTTATCGTAACAGATTTGCCCCTAATCAATTAAATATGGTATGTATCGGCCCCTACGGTATATATCTATCACACCATCACATAGATCTTATTTACAAGAATTCAATACAACAAACAACACAAAAAAAGTACTTAGGTGGTCAAAGATGATATACAGAGATTTTTTGGACAAGGATTTTGAAGTCCATTTTTATGTCGTTTGTTGCATTGAACTCTTAGAAATAAGAGCGTGTGCTCACACCGGAATGATCTATTGAATTACCATCTCTCCCAAAAGATTAAGTTGCTCTGATGCCATGTTGAATTACCATTCCTTTCGAAAGTTTAAGCTGATCGTGAGGCAGATAATTAACATTTTATAGACTTCAAGATGACCAATATAGTAAAAATGTGGGCGTGGGCCAATGTGTTACAAAAAAAAATAAGTTCAAGGGCCAGTTTGTTAAAAAATCAAATAAGGGGCCAAAAGTTTACCATCGCAGTAATTAAACGGCCCTCAATGTCTTTAGACCAATTTGTAAACACGGAACGACCGACAACCTCCATGATATGTATTACTAATCAACTATATAAATCATAAAGATAGTTAAGCCTTACAGATTGAGGCTTCCCCAGAGTTGCTTTATGTTTGTATGCAGAAGCTTCCTTTGGCGGTGAATCAGGCTTCCCACCTGTCCTTTTCTCATTTCTAGCTTTGTTGAAAATAACAGTGAAACCCTCAGCCGAAGCCGGATCATTCACATCCCATTCGCCAAATTTTGGCAGCGGTCGGCCTTTATCCTGTATAAGTACACACAATCATCAAATGATGCTTGCAGTTGCAGACCCATCAACAGAATCAAGGGAATCACAGTATACATATTTATATTGAATTCAAAGGAATCATGCACACTTAAACAGATTACTAGATTTCACATAAGCACAAAGCTACTCCAAAATTAGTGTAACATATATTGTGATAAACTATACGGATCTACAATGTTCTAGATAAGCTACATTGCAATAAAGTTGTCCAGGGACCACTGTCCTGACTACGGTGAATACCGGGTTTTGTTGATTGTCAATTCAACAAAACAATCTATTAGCATATTTCATATATATGAAAGTTGTGAAAGCAAAACTTAACTTAAGGTATAAAGGTATACTGTTACCTATGGCCATAAAAGAAAGTTCTTACACAGATTCACTCAAACCTAAAAATATCAAAAGCAAAAGCAATTAAGCAACCAAAACATTCTGGAATATGTAGTAGCAGCATTCAGAGAAATATAAATGACAAACCTAAGTGCAATGTTCCCGCCAATAAATTGTTACATGTGAGGATGCCAATAAACATGTTCATCATGCATTTAGAAGAGTATAAAACAAAGCACCAATGTGGAGAGACCAATTTAAAAAGCATCATCCAAGAAAATATATATTAAGGGGGGGGGGGGGGGGGGGGGATAGGTGAAGGGTTAATGAATAAGATATGTGCACACAAGCCCCAGCAGACAAGTATTTACAGTCAATGCTATTCTGGCCTGGTGTATCCGAAAAAGAGAAGCATAACATCAATACTGACCAATGAATCATTAATGGAGAAGTATCAGAAATGTGTATATCTCAATTTTAGGATTTTGGTTTACAAGAAGGGAGCCCATGTACAGCTAAATGGAGATGATGACAACTAATCTTTAGAGATGTCTAAGGGAGAATAGGTAGTTGGACAAGAATGGACATGTCTCCCTTGACATAGTGTCCGAGTCCATCTGACACGACTGACGACTGACACATGTCAGGTTTCTTTGAAGTTTTGCCTTAAAGGAATTCTTTTCTCTCCGACACACGACACACGAAGAAGGGTCTGACATGTAGGGGTTATGGCACTGATGTGCAAAGTCAAACTTATTGTTTAACCAAATCAAGTTGTCCTAAGACAAAATTTCCATCCCCAGACGTTTGTTTTCTCTCCTCAACACTGCACTCCATATCGACGACGATTTTCAGGAAAAGAAATTTAAAGAGAAGATAATAAAAAGCCAAAAAAGAAGGCTTGTACTTTGGAGGGTGATGAATGCACACTGATTCAATAACATGATTAACATCTTCTCCTATACGAAGCTTTTAATTGAAACAAGGTTTTATAAAATGATCATAAATTGACCTTTGCATACGATGCTTTGACTTTTAGTAATTATCCGTGTGACCATGTTTGTTTCATGTTGCCTGCCACATTGTCTTACAGACTAGAAACTAAAACTTGGCATGGACAATTTTCTTCCCACTACACTCCATATTGGACATTAAATAACCACACATACTATACTCGCCCTTCCAATTAGACCAATATACTAACCACTAAAAAAATACCCTTGGACAGAACATAATACAATTTGCCAGCAGCATTTTTGTTATGCTTACTAATTCCTCCCTTGTTTATTCGAAACTGAACTAAATAGATTACATTAAAAAGAGGTGAGCTACATAATACTAATCCACCTACTGTTTTTATTTCAGGAAGGACAACTGAGGGTGTCTTTTCTTCAATTAAAGATTGGGATGGACCTCAAAACTGATCATCACCAAAACCTTCTAAACTTAAAAGGATAACGAATTCCCTTAAGCTTCAAATCTATTGACTGGCAAATGAAATGAGCTCCTCTATATCTTGAAAATCTGAATTTGATAATTAGGAAATTTTATATGAGTACCAAATTAACCAATACAACACTCTTCAAAACACAGGGGCTCTGGTCTAAACAAAGTCTAAACAGAGGAAGGGTAAGCTGAATTCTAAGGATTCATTTATAAACATTTGCAGGAAAGCAAAGATCCCAATAAGCTGAAGAAGATTATACCATATCACAAAATATATAATTGCTCCATCTAACAAATTATTTTAACCTCACCTTTCTTCTTCCTCTTCTTTTAATTTTTCTTATATTTTACATCTTTTCTCCCTAAATAAACCACACAAAAAATCAAAAAGACAAAGCAAACAGTTACTCCATACATAAACATATCCATATAATCCACAAACAAGGGAGGAAAGAGCAGCCGCCGTATAAATCATACCAAAAACCAAAATATCGAAAGCTACTAACTCATCCACAATCCACCATTCCGAATCAAACACAAATCCACCCAAGGCGGTAAAAATAAATTCATAAAAAACAAAGAAAACGAACAGATAAATTAAAAAGGAGTACATACCGCCATGCTTTGGATGCTGATATCGAAAGTATAATTCTGCAGTAAATCCAACAGACAGAAAAAAAAGAAAGTAATCTTTTCCTTTCTTTCCTTTTTCTCTACCTGAAATGAAAAAGAGAAAGACGAAACTCAGGTAGATAGAGACAGAGGAAGAAGGGAGATGAAACAGCTGGCTTTCTTTAATTTATTAATAATAATATTATTATTTTAATTAGTGGGATGTTGAAATTTGACGAATTTGGTTTGGTGTTTGGTGTGAATTGTTGGGAAACCAAAATATTCCTTTTCTGTTTCCTATGCGTTTCTTTTCCTTTGAAATTTCCCTCTCTCCGTTCCTTTAAAATTACTTAGGCGCCGTTTGATAAAACTATATGAAAGTCTTTCCGATCGAAACATATTAAAAGAATCCATGTTGGAAATGCAATAATTTAAATAGAATGAGGACTTAATTGTAGGCGTTTTTTTTTTATAAATTAAATTGATAAAACTACCATACGAAAGTCGAATACATTAAATAACTGAATAATTTAAATGCTGAAATTAATTGGAATATTTGGTAACATTTTAAATCATACGAGAATGAATATAAATTTAATTAATTGAATATATTACGACTCGTTTACGTATGCAATTTGTTACGTAAATGGAATATAATGAAATAAAATGACGGGAGTTGAAATACTGGGTATGAATATAATAATATAGGGTCAGGAAAATTTACAATTCCTTTGTTTGGAAATATATATTTTTCTGATTAAATTATATTTAAATTTCGGTGTTTTTTATAATGAAAATTTTCAATTATGTATGTCGCGGGAATATGATGGAATGGATTGAGTTTTTAATTTTATTTCAAAGTTTGTGTATAATTATAAGGTAACGGAATAAGATGAATTTTTATTCCAACAAAATGAAAACAGTCAATTTTCATTACTATCAGAAAATATATGTGGGTAGGATGTGGTGGGGATGATTTTTTTTTTTTTTTTTAAATTTAAATTTAATTTAATTTTTTTTATTTAGAAAAACCTTGCAGATTTTATGAGAAATTTCTGCACAATGGCACTACCAAAAACAAAACAAAAAGAAAAAAGGAATTGGAGATGCAATTCCAAGGGGCTAAGGACAAAAATGCACCATAAAAAAAAAAAAAAAAAAAATGCACGGCTGCACTTATCGGTGTACACGGATACGGATAATCCGAAAACTGAATCGAACGGGGTAAATTTAGTTCGGTTAATAAGTGCTACAGTTCGGTTTCGGTTTTCAAAATGGAAGAACCGAAATTTTCGGTCCGGTTACGGTTAGTGCTGTAAATTATCCGAACCTAACCGAATACAAAACGAACAAAAAATCAAACCGTTTATATCCGAACCGAAACCAAATAGAAAAATTCAAATCGTTTATAACAATATAGTGAATCAAACTGTTGTAATTGTATAATTTGGATGAAATTTGGTTATTTCGGTTTGGTTTTTCGTTTAATAAACCGGTTATTTCGGTTCGGTTCGGTTTTCTTTTACAAACGGTTCGGTTTAGAATTTCAATTAACCGAAAATTTCAGTTAACCGACCGAACCGAACCGGTTATTTTGATTCGGTTTTCTTTTCTTTTACAAACGTTTCGGTTCGGATTTTCAACTAACCGAAAATTTCGCTTCGGTTTCGGTTACGGCCATTAACCGATCCGTGTACACCCCTAGCTGCACCACAAAATCCACATGCAACTAGAGGTGGCCAAATGAGTTAACCGAACCGGAAACCGGGCCAAACCGCCGTTTCTTTTCCGGTTCATGCCGGTTTTGGAACCGGCGGTTCAACGGTTCATATGGTTCACGATCACATGGTTTCTTTACGGTTCAGATCACGGTATAGATCACGGTTTTAAAAATTATTAATAATTTTTGTTTTTACATTATCAGAAAATACTTAATCTTTTCACTATAATAAAAAATTACTATTAATTAATTTGAATGTAATATAAAATAACCAAAGCGAATGTAATATATAGTTTTTTATTCGGTTTTAAATATAAGTTGATTATAAATGTTGTTTTATTAAATATAATATTAAATTTTGTTTTATAAATGTTGTATTATTAAATGTGGTGTTTCTAAAAAAAAAATATTAATATTGTGTTATTTTTTTAATATGTAAATTATGTTCTTTTTAAAAATTATGTTATTTTTTCAACGCTTGTACCGGAAATTTGGTTGTCTACGTATCTTTTATATGTAATCGTGTCAGAGGCACGACACATATAAAAAAATCAAAACGAACGTAGTTCTTATAGTTTTTTTAGTCTTTTATAGCTTTTTTTAATATGTTTTATAGCTTTTTTTTATTGTTTTTTTTTGTAGGTTTTTATAGTATTTTATAGTTTTTATAGTTTTTTAGTCGGTTTTAAGTATAAGTTGATTAAAAATGTTGTTTTATTAAATATTACGTGAGATATTGTGTTATTAATCTTATATGTAAATTATATTATTTTTTTAACGCTTGTATCGGAAATTCGGTTGCCTACGTATCTTTTATATGTAATCGTGTCGGAGGTACGACACATATAAAAAAATCAAAACGAACGTAGTTCTTATAGTTTTTTTTTATAGGTTTTTATATTATTTTATAGTTTCTTATAGTTTTTTTAGTCGGTTTTAAGTATAAGTTGATTAAAAATAATGTTTTATTAAATATTACGTGAGACATATTGTGTTATTTTTCTTATATGTAAATTATGTTATTTTTTCAATGCTTGTACCGAAAATTCGGTTCCCTATGTATCTTTTATATGTAATCGTGTCGGAGGCACGACATATATAAAAAAATCAAAGCGAACGTAGTTCTTATAGTTTTGTTTAGTCTTTTATAGTTTTTTAATAGGTTTTTATAGTTTTTTTAATAGGTTTTTATAGTATTTTATAGTTTTTTTAGTCGGTTTTAGAAGATCATGCGCTCTTCTATGGAACTGAGACAGAGGATCCATATCAGTTTTTGATGTGGTTCACAAATGTTTGCGGGACAATGAAGATAATTGGGGCAAGTGATGATGTAATCCGATTGAGGATATTCCCTTTTGCATTGAGAGATAGTGCTGTTGATTGGTTAGACTCTCAAGCTCATGATTCATTGCATACGTGGGAAGACTTGACTTCGGCCTTCTTATCATACTATTTTCCACTCCATAAAACAATGGAGATCCGGGCTGAGATCTTAAACTTTTCCCAACAGTTGGGTGAACGAATTTATGAAGCATGGGACCGAATGAAGGCTTTGCTAAGAAAATGTCCACATCATGGGTATGAGATATGGTCACAAATGCTAATCTTTTATTACGGATTGAGGGATGATGCAAGAAATGTCTTGGACTTGGCAAGTGAAGGATCTATAATGAGCTTGACAACCCCGATTGTGTATGCCACTATTGAGAGGATTACTGATAACAATATGAAATAGGATAAGGGCAAGCCTCAAAAGAAGGTAGTTGAGACTATAGAAATAGATCAACAAAACTTGATGATGGCACAGATAGAATCTATGGAGAAGGCAATCATGGATCTTGAAATGGGTCAAAGGCTACAACAACAAGGTTTTTCTCACCATTTGAATCAAGATCATCAACCATTTCCACAAGTTCCTTGTGCACCCCGTGATTGTCTCATCAACCACAACATCAAAAGAGGAATCCCCAATGGGAAGCGACGATAGAAAGCATAGCAATGATTATTGATGCTTTTGTGAAGAATGTGGAGCAATACAAGACCATTACAGATACTCGTTCGGTAAACATGGAAGATTCATTGAAAAGTCTTGAAAACCAAATGAGGCACTTGACCAATTACTTGAATACCGCACCGGTTCAAGGCCTACCATGCAATACCGTGACAACCCCGAATGAGGTAAATGCTAACTTCATGGTGTATCATGATGGTGAGGATGATGATGTGGTTACAGAAAGTCGTGAGGCAGTTAGAGTTGTAGGTGTTGGATCGATAATGCGCAACTAAACACTCTAGAGGGGGGGTGAATAGAGTGTTGACCAATTTATAAACTCTTTTTCGATAATTCAACACAAGTACTAAACAACTAAGGCGGAAGCTAACTTAGTCGGTTATACGCTTGTGTTATAAAACCTTAGTGATCAATTTAATTAATTTATGTGATTAACTACAAACCTAAGTCATGTTTGTAACACAGTTTGGTAGAATTAAATTAAAGACACAAATACAACTTAGTACAAGTGAGAGTGGATATATGCAGATTAGATTATAGCACAGATGCAAATAGGACTTATATATATATATACATACATATAAAGCAAAAGCGAGATACTAAGACTTTAGTCAAAAACAAAGCTGCAGATCGAAAAATTCAGTATATATATATATCAGAACAGCACAGCAGCAATACAAAAATAGACTTGATCACAAATATGAGTGTAGTATAATATTCAATGTGCAGATTAAAACAGCAGCAGATCAAAGCACAAACTCAGCAAGGCAGGTTTAAAAAAAAAAAAAAAAGGTCCAGCAGTTTAATTCACACAAAAGTCAGCAGCCTATTACAGCAAAATCTGATTACAATTCAACACAGCAGATCACAAAATCCAGCTCTGATAAGTACAGGTCAGAACTGAAAGGAAATGCCTGAAATATCAGCAAGCTTTAGAAGTGATAATCAGGTTAAAAATCAGCCTGATTATCAAGGCCGAAGCTTTAAATGCTGACTACAAAACTCAGACAGCCTAAGCCTAATTCTAGCTATTACAGGATGGTTCTCAACACAAAAAAACAGTTCAGTAGGCTTCCAAAACAGCAGGATATAGCACAGGCAGCACAGAGGCAAGATGAAGACACATCAAGTTCAGGATGGACAGAAATCAGCAAGAAAAGTGCAGCAAGATCAGCAAATCAGGTTCAACAATGGATTAAGATTCAGCAGGAAAACAGACTGACTTACAGACTCAGTAAAAACACCATAAAGGGGGTGTTTCAAGCTTGATTAACAGCAACACAAGGTATGCTGATGATCAGACTTAAAACCAGCAAATTATGGGGATCAAAACACAGACAACAGAAATCAAGACTTCAGTTTTTGATCCTTCACACAGACTTAAGGCACAGACACAAGGCCTCACTAGGCAAGATTAATTTGGCACTTCAGACCAATTAATCTTCTGTCTACTACCTTAATCAAGGATGATCAAACACAGAATCAGGATTTCAAAAACACAACAGAACAGACTCAGAAAACAAAGTCAAGACTAGTATCAATCAGACTACTATCAAGCACAAAACAAGAGCAGACACTACAATCACAAAACAGAAAAGTAAACAGGATTGAGTCAATGTGTTACCCCAAAAAGAAGAACACCAAAGACCTCAGTCCACTGATTCTGTCTAAGTTGTTGATTGGTACCACTCCTTTCAACAACAAGGACCAGAATCAAGCTTTGATTACAGCAGCCAGCCAAAGCTATCAGACTCAACTTCTGACTTCTTGACAAGAACCAGAAAAGAGAAAAACTAAAATGTTTTGGGGAATGTAGGATTGCTCAAGAAGGTTATTCTGAGTTGTTGCAATCCTAGTTAATGTGACTGGCTATTTATAGCCTTGAGGTATAACTTGAACCTCAAAGGTTTGTGTGAACACAATCAAAAGAAATCCTGAAAATCCGATGCAATCAATAGTGATTTTTCCAGCCATGGTTACCCGAGTCCCTCCTTGGTTCAAAGTGTTAAACATACTCTCTAAAGGAGGGCCGTTAGGCAAACGAGAGAGAGAGTGATGTCAAACAATGAACCTTACCAAATTGGTTAACCACGCAAATCAACTTTAAACCCACTGATTTCTTTTGACTTAGTTCTAATAGCATAGTGTAAGGCACCCGGTTTGGCCATGGTTCAATTTGACACATTTAGCAACTTACCTCAATTGAACCTGACCTAATCCTAAAACCAAACTCAGAACCAAATATGATGCCAAATGGTCTGAATTTAATTTTAGGGCATCATTGGGTCACTACCCTCAGCATTGACTCGACCCTCGACTTCCTAGGGTGTAAGACCCTCAGTCAAATTACCTAATCCGTACACCAAGAAGGGTCAAGCCTTATACCTGAGCAAACCGGGTAGGGATTCACCGGTTTGTGAATGCTGAGTCACTGTAAAGAGCACCACCGATTTCTGAAAATGGAAATACTTCTATCCACAGTGAATCAGGACTGAATTGGTGTATACATTCAGTCTCAGCTTTCCGAAAGGGGTCATACCTTAACTCAAGCAAAAAAAAGGCAACAAGATCAGGCAGATGTTGTGCTCAAATCAGGATAATAAATTACGATATTAACTTAAAAACGGAAAAGATACAACCTTGATTTGGTGTTGACTGCAGATTCAGGGAATCAAACTTTAATGGCTCGTAGTAGTCAAAGGCTCATATTTTTCACATGCTGAAATGGCAAAGTAAGAAAGTCGGAGTCTTTTATCTTCAATCGTATCAGCGAAGAATCGGGGTGATGGAATCCCCGATCTCTTTCCTTTTATAGCACCAAAAGGCTTCGTATCAAGGCAGATGAACCGTTCATCATTTCTCTGCACAATATCATACGATTAATTGCACATTCGAATCATAATAGCAAATATGAAAATAAAATCAGAGAATAAAGAACGTAAATGAAACGATATCACCATATCGAGATCGAATCAGAGACAAAACGGGAACGAAATCACAATAATCCGGAGCCTTCACGTTTTTGTCTTAAACGTGTTACAAAACGAGGCAAGATCGAACATTGAATGCTTGATAGTACCAGATGCAGTAAGAGGATGAAACACAGAGGCGGATTTTCGGGGATTTCTAAAAGTCAATGCCATTTAATCGGGGATGGAGCAGCAACGGCAAAAGAGGAGAAGAGACTAGGTTTTTCTGAATGGCTGATGAAAAGGAAGAAGGGATCGGGTCTATACGTTAGAGAAATCTAGGAGATTGGGCCAGGCTTAAGTTTAGAAAAGGAACGGACCGGGTTATTGAATTTGTATCAAAACTTGATTCAGCAGCAATTAACTATTTTAAATGATTAATAAATCAAATTGATGAAATATTAATTAGATAAATTATTTAATTGATCCTGCACAAGAAATTCAAACAATATTTTTTTTTGCCATATGATGTAAACATTTAAGTTCCATGGCCATTATCAACAAAATAATGATATAATCAAAAATAATAATCATGTAAACATCATATGTAATATAAAGCTTTAAATAGGGGAATGTTACTTTTGAAAATCAATCAACATATAACTTAACCACAAAATACTCAACATTCTCCCCCTTTGATTTATTTTCAAAATAACACTTTTAAAGCTTTTAAGGGATAGTTTTAAAAACCATGGAGAGTGTAACTCCCCCTAAATACAAGCTCCCCCTTAATTAGAACTTTCTAATTTTAATAATAAAAATAGTTCAACTTTTAAAAGCTTTATATACTACTCTCTCCCCCTTAGTTTGAAAATTAATCAAATAAGGTTTTAAAAACGGGGTTGAAAGAGTCATGAACCACAAAATACTACTTAAAGTAAAAGTGTATAAGATACTTCCCTTTTTGGTATCAAGGTGTATGATACCCAATTGCTTTTCAATCATTTATTTTAAGCACTATCATGCCAAGATAAGTCATTTTAGCATATAAAATTTGGTGACCTGCAAAACAAATTTATATAGGTACCCTTTATACTTTGGGTCCTTCAGGGTTATAATCAGATTTCAAAGAATCTTTCCGAACCCATATTTTTCGTACCCTTGGTTTATGTTCAGTCTTCTTAGTCCAAGTGGACTGAGTTGACTGATCACAGTGACGTGGGATTGGATAGTATGTGTTCTGATGCATTCTCAGAATCTGATCTTGCCAAAACAGCAAATTGACTAAGTAGGGATCAACTTGGGGTTGTCTAAATGTGTAGTCGGGTGCTTGATGTATGCGGGTGTCATTATATGCAGATGTGTAGAAACTAGGAGCATCATATTTTGTATGATGATATTGGTTCTGATGAGCATGGCTCTTTGAACCTCTACGATCATACATATATGCATGATTTCGTGAAGAACGCTGTGAAGTGTGTGAGTGTGTTGATGAAGCGTTCTTTGGTGATGTGGGTGCTTTAGGTGGTGTAGCACGCTCTAAGGCAATTGGACTAGGCGTCAAGTTTTCCGGAGTTGAGACGGGATGAGTTGGTTTGGGTTGGTTCCCCGAACCACTTACTTCCTTCCCTTTTCCTTTTAGTGTTGAGGGTTGTCCTTGGAGTAGAGAATTCTCCTCTTCAAGTCCTGAAACGACTTGCTTAAGTTTGACAACCTCTTGCTTTAAGGAATTAATCTCAATTTCGGTGTCTTGATGCTTAAGCTTTAAGTGACTTAGAGTGTTGATTAGTGACACGGTTTCATCGTTATGCTGTTTCTTAAGTTCACTAATCGTTTCGTTTTTAAGTTTTAGAGTTGTCCTAAGTTGTTCTATTTGATCATGCAACTCTTCTATTGAAGATAAAGATACCTCACTCTCATTATCAAATGTGGGTTGAGAGCGACCCATGAGGCATAAAGTAGCTCGCTCGGAAGCAACTGATTTGTTATCATTGTCCGACTCGGAACTGTCAGACCACGTAGCCACCATAGCCTTCTTCTTTTTAGATTTTTCTTCAGTCTCATTCTTGGATTGATGATGCGATTTTGACTTGTGATGAGACTTGGATTTTGAGCTCGAGCTATGCTTTGACTTATTCTTTTTCGCGTTGGGACAAGCATTTGAGATGTGTCCGTATCCCTTGCACTCGTAGCATTGTGCAGTTGTGGTCCAATCTTTTTCTTTATTGCCACGGTGCTTTCCACTATGCTTTTTGGCGCCCTTAGAATTTTGCTTTTGGAATTTGTAAAATTTCTTGAAGTTTCGGGCCGCCATAGCAACTTCTTCATCACTTTCACTCTCAGATGACTCAGATTCCGATTCCGATTCAGATTGGTGAGCTCTAAGAGCGGTGCTATAGTGAGGGTTTCTATCACGCTTACGAGCTTCAAGGTGCATCTCGTGAGCGATCAAGATTCCGATAAGTTCGTCTTTCGTGAGAACGTCGGCATCCTTACCCTCCTCAATGGCATACGCTTTGGAATCCCATTCAGGAGGAAGACTCCTAAGAATCTTGAGGATTTGGTCCTCATTCGAGACTGGCTTACCATACGACTCTAGTGCATTAACTATGTCGTTAAACCTAGTGTCCATTTGTTTAACGGTTTCGTTTGATTCCATTCTAAACATTTCAAAAGCTCTTAAAAGACCGTTAATTTTGGAGCGTTTGACTCGGGAAGTTCCCTCATGTCTTTGAGTGAGAGTCTCCCAAATTTCTTTGCGACTTACATGAGTTAACCGCACGAGCCTCTCCGGGACTAAGGGAGTTGACAAGAATGGCCATGGCCTTCGAATTTAATGACAACTTTTTAAAGTCATCATCAACGAGTTCATGGTCAAGCTTGGCAACTTGAGTGGTAGTCCCACCCTCAGTGACGGACTTCATAGGAATCAATGGACCATTTTGAATGATTCTCCACAACTGATAGTCCATTGACTCAATGTGAAGCCGCATTGAGTTCTCCCATTCCATATACCCGGACCCGTCAAAGTAAGGTGGTCTTGCCAAGGACAAGCCCTCCCGTGGGGTCATGGTAGATGCCATGGAAGATAATGCAAGTAAAATTTTTTTTTTTATATTTTTAAAATATGAGCTAAGGCTAAGTGAATGCAGTTACAATGCAATATAATGTGCAAAATATAATGTAGTGATACAATGCAAAGTCTATGATATGTATGATTTTTTTTTTTAATTTTATGGAATCTCAAGAAACAGAAAGTAAACGATGTGGTGTGTGCGATTACCTAAATCAGTTTATTAATATTACAGCCTCAAAAATTAAGTGATAGCGTAAGGGGTGTGAAACAGTGAATCTGAATCGAAAACGAACCCTTAGAAAAGTGATGAGCCGGCTGTTGATGATCTAACTTGATCGAAAAATTTATTCTGCAAAACAACTTAAGACCAAGTGTAAATCGAGGAAATAAAAATATAATCAATCAAACGAAGTGATATCAAGAACTTGATCACTAGGTGACCTTGCTCCGATACCAATTGTTGGATCGATAATGCGCAAATAAACACTCTAGAGGGGGGGTGAATAGAGTGTTGACCAATTTATAAACTCTTTTTCGATAATTCAACACAAGTACTAAACAACTAAGGCGGAAGCTAACTTAGTCGGTTATACGCTTGTGTTATAAAACCTTAGTGATCAATTTAATTAATTTATGTGATTAACTACAAACCTAAGTCATGTTTGTAACACAGTTTGGTAGAATTAAATTAAAGACACAAATACAACTTAGTACAAGTGAGAGTGGATATATGCAGATTAGATTATAGCACAGATGCAAATAGGACTTATATATATATATACATACATATAAAGCAAAAGCGAGATACTAAGACTTTAGTCAAAAACAAAGCTGCAGATCGAAAAATTCAGTATATATATATATCAGAACAGCACAGCAGCAATACAAAAATAGACTTGATCACAAATATGAGTGTAGTATAATATTCAATGTGCAGATTAAAACAGCAGCAGATCAAAGCACAAACTCAGCAAGGCAGGTTTAAAAAAAAAAAAAAAAAGGTCCAGCAGTTTAATTCACACAAAAGTCAGCAGCCTATTACAGCAAAATCTGATTACAATTCAACACAGCAGATCACAAAATCCAGCTCTGATAAGTACAGGTCAGAACTGAAAGGAAATGCCTGAAATATCAGCAAGCTTTAGAAGTGATAATCAGGTTAAAAATCAGCCTGATTATCAAGGCCGAAGCTTTAAATGCTGACTACAAAACTCAGACAGCCTAAGCCTAATTCTAGCTATTACAGGATGGTTCTCAACACAAAAAGACAGTTCAGTAGGCTTCCAAAACAGCAGGATATAGCACAGGCAGCACAGAGGCAAGATGAAGACACATCAAGTTCAGGATGGACAGAAATCAGCAAGAAAAGTGCAGCAAGATCAGCAAATCAGGTTCAACAATGGATTAAGATTCAGCAGGAAAACAGACTGACTTACAGACTCAGTAAAAACACCATAAAGGGGGTGTTTCAAGCTTGATTAACAGCAACACAAGGTATGCTGATGATCAGACTTAAAACCAGCAAATTATGGGGATCAAAACACAGACAACAGAAATCAAGACTTCAGTTTTTGATCCTTCACACAGACTTAAGGCACAGACACAAGGCCTCACTAGGCAAGATTAATTTGGCACTTCAGACCAATTAATCTTCTGTCTACTACCTTAATCAAGGATGATCAAACACAGAATCGGGATTTCAAAAACACAACAGAACAGACTCAGAAAACAAAGTCAAGACTAGTATCAATCAGACTACTATCAAGCACAAAACAAGAGCAGACACTACAATCACAAAACAGAAAAGTAAACAGGATTGAGTCAATGTGTTACCCCAAAAAGAAGAACACCAAAGACCTCAGTCCACTGATTCTGTCTAAGTTGTTGATTGGTACCACTCCTTTCAACAACAAGGACCAGAATCAAGCTTTGATTACAGCAGCCAGCCAAAGCTATCGGACTCAACTTCGACTTCTTGACAAGAACCGAAAAGAGAAAAACTAAAATGTTTTGGGGAATGTAGGATTGCTCAAGAAGGTTATTCTCGAGTTGTTGCAATCCTAGTTAATGTGACTGGCTATTTATAGCCTTGAGGTATAACTTGAACCTCAAAGGTTTGTGTGAACACAATCAAAAGAAATCCTGAAAATCCGATGCAATCAATAGTGATTTTTCCAGCCATGGTTACCCGAGTCCCTCCTTGGTTCAAAGTGTTAAACATACTCTCTAAAGGAGGGCCGTTAGGCAAACGAGAGAGAGAGTGATGTCAAACAATGAACCTTACCAAATTGGTTAACCACGCAAATCAACTTTAAACCCACTGATTTCTTTTGACTTAGTTCTAATAGCATAGTGTAAGGCACCCGGTTTGGCCATGGTTCAATTTGACACATTTAGCAACTTACCTCAATTGAACCTGACCTAATCCTAAAACCAAACTCAGAACCAAATATGATGCCAAATGGTCTGAATTTAATTTTAGGGCATCATTGGGTCACTACCCTCAGCATTGACTCGACCCTCGACTTCCTAGGGTGTAAGACCCTCAGTCAAATTACCTAATCCGTACACCAAGAAGGGTCAAGCCTTATACCTGAGCAAACCGGGTAGGGATTCACCGGTTTGTGAATGCTGAGTCACTGTAAAGAGCACCACCGATTTCTGAAAATGGAAATACTTCTATCCACAGTGAATCAGGACTGAATTGGTGCATACATTCAGTCTCAGCTTTCCGAAAGGGGTCATACCTTAACTCAAGCAAAAAAAAGGCAACAAGATCAGGCAGATGTTGTGCTCAAATCAGGATAATAAATTACGATATTAACTTAAAAACGGAAAAGATACAACCTTGATTTGGTGTTGACTGCAGATTCAGGGAATCAAACTTTAATGGCTCGTAGTAGTCAAAGGCTCATATTTTTCACATGCTGAAATGGCAAAGTAAGAAAGTCGGAGTCTTTTATCTTCAATCGTATCAGCGAAGAATCGGGGTGATGGAATCCCCGATCTCTTTCCTTTTATAGCACCAAAAGGCTTCGTATCAAGGCAGATGAACCGTTCATCATTTCTCTGCACAATATCATACGATTAATTGCACATTCGAATCATAATAGCAAATATGAAAATAAAATCAGAGAATAAAGAACGTAAATGAAACGATATCACCATATCGAGATCGAATCAGAGACAAAACGGGAACGAAATCACAATAATCCGGAGCCTTCACGTTTTTGTCTTAAACGTGTTACAAAACGAGGCAAGATCGAACATTGAATGCTTGATAGTACCAGATGCAGTAAGAGGATGAAACACAGAGGCGGATTTTCGGGGATTTCTAAAAGTCAATGCCATTTAATCGGGGATGGAGCAGCAACGGCAAAAGAGGAGAAGAGACTAGGTTTTTCTGAATGGCTGATGAAAAGGAAGAAGGGATCGGGTCTATACGTTAGAGAAATCTAGGAGATTGGGCCAGGCTTAAGTTTAGAAAAGGAACGGACCGGGTTATTGAATTTGTATCAAAACTTGATTCAGCAGCAATTAACTATTTTAAATGATTAATAAATCAAATTGATGAAATATTAATTAGATAAATTATTTAATTGATCCTGCACAAGAAATTCAAACAATATTTTTTTTTGCCATATGATGTAAACATTTAAGTTCCATGGCCATTATCAACAAAATAATGATATAATCAAAAATAATAATCATGTAAACATCATATGTAATATAAAGCTTTAAATAGGGGAATGTTACTTTTGAAAATCAATCAACATATAACTTAGAACCACAAAATACTCAACAGTAGGGTTGGTAGAGAAGACAAAATAAGTGTTGGTTTTTGATGAAGCAGTTGAGCAAGACAAGAAACTCGAAGGAAATCTCTTAGGTAAGCACGTGAACAACACTTCTGAGGGCAAAGGAAACTCAGGTACATCTCAATCTAGCATTCATTTTTATTTGAGTTCCCTTCCCTTTCCCCCATCTCATGATAAGAAGGCGAGTATTGTAAGTAAAAAGCAAAATCATTTTCTTGACATCTTGCGTAAAGAGACGATAAACATTCCATTAGTTGTTGCTTTAATGAACATGCTTGTGTATGCTATATTTCTCAAAGATGTTTTATCGAAAAAAGCCTAAAATGCAAAGTATTGTTTATTGTAATGAAGAGTGTTCTGCGATTTTTCAAGAGAAAGTTCCGCCTACACTTAGTGGTGAATTTTGGCCTAGGATAAGATCTTTTGGGTGAAAATTTCTATTTGATCCTTTGACCGGACTTGGATTGTTATCATTTTGGCTTATTGTTGGCACATATTTTATGCATGAATGACGTTTCTCTTTTTATTATCTCTTCATCTCATGTGATTCAAGTTCGGTACCTTCAGTTATACTATGACAGTGTATGTGACATTGATTCTTTTCTTTTTACTTCGTTATCTATTGCCTGCTTTTGGCACGGTGGTTATTCCCAGTGCATGCGTTTTCGTGTTTCTTGGTTTCATTCCTTTAGGTGTACGAGATGGAGCTTCGTGGATAACTCATATGCACTTATTTGCGCCTTTCTTCCGGGTTAAGCTAAGCCTTCTTTCTCCTTTATCATTCACACACTAAGGACAGTGTTGCATTTAAAGTGGGGGGGTGGTAAAGTGGGGGGTGGTAGGCTCAGCTATGATTTGTGCTTCGTTGTTGATTGTAGCCATTGTGTTTTATGCTTATCGTTTGGTCATTACTTTAGTAAAATTTGAGCAATTTTTAAAATTTTCCATGGTATTAATGTTGCATTCGTATGTTGAGCCTTCACGTTGATAGGATAAATGGTTTAGTGAATGTTTAAATGCATGTTACTTGGCTTACTACCTTATCTTGGAGACGGGATTTTCATGCACGTATAGCTTTGATTTCATGAACCATGGTAACTAGTGACTGATTATGGTAGGTTTAGGCACAATTCGGCTACCTAGAACTCATACCATTAACTTCGAGACGAAATAGAAAGGCCAACCTTGGTAGAGTTTGGGATGACAGTTCTGGCGTTTCTTTGACCCGACCAGAGCCAAATAGCCATCCCATAACATATTCCACAGTAGCCCCCCTAAGCCTTGGTAGGATGGTTAGACCCCCATCCGACACTTAGCCATTCGTTATTTAGCCCGTAATTACCCGACCCCAAGCCTTATTTGTGGTCTACATTCCCTTGAACACCCTACGAGTTGAGTTTAATCATTTTATTTTGTCACACTTGCTTAGGCAAGTGTGGGGTGGTAGAGTGGTTTGTATTCTTGATAGGAGTTGGTATTATGAGCTATGTCACGATTTGGAGGGTAGGGCTCGTTTTTCATATTATGTATATGTGATGGCCTTTGACTCAAACCTAATAAAAATTCAAGTTCAATTCAAAAAAAAGAAGAAAAAAAAGAAAAAAAAGACAATATGCACATGTCCATCTAAATACATCCACTTCATCCATTATAAGATCACTAGCAGCCGTAGCCATGCTCCGCATGGCGTTGCCCTCCGTTGTAGTAAAAATTCCGAAAGTTTGCGATCCCTTTATACCACCACACTACTTCATACCGATCCCTTTACTTTCAAGACTCCATTCACGTACTGACCGAAACAAACCAGAATGAAGAGTACAAAAGAAAAACAAAAGTAGGAACACAGAAACACAATTTCAAGTTGCATAGCATGTTTCAACTATCCGGAAAATGCTTCTGTCTTCAGATACAGTAGTTCCAAAATACATATTAAGTCTGGAATTTTTTTTTCTCCAAAGTACAAGCTTTCTGAAACGGTACAAAATGCGGTATCTGCCATACCTAGCCCGGGTTCCCAAAAAACGTGAGATGTGCCCTTTCCAAGGGAGGTGCCCTACAAAATACTGGTTTTTTTGGTTTCATCTACACGATGTCCGGTGGAAGATGTTTCTAAAGTCTTTTGGTGACCTGAGGATTGTCTTCATTCAGTCTCAGTGCGCCGGTTTTGATCGCTGGAAGTTTTTCTTTCTGAGAAGTGTCTGTGACCTTCATCTTCTTTAGGGGGCTAATTGGTGTTGAACTTTCTTGTTGTGCTCCCTGTATCGATTCTGTTTTGTTGGCCTTTGCATAGATACTCTCTTTGGAGGTTTCTTCGTCTTTGTTCTTGGATGCTTCCTCCGCTATGAGTCCTGAGAATATGTAGCAAGTTTTCAATTAGCTTCTTTACATTTATCCATGTCGCCTTTTTAGTAGAAACAACAGGGAGAAACGTATTATGTGGACTAAAGTGGGGAGTTTTACCTGTGTTTGATGGACCAGGAAGTTCAGCCTGCGTGGATTGTTTCATCCCTTTACCTTGAGGCTGTTCAGAGTCAAAATGTATCTGCTGCACTGTATGACTGGTGAAGGAGTCCTCGGTGCCTTTCTTCTGAGACCGTATCTACACATGGAACGGGTTGTCTTGTAATCGTTTGTTGAGCTCAGCCAGGAGTTCCTGCGATTCCTGCACATAACGTGTGTTAGCGGTGTATTTTTCCTGTGCTTTTATGCCATCAGAGACGGCGTAGTGTGGTGCTACTTACCTCTGAATCCATTGAGTAGAGTTCCTCTGTTTTCTTCCCTAGTAATTCTTCAGCGACCTTGTCAAAGAGGGTGACTTTGATGGTGTCCGAGATATCTGTTATCGTTGCATTTAATTTACACCTGGGGAACACAATTCATGAAGTTAGCTGGTTTATTTTTAGATGCTGGTTCGACATCGGTTTTGGAAAATGTCATACCTTGGCTGAGCTATCTGGTCGGAGCCGTAATTGAAGCAATAGTATTTCTCCCCTGGGTCCGCAGTGATGCTGCACATACATTTCGGACACGCTATGTATGTAAGTTGCTGGCGAAGTTTCTCTATTGTCATCTCTATTTTCACCCAAGGGTTCTGCTTATTCGTTAAAAAATGTACAACATAGCAAAGTTAAATGATGCTGGCATACATACTTATATTGGCCAAGTTATTGGGGTTTGTAAATATACCTTCCCTCCAGGTGTTATGTCTGCCAGCTTGGTCGTCGGTTGGCTTGGAGTGTAGCACAGCAAACCTTGGAATGTTTCTGGTGTTGGTGTGCTTTCCATGTTTTTGATGATTGTCATGTTCTCCGACAGCCTGAAGTACATTTGTGCGTATTTGCAACGGTCAGTTTTTGTATATATATTGTTATTAGCTGTTTGTTTTTTTTTTAAATTTTGTTCCTTGGTTATCAAAATGGCACATTTAACTTTAAACGAAGTTTGTGTTATTAGTTCCCTTACCATTTCCGGAAATCAGAGGCTTGTGGAATATCAGGGTCGACAAATATCGTGCTTACTGGAGTTGTTCCCAGAGCGAGACCTGTTTCGTATATCAGATTATTTCTTGTGTATTAAAATCTCGATACACGTATCACAATTTCAGACATGTTTCTCGAATATAACGCTTACCCTTGAAGTCTGAGGCAATTAAGCCCTTGGCAAAAAGAACTGGGTACGAGTCTTTCTTCTGAAGGAGTTCCACACCTTGAACGTGCATGAAGCTTCCCCAAAGTGTCAAGACCATCGGGCGTAGCCTGCAATTAACTCAGATCATGTAGAAGAGGTTAAATGTACGTTGGAAATGTCAGTTTTCTTTTTCGGTTTGGACGGATGAAATTATCCTGTTAAGCGAAAACATAAACGTTTGAATGTATCTTACTCTTTGCTGCATAATTATGCATTCTTGCAAAGGGCATCATCTTCCCGTGAACTGGTTTCTCTTGTGGAGGGGTTACGTTCAACACAACGGCAAACAAATCTGTCACATGTCACATAACAGTTGTTAAAGTCATTTGTTCTTCCTTGCTTATGCCTTAATGTTTTGGCATGATTCTTCTGAAAACTTACCAATTCTTGTGTCGGTTCCAATGGAGGCAATCATTTCTGTGCAACTGATGTAGGGGATATGGGGATAAGGTATCCTCTCTTCTGGTGCACTGATAGGTTTGATTAGGTTTGAGCGGCTTATGCCCCATTGGTGTGTCATCCCTGGGGTGTTCTTCAAATATCTTTCTGGGATGAGGCTGACACTTGCTCCACCGATACGGAGGTTTGGAACAAATAAGCAAGTGAGTTGCGAAATAAATCTACAGCTCCATCCCAAAGGACTCCCTGCACCTTGTTCCCCTGGTATTTGAAACCATTGAAGGTCATTAGTAAGTACACGTTAACAACATATCTGAATTAGCAAAGATAAATGCTAAGTCCTCCAAATCAGGATGCCTAAGCTATAAAAGAAAGGATGCAAGAGTCAGAAGGGACAAAAAGAAACAAAGTTGACCACACAGGAGACACCAAACTTCGTCAAAACCAGTACATCTTCTGAACCAAATAAAAAAAGACCATTTCAGCCAACATCCAACCAGCACCATTCAATTCAGTAGTAGTATAAAACGCCACCATCAAGCTAAAACCAAGAAAAGATCATGAATGATTTGCCTCCTACAGAACACTTATATACTTCGTCATCCCCCTCATGTATCACCACAAACGCAAAACATGGGTTTCAGAATTAGTTACCAGTACATTTTTAGACACTGGGGAATCAAGATCCAGCATATAATACCATATTTAGCCCAAAAAAAAAAACTCATTTACAAATTCAATTTCCCCCCCCCCCCCCAAAATCATATCCACATATAGCGAGATAGAAAAAACAAGGGCAACAACAATTTCAATACCCCAACAATTCAAACTCATGGAGATTGAAATTAAAATGTCAACCAATCCAACCTTCACTCTAAAGCAAACAAGAATATGATTACTTTTGGACATGCACTCATACCAATGTGCAAAATAAAATAACTGTTTTTGTGTGTTAAATACGTATATACCCATAAACCTCAATGTCAAAGTGACCTGCTGGATTATAACGTTGGGGGTGTAGAAAACCAACCTCTCTGTCCATTAGCACCATTTTCTGAATGCGCTTTCCTGGTTTTGGACTCGTCAATGCTTCCCTTCTCGAGCACAAGTACTTTGGCCCTCCAAATGGTGTCCCCCGGGTGGATGGCCGGTATGAGAAGCTCGGCGCCATTACCTGAAAAGAGAGATATGATCAGTTTAAAAATCACTCATAGTACATCAGTAGTTGGAGGGTTAGAAACTGTTCATAACGATAATTATGTAAGCTTTCCTTTAACAGTTTTCTACTCTTGAGGTAAGGGGGAGAACTCTATACAAATTCTTTAGAAAGAATGTACGCAATCGTGTGGTCGTAATTTGTCTGTACGATGTCACTATTGAATGTTTTCACTCACTGTCTGTTGGCGACGATTTCTTCGAAGACAATGTTCCTTGTTTTGTTGGGGGTACAAGGTTCTTCTATGTCAGTTGGGACAATAAGTACTTTCACACAAGTAGATTTCCTTGCCCTAGACAACGCGACATACAGTTGACCATGTGAGAAAACTGGTTCCCTTAGGTACACGCCAACGCGATCTAGTGTTTGTCCTTGCGATTTGTTAATGGTCATCGCAAAACATACACGAACTGGATATTGGTATCTCTTGAACGGGATTCCAGATTTCTTCTCTTCATTTGACGCTTCCGAGGTATACGGTGGAGTATAGTTTCCTCTCCTGCGTTTGGTCCGCTTGCTATCTCGGCAACGATCATATAGGCGTTTAGTTCTTTACATATCAGCCTGGTTCCATTGCAGAGGCCTCCCTTTGGATTTAGATTTCGCAAGAGCATAACAGGGGTGTTAACTTTCAGTGCGAGTTTGTGCGGTGGCAGGCTGCTAGGGTTCAAAGTATTCAAGAAATCCTGATAATCGCCTTGCTGCTGGACGTCTAAGGCTATATCCATGCTGCAATAAGTAGTTACTTCTCCGGGCATCTTTTCAAGCATGACAGAATTGATGTCTTCTACGCACCTGTTTGTCGGTGCTAAAAGAGCGCGGTTAACTATCATGGAAGGGTTTTCTCGGAAGATGTCCATATCTGGGTATACAAATCTGATCAGTTTCTGAATGGATTCTTCGTTGCTAGTAAACGGTATGACCATGTTTTGCGGCAGTGTTATATAACCATCCTCATCTTCAACTCGTTCCATTACCTATCCTCGAGAGGTATTCGGTGAATTCGGGATCTTCCAACGCTCTCATGTTTTCGGTTAGCCGTATTCTCTGGAAAGACGGCCAGAGTGGTGAACTTATGAGGCATGAATCGATCTGCTGCAACTTTGTAGAGTTTGTGACAACCGGCAAAACTTGCCGGAAATCGCCTCCAAATACGACAACTTTGTCTCCAAACGGCCTATCCACATCTGTTATATCGCGTAACATCTCTGAGAAAACCTCTATTGACTTTCGGTGCGCCATAGGCGCCTTATCCCATATGATAACCCTTGCTTCTCGTATAAGCTTAGCCAGCGAAGACTGCTTACTCATGCCTGCAACTTGATTTTCATCAGTGTGTAGTGGCAATTTTAACCGAGAGTGTGCTGTTCTCCCACCAGGGAGGACCGACGCAGCTATCCCAGATGTAGCTGTGGCAATAGCAATGTAGTTTAGAGCTCTTAGTCTAGCGAGAATAGTTTTGTACAAGAATGTCTTGCCCGTCCCTCCAGCCCATCCACGAAGAAGACAATGGCTCCCGGACATCGCCTTCTCCATTATCAAGTTGAAGGCTTGAAGTTGTTGTTCGTTCAATCGGTCGGCGTTCGGCGGTCATTTTCACACACTTTGGAATGCTTCTTTCGTGAACTAATTCTCTAGACATATCCATGCTTCGCACACATAGTCTGCCTCAGGTCCTAAAGAATAATGACAGAGGTTTTTACCCATATCGTCAAGTAAGTATAGTATATCAGTCAGCGCCTTTATACGAGCATTGGAAGCAGTTACTTGTCCGGACGGCAAATGCCGCATGTAGTCCTCGCATATATACTCGGAATATTTCTCCCACAATTCTCTAGGATTATCTGGACTGCAGTGGACCAAAATTGATGAGAACAGGTGCCTCAGCTGGCGTGGCATTTGATAAGCCACAGCTTCATCAAGACATCGGTGCAAGTCTCCATCTGTTGCGAGCAATCCCCGCCGAAGAGCCGATTCTCTAAACGTAATGTACTGCTGACCATTTACAGTCAGTAGGTCCTCAAAAGATATAGGGCCTTTCACATTGTTCAGAAGAAGTCGAAGGTAGTACCTCTCACCCTCCAAAGGGGGCACTGAAAGTACCCGGCCTACAACTTTTCCTTTATTATGCTCACTCCAGATTCTTTTTCCAGAATCCCAGACAAAATATTTTGGAAAATCCCTGTACAAGCAGTTGAGTGAACGTGCCCGATCATTGCATTTGTTCATGCGGAAGAATTGCGTTAGCATCGTCTGGCCAAGAAACGTGTTGTTCACGACAGATTTAAGGTCAGCGTCAACACGAAACGATAAGCTGTAATTATCAGGAAGGTGAATCTGTAAAGAAATAACAGCTGGATGGATCTCAAACAAAGGGAAAGAGTAAAGCCGCCACATTGCCTCCGGTGGGGAGACCCAACGGCCTTTCTGGTATTCATGAATTTCATCCTCCGTAGGGCTTCCAGACAATTGAAATGCTATCTTATCCGGTCCCTTGTAGATATACTTGTACAAATATTTCACAAGCTTAATCGTGGAACATACCTCCACATTAATATGACAGTCATATTTCTTGAGGAGGTATGGGTTGTATGGAACAACCCACCTGTTGTCTAGCCAATGGCCCCTAACCAAAGCCGATATACCGGTGTCACGGCGCCTGTAAGATGGATAAGAGTCTTCCCCATGAGATGTGTGATCCACGTAGTTTCTCGGGAATTTATTCTTGCAAACTTCATTGCGCATACATGGACATTTCCTGTTCAGTGTCCCACAGGGTCCATGGAGCATGTGTTTGGTTACTAATCTGAAAAGATCAGGGTCCTTGTCGGGATCTGGTAGCTCAGCACTAATATAGCGGTCATATGCTTCAGGATTAACAGGTTTCGAGTCGTGATCCAGTATCATCAGAAGGTGTGCATGAGGCAAACCTCGCTTCTGAAACTCGATCGAGTACACCGAGGCGCTTGGGTTTCCGAATATGTTGTCTGTTAAGAGATCTTTCTTCAGCATCTCCAACTTTGCTTTGAAAACCCTAGCAAGTAGATCCGGTCTATTCTGTGGAAGTTCACCAGGGAGAAGATGCTTTGAGATTTCTTCCCATGCTGGGTTGCACGTAATCGTTACGAAGAAATCAGGCTTCCCGAATTGCTGCACAAGTGCCATTGCGTCAAGATATCTCCTTCTCATATCTCTTGGACCACCCATAAATGACGGGGGCAGGATGGCCTTCCGGCCAACAGCTGATGCTTGACTATTACCACCGGCGATACTATCTATTAGACCCTGAAGGTACTCAGTATGAACTTCCTTCTGTTGCTTTCTAATGTAGTCCAATCTACACGACTCAACTTTGATAAACATATCGACCACATATTGCTGTGGTAGCCTTCCACCATGCAGTAGTCCAGACTGATCAGAGTCTCTAATCTGCATTTTGTAGCGGTAATACTGTCTACAAGAAACAATGTTTCGCTTCCGCGCACCCCGAGCCATTGCTGTCACAAACCATGAAGGCACACGTGATTCCTATTTTTTTTTGCATGTATAAAGGGAAAAAGAAGGGTAAGAGTAATCGATTAGGCAAGGTTACCTGAAGTCTCCGAGTCAACAAGCTCCTGAGCATGAGTTGCGCTTTGAGGAGCCATCCCAGTGCCATCATTGAACCTATATATGCGCTTTCTTAAATTCGGAGGGAGTTTCTCAATGCCAAAGTGCCATCCACTCTCACCGTTTGCAAAGAACAACGGATACTGCAAAGCATCGTAGCAGCCAAAGTTGTGCGATATCTTATATGGCAAAGCATCCTTAGAATAAATTTGGATGTGGCATTCAGAATAATCTTCCGAACCATCGTCTATAGTCAGTATAGCTGCAACATCATTACATGTAGGTTCATTGAACACCCGTTGGTCAAGTTTTGGCATGTTGACCAAGCAGATTCGATGTGCATCAAGATTCTCGAGGTCCTTCAGCTGCTTAAGGAAGACAACGTAGGGATTTCCCCGTAAAACATCTAGCAATCTTCTAAGCAAACCTCGATCCAACCGCGATGATAGAAGCATCCTTTGATCCAGCTCAGCTTCACCATCATACAGGTATAGCTGCAAATTTTTCGGAGAGTCCAAACCTGGCTCCAATGTAGGAAGGCTATGGTACACCTTTCCTTGCACAGTAAAGGTGTAAATTCCTTGTTTATTCTTCAATAGTTCAGGATCCGTCTTTGCCCCAAACGTAGTAAATGCCAGATGATTGTTGTATGTTCGCACATATCGTCGGAACTGGACAGAATCTGGGTCTGAAGAAGTGAAAAGCTCTGAGGAGTTCCTGCGGCATCCGAGTGGGCGCAATCCTTACCTCTCCTTCAGAACAGCAAAAGGACGGAGGTTCATGGAAGAAGCGCTTTGCACCACAGTACTCACAGTCAGGAACCTCTGGCAAAATCGAACGAGGCATAGCAGTATGCACATTTGCCCCGCTGCGTGCTCGGGGCAAAGGACCTACCACTTGATTTCGCCTGCGCGGATACACCGAATGGTCCACGTGGGCACCATTGTTTATTCTCCTGGCTTTATGAAGACCTGACCCACCCACTGGAGTGTGCAAAGAAGACTCCTCAGCTGGGACGCCTACAGTAGATGCACTAAACGAAGGACCAGAACCTTCAGTGGCGCCCTGCGACTGGAGCAAGGATGGACCAGCAGCGGCAGCTCTAGAGGCCCGCGACATTGCATACCGTATTTGCCGTTGCTTAAGCAATTCGGCCTTCTTGTCGGCAGGCATCTCCGCATATGAGCGCCTCCGCTTCTCATTAACCCTAGACCGAGAATCATCATCCATTTAACCACACACCTATCCGTGAAAAGTGCCACACACAAGAGATCGAGGGCCGGAATAGATTAAAAGCACAATGTCCAAAGCCGATGAGCATAAGTGCGCTAATGGTCAAAAGATTTGAAGCATGTTCAAGCCTTCATAGCACAAAACAAGGCTATCCAACGGTTGCAACTCGAAAAAGGATTCAAAAGGAGCAATTCGAAGGCAAGAAAATATCCAAGCGGATAACCGTGGCGGGGAAAATCGAGAGGAGTGGAAACCCGAAGCGAAGCAACGATCATCACTAATAAATAATCCCAGGACAAACAATACCTAATAGCATTAACTACCGAACAAGTCCTGAGGCTTCCTAGCGAACCGTAGTACCCAATAAATCTAGACAACGGAGAATCCTAATACAAGAAAACTCCCAATGGCAACTAAACTCAACACCGGTGAAAAGCCGCATATTCGTATATTTTTTAGAGCATCGGCCAGAACGCCTCCCCGAATATAAACACAGCTCACAATGCGTTTTTAATAACAGTCATTCCTAGAAAGCGCACAAGAAATAACACACACAATAGCGAAACAGGTATACCAACACTAATGGCTAACCCAAATAAAGGCCGACCATGCATAAACAAGAAAGGAAAAGTAAATTTCTCTTCAATGAATCACAAGTTAAACAAATCAACTAACCTTCGAACTCGGTGACGAAAGCATGAGAAAACCACCTTTAAAGTATCCTAGGCCGAAAAACTCGGGCACAAATGCAGGGCAAAAACAAAAAAAAAAAATAAAAAAAAATCGATGAAACGAAAAAAAGAGGCCACATAAATCAATGCATAACGGCGATAAATGCTATGTCCTCCAAATCAAAGTTAACAAAGCTATAAAAGAAAGGAGCCAAAAGTCGGTAGGAACAAAAATAACCAAAGCCGAGCACATAGGACAAACCAAACTTCCTCAAAACAAATGCAATTTCGAACCCAATAAAAAAAGACAAATTCAAGGCAAACATCCAACCACCACCATTTAATTCAATACCAAAAGTATAAAATCGGTGACGAACCATCATGAACAGGCAATCAAAACTCCCCTAAAACCCCCAAAAATTGGCAAAAAAAATGGCATTTCTGTTCTTTAAATGGCCAAGGCCTTCACCCCCAAAATAATACACACATATAGTAGGGAGAAAAACCAATAGAAACGAAATTTCAATACCCCGGCACTCCAAATTCATAAAAGATGAAATTAAAATGTCAACAAATCAATGTAATTTCTTTTAAAAATGCAATTAACAGTGAACCTCCCTACAAACACACTTCCACCACCAAAATCATATCCACAAACAGCAGGTAGAAAAACCGAGAGCAACAACAGTTTCAATACCCCAACAATCCAAACTCATGCAGAGTGAAATTCAAATGTCAACCAACACAACCTTCACCCTTAAACAAAGGAAAAAACGACAACTTTTGGACCTGTACTCACACCACATACAGAAAAAGAGTAAAACAAAAGAAGACAGACAGATAAAAGAAGGAAAAAAAACAGATACTCAAGCTTTGACACACCAAGAAAAGCTTCAAACATGACATGCACAACAATCAACACAAGTGAGGCCCAACACAGCAAAGAGAAGCCTACCCTAAACCCAACAAACACACAAATATCGCACTTTTGGACATGCACCTTGTTGGTCCCTTGAAAAGGCTTTAGTTATGTTTAGAGGGGGGGGGGGGGTGAATAAACTTAACAATTAAAACTTTGGAGTTAACAAATTCGCAACTTCGGCGGCTGCTTTGCGATACTTCGATGAGTCTGCGAGACCTCGGTAGTCTGCGAGACCTCGGTAGCCTGGCGATAAACGATAGTCTCTTCGACGGTTCGGTTTCTTGAATTTGTGCGGCGGAATAATATCAAAATTAAGCCTTGTTACTTGTTGTTAAATATGTTACTAAGTATTAGATACTCGGTAGTGTATGTGTGTGATTTCGGTTGCTAGATTCGACGAGTTGATATGAATAAAGACTAAGTGCGAGAAAATAAATGCGGTAAGTAAGTAGAGAGATTTTTATAGTGGTTCCGGGTGATGTAATCCTGTACGTCCACTCTTCTCCTTGTGATGTTGGAGGAAATTCACTAGTAATCTTTGAGTTATACTCGTTACAAAGAATCCTAGGTTGCTTGTCCTTCACCAATAACTATGGCTTCACAAACGAAAACTAAGAACGGGTAGGATTCTTTGCTCTGAGTCTTCCACTTTGGTCCTTGAAGGGTAGAATTGCCTCTTCACCGGCTCCACCACAAACCAACGAGTCTTTCACACCTAACGGATGCTTCACTTGTCTTCGGCGGGTTCTTTATAAAATAAAGAATGAATCAAATAAATGATTCGATTGCGGCGGCTTGATTAGGATGATATAATCGACGACTTGCGGTCTTGAAGTGTGTATGCTTGATGCGGCTTGAACACGAGAATGCACTTGAAGAAAATAACTAGATCGGCGGCCTTAAGCTCGGTAAGTTCGAGCGGGGTGTTTTTCAAATTTCGGTGTTATCACTTAAATTTTATCCCAAAATTCATCATCTTCTTCTTGAGTTGAAAGTCCTCTATTTATAGGTAGGAATGCATGTGACTTGAATTTGAAATTCAAATGTGACCGTTCCTTGTATTTGTCCCATCTGCAATGCATTCTGTCACTATTCATAGGACTGACACTGTCAGGATTACTTTTTGACGGTGCGATCATCCACCCCTTTGACTTGTATCCAATGGATAAAAATATGGATCATCCCAACGTCTTTTTAATCTCGGCCTTTGATTTGCTTGATAAGTCGAGAGGTAGTTGGGCATTCTTATCCATGTAACTTCCCAATAATCTTGAATTGATCGAGGTATATATCGAGCGGGTTCATCGATCTGTTTTGTAAAACCAATCGATCTGCTTGAACATCATATTTTTGTACGTAAAATATAATGCAGTGAATCTTTTTATCCAACTTTTGTATGTGAAGTTAGATTACATCATTTAAAGTATAACCAAGTTCCAAACATCATCCAACTTGTGGAACTTAGACCTTACACACAAGGTATATGTAATCATTTTAGGTCATCACGAGACTTGCCTAAATTCGATTCCATATCCTTGACATTAAATACTAAGTTTGATCCCTTAGCCTTCATTCACGAGTTTGAACCCTCGGCCTTCGGTCTTCGGTCTTCGGCGGGTTCTAGACCGGTCTGCGACCTATCTACCCTATGCGACCTAGATCGGTCTGTCGATAAACAATCGGCGGCCATTTACGATGCTTGTTTGATCAAACCTATTTATGAATCAAACTCTAATAAACCTATACATTTTATCTAGACATCTTTTTGCCTTTGCACTATAACGGCTAGTATGGCACTCATCATCAAAACTAAGAAATAAGTCCAACAATTTCCCCCTTTTTGGTGATGATGCCACTACCCTCACCTAATCGGCAAAGCAAAAAGATAAAAACACAAACGAGAACAAATTCAGTCATTTCTCATTATAAACATTTGTTCACGGTTATTACAACTAGATACGGCAAAGATAAACAATGAAAAGTAGGCGATCTATTGTCTCTTTTCTCTTTCTTGTCTAGCCTTCTCGGCTTGCTCTTGATAGGCTCGATCTCTTCTATCATTTCAACCATCCATTCATTCTCAATAAGTGTAAAGTCAATATAAGAATTGACTTGTTTCCACCAATTCCATGCTTCGAGCGGGACAAGATTGATCGATTCACCCTGAAGCCAAACTTCATATACAGCTCCTTAAATTCATTCAGTGAATCTTTTGCTTTTGTAATTGGCAGCACCTTTTCACCTCTGCTACTCCTTCTGTCTCTGGTAGATGCTCTTAAAGCTCTAATCCTTGCCTCCCAAAACTTCAAGCTCAAGAAGGAGTTGAGACCTTCATGAAATCCCATGTCACGATAGGGTCTCCTTCTGTTGTAAAACTCTTTCTTGTACTGTGATAGGAGATCATCAGTAAGTTGCACTCTGCCAGGTGCAGGTTGCCTAAAGGCATTTGTATCATCAGTCCATCTCTTTTGTGCAAAGAGTCTAGCAGCCTCCTTTGCTGCAGCTGATTGGCCCTCTTCCCCCTTAGTGACATCATCAACAAAACGTGAGATGAGGCCATGAATAGCTTCCTGTGATACTATCACTCTGTGTAATTGACCCGCCATAGTTCCGGTTCTAGTATCAAGTGAAGTAATCCTTGATTGCGAGTCTCTTCCATCTGTTGATCCTTTCGGTAAATTTGGGGTCGGTACGGCGGGTTGTTGTGCGGCGACGAGGCTCGGCGGCTTCAAAGTTTGTCAAGTTTTTGATGAATGGATGTAAATTGATCTTTCAAAAACTTGTCCTTCGGTGTGTTCCCTTGCTTGATATATCTTACATCATATATCATATCATTCAAAGCATTTTGAGTGGAAGCAAAGTTTGAAGCGCAAATTGTATTAGCAGCATTGTCTGTTTTCATTGACCATCTTCATCGCTTCTTCAAATCTCTCGTTCTTGCTGTCCAATTGAGTTCTTAACTGTTGCATATCATTTCTTACGCTTCTTAACTCATTGACAACTTCAATTGGCACTCCACCGGCCATTCTACTATCGGTAGATCCATCGACGAGCTCCTCGACTCTATATTGTGCACGTTGTCTGCCGATGACCATGGCCCTACTCAAATCTCTCCCGGCGGGGAGAGGTCCTTCCTCAACCATTGCACCAAGAATGTCTTCCATGACCGGATCTTGTGCGGGTTCCTCAAACTTCTTCCCGTCCAAAAATTTGAAATTCTTCATCACTTGTAATTATAGTCCAAAGAATTTGCTCATCCTCATTAACGACGGTCTGGCGACTATCTTTTCCTACGGTGGCATTGGCTCCGGCGAGGCTCCACTACGGCGGCCTCATCAATAACGGGGGTTTCCTCCAAACCCAAACCTGGTTCCAACCTTTGTCCAGTCTTGTTTGAGACTCGACGGCTTGTACCTCTGTTCCAACCTTTGTGCGAGTCTTGTTTGTATCCCAAAGAACTCCGTACCTCCTCTTCAACTTCCTGTGGATTGAATATATTGGTATTATCCACTTGGAAACCTTCACATGACCAATCTTGGTCGGAATCATGGCGATTTTGGTGAGAATTCCTTCAAAGTCAAATCCTCTTTGATATTCAATGGATTCCTCGGAACTAGCACTTGGTTCAACGAAGTCGGTGGTCTTTTCCACATCCAAATCGGCGTTCGTACATCTTCGGGTTGTGCGAGGCTCTACAACATGAAATGTACTTGGTTCATCGACCACGACCTACCGGTACTCAAATTTATTCCTTCATTTATCAAGGCTTCTAGATCATCCATGGTGAGATCTTGTAGATCCTCATCCATTTCTCCAGTCTGCTGGCCCACAGCAGACTTACCAGTACCAGTGGACTGTTGTGCAGGTGGATCATTTATCAAAGCAGTCCCACTAGGTTCTCCTGGTCCTGAGGGGAAATCTCCCCTTGAGTCAGATGATGAGGAAGAATCATCATCACCATCTCTTGGATCTCCGAACTTGATGCCCTCCTCCTTCGTTGCTCATCAAACGGATCCATCGATCTTGATTGCGGCAAGGTTGTATCAATCGGATCCGGCAAGTTTTCCACTCCTAACTTGTCAAAAACCCATTCTTCAAAATCTTGTCATTGGTTGAGCGGTGGTTTTTGTCTTTTGTAGAACCCAAACTTCCACTTTGGAAGTAATCGGCAATTTGTCGAAGTTTGGGATCCACAAACTCTTCGATTTTCTTGCTCTTTTTCACATGCCTCTCAAATGGCATAAAAGATCTTCTGGGAGACTCCGGTAGCTTGTTGACCTCCAAAGGTTCCAACAAGCGATTCAAGGTAGCTTCTACAGGATGTTTGAAAGTCGACGAGTTCTTTGTGATGGTGCATTTGTACCTACTACTTCCATCCGTATCACACTTGGTTCCCCCGACTTACATGCTCATCGAGCGGGGTTAGCGACGGATCGCTCTTCCCCCGAACTATTGCCAAATTTGCGGGGTCTTCAACCAAGTCTCCAATCACCTCTTCAACCACCACGGCGGGTTCGGGTTCGGTGGTTTGCGTGGTTCTTCGGTGGATGCTACGGCGAGCTCGGGGTCGATGAAGCTGCTTTGTACATCCTCTGCAGATTGCTCAAAAACAACCTGTTCAGCATCAGTGGACTTGATAACTTCTTCATTGGAGGAATCACTGATAACAACTGGTGGAATGATAGTTAGAGGCTCAGCTTCAACAGCCTCTTCTTCCTCCTCTACTGATGCTTCTTCTTGGGCCCTCTGTGCCTCCAAATCTTTCAACTCTTTCCCCTTGCCATATTTCTTCTTTTTGGCAACTTCCTTCATCCTCTTGGATAGGGGTTCATCATCATCATCTTTTCTAGTCAATTTTCTTTTTCTACTTGCTTCCTTCTTTGTTCTCTAAGAATTTCAACAACAGTTCTTCTTGCAGCTACAGCAGGGTCAGTAACCTCCACTTGACCCTCAGCAGACTCAGCAGTCTGTGCTGTTTCCTTTCTTGTTCTCTTTGATTTCAAGATTTCAGTAATCTTTCTATCATCAGCACTCTTCTTCCTCTTCCCGCCAGCTTTTCTTTGGTGCGGCGGGTTTGATAGAAATCTTCTTAGTTGGTTGAACTCGCTCACCACCGATATCACCATCATCTCCATCATCATTATCATCGGCGGCTTCTTCACAATTTCTTCATCATCATCAAGTCCGGGGATTGCATAATCAATCTCCTTTTTGTATACGGACTGATTTATATCAACTGGTTCAATGTCAGGAACCTCCAAGTGATTCGAGCGGGGTTTGAATCATCAAACCTAAGGGTAAGGCCTTTGATTTCCTTTTCCACTAGTTTGTCCTCCTTTGCAACTTTCTTCATATAGTGAATAAAGTATCCGGCCCGATCAAACTTCATGCTCCTGCGATGATAATCATCGGCTCTATCTTGGGTCCCGATAGAGTATCCATACTTGCCGTTAGCCCAAGTATGTTCTTTGCAATGAGCTTGCTCGACGGACTATATTCATTCCCAATGTGTCCGCAATTGATGCCGAGAACAGATTTGGTGGTTTGATTTGTCTTGATTTGATCTACAAACGCCAACTTGTCCAATCCCATTGCTTCGATTTACTTGGACCATTTTCCACTTCTTCAAATCCAAACACTTCCCTCGACGACGGGGGAGATAACAAGCTCCTCAGCATTCACAGTTGTATTGAATGCTTCAGTTCCTTCTTCCACCACCATGTTCTTCCAGAAATCAACAACATTGGTGTATGAAATTGTGTCTAATCTGATATTGAGCTTGTTCTCCAAGCCTGCAAACCTCCTTATTCTTCGACCTATATTAATGGCCAACTCTGTTTGGTTTGCATCAACAACATAGCCTCTTACACTTTGGCTAGATTCGATTTGAACTTCAACTCTTTCCGCCATTGAAATAAGAAAAAGATGAAGAAGAGTTCCTCTCAAATCTGTGTTCACACGAAGTAGAATTTGCAGAGATAAAGCAGAAGATGCAAGTGGTGAATCTGCGCTATGTAACGATCGATTATATAGACAAGTGGGTAGTTGAAACTGTCATAGCACGTACATTGAGGTAACCACGATTAATCGAATAAATTCTGTCTTGACACGTGGCCCATTACTCCACCATAACGTTTGTAACCGTTGGATGGTTTAAGCGTGGTAATAATGGATAAAATAAATATCCCGCCAATATGCTTTTTGACTTTAATTATTTTGAGTGAGTAACGTTCCCTCCAAAGCAAGGTATCCCTCGGCGGGGTGGGCTCGGCGGTCTGGCGATAATGTGCTTCGGCGGCTACTGCGAGACAAGGTGACTTTCTTTGATCCTTGTTTTCTCCTTGTTTTGTTCAATTGATAATACAAGATGAAGTTTAATACCAATGACCGATCATCGTCAAGTGAGCTCACCCAACATGACAAAGACCAATCCCCTTGGCAACCTCATTTGCTCAATTGTTCAAACATAAGTACATGGAATTGTTGATACCAATGACTAATCTGCTAAGTGAGCTCACCCAACATAGCAAAGACTAATCCCCTTGGTGAATTCCAGTACACTGCTGAATATCAGTCAATCTTTATAATTCCAAGTTCAGTCCTTAATTTGGCAAATCTTTCACTATCAAGTGGCTTAGTGAAAATATCAGCAAGTTGATCTTCAGTAGGGATGTATAGAACCACCACATCTTTCTTTTCAACATGATCTCTTATAAAATGATGTCTCACATCAATGTGCTTGGTTCTAGAATGCAAAACAGGATTTTCTGTGATTGCAATTGCACTTGTGTTGTCACACATGATTGGAATTTCCTTTTCTTCAATTCCATAATCCCTTAATTGTTGTCTTAACCATAGTACTTGTGCACAGCAGCTTCCAGCAGCAATGTATTCAGCTTCAGCAGTGGAAGTTGAAATAGAATTCTGTTTCTTGCTAAACCAGGAGACCAGTCTATTTCCCATTAACGACGGAGTTCCCGAGGTGCTTTTTCTATCAATCTTGCATCCAAGATAATCGAATCGAGTAGGATATTACCTTGAAGCTTCCTTCCTTGGAATACCATATCCCTACTCCCAAAGTTTCTTTAAGATACTTGAGAATTCTCTTAACTGCACCTAAATGACTTTCTTTAGGTTTGGATTGAAATCTTGCACAAACACCTACAGCAAAGGATATATCGAGTCTGCAGCGATGAGATACGACGGACTTCCTATCATCCTTCCGTATAAAGTCGATCAACATCTTTGCCTTCTTTATCTTCATCCAATCGATGTTTGTACTCATAGGAGTTGAGCTCTTAGTCTTTGTTTTTCCATACCAAATTTCTTCGGCGGTTCTTTGGTATACTTGGTTTGATGAATGAAGATTCCATCCTTTATTTGTTTGACTTGTAATCCCAAAAAGTAGTTCATTTCTCCCATCATACTCATTTGGAATTTACTTTTCATTAGATTTGCAAACTTTTCACAAAGTAAATCATTTTCGAGCCAAAAATTATGTCATCAACATAAATTTGTACCAAACGAGGTGTTGTCCCCTTCATCGATTCTCGAAAAGAGTCTTGTCAATGGTCCCTTTTGTAAAACCATTGTCCACCAAGAATTGAGATAGAGTCTCATACCATGCTCTTGGTGCTGTTTCAATCCATAAAGTGCTTTGTTGAGTCTATACACTTTATCTTCTTGATCTTTAACTTCAAATCCGGAGGTTGCTTGAACATACACTTCCTCCTCTAGGATACCATTCAAAAATGCACTCTTGACATCCATTTGATATACTTTGAAGTTCTTATATGCGACATGTGCCAAGAATAATCGATAGCTTCCAATCTTGCAACGGGTGCATAAGTTTCATCAAAATCTATTCCTTCGCTTGAGAATAGCCTTTTGCAACTAGTCGGCCTTATTTCTTACAATGGTACCGGATTCATCAAGTTTATTTACGTATACCCACTTAGTACCAATGATATTTGCATGAGTGGCCTTTCAACTAGTGTCCAAACTTGATTTCTTTCAAATTCATTTAATTCTTCTGCATAGCAATTATCCAATCTGGATCCGAAATTGCTTCTTCAACAACTTTAGGTTCCATTTGAGATAGAAAACAAGTAAACATAGCTTCCGGTTGTCTTCTAGTCCTCACACCTTGCCGTACATTGCCAATAACTTGTTCGACGGGGTGATTCCTTAACCATTGTGGATTTTGGTTATTTTGATTTTCGGGAATATCATCTTCGGTAGGTCTTGTAGTTTCTTCTACGGGGGGTCGACGGATCCTTGAATTGCTTCGGTTGTTGCATCGGTAACATTGTCGGCGGGGTGTTCGGCGAGGGCGATATCGAAACTTTTAGGTCATTGAATCTTTCCAAAACTTCAACACAATCTGATCGTGATTTGTTGATTTTCAGCGAGTTCACACTCTTTATCTTCCATACCAAGAAACTTAGGTTCATCAAACACAACATTGATTGTTTCTTCATGTTTCAGTGTTCTTTTGTTCAGTACCCTGAATGCTCTGCTGACTGAAGAATATCCTAAGAAAATTCCTTCATCTGATTTTGGTTGGAATGTTTTCAAGTGAACTTTATGATTTAGAATAAAACATTTGCTTCCAAATGGGTGGAAATAGGATATATTAGGTATCCTTCCATTCCAGATCTCATAAGGTGTCTTCGGCGGCTTCTTGTTTACTTGATGTTCTATTTTGTGTATAGCATCTTGTATTCTTGCTTGACCCAATATCTTTCGGGTAGCAAAGCTTCACGGATCATTGTTCTTCCCGCTTCCTTTAATGTCCTGTTTCTTCTTTCGGCAACCCCATTTTGCTTTGAGGTGTACCAAAGACGACAAGTTGATGAAGTACACCATTCGTTCACGATATTCTCTTATAACTTTGTTGAGAAATTCGGTACTCGATCCGATCTAATCTTTATATTTGTTAAACTTTTCTCATTTTGTAATCTCTTCAAAAGATTAGGTAAGCTTTGGAGTGTCTCACTTTTCTTGTTCATGAATATCACCCAAGTGTATCTAGAAAAATCATCCACAACCACTAAGGTGTATTTCTTCCCTGTCACACTTGTTGGAGTTATAGGTCCAAAAAGATCCATGTGCATAAGCTCCAACACTCGTTAGTTGATTGTTTAGTCTTTGACTTGAAACTTGACTTTATCTCGTTTACCTTCTGCCGACATGCATCACGAGATAGCATCCTTCTTGAATGTAATCTCGGGTAAACCAACCACTAACTTCTTCTTCACTAACCGATTAATATCATCAAAATTTAGATGATTTAACTTCTTGTGCCATAACCAATTGAGTTCGATTTGGTATGCACAATCGAGCGAGTTTCGGAACTGCAGGTAGACCAATCCACAACATACATGTTCTGTTGCCTTCTACCGACAAGTACAACTTGATCACCTCTTTCACTAATGACAATACGATTGTTTTTGTCAAAAGTGACCTTGTATCCCATATCACGAAATTGTCCGGTGCTCGGCAAGTTGTAATCCAGGTCCTTCCACATATGCAACATTCTTGATTGTAAGTCCATTTCGATAAGTGTGCCATATCCTCTTGTATAACCAGTGTATTTTTGTTGCCAAAATTCACCCTTGGACCATCTTTTGCCACAAAATTTGTAAGACAGTGCTTATTCTTTGTCATGTGTCCGGAACATCCACCGTCAAAGTACCGGACACCCTACAAAACAAAGTTAATGCATTTTAGGTACCCAAACCCGTTTGGGTCCATAGTGGTCGATGGCAAGCATGACCCTTGGTATGTTTCCATAAGGTCTTCTCCTAAATGTGTCATACTTTGGTTCATACTTTGGTTCATACATGTATTCCACACATCCATAAGTTCTAACAACAGTAGGTTGTGTAGGAACCACATATGTTTTCGGCCTTTTGGTACATAATGCTTTGTTTGAAATGATTCTTGTTGTTAGAAACATTTGCATAACCATAGATGTCTTTGTCCGTTAGGAGCGACCACGTAATATGGAGTCTGCCGAGGTCTTATGTGTAAGTCCTCTGCTTGATTCCATTGTCTAGGTTTTACCACTAGCGGTATGGTTATCTTGATTGTTTCTAGCATTAGATGCGGGAATATTCCAATCATTATCGGCGGGGAACAGATCTACCTTTCCCCCTGAGATAAGTATCCCTTGAATGATCAACATTTTTGGATTTGGGATTCTTATTCTTGGAATATTTCTGTTTCTTTCCCTTCTGTGGTCCAGCAGACTTGGTAGCAGGTCTGCTATTAGTAGGCTTAGAAGGTACAACAGTCCTATTTTTGGATTTATTCTTTTTACTAGGAGCTGTTGACTTCTGAGACTTCTGATTTTGCTTCTTTGAGGCATTCTCATTTGGTTTTACTTGCTTCGGCGGCCTTTCATGCGGGAGATGGATCTAGTGCGGGCACAAACTTAGGACCAATTCGGTACTAGGTTCGATAACCTTCTTGGATCCACTCTTGTTAGATTGCTTGAGTTCCAAATCCAAGCCCGCCCTATCTCCATAAGGCTTTCCCGATTTGTATGCGATATTGGAACAAGATGGTTCGAGCCAGATTCGAGAGGCTGCCGGATGTGCGACAGACTTATGCTTTGATTCTGTCCAACATCTTTATCCTTACCTTTGAAAACCCTTAATTCAAACTTTCAATCTTCCAACTTCTAACTCAAGAGCCTCTTTTTCGGCCTTCACAATCTCATAACCGATTGTATTATCCTCGATTGATTAAGGATGGCATCCAAAGTCTCATTGTTGTCGAATTTCTAGGATTTGAACCACGGGTTGATTCACAATCACTTCCAAGGCGGGAGTGTTTATAGATACGGTGTTGTATACCTCCTCGGTTTCATCCATGTTGGCCATCAAAGCATAATCCTCCATATCGGCAACCGCGTCTTGTGTCATCGACTCATTTCCTTTTTCGGATCCCACTTCATATCCCGATTCATCTTCGGCAACCATAGCCTTCTTGCCATGTCTCCTTTGTTGACTTTTGGTCTTCGGTAGGTCTGGACAATCAGGTCTAAAATGTCCAGGCTTCTTACAGTTGAAGCAAAGATAATCAGGTTCCTTGCCTTGTTTCAATTCAGGACAATCAGGTCTGAAGTGTCCTGGTTTCTTGCAGTGAAAGCATAGATAGTCATTATCTTTCTTTGGTTCTTCTTTCCTTCTCTCAGTAGGCCTCTTTGTGAAATTTCTTGTAGGGGCCTTTCCAGTCTTCATCATTCTGATCTTCTTGCTCAGTAGGGCAATTTGCTCTTGCATTTCATCTAGCATATCATCCCGTCCTCCCGATGTTTCTTCATGATGTGAAGCGACCAATGCGATGGTCTTTGGCTCTTCCTTTTCGATTTCGAGCACTAACTTCTTGCTAAATTCATAGGCCTTAAGATCGAGAGAACAATTTGAAGGTGTCTTCCTCATGCAGCTTTCTCATTTCTTCAATTGCGATCACCTTCATTTTCCAAACATCTCTTGCGGGTAAAGCTTCCAAGATTTTGGTGTTTACTTCCTCTTTTGAATAACTTACACTCGTGAGTAAGTTCATCTAAGATTGCATTGAATCGGACTCCATTTGCTCAATGGTTTCATTAGGTAGCATTTTGAACTTTTGAAACCTTTTTACGGCCACACCGATTTTGTTCTTCTTTATTGCATCGGTGCCTTCACGATTAAGTGAATCTTATCCCAAAGTTCCTTTGCGGTCTTGCAATCTTTGACTTTCATGTACATATTGCTATCCAAGGTTCGTAGATGATATCAATAGCAATGTTGTTGAGGTTTGCTCTTTTCTGTCTTCTCGCATTCCATTCTCTCTTTGGTTTAGGAATGTACTCGGTTCTGTCACCCACCGTTATTCTTGCCTTTGTAATCTCCGGTGGTCCTTCGGTTAGTACATCCATCATCTCATCATGAGTAGCAAAGAAGATATGCACCGCATTCGACGTTTATACTCATCAAATCTATCAAGAGAACACATCAACATGGTTCTAGCATACTTGTGTGTTATCCATGATGCAAGTCTTGAAAATCGGTAACTTGAAAGAAAGTTTTAAAGAATTTTCACAAGCACAACAAGTAGGATTCCTTCGAACGGAAAGCACGCTCCGATACCAATTGTTGGTCCCTTGAAAAGGCTTTAGTTAAGTTTAGAGGGGGGGGGGGTGAATAAACTTAACAATTAAAACTTTGGAGTTAACAAATTCGCAACTTCGGCGGCTGCGTACTTCGATGTCCGCGAGACCTCGATAGTCTGCGAGACCTCGGTAGCCTGGCGATAAACGATAGTCTCACGACGGTTCGGTTTTTGAATTTGTGCGAGCGGAATAATATCAAAATTAAGCCTTGTTACTTGTTGTTAAATATGTTACTAAGTATTAGATACTCGGTAGTGTATGTGTGTGATTTCGGTTGCTAGATTCGAGCGAGTTGATATGAATAAAGACTAAGTGCGAGAAAATAAATGCGGTAAGTAAGTAGAGAGATTTTTATAGTGGTTCCGAGGTGATGTAATCCCGTACGTCCACTCTTCTCTGTGATGTTGGAGGAAATTCACTAGTAATCTTTGAGTTATCTCGTTACAAAGAATCCTAGGTTGCTTGTCCTTCACCAATAACTATGGCTTCACAAGGCGAAAACTAAGAACGGGTAGGATTGTTTGCTCCCGAGTCTTCCACTTTGGTCCTTGAAGGGTAGAATTGCCTCTTCACCACGGCTCCACCACAAACCAACGGTCTTTCACACCTAACGGATGCTTCATTGTCTTCGACGGGTTCTTTATAAAATAAAGAATGAATCAAATAAATGATTCAGTTGCAGCAGCTTGATTAGGATGATATAATCAGCAGCTTTGCGGTCTTCAAGTGTGTATGCTTGATGCGGCTTGAACACAGAATGCACTTGAAGAAAATAACTAGATCAGCAGCCTTAAGCTCAGTAAGTTCAGCAGGGTGTTTTTCAGCTCAGTGTTATCACTTAAATTTTATCCCAAAATTCATCATCTTCTTCTTGAGTTGAAAGTCCTCTATTTATAGGTAGGAATGCATGTGACTTGAATTTGAAATTCAAATGTGACCGTTCCTTGTATTTGTCCCATCTGCACGCATTCTTGTCACTATTCATAGGACTGACACTGTCAGGATTACTTTTTGACAGTGCAGTCTGTCCACCCTTTTGACTTGTATCCAATGGATAAAAATATGGATCATCCCAACGTCTTTTTAATCTCAGCCTTTGATTTGCTTGATAAGTCGAGAGGTAGTTGGTGTTCTTATCCATGTAACTTCCCAATAATCTTGAATTGATCGAGGTATATATCGGCGGGTTCATCGGTCTGGCACGTAAAACCAATCAGTCTGCTGAACATCATATTTTTGTCTGTAAAATATAATGCAGCTGAATCTTTTTATCCAACTTTTGTATGTGAAGTTAGATTACATCATTTAAAGTATAACCAAGTTCCAAACATCATCCAACTTGTGGAACTTAGACCTTCTACACAAGGTATATGTAATCATTTTAGGTCATCACAGACTTGCCTAAATTCTGATTCCATATCCTTGACATTAAATACTAAGTTTGATCCCTTAGCCTTCATTCAACGAGTTTGAACCCTCGGCCTTCGGTCTTCGGTCTTCGGCGGGTTCTAGACCGGTCCTGCGACCTATCTACCCTATCGACCTAGATCGGTCTGATAAACAATCGGCGGCCATTTACGATGCTTGTTTGATCAAACCTATTTATGAATCAAACTCTAATAAACCTATACATTTTATCTAGACATCTTTTTGCCTTTGCACTATAACAGCTAGTATGGCACTCATCATCAAAACTAAGAAATAAGTCCAACACACCTGAACCCCCTACATCAAAGAAACTCAATAAAGAGACAGTGATAGCTTAGACATGAAAAAACCCAAGCATTATGCTTTGAACCACCCACAATTGGTTAAAATATCACATGCACCAAAGCCCACGCAGCTGAATCGCCAAAAAGACACTTACCTGATGTGAAACCGTAACAAACAGGCAGCAGAAGTAAAATTCCAAGCTGACAACCACAAACCCTGCAATCAATCAACAATGAAAAAATCAAACTTAGGAAACCCGATAAATCAGATGGTCATAAAACCTGGACAACCAAAGTGAAAAAAAAAAATTTAGGAAACCACATTACCCCAAAATTCAATCTGACGCACAACCAAACCGAAGAAAGAAGAAGAAGATTTTAAACTCTGCAACAGAGAACCCATGGATGGAGCTTCCTCCTATATATACCCCCACAAATCCCCGGGCAGTGTTATCTCCCGGCACGAACCACCAGTAGCAGCAAAGAATTTGACGTCAGTGGAAACGAATGAAAAAGATTGGGCCAACCTAATTTACGTTTTATGAGAAATAAAGCGAAACAGAAAAGGAAAGGAAAAGTGCAAAAAAAAAAAGAAAAAAGAAGGAAAGGAAACGTTGCAAAAAACATGACGGAAAGGACAAAAAAATACAACCAAGATGCGTAAATAATTATATTGCATCCCAAGTTTTATAATTAGGCATGTCCCTCCCGATGAGGTTGTGAAGAAGACAATATGCATTAACAATATGGCTGTGGATACGGATTGGGTAAAATGAAGGACTTCTACGTATAGCACACCATATTTTAACAGCACCAAATATTTTCAATTTTTAATCCATTGCCAAATATTCCATTCTCACGTTTTAACTTGTTTGGTTAAGGATAGAATGATATACACTTTTTATTCCAATGGGATAAAAATAGAAGACCATGGAATGAAAAAGTATTAACCCGCTTTTCTCTTTATATAATAACCATGGTGATTATGCTATATGTCACGTATTTCCTCCGTTTTTTTATATGTCGCAGAGAGAAAAATCATAAAGATTAATAAAGTAATTAATATGTCTATAGTATTAGAAATGTAAGTTTTTTAGGGGTAATGAGGCACAAGGACAAGAGTACATCAATAATTAAGGGATAGGACAAGTTCCAAAAAATGTTGCATAAATGACAAAAATATAGCTGAAAAGACCATTTTACCCTTATGAAAAAAAGAAAAACTTTCAGCTTTTTCACTCCATTTCAGAAAAATTAGGGTATAATTCTTGTTTCACGCAAAATCTCCCCTTCATCGCGATTTCAAAGATGATGTAGAAATCATTGGAAGATTGGACGGAATTTCACGACGCGAACTTCATCAGTTATTCGGAAGCATTAATACTCAAACAGATCTCAGTTCGAAGGTGAGCAATCACAAGTACGGTTCCAATTCTAGCAAATTCACTTTCTTCAAAAAATTAGGGTTAGAATTCACTTTTCCCTATTTCTTTCACCATTCGGGGAGGAATACAAGTGAATTCTTGCTCGAAAATGGCGAAAACCGGATCAAAAGTAGGCTGCGAAGCGAAATCCGATGAACGCATTACTAAGCGAGTACTAAGACGAATTCATTTGCTACTTTCTGTTTCCCTTTAATTAGTGGACAAGATTTTTGTCATTTTGATTGTTTCCTTAGTGAACATTTACTCAAATTCACTGTAATAGTGATTCACTTTTTTGCATGCAGTGATGGTGTCGTTGTTAACCTTGTTTATAGCAACAAGTTTTAGTAGTCACATTCATAATATGACGAATTCACTGCTCTGTTTCCTTTAATTTAGTGGACGAGAAATCTATCATTTCGATTGCTTTGTCAGTGAGAAATGAAAGTGAATTGTGTTTATGCAAAGTGGATTTGTGAAATATTAATGTAGCTCATTGTCCTACCTCTGTCTCTCGGTTTTTATGTTTTGGTTCCTAAAAATCTGATTCACTAAGAAAATTCACTAAGCCAAGTATTGAATATTCACTCAAATTCATTGTAACATTCATTCACTGTTTACATGCATTCATGGTCATGCTGTTCAACTTTCTTACAACATCAACTTTTGGTTATTTACCTAATTAATTACTTGTCGTGTCTACTTTAGCTTTACCATGATTTCTTATCAGGGTCATGGATAACTGTTTTCTAGCACTTATGTTCCTGAAAGTTTGATTCACTGAGAATATTCACTACATGAATGAACAAGTACGAAAGGATTTTCACATACTGCCAGCATCAACTTGGGTGAGATCAAAATTTCTTGAATTGTCATTATAAGAATTAATAATTCACTTTCAATATTCATTGAAAATTTTAAAGAAAATTCAAAGTGAGTACATTGTTGATTTATCTGTATTACATAAGAAAAATGGTGATTGATTGCAGGCTTACTAAAATATGCCGCAGATGGAAACTACAACATGAAAAATGGTGTTTGATTGAGTTTTTCCTGTTTTTTCTATTATAAATGTGATATAAAAGATTGTAGATGATTATCTGTGAGTTTATTAATGTGTGTTGAATTATGCAAGGAGTATTGGATGGAAAATTCGATGACTTTCCAGAATACGCATTTTACGTGGTTGGTGGTATTGAAGAGGTCACTGCTAAGGCACATGTACAACTCAATGGTTAGCCAGAAATGTGTTGTTGACCACTTCGAGGAAAATGCACTTGCAATTGTAAGTATTGTTCTTATTTCAGTTGTTAATATTACAATCACGTTTTCTATAATAATAAATTGTGTTAACACGTGTTATTCTCAGCAAAAATACATATGGAAATGCTTTTGTCCGTCCAATGAATTAAAAGCCAAAAATATCAAGAAGGTTGGAAACGTTCCACAACAGGTATCGGATACGTAAGTATTATTCAACACACTTTTTTGAAAATTGAAGTTCATTGGATATTTCATTTGAAAATCCCTTGAGCAATTTGCTGATTCCAACATCTTATGCAGACATGTAAATGGTTTTGAGGATGCTCGGCTTGATTGTGCTGTTGTTGTTTTCTCTTGGTCTTTGAGAGCATTGTCTGTTGGGTGAATTATTTCCTTTTTTGGCTTGAGTCTGGTACATGGGAGCAATTAATATTATACAGTAGAATCTTTGTAGTTGTAGTTTATATCTGTTAGATTTCCTTAATTTAGATTAACTTAATTCTAGCAAAACAAAATAGGAAGCACGAAAATGCAAAACTGATGCTTTTAGCATACAGAAAACTCGGATTTCATTAGTATTATACAAATTCAACATTGCTTGGAATGAAGTTCATATCCAACAACATTCCTTGTATTATTACTAAACTTCCATGATATTTCACATACTGCATATGCATCTTAAGTCAAGTTTCTTCCAGGTTTTGATGGTCCTCTGCCTTTTGAGCTCGAAACCTGCAAATAGTTCTTTATTTTTTTCATGAGGGAAAAGCTGTTGAAAATTATATGTATATAATTGTATTATGGACATGTATATAGGGGTTGGTGAATCAGAGGACGTGCAGCTCTTTTACTACTTCATCAAGGTAGAGAGAAATCCTACAAAGGACCCTTGTTGGTCCCAGAGAAGGGTAAGTATAGTCAAAGGGGGGGGGGGAGGGGTGAATGACAATACTAGAGTTTCAAAAAATTTTCTTATTTAAAACCTTTTGGGCAACGGATAAGTCCCTTCTTAAAAGTTGATTCAAAGTAGAGTATGCACACACATAGTATGAATAAAATGCAGTAAATAAATGCTGTAAAGTAAAGTGCAATAAGTAAATGAACACACAAGTTTATAGTGGTTCAGGGTGGTGTGATCTCTTAATCCACTCTTCTCCTGTGATGATTGGAGGAATTCACTATTGTCTTTCACCAATACAATAGTAAGATTGTCCTTAGCTACACAAGCTTCACAATCACCAAGACTATCACTCCCTGGCTACAAAAGCTTCAGTGACTCAATCTTCAACACTGCTCATTGGGAACAAATCCTTCAGCAGCTATCACAAAGGTGCAACTCCTTCTCAGACTTCTCTCATTCAATTGCTTGATTGGGGTGTGAATTGAATTCACAAAGAGGTTGATCAAACTCAGTGCTTGATGTAGAATTGTAGCTCTGAATGCGGAGTTGATCTCCAGATGTGTGCTTGTAAGTTCAGATATAAGGCTTAAGAAATTTACAGAATTTCTGCTTGTTCTTGTGTATTCAAATTGTTGCTTTGTCTCTCTGTCTATGAATAAATTAAATACAAGATATTAATTATGTTAATTAATTAAGAATACTCCAGATGCCAATTTATGGCACATAGGGCGCAGACTACATGTATATAAGATACATATGGATTTTGCAAATTAATTAATAGTATTATTATGTATTAATATTGGATATTACTCCACCGTTCCAAAATAACTGAGGTAGTTGTCAAAAAGTTTTGTTCCAAAATAAGTGAGGCAGAACATTTTCCAAAGCAACATTTATTAATAATTTTCCTACTTTACCCTTATTTATTACTAGGGTGGAAGCTAAAAACAAGACTGCATTAATTGTATCATAGGGTTTTTTTAGTCATTGCATCCGAAAAGTCATATCATTAAATCACTTTCTTAATAAGCGTGTTTTCGGCAACTGCCTCAGATATTTTGGAACGGATGGAGTAATATATATGGATTTATACATATGTATAAATAGATTTATGCTATTACATTAAAGATATATTCAGTATTAGATATTGGCAATATATATATCTTGAAAGTATTTAATATAAGTTATTGAATATTAAATGAGATAAATCTAGAATATCTACTTTCCTTATTTTACTAGTAAAATGTTTTCCTTCTCCTTACTCCACTCAGAAACTTTTCCCATTGGGAATGGGAGACAGTTGGGGCGCAGGTTCACCTATATAAGAAAGGGGTTTCCTAGCTCTTTTGTATCACAATTCCAAGAGTCTAATAATTCTTGTGAAAAATATGAGAGCTTCTTAGAGAGATTTTTCAGAGAGAGAAAATGCTAGTCTAGCAACCGGGTTTTTCTAGTAGCAATCCAGAGAGGATTCCGGTGAGGTGCTCGTGTGGATATTGATAGAGGCCGGACACGTGGATGGCTTGCGCACACTACTGCTCTCCTTAGACGGTCAAAACCTCGATCTTTTAGATTAGATAAGGTATTCACCGTCTACTACTTAGTGTGTTTATCATTTTAAACGAAGTCGATCCTGGAATCAGAAATCAATATTTTAAATTCCACTGCATAAACTAGTTGATTTCCTAACACTTGGTACGGCTGAAGATCGGATTGAAGCCACCGAGAGCAGCAGAGGAAAGATTTTGGATTGGAAAGCGTTCGAAAGTTTTTTCCACACAGAGTACTTTCCACCATCAGTTCAGGCGGACAAGGCGAGTTAGTTTCTAGACTTGAGGCAGGGACAACAGATGTCGGTGACACAGTATACGCATCGGTTCAATGAGTAGGGCAGATTTTATCCACGGATTATGGGAAACGAGGAAAGAAGAATGGCGCAGTTTCTAAATGGTTTGGCAAGAGAAATTCCAGCTGGTATGTTGGGTGCTACACCGAGAAACATGGCATAGTTACTTGATAAGGCTTTAGAAGCAGAAACCTTCAAGAACAAGCCTTCGGTTTTTGTTAGCGAAAAGAGATATTTTAAAGCTATCCAAGGAAATAGTTATGAAACACCGCAACAAGATGTGAAAAAGGTTTCGGCACCGCTTGCAGCAACGTCAACAATTAGTGCACCATTTTGTTCGAAGTGCAAGAAGAACCACACTGGGAGTGCCGAGCAAGTTCAAGTGGGTGTTATCATTGTGGAGACACCGGGCATTACGCCAGAGCCTGCCCTATGAGGAATACTAAGGGAAATCAAGGAAATAGCAAATGAAGTGCAAGTCGACCAGTAAGGATGTTTGCTTTGGATGCAGTCATTCTAGGTATTTTTTAAGTTTTGTTTATTTTCCTAAAGTACTTTATGAAACAATTGATTTCATGTTATAATTGTATTTAAGTAAATGAACTAGCTTTTAGGTACATCAATAATTGATACCTATCTATGTCAGCCTTGTTTGATACGATAGCATCAAATACTTTTGTGTTAAGTAAGATAGTTAAGAAGTTAAACCTACCCTACAACCTTTAAGGAACTTTTTGAATACCATCTGGGTAAAGTGGTACCGTAGGGGCCAATGTGTTAAGTAGAAGATTGGTTAGTGCGGTTTCTAAAGTTCAAGATGGTTGATCAGTTTAGGGTTGTGTGTGCAAGGGTTTGATCAGTTTAGGAAACAATGGTGTTTGACTCCATGGTTGACCAATCAGAGTTGTTATTTGTTGTCCGTGGGAAACAAGATGAGGATCCGGTTTGTTTGTCTCGAAGAGAGTTGCTAGAGAAGAAGCTTACAGTTTGAGTATGTTCCAGTTTTGAAAGTGAATTACATTGGTTTTGTGCTGAAAATCAACGTAATTTACTTTCAAACTCACTTTCACTTTCACTAGTGAAATGTCCTTTTTGACACAAATCTTTTCTTATAGTCCTTTTTGCCTGGCATATTTCATATTGTGTCCTTTAAGACCCTTATCCCATTTTTTCTCCAATTTTTGGTCAAATAATGGTAAAATTAAATATGACAACATATTATAATTCTTCATTAGTAAGTGAATTTATAGCTGTCATAGCTAGCATAATGATTGATTCACTTATTGCAATATTATATAATTGTCCCTTGGATCCCTTAGCACATATAAATCCAACTCATAATTGATTTCTTTGAATGATAATTATTGTACGAATCTATTTTTGTGATATATATATCTGTATTTGTGAACATTATTATTTGTTTGGAAGTTATTGTTTCTTTCTAATGTGTCATAATTTTATTTTTTCTTAAAGAAGAGAGCTGAACTGATTAATGGTGATGACGATGTTTGTCTCATCAATAGTGCGAGAACGCACGTTATATTGGATACTAGAGTGAAACTCTTAAAATAAAATATGAGAGAAACGAATGTTGAATGCATAATATGTAAGTGCTATATAAGGTTTCGAAAAAGCCATCGAAACAAAATAAAGCACTATGCTCTCTCAAGTCTCAGTTTTTTTTGGAGTAATATGGGTATTATATCGAGTTTGAAATATTTGCTTTATATACTATTTCCCAACGAAATGTGTATAAACAATATGTTTGAAAATAATGAGATATGTTCATTCCACGACGAGAATGTGATTGGTACTATATGCATCATTTAAAACAATGATATATGTATGAGATGCATCACATTCATTCTGTGAAATGAATGCCACAAATTAAATATTCAAGATTCATATAGTGATTCTGAATATTTTGGTTATTGTGGTTATGACCATTCCTTTTGTGAGAATCCCACTACAATTGGGTCGGTGATTCAAGAGCATTGATATACTCAATATATTGTATCCATAATTGTGAGAAAGGATATAATATCTCTATACGAGACAATATTTCTCCCTGAATCGAAAAATATTAAAGAAGTTTGTTGATACCCGCACAAGAGGATCTCACATTAAAATGTTGAATCTGTCACGGGTTATTGCAAATTTTTTAGATATTGATTGTAAATGAGTGTTGTCCTAGATTATAGGGAAAATCCATTTTGAATTATATCCCGTGACAAACATTGACATAAATGAACTATGGGTTCATATATTATTCATTGTCATCAAACCCACGTAGGGTAGAATTTATGCACATTTTGCATACATCAAATATTTTCTGAGAAATTGGAGAAATGAATCAAAATTTTAATGTCTCATTCTAGTGATTTCTCTCATATGATGTGGAGAATAATTTGAACGATTCTTGAAGAATCTAAAATTACATAGTGTTATATTAAACGCATGAAGCGCAAGAGAGATATTGGTTTCAAAAATCTCACAGGATGAGATATTTAATGCAACTACTATGTTTTAAATGTGTATATCGATTGAAGCGAATAAAAGAGCTTCATGGTAGAGCTTGGTGCAGCATTTTTTATGAAGACCATTTCTCGCCATTTGGGGGAGATAAAGAAAACCTCATCTTAGAATTAAAGAATGCTGAGAAATTTTATAAAATATAAAATATCTTCAATGCTCAAGTTGAATTGAAAGTTTGGAAAAGTGTTAACGTGTATTCAGCAAGAATTGAGATAGAGTCTCATACCATGCTCTTGAGGCTGTTCAGAGTCAAAATGTATCTGCTGCACTGTATGACTGGTGAAGGAGTCCTCGGTGCCTTTCTTCTGAGACCGTATCTGCACATGGAACGGGTTGTCTTGTAATCGTTTGTTGAGCTCAGCCAGGAGTTCCTGCGATTCCTGCACATAACGTGTGTTAGCGGTGTATTTTTCCTGTGCTTTTATGCCATCAGAGACGGCGTAGTGTGGTGCTACTTACCTCTGAATCCATTGAGTAGAGTTCCTCTGTTTTCTTCCCTAGTAATTCTTCAGCGACCTTGTCAAAGAGGGTGACTTTGATGGTGTCCGAGATATCTGTTATCGTTGCATTTAATTTACACCTGGGGAACACAATTCATGAAGTTAGCTGGTTTATTTTTAGATGCTGGTTCGACATCGGTTTTGGAAAATGTCATACCTTGGCTGAGCTATCTGGTCGGAGCCGTAATTGAAGCAATAGTATTTCTCCCCTGGGTCCGCAGTGATGCTGCACATACATTTCGGACACGCTATGTATGTAAGTTGCTGGCGAAGTTTCTCTATTGTCATCTCTATTTTCACCCAAGGGTTCTGCTTATTCGTTAAAAAATGTACAACATAGCAAAGTTAAATGATGCTGGCATACATACTTATATTGGCCAAGTTATTGGGGTTTGTAAATATACCTTCCCTCCAGGTGTTATGTACGCCGGCTTGGTCGTCGGTTGGCTTGGAGTGTAGCACGACAAACCTTGGAATGTTTACGGTGTTGGTGTGCTTTCCATGTTTTTGATGATTGTCATGTTCTCCGACACCACAAGTACATTTGTGCGTATTTGCAACGGTCGGTTTTTGTATATATATTGTTATTAGCTGTTTGTTTTTTTTTTTAAATTTTGTTCCTTGGTTATCAAAATGGCACATTTAACTTTAAACGAAGTTTGTGTTATTAGTTCCCTTACCATTTCCGGAAATCAGAGGCTTGTGGAATATCAGGGTCGACAAATATCGTGCTTACTGGAGTTGTTCCCAGAGCGAGACCTGTTTCGTATATCAGATTATTTCTTGTGTATTAAAATCTCGATACACGTATCACAATTTCGGACATGTTTCTCGAATATAACGCTTACCCTTGAAGTCGAGGCAATTAAGCCCTTGGCAAAAAGAACTGGGTACGAGTCTTTCTTCTGAAGGAGTTCCACACCTTGAACGTGCATGAAGCTTCCCCAAAGTGTCAAGACCATCGGGCGTAGCCTGCAATTAACTCAGATCATGTAGAAGAGGTTAAATGTACGTTGGAAATGTCAGTTTTCTTTTTCGGTTTGGACGGATGAAATTATCCTGTTAAGCGAAAACATAAACGTTTGAATGTATCTTACTCTTGCTGCATAATTATGCATTCTTGCAGTGGCATCATCTTCCCGTGAACTGGTTTCTCTTGTGGAGGGGTTACGTTCAGCACAACGGCAAACAAATCTGTCACATGTCACATAACAGTTGTTAAAGTCATTTGTTCTTCCTTGCTTATGCCTTAATGTTTTGGCATGATTCTTCTGAAAACTTACCAATTCTTGTGTCGGTTCCAATAGAGGCAATCATTTCTGTGCAACTGATGTAGGGGATATGGGGATAAGGTATCCTCTCTTCTGGTGCACTGATAGGTTTGATTAGGTTTGAGCGGCTTATGCCCCATTGGTGTGTCATCCCTGGGGTGTTCTTCAAATATCTTTCTGGGATGAGGCTGACACTTGCTCCACCGATACAGTAGGTTTGGAACAGCGCAAGTGAGTTGCGAAATAAATCTACAGCTCCATCCCAAAGGACTCCCTGCACCTTGTTCCCCTGGTATTTGAAACCATTGAAGGTCATTAGTAAGTACACGTTAACAACATATCTGAATTAGCAAAGATAAATGCTAAGTCCTCCAAATCAGGATGCCTAAGCTATAAAAGAAAGGATGCAAGAGTCAGAAGGGACAAAAAGAAACAAAGTTGACCACACAGGAGACACCAAACTTCGTCAAAACCAGTACATCTTCTGAACCAAATAAAAAAAGACCATTTCAGCCAACATCCAACCAGCACCATTCAATTCAGTAGTAGTATAAAACGCCACCATCAAGCTAAAACCAAGAAAAGATCATGAATGATTTGCCTCTCTGAGAACACTTATATACTTCGTCATCCCCCTCATGTATCACCACAAACGCAAAACATGGGTTTCAGAATTAGTTACCAGTACATTTTTAGACACTGGGGAATCAAGATCCAGCATATAATACCATATTTAGCCCAAAAAAAAAAACTCATTTACAAATTCAATTTCCCCCCCCCCCCCCAAAATCATATCCACATATAGCAGATAGAAAAAACAAGGGCAACAACAATTTCAATACCCCAACAATTCAAACTCATGGAGATTGAAATTAAAATGTCAACCAATCCAACCTTCACTCTAAAGCAAACAAGAAAATGACTACTTTTGGACATGCACTCATACCAATGTGCAAAATAAAATAACTGTTTTTGTGTGTTAAATACGTATATACCCGTAAACCTCAATGTCAAAGTGACCTGCTGGATTATAACGTTGGGGGTGTAGAAAACCAACCTCTCTGTCCATTAGCACCATTTTCTGAATGCGCTTTCCTGGTTTTGGACTGTCAATGCTTCCCTTCTCGAGCACAAGTACTTTGGCCCTCCAAATGGTGTCCCCTGGGTGGATGGCTGGTATGAGAAGCTCTGGCGCCATTACCTGAAAAGAGAGATATGATCAGTTTAAAAATCACTCATAGTACATCAGTAGTTGGAGGGTTAGAAACTGTTCATAACGATAATTATGTAAGCTTTCCTTTAACAGTTTTCTACTCTTGAGGTAAGGGGGAGAACTCTATACAAATTCTTTAGAAAGAATGTACGCAATCGTGTGGTCGTAATTTGTCTGTACGATGTCACTATTGAATGTTTTCACTCACTGTCTGTTGGCGACGATTTCTTCGAAGACAATGTTCCTTGTTTTGTTGGGGGTGCGGGGTTCTTCTATGTCGGTTGGGACAATAAGTACTTTCACACAAGTAGATTTCCTTGCCCTAGACAACGCGACATACAGTTGACCATGTGAGAAAACTGGTTCCCTTAGGTACACGCCAACGCGATCTAGTGTTTGTCCTTGCGATTTGTTAATGGTCATCGCAAAACATACACGAACTGGATATTGGTATCTCTTGAACGGGATTCCAGATTTCTTCTCTTCATTTGACGCTTCCAGAGGTATACGGTGGAGTATAGTTTCCTCTCCTGCGTTTGGTCCGCTTGCTATCTCGGCAACGATCATATAGGCGTTTAGTTCTTTACATATCAGCCTGGTTCCATTGCAGAGGCCTCCCTTTGGATTCAGATTTCGCAAGAGCATAACAGGGGTGTTAACTTTCAGTGCGAGTTTGTGCGGTGGCGGTACTGCTAGGGTTCAAAGTATTCAAGAAATCCGATAATCGCCTTGCTTCTTTGGACGTCTAAGGCTATATCCATGCTTGCAATAAGTAGTTACTTCTCCGGGCATCTTTTCAAGCATGACAGAATTGATGTCTTCTACGCACCTGTTTGTCGGTGCTAAAAGAGCGCGGTTAACTATCATGGAAGGGTTTTCTCGGAAGATGTCCATATCTGGGTATACAAATCTGATCAGTTTCTGAATGGATTCTTCGCTGCTAGTAAACAGTATGACCATGTTTTGCGGCAGTGTTATATAACCATCCTCATCTTCTAACTCTGTTCCATTACCTATCCTCAAGAGGTATTCGGTGAATTCAGGATCTTCCAACGCTCTCATGTTTTCGGTTAGCTGTATTCTCTGGAAAGACGGCCAGAGTGGTGAACTTATGAGGCATGAATCGATCTGCTGCAACTTTGTAGAGTTTGTGACAACCGGCAAAACTTGCCGGAAATCTCCTCCGAATACGACAACTTTGTCTCCAAACGGCCTATCCACATCTGTTATATCGCGTAACATCTCTGAGAAAACCTCTATTGACTTTCGGTGCGCCATAGGCGCCTCGTCCCATATGATAACCCTTGCTTCTCGTATAAGCTTAGCCAGCGAAGACTGCTTACTCACGCCTGCAACTTGATTTTCATCAGTGTGTAGTGGCAATTTAAACCGAGAGTGTGCTGTTCTCCCACCAGGGAGGACCGACGCAGCTATCCCAGATGTAGCTGTGGCAATAGCAATGTAGTTTAGAGCTCTTAGTCTAGCGAGAATAGTTTTGTACAAGAATGTCTTGCCCGTCCCTCCAGGCCCATCCACGAAGAAGACAGCTGGCTCCCCGGACATCGCCTTCTCCATTATCAAGTTGAAGGCTTGAAGTTGTTGTTCGTTCAATCGGTCAGCGTTCAGCAGGTCATTTTCACACACTGGAATGCTTCTTTCGTGAACTAATTCTCTAGACATATCCATGCTTCTGCACACATAGTCTGCCTCAGGTCCTAAAGAATAATGACAGAGGTTTTTACCCATATCGTCAAGTAAGTATAGTATATCAGTCAGCGCCTTTATACGAGCATTGGAAGCAGTTACTTGTCCGGACGGCAAATGCCGCATGTAGTCCTCGCATATATACTCGGAATATTTCTCCCACAATTCTCTAGGATTATACGGACTGCGGTGGACCAAAATTGATGAGAACGGGTGCCTCAGCTGGCGTGGCATTTGATAAGCCACAGCTTCATCAAGACATCGGTGCAAGTCTCCATCTGTTGCGAGCAATCCCCGCCGAAGAGCCGATTCTCTAAACGTAATGTACTGCTGACCATTTACAGTCAGTAGGTCCTCAAAAGATATAGGGCCTTTCACATTGTTCAGAAGAAGTCGAAGGTAGTACCTCTCACCCTCCAAAGGGGGCACTGAAAGTACCCGGCCTACAACTTTTCCTTTCTTACGCTCACTCCAGATTCTTTTTCCAGAATCCCAGACAAAATATTTTGGAAAATCCCTACAAAGCAGTTGAGTGAACGTGCCCGATCATTGCATTTGTTCATGCGGAAGAATTGCGTTAGCATCGTCTGGCCAAGAAACGTGTTGTTCACGACAGATTTAAGGTCAGCGTCAACACGAAACGATAAGGCGTAATTATCGGGAAGGTGAATCAGCGTAAAGAAATAACAAATTTGGATGGATCTCAAACAAAGGGAAAGAGTAAAGCCGCCACATTGCCTCCGGTGGGGAGACCCAACGGCCTTTCTGGTATTCATGAATTTCATCCTCCGTAGGGCTTCCAGACAATTGAAATGCTATCTTATCCGGTCCCTTGTAGATATACTTGTACAAATATTTCACAAGCTTAATCGTGGAACATACCTCCACATTAATATGACAGTCATATTTCTTGAGGAGGTATGGGTTGTATGGAACAACCCACCTTTGTCTAGCCAATGGCCCCAACCAAAGCCGATATACCGGTGTCACGGCGCTGTAAGATGGATAAGAGTCTTCCCCATGAGATGTGTGATCCACGTAGTTTCTCGGGAATTTATTCTTGCAAACTTCATTGCGCATACATGGACATTTCCTGTTCAGTGTCCCACAGGGTCCATGGAGCATGTGTTTGGTTACTAATCTGAAAAGATCAGGGTCCTTGTCGGGATCTAGTAGCTCAGCACTAATATAGCGGTCATATGCTTCAGGATTAACAGGTTTCGAGTCGTGATCCAGTATCATCAGAAGGTGTGCATGAGGCAAACCTCGCTTCTGAAACTCGATCGTGTACACCGAGGCGCTTGGGTTTCCGAATATGTTGTCTGTTAAGAGATCTTTCTTCAGCATCTCCAACTTTGCTTTGAAAACCCTAGCAAGTAGATCCGGTCTATTCGTGGAAGTTCACCGGGGAGAAGATGCTTTGAGATTTCTTCCCATGCTTTGGGTTGCACGTAATCGTTACGAAGAAATCGAGCTTCCCGAATTGCTTTGCACAAGTGCCATTGCATCAAGATATCTCCTTCTCATATCTCTTGGACCACCCATAAATGACGGGGCGGGATGGCCTTCCGGCCAACAGCTGATGCTTGACTATTACCACCGGCGATTCTATCTATTAGACCCTGAAGGTACTCAGTACGAACTTCCTTCTGTTGCTTTCTAATGTAGTCCAATCTACACGACTCAACTTTGATAAACATATCGACCACATATTGCTGTAGTAGCCTTCCACCATGCAGTAGTCCAGACTGATCAGAGTCTCTAATCTTCATTTTGTAGCGGTAATACTGTCTACAAGAAACAATGTTTCGCTTCCGCGCACCCCGAGCCATTGCTGTCACAAACCATGAAGGCACACGTGATTCCTATTTTTTTTGCATGTATAAAGGGAAAAAGAAGGGTAAGAGTAATCGATTAGGCAAGGTTAACTGAAGTCTCCGAGTCAACAAGCTCCTGAGCATGAGTTGCGCTTTGAGGAGCCATCCCAGTGCCATCATTGAACCTATATATGCGCTTTCTTAAATTCGGAGGGAGTTTCTCAATGCCAAAGTGCCATCCACTCTCACCGTTTGCAAAGAACAACGGATACTGCAAAGCATCGTAGCAGCCAAAGTTGTGCGATATCTTATATGGCAAAGCATCCTTAGAATAAATTTGGATGTGGCATTCGAATAATCTTCCGAACCATCGTCTATAGTCGGTATAGTTTGCAACATCATTACATGTAGGTTCATTGAACACCCGTTGGTCAAGTTTTGGCATGTTGACCAAGCAGATTCGATGTGCATCAATATTCTCGAGGTCCTTCAGCTGCTTAAGGAAGACAACGTAGGGATTTCCCCGTAAAACATCTAGCAATCTTCTAAGCAAACCTCGATCCAACCGCGATGATAGAAGCATCCTTTGATCCAGCTCAGCTTCACCATCATACAGGTGTAGCTGCAAATTTTTCGGAGAGTCCAAACCTGGCTCCAATGTACGAAGGCTATGGTACACCTTTCCTTGCACAGTAAAGGTGTAAATTCCTTGTTTATTCTTCAATAGTTCAGGATCCGTCTTTGCCCCAAACGTAGTAAATGCCAGATGATTGTTGTATGTTCGCACATATCGTCGGAACTGGACAGAATCTGGGTCTGAAGAAGTGAAAAGCCTGAGGAGTTCCTGCGGCATCCGAGTGGGCGCAATCCTTACCTCTCCTTCAGAACAGCAAAAGGACGGAGGTTCATGGAAGAAGCGCTTTGCACCACAGTACTCACAGTCAGGAACCTCTGGCAAAATCGAACGAGGCATAGCAGTATGCACATTTGCCCCGCTGCGTGCTCGAGGCAAAGGACCTACCACTTGATTTCGCCTGCGCGGATACACCGAATGGTCCACGTGGGCACTATTGTTTATACTCCTGGCTTTATGAAGACCTGACCCACCCACTGGAGTGTGCAAAGAAGACTCCTCAGGTGGGACGCCTACAGTAGATGCACTAAACGAAGGACCAGAACCTTCAGCGGCGCCCTGCGACTGGAGCAAGGATGGACCAGCAGCGGCAGCTCTAGAGGCCCGCGACATTGCATACCGTATTCGCCGTTGCTTAAGCAATTCGGCCTTCTTGTCGGCAGGCATCTCCGCATATGAGCGCCTCCGCTTCTCATTAACCCTAGACCGAGAATCATCATCCATTTAACCACACACCTATCCGTGAAAAGTGCCACACACAAGAGATCAGAGGCTGGAATAGATTAAAAGCACAATGTCCAAAGCCAGATGAGCATAAGTGCGCTAATGGTCAAAAGATTTGAAGCATGTTCAAGCCTTCATAGCACAGCAACAAGGCTATCCAACGGTTGCAACTCAGAAAAAGGATTCAAAAGGAGCAATTCGAAGGCAAGAAAATATCCAGCAGATAACTGTGGCGGGGAAAATCAGAGGAGTGGAAACCCATAAGCGAAGCAACGATCATCACTAATAAATAATCCCAGGACAAACAATACCTAATAGCATTAACTACCGAACAAGTCCTGAGGCTTCCTAGCGAACCGTAGTACCCAATAAATCTAGACAACGGAGAATCCTAATACAAGAAAACTCCCAATGGCAACTAAACTCAACACCGGTGAAAAGCCGCATATTCGTATATTTTTTAGAGCATCGGCCAGAACGCCTCCCCGAATATAAACACAGCTCACAATGCGTTTTTAATAACAGTCATTCCTAGAAAGCGCACAAGAAATAACACACACAATAGCGAAACATGTATACCAACACTAATGGCTAACCCAAATAAAGGCCGACCATGCATAAACAAGAAAGGAAAAGTAAATTTCTCTTCAATGAATCACAAGTTAAACAAATCAACTAACCTTCGAACTCGGTGACAGCAGAAAACCAGCCTAAAGTATCCTAGGCCGAAAAACTCGGGCACAGGCTGCAGGGCAAAAACAAAAAAAAAAATAAAAAAAATCAGTAAACTGAAAAAAAGAGGCCACATAAATCAATGCATAACAGCGATAAATGCTATGTCCTCCAAATCAGGTTAACAAAGCTATAAAAGAAAGGAGCCAAAAGTCAGTAGGAACAAAAATAACCAAAGCTGAGCACATAGGACAAACCAAACTTCCTCAAAACAAATGCAATTTCTGAACCCAATAAAAAAAGACAAATTCAGCAAACATCCAACCACCACCATTTAATTCAATACCAGTATAAAATCAGTGACAGAACCATCATGAACAGGCAATCAAAACTCCCCTAAAACCCCCAAAAAATTGGCAAAAAAAATGGCATTTCCTGTTCTTTAAATGGCCAAGGCCTTCACCCCCAAAATAATACACACATATAGTAGGGAGAAAAACCAATAGAAACAGAAATTTCAATACCCCGGCACTCCAAATTCATAAAAGATGAAATTAAAATGTCAACAAATCAATGTAATTTCTTTTAAAAATGCAATTAACAGTGAACCTCCCTACAAACACACTTCCACCACCAAAATCATATCCACAAACAGCAGGTAGAAAAACCGAGAGCAACAACAGTTTCAATACCCCAACAATCCAAACTCATGCAGAGTGAAATTCAAATGTCAACCAACACAACCTTCACCCTTAAACAAAGGAAAAAAACGACAACTTTTGGACCTGTACTCACACCACATACAGAAAAAGAGTAAAACAAAAGAAGACAGACAGATAAAAGAAGGAAAAAAAACAGATACTCAAGCTTTGACACACCAAGAAAAGCTTCAAACATGACATGCACAACAATCAACACAAGTGAGGCCCAACACAGCAAAGAGAAGCCTACCCTAAACCCAACAAACACACAAATATCAGCACTTTTGGACATGCACCTGAACCCCCTACATCAAAGAAACTCAATAAAGAGACAGTGATAGCTTAGACATGAAAAACCCAAGCATTATGCTTTGAACCACCCACAATTGGTTAAAATATCACATGCACCAAAGCCCACGCAGCTGAATCGCCAAAAAGACACTTACCTGATGTGAAACCGTAACAAACAGGCAGCAGAAGTAAAATTCCAAGCTGACAACCACAAACCCCGCAATCAATCAACAATGAAAAAATCAAACTTAGAAACCCGATAAATCGATGGTCATAAAACCTGGACAACCAAAGTGAAAAAAAAAAAATTTAGGAAACCACATTACCCCAAAATTCAATCTGACGCACAACCAAACCGAAGAAAGAAGAAGAAGATTTTAAACTCTGCAACAGAGAACCCATGGATGGAGCTTCCTCCTATATATACCCCCACAAATCCCCGGCCAGTGTTATCTCCCGGCACGAACCACCAGTAGCAGCAAAGAATTTGACGTCAGTGGAAACGAATGAAAAAGATTGGGCCAACCTAATTTACGTTTTATGAGAAATAAAGCGAAACAGAAAAGGAAAGGAAAAATGCAAAAAAAAAAAGAAAAAAGAAGGAAAGGAAACGTTGCAAAAAACATGACGGAAAGGACAAAAAAATACAACCAAGATGCGTAAATAATTATATTGCATCCCAAGTTTATAATGCATGTCCCTCCCGATGAGGTTGTGAAGAAGACAATATGCATTAACAATATGGCTGTGGATACGGATTGGGTAAAATGAAGGACTTCTACGTATAGCACACCACATTTTAACAGCACCAAATATTTTCAATTTTTAATCCATTGCCAAATATTCCATTCTCACGTTTTAACTTGTTTGGTTAAGGATAGAATGATATACACTTTTTATTCCAATGGGATAAAAATAGAAGACCATGGAATGAAAAAGTATTAACCCGCTTTTCTCTTTATATAATAACCATGGTGATTATGCTATATATCACGTATTTCCTCCGTTTTTTTATATGTCGCAGAGAGAAAAATCATAAAGATTAATAAAGTAATTAATATGTCTATATAGTATTAGAAATGTATGTTTTTTAGGGGTAATGAGGCACAAGGACAAGAGTACATCAATAATTAAGGGATAGGACAAGTTCCAAAAAATGTTGCATAAATGACAAAAATATAGCTGAAAAGACCATTTTACCCTTATGAAAAAAAGAAAAACTTTCAGCTTTTTCACTCCATTTCCGAAAAATTAGGGTATAATTCTTGTTTCACGCAAAATCTCCCCTTCATCGCGATTTCAAAGATGATGTAGAAATCATTGGAAGATTGGACGGAATTTCACGACGCGAACTTCATCAGTTATTCGGAAGCATTAATACTCAAACAGATCTCAGTTCGAAGGTGAGCAATCACAAGTACGGTTCCAATTCTAGCAAATTCACTTTCTTCAAAAAATTAGGGTTAGAATTCACTTTTCCCTATTTCTTTCACCTGTTCAGGGAGGAATACAAGTGAATTACTGCTCGAAAATGGCGAAAACCAGATCAAAAGTAGCTGCGAAGCAGAAATCCGATGAACGCATTACTAAGCGAGTACTAAGACGAATTCACTGCTCTGTTTCCCTTTAATTAGTGGACAAGATTTTTGTCATTTTGATTGTTTCCTTAGTGAACATTTACTCAAATTCACTGTAATAGTGATTCACTTTTTTGCATGCAGTGATGGTGTCGTTGTTAACCTTGTTTATAGCAACAAGTTTTAGTAGTCACATTCATAATATGACGAATTCACTGCTCTGTTTCCTTTAATTTAGTGGACGAGAAATCTATCATTTCGATTGCTTTGTCAGTGAGAAATGAAAGTGAATTGTGTTTATGCAAAGTGGATTTGTGAAATATTAATGTAGCTCATTGTCCTACCTCTGTCTCTCGGTTTTTATGTTTTGGTTCCTAAAAATTTGATTCACTAAGAAAATTCACTAAGCCAAGTATTGAATATTCACTCAAATTCATTGTAACATTCATTCACTGTTTACATGCATTCATGGTCATGCTGTTCAACTTTCTTACAACATCAACTTTTGGTTATTTACCTAATTAATTACTTGTCGTGTCTACTTTAGCTTTACCATGATTTCTTATCAGGGTCATGGATAACTGTTTTCTAGCACTTATGTTCCTGAAAGTTTGATTCACTGAGAATATTCACTACATGAATGAACAAGTACGAAAGGATTTTCACATACTGCCAGCATCAACTTGGGTGAGATCAAAATTTCTTGAATTGTCATTATAAGAATTAATAATTCACTTTCAATATTCATTGAAACTTTTAAAGAAAATTCAAAGTGAGTACATTGTTGATTTATCTGTATTACATAAGAAAAATGTACATTGTTGATTTATCTGTATTACATAAGAAAAATGGTGATTGATTGCAGGCTTACTAAAATATGCCGCAGATGGAAACTACAACATGAAAAATGGTGTTTGATTGAGTTTTTCCTGTTTTTTTCTATTACAAATGTGATATAAAAGATTGTAGATGATTATCTGTGAGTTTATTAATGTGTGTTGAATTATGCAAGGAGTATTGGATGGAAAATTCGATGACTTTCCAGAATACGCATTTTACGTGGTTGGTGGTATTGAAGAGGTCACTGCTAAGGCACATGTACAACTCAATGGTTAGCCAGAAATGTGTTGTTGACCACTTCGAGGAAAATGCACTTGCAATTGTAAGTATTGTTCTTATTTCAGTTGTTAATATTACAATCACGTTTTCTATAATAATAAATTGTGTTAACACGTGTTATTCTCAGCAAAAATACATATGGAAATGCTTTTGTCCGTCCAATGAATTAAAAGCCAAAAATATCAAGAAGGTTGGAAACGTTCCACAACAGGTATCGGATACGTAAGTATTATTCAACACACTTTTTTGAAAATTGAAGTTCATTGGATATTTCATTTGAAAATCCCTTGAGCAATTTGCTGATTCCAACATCTTATGCAGACATGTAAATGGTTTTGAGGATGCTCGGCTTGATTGTGATGTTGTTGTTTTCTCTTGGTCTTTGAGAGCATTGTCTGTTGGGTGAATTATTTCCTTTTTTGGCTTGAGTCTGGTACATGGGAGCAATTAATATTATACAGTAGAATCTTTGTAGTTGTAGTTTATATCTGTTAGATTTCCTTAATTTAGATTAACTTAATTCTAGCAAAACAAAACAGAAGCACGAAAATGCAAAACTGATGCTTTTAGCATACAGAAAACTCGGATTTCATTAGTATTATACAAATTCAACATTGCTTGGAATGAAGTTCATATCCAACAACATTCCTTGTATTATTACTAAACTTCCATGATATTTCAAATACTGCATATGCATCTTAAGTCAAGTTTCTTCCAGGTTTTGATGGTCCTCTGCCTTTTGAGCTCGAAACCTGCAAATAGTTCTTTATTTTTTTCATGAGGGAAAAGCTGTTGAAAATTATATGTATATAATTGTATTATGGACATGTATATAGGGGTTGGTGAATCAGAGGACGTGCAGCTCTTTTACTACTTCATCAAGGTAGAGAGAAATCCTACAAAGGACCCTTGTTGGTCCCAAAGAAGGGTAAGTATAGTCAAAGGGGGGGAGGGTGAATGACAATACTAGAGTTTCAAAAAATTTTCTTATTTAAAACCTTTTGGGCAACGGATAAGTCCCTTCTTAAAAGTTGATTCAAAGTAGAGTATGCACACACATAGTATGAATAAAATGCGGAAATAAATGCTTTGTAAAGTAAAGTGCAATAAGTAAATGAACACACAAGTTTATAGTGGTTCGTGTGGTGTGATCTCTTAATCCACTCTTCTCTTGTGATGATTGGAGGATTTCACTATTGTCTTTCACCAATACAATAGTAAGATTGTCCTTAGGCTACACAAGCTTCACAATCACCAAGACTATCACTCCCTGGCTACAAAAGCTTCAGTGACTCAATCTTCAACACTGCTCATTGGGAACAAATCCTTCAGCAGCTATCACAAAGGTGCAACTCCTTCTCAGACTTCTCTCATTCAATTGCTTGATTGGGGTGTGAATTGAATTCACAAAGAGGTTGATCAAACTCAGTGCTTGATGTAGAATTGTAGCTCTGAATGCGGAGTTGATCTCCAGATGTGTGCTTGTAAGTTCAGATATAAGGCTTAAGAAATTTACAGAATTTCTGCTTGTTCTTGTGTATTCAAATTGTTGCTTTGTCTCTCTCGTCTATGAATAAATTAAATACAAGATATTAATTATGTTAATTAATTAAGAATACTCCGTATGCCAATTTATGGCACATAGGGCGCATGTACTACATGTATATAAGATACATATGGATTTTGCAAATTAATTAATAGTATTATTATGTATTAATATTGGATATTACTCCACCATTCCAAAATAACTGAGGTAGTTGTCAAAAAGTTTTGTTCCAAAATAAGTGAGGCAGAACATTTTCCAAAGCAATATTTATTAATAATTTTCCTACTTTACCCTTATTTATTACTAGGGTGGAAGCTAAAAACAAGACTGCATTAATTGTATCATAGGGTTTTTTTAGTCATTGCATCCGAAAAGTCATATCATTAAATCACTTTCTTAATAAGCGTGTTTTCGGCAACTGCCTCAGATATTTTGGAACGGATGGAGTAATATATATGGATTTATACATATGTATAAATAGATTTATGCTATTACATTAAAGATATATTCAGTATTAGATATTGGCAATATATATATCTTGAAAATATTTAATATAAGTTATTGAATATTAAATGAGATAAATCTAGAATATCTACTTTCCTTATTTTACTAGTAAAATGTTTTCCTTCTCCTTACTCCACTCAGAAAATTTTCCCATTGGGAATGGGAGACAGTTGGGGCGCAGGTTCACCTATATAAGAAAGGGGTTTCCTAGCTCTTTTGTATCACAATTCCAAGAGTCTAATAATTCTTGTGAAAAATATGAGAGCTTCTTAGAGAGATTTTTCAGAGAGAGAAAATGCTAGTCTAGCAACCGGGTTTTTCTAGTAGCAATCCAGAGAGGATTCCGGTGAGGTGCTCGTGTGGATATTGATAGAGGCCGGACACGTGGATGGCTTGCGCACACTATCGTTTCTCCTTAGACGGTCAAAACCTCGATCTTTTAGATTAGATAAGGTATTCACCGTCTACTACTTAGTGTGTTTATCATTTTAAACGAAGTCGATCCTGGAATCAGAAATCAATATTTTAAATTCCACTGCATAAACTAGTTGATTTCCTAACACTTGGTACGGCTGAAGATCGGATTGAAGCCACCGAGAGCAGCAGAGGAAAGATTTTGGATTGGAAAGCGTTCGAAAGTTTTTTCCACACAGAGTACTTTCCACCATCGCCTCGGGCGGACAAGGCGAGTTAGTTTCTAGACTTGAGGCGGGGACAACGGATGTCGGTGACACGGATACGCATCGGTTCAATGAGTAGGGCGATTTTATCCACGGATTATGGGAAACGAGGAAAGAAGAATGGCGCAGCTTTCTAAATGGTTTGGCAAGAGAAATTCCAGCTGGTATGTTGGGTGCTACACCGAGAAACATGGCATAGTTACTTGATAAGGCTTTAGAAGCAGAAACCTTCAAGAACAAGCCTTCGGTTTTTGTTAGCGAAAAGAGATATTTTAAAGCTATCCAAGGAAATAGTTATGAAACACCGCAACAAGATGTGAAAAAGGTTTCGGCACCGCTTGCAGCAACGTCAACAATTAGTGCACCATTTTGTTCGAAGTGCAAGAAGAACCACACTGGGAGTGCCGAGCAAGTTCAAGTGGGTGTTATCATTGTGGAGACACCGGGCATTACGCCAGAGCCTGCCCTATGAGGAATACTAAGGGAAATCAAGGAAATAGCAAATGAAGTGCAAGTCGACCGGTAAGGATGTTTGCTTTGGATGCAGTCATTCTAGGTATTTTTTAAGTTTTGTTTATTTTCCTAAAGTACTTTATGAAACAATTGATTTCATGTTATAATTGTATTTAAGTAAATGAACTAGCTTTTAGGTACATCAATAATTGATACCTATCTATGTCAGCCTTGTTTGATACGATAGCATCAAATACTTTTGTGTTAAGTAAGATAGTTAAGAAGTTAAACCTACCCTACAACCTTTAAGGAACTTTTTGAATACCATATGGGTAAAGTGACTGTAGGGGCCAATGTGTTAAGTAGAAGATTGGTTAGTGCGGTTTCTAAAGTTCAAGATGGTTGATCAGTTTAGGGTTGTGTGTGCAAGGGTTTGATCAGTTTAGGAAACAATGGTGTTTGACTCCATGGTTGACCAATCAGAGTTGTTATTTGTTGTCCGTGGGAAACAAGATGAGGATCCGGTTTGTTTGTCTCGAAGAGAGTTGCTAGAGAAGAAGCTTACAGTTTGAGTATGTTCCAGTTTTGAAAGTGAATTACATTGGTTTTGTGCTGAAAATCAACGTAATTTACTTTCAAACTCACTTTCACTTTCACTAGTGAAATGTCCTTTTTGACACAAATCTTTTCTTATAGTCCTTTTTGCCTGGCATATTTCATATTGTGTCCTTTAAGACCCTTATCCCATTTTTTTCTCCAATTTTTGGTCAAATAATGGTAAAATTAAATATGACAACATATTATAATTCTTCATTAGTAAGTGAATTTATAGCTGTCATAGCTAGCATAATGATTGATTCACTTATTGCAATATTATATAATTGTCCCTTGGATCCCTTAGCACATATAAATCCAACTCATAATTGATTTCTTTGAATGATAATTATTGTACGAATCTATTTTTGTGATATATATATCGTATTTGTGAACATTATTATTTGTTTGGAAGTTATTGTTTCTTTCTAATGTGTCATAATTTTATTTTTTCTTAAAGAAGAGAGTGAACTCGATTAATGGTGATGACGATGTTTGTCTCATCAATAGTGCGAGAACACACGTTATATTGGATACTAGAGTGAAACTCTTAAAATAAAATATGAGAGAAACGAATGTTGAATGCATAATATGTAAGTGCTATATAAGGTTTCGAAAAAGCCATCGAAACAAAATAAAGCACTATGCTCTCTCAAGTCTCGTTTTTTTTGGAGTAATATGGGTATTATATCGAGTTTGAAATATTTGCTTTATATACTATTTCCCAACGAAATGTGTATAAACAATATGTTTGAAAATAATGAGATATGTTCATTCCACGACGAGAATGTGACTGGTACTATATGCATCATTTAAAACAATGATATATGTATGAGATGCATCACATTCATTCTGTGAAATGAATGCCACAAATTAAATATTCAAGATTCATATAGTGATTCTGAATATTTTGGTTATTGTGGTTATGACCATTCCTTTTGTGAGAATCCCACTACAATTGGGTCGGTGATTCAAGAGCATTGATATACTCAATATATTGTATCCATAATTGTGAGAAAGGATATAATATCTTTATACGAGACAATATTTCTCCCTGAATCGAAAAATATTAAAGAAGTTTGTTGATACCCGCACAAGAGGATCTCACATTAAAATGTTGAATCAGTCACGGGTTATTGCAAATTTTCTAGATATTGATTGTAAATGAGTGTTGTCCTAGATTATAGGGAAAATCCATTATGAATTATATCCCGTGACAAACATTGACATAAATGAACTATGGGTTCATATATCATTCATTGTCATCAAACCCACGTAGGGTAGAATTTATGCACATTTTGCATACATCAAATATTTTCTGAGAAATTGGAGAAATGAATCAAAATTTTAATGTCTCATTATAGTGATTTCTCTCATATGATGTGGAGAATAATTTGAACGATTCTTGAAGAATCTAAAATTACATAGTGTTATATTAAACGCATGAGCGCAAGAGAGATATTGGTTTCAAAAATCTCACAGGATGAGATATTTAATGCAACTACTATGTTTTAAATGTGTATATCGTTTGAAGCGAATAAAAGAGCTTCATGGTAGAGCTTGGTGCAACATTTTTTATGAAGATCATTTCTCGCCATTTGGGGGAGATAAAGAAAACCTCATCTTAGAATTAAAGAATGCTGAGAAATTTTATAAAATATAAAATATCTTCAATGCTCAAGTTGAATTGAAAGTTTGGAAAAGTGTTAACGTGTATTCAGCAAGTAATCGGCCAGATACCTTTATTGAACAAAAATGAGTGACCATCTATAAATGCACCAAGTTAAATATGATTGATAATATTTCTCTACGCCAGAAGCGTAGAAGACCTATTGGTGTAAAATATAAATATCCGCGGAAAATGAATTAATTTAGTCACTCATGAAATCTTTTAAAGAGATTCGTCTTAAAGGCGAAAACCCCGAATAAATTAGCACGTGCATCGAATGATTAAATATTGGGGCTGCGGAACAACCAATCCATACATCGATAAGGATTGGGTTTATGCTAATATCGAATTGCAATGAATTTCACGGGAGAAGTTTACAGGAGCGTCCCTGTCCAAATTTAGGCTCAGGGCCACAAAAAAAAATTTAGACCCTCGTCCTTCGAAAAAAAACAGTAACCAAAATATATATATAAAAATAAAACAAAAAAACTGCGTGTGATAATCATGGGTTTGGAAAAGAAAAAACCTACTTATTTGGCTCCTAGTCCTAGTTTAAAAAAAAAAATTATTGTAGCTTGCAAGATTCAAAACCAAGTCTCATGTCTAGTATACTTGAATACTAACCATTAAGGTAATACATTCCTTGTTCATATAAATACAGTATATATATAATATTATGTCAAAATTTCATGGGGCCCTTAAATTCATTGATTTTCGGGAGGGCTCCGGGCCATGGCCCCCTTGGCCCCCCCACAGGGGCGCCCCTAGAAGTTTATAATAAAATATCATAGTTGTCGACGACGTATTTGCCTCATAATTTGCTAATAATCTGATCCAGAACACAAGTCGATAGTAGAGTGTCAGAAGCACATAAACTGAGTAAAAATGATATAAGCAATTGAGGTTGAGTTTGAATTGGAAATTTTTGTTTGTTAATGATCAAATATACTCTCTCATTATAGATAGAGTTATGTGTTGGATCGATAATGTCGCAAACACACTCTAGAGGGGGGTGAATAGAGTGTGGGTGGATTTTAAAACACTTTTCGATTAAACACAAGTACTAGAGAACTAAGTGCGGAAGCTCACTTAATAATCTATTCGCTTGTGTTATAAAACCTATGTGATCAAACGGGTGATGAGTGATCAAAATAGTTATGGCACGTTTGTAGTTACTTAATAAGCAAAAATATATTTTATTTATGAAGACATGTATCTTAAAAAAAATCAAATCAAATGCTACTATATAAACTAATCAAGAACAGGTTGTGGACAAGAGATAAAAGACAAACTCATTTATATAACAAGATTTGCAGGCTAATAGAAGATACAAGATTCCTTTAGTGGCGTTTCAGTAAGCGTCACTAAAACCAAGTCAAAGGAAAAACTGCAAGGATCAGATTCAGGATATAAATGATGTAATTCAAATATTTGACTTGCAAAGCTCAGGGTCAATATTAGAAACAAAAGCAGTTGCTATAAGACTTATAGATGTGCTGATATAGACAAGTTGATTGTAGCAGATCACAAGACTGACAGAAAATATAACAGAGGGTAATCAATATTAGATTAGAACTGATACAAAACGATTAATACATAAAAGAAAGTTTTAGATAAAACAAAAATCTATGATCAATATAATACTGTAAATTCAGAATTACAAGATGCTCTAATACAACAGACTAAAGAAGACACAAGATTAGAGCTGATCAAGGCACTAGGCTGACCACTCAGTAGATTACAGAGATGACAATTAAATCCAAGAGATAAAATTATCAGGCCCGTTAATCTATCGTGAGTACACAAAGGGTACAACAGATCAGTCAAAGAAAAACTATGCCTATTACAAACTACGACTACATATAAAGGAGCTTGATAAATAGCAACAACTCAGCAGCATGTTTGTAGTAGCAGGTGCAACAAATGATCAGTATAGCAGTGATCAGATCACAGCAGGACAGCAATGCAACAGCAACAGAGATGTGTTTAAAAGGTTTCCGCAGACGGTTTTAAGTGTAGTGCAGCAAATGTCCAAAAGTGCAGGTAGAGTATATGTGCAACACAGCAAAGTGCAATGTGCGAGTGTGCAGCAATGTAACCAAGTGCAAGGCAGACCAAACCAGACAGAAGTTTATCAGGAGTAGCAATTTGAACACAGACCAAGCATACAAAAATACAGACTCTGAATTTCAGCCCTTATACTCAAAGAGTTTGAGACTGAACTGAAATTCTGATAAAAGGACAATAAGAGGATACAAACACAAAGACCACACCTAGACTTGGTGTCCTCTTTGACAACAACCACTTATAGCCAAGAAATGACCCACATGTCTATCCACGGACAGGTTCCTTTGGCACGTCAAACCAAAGACCTTTTGTGGTCACTTCCTTGCACGGATTTTGTCAAACAGACCACCAATCAAAAGTGTGTCAAACAAAGACACAGTCAAACAAACACACATCAATACACAAAAGCACAGTTCTTCAAGTACACAACTAGAAAACTGTAAAACAAGGTAACTACTTACTGACCAATTAGGAGAGACTACAATCCTTAGACTTGTATCTCCTCCGGATCTTGACTCAATAACAGTCCACCTCTAAACACGACCACACTTTTCACAAAAACAAGAACACTTTTTTTAAGTAAAAATGTGGGATTTCTATGGTTATGACTGGTGCGCAATCCAGTGTGATATGACTGGCTATTTATAGCCCTCAAGGTACGACTTAACCTTAAGCCTTAAGTGTGAAAACAATTTGAGAAATCATTGTGGATCCGTGGCACAATAAATTAAGATGATTCTCTGGCCTTGGTTAACCATGATTTGTATTTTAGGTCAGTGAACTATGTAAACTTCTTTACGGAGTAGTACTAGTCAATGAACCTCACAGTAAGTTGGTTTAACCAAGCGAACATCTTAAACCGAAGTGACTATCCGGTCATGGCTACCATGTTTTAGGTTTTATGGTCAATGAACCAAGTATGTCTGGTCAATGAGCCATGTATATAAGGTTAGCCACACAGTCACTGTTATAATGCTTGATTTCTCTAAATGATGTCCTAATAGCACAGTGTAAGGGGCACCTGAACCTTGGTTCAATTTTCATAGAATGTTTTCTTACCTTAATTGAACCAGAGGTTAACTCATAGCCAAACCAATGAAGGCTATGATGCCAACGAACATTGGTTTAACTGAGTTATTTAGCCATCATTGGGTCACTACCCTCAGCATTGGACTTGACCTAGACTTCATACTGGGTTTTCTTTTAGTAAGGTTTTAATCAAGCATATCATATCTGTTGTATGTTTAATAATAGATATCCAAGGGGGAGTGTTATGAAATAATATCATTGATAGATTATCTATTATTCTGATTGATTGACGTAGATTTGGGATTAATTCAGATTATTGTGTTCACATTGTAATCTCTACTATAAATACCCTCTTATACCATTGTAATAATACACAAGAATTTTCCTTTCTTCTATACTTGTATTTCCTCCATTATTTTCTTAGTTTTATAACAAGTCTATTGTTTTTGGGAAAAAATTAAGCTAGAAACTGAAATAAAATAAAATATCGAGTCTGCGATGTAATTTTCAAAATAGATGGCTTTTATAGGTCAAAATCCGACCTAAAATAGGTCAAATTCGCGCTCTTCAGGCTCCCGGGCATGTGCCTGGTCCATCCGGGCGTGCGCTCACTTTTCTGTTTTTTTCCTTATTCGCAGCTCCAGCACACCTTCAATAATTTAGAGATATCTTTGCGTGTAGACATCCGATTTGAACGAGTCAAGTTGCGTTGGATATTTCATTCAATTACCCACAACTTTCATTAAGTTAACATTTCTAAAAAATGCCTCTAAAAGGGTTCAAATTGCAGATTAATGGACAAAAGTATGAAAACATCAACGATTCTTGATCCGTTTCAACTATTTAGTTTCGGGTGCATTCTCCCACCTCTCAAAATTATCATCACATCACAGATTACTCTAATCCCGAGATCACATTCAACATATGTCCTGTACATTTCAACTACAATACCGCGCATTATTCCCGCAAGATAAAAAAGGATATGAAATATGCAATAATTCACCAAAAGTGACGAGATTTTCGGACTAATTGTCTTTGACCCCAAAGTGAATGCAATGGTGAAAATGCATCATAAATTACTCAAACTACTCTAAAAGTGTATCGAATAAGTCATAAATTGGGTTAAAATCATGTAAGAAATGAAGCAAAGTTGACTCTTGTAAAATACCCCCACTTAGCGTTTGCTCGCCTCGAGCAAATCAAGCGATCTGAAAATAAATCATGAGGTCAACACTGCAATCATATGGGAAACCAAAATATTCAATGCGTAAAATCTAGTCAACGAGCGAATATAGACGGGTCAAAACGTATCTTGTCATGAAAACATAATGTGTATGTGCATAACTTCTCAATCATTCCTCATAGTGAACCGGCTCAAATTGTAGATGCATGACTAATTTTGTTACACCATAGGCTTATACTTCATAATCATCTCTACTAATCGAGGTCAAATCAAGGCTAAGTAAAGTTAGGCAGGACTTGCAAGGTTGTAACATTCGGCCAGGGACGAGGTTAATCGAAGGGATAAAAGGAAAATGAACAAGAAAGTACGAGTGAGCTTAGCAAAGAATTTAACCATCGGCTCCGAAGCTCTTCTCCTTATATCAACAAAAGACTCCACTCCTTATAAGGATGCTTGCCTGAGAAGTTGACATAACCAAACAAGTTTCAACCTACAATTTGTTTCACCTTTTTATTTCTTCATGTCTTTCCTTAAGTAGGACACATACTTCACATCCAGGTCTAGTTGGCACCATAATAGCCAATAAGGAACAAACCGCTACAAGACAACAATATCTCATTCTCTATACTAGAATAAAAGAAACACATCCTTTGCCAACATCACTTGAGGAAAAATTAATACATAAGCCTTCACGATCATTCTTTGATTCAATTTTATTCACTTTTTTTTTGTTTTTTTGTTTTTTCTCTTTTCATTTTTTTTCAAGTCAAACGCCAACACATATAGATGTCCCTACTTTTCGTGATACAAAAGATCTACCAACTCCAATGAATGATGCATCTCCCTACCACCCCACACTTGTGCCAACAAGTGTGTCAAAATAATATGAAGCTCAACTCATAGGGTGTCAAGGAATTGTAGACCACGATTTAAGGCTAAGGGTCGGTAATTATGGGCTAATCACGAATGGCTAAATTTTGGGTGGGGGTCTAACCACCCCACAAAGTCTTTGGAGGGTTTCGGTGGAAATTGTGTACATGGTTGTCTATTTGGCTCTGGTCGGGTCAAAAAAGTGCCAGGACCGTCATCCCTTAATCTACCAAGATTGACCTTTCTTTTTCACCTTGAAGTTAATGGTATAAATTCTAGATAATATATTAATGCCTATGTCAACTATAATCAATCACTAACCAACCACAATTAATGAAAGCAAGCTATTACGTGCATTAGAATTCCATTTCCACAATAAGATAAATGTTTGACTCGTATTTAAAATGAATGATAAAATGAATAGCTAAACTATGGTCAGGAATACTAGTTTTAACACTTTGACCGAATCGCTAGGGACGAACCTTAACCTACCAACCAACCAATAGTTTCTAATGAATGTGTTGTGGGTGCAATCTCTTTAACTGGTCCCTAGGCGCTAATAAAACAACCTAGTTACCATATACTCAGTTCAACAGTCCCCTCTATGAGATTTAGTGTACCTAATATGATGAAAACGTGAGACACTCCGTATCCACCGAGTTCACGGCTTAACAAGAAGAACCTTACCAAGGAACAGACTGTGAAAAACTCGACTAGTTCGTGCATGGACATTCTAAAACCCTAAGTCGCACACTCCCTCGCAAAAAAATATTTATAAAGTTCGTGTGAGTGAATGAATCAAGTGATCAGTTTAATACAAGTATTAAGATCAAGTTTAGAACACAAACTTCAAAAGGTTAAATTTTTCTGCCCTACTCATCCCTAAATCATCATTCATGCATTAATTTCATTGTTTCATCGCATAATTTTGCTATTATGAATTTAGATATGCGTAATTGAAAGAAGAAAACAAGAGATCATGGACAAACAAGAAAAGACATGATAAAAAGATAAAATTGAATTACCAATAAAGTTGTATCAAATCTCCAACCGGTTTGTCAATCCGTATGAAAGAAATCGTGGAAATAAATCAATAATCGTAGTATTTTTGAAGAAATTTGGAGCAAGAAATAATTTTGGTCTATTGTTTTTGGGGAAAAATAAAGCTAGAAACTGAAAAGAAAATAAAATATCGAGTCTGTGATGTAAAATTCGACCTAGATTACTTTTATAGGTCAAAAAACGGGAATTTTTCCCCAAATACCACCATTTTCTGCTCCAAATTCCCCAAATACCACCCAAGGCAAAAAAAAAAAACAATTTTGGGACGTGATTTTCTCCCATTTTTTCCACAAATGTGCACGATCTTAAGGTCCTCAAATCCCCTATTCGGGTTCTCCTTCCCAATTAGGGTTTAGTTTGGTTCCAAAAACACCTAAAACGCGAAAATGAGAGTGGTATTTGGGGAATGAAGTGGTAGTTGGGGAATTTGAGTATCTCAAAAGTGGTAGATGGGGAAATGGCTCAAAAAAACGACCTAAAATAGGTCAAATTCGAGCTCTTCCAGGCTCTCGGGCGTGCACCCACTTTGCTGTTTTTTTCCTTATTCACTTGCGGCACACTATCAGTAATTCAGAGATATCTTTGCGTGTAGAGATCCGATTTGAACGAGTCAAGTTGCGTTGGAAAGATTATTCAATTACCTACCACTTTTATGAAGACAACATTTCCAGAAAATTCTTATAAAAGGGTTCAAATTGCATATTAATTGACAGAAGTATGAAAACATCAACGATTCTTGATCCGTTTCAACTCTTTAGTTTCGGGTGCAATCTTCCACCTCTCAAAATCAGCTTTCCATCATCGATTACTCTAATCCCGATATCACAATCAACATATATCCTGTAAATATCAACAACAATACCACGCACAACTCCCGCAAGATAAAAAAGGATATGAAATATGCAATAATTCACCAAAAGTGACGAGATTTTGAGACTAATTGTCTTTGACCTCGGGAATGCAATGGTGAAAATGCATCATAAATCACTCAAAATTTTCCAAAAGTGTATCAAATAAGTCATAAACTGGGGTAAAATAATGTAAGAAATGACGCCAAGTTACTCTCCTCGTCCAGTGGAATGATAATTTGTCTATTTTGCCATTATATTCAATCCGCTGGACTAAATGCCAACAAATACATAAATTTTGTCATTTTTAACATTTATTAATATTTATAAATACTATAGTTTTTTTCTTTTTCAATACTAATACTAAAAAATTGTAATGGTTATTTGTTTATAAGAACCAATTTGAGACTTAATTAGGCACCTAAAACACTAAAATACGTTAAAAAATAAGGACACATTTTACGTCGGTTTCCTATATTACCCTTTTATAAGAATCTCTCGCTTACTTTTTTTTGAACAACCAAGAAATTTATTATATATCAACAAGATGCTACAAATATTACAAAAATTGTCGAGATCATCAAATCAAAAAACAAACAAACATGGCTTCAATAGAATAACCCCAACTGAAAGCTGACGATGCCAAGAATCGAACACACGTACATGGAATTCCTTTAATGGCTCAATATTAAGAATAGAAAGAGAGGTTGTCTAAAGGTCCAGAACTCCCACAGCCGAACCAGGAGTAGTTCGGGTTTTTCCCTAGTTCCTCTAGGTCGGAAAATGTCTAGGGCCGACCTCTGAGCGATATGGGTACGAGCACCATCCCGACCTCTGCAAGTCAGCCAATGCTTGTGTACAATCTTACCCGCATCCTACTTATGAGGTCGGTCCGAGTCTACCTCGAACCGAACCTTTTACGCATATTTCGAATCAGATAAAAATGGAAGGCGACCTGAGTCATAAAGACTCCAATCTTTATCACTTAATATAAATATTCGAATATCATAATTATCTCCTAGAATCAAGGGGATTAACTAATCATAATCCACTTCCTTAGAGAACAAGCCAATCAGTGTCCATCAGAGACACGCCACACGTTAACTCGTGGGCACAAGACCCTCTATACAAACGATCCCTAAGGAACTACAGAGACTTGATTCCAATCCTAGTATTGGATACGTAGGCAGCTTGATCACCATCAAGTGCAATCTAAATCATCCCCATAACTCCCCATCTGTCTATTATTTTAGGTATTCTAGGAGCACCCTCAGATTATCACCAAAAGAAAGAACCCCAAAGTTTATCTTGATGATTTTTGGATTGTCAATTGGTGCTAGAAGGAGGGTCTTTTTTCGTGAGTAATCTGTTTTTTGGGATTTGCCTGAAGATGAAGAGCGTGAACACCATCTCCGGTGGATATGGCAACCAGGTCCCGATACAAGAAGGTGATCGACACTCCGGGACCGTAATGCCCCAGAAAAGGCAAAGATTCCTCGAAGAGGTGACTTACAACACTGGAGACCCTGTCCCCCGGGTGATTAACAACGGTGGCCTCATGATCGAAGCCATGCTGGGTCGGAATCTAGTAAGGCAAATTTGCATTGACACTAGAAGTGCGTTTAGTATCTTGTACCATTCTACTTTACAATTGATGCACTTAGATAGCCTTGAGTTAATCCCGACAACTACTCCTCTGTTTGGCTTTGTCGGGTCACCGGCCTACCCAGAGGGCACTCTTGTCCTCCCCACCACCTTCGGTCAGCCCCGGTAGACCTAACTCTTCTAATGGAGTACGTGGTGGTTAAGGCGCCATCCCCTTATAATGTAATTATAGGTCGCCCTCCGTTGGTCAGTTTACGGGCATTCGTATCACTCGTGCATAATAGCTTAAGATTCTTGGCCACAGGGGGCCTCATGGAGATCATAGGCAGCATGGATCAAGCGAGAAGCTGCTACGCGTCTGAAACAAATGGAGACATCAAGACTAAACCGGTCCCCATAGAAGAGTTGCTGCCCGAGGGCGAAGAGACCTGGTCCTCGGATGACAAAGCAGAAGAAATCTGCCTGTGGGAAGATCAAGATGACCGGACCGTCATAATAGGATTATGGATCCCTGACTTACACAAAGAACAATTAATAGCCTTTTTGAATGAATTCAAGGATGTGTTCGCCTGGACTACGGAAGAAATGCCTGGTCTATCCTCGGCCTTAGCAATGCACCAGTTAAACGTCGACCTGAGCCGGAAGCCTATTCGATAGAAAAAGAGGCATTTCGCCCAAGAATGAATGGATGCCATTAAGAAGGAAGTAACCAAGCTGCTCCAAGCTAACATTATCCAGGAAGTGAGTTACCCGGACTGGCTGGCGAATCCCGTCTCAGTGAAGAAGCCGGATGGTAGTTGGAGGATGTGTGTAGACTTACTGACCTCAACCAAGCTTGCCCCAAGGACTGTTACCCCTTACACCACATAGATCGAATGGTGGATTCGACCACAGGTTTTGGAGTTTTTGGCTTCCTGGACGCCTACAGGGGCTACCATCAGATTGTCACGGACCCCCGGGACGCCGAAAAGACCTCGTTCATCACTAATTTTGGCACGTACTATTATAAGACTATGCCGTTTGGACTCAAAAATGCTGGAGCGACCTACCAAAGGGCTGTCAATAAAATTTTCAAAGATCAGATAGAGAGGTGTGTGGAGGTATACGTAGATGACCTCCTAATCAAGAGTAAGTCCCTGGAGCAATACTTAATTGACGTATAGGAAGTCTTCGAAGTACTCAGAACCTCACAGATGAAGCTTAATCCAAAAAAGTGCACGTTTGGAGTTCGGACCGGGAAATTCTTGGGGTATATGATATCGCAGGAAGGCATCAGAGCTAACCCGGACAAAGTGGAGGCACTAACAACTATGCCAACACCGAGAAGCATAAAAGAAGTCCAGAGGTTAACCGGAAGAATGGCCGCGCTCGGACGGTTTTTGTCCAAATCGGCTCAGCGAGCCCTCCCTTTCTTCAAGATCCAAAAACAAGCTAACCCGTTCAAGTAGGACGAAAAATGCCAACAGGCCTTTGAGGATTTGAAAGACTACCTAGCCGAGCTGCCCACATTAACTTCACCACAAAAAGGGGATATCCTGTTCACCTACTTGGCAGTGTGTGACGAGGCTATAAGCGCAGTCCTCGTCAAGGAACAAGGCAATATACAGAGACAGATTTTTTACGTCAGTAAAGTTCTTCACGGTCCCGAGGTCAGATACTCAAATGCCGAAAAGTTGGCATTGGCTTTAGTACATGCCTTTCGTAAGCTAAGACTCTATTTTTAGGCCCATCCGGTAGTCGTGATTACCGATCAGCCTCTTCGGCAAATATTAACCTGACCAGAAACTTCAGGGCGGTTGACAAAATGGTAGTAGAATTAGCAGAGTATGACTTGAACTTTCGTCCCCGAACAGCGGTCAAAGCCCAAGTACTAGCAGATTTCCTGGCAGAAGAAGCGGCCATAACCGCCGATCAGAGTCAACAAAGTGCCGAGGTCGAATATTGGACGCTATATGTCGATAGAGCCTTTAACAAGGACGGAGCCGGGGCAGGACACCTGCTCATAAGCCCAAAAGGTGAAGAATTTCCATACGCGCTCCGATTCAGCTTCCCAGCCACCAATAATGAAGCCGAGTATGAAGTTCTGATCACCGGGCTTACTCTAGCAGCTAAGTTGAGGGCTAGGAACCTACGGGTATACAGCGATTCCCAGTTGATTGTCAATCATGTTAAAGGAGAATACGAAGCTAAATAAGATCCTATGAAGAAATACTTTGCCGTAGCCAGTGATCAGCTAAAGGCTTTCCACACTGTCCTTATCGAGCAGGTTCCCCGATCCCAGAATCGACGAGCCGATGCCCTTTCCAAGTTAGCATCTAGTTTCGTCTTCAACAAAAAGGTACTGGTAGAACTGTTACATGAAAGAAGTTACGACGCCCAAGAGGTCCAGCCCATCACCCAGAAAGATACTTGGATGGATCCTATAGTATCCTACCTCCGCAATGGAATAATACTAGAAGACAAAACCTTTGCAAGAAAGATGAAGTTCCGAGCAACCCGGTACTCGCCTTTTGACAACATACTCTATAGGAAGTCTTTCATGGCGCATTGGCTCAGGTGCACAACCGAGGATGAAGTGAACTATCTACTCCAGGAAATCCATTTAGGAATTTGTGGAAATCATCCGGGAGCCCGAACGTTAGCGCGAAAATCCCGCCTATTCGGCTATTACTGGCCGACCATGTGGAAAGATGCCGAGGACCTCGTTCACAGGTGTCAATCATGCCAGGTGAACGGTAATATATCCCATCAAGCTTCTCACCAGATGACCCCCCTGATCGCAGCATGGCCCTACGATCAGTGGGGAGTCGATTTGGTCGGGCCTCTACCCCATGCGCCGGGAAACCTCATATTTTTAGTGGTCGCCGTGGATTACTTCACCAAATGGGTAGAAGCCGAGGCCCTCACTATGATTACAGCTAAAGCCATCCAGAAGTTTGTTGGGAAAACATTGATTGACGGTACGGAATTCCGAAGACATTGACATCAGACAACGGCACACAGTTCGAGGACAAAAGAGTTTGGTCATGGTGTGCCGAACTAGGGATATCCTAGAACTTCACCTACGTAGGCTACCTACAAGAAAATGGGCAGGTCGAATAGAAAAATCAGCAGATCAAGGTTGGCCTAAAGAAAAGACTCAAAGAAGAAGGGGAAAAGTAGGTAGAACACCTGCCCAACATCATGTGGTCATACCGAACGACCCCAAACTCGGCAACAGGAGAAACCCCCTGCTCCTTGGCCTATGGAAGCGAATCCGTTATACCCGCTGAAATCGGATTACCTTCGCCGAGACTCTAGCTCTATGCAAAAAGCTCATCCCCACACCCAGAAAGCTCATCCCCACACCCAGGCTTCCCTCTTTAGATGTTCATCCATGAACTCTTGAAGACGGACGTCATACTCAGACTTCAAAGTCTTCGTCCGTTCCATTTGCGATTTCAGTCTCTCTTCAAGCTCCCTTATCCAATCATCCTTGGACTTCAATTCGGGAGTTCTCCTCTCGCGCTCGGCAGACGAGCGTATAAGTCGCAGAAGATCTTTTGACCCACGACCGATCCCTATAAGACCACAACATTTGGTCAATGCTCTTTGATAAGAATAGATGTCAGAGGTATAGAGAGATAAAACTTACGTATCTCATGGCCTCGAAGTCCGCCTCAAGCAGATCCATGTCGGACATTTGGGGAAAGTCTTGCACAGGGTCATCGGAAGGGAGCGGGGTGTGGGGGTCGACCTCGGTCTCTCCGCCCTCTCGAAAGCCCTCAGATAATCTCTCATTAGGTTTCCCCGAGTCCGACTCCACTTCAATCCTGCTCCTCTTTTCCAACCTCTCTTTCGCGTCAGCATCCCCTGGTCTAGGGCGAGAAGATCTTCATACAACAAGAGTCTCAGGCTCCTCCTCATCCTCCTCGTCTTCCACCACTATGATAGGAACATTCATGTTCCCCTGAGGAGGATGAGGATTTTCTCCAAGATATCATCCTCCAACTTGGACAACAAAAGACAGGTCCGACGGAAGATCCCACGGTCCTGGTCGTTTGATGTCGACCAGTGTGCACAACGGTCTTGACCACCCTGTCGGTTGGTTGTTCCACCGCCTCCCTAAGACCAGGGGCTTGGAGGCTGGCCAGAGTCCTTACTGCAAGAAATGAAAGCACATAACTTACGCCACTATAAAGTACACAAGAAAGAAACGGCACTTACCCAGGTCGTGGATATCGCTGTCTAAGGGAAGATAAGGATCAGGACCAGCCTCGGCCAGACGAGTTGCAGTGATCAGCTCGGAAGGTAGTTCACACAATCGGGTTGGACTGGATCCGACTGGGTCGGATCATTTCTACTATTTGTTTGTGTTTATACATATATTAAATGGCTTTTCTGTTGTCAAATATTTATTCTTTTAAAGAACCAATTGTGAATTGTTATATGATAACGTCCTTAGTATTAAACTGTGATAGAGAAACCATGATAGGAGATTATGGTTGATGAGATCTCTAATCACTTTAATAAGTTTGATACTTAAATGTCCCTAGGCTGATGTACTATTAAACATGACATTGATAGTACGAACAGGCTAGCATGTATTAGATGTCTTCTGTCTTTACGGGCAGGGATAAATCTCATCTATCAAAGTGTAGAGACACTTGGACTGTACGTGGACGTGTATTAGAGTATGCGTACGTTAGACTGACCCACTTACACGGATAAGTGTCACACTATGTGACGGTTGTGTAATTATCCTTAGGACCGGAGTCTTCATGGAATCACGGTGTGGATTGTCATGCTTAGGACCGGAGTCTTCATGCGTTGAAAGGTTTGGAAGAGACCCTCCGAGATCCGTACCCCGCCCGCACGGCATAATACAGCAAAACCCATCACTGTCCTGATTCCGGAAGGAGCTATCTGGGCCACGCCTAAACCATAGTGCTGTAACACGGACACCAAAGTAGGGCATAGCAGCAGCCGCAAGCCCGCCTTCAACTGGGCTTCATAGATAGCAAAGTACCCGTCCGGAGGATGGGATGCGAACGGACGAGGATCCGTAGGAAGAAGGGGGGCAAATTTCTCTAAGTCTATCCTGTACTCACGACAAATATGCTCCACACTTCTTTGTGCCAAACTCGAAACCAATCCGTGACTTCTCATGATATTCTGGGTGGCCTTTTGAATCGTATACCTGAAAAGAGGGTCAAAGGTGTTTGACGACGGACCGGAAGAAGAAGCGACAGAAATCGGTTGAGGAGGAGCCCAAGGGATTTTTTCAAAAACCACAGGTCTGGTCCCGGACTCTCTGATGAGTGCTTCGGTCCTGAGGTTAAGTGGTTCCTCTTCAGATAAATCGGACATATGGAAAGAAAAAGCAGATAGAGGGAAGATGAGTGTAGTATGAGTCTGCAGCAAGATGATAACATGGAAAGTAGCCAGGTGTGAAATGACGTTTGATGTGAAGGGTTTATATCCCTAAATAAATCTTGAAAACCGCTCCAGTGCAAGTGGTGACGCCTCAAATTTTGGGATGGTCATAAATGCAGTCCCTGGTCATAACTTGTAAACCTAGCGAGCTGAGTTGCAATCCGAACAGATTCGAACCGACCTTCCAGGGATCGGCTGGATCTGGGGGCTTATGACGATGCCAAGAATTGAACACACATACATGGCATTCCTTCAATGGCCCAATATTAATAATAGAAAGAGAGGTTGTCTAAAGGGCCAGAACTCCCACAGCCGAACCAGGAGTAGTTCGGGTTTTTTCCCACTTCCACTAGGTCGGCAAATGTCTAGGGCCGACCTCTGAGCGATATGGGTACGAGCACCATCCCGGCCTCTACAGGTCAGTCAATGCTTGTGTACAATCTTACCCACATCCTACTTACGAGGTCGGTCTGAGGCTACCTCACCGAACCCTTTACGCATGTTTCGAATATGATAAGTATGGAAGGAGACCTGAGTCAAAATGACTCCAATAATTATCACTTAATATAAATATTCAAATATCATAATTATCTCCTAGAATCAAGGGGATTAACTAATCATAATCCACTTCCTTAGGGAACACGCCAATCAGTGTCCATCACAGACACGTTAACTCTAAGGCACAAGCCCTTCTATATAAACGATCCCTAAGGAACTACGGAGACTTGATTCCAATCCAAGCATTGGAAATAGGCAGCTTGATCACCATCAAGTGCAGTCTAAATCATCCCCATAACTCCCCCTCTATCTATTATTTTAGGTATTATAGGAGCACCCTCAGATTATCACCAAGAGAAAGAACCCCAAAGTTTATCTTGACGATTTTTGGATCGTCACAAGCAGAACAAAAACAACTACAAAAAATGGCTGCATTTCATAATCATTCAAGATCCTTCTCCAATCTTCCACAAATTATGTTGCTGCAATCATCGGATTTACCTTCCAATCATCCCACTCGAGCTTCCTTAGAATTTTAGAATTTGATAGCCAAGAGAAGGATAGTCTCTGTACTTCTCTGAAAATCAACTCCAGGTCTAGAACGTGAGATTGAAAAATGACTTTATTTCTATATAACCAAATTACCCAAGCGGTGACACCAACTAGAGCTGACCATAAGCGTGAGACCAAGTTCGAAGAAGCATTCCCAGCACTTAAAAAAACATATCACTAAATAAAAAAGCATTTATCCCAACATTATTGCACCAACATTGAATATGAGACCAAATCAATAATGTCACATCACATGCAAATAAAAGATGGTTGACTGTTTCTTCAAACTTGTAACATAATGGAAAAAATGAATCTTGTATTGTAACTCCATGATGAATAAGATTCGGTTTTGTAGGGATTCTTTTGAGATTTGCTTTCCACATGAAAAGATTCACTTTCGAGGGCAATAGCTTATTCCACTTGTAAATCTAATCATTAGCCAAAAAAATTATTTTTGAAAAATTCCATCTCAAGCTTTTTTCGCAAGGAAGCTACAGAGAAAACACCATTTGGGCAAAGGCTCCATCTCAATTTATCAATTGAACCAGCATTTCCATCAAAAGAGTTAATTAAAGCCTCCAACACACCTACTTCCTCCTCCTCGAAACCCCTCAAACTTGTCCTCCAAACCCAAAGAAAAGACCGCCTACCACCTACCCATTTTACCACCCTTGCAACAGTTACATCCTTGAACAAAGAAAGCCTAAAAAGTGTAGGAAAAGCTAATTTCAACGGACTATTTCCCACCCATTTGTCCTCCAAAAATCTCACCTTACTACCATCACCCACCATCCAACATTCTGATCCCAAAAGATCAACCCCAATCCTCTTTGCATTTCTAACCGCGCTTACAATGCCCTTCCACACTCCCCACCTCCCAACCGAATGCTATCCAACTCCCAAGCACCCTCAACACCATAAATTGAAACGATCACTTTCCTCCATAAAGCATTTTTTTCTAAAAGAAACCTCCACCACCATTTACCAAGAGAATCCAAATTTTGCACCTTAAGACTACCCATCCCTATGCCCCCCACATTTTTAGGAGCTTGAAGTTTTTTCTAATCAACCCATGCAATTTTTTTTGAAGTCCCATCCCCGCCCCAAAGAAAGAAGACCTCACACTTTCCAAAATATTCAAAACACATTCAGGAGGCTTGTAGACAGAGAGGAAGAAGAGCAGAAGAGCGCTAAGTACTGCTTTGTTGAGGACCAATCTACCACCTTCTAACAAAAATGACCATTTCCACGCATCAAGTTTCGCCTTACATTTCTGAATAACGACTTCCCAAGCCTTTTGCCTCTTCATATTTTGACCCATCGAAATCCCCAAATACTTAAAAGGCAACATACCTCTCTTACATCTGAAAAGATCAGCTGCAATATGGATATCAACTTCCGGCACTTTTATCCCTGCCAACGAACTTTTTCCCATATTTATTTTCAGCCCCGGAATCTTTTCAAAACAACTCAAAATCCTTTAAGATTCCTTACATTTTCCAAGCTCCATTTCCCCAAGAATACCGTATCATCAGCATATTGAAGATGAGAAATTCGAATTTGATCCATTCCAATACAAACCCCAAAGAAATTTTCTTTTGCAATTGCTTCCTTCATATGGATATTCAACCCTTCTGCCACAATTAAAAAAAGAAAAGGAGATAAAGGGTCTCCCTGCCTTATACCCCGCTCCAAGTTGAATTCCTTAGACGGACTACCACCAAACAAAATCGATGCTCTAGCCGACGATAAACATCCATAAATCCATCTTCTTTATTTTAAACCAAAACCCATGTTATTCAGAGTATTCTCCAAGAATGACCAATTTATACAATCAAATGCCTTTTCAAAATCTATCTTAAAAATGAAACTCGCCACACCTTTCTGTTTTAGATAATCCACCACTTCATTCAAAATGAGAACGCCATCTAAAATTTGCATGCCCTTGATAAGCCCAGATTGTCACTCCCCAATTACTACTGGAATTACAACCTTCAACCTTTCTGTTAAGATTTTTGCCACAATCTTATAGAAACATCCAATCAAACTAATAGGCCTGTAGTCATTAATCACAACTGGGTTAGTTGATTTAGGCAACAGAATAATAAACGAATAAGCACACCCATTGTGAAACTTTGCAGACTCCTCAAAATCGAAAATGGCTTCACAAAAATCTTTTTTCAATACTCCTCAATTTTTTTTATATAAAATTGAAGTTGAATCCATCCGGTCCGAGGGCCTTAGTTCTTTCACACATCCACACCGCCGCTTTGATTTCTTCATCCATAAATCTTCTTTCAAGCCACACATTTTGATCGCGTGATTGTTTATCAAAAAGATCACTGTTAAAAAAAGCTTTCACTTGAACAAGATCCTCCAACCAAGCACCATTAACCAATAAGCCCAGCATGACATTTTTTGTAGCTCTCCCTTTAACACTTCTGTGAATTTTTTTTGAGTTTGAGTCGCCTTTCTTTAACCAATTGATTCTTGATTTTTGACGATCATTATTTTCCATCAAGGCACCTAATTTAAAAATCTTCTCAGAAGCTACAGCTCTACGATTTTCTTCTTCCTCATTGAGCTTTTTATCCTCGGCTTTTAAATCCAACTCTCCAAGCAATTTTTCTTCTTGCCTAATTTGCAATGTCAAGCTCGCAAAAATTTCTTTACCCTTAGCTTTTACATCTTCTTCCAATTGTTTCAATTTTAATTTCAATCTTATTCCAGGAACAATTGAATCCACATCCCGTTGCCAACTTTTCTTCACCATTTCTTTCAATCCAACATGCTCCAACCAATGATCAAAAACTATAAACAAAAGAGGTCCAAAATCGATTTTTTTATATAGAAAGTAACAGAGGGAAATGATCTGATAATCGTTTGTCAAGAGCTTTCAAAGAGACATCTTTCCATTTAGAAAGAAAGCTGTCAGACACGAGCACTCTGTCAAGCCGACTCATCTTGGAATCAGCTTTATTATAGCAAGTATATTTCCTTTTACCCATTTTTAACTCCACTAGCTTCGAGTCTTCGATGAAATAATTGAATGAGGCTGCATCATTGGAATTAAAAAACGATCCTTTTCGCTCACTTGAATATCGAACCAAGTTGAAATCTCCATGAATACAGATCATACCATTTTGTTCCTGCATATAACTCAGCAATTCCTGCCATAGCATTCCTTTTGCCTCTAGACTTTGAGGAGAATACAAATTGATGAAAGTACACAATTGATTAGAGTGTTTCCACACCCCTTTAACACCGATGAAGCTAGAGCCTTCAAACTCGTCAACAACAGCGAACACTTCATTATCCCATACACTTAATATCCCACCTGACAATCCAACAGCTCCTTTGAAATGGAAATTGAATTCAGAATCTTTCCAGAAGGATCGTACCAAAATACGATTCACCAACAAAGACTTGGTTTCTTGAACAGAGAGAAAAGGCAATTGATGATAGCAACACAATTCCTTTAACCATTTCTTTTTGCAACCCGATCCTATACCTCTTATATTAATATATAGCATCTTTATAAAAGAACTAGAAATCACACAACATACAGATTCAAGAAGCTCAGGTCAAATTGAACCTGCAACTCCGTTATCATTCCAATCAATTCCCAGAATTTTCCCCAATTCTGCGGTTTTCACTCTTTCCATCATCACCATGATCGATCAGCCATCATTTAACAAGGTTCGTCATATCACGAAGATTGGGTTCTGAGATTGAGTAGTCGGTCACCCTTCTTTCCGACTTCGAGTTAATGGGAAAGACTCCCACATCTCTGATTTTCAATTTACCATTTTTCTTCATCTTTTCCGGGTCTTTTTTCTCAAGCCTTTTTGTGCAATCAAACCCGAGAAAATCGGTTAAAGCTTTATCTTTTTTGTTCAGGCCCACTTTAGATTCCGTAGGTGAGTTCATACGATTTTATGATGTTTCAATGCCCAGGTCTGTCCTCAATAAATTATCAGCGATATTCTTTTTTTGCACATGGATTTGGACTTGGGCCGGGTCCATTTGATTTTCACAAAAGCTATTAGGTACATAAGTAATCTCCTGTGAATCACCTTGGGCCAAAAGTGGACCCCCAACCGCACCAGGCTTTGACATCAAAAGACTGTCGTCTAAATCCAAATTAAAAGCTGTTGTATTAAATACATTTTCTGACTCACAATAATGTATGAATTCTCCCCCGCCGATATTTTGCTCTTCCCTAGCCGCTTCCTCCAAACACGAAGCATTTTCATTCAATTCCTTTTGTAAAACAAAATTTGATCTTTCTTCGATGTCTGAACATGCTGATGACTCGCCTGAGATTGCTTCAAAATCTTCATCGCCGGAGCTGAATATCTTCGACGAGGATCGATCAAAGGAAGAAGAAGGGTAACCAACAGGATGAAAGGTTTGATATACTTCTTCCACTCGGATCCAAACATGTTCACCATCAACATTAATCATCAATTTTTTGGAATTGCAATCACCACGATTAAGCCGGACACGAACTCTTCCTGATATCAAAGAACATCTTGCTTCTGTATTTTGATCAACCTTCATGACCACTCCGAATCGACTACCAACACAGTGAAAAGTCTTCCAATTCCAAACATTTAGAGGGACGCCTTTGCAAATTAACCAAACGAATCTATCAACCTGAATATAGTCTTTTAACCATGGACCTACCCATTGGAACCAGTCTCCCTAACAAGATCCTCCATTAAGCAGAAGTCTGTTATGTTGAGTGAAACTCTCACATTCCAAAAGTATCTGCATTCCACCGAGAGATTTTACTGTGCAATTTTTGAAACCTTCCTTTGATAGAGCCGAGTGGATAGAATCCACAAAATCCAAAGATTTTAAGGTTCCTAATACACATCTATCTAACCATTGTGATTCAAGAACACTATAGAAGAATTCCAAAACATGATCATCAGGACCTGATTTTTTTGTTGTTACCTGTCCTACTTCAACTACAGGTATGGTTGTATCTCTATTTGTTGGTCCCTTGAAAAGGCTTTGGTTAAGTTTAGAGGGGGGGGTGAATAAACTTAACACTTAAAATTTTTGGAGTTAACAAATTCAAAGAACTTCGCGGCCGTCGATAGTTCGATAGTCCGTCGACACTCGCAGTCCGCGACTATTGACTTTACTGAATTTGTTGCAGCAGAATATATTTAAATTAAGCATTATTTCTTGTTGTTAAAATATGATACCAAGTATTAGATACTCAGTAGTGTATGTGTGTGATTCAGTTGCTAGATTCAGTAGGTTAATGTGCTAAATATACTAAATGCAGAATATAAATGCAGAAAGTAAGTAGGCAATTTTTTATAGTGGTTTCAGGTGGTGTAATCCTGTCAGTCCACACTTATCCTATGATGTTGGAGGTAATTCACTAGAGATTCTTGAGGTAGCAGTTACAAAAATCCCTAAGTTGCTTGTCCTTCACCAATAACTATGGCTTCACAAACTGAACACTTGGAACAGGTAGGATTGCTGCTCCAAAGTCTTCCACTGGTCCTTGAAGGGTATGATTGCCTCTTCACCAGCTCCACCACAACCAAAAGTCCTTGACACACAAATATGCTTAACTGTCTTCAGTAGATTCCTTGTAAAAGAAAGTTTGAATCCAGTAAGTGATTCACTTTCGAAATGACTTAATCATGATGAAATGATCGGCGGCTTGAGAGGTCTTCAAGTGTGTAAACTTGATGTAGCTTGAAAGCAGATTACACTTGAAGAAGTTTACTGGATCAGTAGCTTTATGCTCAGCAGGGTCAGCAGGGTGTTTGATCGATTTAAATCTGATAGCTCAAGATAGATCCTTAATTTTCCTCAATGTTCATCACTTGTATCTGAATTTGGAGTCCTCTATTTATAGGTAGGAATCCTTGTGACTTGTGTTTGCAATTCAAACATAGCCGTTTCATATTTGTCCTATTTTGACTTGCTTTCTGTCACGGATTTTATCAACACAAAATAAACAAGTAATAATCCGGTTAACCTCAAGTATAAGGATCGTAGTAATAGCGGTTAATGCCGGGTCGATCTTACGGGGAACTAAACGATTGTGATTTCTAGTTTTTATCTAACTAACCTATGTCACGATTACTAAGCTAAATAGCGGATAAAACTAAACGAATATTGAAAATTAAACTTAACTAAAACGTAAAACTGGACAAGAGATGATCTAAAGCCGGGAAGGATACGGGCTGCGAACCGATTTAAACTAACTAATCTAAGATGCGTATAAAAGTAAACTAACTAGACAAATTTAAGCTTTTAAGGATTTAAATCAAATTTATAACGAGCAAACGAGGATTGATCCACCTATCCAACAAGCATTGATTTCCTATCTCGATTATATTGCGCTTTTATCTAGGTTGTGATTCACCTCACCTAAACATGAACCCTAATTCCTTAGAAAGTTCATCTATTAATCTATTATCTTCCGATGTAAGATTAACGCGTTTTCTAACCAAAGGTGCAAACTTTGTGTTTATAATCTAGTAGTCAAACCTATTAACTTCCGTTATGATAGATTCGAATTACTATTCTTATTCATGGTGATCTAGGGTTTACTAAGACTTCCATCAACAATAAACAATCAACACATGCACATCTTCCGATAAAAGAGCAATTTAAACATGAATAAGCATGAATAAGAAACAACCTTTATTAAAAACTCACAGTATAATCGAAGAAAACGAAATCAACAATTGTCGGACGGCTTCACAATACTCGTTTGATGAAGCTTTTAGCCTCTGAACATCCTCAGCAACTCAAATTTGCAGAAACAGTGCATAAAAAGTAACTAGTTTTTAATCTAAACTAAGAGCATAAAAACTGGAATAAAAAGATGAAAAACGCAGCCTAAAGCCGCCCCTAGGTTTAGGGTTTTTAATAATGAGTGTATGATCCTCTTGTGTGGAGAAAACAGCCGACTATATATAGATTTTAAAGTCGGTTTCAGTAAGTCGGCTACCGGACGCCCGTCTGGATCCTTGAACGCCCGTCCATTCTTCATATGAACTTCAAATCGGGCCGAGTCATGACCAAACGCTCGTCCAGACGGCGTCCACTTCAGCGTCCAAACATCCTGAATCAACTTCCCATCTCCGGACGCTCGTTCAGTTCCATCGACGCCCGTCCACCGGACGGGAACCTGGACGCCAGTCCAATATGACTGGATTTCGATTTCTTTATCTTTATCTCCTTTTCATTCAATGTAAATCATCATTATCTCTTCCTCTTTAATCAAATCCGACTTGATCATTTTTGAATCACCTCTTGAGCTCGAATTTGTGCTTCTATGACACATAAAAATATCGCAAAATGTAATATCGCTCAAATAATCATAAAAACATAATTAAAACACATAAATTAATCTATGTTGCGAATAACTTATTTAAAATACCATTTGCTCGATAAATCCATTAAACGCTCGTTTCTTATACAAATTCATACAAATATGAGGGAAAATAACATAAAACATAGCGTTATAAATCGTATAAATTCACCCTTAACAACTCCCCCACACTTAGCTTTTGCTCGTCCCGAGCAAAACAAAACAAAAACTAGGCTCGGAAAAAAAACAGACATCTCAACATATATAACATATATCCAATAAATCAGAAGTTCACCAGTGCGTGTGTGCAAAACCATAGAAAACTTCCACTAAATCCAAACTTGAAAAACTCAAAGCAAAACTAGCTAATACCCCCTTGTAGACTAGTAATCAATGACACTCATAAGATGCACCCTACAAACGTGATATATCCCGAAAAGAATGACCGAATATATCTAGGGCCATTCTGAAATACTCAGAGGACAATCCCTACAAAGATATCCGACGCTTTCTACTGGGATAAGATAGACGATAACTTAGTCTTATATCAATTTCATACCAATTCTTTAGTTGATTTAATTATTTCACTTCAAAATGCACATCGAATGAGCTCTTGCCCCGTCATAGCGAATAGGATATTCGAGATATACCCTACCTTACTCAAATCATAAGGCGCTTCTTCGACCGTCGTGAGCTTTTAGTCATCATAGTGGTATAGGACATACGTGGTATACCCTATCACACTCAAATCATCGACCAGCTTCCGACACACACAATTAATTCATATTTTTTTACTCAACTTTTTCATTTGAATAACCACTTTTTCAACAACTTTAGTTACGCTTTACTTATCACATTCAAACCTTAGATATTCACAAGACAACATACTCCGGATCTAAATACAAACTATCATAAATCTCACGATATATACGTAGCACTAAGCACATGACTTATAAGAAAACCAAAAATTACTAATCCAAAAGGGGTATAGCTTTATAAAATAGCTCATCATTCACTATGGCTTGTGAAAAATAGTGTCGGGTGAAACATCTCACTTACTAACCATATGATATATAGCTGTGATGACTAAAAAAAACGAACATTGAAGTGAATTGCCTACTCGGGACAAAACAAAAACTAAAATGTCGGAGAATTTTCAAAAATTTTAGCTCATTTGCAAAGAAACATTACGAATTAAGCAACTGTGTAGATACATATCGAAACATTCCCCTCCCCCACACTTAAAAACTCAACATGTCCTCATGTTGTGCAGATCGGAAGGAAAAAGGAAAAGACTTAGCTGATTGAAACCGAAACGCGAATCGTCAGTCAGGCCGGAGCCTACATAAGGACACTTTAGAATGCGTAACCAGACAATGTAGCTCGTCGAAACCGCTAAAAATATACCTGCACGTCTTGACAAGCATGGAACCATCTCGGGGAAAACGGGGAGTTATACCAAAATGAAAAGAGATATCAAAAATGAATATAACGCAAAAGTGAAAACATTCAATACATCCAGAAAGTGTAAACACGGTAGAAGTGAAAGTGAAAGCGGTGCCTTATACGGCTTACATGATCCATCGGGAAAAGTAACAGTAGTAATTACAACGAATCATATAAGAAAAAGTATCAATAACATACATCCATCGGAGCAAAGAAAAAGAAAAACTAGAATCAGAAAAATAAAATCAAGGCTGGCTCGGTGTCCCAGAATCATCGGCTGGAGGATCGGAGGAGGGTCCAGAAGGTGGTGCCGTATCCCTAGCTGCCGAGTCAGGCTGCTCCTCATCCGAAGATGTCTCAGGGTCGTGTAGAACATCTGCGATGACCTGCTCGATCTCATCGGCAAAAAGAAAATCAACGGAGCTCGGATTGAACGTCCTTTCGTCCCTCGGCTGCCGGCCCTCACAGATACACTGAAGAATCGATAAAATATTGTTCTGTGAGTCCCGGATATCACTCAGCCATTCCCGGAAACTGTTGGCCATGCTCAACCGCATCCTAACTGCGGGAGATAAAGTAGGAAGGGAGGATGCACGAGGCGGTGCCGAAGAACCGAGCTCCCGAGGTATCTCCGTCTCGGTCGTCCCGAAGGCTTGCCTTTTTCTCGCCGGATCGGCCTTGGATTCTTCGGCTTGTGATCGGCTCCATACTCGTGCACACCGGCATCGATACGAGACCGTGGATCGGGTGAGGGATAATCAAGCATCGGGTATAGATCTTCGATTAATAGCCACCTCATCATATAACGCCCGTCCCACATCTACGTTCGGGCCAAATGTCAATGCGTATAACATGCCTAGGTCACCAATGTGAAAGTGCGTCAAGTTGTTCTTAGGCAACAACCGATTCGAATAAACCGACACTTTGGACCTTCCAATCCTCCGTCCGGTCGTGGTAACCAACTCCTTCCGGTCGCCTCCCGGCCTTAATGTCCATGCCACATCCGGACACACTCTAAGGCGCAACTCCTCCAAAGGATCCCGCCCCCAAACTCGTCTATGTACAATCTCTTCCTTATAATCCCTACCCTCGAAAGCCGCTAAGTTGTATTTCGATTGATCACTTCCGGTGTAAAAGGGACTTCTACCCCTCGAACCACAACTACCTTCTTCCCCAAATCGGTTTCCGAACAGGTTAGCATAAAATTCCCGAACTAGGGAGCTATTTACCGGGGTAGTCGGGATTGTCATCAAGGTTTCCCATTTCCGATCTTTGAGCAACTTAACGAACCCCGGATCGACTTTGGCCTCCAAAATGGCCCGCTCAATCAACATCGTCCTCGAGAAATAATGTCGTTTATACACATCGTGAGCTCTGGGTTCACGAACCGACGAGGTAATGGCATAGGAGGTACGGTTTTGGATTTCTTTCTAGGAGGGGCAGCCCTAGGTACAACCGGTTCCTCTTCCCGGGTAGCATCGACGGTTCTCAGCCCTAGACGAACCTCCACCTCTCTCGAACTCTAGGCATCCGTACCAAAGGCACATCGTCATCGGTCCTCGAGTCGAGGTCGGCTCATCTCTCAAAGTAGCCCTAGTTTGGGTGGCTCTATGAGGTTGTTCTCGTATACTCACTCCCCGGTTAGGATCAATTAAAGTAGGATCAAACTCCTTGCGTTTCTTTCCGGCCTCCCTAGCCACTTCCTTACCATGCCTCTTAACCACTCCCTTCTTATGAACCATATTCGAAACCTACACTACACGAAAACAATACCAATTCACAACAAGAGATACCCGTTTAACATCCAAAGCGGGATTTCAAAACAACCAAACCACAACCACAATCATCACCAACCAACCCATTCACCATCCATCATAACACCACATCACCATACCAGAGCAGAAAGAAACACAAAACCAGAAGAAAAAAAAACGAATTAAGATGACATTCAAGGTAACGAGCCGACCCAAAGATCGAACTCGCAAAAACGTGAATAAAATCTAGAAAAGTCGTTACTAACTTACCGGGTAGGATGAGTAGATGCTGATTGATGTGAAGATTAGTCCAAACAACACCAAATGGCCTCCAAAAATCGGATTTTTCCTCTTAAAAGTCGGACTACAAAGGGTGCTGATTCTCCAAAAATATAGCGTTTTGGGAGTTTTGGTTATGAAAATCGAAGAGAGGGTATCAATAGCGGTCTATAGCACTTAGAATCGCTCAAAATGGTTTAGAAATGAAGATTTTAGGCCAAAAAGAGGGAGAGGAAACGGTTTTTGCGTTTGAAAATTCAGAAAAGTGAAGGTTCACTGTCGGAGGGGGTATATATAGACAGAGGTTGGACGCTCGTCCAACTCAGCGGACGGGCGTCCACTAGGAATTCAGATGAACTGGACGGGCGTCCAGTTTATTAGACGCTCGTCCAAGAGTTTAAATCACATACAGGATTGGAGGGAATAAAGCAGACGGGCGTCCAGGCTTAGTGGACGCTCGTCCTAAAATTGGTCAAGGCGGACGGGCGTCCAGAGTTCTGGACGGGCGTCCAAGCAGGAAAAAGTGCACAAATTATAAAATTGCCATACAACTCAAATTCAAAAAGTGCACTTTCTTATTAAACTTAAATAAAACTTCAAAAATACAACTTCAAATCAACCAAAGTACATAAAGTGACTAGAAAATAAAGAAAAACAAATAGAAAACAGTGGGTTGCCTTCCACAAAGCGCTTTTGTTTTACGTCGTTTGCTCGACGAAACAAATCTAACTAACGCTAGTCCGCATAAATCTCGTCCCAATCCACCAAACGGATGAGACGACGAAGCATATCAATAGCGGGAGGGAAATCATAGTCGTCTTGTACACCCCGAGTCATCTCCGGCTACCTCTAAACCTCTAAAATGTGAATCTGTAGTACCGGCGCTAGATCTGTCGGCATAGGGTCATTTAGGATCGTATATGGACGTCCTATAGCTTCCCGTAGCTCCTCGGTGGTGAAGTCACTACCTCCCGAACAGCGGGGTACAATGAGAACATAGGTGATGGTCTTCGTACGGTACTAAGCTCAAAATCTACGTGCAAGATTATAGTGCCTCCTGGTCCATCGGCCCATCGTAATCGTGGGATCCGACTAATGATGGGGAACTCCTCAGGAAGAACTCCGTAATCCATATCTAAAAAGAGCACTAACTGACAGATATAAATAGAAAAACTTAGTCAGCTAAAACTTAATTAAACTAAAACTTAATAAATAAAACACTAACAGCGTGAATAGAACTTAACTAATATAATAAGGGGTATCTAGGATGCCTCCTAGTAGCGCTTTTGGTTAATGTCGTTAGCTCGACACCGTTGAAAACTCAGCCTGGGTCAGGCCATTTGACTTTTCTGCCAGCCACTACCTCGTGTAAGCTCTGATCAGTAGTGTGGGCAGAAACAGCATCTCACACATGGGGTGAAATCTTTAATAGCTTTCCACATACGCTTGAACTTCCCCATGGGTGACCTCTTCATTCTCTGAGTCCTCTGATAATGCTTCAACTGACGCTCCCTCTCCAATTCTTCCATATCCCAACTACCGGCTAGAACTTCTTCGAAGGATCACTACGACCATCCTCGAAAACTCGGTTGAGTGAAGACTCGTCGAATTCTTCGACTTCCGTAGCACCACACCCTAAGATGTCGAGGCAACGGACATTCGAAGGTCTCTCTTTAGGTTCACCAATATAGTGCTTGCACCTCGGCCATTTACTCGAAACGGGTCACCACTATAACCACGAAGTTCTAGAACGCCTCCGGGGATGATTTGGAGAATCTCGAAAGGGCCGGACCAACGTGTCCTTAACTTTCCGGAAACGAGATGTAACCTAGAATTGTATAGAAGAACTTGTTCGCCGACTAGAAATTCTCTCTTCTTAATCTTAGCATCGTGGAGTAGCTTCATCTTATCTTTACTAATCCCGGCACTTTCATAGGCACTCGGAGTCCGAATTCGTCTAGCTCGTATGCTAACTGCTTTGTAGCCGATGTTGTCCACAAGATTGGGAATCGAAGTTCGAAACTTTGTAGCCCAATAAGCTCTATGCTCTAACTCGACAGCGATGACATGGTTTCCCGTAGACCATTTGATATGGAGATGTCCCCATAGGGGTTTTATAGGCGGTTCTATAAGCCCAAAGTACATCATCCAATTTCAAACTCCGAGTCCTTTCTATGACTGTTTACCGTTTTTTCCGGGATTTTCTTGATACTTTGGTTGCTTCTCTCAACCCGACCACTAGTCATCGGATGATATGGTGTGCCGGTTTATGACGAACACCATACTTTTCAAGAACTTTCTCTGAGGTCGGTTGCGAAATGCGTTCCTTCATCACCGATCAAGGCACGTGGACATCCAAACCTCACGAAGATATTCTTCTTTAGAAATTTCATGACCGTTTTATGATCATTGTGAGGAGTGGCTTGAGCCTCCACCCATTTTGACACATAGTCCACGCGGACTAAGATGTATTTGTTACCGCAAGATGATGGGAATGGTCCCATAAAATCGATACCCCATACATCAAAGACTTCGCATTCGAGGATGGGTTTCAAAGGCATGTCAAACCGCCTTGTCGAGCACCGGTCCTTTGGCATCTATCACAAGCTTTACGAAAGGCTTCGTATCTTTAAAGATCGTCGGCCAATAGAATCCGGACTGGAAGATCTTAGCAACCGTTTTCCAAGGACCAAAGTGACCACCGTGGGTCCACTATGGCATTGCTCGATTACATCGCGTTGCTCGGACTCGGGAACACACCTCCTCGGCAAACCATCCTTGCGGATCTTGAAGAGGTAAGGTTCATCCCAAACGAAATATTTCATATCGAGAGAAGAACTTCTTCTTCTCTTGATAAGACATTTCGGGATCAAGGTATTTGGCATGAAGGTAGTTGACAATGGCGGAGTACCAAGGAACATCCGGAGAGCGGCCATCGATCAACATGATGTTCTCTGAGGAAAGTAAAGATCTATGTCATCGGGATCACTCTTTTCCTCACTTAACATCCTAGAAACATGATCCGCCACTACGTTCTCACCGCCCTTCTTATCTTTGATTTGAACGTCAAACTCTTGGAGGGTCAGTATCCAACGCGGTAAGCGCGGTTTAGCTTCCTTTTTGGTCATGAGATACCGCAAAGCAGCGTGGTCAGTCCACACAATCACTTGAGCGCCCAGCAAGTAACTACGAAACTTATCCATAGCAAAGACTACGGCTAATAATTCCTTTTCAGTTGTTGTGTAGTTAACTTGAGAAGGATTCAGTGTGTGACTGGCATAATAGATAGGCTGGAACTTTCCATTAAGCTTTTGCCCTAAGACTGCACCAACAGCATAGTTGGATGCATCGCACATAAGCTCAAAGGGTAAGTTCCAGTCAGGTGAAATAAGAATTGGAGCGGAAATTAACCGATTCTTGAGCTCCTCAAACGCTTGTTTGCAGTTTTCATCGAAATTGAACTCAACGTCTTCCTTGAGCAGAGTAGATAGGGGCTTGGCTACTTTGGAAAAATCTTGGATGAATCTCCTGTAGAAACCGACATGTCCGAGGAAACCTCGACTTCGCGCACATTCTTAGGATAACTCATCTTCTCAACGGCTTCTACCTTGGCCCTATCTACTTCTATACCTTTGGCGGACACTTTGTGGCCAAGGACTATGCCTTCATCTACCATGAAATGGCATTTTTCCCAATTAAGCACTAAGTCCTTTTCCACACATCCGGACAACACCCGATCAAGATTATCGAGGCGATCATCAAAGGATTGACCGAAAACCGAAAAATCGTCCATAAAAATCTCCATGCACTTTTCAACTAGCCCGTCAAATATTGCCATCATACACCTCGAAAGGTGGCCGGGGCATTACGAGAGACCAAACGGCATCCGCCCGTGGCGAATGTCCCATAAGGGCAAGTGAAAGTGGTCTTCTCTTGGTCAACGGGATCGATGGGTATGCGGAAGTATCCCGAATATCCATCCGGGAAGCGATAGAATGCGTGCCCCGCCGGACGCTCAAGCATCCGGTCAATGAATGGAAGGGGAAATGATCTTTCGGTGTGACCTCATTGAGCTTTCGATAATCGATACATACTCGTATCCGATAACGAGCCTCAATGCTATCTCTTCTCCTTTCTCATTCTTCTCAATCGTAATTCCACCTTTTTTGGTAACTACCTGAGTTGGGGATACCCACTCACTGTCTGCAATGGCGTAAATGATACCCATATCTAGAAGCTTTATAATTTCCTTCTTGACTACTTCTTGCATATGAGGGTTAAGCCTTCTCTCGAGGTTTGTCTAACTTGTTTTGCACCCTCCTCGGTCTTGATCTTGTGCATACGGATGTCGGGAGATATCCCTCGGATATCTCCCACCTCGCCATCCAAAGGCTTTTTCATTTTTGCGCAAGACGTTTAACAATTTAAGCTCTTCTATACGAGATAGCTTGGCGAGAGATGATCAAAGGAAGCTTGTCACCTTCTCTTAAAAACACATACTTGAGATGTTTAGGCAACGGCTTCGAACCAAGTCTACGGGGGTTCCTCTAGACTTGATTTAAGATCTCCACTCCTCAACTCAACGTCGTTGAGCTTACTTAGTGGCCCTACTGCCAAAGCTTCTTCTCTTAGCTCGTCCTCGAATTCAACTGCCAACTGATCTAGATTAACCGCACCATGAGTATTTAGATTATCAACCAATCGCTCATATTCCGCTTCTACAGCCATGACTTGCTTATCCATATAATCGGTGAAATCATCCGTCATATAATCAATGGAAAATCCGGGCCGGGAGGGCCGGAGGCACTTGAATGGACTTTAAGACATTGTAACTCACCTCTTGATCACCAACTCGGATAGTCACTTGCCCACCATCGCAATCGATGAGGGCTCTAGCCGTAGATAAGAAAGGTCTTCCAAGAATCGGGGGAACATTTTCATCTTTCTCCATATCTAAAACATACCAATCGACGGGAAGGTAAATCTATCAATTTGAACCAAAATGTCTTTTAGGATCCCCGAAGCTTTCTTAGAAGATCTATCGGCGAATTGTAAACTCATAGTAGTAGGTTCTAGAAGGCTTTGTAAACCGAGCTTTGTTTGCATACGGACATTGGCATAAGGCTTATAGAGGCACACTAGATCACACAAAGAGTTAGGGAAGACTAGACCTCCCATTAATACGTAAGTACGAATTTGCCGAGGGTCACCTCTTTTAATTGGTAAGTCTTCATAATTAATCATGGAGCAATCCTCACCAATTTGCCTTTCCATGCTGCTAACTTCTTTTTCGAAGACACAACATCCTTGATAAATTTTGTATACTTAGGCATTTCAACCAAGACATCGATAAAGGAAGATTTACACGAGTATTCTTCAAAAGGTTCGAACCTTCTCGTACTTTTTGTCCTCAATCAAGGGAATGTTGCTCTTTCTTGGTGGAAATGGAAGCTTCTTAAGGTCACTCTCCGAAAAGACTTTCTTTGAGGATGCACTTCTGACTTTATCTTCCGGATCTTTCCATCGAACGGCTTTTTCGATTTCTTTATAGTCGGGGGATCGGCATCCCGACTTTCGCTTACTTTTTCGGTCCTCGGGGATCGGCCACTTGAGGGTCTCCAACTTTCTCACCTCTCAGGGGATCAGCCACCTGAGTTTTCTCTTGCAGTTGAGGGGAGTGTAGGTGCTCAGCTTCCCCTCCTGCCTTATCAGTGGCAGGAGGGGCTAGTGGTTTCCCTGGAAGCCGGGGGACCACTCGGTGAGTGCCACTTCTTAAATTCATCGCCGGCCTCCTCTTTACCGTATTGCATTGTTGGCACGAGGTCGGTGCATGGGCCTTTGTTTAAGTCGGCTTGAGCAACTTGACCTCCCTTTGGATTCTTCTCGGTGAAATCGGGCGGTGCACTGGGGTCTAGAAGCTAATTGTTCGACCAGTGCCCAATTTGTCTCTCTAGATTTTTCATTGACTGCTTTGCTCCTCCAATTTAGCTTCAAGATTGGTGGATTGGGAGGGGCCTTGAGAGTTTTGGAAATTTGAAGAATAGGGGTTTGGTGAGCCGACTTTGAAATTGAGAATTTGAATTGGAAGGCCAATTCGATTGAATTTTTGAGTCGGATTGGAAAAATTCGAGTTTTGGTTCGACTAAACCCGGGGTTTCTATTGAAGTTCGATTCGAATTAGAATTCGAATTAGGATTGAAATTTGAAGATGGATTAACCCCTTGGGTTTGGAAATTGTTCGGCGCGGAACTCGATTGAATCTTGGATTGTTACGGCCATAGAATGCATTCACTTCCGCATTCTTGTCCATTCATAGGACGAGAATTTAGAAGTGTGCCCCAACTCGTCACAATTCGACATGTGACTTGATTGTATTGCCCATAATCATGGACAACATTCACTTGATAAGGTGCGGAGGGATTAAATTGACACGGCCATTCATGTGGCCGGTCGACGACAATTTTCACGGTATAGAACACGAGGGTTACGTGGGAAAGAAGGAGTTTGATTTATCGGATTTGGAACTCAGGAAGTTGCCATCTCGCTTCACGTAGCATGGCGATCAAACTTTGCATGTTAACTTCCTCAACCTTAGGAGGAGGAGGTGCTTGAATTGCTTGATAAGAGGGGGCGTAATTGTACTTTGCAATGTCCTCAAACGAGTGCCCATCCCTCTTCGGGTGTTTTCTTCGAAATGCCCCACCGAGAAGAACTATTGACCATGCCTTTGGTGAGCTCGGTCAATCCGCTAAAGAAAGTATTGACTTGCCTTTGCAAATGGCAAGCCATGGTGGGGACACTTTCTAAGGAGAGATTTGAATCTTTTCCAACACTCGAAAAATGATTCATTCTCTTTCTGATAGAAGGTGAAGATTTCATTCAAACATTGGGCAGTTTTGGAAGGTGGGAAATATTGACTCAGGAACTCCCTCTCGAGTTCAGCCCAAGTATTGATGGATTCAGAAGGGAGAGAGGTGTACCACTCTTTAGCTTCTCCCTTTAAAGAAAAAGGGAAAAGTTTTAGTTTGATAGCATCATCATTTACCCCTTGGATGCGTGTGGTGCCGCATATCTCCAAGAATGTGTGTAAATGAGTATGGGGATTCTCTGATTGATAGCCATGAAAAATTGATGCATGCTGCATCATCTGGATAAGTCCCGGCTTAAGTTCGAAAGTTTGTGCAGTAATGGCTGGTAAAACGATTGCCGGGTTGACAGTTACTGCACCAGGCATGGCGTAGTCTGCCAACGTCCGTCTATCCTCGGCGGCCATTATTACGAGATCTTCGATTTCCTTTACTAAGTTTTGTTCAATTTCTTGATAGGTTAAACTTCCTTCGCCAGAGGGATCGGCAAAACGAAGTCTTCGCCTATTGGGTCGGACTATGGTCCGCTCGGGGTCAGGTGAAAAGAACAATGGTCCTTTCTGACTTCGAGTTTGCATAAACCGACACCCTACTCAAGATGTTGAACCTATTAACTAAAGAAAAAAAAAATTAAAAGCCTAGACTAGAAATTAAAAACCTAAAGGAAAGAAAAGAAAAGAAGAAAGGGAAACAAAATTTATTGAATAAAGCAGGACCAGACGGACGTCCAATAATTTGGACGGGCGTCCGGGTGAAATTTGGACCGGACGGGCGTTTAGTGGTCCAAACGCTCGTCGAAAATTAGAATACTTGAACGGGCGTCCAAATATTATGGACGCTCGTCTAAGTGAATAAAACGAACGAGTTGATAATTTTCCGGCGGACGGGCGTCCAATATCCCGGACGCCCGTTTGGTAGCGGAAAAATTTAGAACGAGAAGTAGAAAATTTGCGAAAAATAACGAAAAAGATAAGGGAACAACGAGAAAAGGAAAAGAAACGAGAGGGAGAAGATAGAGGGGAGAACTAATCACAAGAGAACCTTAGAAAAAGATCCTTAACCCTATCTAAACCCTAATTAACTAATTACCGAAACGTTTATGAATTAAAAACGGGACTCTAAAAATGAAATAACAAACAGAAAAATAAAAACTAGACAACCGTCCGGTTCCCCGGCAACGGCGCCAAAAACTTGTCACGGATTTTATCAACACAAAATAAACAAGTAATAATCCGGTTAACCTCAAGTATAAGGATCGTAGTAATAGCGGTTAATGCCGGGTCGATCTTACGGGGAACTAAACGATTGTGATTTCTAGTTTTTATCTAACTAACCTATGTCACGATTACTAAGCTAAATAGCGGATAAAACTAAACGAATATTGAAAATTAAACTTAACTAAAACGTAAAACTGGACAAGAGATGATCTAAAGCCGGGAAGGATACGGGTCTGCGAACCGATTTAAACTAACTAATCTAAGATGCGAGATAAAAGTAAACTAACTAGACAAATTTAAGCTTTTAAGGATTTAAATCAAATTTATAACGAGCAAACGAGGATTGATCCACCTATCCAACAAGCATTGATTTCCTATCTCGATTATATTGCGCTTTTATCTAGGTTGTGATTCACCTCACCTAAACATGAACCCTAATTCCTTAGAAAGTTCATCTATTAATCTATTATCTTCCGATGTAAGATTAACGCGTTTTCTAACCAAAGGTGCAAACTTTGTGTTTATAATCTAGTAGTCAAACCTATTAACTTCCGTTATGATAGATTCGAATTACTATTCTTATTCATGGTGATCTAGGGTTTACTAAGACTTCCATCAACAATAAACAATCAACACATGCACATCTTCCGATAAAAGAGCAATTTAAACATGAATAAGCATGAATAAGAAACAACCTTTATTAAAAACTCACAGTATAATCGAAGAAAACGAAATCAACAATTGTCGGACGGCTTCACAATACTCGTTTGATGAAGCTTTTAGCCTCTGAACATCCTCAGCAACTCAAATTTGCAGAAACAGTGCATAAAAAGTAACTAGTTTTTAATCTAAACTAAGAGCATAAAAACTGGAATAAAAAGATGAAAAACGCAGCCTAAAGCCGCCCCTAGGTTTAGGGTTTTTAATAATGAGTGTATGATCCTCTTGTGTGGAGAAAACGACCGACTATATATAGATTTTAAAGTCGGTTTCGGTAAGTCGGCTACCGGACGCCCGTCCGGATCCTTGAACGCCCGTCCATTCTTCATATGAACTTCAAATCGGGCCGAGTCATGACCAAATGCTCGTCCAGACGGCGTCCACTTCAGCGTCCAAACATCCTGAATCAACTTCCCATCTCCGGACGCTCGTTCAGTTCCATCAGACGCCCGTCCACTGGACGGGACCTGGACGCCAGTCCAATATGACTGGATTTCGATTTCTTTATCTTTATCTCCTTTTCATTCAATGTAAATCATCATTATCTCTTCCTCTTTAATCAAATCCGACTTGATCATTTTTGAATCACCTCTTGAGCTCGAATTTGTGCTTCTATGACACATAAAAATATCGCAAAATGTAATATCGCTCAAATAATCATAAAAACATAATTAAAACACATAAATTAATCTATGTTGCGAATAACTTATTTAAAATACCATTTGCTCGATAAATCCATTAAACGCTCGTTTCTTATACAAATTCATACAAATATGAGGGAAAATAACATAAAACATAGCGTTATAAATCGTATAAATTCACCCTTAACAACTGACACTGTCAGAATGCTTTTTGACAGTTTACAGTCTGTCCACCCTTTGACTTGTATCCATTGGATAATCTTCTGCTTCTTCCCAACATCCCTTTAATCTTAACCATTGATGTTTTTGATAAAATCAGAGGTTGTTAGCTGTCCCTTTCTTTGTAATCTTCCAATGTAACCTTTGAATAATCCGAAATATATATCAGCAGGTTCCTGAGGGTATTAGTCTGCTGAAATATATATAATTCAGCTAATCCAAGTTGCTGTGTTTATTAAAACACTTCAGCTGACTTTTCTTATATATAAATTTTTATTATGAAGTTAGATTACACCATTTTGAATATAACTAAGTTCCAATCACCATTAAACTTGTGGAACTTAGACCTTGTACACAAGGTATATGTAATCAGTTTAGGTCATCACAGACTTCCCTAAATTCTGATTCCATATCCTTGACTTAAAATACTAAGTTTGATCCCTTAGCCTTCAGTAACTGAGTTTGAGCCCTCAGCCTTCAGGTTTCAGCAGGTTCCTATACTAGTCTACTGACTCGGGTACCCTCTTCGATCTAGACAATCTGCTGATGAAAGTCAGCTGACCTTTTACAGTGCTTGTTTGATCAAACCTATACAAGATCAAACTCTAATAAGCCTATACATTTGATCTAGACATCTTTTTTCCTTTGCTCTATAACAGCTAGTCTGGCACTCATCACTAAAACTTTAAATAAGTCCAACAATTTCCCCATTTTTGGTGATGATGCCAGTACCCTCCTTATAGCAAAACAAAAAGATTAAAAACAAAAACATAACAAATTCCAGTCATTTCTCATTATAATCATTTGTTCAACAGTATTACAAGCTAGATTCAGCAAAAATAAGATGCATGTAAGTATGCTGATCTAGTGTCTCATTTCTCTTTCTTTTCTTTCCTCTCCTTCCTTCTCTTGCTGCTCAGAATATGCTCTTATCTCTCTAACCATTTCTCTCATCCATTCATTTTCAATAAGAGAGACATCAATGTGATGATTCACTTCTTTCCACCATTTCCATGCCTCAGGCTGAGTAAGGTTGATCTGATGTACTCTAAAGCCTAAACGCATGTATACTTCTTTGAATTCCTTCTGTGAGTCCTTTGCATTGGTGGTGGGAAGACTTCTTCCACCTCTTCCACCTCTTCCACATCTATGTGCAGATCTTAAAGCTTTAACCCTTGCTTCCCAAAACTTGAGTCACAGAAAAGAATTTAGTCCCTCATGGAAACCCTTGTCATGGTAAGGTCTTCTCTTGTTGTTGTACAACTTCTTATATTCTCTGAGAAGATCATCAGTAAGTGGAAGTCTGCCATGTGCAGGTTCTCTAAAAGCATTGAGGTCAGCTTCCCATCTCTTCTTAGCAAAAATCCTAGCAGCCTCTTTTGCTACTGCTGTTTGGCTCTCTTACCCCTTATTGACATCATCAACAAAATGAGACAGCAGGCCATGAACACTCTTCTGTGTGATCACTAGATTATTCAGTTGACCCTCTATAATCTATGTTCTAGTGTCAACTGCTGTGATTCTTTCTTGCATTGTTTGCTCCTGTAGATTGATCCTCTCAGTAAACTTAGGATCCAATCCAGAAAGGTCAAATGTTCCAGCAGGCTCAGCCACAGCAGGCTTAGGTGCCTCAGCAAGCTTGTCAAGTTTCTGGTGAATAGATTCAAATTGGTCTTTCAGAAACTTGTCCTTCAGTGTATTTCCTTGTTTAATCCCTCTCACATCTTGAGCAAGGTCAGCAAGAGCATACTGAGTGGAAGTGATATTGGAGGCAACTATTTCTGTAGTCATCCCTCTATTTTCCACCAGATTCATCAAATCTTCAAACCTCTGCTCTTGCTTGTCAAGTTGAGTTCTTAACCTTGTTATGTCATTTCTGACAGTCCTCAACTCATCCATGTGTCCAGCAGGTACCCCACCAGCCATTCCTCCAGCCATGTGTCCAGCAGCTTCATCAGCAGGCTCTTCAACATTATATTGTGCCCTCTGTCTGCTGACAACCATGGCCCAGCTCATATCTCTTCCAGCAGGGTTAGGTCCTTGGAATTCTTCCAGAATAGGATCCAGGGCAGGTTCCTCAAAGATAGGTACAAATGCTTGTTGAGGTTCAACATCTATAGGTTATTCCTCAGGCACTTGAAATTCTTCATCACTGTAGTCATAATCCAGCAGTTGTTCATCCTCATCAACAACAACAGTCTGCTGACTATCTTTACCTTCAGTGACCTTTCCTCTAGCAGGCTCTACTACAGCAGCCTGTTCAACAATAACATCAGGGGTTTCCTCCAAACCCATAGATAGTTCCAACCTATGTCCAGGTGCTGTTTGTATCTCGGCTTGTACCTCATGTTCCAACCTTTGTCCAGTGTTTCCGTCCGTTCCTCGAACCCGTACCTCCGATTCCCAACCTTTGTCCAGTGCCTCCGTTCCTCGTTCCAACCTTTGTTCAGGTGCTATCTGTTCCTCAACAGCCTGAACCTCCTCAAAAATCAATGGTGATCCTTCAAATCCCATCACCATATCCAATCTCTGTGCTACCACTATTTGTTCCTCAGTGATCAGCACTCTCTGTACAAGAATTGTAGGGAATTCAGCCATATTTTCTCTTTGAAATTCCCTAACATCAGCAATCCTTCATAGAAAATTGGCAGTTTTGGATAGAGTGTCCTGAGTATCAATCCATGTTTGATATTGAGCAGAATCCTCAGAACTGACATCAGGCTCACTATGATCAGTAACCCTTTCTTCATCCAAATTTCCAGTCTGCTGATCTTCAGTAAGTGCAGCAGATTCTTCAACGAAGACAGTATCTATCTCACCAACCACCCTGTTTGCACCAATATGTATTCCCTCATTGATTTGTGCCTCCAGATCATCCATGGTAAGATCCTCCAGATCTTCCTCCATTTGACTAGTCTGCTGGCCCTCAACAGACCTACCAGTATCAGTGGACTGTTGTATACTTGGTTCATTAATCAAAGCAGTCCCACTGACTCCTCCTGGACCAGAGGGATGATCATCACCAGAATCAGATGATGAAGAGTCATCACTGTCTGGTTCATCTCGAGAATCTCTGAACTTGATACCCTCTTCCTTCTTTTGCTCATCAAAAAGATCCATCAATCTTGATTCCAACAAAGAGGTATCAACTAGATCAAGTAAACTCTCTACTCCCAACTTCTCAAAAGCCCATTCCTAAAAATCCGTCATTGGTTCTGCAGCTAGGTTTTGTCTTTTATAGAATCCAAACTTCCATTGAAAGTAGTTTGCAACCAGTAGGAGTTTAGGATCAACATATCCTTCTTTCTTCTTCTTCTCCTTCCTTTCAAATGGCATGGTTGGCCTTCTGGAGCAGTTTGAGTACCTTGCTGACCTCCAAAGGTCTCAACAAGTAAGTTAAGAGTTTCTTCAACAGATGCTTCTAGGTCAGTAGGTTGCTCAGATTGTACATTTGTGCCTACCACCTCCATCTGTTCAACACTTGGTTCCCCCTGACTTATATGCTCATTAGCAGGGTTAGAAACATATTGCTCTTCCCCTTGAACTATTGCGGAACATGCAGGGTCTTGTACCAACGTTTCAACTTCCATAGCAGGTGCAGACTCAGTAGTTTGCTGTGGTTCTTCAACAAGTTGCTCAACAACAACTTGTGCAGCTTCAGTAGGCTCAGCATCCTTTACAGGGGAGGATTCAACAACTTCTACAGCAGGCTCAGGTTCAGCAGTCTGCTGTGATTCTTCAGTAGGTTGCTCAACCACAACCTCTACTATCTCAGTAGGCTTAATAGTTGTTAGGGGCTCAGCCTTAATAGCCTCTTTTTCCTCTTCTTCCCTTTGAGCCTCCGGAATCCTTAACTGTTTCCCTTTGCCATGTTTTTTTTTCTTGGCAATTTCTTTCATTCTCTTAGAAAGTTCCTCTGATTCAATCTCAGTAGCCTTCCTCTTTCTACTGAATTCTTTTTGTTGCTCCTTCAAAACTTCAGCAATAGATTTCTTCTTTGCAACTACAGCATGGTCAATAACTTTAATTTCAGCTGGACCCTCAGCAGACTCAGCAGTCTCTGCTGTTTGCTTCCTTGTCTTCCTGGGCTTTAACATTTCTCCTATCTTTCTTGTGTCAGCAGCCTTTCTTTTCTCAACAGTCTTCTTGGGGGTAGCAAACTTAGCAACTTGCTTAACCTGCTCACCACCACCCTCATCATCTCCTCCATCATCACTCTTAGTGGCTTCATCATCCACATCTTCATCATCATTTAATCCAGGAATAGGAGTAGTAACTTCTGGCTTGTATCTGGATTTGTTAATCTTTTCAGATGAAATATCAGGTATCTAAAAATGATTCAACAAGGTCTAAATCAGTAGACCTAGGGGCTTGGTCTTGGACTTCCTTACACCATCTTTATCTTCGGTAAACACCTTCTTCATGTAGTGTATAAAGAATCCATCCCAATCAAACTTCATGCTTCTGCAGATGATGATCAGCAGATCTATTTTAGGTCCAGACAGTGTATCTAGACTCCCAATGAATCCCAAAATGGTCTTGGCAATTAATTTTCTCAGCAGGTTATACTCATATACAATATGCTGCACATTAATGCTTAAAGATGAAGATATCTTCTCATTTGTCTTTATTGCATCCACAAACTTCATCCTTGGCAGATTCATTGCTTCTGGATTGGTGGGAGCATTATTTCCAGGTCCAAAATGAAATAGTTCTCTCAGTAGATCTGAAGATATTTCAATCTCTCTTCCATTAACTGTCGTAGTAAAGGCCTCTCTACCTTCATGTATAACAATATTCCTCCAGAATTCCAATACATTGACATATGAAATTCTCTCCAGTCTTCTATTGATAACATTCTCCAAACTAACAAACCGTCTGATTCTTCGTCCTATGTTAATGGCTAGTTTAGTAGAGTGACAGTCAGTCACATAACCTCTTACACTTTGACTGGTCCCAATATGAACATCATCCTTGTTTGCCATTATAGATGAGAAAGATGAACAAGAAAACTTTCAAATCTGCATTCACACAAGATATTCGCAGAGAAATAGCAATCTGAGAGTTGTATGAATCCTCTGTGTATATGTCTGTATATAAAGCAGAGAGTAGTGGGTAGAAAACTGTTAGACACGTACTGTAGCATTAACCACGATTAAATTTTGAGTGAATGAGATATTGACACGTGGCCCATAACTCATCCATAAAGATTTGTAACCGCTCGATCGTGTAACTGCAGTTATAAAGATAGAATAAATATCCCGCTATTTTGCTTTTTGACTTTAGTAAAGTTTGACTGTAACATATTCTTCAGCAGCCTTGTCATCAGTAGAGTTGGTTCAGCAGCCTGCTGACATAATGTCTCAGCAGCCTGCTGATAAGGTTACTCTGCTGATCATCAATTCTTCTTGTTTTGTCCAACTGATAATACAAGATGAAGTTTAATACCAATGACTGATCTGTCAAGTGAGCTCACCCAACATGACAAAGACCAATCCCCTTGGCAACTTCATTTGCTCAATTGTCCAAACATAAGTACATGGAATTGTTGATACCAATGACTAATCTGCTAAGTGAGCTCACCCAACATAGCAAAGACTAATCCCCTTGGTGAATTCCAGTACATTGCTGATCATAGATGTATCAGTCAACTTTTATAATTCCAAGTTCAGTCCTTAGTTTAGCAAATCTTTCACTATCCAATGGTTTAGTGAAAATATCATCAAGTTGATCTTCAGTAGGGATATACAGAACCACCACATATTTCTTTTCAACATGATCTCTTATAAAGTGATGTCTCACATCAATGTGCTTGGTTCTTGAGTGCAAAACAAGATTTTCTGTGATTGCAATTGCACTTGTGTTGTCACACATTATAGGAATTTATCTTTCTTCAATCCCATAATCCCTTAACTGTTGTCTTAACCAATGTATTTGTGCACAGCAGCTTCCAGCAGCAATATATTCAGCTTCAGCAGTGGAAGTTGATATTGAATTCTGTTTCTTGCTGAACCAGGAAACCAGTTTAGTTCCCATTAACTGACAGGTTCATGTGGTGCTTTTTCTATCAATCTTGCATCTAGCATAATTAGAATCTGAGAAGGATATAACTTTGAAGGTTCCATCTTTTGAATACCAAATTCCTACATCCAAAGTCTCTTTTAGATATTTGAGAACTCTTTTGACTGCAGCTAAATGACTTTCCTTTGGTTTAGATTGAAATCTTGCACAAACACCTACAACAAAGGATATATCAGGTCTGTTGGCAGTAAGGTACAGCAGACTGCCTATCATCCTTCTGTATAAAGTCTGATCAACATCTTTGCCTTCTTTGTCTTCATCCAATCTTATATTTGTACTCATAGGAGTTGATACTTTGGTGCTGTTTTCCATACCAAACTTCTTCAGCAGCTCATTGGTGTACTTGGTTTGATGAATGAAGATTCCATCTTTCATTTGTTTGACTTGTAATCCCAAAAAGTAATTCATCTCTCCCATCATACTCATTTGGAATTTACTTTTCATCAGATTTGCAAACTTTTGACAAAGTAAATCATTTTCAGAACCAAATATTATGTCATCAACATAAATTTGCACCAGCAGGGTGCTGTCTCCTTCACTGATTCTGAAAAGAGTCTTGTCAAGGTACCTTTGGTAAAACCATTGTCCACCAAGAATTGAGATAGAGTCTCATACCATGCTCTTGGTGCTTGTTTCAAACCATAAAGTGCTTTATTAAGTCTGTACACATTATCTTCTTGATCTTTAACTTCAAAACCAGGAGGTTGCTGAACATAGACCTTCTCTTCCAGAATGCCATTCAAAAATGCACTTTTGACATCCATCTGATATACTTTGAAGTTCTTATAAGCAGCATATGCCAAGAATAATCTTATAGCTTCCAATCTTTCAACATGGGCATATGTCTCATCAAAATCTATTCCTTGTGCTTGAGAATAGCCTTTTGCTACTAGTCTGGCCTTATTCCTCACAATGGTACCAGATTCATCCAATTTGTTTCTGTATACCCATTTTGTACCAATTATATTTGCATGGTTAGGCCTTTCCACTAGTGTCCAAACTTGATTTTTTTCAAATTCATTCAATTCTTCTTGCATAGCAATTATCCAATCTGAATATGAAATTGCTTCTTCAACAACTTTAGGTTCCATTTGAGATAGAAAACATGTAAACATTGCTTCTAATTGTCTTCTAGTCCTCACACCTTGCTGTATGTGGCCAATAACTTGTTCAGCAGGATGATCCCTTAACCATTATGGATTTTAGTTAGATTGATTCTCAGGAACATCATTTTCAGTAGGGTCTGCTGTTTCTTCAACAGGGGGCTCAACAGATCCTTGAACTGCTTCAGTTGTTGCATCAGTAGTGTTACCAGCAGGGTGTTCAGTAGGGGCAGAGTCAGAGATCTTTAAGTCATTAAACCTTTCCAAAACTTCAAAACATTCTAGATCAGTGACTTGTTGATTCTCAGCAGGTTCAGATGCTTCATCTTCCATTCCAGTGAACTTAGGTTCATCAAACACAACATGTATTGTTTCTTCATGTTTTAGTGTCATTTTGTTCAATACCCTGAATGCCTTGCTGACAGAAGAATATCCCAAGAAGATTCCTTCATTTGATTTTGCTTGGAATGTCTTCAATTGCTCCTTATGATTTAAAATAAAACATTTGCTTCCAAATGGATGGAAATAAGATATATTAGGTTTCCTTCCATTCCAGATCTCATAAGATGTCTTCAGCAGCTTCTTGTTCACTGAGGTCCCGCTTTGTGTATAGCATGCTGTATTAACTGCTTCAGCCCAATATCTTTCAGGTAATAAAGCTTCACAAATCATCGTTCTGCCTGCCTCTATCAAAGTCCTGTTTCATCTTTCAGCAACCCCATTTTGTTGAGGTGTACCAGCAGCAGAAAGTTGATGTAGTACACCATTCTGTTCACAATATTCTCTTATAACTTTGTTGAGAAATTTAGTACCCTTATCTGATCTGATCTTCACTACTGTCAAACTTTTCTCATTTTGCAATCTCTTCAAAAGTTTAGGCATCTTTTGAAGTGTTTCACTTTTCTTGTTCTTGAATACTACCCAAGTGTATCTTGAATAATCATTCACAACCACTAAGGTGTACTTCTTTCCTGTTACACTTATTGGTGTTACTGGTCCAAATAGATCCATGTGCATCAGCTCCAAAACTCTTTTTGTTGATTGCTTTGTCTTTGATTTGAAGCTTGATTTTGTCTATTTACCTTGCTGACAGGAATCACATATAGCATCCTTTTTGAATGTGATCTCAGGTAAACAAATCACTAGTTTCTTCTTCACCAACTGATTGATATCGTCAAAGTTTAGATGATTCAACTTCTTATGCCATAGCCAATTAAGTTCTGACTTGGTATGCACAATCAGGCAAGTTTCTAGAACAGCAGTAGACCAATACACAACATACATGTTTTGTTGTCTTCTTCCAGGCAACACAACTTGATCACCTCTTTCACTAATGACAATACAGGTGCCCTTGTCAAAAGTGACATTGTAGCCCATGTCACAAAATTGTCCAGTGCTCAGTAGGTTGTAGTCCAGTCCTACCACATATGCAACATTCCTGATTGTTAATCCATTTCTCACAAGTGTGCCATATCCTCTTGTGTATCCTGGTGTGTTCTTGTTGCCAAAATTCACTCTTGGACCATCCTTTGCCACAAAATTTGACAAACATTGTTTATTCTTTGTCATATGTCTAGAACATCCACTGTCAAAGTACCAGACACCCTACAAACAAAGTTAATGCATTTTAGGTACCCAAAACTGTTTGGGTCCATAGTAGTCAGTGGCAAGCATGACCCTTGGCAAATTTCCATATGGTCTTCTTTGAAAGGTATCATACTTTGGTTCATACATGTATTCTACACATCCATAAGGTCTAACAATTGGTTGTGTAGGATTCACATATGCTTTCTGGCCTTTTGGAATATAATGCTGTTTAAAGTGATTTCTTTTGTTAGAAGCACTAGCATAACCATTAGTTTGCTGTCTGTTAGGAGCAGCCCTGTAGTATAGAGTCTGCTTTGAGGTCCCTGCTGAGGTCTTGTATAAGTCCTCTTCTGATTCCATTGCTTAGGTTTTACCCTAGCAGCATGGTTATATCTGTTGTTTCTAGCAGTGGGGGCAGGAATATTCCAATCATCATCAGTAGGGAACAGTCTACCTTTTCCCCCTGAGATAAGTATCCCTAGGATGATTGACATTTTTAGGTTTAGGATTCTTATCCTTGGAATATTTCTGATTTTTACCCTTTTGTGGTCCAGCAGACTTGGTAGCAGGTCTGCTATCAGCAGGTCTAGAAGGTACAACAACCTTATTTTTGGATTTATTCCTTTTGTTAGGCGCTGTTGACCTTTTTGACTTCTGATTTTGCTTCCTTGAAGCTTTCTTAGTAGGCTTTACTGCCTCAGCAACCTTTTTGGGAGTTGGATCTTGTACAGGCATAAACTTAGGACCAATTCTGGCACTAGGTTCAGTGACCTTACTGGATCCACTCTTATTAGATTGTTGAGTTCCAAATCCAAGGCCTGTTCTATCACCATAAGGCTTTCCAGATTTGAATGCAGTGGAGGAACAAGAATTTTCAGTAGATTCAGCAGCTACTGAATGTACAAAGCAGACTTGTGTTGATTCTGTCCAACTTCTTTTTCCTTACCCTTAAGAACTCTTAATCAGCTTTTAATCTTTCAACTTCTGATTGAAGAGCTTCTTTTTCAGCCTTCACAATCTCATAACCAGATTGTATTATCCTCAGTTGATTAAGGATAGCATCCAAAGTTTCTTCATTGTCAGAATTTTTAGGATTTGAACCACAAGTTGATTCACAATCACTTCCAGCAGGAGTGTTAATAGATACAGAATTATATACCTCATCTGTTTCATCCATATTTGCCATTAATGCATAATCATCCATATCAGCAACAAGTGCAGTATCATCAGATTCATTTCCTTTTTCTGATTCTACTTCATATCCTGATTCATCTTCAGCAACCATAGCTTTCTTGCCAGATCTTCTTTGTTGGCTCTTGCTCTTCGGTAGGTCTGGACAATCAGGTCTAAAATGTCCAGGTTTCTTGCAGTTGAAACAAAGATAATCAGGTTCCTTTTTTTGTTTTAATTCAGGACAGTCAGGTTTGAAGTGTCCTGGTTTCATGCAATGATAGCACAAATAATCTTTATCTTTCTTGGATTCTTTCTTCTTCTTTTCACTGAATTTCTTTGTGAAATTCCTTGGAGAACCCTTTCCTATTTTCATCATTCTGATTTTCTTGCTCAGTAGGGCAATTTGCTCTAGCATCTCATCCAGTAGATCATCTTGAGCTGCTGATGTTTCATCTTGATGTGTAGTAGCCAATGCAGTGATCTTTGGTTCTTCTTTTTCAGTCTCAGGTACAAGTTTCTTACTGAATTCATATGCCTTGAGGTCTGAAAATAATTTGAAGGTGTCCTCTTCATGTAGACTTCTCATTTCTTCTATGGCAGTCACTTTCATCTCCCAAACTTCTTTTGCAGGTAATGCTTCCAAGATTTTTGAATTGATTTCTTCCTGTGAGTACTTCACACTCAGTAGAGTGAGTTTATCCATGATTGCATTGAATCTTGACTCCATTTGTTCAATAGTTTCATTTGGTTTCATTTTGAACTCCTGAAACTTCTTCTTTGCCACACTGATCTTATTCTTCTTGATAGCATCAGTGCCTTCACAGATCAAATGTAACTTGTCCCAAAGTTCTTTTGCAGTCTTGAAATCTTTCACTTTCATGTACATATTGCTATCCAAGGTTCTGTATATGATATCAATAGCAATATTGTTGAGGTTTGCTCTTTTTCTATCATCAGCAGTCCATTCCCTTTTTGGCTTTGGAATGTACTGAGTTTCATTATCCATAGTTATGGCTTTTGTGATTTCTAGTGGTCCATCAATCAGCACATCCATCATTTCATCATGTGTTGCAGCTAAGTAAGCCTGCATACGACGTTTATACTCATCAAAAAGATCTAAAGAACACATCAACATTGTTCTAGCATACTGGTTGTTATCCATGATGCAAAGCTTTGAAAATCAGAAACTTGAAAAAGTTTTCAAAGTATTTTCACAAGCACAACAAGTAGGATTACTTCAGAAAAGAAGCACTTGCTCCGATACCAATTGTTGGTCCCTTGAAAAGGCTTTGGTTAAGTTTAGAGGGGGGGGGGTGAATAAACTTAACACTTAAAATTTTGGAGTTAACAAATTCGGCAAACTTCGGCGGAACTGGCGATAGTTCGATAGTCTGTCGACACTCGGTAGTCTCGTCGACTATTGACTTTACTGAATTTGTTGCAGAGGAAATATATTTAAACTGCTGCATAGCTCTTCCTAGGTGACAGGTGTGCGATCAGACTCCCTCTTACTTATATCACCATTAAACTTGTTATTCCGTTTCAAGATTGCATCCGGTTTCTTGATAGGATACTCACTTTGATACCTTAAAAAAACCTTATAAGAATCGATCCATACATTTTCCAATTTTTTATGTAACACCGAATGAAGACTTTCTTTTTTAAATCTCACAAAACCGAATTTTTTCCCTTTGCCATTCTTCCTCTTGCAAATGAAAACATCCAGGACCTTACCAAACCTTTCAAACACTTTCCATAAGATTTTCTCACTTCGATCTTTAGGAAAGTTGGAGAAATAGTAGGAATGCGAAACCTTCTTCAAATCCTCGAACCAGCTGATCCATGCACCCATTCCGCTGCTCTTAGTCTCCCTAGCACGCCTCCTGAAGGAGAAACACTCCCCTCTCTCTCTACACTCGTGCTCTCTCTCATCCCAATTTTTGAATCTCTCGCTTACTGATATCAATTGCTTAGATCCAATGGATGCTAAGACTCATGGAAGACGGCACAGAAGATTACATGGACGTTTTCGCAAAAGTTGGTTCAAAAGGCTTAACTGATCTTCTCAATAAACTCCAATCCATGTGGCAATCCTGTAAATGCTTTGATATGTGATTCCTTTTTTCCATGGGCACTAGATGTAGCCGGCCAAAGAATTTGGAGTACGTCATCGGAGCTGCGTTTTGTACTTAAACTCGTGCTGTAAATGATGTGTATTACCATGTTCTTAAGGGGCTTCTTTCTGTTTCGTTACCTGCCGATTCACCTGTAAATCTTCCTCGATTTCCGGAGCTTCAAGGGAAAGATTTTGACGCCTAAAATATCGGTATAGCTTGGTTGATTTTGACGGATGTCAACTGTGGAGCTAGGCCATGGGAGATTACAGCGATTTCGGGTCCAAGCAGGGCCGGAAAAAAACATTGCTTAAAATTCTCGGAGGGATTATATCTTGCAAAAGGGTTTCTGGATTTTTTGGTTAATGGTAGTCCTATGAATGCTCAAAGGTTTTGCAAATTATATATCTGGCTATGTCACAGAAGAAGATGCTTTATTTCCACAACTCACAGTTGAAGAAACCCTCTTGTATAGTGCTCTTTTGTGGCTTCTAGGTGAGAAGAAAAGGGCATTTGACAGAGTTAAAGTGGTGATAAATGAGCTGGGTTTGAATGAAGGGATAAATTGCAAATTTAGTCCTGTAACTGGACATGTTTGTAATTTTGGTCCTGGTGGTCCAAAATCGACATGTAATCTTTCCTATAGTTTTAATTACTAAAATATTCTAGGTTCACTAATTTTGGGTTGATCCTTTATTTTGGGTTCCCTAAAATTTGTGTTCAAGGTTAGTTCTTGCCGTAGAAACAACATGCACTTATGATGGAGAGAGTGGGCGCAACACAAAAGGAAAATACTAATATTTCTACCTCATTCAACGTAGAAAAAAAATAGATAATCACAATTTTTAAATAAAAAATTAAACCTAATAAAACAAAAACACAATTCATTAATGGAGTTATGTATGTTTAATGTAAAACACAATTCATTAATGGATAGTTACGTATGTTTAATGTGAATGAAATGAAGTAAGCCTATCGTTTGTGATTTATGGGATGCTAAAAATAGCAAATTGTAGTGTTTTCTTGGTGCCCTCAAACATGTTTGTGAACCAAAAATAAGCTTGCACCTATTCTACCGTTTTACACCACAAATTAGACATGGTAATTAATTGCCAAACGAACTCGATCACACCTTATATAAACCTCAAGAAACCAAACATAATCAACTCGTCAAAACTCGCAAGGGCATTTTTTTTTTTACTTCAAAACAAGTAAAAAAAAAAATTTTTTATATATATACAAATTGAAATCTGTTCTCCGGCCTCTTGCTTTGTTTTTGACAATGGCGATTTTAAAGAATGTGACTTTATGCATGGTTGCCCTTTTGGTTTTTACCGTGGTTAATATTGAGGTAGCCGAAGCAAGAACATATATTGGTTATCCGGCAATAGGGGAAGATGAACCTAAATGTGAAGGTGCCAACGCTGCAGCCTGCAAACAGTTGCCTGTCCGTCCTCCGTCACTCATAGCCGACGTCCCTGAATTGGATCGCTCCTGAATATAATCTATATCAGTTTGCAAATTTGGTGCAAAAGTTGATATACGTACATCAACAATAATACCATTTATACAATTCTGTATCTTTTGGTTTTTTTTTTCTGAAGAATATTAATAAAACTATCTCTTTTTTTTTTTCGTCATACATTTGTTTTCTGCTTTTTACGATAATATATTTTCTGTTTGAAATAGTAAAAATTGTTTAGGGGTGAAATTAATAGGATTTCTGTTTGAAATAGTAAAAATTGTTTAGGTGTGCAATTGTTTAAGGGTGAAATTAATAGGATCCTGACGATGCTGGAATTCGTCTATGAATAAATCCGGGTTATATTAACTCCTTTGGCAACTAATCCCCAGAATAATACATGATGGGGTTGGTGTTTTGGGTGATGTTTATACCGAGCCTGTGTAACGCCCCCAGACCCCGGGCCTGGTAGCGCTAAATGAGTCATAAATGTCCGGTCAACTGCTTAAACCGCCGTCATCGCTTGGTCTAAAAGGGCTAACCCGAGTTGACAAGACCTTTATGTCTCACACTTATATGGGGGTGAACATTCTACTACATTTCCAATGTGGGACATTACATTCTCCCCCCCTTATAAGGGACTGGCGTCCTCGCCAGGACGGCCAAGACTGTTCCTGGATCGTCCCTACCAGAGGTAACTAGAGGCCATCCTTACACCGTCTTTTTGTACGGTGCAGCGCATAATTCCGTCTGATAGTCGTCTCTGATACCATTCTGTAACGAACCCAGACCCCGGGCCTGGTAGCGCTAAAATGAGTCATAAATGTCCGGTCAACTGCTTAGACCACCGTCCTCGCTTGGTCTAAAATGGCTAACCCGAGTTGACAAGACCTTTATGTCTCACACTTATATGGGGGTGAGCATTCTACTACTTTTCCAATGTGCGACATTACAGCCTGAGAGTTACTTCTTTCAAGCTGCTACGTATCCAATATGTGTAACTGGAATCTCTATCGTAATACATGGGTGAAATTGTTTAGGGGTGAAATTAATAGATCCCGATCCCGACTTTTATATTTTAATTTTTTAAGTAATTATTTTTTACAGCCCAAAATATTTTTAGTTATTTTAATTTTTTTTTCTCGATAGGAAGCCCATTGTTTCCACTTCAATATAGAACCACATATAATTTTTCCCCTTTCTCTCCTGTAGCCCCTTTCCCGAACATCTTGTAACTAGATTTGCTATAACTTATATATTCAAAGCACTTATCAAACTATGTCTGTGAGACTTTTAGTTCATATTAAAAGATTGTTATTCTAATTCATTCATATTGTAATATTATATGTAGAAAGGTTCATGGTGAATGGAATAGATTGTTAAACCTGTAAATACGTTTTCTTAGTTGTAGAGCTAGATGACCCATGGATTGGGGTTGAGTTTCTTTGTTTTGGTAGTAATAAAGTATCATCTATCAATATAGGCCAAAGAGACCACTCATTATGTTGCAAATGTTAATAGAATTCGCAGGCTACATGACCACATGATCATCGGCACAGTTCCGAAAGCTTAAAGAAAGCATGGATAGATGTAGTGGAATTTATACTTTAAAGCTTTATGTTCTAATTACTTGGTGTCAGGGGGATTTTGTGATTTGGAAACTCATGAACATGGAAATCTTTTAAGATCATAATTTTCGGGATATCCTTAATTTCCCGACCCGAAATGATACCAAACATTCGGGTATCCCGATTGTCGGGTCCCGACACTTATCGGGCTCGGGCTTGGGGAAGAAAAATAGAACCCCGAATCTTGTCGGGACGGGAATTGGGTAGAAGGGTTACGGGTCGGGTCCCGACCCGATTCCACCCTTAATTTCCACATTGTGCTCTATATATATTAAATATGACGTTGTACTAATGTATATTATGAACACTAATTAAAAATGATGTGATTAGTAAAGTAGCTAAAAAAATGGTTTTGCATAATTAACTTTTCAAAGAATGTTTTATAATTCCATGTATTGAAGAATGTTTCTAGAAATGTATTTGTTGATGTCGCAAATTTTAACATGGTCCTGGACCATATATGAATTAATGATCCAGGACCAATTAAAAATCAAATGAACCCTTATTTTGTAAATACATATCCCTTCGTTTTTTACATATTTACCCTCCTTTTTGAAAAATTCATTTATGGAGTATGTATGACTAGGTGTAATATTCTGATTTTTGGGAAAATACAGACATGTCATTTTGCAGGCTAAGGGATTAGATCCAATTAAATGCTTGAGCTCATACATACTGATGTATGCGGCCCAAATGTCAATTCAAGCCAAATGAGGATACTCTTATTTTATCACCTTCACTGATGACCATTCTCGATATGGTTATGTATACTTAATGAAGTATAAGTCTGAAGCCTTTGAAAAGTTCAAGAAATTTAGAAGTGAGGTAGAGAAACAACTAGGTAAAGAAATCAAAACACTTCGATCCGATCGAGGTGGAGAATACCTAGATGGTGAGTTTTAAGATTACTTAAAGGAGAATGAGATTCTACGTGAATGGACCCTTCCCGGAATGCCTCGGATGAATGGTGTATCCGAGAGGAGGAACCACACTTTGTTGGACATGGTGCGATCCATGATGAGCTATGCAGTTCTTCCTAAATCATTTTGGGGGTATGCTCTAGAAACAACATCCTATACACTTAACCAGTTAAGCGAGTTCCATCAAATGCAGTGGATTCTACACCATACGAGGTATGGGCAAAGGAGAAACTGAATCTGGCATATCTTAAACCTTAGGGTTGTCCGACTTACGTGAAGTGGATGATGCCTGACAAATTAGAAGCCAGATCAGACAAATTTTTGTTTGTGGGTTGTCTTAGAGAGACTAAAGGATACCAATTTTACCATCCAGGAGAACAAAATGTGTTGTCTCCAGGACTAGCCATTTTCTGGAGAAATAGTTTATTCGGAAAAGTCAGTGGAAGTAAGATTGATCTTGAAGAAATTCACGAACCACTTATAAATGACAGTGAGTTAATGGAAGTAGAGCATACCCCGCATATAGATGAGGTGCAGACACCTGCTCTAGAAACACAGACACCTCAAAGATCCACTAGGTAATGTCGTGAATCCAAAAGGTGCACAGGCGTATACCTCATGGAGGATGAGGACCCTAAAACTTATAAGGAGGTGTTGATGAGGCATGGCAAAGAAAAATGGCAAGAGGCCATGAATTCTGAAATGGAATCCATGAAAGACAACCAGATTTTGAACCTAGTTGATCCACCTGAAGGAATAGTTCCTATAGAGTGTAAATGGGTCTTTAAGAGAAAGACTGACATGGATGGTAATGTAGTTACCTACAAGGCAAGGTTGGTGGCAAAATGGTTATAAGCAAAGACAAGGAGTTGACTATCATGAAATCTTTTCGCCAGTAGCTATGCTAAAATCCATTAGAATTCTGCTTGCTATTGCAGCGTACCATGATTATGAGATTTGGTAGATGGATGTGAAAACAGATTTCCTTAATGGGAATCTATATGAGAAGTGTATATGACACAACCTGAGGGTTTCACAGCCGATGATGCTAGGATGGTGTGCAAGTTACAAAGGTCCATTTATGGAGTGAAGCAAGCTTCTCGAAGTTGGAATCTTTGCTTTGATGAGACAATCAAACAGTTTGATTTCATCAAGAATGAAGATGAGCCGTATGTTTACAAAAAGGTTAGTGAGAGTGCCGTAGTTTTCTTAGTTTATGTAGATGACATATTGCTCATAGGGAATGATGTTCCTATATTACAGTCAGTGAAAGTTTGTTTATCCAAGAACTTATCTCTGAAGGACTTCGGAGATGCAACCTATATTTTAGGAATCAAGATCTATAGAGATAGATCTAAAAGGTTGCTTGGTATGTCACAGTCCACCAATATAGATAAGATGCTGAAGAGATTCAGCATGGAGCAGTCCAACAGAGGACTGTTGCCCATGTCACATGAGGTATATTTGTCAAAAGAAATGTGTCCTAAGACTGAAGAGAAAAGGGCGCATATGAGTAGGATCCCGTATGCCTCGGCTATTGGGTCCATCATGTACGCTATGTTGTGCACAAGACCGGATGTCTTGTACCCTCTGAGTATGACTAGTAGGTACCATGAAAATCCAGGTGATGGTCACTGGATTGCAGTCAAGAATATTCTCAAGTACATGACGTACTAGGGATATGTTCCTGGTTTTCTGGAACTCTGATTTGGTATTGTGAGATTACACATATGCCAGTTTTCAAACTGACAAGGATGACTTCAAGTCACAGTCTGGATTTGTTTTCATGTTTAATGGAGGAGCCGTTAGCTGGTAGAGTTTCAAGCAGGAGACTACTGCAGACTCTACAATGGAAGCCGGCTATATAGCAGCCTCAGAGGCAGCAAATGAAGCAGTTTGGATGAAGAAGTTCATTACCAACTTGGTGTGGTTCCCTCCATTGAAGGTCCAGTTCCACTGTAGTGTGATAACAATAGAGCAATTGCTCAAAGGAACCAAGGTCTCATCAGAAGTCCAAACATGTGCTACGTCACTATCACTTGATTAGAGAGATAGTAGATAAAGGATATGTAAAGATAGACAAAGTCCACACATATGATAACATTGTTGATCCGTTAACCAAGGCATTGTCACAGGCTAAGCATGAGAAACATGTTCACATGAATGGCTTAGGCATATGGGTGATTGGATTTATGCCAAGTGAGAGATTGTTGAAGTAGTGTCCTAAACCCAATCGGGTCGGACTGGATCCGACTATGTCGGGTCATTTACTGCCTATTTAGTTCATGTAATAACTTTATTATGAGTAATAAAAGCACTTTTATTAATATATATTTTGTTTGTCTTTATGAACCAAATATGTTATTGTATACATAGTAACATCCTTTGTATAAAAATGTGATAGAGAAACCATGATAGTGATTATGGTTGATGAGATCTCTAATCACTTTAATAAGTTTGATACTTAAATGTCTCTAGTCGTATGTACTGTCAAACAGAACATTGATAGTACGATTAGACTAGCACGTATTTGATGTCTTATATCTTATTGAAGATAGGGATAAATCTCATCTATCGAAGTGTAGAGACGCTTGGAATGTACATGGACGTGTATTGGAGAATGCGTATGTTAGACTGACCCACTTACATTAAGTGTCGTAGTATGTGGCAGTCGTGTAATTATCCTGAGACCGGAGTCTTCATGGCATCACGGTGTGGATTGTCATTCTTTGACACTATTAAGGTTTCCCCGAGCCATGAGGCGATCATACGGTAGTGCTCGGATATGCTATTGAAGCATGCGTACGATACATGTTGTTCATCCAGAAATCGTGTATCTTAATAGTATGAGTAAATATCCGAAATGGCCTTCTTATAAGGAATGTCTAGTTCTCGCGAATCTTTGCAAAGTTGGAGTAAATGAGTTACTTCGAGAGAACATGATATCCAGATTATAAGATATGATCGTTGATGTATTAACACTCGGGATACAATTGTATGGATATTGTAACAGCGATAGAATTCTATTTGCACGGTAAATATTTCAAAGGTAGTTGATGTTGCGTGAACTATCAGGGTGGCGGTAACGGTTGTGCCATGTGGATATGAAATATATGAAGTTTCCGGCGATAGTATGAATATGAACTCGGATTCGACAAATTGGCAGGGCTTGGCCTGCTTGCATTAATTATTTGATGGATTGTGAATTACACATAGCTCCTATTTATAGGCTCCGGACTAAGTACGATTACCCTAATGACGACAAGACATAATCCAGTACAATTAAGCATAAACATGATCCCGGGATAAGGAATGGTAGTTTATATCTGATGTCGTCGATCCTTCGTGCGGGCTCATTGAGGGTCTTGTAACGCCGAGTAGGTAGATTCCCACATTCAAGAGTTGAGTCCGGCTCGCCTTGATATTTGAGGGCACTATGCGCACTGATGATATCCGGGTAGTCAAGGTCCGGCCTTGACTCAGAGTAATGTTGAGAGGACAGATATATCTGTCAGCTAGCGGCTTTGATCCGGCCTGGCATCAAGCTGGATGAAGATGGAGCAGGCTTTAAGACTTATGATGTGACCTCCGATCAGATCAGACCCGGGTCCGTGAGACCGTATGTGGGTTCACCATATCAATGGCCCCATACTCCGTGCTTTGGCAATTTTCTCCGAAGGAGTTTTATAGTGTAAGGCATGGAGTAGAGTTTGTTAGCGCTTTCGTCGGTGATACGTTCCGATTAATTTCTTGGGAGGAGTTTGGTGCCGACTTTGGTTGTCATCGGCTTGTGACCGAATTAGTTAGATTTCGGCCAGAAATGCTGTGCTGAGACGCGAACAGGCTTAGAGCCGGGGTCGGCTAAGTATTCATGGCAGTTAAAGGCGTGACCTCGATTTTGTGCTGGACGTGACGGATGACGTGACGAGCTGCGGTTGCTGATTGGTCGGTGACGCTTCGTATTTCACGCCTCATGATTACTTTTGAATTTTGAATTTTCAGACACGGCGGTTCAATTCCCGCCCCCGGTTCAGCCTATAAATAGAGGGCTACCCCCTCACTCGTATACTTTTGCAAAAACTGCTTTTCTTCTTTCAATATAATTTTCCGGTGGGCTATTAATTTTTCGGCATAGATTCAAGCGTTCTACGGTGATCTCCGGTTGCTTCTCCGAGTGAAAATCCATAGATAACCGCTCCCTGCCATATTTACAGGTAATCCTTCAACGATTCGATCGCTTTTGATATATATGCATCATTGCTAGTCTCTATGTGAACTTTTGTTTGAATTTCGCCAATCCTTTGGGGATTTTTTTGCCTTGAGGCCCTCTTATCGTACCGTTTTTTTCCGGATTTATTGTTCTTGTTTCCATGTGCTCTCCTTTGTTGATTCATAGGATTTTAGTGTTTCTAGATCTTGTTTTCATTCGATTCGTAGCCTCTCGTTTGCTTTTCATTTTCCGGGGAAGACAGAGTGGGGGCGAGGTGTCGAGATCGTATCGTACTTGTTTGATCTCAACCCATCTTCATAGTCTAGGCGATAACTAATCCACCTCGCCCTTGTACTTTCAGGATGTCTTCCGAGTTGGCTATCGAGAGTGACATTATTGCATGCGGCTATGGATTTGGAGGTGAGGCCGAGGAAACCTCATTGTAGCGGGATCAGGCCAAACAAGATCAACCCCTTGTAAGGGTAAGGGTGAACGATAAAGGCAAAGTCGTTGTCAGTAAACCCACTGCCGCGGCCAAAGGGAAAGGCAAAGAGAAAGAAAATGCCCCCATGAAAACTCGGTCTGCCGCGGCCCTTCAAGAGCTCGCAAATAAAAAATCTTTTGATAATGAAGTCGAGAAACTATGGAAGACCTTTAAAGAGAACCACGAGTATACGAATTTGCTGACGGCTTACGACATCCCGCATCATTACAGGTTTACCCGGTTCGAGAAGGATGAAGACCGGAATGTGACTAAGGTCTGTGGTCGTGACTCCAAGGACTTCATATGGCTTCAATACGACCATTTTATCTCTGGCCATCGGCCCCCGTTTGATCCGTTTTTCATTGAATTCCTATGGGAGTTTAACGCCTTTCCTTGCGATGTCACTTTAGGAACAGTTAGAGTCGTCATGGCGTTTATTGTGATCTGCAGGTTGTTGGGTAGAGAGCCTACCATGCCGGTGTTATTTAATTTCTATTCCTTCTCAAGGCGTGCGATAGACGGTCAACACGCTTCCCGTAAACTCAAATGTCATCTACTCTTCGACCTTCCCGATCGGGTGAACTCGTTGAATGCGAGGTGCATGCGGGTTGAATCATCGGTGGGTTGGCCTTTTCCTCACTATGCCACCAACAAAATCAAAAAAGCTGAGAATGTCGAAGTGGGTAAGCCTGATGAGGGCGAAGCGAAGTTTATTAAGGAGCTGTCTAAGCTTTTGGGCTATGATGCCAAGCGCAGTACTCAAAAACAGACTTTCAATTGGCGCCGCCTTCTAGAGGTCACCGAGTGGTATTGCCGAGCCTCTAGGATATCAGAATCGGATGTTGGGGATCCGTTAGTCAATGTGGTACCTATTGATGGTGACCTGGATTGGATCGGCGACTGCCATATCAACAGATGTCTCATTTCTGTTTACGGGGTTTGCCAAGGGGATCCTTGCCGTAGACCTTTGAGTAAAATTTTATTTTTGCTTTGCTATTAGTCATTTTGTCCATTTTCTTTCATAGTTGTGTATTTTGAACTTATCCGGCCTTAACTTTTGCAGCGATGATTAATCCCACCAAGGCAAGGAACGACATTATTGCCAAGAAGAGAGCTGCGGCTGTGGCTAGAGAAAAGAGCTCAAGGCCCTTCAGAAGACTGCTCTGACAATAGTTGATGAAGAAACTGATACTGGTGAGGCTAATCTGGAGGTGCAAGCTCAGCCCACAGTTCCCCGGGCTCACGAGAAAGGGATAGTGATCGGATCCTCTGATGTTGAGAAACGGGCTCGCGAGGCCCCTGTTGAGAAGCTTGTAAAGAAGAAGGGTGTTGAGGCCACAGGCACCTCAGGGACCATTGTTCTGGATAGCCCCGAGAAAGCTGATGAGTCGAGAGATCCATCGGCTCCGAAAAAACCTAGGCTGAAGAAAAGTCAAACCTTTAGGTCCTCTGCTCCTTCCCCCGATCAAAGTACCATTCCAGTGCTTTGGGGTGCAAGCGGTTTCAGCAGTCCTCCGGGTGGGGCTCAATTTGAAAAAAAGGAAGAGTGTGGTGTTAGGAAATCACTCGTTTAACGCAGCGGAATTTAAAATTTGATTTGTTTTTTCAAGATCGTTCTTCGTTTAATGCAATAAACACGTTAAGTAGTTTGACGGTTATACCTCAGATGATCTATAAGATCGTCGCTTTGACCGTCAACGGAGAGTAGTTCAGTGCGCAAGCCGTCCACGCGTCCGGCCTCTATCGCTAATCCACACGAACCCCTTGCCGGAATCCTCCTTGGATTGCTACTGGAAAAACTCCGGTTGCTAGACCGGCCTTTTTCCTCCCTCACAAACTCACTATGGCTTGCTCTCTATTTTACACAAGAACTATGAGTTCTTGCAATTGTGATGTACAAAAAAGCTTGACACCCACCTCCTATTTATAGTGGTTGGGGCGCCCCATATAGTGTGGAGGAGAAGAAAATATTTTCCCAATAAAATAAAGAAAATCTTCTAGATTGATTTATCTCTTTAATTATAATTAATTTTGCCAATATCTTATATTGAGTATAATTATCTTATTACCATAAATCTATTTTTTCAAAATCAATTAATATCTTATATTAATATTATGGCAATCTTATTAATTAAAGTGCACAATCCAAGTGTATCCTTATACCCTAGATGTGGCGCCCCATATGCCAATTAATTGACTTCCGGAATATTCTTTAATTAATATAATTTGTATATAATTAATATCTTGTATTTTATTTATTCATAAAAAATAAATACCACCATATTAATTTACCACGATAACCTTTATAGTCTAGATAAACTTTCCTCATTTGGTTATCAACTATAACCGCATTTTAATCCGACTCGATGTTCATATGTGTATGACCCGATAGGCTTCCGAATATGTTGGCCGTAGACACAAAGTGCAATTTACTAAAATGCCCTTCATGCCTAACGATCACGGGATAGCGTCTTGCAACACACCGTGACCCCCAATCATCGGAAGAGTCAAAAGCAATGACTACTACCTTTCATGTGAAGCAGTTACCGTGTAACTTACAATCCTATCGCTGTAATAATATCCATACGATCGTATCTCGAGTGTCAATACATTGACGATCGTATCTTATAATCTGGATATCACGCTCTCTCGGGATAACACTTTTATTCCCACTTTGCAAAGATTCTCGAGAGCTAGACATTCCTTATAAGAAGGCCATTTCGGATATTAGATCCCAATCATAGGATACGCGATTCCCGGACGACCAATCATGTATACTCCGCATGCTTCAATATCATACCCAATCACTACCGCATGATCGCCCCGTGGCTAGGGGAAATCTCAATAGTGTCAAAGCATGACAATCCACACCGTGATTCCATGAAGACTCCGGTCAAAAGGATAATTACACAACCGCCACATAGTGTGACACTTAATGTAAGTGGGTCAGTCTAACGTATGCATTCTCTATTACACGTCCACGTATAGTCCAAGTGTCTCTACACTTCGATAGACGAGATCTATCCCTATCTTCTAAAAGATAGAGGACATCCAATACGTGCAAGCCTGATTATACTATCAATGTCCCATTTGATAATATGTAAGACTAGAGACATTCAAGTACCAACCTTGTTATAGTGATTAGAGATCTCATCAACTATAATCACTATCATGGTTTCTCTATCACAGATTGATACTAGGGACATTACTATATATATACAACAAATAATATGAAGGTAAACAATATATAATAACATAAGTGCTTTTATTAATCATAATAAAGTTATTACATGAACTAAATAGACTGTAAATGACCCGACCCGGTCGGATCCGGTCCAACCCGATTGGGTTTAGGACACATTTCCAACATGTGGTACCCCCAATCTCAGCTCAAGAACTTGTTATGGGAGAATTCAACCTTCGCCGAACTGAGGGCCCGTCGATGTGGACCCGCCCTGATTTCAAAAAGCCAGCCGACAAAGCCGGGGCCACCTTGCTAGGTAATGCGATCGGCTCCGTCCCTCGTCTTCGAAACTTCCCTCTGCCCCGACCTGATAAAGTGTGGATGGAGATTGTTCATGGCGTTATGGATCGGATTTATATGGCCGATCAGGTGGATCCCCGGAGTGGCTTCATGGAGTCGATCAACGACCTTCCTGCGATTGCCGGACATGCTCTTTGTGTGATAAGTTTTTAGCTTTGCTCTTAGTATTTTCCTCCCTTTTGCCGACATGTTTTTAACTTGTGTCAATTTCAACTGGCTACTGTCGTGAAACAAGCCACCAGGATGTGTAAGGAGGAAACTCAGGGGAGGATCCAGTTCGTTGGTCAGGTGAAGAAGTTAGAGGCCAATCTTGATCATACTGTCCTGGAGCTCGGAACCGCAAACAACCGTCTCACTGAGTGAGAGAATGAGGCTGCCGAGGAGAAAGTGGCCCTTGAGGTAGAAATGGCGAAGTCGAGGACTCTTCGTGAACAAGATGAGGCCGAGGTGAAGAAAATTGCCGATGATTTTCATGATAAAATTACCCGTGCTAAGCAAGCGTGGAAGGACGAGCAAGAGAGAACCGCTGTGCTGAAGAGGGATTTTGAAGCTTACAAGGCCGCCGAAGCTGCGAGGGTTGAGGCTATAAAACGTCAGGCCATCACCGATTTCAAGAGCTCTGATGAGTACCGGGAGACCCTCAACACATTAAGCCTTAAGAACTTTGACCGCGGTTTCTATCGCATTGCCCGCTGCGTTAAGTCCATTCAACGGGAAGCGGCCCCGATCTTGGAGGTGTTTCAAGAGTGGCTCGCCACTGATCCCTATGTTCCAACCCTTCGTGCCGTACACACCGAAGTTCCATTTGCTAATGAAGAGATAAAAATTTTAACTTCGATCAGCGAGCTGCTGGAGCTTTAGAGTGGAATCCTCCGCCCCGGGCCCCGATGAACCTACGGGATATGATTGCAGAAGCTGCTCAAGTTGAAGAGCTGTCTTAGAGATTGAGGCCGCCACTGTGTCGGAGACTGAAATGTATGAGGACCTGCTGGTGCAAGCTCCAATGTCGCAGGGCACATCGGACCCTCCCGCTCAGCCTTAGCTTTATTTTGTTGTATTTATCTTTTGATTATTTGTGATCATTTGTAAAAACTTTAACGATTCCGCATTGTACTTGTCTTTTGGCGGCTATGTTTGAAGCCGGAAATCAACTTTGTGTGTAATCAACCTTTGAATTAAATTTTACATGTGTTTCTGAAGAACCTGGCTTTGCTTGAACCGCATTTGCCGCTTTTCATGTTTTCTGATTCAAACCCGGCGTGTCCGGACCCTTTATCCGCAGTGGGTTCTAAATGATTGAACCCGGTGCGTATAAGCCCAAACTCACGAGTCAAGAAAAAGTAACACGCGGATCCGTTGTTTCGAGCATTGCTATCCGTGGGTCTTGGTCGAAACAAATCGAATTACTACATTTAATTCCCTCAGAAGTGTAAGAGTCCTGCTCTGACACGTTTCTTTATTACTGCCGCTTTGGCAACTGTAACCTTTATTGTCGGCTCAGTAACCGACCGAGCATTTAAACAAGCTAGGCTATCTCTTACCTATTTTTTGGAGTTTTGAATTTGAAAAGATTTATCTCCCTCTGCTGGATTGACCTGATCTGGACCGTAGGTCCTCCTGGCTCTTCTTATAAAAGGATGACTCTGCCACCATATTTACCCACGCTCAAAAAATTTGAATTTCCTTCTCACTGTTATTCTTTTCGATATGTCTTCCTCTAACATCCCTTCTCCTTTTTCAGTACATCTTCTAATGAAGTGGTGGCGAATTATTGGGTGTTCCTCAATCATTTCCTGTTGTTGATTGAGGAGGTATTAAACCATCGGAAGATAGACGGTGGCTCACGCTTGAGGATTACGCTATCTGTTTGGGAGGACCTGGTGGCCCGACCCGCCGGTTGCTACAATACTACTGTGGTTCGTGAATTATATTCGGCTCTGTCCGTGGCTAGACCTGTAGAGCCGGTATCGTCTGTATTTGTTCGCGGCGTGCCGGTTCCATTTACTCCGGCCATAATCAATGAGTTTTTCAATCTTCCCAACATCAACCTGTTAGGAAATCTACGCGGTAACACAGCGGAATTCAAAATTTTGATTTCCTTTTACCCAAGATCGACTTCGTTTAAGCAATAAAAAAATAAGCTAGTAGACGGTGGTTACCTTGGTTGATCTAAAAGATCGACGCTTTGACCGTCTAAGGAGAGTAGTTCTGCATAGAGCCACCCAAGTGTTCGGCCTCTAACGCTTGTCCACACGAGTAGCCTACCGGAATCCCATCATGGATTGCTATTGGAAAACTCCGGTTGCTAGACCGGCCTATTTCCCCTCTTTCCAACTCTCTGTAGGATGCTCTCTATTTTACACAATAACTATTAGCTCTTGGAATTGTGATGTACAAAAGAGCTTGACACCCACCTCTTATTTATAGTAGAAGTGGCGCCCCTACTTGGTGTGGAGGAGAAGAAAACTTTTTCCCAATAAAATAAGGAAAATATAATTGATTGATTTATCTCATTAATATTCAATATCTTATATTAAATATTTCCAATATATTGTCAATATCTTATATTGACTATATTTATCTTTTATTATATTACCATAAATCAATTTACACATGTGTGCAAATCTATATATATTAATATCTAATATTAATAAATAATGCAATGTCAAGATTGACTAATTTGCATGATTTTTGTGTATCAACAAATACACAAAAAATATGCGCGCATCTCTACTATAAATACCCCCTTATATCATTGGAATAATACACAAGCAATTTTCCCTTCTTCTATACTTGCATTTCCTCTTGTTCTTCCTCCATTATCTTCTTAGTTTTATAATATGTTATCAGCACGAGTCTCCGTCAACTGAGCACATGATATTCCTTACCATCCATCGAGCCTTCTTTGCTAGCCTTCATTGCTAACCGTTCTCGATCCGACGATCTCTCTTCCCTGGTGGTGCTCGTGCCCGTACCCATCATGACCATGAAGGCGAGACCACACCCGATGGTTCAAGTACAAAGCTTCAAAAACTTCCACGGCAAAATATATACCGGATCCAATAAAAGGGAAGTGTTTTTTTTGCATCTTTATGGCAGGCTTTATTTTACGATGACTTGGTTATTATTACACTTTTTTTGGAATAGGAAATTAACAATCATCTTGCCTTTTTTTTTTTTTTTTTTTCTTTTCTATACTCAAATCAAAGGTACAGAGATATTGGATCCATGATACAGAAATATTGATGATAAGATCAATTATCTATGACCTTTTAAACATGCCGTATTTCTCTATTTAGTTATTTAATTTATTTATTAATTATCGTCAAACTTAAAGCCACAATTTGTGGGACTTGAAAATTGCGACCCACATTGTCAAGAAAATTGGCCGATCAATGTACAAGGAACCGGATGATGGTGTGATTTTGGGATTCAAATTTCCGAAAAAGACAAATATACCGGGGGAGTATCCAATTCTATCTCGAAAGTAATACATCCAATTACACCGACGAGAAAAAAAAATTATTTATCATGGGCCATGGATATTGAATTGCACTTAATTATGGGTCTTGGTAAAATTTGTCATTAATAATATTGAGACAAACCATGACCGTGTAAAGGCCATGATATTTCTCCGTCATTATTTTGACGAGAGATAGAATATGAGTATTAACGGTGAAAGATCCGTATGAATTATAAAACCATTTGAAAGATAGGTTTGAGATCCGTATGAATTATGGAAATATTTGAGAAAAGGTTCGACCACTCGAAGTTGGTCGTCGTTTTACCGAAAGGTTCGAGATCCGTATGAGATCCTTATGAACTTTGAAAGAATGGTTCGGCCACTTGAGAGTGGGTCGTTTAACCGAAACTCATACGTGATTGGCTCAACTCGCATTCGCGATATTTTAAATCGTTATTAATTCAACCATTTTTATTACACCACGGTTGAAATTATATGGCAAAATTAATTTATCGATTTGATTTGTGCATCTTGATAACATTAATAAAATGATGGATCAAGTCAATAAATTTGATATGAGCCATGAAGGCTAAGTTTTATTATGGAAACATATATATGATCACGTGAAGATGATCAATATTCGAAAAGAGTATATAATGGACCGAAATCCATATGAAAATATAAAGCTCGTAAAAGTGAATATAAAATTCACATTAACGGACATGTCGTCGATTGACGAAAGTGAATATGAAATTCACATATTTGAACGTCGGACATGCCAAATACTCTTAAAAGTGAACTTGAGATTCATAGCAAAAACGTGGAGATGTTATTCACGAAATAACTAAGGACCGAACTCCATTAAAAAATGTTTCCACGAGTGATCTGAAATTTAGAGATAAAAATCTACTGAATATATCAATAAAGTTATATGATTATCATTTTATCGTAATGGTATGCCCTTGAAGTGGCACTACCGATTGTAAAATAGACCAGGCCACACCTACCACATGTGTGGGATATGAAAACCAATAACCCCTATTGGTGCAAGTTCATTCCCTGAAGTGAATGTGACAAAATCTTCAAATTTTGGCCATTTTGGCGCAAGTCGTGGTCGCGGTGGAGATCGTAGAGGCCGTGGTAGTGGAAAATATGTTTCCTATCACAATGACAATCATGCCATGGTCGTGGAAAATATGTTTCCTATCACAATGACAATCATAACATAGTCAAGGCCAATTAATAGTCAATATTTTGGTTAATATGCCACTATGTCAACCGGAGGTTGTGGGTTTATTTTAGTTGATTTTGATATGCCACTGATAACACAACTTGAAGTTAGTTGGCTTCACAACTTGAAGTTAGTTGGCGTCGGTTGATTGTGTCATTTTGCTCGATGGTTGGTAATTCCTCTTTAGTTTAAGTTGTGGTATATATGTAATTCCTCTAGTTGACACAGCTTTGATGGTAATTTTTAATACAATGGTGATCTTCATATACGAGAGGTTGGTTTTATTTATGGGCATTAAGATGAATTCTTCTTGACACATATAAAATACTCTTCCCATAATAGCAATATTAAGTGAACTCGAATGGTAGCTACACCGAAAATGATATGATATGGGTTAATGTGTTATAATAATAATTATAGATCCAAAACTCTTTGTTTCGGATGCTCTACACTTAGTCTATTGATAAGACTTTATTCTATTTTCAATGATCGTTTTGATTTTCGCTTATGGCTAAATAAGATGATTAAATGTGTTGAACTTAAAATGTATCTTTCGATGCCAATTTTCGTGAGCATCTTAGTTCATACACCTTTTGCATAAGAATAGATTTACTCGAGTTTCAATTGATATTCTCAATTTGTAGAAAATCGATTTATACTAATACAATTTTCTAATCGACGGTGAAGATTTCTTCAATATAACAATTCATTTCTATCATATTAATTCACTAAAATATTTTAGAATTTGATAGACTATGACTTAATTCTTAAAAAATATTTTGAATTCTCATTATTTCTGAGAAGTTGAACGCATTATTAAATCAAATCATCTTTAATACTATGCTCTATGTAATGCATGATTTATCTATTCATAATATAAGATAGAAACATGCATTTAGTCGAGAAAAGTTGCTGCCATTTATTATGTAAGTGATCACATTTTGGTAAGATAGTGTCTATTGACATATAATTTTTACGGACTTTTCAGTTATCGAGGATTCCTTGAGTTGTTCTAGTAATAGATCCCATATGAATTGCTTTTCTTAGGAATCGTGATACATTGTGTTGTTTGATTGTCAATATTATCATTTACATGATACATGGTGTTGTTTAATTGTGAATATTATTATTAATTTCAAAATCTGCTTGACTTAATCATCCTAATAAGCATTGTGAGAATTGATAAAATATCTCTAAAGGAGATAATGCTTCTCCCCAAATCGGAAAATATTAAAGAAATTTGTTGATACCCGCATAAGAGGATCTCTAACATTAAAATGTTGAATCCGTCACGGGTAATTGCAAATTTTCTAGATACCGATTATGAAAAAATGTTGTCCGAGAATAAGAGGAGGAAAATCCATTATATCTCGTGACAAATATGGACATATATGAACCATGAGTTCATATATTATTCATTTACATGAAACCCACGAAGGGTAGATTATGCACATTTTGCATATATCAAATATTTTCCGAGAAAGAGGGAGAAACGAACCAAAAGTTCGTTGTCTCATTCTAGTGATTTCTCTAAATATAACGTGAATTTTTTCGAACGATTCTTGAAGAATCTAAAATCACACGGTGATATATTAAACGCATGAAGCGCAAGAGAGATATTGCTTTCAAAAATCTCATAGAATGAGATATTTAATTGAAACCACTATGTTTTATATGTGTAAATCGCATGAAGCGAATAAAAGAGCATCAATGTATAGCTCGGTGCAACATGTTCGATGAAGATCGATTCTCGGCATTAGGGGGAGATAAAGAAAATCTCATGTTAAAATAAAAGAATGCCGAGAAATTTTAACAAGATAAACGATCTTCCACGCATCGGTTTAATGAATCGCGAAAATAATCTTACTTGTAGTATTTAACAAGTAATATGCCGGATGCCTATATTGAAATTAAATGAGTGACTATTTACAAATGCACCAACAGTATGATTGAAGATATTTCTCTACGCCAGAAGCGTAGAAGACCGATCGGTGTTAAAAAATAAAAATCCGCGGAAGAATGATCAATTTATTATTGATATTCAGTCACTCATGAAATCTCTTAAAGAGATTCGTCTTGTAGACGAAAACCCCAAAACAAAAATTGCACGTGCATCAAATGATTAAATATTGGGGTTGCGGAACAACCAATCCATACATTGATAAGGAATTGGTTTATGCTAATATCGAATTAGCAATGAATTTTATGGGAGAAATTATAATAAAATATAATAGTCGTCGACGACATATTTGCCTCTTTAATTGCTATTATTATATCCGGATCCGTACCTAAGTCATTCGCGAGTGCCATAAACACTCGGACTAGGTAAAAATGAAATAAGCAATTGAGGTTGAGTTTGAATTGGAAATATTTGTTTGTTAATGATCAAATATATTCTCCCATTATAGATAATATAATATTCCGCTAACTAATATATCGCGGTAACTTTATGTCATGACGGTATATTTACGGGTCGTTAGACATTAATATTGATATGAAAATCCTTGGTGGATTTCGAAATGAATTAATATGACAATCGCAACATGCATATGGTTAAGGTCGTTATCATTCATGTTGAATGTAGTATGACCGATTGAGTAGATTCCTATTGAGAAAGGAATATGTAAGTAATGCATGGTTAATGTCATAAATTTTAAGGAATTACGATGCATGATAGTGGAAATATATGCATGCAAATTTCGATTATATTACTTCCCCCATTATTTAGGCGATTACGGTGTTGATTGTGTTGCATGTGTTGCACAAGTTAGTAGTGGGAATGACGCTTATTAGCCCCTACATTCGACGATCCAATAAACTCTAAAAAGAGTGATATGCAAAAGTACGCTCAAGTGACAATCTCATAGATTTGTTCACTAAGATTATTTCTACATCGGTTTTGGATAATAAGTGTTTATAATAATGGAATGTGTACATTTGAAAGATTGTTGTCGTCAGGAAGAGCGACAACTTCAAAACTTTTGTGTGGATTTGGTCTTAAAACCAATGATTGTACTCTTTTTCCCTTTAACCAAGTTTTTCCCAAAGGGTTTTCTTAGTTAAAGGTTTTTAATGAGACATCGGTGCAACACATAGAAACGCATATGACATGAACTATTTACTTTGTCTAGTTTTTTTCCCACTTTGGGTTTTTCTAGCAAAGTTAATAGTACATGACATATACGTTATGCAACTACGATCGAGACAATCAATTGAGACATTGTCTAGATGAGAATGGAAAATTATTTAATTGCATGAAGACAATGCATCTTGCATATCTCAATTGAAGTGAGGCTATATTAATGGAGATTAACAAAACATATTTCACCCAAGTTATTCTTTACTCATGATTTGCAAAAGAATGAGAAGATTGACGTGCAACGATCCGGTCAACCGATAATTATTTATCAAGACGCAGTCGATCGCAACATTTGAAAGACCATTGAAGAGCATTGGGATGCAAAGCAATTGAAATATCGAAATTGACGCTTGGTTCAGGGGGAGTAAATCAACCAGATAAATATGTACTCTTTTTCCTTAACTAAGATTTTTTTCCCACTGGGTTTTCTCTTAGTAAGGTTTTAATGAGGCATATCATATCATTTGTATGTTTAAATAATAGATATCCAAGGGGGAGTGTTATGAAATAATATCATTGATGGATTATCTATTATTCGATTGATTTAAGTAGATTTGTGATTAATTCGATTATTGTGTTCACATTGTAATCTCTACTATAAATACCCCCTTATATCATTGGAATAATACACAAGCAATTTTCCCTTCTTCTATACTTGCATTTCCTCTTGTTCTTCCTCCATTATCTTCTTAGTTTTATAATAGCGCCACATATATATCCATATATATATATATATATTTAATTAGTCAACATGATTAATATAATACTATGATTAATTAATTTGTAAAATACATGTGTATCATATACACATAATAATTTTGTCATACATACATCATATGTATATTTAATTAATCAACATAATTAATATCTTGTATTTAATTTATTCATAATAAATAAATACCACCATATTAATTTACTACTATAACCTTTATAGTCGTGAGATAAACTTTCCTTATTTGGTTATCATCTATAACCATATTTTAATCCGGCTAGATGTTCATATGTGTGTGACCCGATAGGCTTCCGAATTTGTTGGCCGTAGACATAAAGTGCAAATTACGAAAATGCCCTTCATACCTAACGATCACGGGATAGCGTCTAGCAACACACCGTGACCCGCAATCATCGGAAGAGTCAAATGCAATGGCTACTACCGTTCATGTGAAACCGTTACCGTGTAACTTACAATCCTACAGCTGTAATAATATCCATACGGTCGTTAGTCGAGTGTCAAAACATCAACGACCGTATCTTATAATCTGGATATCAAGCTCTCTCGAAGTAATTCATTTACTTCCACTTTGCAAAGATTCACGAGAGTAAGACATTCCTTATAAGAAGGCCATTTCAGATATTCACCCTACTGATAGGGTACGCGATTTCCAGACGACCAAACATGTATACTCCGCATGCTTCAGTATCACACCCAATCACTACCGCATGGTCGCCTCGTGGCTAGAGGAAACCTCAATAGTGTCAAAGCATGACAATCCACACCGTGATGCCATGTCGACTCCGGTCCTAAGGATAATTATACAACCGTCACATAGTGTGACACTTATCCATGTAAGTGGGTCAGTCTAACGTACGCATTCTCTAATACACATCCACGTACAGTCCAAGTGTCTCTACACTTCGATAGACGAGATCTATCCATGCCCTTAAAGACAGAAGACATCTAATACGTGCTAGTCTGTTTGTACTATCAATATCCTGTTTAATAGTACATCAGCCTAGAGACATTTAAGTATCAAACTTGTTAAAGTGATTAGAGATCTCATCAACCATAATCGCCTATCATTGTTTCTCTATCACAAGTTTATACTAAGGACGTTATCATATAACAATTCATAATTGGTTCTTTAAAAGAACATATATATGACAACATAAAAGCCATTTAATATATGTATAAACACAAAGAAATAGTAGAAATGATCCGACCTGGTCGGATCCGGTCCAACCCGATTGGGTTTAGGACACTATTTCAACAATCTCCCACTTGGCCTAAAACCAATCACTCGCACACACAAGACCAAGTTGAAACACAAGAATCTAGTGCAATACTCGCAACCAGCCCTAGCCATAAACAGATCGCTATCCATTGGGACTCAGACTATCTCATACCATGATCCAAAGGACCAAGTCAAAGGAACCGCCTCAACACACACATGAATCTCTGACGAGACCCTGGTCCTTGCTTCAAGCAATAAATCCACTTACTATATCAGCTATATAGAAAAGGTGGAAGAACCGCACAAGGTTCAGGAATGAACCTTCTAGATCTATGTACTACTCCCGCTGCGCCTCTAAGGCACTACTGTGTTTTGGCCTAGTTGTAGAATTTACAGTGACCCATAGCCAAGAACATTTCCAGCTCACTGTATCACTTAATCAAAGTGACTGCAAACCTAGACTTCAGCTCCCACTCACCTTCATAAGACTCAGGATATACGTCTGTATATCTACGTTTATTTAATTCCAAGTTTCAATAAACTAGGAAACTTTCCTTAACTTGTTTAAGGATATTCTCGACATTCACCAGATTTACTTTCATACTTGCTCATGACTCTTCATGTAGTATGAACATCTGACATTACTTTTATGATGGTTCATATCGCAGTAGCAAAGGAAACCTTCCATAAGCACCATCTTTCACCTTATCTTTAGGACCACCGTCCTAACATAGATAGATCTTGAGAACACCGGCTAGCAGTATCCCTGTCGCGATCTATGCTAAACTCTTTTAGCATCACATCTATATAAGTAAACTATAATCTAACAGTAGTTAAATCTATCACTATAGATTCTTATTTCTAAAATAAGAACTGCCAATCCAAGTGCTTTCGTAAAGACCTTGAATTACCAAACATTAATTGACTGTGACATGGGGTGATAATTCCAGAGAGAGATATCCAATACATTACTCAAAAATTGTAACACACTCCCACTATCCATATTGCACATGGGGCATATCCCTTCTTTTGACTAAATCAAACTCCTTTGATTATCAAACAAAGAAATCTTCTAGAGAAACTTGTTTGAGTCCATAAATGGATCTCATGGGCTCACAAATCATGTTATCGTCTATGAACATCGAGCTGTTTTCCCAACGTCTTCAACACTATCATATAGCCATGATATCAAGTTATAACAAGCATCGTCTGAATAGAACTGGGCTCAGTTAGCGGCATAAAGATAATTACAAGGTTTACACCCCGTATCCTTCAGCCGTCACTATAGCCTTATGGTAATCATATTACTATCCATGTCAGCCTTTCAGGGACATTCCCTCTAGGTAAGACATACTAGGTTCACAACCTGGTTGTCACTGATGGAATCTAGTTCAGATATTATGGCTCCTGCCCATATCTCTCAATCTTTCCTTTCAAACATTCTTTCATAAGTCGTGAGATATTCATTCTTCAAGATGAACATACCAGTAGCCCTTTCAGGCTTTAAGGTTATCCACAGACTTACAGAACTTTTGTTTGCATTGAGCAGTGTTCTACACCTCATCTCTATGCGGCGTCTGCTCACATTCCTTTGGTTGAATATATCTTTGTGGTTCTCAAACTCTTTTGAGATCTAATTTACTTTCACTGTTTATTTTGGAAGAAACACTTCCTCTAGAAGACATCATGTTTGGAGACAAACACCTTTTGCTCTGCGGACGAGTAAATAATATCTAGCGTACTTGCTAAGATATTCCACAAAGTTGCATATGTTGTACTAGGCTCCAAGGCTTTCTGACTTTGCCTATGAAAACTTCAAATCATCGGTTAAGATAGATTCGACATTATCTCCTTCCATATCTAATATGGAATTTATTCAACCTTTATTCTTTGGAACTCGGTTAAGTATAAGGGTACTATCCCGAAACGGGTAAGGGATACTTCGCATGGCTTGCGTCACACCTGTATCATATAAAGTGTTGTTTTCATTTTGGGAACACAATCTAATTACGTTCCCAAAGATGGTATCCTTCAAGGGAGAATCTTATTCCTTTTCAGACGACTTCTGAAACACCCTTAAGGCATTAATTACTTCGATCCAATTGAAGATTAATTCCTAAGTAGCTCGTCAATCTCATATTCGTACTATCTCGAACTTTTCGGGCTTTCCGAATTGTTGTACTTCAATAAGTACATTCAACTATTTCTAAAAATAGTCATGGAGATTAATAAACAATTATTTGTGGCATTAATTGTCATAGGCCAACAAACATCGGTATGTTTAGGCTTTAGACAATTTTTCTAGAATTTATAACCTTTTCGTAAAAGGGTATTTTAGTCATCTTTAGATAAGATACATATTACCCGCATGATTCATAATCATATGGTTCAACATCATCAGAATGACGTTTAATTACACGCTTCCCTTCCAGAGAGATTATGTCTAGAACAACCACAAATATTAAGGATAACAACCACACAAATATTTAGTTGAGATCTCATCACATATATCAACTATATAGTGACATCAATCTAGTATGTTAGATTCAGTGACCTTCCAACTTTATCGGAATAACATTTATTCTTTACAATTGAATATATCTACTAAATCCTAACAAATAACTGAAAGTATGCCCTTCATAAGAACCGGAACATAATAACATGTATTTAGTTCCCTTATCAGTTTACTAGATGCAGAATATGGTAAGTGTCACAACATTTGCTTCACCTTCCATATCTGCATTTAATCTTTCTAATTTAATCCCACTCGTAAGATATCATATATCTTAGAGTCGACTTTGAACTTAGATAGATTTATCTCAACTCATTTGCCTACAATAGAAACTTCAATAAGTTCTCTATTTAAGCACATGCCCTAACATTTCTTTTAATCCTTTAAGCACTTGAAAAATGTTTCTTATTGTAGTCTTCATAAGACTTAAGATAGATCACAAGAGCCATGTCTTTAATTTCCTTTCGTAAAGAAAATCTAAAGTTTATTAAATAGTTTATTTAACCTTTTGAATCGTATTCAAACATTGACTATTTAATTAACCTTTAAGCAATGATAGAATTAAGTCGATACTTAAATCTTACAATTTTGAAAACAACCTTTCCATAATTAGATGTGATCATTCTTATCCAACGTTTGAATTAATTGTCATCGTATGACTGAATGATCATCTTGGATCGTATCCAATATATGACTAATTCGTTGAAACTTATTTCAAATGATTTAATCATATCATGAGCTTCCGCTTTCATCAATAATTAAAGCCTTGGAAAACTCCATCAAATATGTAGTCTCCTTGTCTCTAACTACTATAACGGGATTGCTCTTGTCATTGCTTATTGTAAAAGGATTAAAATTACTTAACCATACATGAGAACGTTTCTCAAAAGGTAACAGTCATAATTTGGTTTTACTAATCGAGAATAAAAATAAACATAAAGTTTGCTAAAACTACAACATAAAAATGAAAATAAAAGAGTGTTGTTGTTTATACACGCAAAATCAAAAATGGTCTTTTGATTTATGATTTTGCTCCCACTAGTCAACTACTCCCAATTGACTTTCAAGAATCTTTCAAAATTCTTTAGTGGCCAAGATCCCATCTAGTTACCCTGATTCCCGACGAGGGCCGATCAACCGGAATAATTCGAAAGGAATGTAACACTTACCAATCACATCTCTATGTGACTCTTGGTGGTTGACTAGTCAACTCTTTGACAATTCACATTTTTATATGGTAGTCAACCCCTTGCCTCTAGAATAAGACGGTCCTGACGAGGGCCAATCACCGCAATACTCTAGTCAAGTCATAACCCAATATTCGCGAGATCTCATACGATCATATCTCAATAACGACGATATACCCGTGGTAGGTCAACTCCCGACGAGGGCCGATCATTTGGATCCGAACAAAGGCTCTTCACCGTCGCTATAATATTGGGAGACAATATTTCGACTTGATTTTTGTTGTGGAAGTATTTACGTAAATTAATTCACTTAATTAATTTTAATTACGGTCTCATCAAATATATCTATCTCTATAGACATACATCCTACACATTTATCTAGATCGTGCCTAGTCATGCATCTACCGTATCATATAAAATAAATACAAGCACAGAATAAATAAATACGTAAATTAACCGGTATGATCATGGACTTTTCCTAGGTGCGGTTTCGAAAACAAACTGACGAAACCGCAGGTCACAATCTAAGGTAGCTGCAACCGCCAATAGGATTTTTAATGCGTCATTCTCCAATGAGATCTTTATTCTTCTTTCTTTGGTCTCCGCCTTCTGCTCCATTCTTGTTACATTTAATTCTATTTAATAAAATAAATACACCAGCCGTACACGCGGGGAGCCAACGGGAATGGGATAAATGCAGAAAATAAACTACGTCACGTTCTTCATAACGGCCTAGGACAATTTTTAAACCAACAGAAAAATTAAATCATTCACATCTATCCTATCGGTCGAGTCCATGATCAATCGGGGTCTATATAATCATATTATATCTACTATATCTAATCCATACAATAACATCTTATGAAAAAGATAAATTAACATTTAACTACTTGTGTCTTAATTAATCAATTAACATTTAATCTATTAAATAATTTTATCCAATCAATTAACTAATTAACATTTAATTAACTAAATGATTTTAATCGAAATAAAATTAACGATTAATTTTAAACGATTTTAATTTTAATTTTAATTAATTAGAACTATTCTAAAAATAAATCAAAATTAAAATTAAGTCTATTTTGTTTCTTTCCTTTTGATTCCTAATCAAAAGGGATGTCTTTGGTTTCCTAAACCAAAAGACATCAAAAAATCAAAATTCCCTTGAAAAGGACTAAAATTTTCAAAATTTTGAAAAGTGCCTGCTGGCTTATTCAAACAAAATTTGGAAAGGTCAATAATTTGGTTAATATTCCTGGCCACTTTCCAAAATCAAAATTTTGGAAGTGGCCTAGGCCTAGGACTTTTTCCAAATCAAGTATTTATAAAAGGCCTAGGCCTATTCCAAACAAAGTTTGGAAAGACCATTATTATATTAATGTCATGTGGCATCCCAATGGCCCAAACTATTTGAACCATTGCTTAGCCACATGACACAACTAAACAAAGGAGGAATTATCAATCACAACTATGAACCATATTGAATCACAAAATACACAAAACAAAATTTAGGAGATCCGCCAGCATTGACCGGTCAACCGACGCCGGCAGCAAGTTGCCCTGCCCGCCGCCGACCAGCCGCCGCCAGTCGGCCGAGCACCACCCGATCTCGTGTTTTTTTTTCTTTTCATGTATCACTTTTGCGAATAAAAAATCTTTCATCTTTTAATTACTGTATGTGATTTAAACGATAAGATTAACTACGCAAAATAACATGTTTATTGCTTAAGCTCGAAGCTCTCTCTGATATCACTGTTAGGAAATCTACGCGGGAACGCAGAGGAATTCAAAATTTTGATTTCCTTTTACCCAATATCGACTTCGTTTAAGCAATAAACAAATAAGCTAGTAGACGGTGGTTACCTTGGTTGATCTAAAGGATCGACGCTGTGACCGTCTAATGAGAGTAGTTCTGCATAGAGCCGCCCAAGTGTTCGGCCTCTACCGCTAGTCCACACGAACAGCCCGCCGGAATCCCATCATGGATTGCTATTGGAAAACTCCGGTTGCTAGACTAGCCTTTTTCCCCTATCTCCAACTCTCTATAGGATGCTCTCTATTTTACACAAGAACTATTAGCTCTTGGAATTGTGATGTACAAAAGAGCTTGACACCTACCTCTTATTTATAGTAGAAGTGGCGCCCTTACTTGGTGTGGAGGAGAAGAGCTTGACACCCCGCCATTCACTATGAGCGGGCTTGGGCCTTAGATTAGGATGAGGTCTCCAGGCTTGCGCACCAGAATGGTGCTCTCCACTATCTATTTCTCGATTCATGCGAGTCGGCCCCGCAGGGTGTCGTGTCTAAATTGTCCTAGGACGCACGGGCCTGAAAGCGCTTTATCAACTCCCGAGCGCTCCTTACTGACGATTTTGATAGAGTGACTATTGGAATAGTGTCCTAAACCCAATCGGGTTAGACCGGATCCGACCGGGTCGGATCATTTCTACTATTTCTTTATGTTTATACATATATTAAATGGCTTTTCTGTTGTCATATATATGTTCTTTTAAAGAACCAATTATGAATTGTTATATGATAACGTCCTTAGTATTAAACTGTGATAGAGAAACCATGATAGGCGATTATGGTTGATGAGATCTCTAATCACTTTAACAAGTTTGATACTTAAATGTCTCTAGGCTGATATACTATTAAACAGGACATTGATAGTACAAACAGGCTAGCACGTATTAGATGTCTTCTGTCTTTAAGGGCGGTGATAGATCTCGTCTATCGAAGTGTAGAGACACTTGGACCGTACGTGGACGTGTATTAGAGAATGCGTACGTTAGGACTGACCCACTTACATTAAGTGTCGCACTATGTGGCGGTTGTGTAATTATCCTTAGGACTGGAGTCTTCATGGCATCACGGTGTGGATTGTCATGCTTTGACACTATTGAGGTTTCTCCTAGCCACGGGGCGATCATACGGCAGTGATTGGGTGTGATACTGAAGCATGCGGAGTATACATGATTGGTCGTCTGGGAATCGCGTATCCTATGATTGGGATTGAATATCCGAAATGGCCTTCTTATAAGGAATGTCTTACTCTCGTGAATCTTTGCAAAGTGGGAGTAAACGAGTTACTTTAAGAGAGCATGATATCCAAATTATAAGATACGGTCGTTGATGTTTTGACACTCGACTAACGACTGTATGGATATTATTACAGCGATGAGATTGTAAGTTACACGGTAACTGTTTCACATGAAAGGTAGTAGTCATTGCATTTAACTCTTCCGATGATAGGGGTCACGGTGTGTTGCTAGACGCTATCCCGTGATCGTTAGGCATTAAGGGCGTTTTCGTAATTTGCACTTTGTGTCTACGGCCAACATATTCGGAAGCCTATCGGGTCACACGCATATGAACATCTAACCGGATTAAAATGTGGTTATAGATGATAACCAAATAAGGAAAGTTTATCTCGTACTATAAAGGTTATAATGGTAAATTAATATGGTGGTATTTATTTATTATGAATAAATATAATATAAGATATTAATTATGTTGATTAATTAAATATACATATGATGTATGTATGTCGAAATTATTATGTATATATGATACATATGTATTTTGCAAATTAATTAATCATAGACTGTATTATTAATTAAATATATATGGCCAAAATTTAAGTGTGTATGACACACGTATATTGCCTAATGAATTGCGCAATATTTAATGTATTGGATACATTTGGTTTGTGCAATTTAATTAATAAGATTACCATAATATTAATATTAGATATTCATAGATTTTGAAAAAAAAAAAGATTTATGGTAACAAGATAAATATAGTCAATATTAGATATTGACAATATCTTGGAAATATTCAATATAATATATTGACAATATTCTAGATTAATTTAATATAAGATATTATAATAAATGAGATAAATCAATCAATTATATTTTCCTTATTTTATTGGGAAAATGTTTTCTTCTCCTCCACTCTAGTATGTGGCGCCACTTTCCCTATAAATAGGAAGTGGATGTCAAGCTCTTTTGGACATCACAATTGCAAGAGCTCATAGTTCTTGTGTAAAATATAGAGCATCCTCTAGAGAGTTGGAGAGAGGGGAAAAGGGCCGGTCTAGCAACCGGAGTTTTCCAATAGCAATCCATGATGAGATTCCGGCGGGCTGTTCGTGTGGACTAGCGGTAGATGCCGAACACTTGGGCGGCTCTATGCAGAACTACTCTCCTTAGACGGTCAAAGCGTCGATCTTTTAGATCAACCAAGGTAACCACCGTCTTAAGCTTATTTGTTTATTGTTTAAAAGAAGTCGATCTTGGGTAAAAGGAAATCAAAATTTTGAATTCCGCTGCGTTACCGAGTAGATTTCCTAACAGTGACCGAGGAGGAGGGGTTGCTCTTTCATGCTATTGGAACCCCTACCGTAGAGGTGGATTGGGGTCTCCTGATGCACTGCGAGGCGGTATTCTTTGCTACGGGCATAGATAATGGCCGCTCCATCCCGTTTCCTTTGTTGATCTCCAACCTCTGCTCCACCCTGGTTCCTACTTGTCCATCGGATGAGTACCTTCCTAGGCGGAATATTATGCTTGATGAGATTCCGTTCGGGACCTCCACTGAGCCCGGCAGCTCTTTTGATGGAGGGTTGCCCTACTTTTGATTTCCTTGTAATCTGAATTTGTTTAAATCTTGAATAAAAAACTCTCATTATGTCTTCCAGCGCTTTGTTTATTTTCGCATGCTGATACTTGTATATTTTTTATTTTGATTCTGAATATATCCGCAATTCGGCCCCCTTGCTAAGGTCGGGCTTGCTAATTTGAGAAGAGATGCGAACACATATCCTTCCCTAAAATCTATGCTTCTTTTTCCTATGATCATCATGTCATCCTCTTCTGGCTCTACCTCCCCCTCTCGGCTGTCTCCCTTTTTTAGAACGGCGTCCTCCAATGCTATCCAAATTATAAGGATTACTTTTCCGATCGTGCACATTTAGCCGAGAGAGTCTTGGATTTGAACAAGATTGATGGGAGTGGATCCCTGTTTCGTGTGCCGTATTCTGGGTGGCGCTATTTCCTTCTCAGACCCATTGGGAGGTGTAAACTCACCTTGGTTCACGAATTTTATGCCGTTCCTGTCAGAGGCTCAGTCTGTCGAAGAAGTTTCCTCTGTTTCCGTCCGAGGCACTCAAGTGTGGTTCACCCCGACCACCATAAGTGAGCTTCTGCAACTCCCCGCATTTGATCTGGCCTTGCATTTCGAAACTGCCTGGGATCTCGACAGCGAAGAGCCCTATTTTTCTAATAGATTTGACGCGTACTCACGATTGTTCCCTGAAAAAGACGACGGGCCTGTTCACAACGGCATTTTCTCCGGGCTTTGTCAGTGGTATCGGGAGTGGAAACGGTTTGTCAACATCCGGGCTATCCATATGAAAGCAACATCCGGAGAGACTTGAAAATTTTTTTGCTCCAATGTTGCCCACCCATATGAAAGCAAGGGCCAGTGTTTAATGTTGTAGTCCTTGAAAAATGTTGAAAACTTGTCTCTGTACTGGGCCCGTGGTCCGACACCACTGCCCTCGGAACTCCGAATCTTGACCAGATCTGATCATGTAAGAAATACGTCGCATTTTTTGCTCCAATACTTACCATTGGTTTAGCCTCGATCCATTTAGTAAAATAATCCACGGCTACAATGACAAGCTTGCAACTTCCTCTTCCCGGTGGGAATGGTCCGATCAAGTCGAGGCCCCATATGTTGAATGGCCAAGCTGAGATGACAATACTTTGTTCAACGGATGGTAGCCTCGGTATGTCCGTGTGTATTTGACATTCAGGGCATTCCCTGACGAGCTTTTTAGAGTCTTGCATGATCGACTGCCAATAATACCCTACGGTTATAACCTTTTGGGCTAGGGAGCGACTCGTAGAATGGCCTCCGCACACTCCTTGATGCAACTATGCCAGAATTTTTTCACTTTCCTCTTTACGAACACATCTGAGGAGCGGTCTAGTGAAAGACCTTCTGTAGAGTATCCCATCATGCAGAATATATCTAGCCTCCGGTCTCTTAAGTGCACAAGCTTTGTCTGGATTTGCGGGCAAAGCACCTGTTTCGATATATGCTCGTATATCATCCATCCAACACGGAGTCTGAATTGGTACATCGATGTCCATGATCTCTGATTTTTCAATTGCGGGGACAGGACGATACTCCACCATTATTAACGGGTCATTTATCTCCTCCTCCAGGGATAACCTCGACAGAAGCTCTTTCGTTGTCCTCTCTACTGGTGAACTCGCAATAGTCAAAGTCTCGCTTCATTTGTTGGACAATCTCATGATATTTTTCTAAAATGCCACATCATGTCTCGTATCCCCCTGAGATTTGTTCGCCAATATGCTGAGAATCACATTAGACCTGGACAATGCGTACCTTCATTTCCCTTGCCAAGTCGAGCCCGGCGATAACGGCCTACTGCTCTACCTGATTGTTTGTTGCCTTGAATTCAAATCTCAAAGCCTTTTCAATTTCCTCTGTTGTGCCTGGCTCGGATAAGATAACCACTGCTCCGCTTCCGTTTTGGTTGGAAGCACCGTCCACATACAGGTGCCAACAATTGTTGGGTTTTAAAGTTTCACTTGCGGGTTTCGGCGCATATAGCGCATCTGATCTTTCTGAGGTGAAGCTGGTTTCTGCTACGAAGTCAGCCAAAGCTTGGGCCTTGATCACTTTTCTGGGTTGGTAGTGAATGTCGAACTCAGTAATCTCAATAGCCCATCGGAGTAAGCGACCTGAAAGGTCTGGCCTGTGTAGTATTTGGCGTAGAGGGCTATCAGTCATGACAATTATTGTGTGCGAGGTGAAGTATCCTCATAGTTTCCGAGCTGCTATCACTAGCGAGTAAGCCAGCTTTTCCATATTGAGCTGGTGGGCTCCGTTTTCCTGCACCAAGACAGCCGCTATGGCCCAATCCGAGGCTGCCAAATACAAGAATAGAGTTTCCCCCATAATGGGACTGACCAGGAGAGGTGGTTTTCCAAGATATTCCTTGAGGGACTGAAAGGCCTTGAAGCACTCTTCATCCCAAGAAAATGACTTGCTACCTTTGAGGACCTTGAAGAAGGGCAAACATTTCTCGGCCGATTTGGAGATGAATCGACCCTGAGCTATGATCCGGCCATTAAGTCTCTTCACCTCCTTGATTGTAGTCGGCTCTCGCATGTTGAGTAATGCTTGAATTTTTTCGGGAATAGCCTTTATACCCCTATGACTGACCATGAATCCCAGAAACTTGCCCGCTCCCACCCCAAATGTACATTTGGCCAGGTTGAGCTTCATTGAATGCCGATGCACATTTTTTCATGTTTCAGCAAGATTGGCAGTGTGACCACTGATTGCTGACTTTACGACCATGTCGTCTTTGTAAGCATCCATATTTCGACCGATCTACGATCTAAACACTTTGTTTACCATTCTCTGATAAGTTGAGCCCACGTTTTTCAACCCGAATGCATCATTTCGTAGTAGTAGAGCCCTCCTGAGGCTCTAAAAGCTGTCTCTTATTTATCGGCCTCTGCCATCCTGACCTGATGGTATCCAGAATATGCATCCAAAAAACTCAATGTTTCGAAACCGGCGATGGAGTCGACTAACCTGTCAATTCGAATGAGCTGATAGAGATCCTTCAGACAAGCTTTGTTTATAGCTATGAAGTCTACGCACATTCTCCACTTGCCGTTATGATTTTTGACCATCACTACATTCGCGAGCCAGGTGGGGTATGCCAATTCCTTAATGATTCCTGCTTGCATGAGTTTGCCGACTTCAACCTTGATGGCGGCCTCTTTTTCTGGGGTGAATTGTCTGGCGCGCTGTTGAATTGGTTTGTACGAGAGGTCAACGTTCAAATGGTGTAATGCAACATCTAGCTCGATGCCCATCATATCAGTTACCACCCACGCGAATGCACCTATGTTCGCCTTCAGTTAAGCAATTATGGCCTCATTCTCTACCGTAGGTAGATGGGCCCCTATCTTGACTTTATGGTCGGGGTAAGCATCGTTAATGATTACTTTCGACCACTTCACCGTCAGCGGTAAAGTCGGGCTCGTCTATGTTTTTAAGGTCTCACACTCAACTTCGGAAGGGGTCGCCTCCCTCACCATATTCAAGAAGCTTGTTCCTGCCACATCTGGTTGTTCTTCACGGGCCTGTTTACCCTCTGCCCGTGAGGTGTGAATGTACGTGAGCACTGCTGCGGGTTCACTGATTGATACCCCAATCATATCATTTACATAGAATTTTGCTCGTTGATGTGGAATAGAAACAACCATTTGGGATTACCTCAACGCAGGTGCTCCAATGATCATGTTATAATTAGACTGAAGACCTACCACCTGGAAATTTACTTTTTCACTTCTGAAAGGTGCGTAGTACCCCATTTGTACATCAAGATCAATGGCTCCCTTGACTTGTATCCCGTGATTCGTAAAACCCTCAAGAGTACCATTATGCGGCCTTAAGCTGGAATCACCAAACCCCAACTCTTTGAAACAGTTATAGTATAAAATATCTCGGCACGCCCTAGTGTCTATCATCACTCGGTTGACTCAGAATTGGTTTGTGACCACCGAGATGCTTAAGCATGAATCCTCGACATTGGTCACCGTTACTAGCTCACTTCCTCGCAAGACGGGGGGGGGGGGGGGGTTTCTCCACATGTTTTTTGATAGACCCTATCATGTGCTTGATCTGATTATTACTGGAAGGGCTTACCGTGATAATTCGGATCTCCCGGTCGTATTGGCAGGCTTGTCGTTCATTTCTATTTGCTCCCCCGCAATTTTTCCGGTAGTGATCATGACAGCCTCAAGCCAACAATTTTTCAAATATCCTCTTGAACTGGTAGCAGTCCTCGATATCATGACCACTGTCATCGTGGAAAGCACAGTATTTGAACTGATCCCACCTTCTATCTGGTTTCATGGGGAAAGGCTTTGGTAACTCGTCTTTTATCTCGTGTATCAATTGTGTGTAGGAGACTTTGATGGGAGTACAATTCTCCTCCTTGAATTTGTCGGGCTTCTTGAGGTCATGGTCCCTGTTCACACGGGACTCTCTTGGCGGACTTCGCTCAGCCCTTTGCTTTCCCTATAGGATGACGAGGTCTCTTCACTTCCTGCCGTCGCAACATACTCTTGCTGAACTTAGCATTTCTTTGAGATTAGATGGTGGGTTGAGCACGAAGTATGATTTGAGGTACCCCGGACTCAGCCCCGTTTTTTTGAAACTACTCATCACCACATTGTCAGCTAACCCCATTGTCAGCTCGTACACTTTGTAGAATCGCTCATAGTAACTGCGAGTAGACTCGTTTCCCTCTGTCGAACCTCATGAAGGTCGATATGGGTTTTCTTTGGTCCTCTAACTGACTTAAACTTGGCTGTAAATTTGTTGACCAAATCATCCCAGGACAAAATCGAAGCCGGGGGCAAGCTGTGGATCCATGAGGCCGCCATATCCTGCATGGCCCCCACAAAGGCAATACACCAAGCCTCCTCACTTGAGGTGCACAAATTTATCTTACTATGAAAAATTGACAGCCAGTCGAAAGGGATCTGTAGTACCGTGATAGTAAAATTTGGGTAATGCGTACCTCCTCAGGGTGCCACCGTGAGGATGTCGGGATGCAAGACACTGGTACCCCAAGTGGGTTTAGATTCCTTGGTTGTTCTACCCCTTTGAAGCTCTTCGATTTGCATTTTCATTATTGCCAACTCACTCGTGTTTTATTTTATAGCCGGGAGCTTGACAATACTTTCGCTCTACCCGTGATTCTCCATGTCCTTCCTTCCGAGTTCGGACATGCCTCTCCTTTTCCACATAACCTCGATCTGGGCCGTACCGCGGACGTTATCCATGGGCCCCAGATGGGATAACGCCGATTTTCTACCCTGACTTGGGTGTGAAGTCGCATGGCTACTTTCACCTTGATCCTCATGGTGCGACCTTGCAACTCTTAGGGGATTCATAGTAGGCTGTACCTCCATTTGAGCTGGTGCGGGTGAAACAAACTTACTAACTAGTAGAGGTGGAAACCCTGCGGCTATAAGTTGAAAATTATGTTGCCGCATGTCCTCCACATACTCCATGTGGTTCCTTAGTGCCAGTGCATGTGTACTTGGGTTGACGATCGGTGCTGCCTCAAAATTCGTCCGTTGTTCAAATTTCAGGCGAGACGCCTCGCCGACGTGCTTCCCACGGCCCCTTATTGTGGCCGCTTATTCCAACTCTTGGGCCTTTGCCTTTTCATTTAAAACACTTTGCATGTCGGGGTCGACTAATTGTTCGTCGTTTCTGTGGGCCGAGCATGACACCCGGCTATGCCCGCTATGATGTGACGCTAAACTGCCACGTGGAGGGTTGTTGCCACGTGTTGTGTCCTGATTGGCCCCCTTGGACGGTGTTGCAGGTTCCACTGGCTTCACTCCAACCATGATTTGAAAGCAACTTGTTGACAAAGCAATCTTTGGGCGGTGCCGGTCGGAGCTGTCTTGAAACCTAGAATCCGGCAAGGACTCAAGTATGATAATGCTCAAACTTGCCCAGAAACTTGATTGATTTATCTCAGAAACTGTAATAAACCTAGAAAAGCTGAGAATATTGGTAGGCTGCTCGAATACCATGTTGATGCTGCTAATGCTTCTTGTTGACGTATCTTCACAAGGACTGCTCAAGATCCCATGCGAATGACGTTTCAGATGTTTGATTTGAGCTTCAGAAGTGTTGAGAGCACCAATCCTTAGGCCATACAACCCAAAAATTGGAGCTTTTCCTGAAATTAGCACGGAACAAGTAGCCAGCGGATTCGCTGGAGACGCCTTGGAAACAGATTTCAAGGCGGTGGTAACGACCGGAGAAGGCTGATTTTTAATGAATTTCCCGGTAACGGAGCCAACTGATGTTGCATGAACTATCAGGGTGGAGGTAACGGCTGCGCCGTGTGGATATGAAATATATGAAGTTTCCGGAAACAATATGAATATGAACTCGGATTCGACAAATTGGCAGGGCTTGGCTTGCTTGCATTAATTATTCGATGGATTGTGAATTACACATAGCTCCTATTTATTGGCGCCAGACTAAGTACGATTACGCTAATGACGACAAGACATAATCAAGTACATTTAAGCAGAAACATGATCCCGGGATGAGGAATGGTAGTTTATAACTGACTTTGTTGATCCTTCATGCGGGCTGATCCAGGGTCTTGTAACGCCGAGTAGGTAGATTACCGCATTCAGGAGTTGAGTCCAGCTTGCCCTGATAGTTGATTGGGCTATACGCACTATTGATATCCGGGTAGTCAAGGTCCGGCCTTGACTCGGAGTAATGTTGAGAGGACTGATAGATCTGTCAGCTAGCGGCTTTCATCCGGCCTGGCAGCAAGCTGGATAAAGATGGAGCCGGCTTAAAGGCTTATGATGTGACCTCCGATCGAAGCAGACCCGGGTCCGTGAGACCGTATGCGGGTCCCCATATCGGTAGTAGTCATCGCTTTTGACTCTTCCGATGATTGGAGGTCACAACGTGTTGCTAGACGCTATTCGTGATCGTTAGGTATGAATGGTATTTTAGTAAATGCACTTTATGCCTACGGCCGACATATAATATCCGGCCGGATTAAAATGCGATTATAGTGATAACCAAATAATGAAAGTTGTATCTCGACTATAAAATGTTATAGTGATAAATTAATATGGTGGTATTTATTTATTATGAAAAAATTAAATACAAAATATTTAAGAATATTCCGAATGCCAATTTATGGCACATGGGGAGCAGACTACATGTGTATAAGATACATATGGATTTTACAAATTAATTAATATTATTATTATTATGTATTAATATTGGATGTTACTAATATATATGGATTTATACACATGTATAAATAGATTTATGCTAGTTCATTAAAGAAATATTCAATATTAGATATTGGCAATATATATATCTTGAAAATATTTAATATAAGATATTGAATATTAAATGAGATAAATCTAGAATATCTAATTTTCTTATTTTACTAGTAAAATATTTTCTTTCTCCTTACTCCACTCAGAAACTTTTCCTATTGGGAATGGGAGACAGTTGGGGCGCAGACTCCCCTATATAAGAAATAGCTTGCCTAGCTCTTTTGTATCACAATTCCAAGAGTCTAATAATTCTTGTTAAAAATATGAGAGCTTCTTAGAGAGAGTTTTAAGAGAGAGAAAATGCTAGTCTAGCAACCAGATTTTTCTAGTAGCAATCCAGAGAGGATTCCGGTGAGGTGCTCGTGTGGATATTGATAGAGGCTGGACACGTGGATGGTTTGCATGCACTACTACTCTCCTTAGACGGTCATAGCTTCGATCTTTTAGATCAGACAAGGTATTCACCGTCTACAACTTAGTGTGTTTATTATTTTAAACGAAGTCAATCATGGAATCAGAAATCAAAATTTTAACTTCCGCTGCGTAAACTAGTTGATTTCCTAACACTTGGTACGGCTGAATATTAGATTGAATCCATTGAGAGCAATAGAGGAAAGATTTTGGATTGGAAAGCGTTCAAAAGTTTTTTCTACATAGAGTACTTTCTGCCATCAGTTCAGGCGGACAAGGCAAGTTAGTTTCTACACTTGAGGCAGGGACAACAGATGTCGGTGACACAGTATTCGCATCGGGTCAGTGAGTATGGAAGATTTTATCTAGGGATTATGGGAAATGAGGAAAGAAGAATGGTGCAGTTTCTAAATGGTTTGGCAAGAGAAATTCCAGCTGGTATGTTGGGTGCTACGCCGATAAACATGGAAGAGTTACTTGATAAGGCATTGGAAGTGGAAACCTTCAAGAACAAGCCTTTGGTTTTTCTTGACGAAAAGAGATATTTTGAAGCTATCTAAAGAAATAGTTATGAAACACCACTACAAGATGTGAAAAAGGTTTCGGCACCGCTTGCAGCAACGTCAACAATTAGTGCACCATTTTGTTCGAATTGCAAGAAGAACTACACTGGGGAGTGCCGAGCAAGTTCACGCAGGTGTTATCATTATGGAGACACCGGGCATTACGCCAGAGCCTACCCTAGAGGAATACGGGAAATCAAGGAAATAGCAAATTAATAGCAAATGAAGTGCAACTCGACCAGTAAGGGTGTTTGCTTTGGATGCAGTCATTCGAGGTATTTTTAAGTTTTTTCCTAAAGTACTTTATGACACGATTGATTTCATGTTTTAATTGTATTTAAGTAAATGAACTAGCTTTTAGGTACATTAATAATTGATAACTTAGTTATGTCAGCCTTGTTTGATACGATAGCATCAAATACTTTTGTGTTAAGTAAGATAGCTAAGATGTTAAACCTACCCTACAACCTTTAAGGCACTTTTTGAATACCATTTGGGTAAAGTGACTATAGGGGGCGATGTGTTAAGTAGATGATTTGTTAGTGCGGTTTCTAAAGTTCAAGATGTGGTTGATCAGTTTAGGGTTGAGTGTGCAAGGGTTTGATCAGTTTAGGAAACAATTGTGTTTGACTCTATGGTTGACCAATTAGAGTTGTTATTTGTTGTCCGTGTGAAACAAGATGAGGATCCGGTTTGTTTGTCTCGAAGAGAGTTGCTAGAGAAGAAACTTACAGTTTGAGTATGTTCTAGTTTCGAGGACGAAACTCCTATTAAGGGGGAGGAATGTAATATTCTGATTTTCAGGAAAGCATAGACATGTCATTTTGCACAAAAACGTAATATTTTTTTAAATTATTTTATGGATTTTAAGTTATATTATAAATAAAACGAAAAGAAAAGAAAATAGAATAAATAAAAAGGAAAATAAAAGTGATGGGAGGTTTATTTTGGAGAAAAAACTTCATAATTACTTGGAAGTTGTCAAGCATTTTACTCCAAGTTCAATCTCTGAAGGAAAACAAAAAAAGAAATCAGAAAGCAAAGGACAATTAGAATCGTCAAATGATCTTATTGGTTTATCGGTTTTCTGAATCAAATAGAGAAACGAAATCCGTGGGAGAAGAGCATTGTTTTGGTACCAACAAGTTGGAGTTTGGAGAAGGTATGTTTTGGCCCTAGTTTTAATCTTTTGAATTTGCTCAAGTTTAGTTGTTCTAAGTTGTTTAATTCGTGGAATAGATTGTCTAGAAACCTTTGATTACAATTAATTTAGGTTTAATTGGTGATCAATTAGGTTTTGGGGCTGAAGCTTAAGAAGTTGTGCAGTTGCTTGAAGTTTTGGTTGCTTTTGCTTGGAATCAAAAGTAAGAGGGTCTTCATATTGAACTATTAATGTTTTATAATGTTTGGCACTTGTTAGTAGTAATTTGGTGTTGATTTCCTGCTATTTTGAGTGTTTATTTGCTGTCAAATATTTTAAAATCATGTTAGAAATCGTAAAGTACAGAAAAATGTAGTTTATGGCAATTTTGGCCTTTTGGCGCGCGCCAAAGAGGTTTCAACACACGCCAAAGGTGATCAGAGAGCAGCCAAGAAGTATAGAGAGATTTAGTGCATGCTTAGGGGTCTTTGCGCGTGCTTGGAGTGAAGCAGAAACCAGGCAGAAAGATCAGAGAGTTTCAGCACGTGCCGAAGTGGACCAGCACCTGCCAAAATAGAACAGAAGGATCTGCCAGGTCTCTGAAGTGTTTCAGCGCGCGCCAAAGAGGCCTGGCGTGTGCCAAAATGCCCTTTGTGCAGTTTAGGGTTTCTAAGACCTCGAATTGAGTTTTGATTGATAATTCTTGATAAAATAAACTTAAATAAACATGATTAATCTTCTGATGGGTTAAGTTCCGGCACCGAATTGATTCTTCCTCAGAGTTGAAGTTTGGGACCGTCGGAAGAGCATGAATGGATTTGTGCTTTGTTAGATTAGGATTCACCAATGTCTGTGTATGTGATAGGAATGTCTTGTCCAGCTGTCTAAGTGAGGGAGTAGGATGTTAAGTGAGATTTTGCCTTGAAAACACTTAGGTGGCTAGTTAACGATCAATAACATACATACTTGTGTAGTTAAAAGCCTAAACATCAAGGTTCTTGGTAAGGAATAAGACAATATCGTGATGTGTGGTGTGGTCAGTATAAAGTGAATAACTCTGATGTCCTTTGAAGGGCACCAGAAGTGGAGGGACTTCGCCGAACACACACACTATCGGGACTAGCCGTGGCTACTAATGTAGCACCACTACCAGGTTGCAACAGATTCTTCATGGCGAGTAGTACCATGCGCAATGCCCTTGAATTCTTGATATAAAAAAGATAAGCTAAGCTAGAAACAAAGTAGAATCTCACGGCATGTTGATGAGCATGAAGTGAACGCTATAGTTTGAGTAGTGTTCATAAAGACAACTTAAAATAAGAAAACATTTGCCTTTCGTTATAAAGCATAATTGTTCGATCTCTTCTATCTTTTACAAAGTACTTATGTACTTACCCTTTTGCATATTTGTATGTTTGCTTTGTGGGAGAAGATGTACAGGTTGAACCAGATTGTGACGACTTTGAGGATGATATTTGATCATGCTATGCTAGGACCTAAGGCCTTCTTTTAATTATGTTAAACATTGAGCTATGTTGCATTCTCTAATTTCAAGACATGTTGTACCTGTCTTTCAAGACTTGTTGTACTTTCTTTTCTAGACATGTTGTAAGATAAGTTTGTTGTTGTAAGTTATCGTACAATGTAAGCTATTCGTTGTTGTAAGTTCCATTTTCTACCCTTTTTAGTTGGATGACAATGTAATTCTAGTAACTTTTACGGCTTTCACCCGATTCTCTTCAGCTTCCGTTTGCTTAACTCGATACGACAATGTAGAGGCTTACATATAATATTAGATTTATTTAATGTTATACGTGCCAAACGTTTTTTCCGGATAAGGAATCGGTATCCGGGTACAAAAGTTTTATATATATATATATATATATATATATATATATATATATATATATATATATATATATATATATATATATATGTATATATATATATATATATGTGTGTGTGTGTGTGTGTGTGTGTGTGTGTGTGTGTGTGTGTGTTTTAGAAGGTATGTTAAATCAATTGACAACCCACATATACCCGCTATTTGTCCCATAATGAAGGGAGCCAAAAAAATTTGTACGAACAAAAAACATAAAATTTAAAATGAAATTTACCAAATTGCAGTGTCATTTATTATTGACATTAAATAAGCATTACACCATTAATTAATATCAAATATCCATAAGAAACTGAAAATATATAATTAATTATATTAATTCCAATTCAAAATATGTCAAACAACCATTTTACTTCCTAGAAACATAAAATTTACACTAAAATTTACCAAATCGCAGCGTCATTTATTATTGGCATGAAATAATCAGTACACCATTAATCTCAAAGATCCCTAAGAAATCGAAAATAATTAATTATATTAATTCCAATTCAAATCCCGAATGAATTCCCTCACTTTAAATCCCGAATGAATTCCCTCACTTTAATTTAGCCTAAACATCCCTTAAAAAATTAGCTTAAACAAACCGCTATTATTACATGAATTGCTCATATGTCCTTAACAAATTAAGGAAATGTCAATATGTCAATGTGAAATCAGGAAGGCTGATGATTTTGTGAGAGGAATAAGGCATTGCTTGATGAACGGTGGAGTAGGTCAAGTTTTTGAAGAAAGCATATTCATCGTCCATTGGCTAGCGTGGAAATTTATTGAATGTCTTGAATGTGTTGTTGTTTAGGTTTGAAATAGGTAATTGTTTGCGCGTTTTGCCCGATCGATGACAAATTTTCCAAGTGAAATTGTCATTCTTTTGTATGTCGTCTCTTTTTAGTTGCCTCGGCATGATTTAGTTGTATTCATGATGATGATATTCTTTTTGGTGGTCAATTTGCAGATTTTGTCGACGACGGATTTTATTGATTGATTTATTATTTTTTTCAATTTATAAAACCATAATGGAATCGGTGTATTATTGTTAATTTTTTTAGTTGTTTCACATTTAAACTTGCAGCCATTTCATCCCCTTGCTATTCAAGGCAAGATCGACAGCGGCTCCTAAGCTTTGCACGATGCTAATGGTATACTTATGTGATCATTATGGTTGTAGCCTACCTTTTGTATTTCTTTTTTCTTTTTTCATGTGCTTTATTTTTGCTTTTGAATTATTTTCCTCTAATGGAAATATGTGCCAGGTACTGTATTGGAGATTTTCATTGTTTTTTTTCATTTGACTTATCCATTGTTTTTTAGCATGGCAACTATATCGATGACTTTGAAATTGAATGAGGAATTTTTTGTTGAAAAATTGGTAATTATACCGAGTTTGACATTTTTATTTGTTTTTTCTTCACTCATATTTCTGAATTTTTACATCAAAAGATGTGTACATTTTGGCAAAATAATGCTTTTTTTTGTCATTAAACTTTTGTATATATGTATTCGGACTTCGGTTTACATATTATTCTCCACATGTGAAAGAATAGGTATACATAGGTGGTGGACGTTATGATAATATGGTAATAAATATTTGGGGTTCTTCTTCTAAAAAAAGGAGGGGCATTTCTTTTGCACAAGAAATAAAATATGAATGTTTTATTAATTAATTATGTAACTTATGTTCCCTATCCATGATAAGGTTATTTCCTTCAATTCATAACTACTTTGTAATGGTGCATTTTGTTGCATGACTTTTTATGCAATACAAATCAACTTATGGTAACTTCTTTTTTGGTCGTATAATAAAAATTACTACAAGTTGTTCAAGGCCAACACAGTGTATTGTTGAAATTTTGTCAATAAGAAGAATCTCTTACCGGAGTTACTTTAATAACCGGGAGGGATTTTTTTTTTTTTTTTTTTGTTGAAACCATTCTTTTATTAAATAGTTTAATTTTATGATTCATATCGTCCCGTGCATGATGCACGGGTTTTAAAACTATATATATATATATATATATATATATATATATATATATATATATATATATAGTTTTGAGGAGTAATTAAAATTGCTATTAAGAAAGAAATAGATATACAATGATAAACAACAGAGGTGCAAAGAAGGTTTTTTTCTATGCGTTTCATGGTATGTATAAACTACGGTAGAATTCAGATCCTCTTAATTAGAATTCAGATCATCTTAACAAATTAAAAGACGTGAAGTGACCTCAAAAAAAAAAAAAAAAAATCAAGTTGGAGTTTTGCTACTTTTCAGCAATAAGCGCGGCGGGGCCGCTGAAAACTTAATGGATAAACTAAGGGGTGTTAGTTTAACCCAATAAGTACTTATTCTTAAAACAATAAGTGGTAGTTATGATAAGTGGTGTTTGATAACCATTTATAGTATCACTAAATGAATTAAGAGTTGTTTGATAACAATTTAAATAATAACTTAATCTTTTAAGATCTTCTGAATTTTAGCACAAAGTTTTCAGCACTCATGATACCACTTATCACTGAAAATAAACTATTGGACGTGTTCCTAACATCACGCTAGATAGTGTGCACCAGTATCTTCACGTAATCCTAACAAGTATTAACCATGTCATTGCTTTTCGTTTTAATTTTTTTTAAGAAATTAATCATTTATTCGTTTCACTCCTGATGGCCAAAGAATTTTTATACATTTTTCTTAACTTCTGTTAAAGATTATTTTGCTTAATGCTCTTATTCTTGTACTTCTTATGATTTTAATGGCAGAAAATAATTGAAAATGTGTTATACATTTTTCCCCTAGGTTATGGCACGTTAACTTTATTGTAGTATAAATGCACAACCACAAGAAAAAAAGTAGTCACACAATATATATATATATATATATATATATATATATATATATATATATATATATATATATATATATATATATATATATATATATATATATATATATATATATATATATCATGTGAGAATGTGTAAAAAGTTGCTGCTTATATTATACAATAATATGTATGTATAACATTAAAAATAAATGATTTTGGAATTTCAGATACGTTGTTAATTATCAAACACTCTAATCAATTTCAGCACTTAAACAATTAAGATACTTAGCACTTTCAGAACTTAAACATTTAAGTTACTTTATATTTTCAGATTTCAGACTTCAGATTTAACAAACGCCCCCTAAGGTAGAATTCAGATCCTTTTAACAAAGTAAGAGGAAGCCCTCAAAAAAACAAAAAAAACAAAAAAGGTAAGAGGCGTGAAGTGACCTCAAAAAAAAAAAAAAAAAAAAAAAAAAAAAAAAAAAAGAAAGAAGGCAGGAGGAAATATTAAGAAACGCCTCTTAATTAATTTTTTTGTAAGGATAAGCACTTAACGTGTTTTTGAAAATAAAAGGCCCCTCTCTCATAATTTTCCTCAAAAGTAAAATGCTCAACATGAATAAACAATACTATTTCAAAATTTTGAAAGGCAATTTCTCAACCAAAATATGCCCCCTAACGGCATGTTGTCGTTGTACGTGTCTCTATGAATCTTTACACTTATGCCTCTTTGCAATAATTGTTGAAGAAAATAAAGCAAAAATGATTTAATCGATTTTTTAATCATTTTCGACAACTACTTTAAAGAGCGAGTTCGATAAGACGTACTTTTATTAAAATTATCGAGATTTAATTAAATAATAATTGGAAACTACGTGCTACGAGTTGACAATAGGATTTAAAAGTATTCAATTCGAAGTACGGATAAATAAGATATTAACGCTTTAAGTTGTTTGTGAGATATTGTGAGTAGAGTTGTGTAAACTCTTTATCCCACATTGGAACATGAGTTGTCCAATGTCAAGTATTTAAATGATGACAGTTGATGATGGGTATAAGCTTCTAAAGAAAGTGAGGAAGACTTAGAACGTTTTAGTTATACAATATTCTGCTAAAATTGCCACACGCACGCGCATGCCGCCGCCGCCCGCCCGAGCCCATTGACCGTTGACCTTGGGGAATTTGGGCCTTTTAGGGCCGGAGGGATTTGGGCTGGGCTAGTATTATATTTTTGGACAAAATCAGCGGGGTGGCAAGGGCGATTCAAAGGTGATTCAAAGAATGCCGAGATCGGTGAAGCAATTCAATTCAAATAGGGCGAAGTCGGTGAGAAAATTCAGCAAGCCAAGGCTAAATATTTCAGCCAGCTAACTCAGCCGAGACCTTCCATCTCCTTCGAAACTGTCATGATCAATATTGTTATCAAAGTAGCTGAGATCTTTCATCTTCTTCGAAACTGTCATGATCGGTACTGATATCAAAGTGGGAGTAAATGAAGTAATGGTTATCAATGCTGAGGTTTTTCCATTGCTTGCTCAAGCCTCTATATAAACAAGCCTTCACAACATGGAGAAAATACACAGAAGTTTCAACAACAGAAATATAATACACATTCATATAGTTTTGCATATAAAGTTGAAGAGTTTTTTTTTCTTCTGAAACACTGAAGAGTTCGACGATGTTCAGAAGTTGAAGTACCTCTTTTTTGAACAGGTAAACTGAGTAATCTTAGGAGACAATTGCATAAACCGGGGTACAAGCCGGAGCAAATTTGTGTTAAGGACAGAGTTTCATCTTGCCTCAATCAAGATATCCTTATTGTTTTGTTTTATTTTCATTTTTCCATTACCGTAGTTGTAATATCTTTCAGGATTAATATATAAATTGTTCTTCTTTCTGTTTATTAATTTTATTTCGCATAAAATACTACGGGATAACAGTAGTTTTTCCATCTAGCATCTTAGCTTCGGCGGTTGGTGTGGTGGGTAGGGCAGAGCCACCCTTCCGGCATGTGTGGTCGCCCTAGTTAACTTTTTTGAATGTTTTATCAAATTATATGCAATATTAAGCTTGTGTGAGGATAAAATAAACAAATAAAAAAAGTTTATCGTAGATGAATTACTTTACTGTTCCTCAGTAATTTTTTATTTGATATATTCGGTAGTAAGTTTAGTGTACGGAAAATATCTAATGTTGCTTCGGGTGACAATTTTTTCTAAATCTGCAATTGGTGTTGAGATGTTGCTGTGGCAAGTGAGGATCACGTATATTCTTTAGGGGCAATGAGGGAGAAGGACAGAAATATTTCATCAATTGAGTAGAAGGACAGTCTTTTGAAACTTTTGCATAAAGGACAAAACTATTTATTCACCGTCGAAATTCACTTGTGTTCGAAATTCACTTTTTAAATTCACTGCCGAAATTCATTGTCGAAATTCACTAATTTTCAAAATTCATTGTCGAAATTCACTGATTTTCGGGATTCACTGTCGAAATTCACTGATTTCGGGATTCACTGATTTTCAGGATTCACTTGTTTGTCCTTCTCGCTATAAAAATTATGCAGTTGTCCTTCTTTCTACAAAAAAACATGTAGCTGTCTAGTTACTTAAAAATATTCAAGATTATGTCATTATCCCTAATTTCCCATATTTTTTATGATGTTTTATTTCTATTTTAATGTTAATTAAATTGGATAATACTAATGGGAGAATTTGTGTCATTTGATAATATATTACGTCACTATTCATTTGAAAGGAAGAGGTTTGCCATTTTTTAAGCCCTTCCAAAAATAATAAATAATAAAAGTGATCCTAAAATATTAAGGGTGCTCACCATACTTTTTCTACCGTGAGCATCGCAGCAGTGTGAAAAACAAGTGATTACTTGTGACAGCACACACTAAATTTTTTAATGATAAACCTACTAGTTACACCACACCTATTAAAATTCAAACACAATATTTAGATTATTTTACTATTTCCAATCTTTTAATTACAATAACATCCTTTCACCCATAAACATTTACATTTTTTCCTCAACCTTCAACCACCATCTTCTCCACCAACCACCATCTTCTCCACCATCCAACCACCCACATCACCATTTCCGCCACTTCTTAGTTCTTACCATTAAAAAATTCACCATTCTCTTCCAAGCCATCAATTAAATTATCGAGAATCGTTGTTCAAATACACATCAGATTGAATTCGGATTATGTTTCCGCTGCCACAGCCGTTTGGCGATTAAGCATATTTTAATATTGGTTTATATCTCAAGAACTTTGACGACGGCGGCTGCTGCTAACAAAGTAGTATCAAATTAGGTTTGCATATGCTGGCAAGATTTGTTTTTATTATTGTTTTACGGTGAGCCCTTTAAAGGCTTTTGCTTCAAAAAAAAAATATTGCTGAAAGGATGACCGAGTACAGTATATTGCCTTCTTAAGGTGGAATTGATATCAGGTGGGGGTGGTGGGCTGGTTGGGAGTGGTGGCTAAAAAGAAATTAGGAAATATTTTGTTATAGTGGAAGATTTGACAGGATGATGTTAGAGTATAAGGCCGATATTTATGTCTTTATATTATTGTAATAGGTGGCACCTTATGTTGAAATAGTGTCATAAACCCAATCGGGTTGGAACGGATCCGACCGGGTCGGATCATTTCTACTATTTCTTTATATTTGTACATATACTGAATGACTTTTCTGTTACTATATATTTGTTCGTTTAACGGACCAATTATGATATTGTATATATGATAATGTACATACTATCAAACCGTGAAATAGAAACCATAATAGTGATTATGGTTGATGAGATCTCGACTCACTTTAAATGGTTTGATACTTAAATGTCTCTAGTCGCATGTACTATTAAAAGGGACAATAATAGTGCAATTAGACTAACACGTATCAGATGTCTTCTATCTTTTGAAGATAGGGATAGATCTCGTCTATCAAAGTGTAGAGACACTTGGACTGTTGGTGGACGTGTAGTAGAGTGTGCGTACGTTAGACTGACCCATTTAGTTTATTAAGCGTCGCACTATGTGGCGGTTGTGAAATTATCCTGAGACCGGAGTCTTCATGACATCACGGTGTGGATTGTCATTCTATGACACTATTGAGGTCTCTTATAGTCATGGGGTGATCATGCGGTAGTGATTGGGTATTATTGGGCAATCATGCGTCCCATTTCCCTTTAAATGGGGAGTATGCCAACTCTTTTACAACACAATATTTTTGCAATATTTTAGTGAGATAAAAAGAGAGCTTCTAGAGATAGTTTTAGGAGAAAGAAAAATGCGGAGTTTTGGAAGAAAGAAAAAGTCGGCCTAGCAGCTGACTTTTTCCGGTATCAATCCCATGGTGGATTCCGCCAGGTTGTTTGTGTGGTTCAACAGTTGTTCATGTCGATCAACGGTAGAAGCCGAACACTTATTAAGTAGTTTCAAGTGTACGTAAAATATCAAATCTCGTTTCCGGTGCAATCATTTCGGGATCCGCCACTGATGGTGGGGTGCTGGGTGAGGATCACATATATTCTTTTAGATGTTTTTATTTGTATTTTAAATGTTTATGAAATTGGATAATATACTAATAAGAGTATTCTTGTCACTATGATAATACTAATAAAAGTGATCCTAAAATATGAGGAAAATAAAAAATAAAAAGAAGCCTTTTATGGATTGTATTGTGAAGGTTAGTTTCTTCCCGTAGAAATAGTAATGTATGCACTTGTGATCCGAAAGATTGACGCTAAAAAAAACAACAATTACAGGTAACCAATAATTACAGGGTTTTCTTCTTATCCGCATATTGTTTTTGTGAACCAAAACTGAAGAAATACTATGGTTTCACGTAGAAAACTGAGCAATAAACGCGCAATATGCTAATCATTATTATTAGAGAGTTAATTAACGAACAGATTAAACGCCTTATATAAACACCTAAACATCCAGCATACGGATTCAACCATTGAGTGCACATCGTTTTTACGTCAAACTTGCAACAAGAGGATTTTAAAATAATTCAGTCGATTAATTATTTCTAAGATCCTTAATTAATTGCTTGTTTTGACGATGGCGATGTTAAAGAGAAACGCTGTTGTTTTATGCATTGCTGCGCTTTTGCTTTTTGCTGGCACGGGCATTTCAATGCTCTTACCCGAAGCTAATTATAATAATAATAATACATATCCCGAACTCGAAGCTAATAACAATAATAATAATACATATATAAAATATCCGGGGCTAATGCAGGGAGGTGTTCCTTGTGATCCTGCTCATAATGCTACTCAGTGCAAACAGCTTCCCAAAGTTCCCGAAAATCCCTATCATAGAGGTTGCAGTGCGGTGACCCGCTGCCGTTGTTGCCGCAAATATGTTTAATTCATTAGTGTATTGTCGACAGACTCTTCTCTTAGACTGATGTAATATATGTATGTATATATTAGATCAGTTGCATGCAGTACATTCCCGATGGAAAAATTAAGTTAGATAATAATGTATCAGAAATTTACAATTCTGATAGTTGATTATATATCTATGTATCTCAAATGTATTTTATAGATTGTTATGAATAAATTATACCTAATTAATTACTTGATGCTTGGTATTTATTTTTTATTTCCGTTTTTTTTTTGTTGTTGTTGAAGTCAGATCTTTATTTCATATAACCTAATACAAATGTAGATTAAATTATTATTTTATATCATCCCAACACAATATCACATCAAAATTGGTGCCACATTATAATTAAAAGGAAGAAAAATTAGTTTCTTGCCTTAGTCATTAAGAGAAGAAAACCTAGGTTTTTGTTATGCATATTCGAGGAGGTTCTACGGTGAGGATCGACGTCCACCAGTCGTCGCTAGGAGATACAATCCGGAAGACTACGGCATCACCCTTTGGTTGACTATTTCTTCCTTTCCGTTGAGGTAAATCTACATCACTTCAAGAATAGGGTCACTCTCATGCCAAGAAGTTCAGTCCTAGTTAGTGACCTGTGAAAGACTCTTAATTAGCTCAGTTCAGTCCATCTGCAAGTCTAGGGTTAGGACAAACATCTGTCAAAATGGTTGTGTCAAAGTCTGGTGGAAATAGATCCTTCAACCAAAATGGAAACCAGAGTAGTAATCAAGAGATTGGGTCAGGAAAGGTAGAGGGAATAGAGGTGACAGAAGTAACAGGGGAAGATGAGGAATGAATTTGATGGGAGTGGAGGAATGGGATCCAATTGACCTATTTGCCAAGTGTGCAACAAAATTGTGCACACTGTAGTTGAATGCTGGCACAAATTTGATTCTTCTGTTGGAACTCCAAACAATGGTGCAGGAAACTCGGACCAGAACATAAACAACAATGCCTATTTGGCTTATTCAGACATTGTGAATGATTCATGATAGTATATGAACAGTAGAGCCACCAGGCATGTCATTGCTGACCTCAATAATCTCCACATCAATTCTGGATATGAATGCTCAGATACTTTAACAGTTGGAAATGATGAGCACCTAACTATTCTTCACAATAGAAATTCTTAAATTTTTTATTCTAATACTGATATTAAGTTGAAAAGCTTCTTGCATGTTACTGAAATTACCAAAAAAAACTATTAGCTGTATTATATTTGTATATATTATTTAGATAATATATTTGTATTTATTGTTAGAGGATTTGTAGGAATGTATCTAGCCTTAATTCTAGCTTTACTGTATTTGTACATCTCCTATATATTGTAATACTGCTCAACTGTGAATATCAATCAAATCATAATTTCCAAATATCGTGTTATGGTATCAGAGCATTCACGATCAAATACCTTTTAAATTATTATTTTTTCCCTAAATTACAATTTGAGCCGCCAGTTTCCCTTCCCCTTCTTCTTCTCCAAAGCTTCCTACCGGTTTTCATGGCTGCCACCAATATTATCACATTCAATACGGCTGCTCAAGCCACAATTAAACTTGATGCCACCAATTACTACGTCTGGCACATGCAAATTGAGTCTCTTCTCGTTGGAAACGGTCTATTTGGGTACGTAGATGGTACCAAAGAGACACCGGCTGCAACCATCACCGCTGCCGATGGCCGAACATCACCCAATCCTGCCTTCGTCACTCATACTCGTCAGGACAATTTAATCCGCAATCTGATTATTGCATCTCTCACCCCTGAAACAGCGTCCCTTCTCTACGGCACCAAAACAGCGCGGCATGGATGTCTATGCCACCCCATCGAAGGCAAGAATTCGAAATCTCAAGAATGCCATGAGGGATCAACATCGTGGGACAGCTTCGGTCCATCAATACCTGTACACGATGAAGCACAAACGGGATGAACTCGCCTTATTCGGGACACCCATGGATCATGATGATTTTGTTCATCTCGTTCTAGCTAATATTGGACCAGAATACTCGGATATTGCCCGTGCAATTGTTGTTCGAGAATCCACGATCACGTTTGAGGAGCTTCATGAGAAACTCCTCAATTTTCAACCTTACTCACCGACAACGGCTTCTCGGTTCGGCCCCCCCACCGCCCACGCCGCATATCGTCCTCCCTCCCACCCATCTCGCCAACGGCGGGTACACCGGCGGCGGCGGCCCAATAGCTAGCCGCCCCGGCGACGTCGCGCGGTAATGGGCAGGCTCCGCCATTCGCGCAAGATCGGGCCCGCGGCTTTGGTCGAACGGTGGTAATCGGTGGATTTCGGGGGGTCCCTCTCACAGCTCGTTTCAGGATCAACGCAATGGTGCAAACAGCTCGACTCGTCGTCCTTTTCTGGGTAAATGTCAACTGTGTTTTGTTCAGGGTCATTATGCGCAGAATTGTCCAACATTTGGTAATCAGATTGGTCACATTTTTGGATCACCGGGACAACGCTCATCACGACCCCAGGCCAATGTTGCCGCCCAATCTCATGACTCGGCTCAGTTTGATTCCAATGCTCCCAACTAGGATTTTGGATAGTGGGGCATCACATCATGTGACGTCGGACTTGCAGAATTTATCTCTTCATGCACCATGCACTGGCACTGATGATCTTCTGGTTGGTGATGGTAAGGGTCTCTCTATTACTCACACTGGCATTTCTTCAATTCCCGTTAATTCTGTTAAATCCATTCCTTTACGTAATGCCCTCTGCGTCCCTAGTATGTCCCGTAATTTACTGTCTATCTCACAATTGTGTAAAGCCAATAATTTATCTGTCGAATTCTTACCTTCTGAAATTGTTGTGAAGGACATTCAGACGACCAAGCCTATCCTTCGTGCTCCAGTTAAAAATGGATTGTACGAGTGGCCAAATCCTCCTATTGTCGCCTTTGCTTCCAATAAAGCCTCATCGCAAGACTGGCATCATCGGTTGGGTCATCCGGCTCATCCCATTTTATCGTCTGTTTTAAACACTTATAATTTACAGTCTAGTAATAATTCCTTTACACATTGCTTTGCCTGCTTAGAGAGTAAAAGTCATAAACTGCCTTTTGGCGAATCTACTTTACATTCATCTCGTCCTCTCGAGATCATTTTTAGTGATGTGTGGACATCACCTGTTATTTCTGCTGATGGTTTCAAATATTTTGTTATTTTTGTTGATCATTTTACGCGTTATATCTGGTTTTATCCACTCGCACGAAAATCTGATGTACAACCTACGTTTATCCGCTTTCGCTCCATTGTTGAAAAATACTTTGAAAATTCCATTAAAATAATTTATTCTGATAACGGTGGTGAATTTATATCTCTACGTGAATATTTTGCAACCAACGGTATTTCCTTTTTCACCACTCCGCCTTACACCCCTGAACACAATGGAATTTCTGAACGTCGTAATATGCATATTGTTGAAACTGGCTTAGCTCTTTTAGCTCATGCTTCCGCTCCCACCTCATATTGGCCTTATGCCTTCTCCACTGTTGACTACCTCATAAATAGTATGCCCACGCCCACCCTCAAAATGCACACCCCCTACGAATCTATTTTTCAAACCCCTCCAAATTACACTAAACTCCATATTTTTGGCTGTCTCTGTTATCCCTGGTTGCCTCCCTACACCAGTCACAAACTTCAACCTCGTTCCCGTCCTTATGTCTTTCTTGGCTATGTCATCAACCAGCATGCGTACTACTTCTATGACCTAGTCGAGTCTCGTATGTATATCTCGCGTCATGTCAAGTTTGTTGAGTCAGTTTTCCCGTTTAATTAATCCACTCTTCCCTCGGGTTCCCCACCCATCTCCCCGGCTCTTGCCTCTATATCGGATTGGCTACCTCCCTCTCCTCCTATTCACCTTCCTATCCCTACCCCACCTCATTCCCCGTCCCCTCCTTCCACTCCTCCTCCTCCACCTCCCCCCCCCCCCCGCCACCACCATCTCCACCTCTCCCTCCCCCGCCACCTCCTCCTCCACCTCCCTCCACTTCCACTCATCCCATGCGTACTCGAGCTCGTGATCATATTCATAAACCCATTCAAAACCTCAACCTTCACTCTCGTCTTTCCACTTCTCTTGACACTGAACCCACCACTATCACCCAAGCCCTTAAAAACCCGAATTGGAGAATTGCCATGCAGGAGGAATATGACGCTCTCATTCGCAATGAGATGTGGTCCCTGGTTCCTCCCCGTCCTAATCAGAATGTTATCAGTTCTAAGTGGATTTTTCGTCTCAAGCGTCACCCAGATGGCACTATTGATCGTCACAAGGCTCGCCTTGTGGCTAAGGGGTTCACTCAACGCCCTGGTATTGACTACTATGAGACGTTTAGCCCGGTGGTTAAACCTATTACAGTACGTGTTGTTCTTACTCTGGCTCTATCTCAGGGGTGGTCTTTACGCCAGTTAGATATCAACAACGCGTTTTTACAGGGTCATATGTCTGAGGATGTTTACTTGGCACAGCCACCGGGGTTCATCAGCACTGAGCTTCCTGACCATGTGTGTAAGTTACGAAAGGCTATTTATGGGTTGAAACAGGCTCCTCGGGCTTGGTATGAGGAGCTCAAGGGGTTCCTTCTTTCTAGTAACTTCAGGAATGCTACTGCTGATTCATCGCTTTTCATCTACAATACCGGTACCACTATTATTTATCTCTTGGTATATGTGGATGACATTATTATTACGGGGAATGACACTAAGGCTCTTGAGACGTTCATATCTTTGTTGGGTCGTCGGTTTGCTCTCAAAGATCTTGGTGCACTCTCCTATTTTTTAGGCATTGAGATTATACACAATGATCACGGGTGTATTTTATCTCAGAAGCGATATGCCGCTGAGCTCCTGGCTCGTCTTCACATGGATCAGGCTAATCCGGTCACTACTCCGCTGCCAGCTGATTTGTCTGGTCTTACTGCTCAGTCTGGTTCTCCGCTTGATGATGCGTCTGAGTATCGTATGGTTATTGGCAGCTTGCAGTATCTTTTGTTTACCCATCCGGATCTTGCCTTTTCGGTGAATAAACTCTCCCAGTTCATGCATGCCCCTACAGATCTTCATTGGACTTATGCTAAGCGCATGCTTCGTTATTTGGCTGGGACAGTTGAGTTAGGCCTGCAGCTTTACCGTGACTCCCCTCCGGTTCTTCATGCCTTCTCTGATGCTGATTGGGGTGGCTCTCACGATGATTATGCTTCCACTGGGGCTTACGTTGTCTATCTTGGCACGAATGCCGTCTCTTGGAGCTCCAAGAAGCAGTCTACTATTGCCAGGTCTTCTACTGAGGCTGAGTACCGCTCTGTTGCCTCTACCACTGCGGAGCTCATGTGGGTCACTTTCTTGTTACGTGATCTTGGTTTTTCCCCACCTGGAGCTCCGGTTGTCTATTGTGACAATTTGGGCACTACGCGGCTCTGTCACAACCCGCTTTTCACTCACGGATGAAACACGTTGCCATTGATTATCACTTCATACGTGATCGTGCAACGGGGTTCTTTACGGGTTGCTCATGTTAGTGCTCAGGATCAACTTGCTGATTGTCTCACCAAGTCGCTCCCTCGCTTGGCCTTTGTTCAGCAGCGCAGCAAGTTGGGTCTCGTCCCTCGTCCACCTTGAGGGGTGGTATTAGCTGTATTATATTTGTATATATTATTTAGATAATATATTTGTATTTATTGTTAGAGGATTTGTAGGAATGTATCTAGCCTTAATTCTAGCTTTACTGTATTTGTACATCTCCTATATATTGTAATACTGCTCAACTGTGAATATCAATCAAATCATAATTTCCAAATATCGTGTTAAAAACTCCTTAGCGTATCTAAATTGACCATTGATAACCATGTTCTTGTTGAATTTTACTCTTTTGGTTGTTTCGTGAAGGACAAAACCACAAGGATGGTGTTACTAGAAGGTGAAGTTAAGGATGGTATGTATCAGTTAAAGTCTCCTTGGAGTCAAAGTTTGAGCTCTCTTCAATCCAAGAATAAATCCATGTTTGTTGCCCAAAGTACACTCAGGAAGAGTTTAAATGAGTTTGTAGTCCAATCTAGACCTCTAGAGTGTTTAGTTTGTTCTGTCAATTCTTGAGAAAAGGGCATTCTATGGCAAAGAAGACAAGGTAAAGCTTCAGTTAAGGTTCTAGACCAAGTGTTTAAACAATGTAATATTTACATAAATAAATTGTTTGTGTTTTTCGGACATTTCCGGTTTGGAAAACATCACAATTTACCCTATACCACTTCAACCCTAAGACCACACAACCACATGAACAGATACACTCTGACCTACAGCGACCCTCACAAGTCAGATCAATTAATGGATACACCTATTACATTTGTTTTGTGGATATATGTCCTAAAACTAAAATCAGAAGCCTTAAATATCTTTATGGAATTAAAAAACATGGCAAAAAACCAACTTGACACAAAAATTAAAACACTGCGATCTGACTTGGGCGGGGAGTACAGTAGTTAAGAACCTTTATTAAAGCAGACTAGCATCATTTTAAGACATCCATGTCTTTATGCCTATGAACAAAATGGAAAAGTTGAACGTAAACACAAACATATTGTTGTACTTGGGTTAACTCTCATTGCACAAGCATCTATGTCCCTTAAGTTCTGGTGGGGAAGCTTTAGGCAAGCTATGAACATTATAAACGATCTTCCTACACCTGTCGTGTCTAACAAATCTCCAGTAGAAGCCTTACTTTGTAAAAAACCTAACTATGAGTCTCTCAAAGTGTTTGGTTGTGCTTGCTACCCTTATCTTATACCATATCAAAATCACAAGTTTCAATTAAACACTAAACAATGTGTTTTTCTAGGGTTTAGTCCTAATCAAGAAGGATTAATGTGTCTTGAACCCTCACGAAGAATATATATATATATATATATATATATATATATATATATATATATATATATATATATATATATATATATATATATATATATATATCAAGAGGTGTTGTGTTTAATGAATATCACTTCCCATAAAAACATGTTTTCCTAGCAAAGTCATTACTCGTCCGTTTGTGTCTAGTGAAAACCAAAGTTCGGCCCGTTGTGTCTATTCCTAGTGATGAACCTGGTCCATCTATTTGACCTACTGTCAGTGCCATTCCTAGTCATGATACAGATCATCCAGCAGTAGACTCGCTTGCCACCAGCTCTCCACCATTCCAAGAATCAACTACTCTACATCACTATCCACAATCACAGACTTCACCATCCTTAACACCACTACCACAATCACCACTACCACTATCACCTGCACCGCCACCATCATCACCACCTCCACCACCATAGCCTGTACTTCAACACCAGATGTAAACCATATCCAAAATTGGAATGATTAAACCCAAAGCTTTCTAGTTCTTAGCTAACCATCCTACTCGTGCTTATCCAACTGATCCAACCAAAGTGTCTGATGCCCTCCAGCAGAGTGAGTGGAGGAATGCGGTGCATGAATATAAGGCACTAATGCAGAATCACACATGGGAACTAGTTCCTCCACATCCTAACCACAGACTGGTCGGCAACTAGTGGATCTTCAAACTCAATCTCAATATAGATGAAACCTTTCAACAGCACAAAGCAAGACTTGTTGCAAAGGGTGTTCATCAAACCCTATGATTGGAAAACAAAGAAACATTCATTCCTATAGCCAAAGGAACTACTATTAGAGTTATTTTAGCTCTAGCAGTTGCTTGTCATTGTCACATCAACCAGGTGGACATAAAAAATGATTTTCTCAATGGAACTCTCAAAGAAGTTGTATGCATGCCACAACCTAAAGGCTTTATCAATCCTGCCAAACCTCATCATTTTTGTTGCCTAAAAAAAGCTCAGTATGGCCTTAAATAGGCTCTCAAAGCATGGTTTGAAAAAATTAGATAGCAGCTGTATAACTGGGGGTTCACACAATCCAAATCTGATGTCTCTTTGTTCATCTTCAAACAGTGGACCATTGTGTCGTATGTTCTCACAAATGTGGATGACATTCTTGTCACCGAGAACAAATCATCTCTTATTCACAAGTTCATTCATATTCTTAACACCAGATTTTCCCTAAAAGAGCTTGCTCCCCTATGCCATTTTCTGGGAATACAAGTACACAGAGATGAAACTGGTCTTTATCTTAGTCAGCACATGTATGCTACTCAATTACATCAAAACCTTGGGATCACTCGTCAAAAACTTTCCCTACACCCATGGCCATTGGAGTAAATCTTAACATCACATATAGTCCACTTATGGACAATCCCACTCTTTACAGAAGCATTATTAGGGCTCTCCGGTACAAGACATTTACTAGACATGATCTCTCTTGTCAAGTAAACACTCTTAGCCAATATATGCAGTGCCCTAGACTTGTTCACTGGCAACCCTTAAGTAGCTGCTCAGATATGTGTAAAGAACCATAGATCATTGTTTTCATTTTCTCCCAGATCAGGGTATCAGTCTAACAGGATATTCAGACGCAGACTGGGCATGTGACATAGCCGATAGAAGATCCATTGCAGGCTACTGTGTATATTTGTGTGGGCATTTGGTTTCTTGGAGTAACAAAAATCAAGGGATGGTCTCAAGATCTAGCACTGAGTCTGAATACAGAGCTCTGGAAAATACTGCAACAGAAATTCAGTGGTTACGTTCTTTAATCTTATAATTATGCATTCTTATTCCCAAAATGTCTCTTATTTGGTGTGATAACATGAGTGCTGAGTCCCTAACATATAATCTTGTGTTCTACAGCCGCACCAAGCATATCGAAATTGACATCCACTTCATTCGCGACAATATGATGTAGGGCTTCATCTCGCTTCCGCATGCCCCTTCAAATCAGATCGGGTTGTGGATCGCTTCACAAAGCCATTTTCGATCACAAAATTTACCCGGTTTCGAGACAAACTTCAAGTGGTCAAGACCCTCTTTCGTTTGAGGGATGATGTTAGAGTATAAGGCTGATATTTATGTCTTTATATTATTGTAATAGGTGGCACCTTATGTTGAAATAGTGTCCGAAACCCAATCGGGTTGGACCGGATCCGACCGGGTCGGATCATTTCTACTATTTCTTTATGTTTGTACATATATCGAATGGCTTTTCTATTATTATATATTTGTTCGTTTAACGGACCAATTATGATATTGTATATATGATAATGTACTTACTGTCAAACCGTGAAAGAGAAACCATGATAGTGATTATGGTTGATGAGATCTCGACTCACTTTAAATTGTTTGATACTTAAACGTCTCTAGTCGCATGTACTATTAAAAGGGACATTAATAGTGCTATTAGACTAGCACGTGTCAGATGCCTTCTATCTTTTGAAGATAGGGAGAGATCTCGTCTATCAAAGTGTAGAGACACTTAGACTGTAGGTGGACGTGTATTAGAGAATGCGTACGTTAGACTGACCCACTTAGTTTATTAAGTGTCGCACTATGTGGCGGTTGTGTTATTATCCTGAGACCGGAGTCTTCATGGCATCACGGTGTGGATTGTCATTCTTTGACACTATTGAGGTCTCTTCTAGCCATGGGGCGATCATGCGGTAGTGATTGGGTATGATTGGGCGATCATGTGTCCCATTTCCCTTTAAATAGGGATTTGTGTCAACTCTTTTACAACACAATATTCTTGCAATATTTTAGTGAGATAAAAAGAGAGCTTCTAGAGAGATTTTTGGGAGAAAGAAAAAGGCGGAGTTTTGGAAGAAAGAAAAAGGCAGCCTATCAGCTGACTTTTTCCGGTAGCAATCCAATGATGGATTCCACCGGGTTGTTTGTGTGGTTCAACGGTTGTTCGTGTCGATCAACGATAGAAGCCGAACACTTAGTAAGTAGTTTCAAGTGTACGGAAAATATCAAATCTCGTTTCCGGTGCAATCATTTCGGGATCTGCCACTGATGGTGGGGTGCTGGGTGAGGATCACATATATTCTTTTAGTTGTCTTTATTTGTATTTTAAATGTTTATGAAATTGGATAATAATACTAATAAGAGTATTCTTGTCACTATGATAATACTAATAAAAGTAATCCTGAAATATCAGGAAAATAAAAAATAAAAAGAAGCCTTTTATGGATTGTATTGTGAAGGTTAGTTTCTTCCCGTAGAAATAGTAATGTATGCACTTGTGATCCGAAAGATTGACGCTAAAATAAACAACAATTACAGGTAACCAATAATTACAGGGTTTTCTTCTTATCCGCATGTTGTTTTTGTGAACCAAAACTGAAGAAATACTATGGTTTCACGTAGAAAACTGAGCAATAAACGCGCAATATGCTAATCATTATTATTAGAGAGTTAATTAACGAACAGATTAAACGCCTTATATAAACACCTAAACATCCAGCATACGGATTCAACCATTGAGTGCACATCGTTTTTACGTCAAACTTGCAACAAGAGGATTTTAAAATAATTCAGTCGATTAATTATTTCTAAGATCCTTAATTAATTGCTTGTTTTGACGATGGCGATGTTAAAGAGAAACGCTGTTGTTTTATGCATTGCTGCGCTTTTGCTTTTTGCTGGCACGGGCATTTCAATGCTCTTACCCGAAGCTAATTATAATAATAATAATACATATCCCGAACTCGAAGCTAATAACAATAATAATAATACATATATAAAATATCCGGGGCTAATGCAGGGAGGTGTTCCTTGTGATCCTGCTCATAATGCTACTCAGTGCAAACAGCTTCCCAAAGTTCCCGAAAATCCCTATCATAGAGGTTGCAGTGCGGTGACCCGCTGCCGTTGTTGCCGCAAATATGTTTAATTCATTAGTGTATTGTCGACAGACTCTTCTCTAGACTGATGTAATATATGTATGTATATATTAGATCAGTTGCATGCAGTACATTCCCGATGGAAAAATTAAGTTAGATAATAATGTATCAGAAATTTACAATTCTGATAGTTGATTATATATCTATGTATCTCAAATGTATTTTATAGATTGTTATGAATAAATTATACCTAATTAATTACTTGATGCTTGGGATTTATTTTTTTGTTTTTCGTTTTTTGTTGTTGTTGTTGATGTTGAGGATTTGATAGTCAGATCTTTATTTCATATAAACCTAATACAAATGTAGATTAAATTATTATTTTATATCATCCCAACACAATATCACATCAAAATTGGTGCCACATTATAATTAAAAGGAAGAAAAATTAGTTTCTTGCCTTAGTCATTAAGAGAAGAAAACCTAGGTTTTTGTTATGCATATTCGAGGAGGATCGACGTCTACGGCGATTTTTTGGATCGACGTTTTGTCCAGATATATAATCGAGACGAGCTCGGGTCCTAAAAAGTATCGAATCGAGTCGAGTCGAGTTGTGTTCGAGTATCAAAGGATGATACACAATCGAGTCGAGTTCAACCTTGCATTATTATAGCTTGGTGAAACTCGGGTTTATATAATTGAGTCGTTCTGGTCTTAAAAAGTATCGACTCGACTCATTTTCACAAAAACCATGTTTATTTGTGACAATATAAATTGTCAAAAAAAATAAAATCGAAGTAGCTTTTTTAGGGAAAAAAATAGAAGCAGATATCACAGAACACTTTTTCCTTAAATAAATAAAAACCCGCTTTCTCTCTGAAATTCTCTCAGGAATATTCGAGAAGCCCTAGTCGCCATTGGAGAAATTTTCCTTCTGTAGAGTTTCTCCTTTACCGTTTCATTTCCTTTTTGTCTTCGAAGCTTCCATTCATCGTAAGCATCCGTAGATACACTATTTTCGCCCTTCGCAGTTGTAGATCTCAGCATTTTTTGGTTTTTTTTTGCCCTTTTTGTTTTCTACTCTGATTAAATCGGATCGTGGATCTCCCTGCATCTTCATTTGCACCGCTTTGGCGTTGTTCTGATGGCAAATCAACAGTAGCTGCGGTCCTATGCCTCTGTGGATCGAATGGAAGAGGATTCAATATTTGAGTTTAGCTGCGAACTCAGCGATATTTAATTCCGCTCAATCAAGTTGTAGCGGTCAAATGTTTGGATCTCGATCTCTGCAACAGTAGCCTTGTGTGTAACCTCATTTTTATTAATGTTATTATCTTCATTATTGCAGTTCTTTGTTCAAATGCTTGATTTTTGTTGTTTTCGTTGTTTGAGTGATGCCAAGAAGCAAAAGCGGTTATGCTTTTGTTGAAATGGCCTACGCGGCTTGGTGTCTCATGAAAGAGATGGAACCAACAAATGTATCAAACAATGTTAAACTCGCCCAACCATCCACTGTAAGTTGTGTTTTGTTCAGCAGGATTATCTGCTTAGACATAGCTGCAAATTGTTTGTTTTTTTGTTTATATTCCATTGATGTGATGATGAAAAGCTTCTGTGTTTCAGTTATTATCTCAGCTGTTCGGTTGATTTGAACAGTGATGGTGTTCATGTTTGGGTCATTACATGTCTGCTCTTGTTTTAGGTGTGGTCTGTTTTTTGAGAAAGTCTCTGTTCAGGTTGTTAGCTTCAGTTAGCTTCCGGTCTTTGGTTGTGTCATACGTACTGATTATATTGCACGTGGATGGATGATTGTAGGCATATGTTCAGCAGTTATGTTGATTCCTGATGAGATTGGAATGTGCATCTATAAACTACCTGTAATCATGATTAAACTATCAGTTTATGTTAATTTCCTGTTTTCAAGCCTTTTTTAACTTAGAAAAAATTGATAATCAAGCTTAATGCATGTCTTCTCTATGCAGGGATTTGTTTGATAACTAGCTTGATGGTGACATACACTTTTCAATCTCAAAGCTCAAACAGCCTGAACTGCTGTAAGTTCTGTTTGTAATATTAATCGACTCTCATTAGCATTTTGTCAAACACTTGTTCTTTATTCACTCGAATTTGCCAGTTGACTGGACTTTGGTATTTCTAAGTAGTCCTCCCCTTCTTTGATTGTCTTTCTTATATTTATCTCTGTATCTAAATAATAGTCATTTTAAAACAGATGAATGCCATGATTTTTAGTTCATAAAGTCTAAAATACACTTTCATTGTCATTTGCAGCTTGGTTTTTAGCACTATTCCTTCTCATCAAGATTATCAGACATCATTTTAATTTCCAGAGAAAGAACATCATGCAAAAAGGTTAGTACATGTTCAAAGAGATTGTGTGAATACAGAGTAAGGAACCAAACCATCTACTAATCCCTTATTTATATTGTTGGTTACAGGCTGAGATTGAAAACGTGTCGTTGAAGCAGCAAATATTTGCTGATTTAATAAAATATTGCCCTTCACATTGTGCACTTGAAAGTAATACATCAACTATTCACTTAAACTTAATCGGTGAAATTATGTCTTGTTTCTTCTCTATGTTCTTGTCCTCTCTTTGTTTGATTTACTCTTCAAAATTCGTTTAGTTTCATTAGTTATTTCTTTCAAATTGTTGATTCCTAAATACTACTATTGCAAATCCATGATCTTGGTTATAGTTGGTCTTCAATGTCTTTATAGTTGTTATGTAAACTACTACTACTGCAATGAATCTTTGTTCACGTACTTCTACAATTGAATATTTTTTTTTCCTTTTTTTATTATTTTGGATAAGTGGGTAGTAATTATCATTTCCTTTTTTAATTGCATCTATGACAAAGCAGATCAGGAGGCAACCCTTTGATGGAAACGGCACCAGATAAACTTTCTGCCATCTCTACAAGTTCTTTACCATGAAGTTAATTGTCAATCAAATGCATGGTCTATTGAAGCACCCAGATTCTCCCTATATCAGAACTGTAAGAGGGCCTTGCCAATGCCTATGTATTTATTTTCTCTTTGTTTTTCTCTTAAACGGTCCTTAATATGCTGATGAGTTTTTGACCTGCTCGTTTAAGTAACTTGCCTACTATAAAGGCCATAACTTGTCTACTGCTATCTGCAATGTGCTTGATACTCTGTTGCAGTCTGACTGTCGGTTCGAATGTTTTGTTTGCCAGTTTTTACATCGTGTCCTAGCACCACTTCAGCATGCTTTAAAAGGTAGTTGTACCTCTATTTTATGGTATTGTGATATGAACCTTAATTCAGTTCAGTGCCTTATGCATACTCATTAATTTTAAGCTTAATTTGTCTTATTAATTCAAGCTGCCAAAGGGCTTATGTTAGCCATTGTGTTTTTGTTGATTACGTAAGGAAAATGTTTATTATTTTGTTTATGTATTACATGACATAATAAATTCATTGCTTTTTAATTTTGTCAGGCCCCTTGGAAACTCTACAGCTGTGGGAGGACCCAACCTCATTTTTTGATAAGTTTACATGCTTGCATTTCTCTGCTTAAATTATATAGCTGGAAGATAACATTTTTTTCTATATTTATGCTATTTGTTTTACTTTCATGTGCTGTGTATATAGGTTTCATTTTATATAGGCTGGACTTCATTTGTTGTTCATCTGTTTTGGAGTCTTCTGTTCTATATGTTTGATCTGTCTGCATTAATGTCCTGCTCAATATTAACGGGGTCTGTTTTGGAGTCTTCTGTTCTATATGTTTGATCTGTCTGCATCTGTTTCATTCACGGGGTCTGTTAAGGATCTTATGTTGGTCTCAAGTGCAGGATCTTCAGAGAAAAAGCAGGTGAATATTGAGGATTTTTCATCTCTGGACTTGAAAACGTGAGTTGATTTATGTTTCAACTTTCCATGGCTTGTAACCTTTTTTATTTCCTACACAATGTTCAGGTTGTTAGCTTCAGTTTGCTGTTTTGGGGGTGGTTTGTGGGATGAAATGCTCTTTTTTAATCTCCATTGGTATGACAAATATGTAATTGCTTCTATGTAGGATTTTGGACGTGGTTCAACACCTACCGTGATAAGTAACATAGAAAGGAATACGGAGGTTGAATTACGACGCCAGAGTGTTTGTTTATTAGAATCCTTTGCGAGGGACAATACTTATTGGTACATCTTGTGAATAGTTGGTTCACCATTATTTTAGGAGCAGCAGCGTAGACAAGGTCTCACTCATGTTCTGATAGCATATGATTCCGTGGTTTTTTTATCGTTATCTTATTGTTTTCTGAATGGTTGAGCAACATGAAATGGGTTGAACTGAAGATGGGGCAACTCGGTGTACTTTATCATCCACACGACAAAATTACAACCCTGCTGGATAGCGGAGCAATGATTAGTGTTCTATCAGATAAACGTGGGGTTTTCGACTGCAAGTCACTCGGCTTGATTTGGGCTCACTTTTCTGAGGTACACTATAATCTGGTGGCTGTATCTAGTTTCTTATGTAGCAGCAAATATTTCATTGGGTGTTCCTTCTTTCATTAAAAAAAAGCACCTGCATATAATTTGAAAACTGATTCCTGTTTCCTTGAGAGATGCTGCAATTCTTTTTGCAGTTTTACAATTCAAAGAACACAATTTGAGAAGAAATTTCGTGATGATTCCTCAAAATGGGTTTTTATGTGTGATTCATATGCACACAGTGATACTGAGATGTAGCTTTTAGGATTGTTTTCCCCATAAACTTGAAGTGTTAGGATATTGGTGCATGCTTTACAGGATTGTGATTTGTAGCTGTATGTTTGAATAATGTAGGGTAGTATTATTGACGTTGACTTCTAATGTGTCTGTTTATTATTATTATAATATTAGTATTATTTTTTTTCTTTCTATTTTCCTATTATTCGAATATTTATTATTTTTTATTAATAATAATAATAATATTATTATTATTATTATTATTATTATTATTATTATTAAATGACTTCTAGTGACAAAGCCTTCGTCAATATTAACCTTTAATGTAAAAATGTGTTTATACCCTTTGGTGACAACAGCACTGAATTAGTGATAAAATATTCATTATTTTGTGACAAAACTTTTGTCGCATGAAAAACCTTCTAGTGAGAAATCTGGGTGTTTGTCATGAGAAGCTTTGGTGACAAAAATATGAGATTCGTCGCGACTGAACCTCGTTAGTGACTAATATTCTGATTGTCACAGTAGAGACCTTTACCGACACTGCATAGACAACAAACGCCGCGACAAAAAAATTTCGTCACGAAAACTTTTACTGACAAAAATCAGCACTTTCCGCGACGGATATTTTTGTCACGAAAAGGTCTGTTTTTTGTAGTGTAGGAGATACAATCCGGAAGACTACGGCATCACCCTTTGGTTGACTATTTCTTCCTTTCCGTTGAGGTAAATCTACATCACTTCAAGAATAGGGTCACTCTCATGCCAAGAAGTTCAGTCCTAGTTAGTGACCTGTGAAAGACTCTTAATTAGCTCAGTTCAGTCCATCTGCAAGTCTAGGGTTAGGACAAACATCTGTCAAAATGGTTGTGTCAAAGTCTGGTGGAAATAGATCCTTCAACCAAAATGGAAACCAGAGTAGTAATCAAGAGATTGGGTCAGGAAAGGTAGAGGGAATAGAGGTGACAGAAGTAACAGGGGAAGATGAGGAATGAATTTGATGGGAGTGGAGGAATGGGATCCAATTGACCTATTTGCCAAGTGTGCAACAAAATTGTGCACACTGTAGTTGAATGCTGGCACAAATTTGATTCTTCTGTTGGAACTCCAAACAATGGTGCAGGAAACTCGGACCAGAACATAAACAACAATGCCTATTTGGCTTCTTCAGACATTGTGAATGATTCATGATAGTATATGAACAGTAGAGCCACCAGGCATGTCACTGCTGACCTCAATAATCTCCACATCAATTCTGGATATGAATGCTCAGATACTTTAACAGTTGGAAATGATGAGCACCTAACTATTCTTCACAATAGAAATTCTTAAATTTTTTATTCTAATACTGATATTAAGTTGAAAAGCTTCTTGCATGTTACTGAAATTACCAAAAAAACTATTAGCTGTATTATATTTGTATATATTATTTAGATAATATATTTGTATTTATTGTTAGAGGATTTGTAGGAATGTATCTAGCCTTAATTCTAGCTTTACTGCATTTGTACATCTCCTATATATTGTAATACTTGCTTCAACCGTGAATATCAATCAAATCATAATTTCCAAATATCGTGTTAAAAACTCCTTAGCGTATCTAAATTGACCATTGATAACCATGTTCTTGTTGAATTTTACTCTTTTGGTTGTTTCGTGAAGGACAAAACCACAAGGATGGTGTTACTAGAAGGTGAAGTTAAGGATGGTATGTATCAGTTAAAGTCTCCTTGGAGTCAAAGTTTGAGCTCTCTTCAATCCAAGAATAAATCCATGTTTGTTGCCCAAAGTCCATGCACTCAGGAAGAGTTTAAATGAGTTTGTAGTCCAATCTAGACCTCTAGAGTGTTTAGTTTGTTCTGTCAATTCTTGAGAAAAAGGCATTCTGTGGCAAAGAAGACAAGGTAAAGCTTCAGTTAAGGTTCTAGACCAAGTGTTTAAACAATGTAATATTTACATAAATAAATTGTTTGTGTTTTTCGGACATTTCCGGTTTGGAAAACATCACAATTTACCATATACCACTTCAACCCTAAGATCACACAACCACATGAACAGATACACTCTGACCTACAGCGACCCTCACAAGTCAGATCAATTAATGGATACACCTATTACATTTGTTTTGTGGATATATGTCCTAAAACTAAAATCAGAGGCCTTAAATATCTTTATGGAATTAAAAAACATGGCAAAAAACCAACTTGACACAAAAATTAAAATACTGCGATCTGACTTGGGCGGGGAGTACAGTAGTTAAGAACCTTTATTAAAGCAGACTAGCATCATTTTAAGACATCCATGTCTTTATGCCTATGAACAAAATGGAAAAGCTGAACGTAAACACAAACATATTGTTGTACTTGGGTTAACTCTCATTGCACAAGCATCTATGTCCCTTAAGTTCTGGTGGGGAAGCTTTAGGCAAGCTATGAACATTATAAACGATCTTCCTACACCTGTCGTGTCTAACAAATCTCCAGTAGAAGCCTTACTTTGTCAAAAACCTAACTATGAGTCTCTCAAAGTGTTTGGTTGTGCTTGCTACCCTTATCTTATACCATATCAAAATCACAAGTTTCAATTAAACACTAAACAATGTGTTTTTCTAGGGTTTAGTCCTAATCAAGAAGGATTAATGTGTCTTGAACCCTCACGAAGAATATATATATATATATATATATATATATATATATATATATATATATATATATATATATATATATATATATATATATATATATATATATATCAAGAGGTGTTGTGTTTAATGAATATCACTTCCCATACAAAACATGTTTTCCTAGCAAAGTCATTACTCGTCTGTTTGTGTCTAGTGAAAACCAAAGTTCTGGCCCAGTTGTGTCTATTCCTAGTGATGAACCTGGTCCATCTATTTGACCTACTGTCAGTGCCATTCCTAGTCATGATACAGATCATCCAGCAGTAGACTCGCCTGCCACCAGCTCTCCACCATTCCAAGAATCAACTACTCTACATCACTATCCACAATCACAGACTTCACCATCCTTAACACCACTACCACTATCACCTGCACCGCCACCATCATCACCACCTCCACCACCATAGCCTGTACTTCAACACCAGATGTAAACCATATCCAAAATTGGAATGATTAAACCCAAAGCTTTCTAGTTCTTAGCTAACCATCCTACTCGTGCTTATCCAACTGATCCAACCAAAGTGTCTGATGCCCTCCAGCAGAGTGAGTGGAGGAATGCGGTGCATGAATATAAGGCACTAATGCAGAATCACACATGGGAACTAGTTCCTCCACATCCTAACCACAGACTGGTCGGCAACTAGTGGATCTTCAAACTCAATCTCAATATAGATGAAACCTTTCAACAGCACAAAGCAAGACTTGTTGCAAAGGGTTTTCATCAAACCCTATGATTGGAAAACAAAGAAACATTCATTCCTATAGCCAAAGGAACTACTATTAGAGTTATTTTAGCTCTAGCAGTTGCTTGTCATTGTCACATCAACCAGGTGGACATAAAAAATGATTTTCTCAATGGAACTCTCAAAGAAGTTGTATGCATGCCACAACCTAAAGGCTTTATCAATCCTGCCAAACCTCATCATTTTTGTTGCCTAAAAAAAGCTCAGTATGGCCTTAAATAGGCTCTCAAAGCATGGTTTGTAAAAATTAGATAGCAGCTGTATAACTGGGGGTTCACACAATCCAAATCTGATGTCTCTTTGTTCATCTTCAAACAGTGGACCATTGTGTCGTATGTTCTCACAAATGTGGATGACATTCTTGTCACCGAGAACAAATCACCTCTTATTCACAAGTTCATTCATATTCTTAACACCAGATTTTCCCTAAAGGAGCTTGCTCCCCTATGCCATTTTCTGGGAATACAAGTACACAGAGATGAAACTGGTCTTTATCTTAGTCGGCACATGTATGCTACTCAATTACATCAAAACCTTGGGATCACTCGTCAAAAACTTTCCCTACACCCATGGCCATTGGAGTAAATCTTAACATCACATATAGTCCACTTATGGACAATCCCACTCTTTACAGAAGCATTATTAGGGCTCTCCGGTACAAGACATTTACTAGACATGATCTCTCTTGTCAAGTAAACACTCTTAGCCAATATATGCGAGGCCCTAGACTTGTTCACTGGCAACCCTTAAGTAGCTGCTCAGATATGTGTAAGAACCATAGATCATTGTTTTCATTTTCTCCCAGATCAGGGTATCAGTCTAACAGGATATTCAGACGCAGACTGGGCATGTGACATAGCCGATAGAAGATCCATTGCAGCCTACTGTGTATATTTGTGTGGACATTTGGTTTCTTGGAGTTCCAAAAATCAAGGGATGGTCTCAAGATCTAGCACTGAGTCTGAATACAGAGCTCTGGAAAATACTGCAACACAAATTCAGTGGTTACGTTCTTTAATCTTATAATTATGCATTCTTATTCCCAAAATGTCTCTTATTTGGTGTGATAACATGAGTGCTGAGTCCCTAACATATAATCTTGTGTTCTACAGCCGCACCAAGCATATCGAAATTGACATCCACTTCATTCGCAACAATATGATGTAGGGCTTCATCTCAGTTCCGCATGCCCCTTCAGCAGATCAGGTTGTGGACTGCTTCACAAAGCCATTTTCGATCACAAAATTTACCCAGTTTCGAGACAAACTTCAAGTGGTCAAGACCCTCTTTCGTTTGAGGGATGATGTTAGAGTATAAGGCTGATATTTATGTCTTTATATTATTGTAATAGGTGGCACCTTATGTTGAAATAGTGTCCGAAACCCAATCGGGTTGGACCGGATCCGACCGGGTCGGATCATTTTTACTATTTCTTTATGTTTGTACATATATCGAATGGCTTTTCTATTATTATATATTTGTTCGTTTAACGGACCAATTATGATATTGTATATATGATAATGTACTTACTGTCAAACCGTGAAAGAGAAACCATGATAGTGATTATGGTTGATGAGATCTCGACTCACTTTAAATTGTTTGATACTTAAACGTCTCTAGTCGCATGTACTATTAAAAGGGACATTAATAGTGCTATTAGACTAGCACGTGTCAGATGCCTTCTATCTTTTGAAGATAGGGAGAGATCTCGTCTATCAAAGTGTAGAGACACTTAGACTGTAGGTGGACGTGTATTAGAGAATGCGTACGTTAGACTGACCCACTTAGTTTATTAAGTGTCGCACTATGTGGCGGTTGTGTTATTATCCTGAGACCGGAGTCTTCATGGCATCACGGTGTGGATTGTCATTCTTTGACACTATTGAGGTCTCTTCTAGCCATGGGGCGATCATGCGGTAGTGATTAGGTATGATTGGGCGATCATGCGTCCCATTTCCCTTTAAATAGGGAGTTGTGTCAACTCTTTTACAACACAATATTCTTGCAATATTTTAGTGAGATAAAAAGAGAGCTTCTAGAGAGATTTTTGGGAGAAAGAAAAAGGCGGAGTTTTGGAAGAAAGAAAAAGGCAGCCTATCAGCTGACTTTTTCCGGTAGCAATCCAATGATGGATTCCACCGGGTTGTTTGTGTGGTTCAACGGTTGTTCGTGTCGATCAACGATAGAAGCCGAACACTTAGTAAGTAGTTTCAAGTGTACGGAAAATATCAAATCTCGTTTCCGGTGCAATCATTTCGGGATCTGCCAGTGATGGTGGGGTGCTGGGTGAGGATCACATATATTCTTTTAGTTGTCTTTATTTGTATTTTAAATGTTTATGAAATTGGATAATAATACTAATAAGAGTATTCTTGTCACTATGATAATACTAATAAAAGTAATCCTGAAATATCAGGAAAATAAAAAATAAAAAGAAGCCTTTTATGGATTGTATTGTCAAGGTTAGTTTCTTCCCGTAGAAATAGTAATGTATGCACTTGTGATCCGAAAGATTGACGCTAAAAAAAACAACAATTACAGGTAACCAATAATTACAGGGTTTTCTTCTTATCCGCATATTGTTTTTGTGAACCAAAACTGAAGAAATACTATGGTTTCACGTAGAAAACTGAGCAATAAACGCGCAATATGCTAATCATTATTATTAGAGAGTTAATTAACGAACAGATTAAACGCCTTATATAAACACCTAAACATCCAGCATACGGATTCAACCATTGAGTGCACATCGTTTTTACGTCAAACTTGCAACAAGAGGATTTTAAAATAATTCAGTAGATTAATTATTTCTAAGATCCTTAATTAATTGCTTGTTTTGACGATGGCCATGTTAAAGAGAAACGCTGTTGTTTTATGCATTGCTGCGTTTTTGGTTTTTGCTGGCACGGGCATTTCAATGCTCTTACCCGAAGCTAATTATAATAATAATAATACATATCCCGAACTCGAAGCTAATAACAATAATAATAATACATATATAAAATATCCGGGGCTAATGCAGGGAGGTGTTCCTTGTGATCCTGCTCATAATGCTACTCAGTGCAAACAGCTTCCCAAAGTTCCCGAAAATCCCTATCATAGAGGTTGCAGTGCGGTGACCCGCTGCCGTTGTTGCCGCAAATATGTTTAATTCATTAGTGTATTGTCGACAGACTCTTCTCTTAGACTGATGTAATATATGTATGTATATATTAGATCAGTTGCATGCAGTACATTCCCGATGGAAAAATTAAGTTAGATAATAATGTATCAGAAATTTACAATTCTGATAGTTGATTATATATGTATGTATCTCAAATGTATTTTATAGATTGTTATGAATAAATTATACCTAATTAATTACTTGATGCTTGGGATTTATTTTTTTGTTTTTCGTTTTTTTTTTTGTTGTTGTTGAAGTCAGATCTTTATTTCATATAACCTAATACAAATGTAGATTAAATTATTTTATATCTTTCACGATTGCGAGCAAAGCTCCCCAACAGCAGACCTTCTACCCACCTCCTGCGGGTCATACCCCTCGACCTACTGTACCACTTTCACCGCGGTTCAACCATCAGCAAGGTTTCGGCTATCCACCTTTTGGTCTACAGCAAGCTCAGCCAATCCCGCAGCACCACCAGAATTATCATCAAGGATACTACCCTTTCCAGCCTGAACCGCAAGCGCATCCAGCTTACCCTCAGCAACAGCAGTACCAGCAGCATGTACCTTTCGGCTATCCTCCGGTTTACCCACCGGTTAGACCAGCATTTGAGCAAGCACCGGTTGTGGATTGGTATACGAGACTGAGGAGAAACAGAGTTCAGGATTTCTTTGGGAATACGGAACCATCAAAGGCCGAGGAATGGATAAGGAGCTTCGAGAAGGCATGTTGGAACATTCATGTGCCTGAGACCGAGATGGCACAGCTGGCAGTTAGTTTTCTTTTGGGCGCATCAAAAGCTTGGATAGATGCGATTCAGAGCAGTAATGGCAAGGTAACCGACTGGGAAGCTTTCAAAGTTATGTTCTATAATGAGTACTTCCTGGCAACAGTACAGGCAGATAAGGCGAGTCAGTTTTTGAAACTGAAGCACGGTATGCATCTGACGGTATCTCAGTATACCAATAAGTTTAATGAGTTAGGAAGGTTCTATCCCGAGCTCATGAAAGTGGAAGAAAGGAAGATGGCACTGTATAAGGAAGGACTAGCACATGAGATACAGTCTGGCATGTTGGGGTTTACAGCAAGGAATATGGCAGAGTTACTGAATAAGGCCTTGGAGGTTGAGACCTTCAGGAAGAAGGCTACTGTTGTGATTGGAAACAAGCGGAACTTTGGGACGAGTCAAGGTAATTATCGAGGAGCACCGCAACAGAACGTCAAGAAGACGACAGCTCCCACGGCAGCTAAGGCCCCAAACAGTGCACCCATTTTTCCTAAGTGCAACAGAAATCATTCTGGGGAGTGCAAGCAACTAATAGTTGCTACGTTTGCGGAGAGCCAGGGCACTTTTCTAGAGCGTGTCCAAACAGAGGAAACAAGGGCAATTCGGGCCAGGGAAACGGTAGAAGCGGCCCAAGCCGACCGGTTCGAGTTTTTGCAGCTGATGCAAGAGATGCGGAACCAGAAGATGATGTTATCTCAGGTACCTCGTTGTTATTTTATTGAGATATTTTTATAGCACGTTTATTCATGCTGTAATTTTATTTAAATGAATGAATATGCATCCTAGGTACGATAATGTTAGATAATCTAGTGGTCAGAGCTTTGTTCGATACGGGAGCGTCTAACACTTTTGTGTCGACCAAGGTAGCTAAGAAGTTGAGTGTACCCTCGGAACCTTTAAGAAACACTTTGGAGATAACTACACCGTTAGGGAAGGTAACAAAGGTAACTAGGATGATACCTCAAGTGGAAGTTCGAGTTGGATCTTATCGTTGCAAGAGTGATTTCACTGTTTTAGACTTCTCGGATTTTGACGTGATTCTTGGGATAGATTGGCTATCCGAGAATTTTGTCCACTTGGATTGTAGAGAGAAGAAAGTGACCTTCAAGATACCCGGGAAATCAGACAAGACTTATCAAGGGAATGTGTACAGGCCGAGTAAGAAGCGACATCCGATAATTTCAGCGGTCAAGGCAATTAGAGCTTGTCAGAAAGGTTGTGAAGGCTACTTGTTGTACGCAGTGGATGTGGAACAAGTGAAGCCTAAGCTAGAAGAAACTCCGGTAGTGAGAGAGTACCCTGAAGTGTTTCCGGAAGAGTTACCGGGAAACATGCCGGATAGGGAAATCGAGTTTGAGATCAAGTTGGTACCCGGAGCGGCACCAGTTGCTAAGGCACCCTATAGGATGGCACCGGCTGAATTGAAAGAGTTGAAGGCTCAACTTAAGGATATGCTTGAGAGGAATATAATTCAGCCCAGTAATTCGCCTTGGGGAGCCCCTATTTTGTTCGTGAAGAAGAAAGATGGTAGCATGAGGATGTGCATCGATTACAGAGCGTTGAATAATCTTACCATCAAGAATAAGTATCCTTTGCCGAGGATAGATGATCTGTTCAATCAGTTGCAAGGCAAGAAAGTGTTCTCTAAGATTGATCTTAGGTCTGGCTATCATCAGTTGAAGACCAAGGTAGCAGATATACCGAAGACGGCTTTTAGTACGAGGTATGGACATTATGAGTTCTTAGTTATGCCTTTCGGACTCACTAATGCTCCATCTGCATTTATGGATTTGATGCAGCGAGTCTTCATGCCATACTTGGATAAGTTTGTGATAGTGTTCATAGACGACATCCTAGTGTACTCTAAGGATGAGAAAGAACATGAAGAACACTTAAGGATAGTGTTGGACACTTTGGAGAAGAATCAGTTGTTTGCTAAGTTCTCTAAGTGTGACTTTTGGTTGAAGCAAGTCAGTTTCTTGGGTCATGTCATTTCTGGAGATGGAATCCAAGTTGATCCAACAAAGATTGAGGCAGTTGAGAATTGGCCCAAACCTACTACAGTTTCAGAAGTAAGGAGCTTTCTTGGTTTGGCTGGCTACTATAGGAAGTTTGTGCAAGACTTATCGAAGATAGCTACTCCACTCACTAAGCTTACACAGAAGAATGTGAAGTTTGAATGGACTAGAGAGTGTGAAATAGCTTTTTAGACGTTGAAAAAGAAGTTGACTACAGCCCCAGTGTTGGCAATTCCGGAGATTTTTGATAACTACGATGTCTACACAGATGCTTCGGGACAGGGTTTAGGTTGTGTGTTGATTCAAGGAGGAAAAGTGATTGCTTATGCATCTAGGCAGTTGAAGGTGCATGAGAAGAACTACCCGACCCATGATCTAGAATTGGCAGTAGTAGTGTTTGCATTAAAGACTTGGAGGCACTACTTGTATGGAGTTAAGGCAAGGATCTTCACCGACCACAAGAGTTTAAAGTATTTCTTCACACAAGAGAATCTGAACATGAGACAGAGAAGATGGCTAGAGTTCGTGAAGGACTATGATTTGGATATTCAGTACCATCCGGCAAAGCCAATGTAGTGGCCAGATGCTTTAAGCAGGAAACCTTTGTTTGCAGTTTCAAGCGTCGAAGATGTGGCAGAAAGGTTAAATAAGCTGGAAATCAGCAGGTTTGATCAGATTGAGGATCGACAGTTCGTGGCGCCGTTGTTAGCAAGATCTGAGTTGATGGATGATATTCGGGAGAAGCAAGATGAAGACCCAGCTTTGGTTGATTTGAAGCGAGTTGCTAGAGAAAAGCCTACAGTGGGTTACGTCTTGGATAAGAATGGAAACCTTTGGTACCAGGATCGTTTGTGTGTGCCTAATGTTGGCAACTTGAGACAGAGGGTCATGGAAGAGGCACATAGGATTGCTTTTGCAGTTCATCCAGGTGCTACCAAGATGTATCGAGACTTGAAGGAAAAGTTTTGGTGGCCTTCGATGAAGGTAGAGATAGACAAGTTCGTGGCAGAGTGTGACATTTGTCAGAAAGTGAAGGCAGAGCATAGAAGACCAGGAGGAATGCTTAAGCCCTTGGATATCCCTGAATGGAAATGGGATAAGATCACGATGGACTTCATCACCGGTTTACCTAAGACGAGAGGCGGTCATGATGCGATTTGGGTAATTGTGGATAGATTGACCAAATCTGCCCACTTCGTACCGTATAAGGTTGATATGCCTTTGAAGAAGATGACGACACTATACTTGGACAATATAGTGAAGTTACACGGAGTTCCTATCTCCATAGTCTCGGATCGAGATAGTCGATTTGTCAGTCGGTTTTGGAAGAGTCTACAAGAAGCCTTTGGAACCAAGTTGGATTTGAGTACGGCATTTCATCCTCAGACAGATGGACAATCTGAGAGGACCATCCAAACACTCGAGGACATGCTAAGAGCTTGTGTTTTGGAATTAGGTGGATCATGGGATGATTACCTACCGGTAGTAGAATTTGCCTACAATAATAGTTATCATGCAAGTATAGGCATGCCGCCGTTTGAAGCGTTGTATGGAAGGAGATGTAGAACGCCGATGTTTTGGGATGAAGTCGGGGAAAGACAGACTACAGGGCCGGAAATGGTTGAACAAGCTAAGGAAAGAGTTCAGTTGGTTAAGAAGAATCTGAAGGCAGCACAGGACAGGCAGAAAAGTTGGGCAGACGTTAGAAGAAGACCGCTTGAGTTCGAAGTCGGTGATAGAGTGTATTTACGAGCTTCACCGATGAAGGGAGTGAAACGCTTTGGAAAAAAGGGAAAGCTAAGTCCAAGGTATGTTGGACCTTTTGAAATTCTGGAAAGGATTGGTCAGTTGGCTTACAAGCTTAAGTTACCGGAATCGATGTCAAGGGTCCATAGTGTGTTTCACGTCTCGATGTTGAAGAAGTGTCTGACGAGGAATGATGTTGAGACTACAATTGATCCGGAAATTCTACAAGACAATCTTGCTTATGATGAGAGACCAATCAAGATTTTGGACCGGAAAGAAAAGATGATAAAGAGACGGGTGATTCCTTTGGTTTTGGTTCAGTGGAGTAATCATTCACCCGAGGAGGCAACTTGGGAAGTTGAAGATGATATGATCAGTGAATTCCAAGAGTTTGTTGGTTTACCAGGTATGTTCTAGTTTCGAGGACGAAACTCCTTTTAAGGGGGGAGGAATGTAATATTCCGATTTTCGGGAAAGGGCAGACGTGTCATTTTGCGAAAACGAAATATTATTATTTCTTTTCTTTTATTGGAGTTAAGTATTGTGTTAATTATATATATGTGATTTTCGAAATTAGGTGTATTTAATTAAAGGGGAATTTCTGATTTTGGAAGAGGATTTATGGGAAATTGGTATTTAAGGAAATTTACACACAATAATCCCATAACCTAAACACAAATCAGAATTTCAGTTTTTTTATCTCCCTCTCTCTGCGCAATTTTTTAGGAGAAAATAGGGCTTGGATAGTTTTCGCGATTTCTGAGGCAAAACGTAACCGTTTTCAGATCAGACGGAAGATTTGGAATCGTTGTGAGAAGGGCAACGTTTGGATATCAGTTTGATGGAAGTTGCAGCAGTTTTCTGAGGCTTGTTTGGATCTGTTTTGGAGCAGCAATTAGGTAAGAAATCTCTTCCTATGATTTCGGTTATAATTCGTAAAGTTAGATTATGATTTTGAGATGTATAGATGCTAGAAAAAGATGTGTTTTATGTTGATCAAAGGATCATAGATGCTACGGTTGATTAGATATAGTTTTCTACGTGTTACTGTGCTGAAAACGATGTCAATTAGGTTAGAATCGGTTCAGAAATCGAGTTTTGTCGATCTTAGCGTTTTGGGATAAACCCAGGCGGACGGGCGTCTGACTTAGGCAGACGGGCGTCCGAGACCATAGTAGCCCAGACGGGCGTTTGCGATAGGCGGGGCGTTTGCAATAGGCGGACGGGCGTCGAGGTCGATTTTTTATTCGGGATGTAGGTTTTTTTTTAGTCCGGGGTTTACGGACGGGCGTCTGGTTTCGGACGGGCGTCCATAGGAGGTCAAACGGGCGTCTGGCCTGTTTTACTTGGTTTTTTTACGGTTTTATCATTCTAGTTTGGTTCTGGGTTTTATAATTATATTATAACTATTTTAAACCCTCATTTATGATATGGTAACATGGTATAAATTAAACAAGCCTGAATTGAGCTTCTGATTCGTTCAGTTAAAACACCGAATGTACTCTTAAAGGGAGTTGAAGTTCGGATCCGTCGGAAGAGCATGATAGGCTTGTGCTTTGATGAATTAGTATTCATCAATGTCTGTGTAATTGCTAGGCCTTGTACATGTCTAGTGGTCTAGGAAGAGAGTAGTTAGTGTGAGGGAGATTAATTGAAAACACTTAGGTGGCTAGTTAATCACCTTAATAAAATACGTACTTGACTAGTAAAAGATTAAACAACATGTCTCTCTTGGATAGGCACCAGTCTATATCGCGATGTATGCCTACCTCTGAAGGTGGAAGAACTCTATAGGTCAAAAAAACCCTAAGTACGGAGGGACTCCGCTGAGATGTGTGTACTATCGGAGCCTACCTATTCTAGCCTCCGTGGATATTGGTGTGATCCACTAATATGTTGCCAAGAGTGTCCCAAAAGTGGATACGCATAGTGCCCTTGAGTGCGGTTGTAACATAGATAAGTTAAGTAGAAACGTTTAGTCAATTCATGTTGATGGACATGGAGTGAACCCTAGACCGAGTCGGTCACACATAATCAACTAAACTTTTAAATTATCTTTACTTTATAAATTATAATTGTTGTCATAGCTTCTCTTTCTTATTAAGTACGTTGTACTTACCTCAAATGCATGTTTTCTATGTGTTTGGGGGTGAGAAGACGAACAGGTTGATATTGTTTACGAGGAGGAGTTCGATGATGACATTTGAAGACGCCTCATTGAAGACTTTTCATTATTTATTTAGCTATTCATTTATTAGACTGTTTAGACTTTTGGTCTTTCGAGACTTGTAGTATCGTTACGTTCCTTTTGAGAATATCGTACGTTACGTTTGGATTTCATATTTTTCCTTGAATGTAATAAGTTACATTTCCATCTTTAGATTTCATTTCTATTCTTGATTGTTTGGAATTTTATACCCGAGTCTTTTGCTTCCGTTTGCTTAATTTTGATACGACGTAGTAGAGGCTTACGTATAAAGTGAATTCATTTTTATTTTATACGTGCCGAACGTTCCTTTTTCCGGATAAGGACTCGGTGTCCGGGAACGGGCGTTACATTCCTTGTTACGATTAATGGGACGTGGATTTTGTGAAAATGTTTATTTATATGGTAGTCATTCACAAAAATGTTGAAAGACATCACAACAAGTGGAAACATGAATCAATAAATATATATTAATTAACTATTGCTTTTAATTAATTTACTTCTAATTGTTGTGATGAACCTGCAGATATGGAGCGTGTGGCGGTGGGTTATTTTCGAGCCATATATTCTTCTAACGGGGGGCGGCTATTGATCTTGAGGGTTAGCAGTTTGCCAAATTAGATATAGGTCAGCAGCAGAGCTTGTGAGCGTTGTTCGCGAGGGAAGAGGTTAGTGTTGCTCTGAAGTAGCTGCCGGGGAGGAAGTCGCCAGGGCCTGATGGTATGCATGTGGTTTTTCTGCAGAATTTTTTGGGCATAATGGGAGAGGATGTTATGGATGTGGTGCTGGACGTTTTGAATAATGGAGCTTCGTTAAGTAAAGTAAATGAAACTTATATTTATTTGATCCCTAAGGTTGCTACTCCCACTGTTATGACTGAATTTCGGTCAATTGCACTTAATAATTCAATATATAAGCTTATTTATTGGGTTATAATCAACCGTCTTAAGATGGTGATTTGGGAAGTTTTCTCGGGCAATCAAAGTGCGTTTGTCTCCGGCCGCCTCATCACAGACAATGCAATTATAGCTTTTAAAGATTTTCATTCTTTGAAGACAGGGGTGCGCATAATCATGAATCGCTGAAGTTAGATATGGCTAAGGCGTTTGATAGAGTCGGGTGGGAGTATCTTTGGAGGGTAATAGAGCGTATGAGGTTTCCTTTAGCATTCATTGATTTGGTACGTTGGTGTGTGACGATTGCTTCGTTCAGAGTTTTGATTAATGAGAAGCCCAGTAGAAGGATAGTGCCGACCCGTGGCATTCGGCAGGGGAATACGTTGTCGTCTTTCCTTTTCATCATCTAAGTAGAGGGGTTCACGGCTTTGCTGGATGATTATGTTAGGCAGGGGCACTGCAGGGTATACGCATTGGTATTGAGGCAGGGATCTCTATCTCGCATTTGATGTTTGCTGATGACTGTATGGTGTTCTTCGAGCTCTTGGATGGGGCTGCAGAGGTGTTGGTGTATTTTTTTGGTAGGTATGGTGCTCTCCATGGTCAAGCTATCAATTTCCATAAATACAGCCTACATTTTTCGGAGGGTGTTTCTCACATGGAGCGGGAGGTAGTGCCTGATTTGCTTCAGATTCCTTTGGGAGATGGGTCAGGAAAGTATTTGGCACTACCATACATGATAGGTCGGAATAATCGTCAGGTGTTTGATTTGTTTCGGGATAAAATTTGTTTCAAGATTCCCGCAACCCTCATCCGGCAATTGGAAAAGCGATTATAGGATTATTTTCGGGTGATTTGGAGAATAAACGGGGGGTGCATTGGAGATACTGGGAGGCTTGTTGTATTTCAAAGAACTTGGGAGGAGTGGGTTTACGGCACTTAAAGTGCTTTAATCTGGCTCTGCTGGCCAAACAATCGCGGAGGATTTTGCACAATCTTGGGTCATGGTGGCATAGGTCCTACATGCGAAGTATTTTGAGGACAATAACATCCTTGCAGCCAGGGCGGAAACCCGGCCATCTTTTCTATGGCGCAGTATCTTGGAAGGAAGAGATTTGTTAATCAACGGATGCGATGGAGGGTGGGAGACGGAGAGTCCGTATTTGTTTTCCATGATGGATGGATATGGAGGCCGTCGTCTTTTCGTATACCTTATACAAGCCACGAGCTCCCAACCAATAAGGTCTTAGAGTTGTTCATTCCAAATGCGAGAGTTTGGGACCGTGGGAATCAGGTGCGATATTGGTCACTACCATTGCCTCAAGAATGCATCCGGACAAAAGAATATGGCATTATGATAAGAACGGTAACATTTTTGTTAAATCCGGGTATTATCTGGCTTTGTCGCTGATCGGCCTTCGTTGGTGTCTGTAGGGCCGACGACCTTTAGGGGAGTGGATTGGGTGTGGAGACATTGTTGGCAGCTCACGGTTCAGCAACATTTCTTGTGGAAGTGTCCTCGTAACTATCTAGCCATTGGACATGTCCTTTTGTGGCGGAACATGGGAGATGGTATATGTTTGGCGTGTGGGGAGACAGAGGAAACTTTATGCCATGTTCTATTTGAATGTGAGATGGCAGATAGAATCTAGAGGGCATCTCATTTTCATTGGATGTTGGAGCACCTCCATTCATCATCCTTTGCAGATTTCTTTATGAGATTTCTGGAGGAGCGGGGGGTGCAAGAAACTTTTGGGTCTGTTGGATTAATGTGAAGGATCTGGAAAGCGCGTTTCTCAGCGGTTTTTTGATGGCCAGGTAGTTCATGTTTTGGTGGTGTGTGCGCACTCTCTGGCAGCGACGGATGAATTTGCGCGGGCTATGGAGACTTTTCAGGTGCAGGCTCCACTCCATCACTTGGCGGATAAAGGGGTTCGTCCGCTCGAGGGATTGATTAAATGTAACGTGGATGCATCGGTGACAGACGCAAGAATGGGCATTGGTCTTATTTTTCGGGATGCGCATGGACTGGTCACTCATTCCCTGGCTTACCCTTTTGACCTAGGGGAGCAGGTGGAGTATACGGAGCTCAGAGCTATTTATTTGGCACATGTGGAGGCGTAGCGGTTGAGCATTTAGATATTGGTAGTGGAAAGCGATTGCCTGGCATGTGTGTTGCGTCTCTAGAGCCAGTGGAGGACCTTTCTGCATAGGGTTGCTTAGTACAGGATTGCTTGGCACTTATTCCAACTTTTTCTTCTGTTATTTTTTCCAAATTTTTCTTCTGTTATTTTTCTTCTGCACAGGGGTTGCTTAGTGCAGGATTACTTGGCACTTATTCCAATTTTTTCTCGGTGCATTGGCAATATCCATGCGCATCTTTTAGCTTGGCATGCTTTGTCTATTGTAGTAGAGAAATCATGGGGTGTTTCGCCCCCGGGTGATGTTTGGCGGACGTCGATTAATAAAAGTTGGGGGTTCTATCGGCACTCCCAGTTTACTATCAGCACCCTTTTTGATTATTTTTTTCTACTTCCGGCACCACACATATATTTTTGTTTTTACTTCCGGCACCACACTAGAAACATCAGTGTCACCGACGTTTTTTTTGAATGTTAACGTCAGTGGACTGACGTTATCAAGTAGTGACACTTTTATAACGTAAACGTCTATGCCACTGACTTTGGTTTTGAACAGCAACGTCAGTGTCACTGGCTTTGGTTTCAACAGGGGCGGATATACCCTATGTTAAGGGGGGGGGGGGGGAGGGGGGGCATTCGCCTCCCCTCGGATCCGGAAAATACACTATTATGTATGTTGTGTATTTTTTTGCCCCCTAAAAATTTACACACGCCCATAGTATCGCCCCCCCTCACCCGGGATCCTGCATCCGCCCCTGGTTTTCAATAGCAACGTCTGTGCCACTGACGTTTTATTCATTAAAAATAATCATGATGTCGAAGTAATTTTTTATGGTGTCGGAAGTAATATGATATCAATAATAAAAATAGAGGTGTCGATAGACCCCTAAAAGTTTTTTTACTAAAAAAAAATGTTGCGATAATAAGTTAGACCTACATGTCTAGAAACGTGCGAGGAAATATTATATTTTTGAGGTTTGATGTTACAAATTTACAATAAAAAAAGGTTAGGAATGTTGTAGACTATTTTAATTATACTCTCTCCGTCTCAATTTGTTTGGAAATTATTTCTTTTTTGGTTCCCAAAATAAGTTTTATGGCTTTTAATAAACTTAAAGTTTTTGTTTTAATTGCCTAAACTCGTTAATTGATGTCTCCTTAAATATTGTGAAAATAATTTTCTTAAATATTATGAAAATAATGCTACATATAAAAGGATAGAAAGGTAAATTGATCAAGTTTTAAATGATCAGACAACTCATTAATTATGTCTCCTTAAATATTATGAGTTCCGAAATATCCCAAATAAATTGAGACGGACAGAGTACTATTTTTATTGATAGATTTGAGAGAATTATTTTTCTGTTTACAACAAGTTTCTGATAATTAAAAGATCCATTTAAATGACAAACCCATGATCTTTCCTCTTTTTAGCACACTTAGAAGACTTCTTAAGGAGTGGAGTGAGCAAGGATCCTTTCAAGTGAGAGAATCAAGTACTCTCTCAAGTATCAATGTTTTCCCACAATTTTAGCGAAACGACGTAGTTTTGAAAGGAAAAAAAAAATTAAGGTGAGATCATCTAATATGATCAACGATACAAATCACCGTTGTGGCACAATCATTGTGCCCGTATCATTACAATAAAAATATGATTACAATAAAAATATGTATTATACGTATTACATTAATGCAGAATATCAACATTTCACATCTTACAGAGGTAGATAGAAATTATCCTATAAATTATTTACTTCAATTTTTTTTGTAGCAAGATCCCAGGTCCCAAAATACAAAGCATACAAAAACAAAGTTTGGACGATAATACAAATGAATAGAGATTGATATTAAATCCTTAGTTTTATGTGAGACAAAAGAAAAATAGGTGGAAAAAATAGAACCAAAGCCTTATCTATATATACAGCATATATTTATTTTACAATTTCTTGAAAGACGAATTAATATTAATGAGGTTGAATAAATGGGTGCAACTAATCAGGAAACTAAGTCCTGGCAGGAAAATGACCAAAAGGGTGATGAAGAATCATATCATTTCCTCAAATTTATCTAGTTTTTTCACCCTGTCCATAGATCGAATAAGTAGGACCAAGAATATACCTGCAAATCAATACCCAAAATCTTTCATTACCAAAACCTTCAATATTAAATATACTAAAACCAGTGCCGGATCCGCTTTTGTTGAACTAAAAAAAGGGGTAATCTATCATTTGTAAGGACACTTTACATTTGTTCATAACAAGGCAAACAAAACACACACATAACAAGGGCGGGCCGGGGTATTTTAGCCTATTCCATGCGGTCTTAACCGTATTGTTTTGGTAATGTAGGCTGTTTCAATGCAAAAGAAAATAATAGCTTGGAAAACATGTTACCTGCACCAACAAAAGATCCATTGGCCACAATTTCACTGCCTTGAAAACTCATTGAAACACCAAGATTGAGAAGGGTGCCACCTAAAACTGTATACAGTGTTCCCATTTGTAATATGGTTGCCTTCCTCGCTGCTCTTTCGGACTGCAATTATTTAGCCCCCATAGCTTATGTTATGTACATAATACAGGTGCATTGAATCATTATGCTAAGGTTAGATTAGATATACTTAGGTACCATAAGTTGGATTTTTTAAAAGTGTAGGGCATGGGTGCAGACTGCAGAGGGGATGCGTGTAAATATTAAAAATACCGAGCCTAAGTTTTATACATACGAAAACAATAAGGACCAAAGTACAAATATTAATAATCATAAAATAAAACAATTTCTAAAGGTATATATTCATTTCCCCTTTTTTATTCATTTTGGACAGTTATTCATTGAATTTCCAACGACTTTTCTTCAAATTTCACAAGAATTTCTACATTTTACATATTTCAGTTATGGATATTTGTATTTGGATCATGTCTCCGACTTTTGAAAAATTGCAAATTTACCTCAGGCATGTGCTGCGTAAATATGTTGTCTCTAATAGACTCATGTCCACCATCATCCAAGATTGAAGGGACAAACTTTTGCAAATTTATTAAACTTGAAAGAAAGAAAAGACGCTAAATCATTTGACAATAATTACCTCTAAGACACGAACTCGAAGTTTCAGGTCTCCAGCCTCAAGTTGCTTTACAAACTCTTCTATTCGCTGAATTCTGTATGGCATGGACACCGTGTAGGTTCTTGCCTGAGAATCAAATGTCAGAATTTTACTTCCGTATTTAAAGTTCTTTTCAAATAAAAAACGTTGAAGTTATATTACGAATGGGCCTAAAATCTTAAGCTGTTAAGGAAAAGTGCAATTTATACATTTATATCTTAAGAATTAAAGTAAAGAAAGATGGTTAAGTGAGATACAGTACATCATCAGCTTGTTTTCTGATTTCCTGAACTAGCTGTGTCCCAGATCGTTGCTTCTGTCTCACGTCCAACAATTCCTGTTTTCATGAGATATTAAAGATATACTTATTCTAGATTAAGAGAAGCAATGTTGATCGATGATTGCAGAGAAATATAAAATTGTTTACTTGTGCATATGGTGCAGCAATCTTTGCAAAGGAAAAATCCGGATCCAGGTTGTAGCCAATACCTAATATAGAGAAGCATAAACAATTTAAGTGGAGACTCTGTTACAGACAACCTGTATTATTAAGTCATAAAAGAATAGAAACTGCAAACAGAAAAATCACAAGAAACTATTTTGGAGAGACAGTTTGATTCCACCAGGGAGCATTGAAGCAGGGGACTTCACTTTGATTCCAAGATCGAAATCATGAAGTAATACTTGCTTTACAGAAAAAGCTCTATAAAAGGGAACGTGGAAGCACCTTCAAGGGTCGAAAATGCTCTGAGCACAAATGTGAAAGTTGAGGGAAATCGGAATGGTTGATCTGTTGCTATTGCGAATAAATCCTGCAAATGAAATTTTTCGTTTTCAATACTCAAAGCATGAAAGTTGTAGAAGTGCTACGAAAATTACAAGTTGAAGCAGCAGGATAAAATTCAAAGGGATGTATGGCTATCATTTTCACAAAGAATATAGAGAATTCAAGCTATTGTGTATGAACTTTCCATTTTATAAGGTTCAAATTTTTCCTAACTCAAAATTACAAAAATAAATAAATAAAAGAACTTTTTCCATATAAAGATATATGTACTTAACATCAGAATTATGGTGTGTTTTGTCATTCAACCCAACATTCCATTGACGGTACGTGATATCAGAGCGCTTGCCAAATTATTTATGGGAATCAATGAAGAGTTCCTTGAGTTGGAAACAAAAAGTTGCATAGCAATAATTAAAAACAGCACATTAAGCAAGCAGAAGAACATTTTACTAACCTCGCCAATTGCCGAAAAGGTTTGTGCTTGATCAGGTCTCTGATTCAACAAATTGTCTAAGAAATATTGCACCGATCTCCTTACCTTTAATTGGTAATAGTTTGAGAATAAGAAAAAAATAAAAAAAATAAACAGTTTAAACAATGAAAATGCATAATAAGAGTTCAATTTTTCTCGATACCGAAGTCAAGTCCCCAGTTGGTTGAAGAGCTCCAAGATCTATGAGTTTTTGTATAACCTGTGCAAGAATATTGCTACCTTAGCTAACCAAACTGTAAATTGTGGCAACAACAACACTCTCTAGTAATAACAGCATAGACATCACCTTTTTTGCGTCCTTTTCATATACAGCATAGAAAAGTTCTAATAGCCTCTCACGCGTGAAGCTCTTAATATCACCCATCATGCCAAAATCATAATAAATGAGTCCTTCGTCTGTATCAATAGCAAGATTTCCAGGATGAGGATCGGCATGAAAGAATCCAGTCTTCAGGATCTGAAAAAATAGCCAGGTGGAGATATCAATCAGCCTAAAGGAAATGCAATTCATCTCCAACATTTAAAGTAACTTGATTGTACCAACAGACCTGAATCAAATAGGCTTCAATAGCACGAGATGAAATTCGAGACCGGCTAAAACCTTGTGCATCTATCCTGTCCCCTTGGCTGATCTTAATTCCTGTTCATGATAGTAATGTATACGCTAAGGAGTTGACAAATGTTTGCAGTCAAACAAAAGCACTAGAAAACGGTTGGTATCACAACCTGGAACATACTCCAATGTCAACACCTTAGTGGCCGTGTAATCCCAGTAAATAAGCTGACAAAGGAGAAAACAGAAAGGCAGGGAAAAAAAACATAGAAAATTAGAGGAACAAAAAATTAATAGAAACTCCTAATCCCCTTTTCCCAACCAAGCATGGAAATAACAAAGAAGTAATATCACGTAAATGCATGATCAACATTCATTCATAACATGCTGCAGATCATCATTCAATTATAATCATGCTCAAAATAAAAGAAAACTAGACCACAGAGCCATCAAATGCATTTGTCTTGGCACTCAAGCAACAAAAGGGGTTACAAGAGTTATGCACCAAATACACAACTTTTTATGCCTCCATGGTTGTAACCTTTGTTGAAAATCAACTTTATTTCACTCAAAAAGTCCATTCACGAGGAAAATGCAACAGGTGATTGTGATGTCTAGTACTTCATGACTACAACCAAGCATGAACCATCTCAGTGTGGTTCATGCTTGGTTGTAGTTGTGGATTTACTGGTCTGGTTCCATTTCAGGTCCATGTCAAAACCAAGCCACGCTTCTTGCTAAATGATTCACTCAAACTTATGGCATTGACTATCAAGAGACATTCTCACCGGTTGCCAAACCAAACACCATCCGGATTTTACTCTCCTTAACTGCTAATATGGATTGGCTGCTACAAGAATTTGTTGTCAAAGAAGCACTATGGAAACAAGCAATCTCCACGAGTGTGGCTTTACAGGTTCACAAATGTGGTGAAACCACAATGATATTCTCAAGGAAAATCTTATTATATGCAGTTTACAAGATTTCAAAGGAAGGGGAAAAAAACAATTCTTATTGTGTATGCTGATGAATAATTGTGACAGAAGAGCAAAAGGAAATAACATGTGAGTGAAATAGTAGGACGAGAATTTAAAATCAAAGACAACGGAAACCTCAAGTTTTTCCTAAGCACAAGATTTAGGCAACTATCAAATGAAAGTAGCACTACAAGCCCAAAGAGATGCACTTGGCTTTGTTTTACAACAAATGAAACGTACGCTATTTCTTCACATGATCGAGGAAATAAATAAAAAGTGGAACATAGCATTAAGAAAAAATGAAGAATCAAATGTAGTTCCTTTTGGTACATATTTAGGCAAAGTTTTAAGGGTGCAGGAAATCAGATATCAACAGAGAGCAAATATTTTGCAGGAATTTAGTTTCCACATCAATAAATCAGAACTCCATACAACACATATTCAGACAGATACATAAGAAGACAGCGGATTTAAGAAAAGGATCACAATAAGTTAGCAGGAAACATACAGGTACTCGCACCCACTTTATATTTCGAAAATCTCGACGGAATCTGTCGGCATTCTTCCCTTCATTTATGTAGTCAATCTCCTGGTACAAAATCCTGGATGTACAAGGGACATAGAATCAAAAGTCACTATTTCGAAACTAGGGATGAAAAGTTCAAAATATTCATGGCAGAGCGCTACGTATTGCAGGGTTTAATGCTGCTATACGTTGCTGGTGAACCAAGCAATTAACGACACAGAAACTCGCAGAAATGCAACAGTCAAGAGCAGCCTTTTTGTAAGTTAGAATATTTTGTTAATGACTGATAACATTACACTACCCCCTCACAGAACTCAAATACCATAGCTATCTACAAATATCTTCATCTCAAAACTACAATAATTTCAAGAGCAACTTACTGTTGTGTGGAGAACCTTGTTGTGAAAAGAAAAAAATGGAACAGTAGCAAGAAGAAGAGACATGCAAATCAATATGTGGTTTCCTTCATCGAGGTTATCTATCGGATGCTCTCTATTTAGAACTACTTAGTCTTCTGTTTATGGAACAAGTGAAGAAATAAGCTAGAAACATGGACATCCGAAAAGGAAAAAGAAGAAAGTATTTCTTATGTTTTCTTACTTGGCGCATTCATCATATATTCCTATCCAGTCTCTTGTTGGACCACCCAACGACTCACTTTTCTGGAAGTACTCCGCAATCAACTTTAGATTTCCTAAGAGGATTATCACAGATAAGCTAATTAATTGTCAAGGTTGAGAAAGGAAGATACAGACAATTTTAAACTGTGGAAAATACTGCAGTATGAGTTCACTTACGGAGATCAATGTCGAAAAGTTTCTTTAGACCAGGCCTTTGAACTTTAACTGCAACTTTTTCTCCATTATGTAAGATAGCACGATGAACCTAAGAATTTTTGTGTAAAAGAAAATCAGCACGCAACGCTCTTACTGCAACATAGTATTCGAATGGAGATGGAAAAATCACTGTCCAGGTTCTGATACAAATACGACACTATGAAGTATATATCTGAATGATTGTAAAGCTTTGGAGCATGCCCTCTGTTGTACTTATTCTTCACTTTCAATCGTTAAGTATATGATTTTGGCACAATGCCCTCTACACTGAAATATAGAATAACTAATCATATCAGACTCCAGATACAATCCCCATTTCTGCCGCTTATCTGATTGTTTTCTGCTATTATTGCTGCTTACACAAGTGTATACATAAACTACTGAACTCAACAACCAAATTACAGTACATCCGTGCTTATGCAAATTTCCGGTTTTTGGATCTGGGAGAAGTATAAGCTTGGCAGAAAGTTTCAAATGCACAGACAATTTATCACATTGAATTCCATAATTACAGATGATCGAAAAGCAAAGTGTAATTAACCAACTCCCATTCTTTTTGAGCAATTAGTGCCTAGAATTAGAACAATCACAAAGTAAGGGTGCTTCTCTAACAAGGTAAACTTTCCAGTTTAAGATGAAAGATATTTTACTTGAAGAAATGAAAAAGAAACAGAATATGAAGCAAACCTGACCAAGACTAGCAGCTGCAATAGGTGTCTCTTCAAATTCCTTGAATATCTGATCGATAGGAGCGCCTAATTCCTTTTCAATGAAGGTTTTTGCTTTCTCAGGTGAAAAGGCAGGGACTCTATCCTGATTTCAATGTTACACGGTGTATCAGACAAAATCAGACCAGTCCAAATGGAATGAAACTATGTAGCTCTTTGATATGCATCCGATACGAAAATAAGGCTTAGCAAAAAGACATTCCGCACCTGCAGTTTTGCTAGCTCATCCACAAACTCTCGTGGAAATAGATCAGACCTAGTTGAGGACAACTGACCAAGTTTAATAAATGTAGGACCCAGCTGAAGCACTTGTTCTCGTAGCCATGAAGCAGTTCCACGTCTTCTGGATTTCTGGTGAATGACAGGGTCATAGAAGTGAGGATATAATACCACAAATAGATTAGTGACCGTGAGCCTAACGCAACCATCCTCCTCAAGTGGTAATATTTGACTATCTTACAAACAAGTTTTTAGATTTAAAAAATAACATGAGGCAGTCTTGAAAATCACATACACAACAATTTGTCCTCATAGTTCAATAACTCATTTTATGAACTTAGCAAGCAATAAAAGCCAAAAATAAAGATTAAAAAATTACCTGTTTTTCTTCCGAGAAGCCACCAACATAGGTCCATTTTGCATTGTCCAATAGAACACGTATTCGCAGGGAAAGTACAAATGACCATACATCTATCGTTCTTTGAACAGAATTATAATTTTCACTAGCCCAGCTGAAGCCTTCATCTGAAGGCAAAACTTTCAAATCTTCAATTGGTGGAAGCTTTACAGATTTGGCACCCTTAACAATGGCAGGAGGAGGACTTTTCTTGACTATACTTGCACCATTGACCGTACTAGCTCCATTAATAACTCTTTTTGAACCATTCACAGTTTCTTGATTATTCAATTGCAGTTCCTTTCTCTGAGTACTAGCTCCGTTAACAACTCTTGGAGAACCATTAACTATGTCCTTGTTGTTAACCACTGATGATCTTCTCTTCATGACTTCGCTAGCAGTAGCAGATACCATTTTTATTGGACGACCATTTCTATCTGATTTCACTTGTGATCCTGCCTGCTGCATTACCACTTGAGGCCGCACATAATTAACTTCGCTTCTGTGGAAATCACTTGGACGACGTTCATTCAACAGAGAGTTCAAATCTGAAATTGATCCTGAAGAACTAAGGTTCTCATATTGTTTCCCATGATTTATCACTTGATCACATCGGCTATAACTGTGAAACGACACTATAGTGGCCATCCCAACAGAACCTGTAAAATGACCCAAAATTCACATGAGGAATACAATGAATGTAAAGAAGAAAAGCTTCAATATTCATAGCAAAAAGAGTCCAATGCCATATATACATCAACTTTCTAGATATCCTTATTCCAAGCCCAATAAGAGGGGGGGGGACGAAACCAGCAAAAACCTCTATCGTAAATACAAACATAATCCCAGGTTAATAAAGAGGACAATTCATAATAAACAAAATATTTCTAAACTAATGGACAGTCTACAAATACGTAAACCAAAATCAAAATAAATGATTAATGAATTGGAATGAACAAGTGCTTACAGTTGCAGGCAAGAAAACGATTCTGCACTCAGACTCCAATTCTGCACACAAACTGCTTGTTTATTTGTTCAGTTTCCAATTGAAGTCAAATAAACATTATATTGCCAAATTTCTGGCAGAAGAAAAGAGCTTACCAATTTTGTGTGTCGTCAATAATGTCAGTTGAATTTTCTCTTTGTAGAAAAAACTATAGAAAACAAAACAAGCCAAAGTCAATTTCAAATGAGTAACTGTCAAAAAGAGAACTTCACTCCAAAATGGAATACCCAAAACGTGCAAGCATGATACTCTGTTGCTGCAATTATTTTTTCTTTCTTTTGGCAATCGAACTGATTGTATACCTTGCGGAGCAGCTAAGTAAGCGTGTTCGAATTGCTGATTTTGAGTGAAGTGAAATTATTTAGACATTCGTATTTTTTTGTAAATTAAAAAAAAGAGATTGCTGAAAAACTTGCAACCATCACCGTCCGTCCACAATTCTTTATATGGCTCACAAGGCAGTTATGTGTCCATTGATTTAGCGTGGTAGACAAATTTTAGGTACCCGCAATTTCAACGGAAATTTTACTCTCACAATATAATTCTTACAAAAAAAAAAATTTCTTCAAACGTAAATCCGTTTAAACTTTTCACACAAATTAAAAAAATGTTAAGTTTATTAATTTTGATGGTAAACTCTTGAATATCATTTGACCTCATTAATGTAATGATTATAAAGTGGTGAATGTATAATAAATTAAGGGTAAAGAGAATAAAAATGTAATAAATGTTCCATTGGTATTCTAAATGGAATAATATTATGGGACAAATTCAAAAAGCTAAATGGATTTACATTTTGAGACGGGTGTAGTATATTTTTACACCATTATTTATAAGGTGTTGCATATCAAGGGAGAAGTTTGTGTGGTATGTTCACACGCACCGAAGTGATGTGTGGGTGAATCAAAACCACACACAGTGGATATAAACTGTGTGGTTCTGAATCACACATACATCGCTTCGGTGCATGTGGACATACCACATAAAAAATCCCCGCATATCAATGCGTAGATCTTAAGTTGACTCATACAAATCAATAGACGGGAAGTTATTGGGTGGTATATCCATTTGCATCAAAATGACAGGTAAATAAATCTACATCACACAATTTGAATTCAGTTTAAAAATAAAAAGTAAACATCTTGTCACATGGTGCACTCCGCATATGGCGGATGTACATAATAACTTCTCTCTAGACTCATTCTATGTTGGTTTGATACCATTAATTCAATTTCGTGTTCTACGTCATATATATTGGATCCAAATTACTTCTTATATGTGATGTTGTATTTTGATAAATATATTTTAATGTTCGTATAGAAAATACCCTTCAAACCTTTTTTTGAGGGAAAAATACCCTTCAAACTTAAAAACGTATTTTTGAAATTCCTCTTCCACCAACAATGTGGTAGAAAACCACGGCAACCCTGATGGGATTCAAATTTGAAATTCACCTCCCTTCATTCCGGTAACATCCCATCGGTTTCTTTTCGATTTTTCAACTCTCATCCGGCATTGAATCATTAAAACCGAACTCCAACCTTCATTTGCCTTCCATTTTTCTATCACATACACATTCATACCTTCTCATCTATTTACTCTCAAGTTTTTGTTGAACTACCATCTCTCTCAAAAGCTTAAGCTGATGGGAGGCAGATAATTAACATATTATACACTTTAACACGCCCCCTCAAGTGTTGGCAATCTCTCCAACACTTGCATTATTTTAAACACTCACTTCAACAAGCCCCCTCAAGTGTGGGAAATCTCTCCCTACACCTGCACAAGACACCAGAGTTCGATTAAACCATGACCTCACCCAAAAGCTTAAGCTGGTGGAGCGGCATATAATTAACATGTTATACACCTGCACAATAAAGGGATGACTCTGACACCTTGTAGAAATTCTAGGCTCAAACTCCATATTAGAGGAGGGCCTCATCCTTAAAACCTAGAGTTACGTGTCAAACTGGGATGCAAATTGATATGATGTATGCTAGACTTGTAAGACATGTTACACGAGTCGGAACTACCGGTTTTGTGCCAACAGCCATAGGAAGTGCGTCAAAACCAGTATGTGTAGAGTCTCTACACTGAATTTTATAATATATTGGAAGTAAAAAAATTGTTATGTCATGTCATGTTGAGGAAAATGGATGATGGGTAGGACACCTGCTATGTGACAAGTGTCAAGTGTCTAGTGTGACATGTGTGGTTTGGATTAGATATAATATTATTATGTTAGTAGTTTGTTATGTGGGAGACTATTAATGTAATGGTGATGTAATTACCAAAAGGAAGAAATGAATAAACAAAATCATTCTAGCAGTATCTATCTCTAAATTTTACTTGGTATCAGATCAGGAAATGGAGCAGACCTCAGCTCCGACGCCGGCAACGGTGGCTCGGACACCGATACAGTTCGGGTCATCCTCTACCACTCAAATCGGAGTTACCCCAATTCGCGCAACTCTACCAAATGTTTCTGCCACTGTTACTCTGCCACAACTTGAGCCGGCATCGATGTATCCAGGACGATCTGATCCCTCTACTTCCGTTCTCAGGCCACCGTTATCAACATACACGATTATGCCAACTTATCCTATTGGATCGACTACTCCAGTTCCACCATCTCCACCGAAGCTGTCTTCAGTGACACCGCTTGCCCAAATGCCATTTTCCGGTCACCTTAATCAGGACAACACTGTAAAACTCAATTGAAACAACTACCTGTTGTGGAGGTATACATACTCACTGTAGTCCGTGGTCACAATTTAGAGGTCATCTTTTGAGGACTACCCCAAAACCCTCACAGTTTCTCACTTACACAGGTCCTAGGGGTGTCGTTCTGACTAGCACAGTCCCAAATCCAGCGTTTGATGAGTGGAATCAGATTGTTCAGCTTCTTGTAGGATGGTTGCTTGGATCTATGACCGAGCAAGCATTGCTATAAATCGTGGGATGTGAAACTACTGCTGAAATGTGGAAAACCCTTAAAGATCTGTTCAATAGCCGATTTGACGCACGTATGTTAGAACTTAAGGATGCCTCACTAAAACCACCAAAGGGACGAAGAGTATGGTTAATTACCTTGCCCTTATAAAGTCTTTTGCTGATAGCCTAGGTGCTGCTGGATATCCAGTATCCAAATTTGAACTTGTTTTAGCAACTTTGGGTGGCTTGGAGAAGGAGTATGAAGCTGTGATTGCGAATATCACAGCTCGGGTTGGGTCACTTTCATGGCAGGAGGTGCAATCCCAACTTATCATGCATGAACGGTTGATTGCAAGGGTCAACCCAACTCAGTTATCAGATGTATCCCAACCTACAGCTCACTTGGCCTCTAATTCTTCACCTAGGACATATAACAGGAACCAGAATCAGGGTAACTATACATTTAATAGAGGAAGAGGACAATCCAGAGGTGGAAGATCTAGGGGTAAAGGTGGTAGAGGATCCATTGGAAATATTCGGGGCACTAACACACAGTGCCAACTCTGTGGTAAGATTGGGCACACTGCAAACATATACCGGCACTGATATGAAGAAGATTTCAACAACAACACTCAAGGAAACTCACAGCAGGGAGATCAGTAGCCTCCAAATCAGAATCCGAGCAAGTCTCTGCTTACCTGGCCACTCCACAATCTGTAGGAGATCAATCATAGTATATGGATAGTGGTGCATCCAACCATGTCACGTCTTATCTCAATAACCTTCACTTGAGTTCTACTTATGCTGGTAATGACACTTTAACTGTTGGTAGTGGTGAAAAATTGAGAATAGCACACATTGGTAGTAGTACATTACACACACCATACACTAACTTTGTCCTAAATTCACTGCTACATGTTCCCCACATCACTAAGAATTTGCTAAGTATATCTAAACTTACTTGTAAAATCCTATTTATGTTGAATTTCACTCTTCCAAATGTTTTGTGAAGGATTTGAACATAGGGAAGACGCTTCTAGTAGGGGTCCTTGCTGATGGTCTCTACAAGCTGCCTGTTGTTATTGGGAAGAGATCCACTCAATCCAAACCATCATCCACACCTCAGCTGCCTACTCCATCAACTCTTGTTAGTCATAGCAGTCCAAAAGTTGATGCCACAGTTTGGCACAGTAGGTTAGGTCATCCATCTAAGAAGGTCTTAGACCAAGTCTTGTCCACTTGTAATATTACTACTTTTAATGAAATGAAATTCTGTGAAGCCTGCCAATTTGGCAAAGGTCATGCTTTACCTTATGCTTCTTCTAGTTCTCATGCTTCATCTGTATTGGATTTTTGGCGTTCTACGATCCTACAATTGTCGAATGCCTATGAGGAAGTTAGCTAGATGGGAGTTTTCGGTGTTTCAAGGTAATCATTTTAACTGTTTCTTCGATGTTTAATCAATCCATTGACAGTTAATTTGTCGTTGCAAGCATGCCAGGCTAAAATAATTATAGATCGAACTATGCATGCTTGAATTTAAGCCTAATCTGAGTATAAATTTGATTCATACATGATCAGAACACCTGGACTCGGGGGAAACTTGTCACTCAAGGCGCTTTCTCGATGGTCTATACCAGGAAAACGGATGAGCTAAGACTGTTTTCCCAAGTCCGTTCTGACAGATTGCTTTTGTTGTCTAAATATGAATTTATGCATGTTTTGAATCACTTCACTCCATGTTTTTTCGTAATTTATTTTTCGAAGGAACTAAGGTTGAAGGAATAACTAGGACACGAGACACACATATTACCATTAGTTAGTTAGCCCGAGCATGGTGATTATGTAGTGAGGCTTTATGGTTTTTGCCGGTATATCTTCATGAATCAATGCATGTTTAATTAATTTTTTCTAACCCAAGCATGATAGACTTTTAATTTAGACATAGGTTTTAAAGTCCGAGCACGATCTAATAACCAATTTAGAGATAAAAAATAAGACAATTAAAAAAAAGCAGTAAACCAAAAGCGTAATTAACCACTGCTTGCGTTTGGTAAGCAATAGAATGAAATCTTTTTCTTATCGCAGAGTTTATTTTTTCATTTAATTCCGACCGTTTCATTAGATTTTTTATGGAATGACGATTTTCATTCCGTTGGAATGGAAACATATTTCATTCTTCCGTTGCTAAACACGTCAAATTGATGAAATGAAATGAAAAAGAATATTTATTCCATTATCACAATCCAAATGTGTTTTCCTTTTGTCCATCGGCAAAGTAGAGGAACGTGGACTCCTCTCAAATGGGCTTCTTTCGTGTACAATAGTCCAGTCCAAATATCTTGGTCGAGCGAAAAAATATATCATCATATAAACAAACTTGCTGTTGTACATGTTTTAACCTAGGGTTTCAGAATAAAAAAGAGAGCAGCTCGCCGTTTTCAACATAGGGTTTTTCGATTTCTCAGTTTGATACACAAATTATGGCAAATCCAGTTGTGCGATCGTTTCTTCAGGTGGCGGCTTCGGAGGATGTTACCACCCCGCCCTTGCGTGTTGTGCAAATCGAAGGTCTGGCTGTGTTGAAAATCATCAAGCATTGTAAGGACTTTTCCCCAGCTTTGGTCACAGGTCAGTTGCTCGGATTGGATGTCGGTAGTGTCCTTGAAGTTACGAATTGTTTTCCTTTTCCGATTCGCGAGGAAGATGAAGAGGTTGAAGCAGAGGGTGCAAATTATCAGCTTGAGATGATGAGATGTTTGAGAGAGGTTAATGTAGACAACAACACTGTTGGATGGTATCAATCGACATTGTTTGGCTCTTTCCAGACTGTTGAATTGATCGAGACGTTCATGAATTATCAGGAGAATATAAGACGGTGCGTTTGCATTATTTACGATCCTTCTAGATCCAGTCAAGGTGTCTTAGCTTTGAAGGCCTTGAAGCTTTCTGACTCTTTCATGGAGCTTTACCGTAGTAATAACTTCACAGGAGAGAAATTGAGAGAAAAGAACCTTTCTTGGGTTGATATCTTTGAGGAGATTCCTATTAAGGTTTCGAATTCTGCTCTTATCAGTGCCTTCATGACTGATTTGGAGCCTGACACACCTGTCACCCAATGTGATTATGATAGACTACAATTGTCAAGCCGCCCATACCTGGAGAGGAACATGGAATTTCTGATTGAGTGTATGGATGATTTATCAATGGAACAACAAAAGTTCCAATTTTATTATCGAAATTTGTCTCGTCAGCAAGCTCAGCAGCAGGCTTGGCTTCAGAAGAGAAGGGCTGAAAATATGGCACGTAAAGCTGCAGGAGAAGAGCCTTTGCCTGAGGAGGATCCATCAAACTCCATCTTTAAGCCGATTCCTGAGCCATCACGCTTGGACAGTTTTCTGCTAACAAATCAAATTTCTAACTATTGCAACCAAATCAATGGAGTTACTGGACAAAGCTTCAGCAAACTGTATTTGATGAAAGCCTTACATGAGAATTGAGTTTTTGCTTTTTGCTTTGTTTCGGGGCCCTCTAGCAATTGTCATAGTTTTGAGGACACCATTTTCTTTTAATCAAGTTTAATGTCTTGCATAACTTTGGTGTTCTATTATATAATCATGTTTGTGATATTCCCAGTGAATTTTTGGATTAAATTTGAGATTCAGTATTTGAAGTCGTGTGATTTGTTTGTTCAATTTTCTCCCTTATATGTAGTTTGCAGAATGTTGATGGATATGTGTGATTGGCGGATCGTTGGAAACCTGTATTATCAGTTCTTTATGTGTGGTAGCATTTGTTGTTTATTTAGCTGCCTACTGGAAAATGTCATCTCTTTAGAAATTCGTTTGTTATGGCTTGTCATTGGAAGCTGTCAATATGCATGGACTTTTCTACCTCTTCTGGTGCGGGAGGGGGGAACTATATCACTCCTTGGAATGGAATTTGATCTAGCAATGATTTTTGGGGCTCAATTTGAGCTAACTTTTGTTTGTAGGGTTACGGTAGATCTCATGGCTTGAAGATACATAAATTTCTGTTGATATCAAAGTGTTCTCCTGCTTGGATTTTGAGTAAATTCCTACATTTGATTTGTGCTTGGCTAAATTGTTTCAATGATGTCTGTTGCTGAAATGATACAGGCTACTGTTTACAGGGTGATCTGCTTCTTTCCCTCCTGCTATTATTTCATGAATCTTACCCTTTGTTTAACATTACCACTCTTTTTGACGTTGGAGAGTTGAAAGGTACGTATCTATTTGTACTTACATAAATATGCTATTTGAGTATTTAATGTTTTGCAATTGTTAGTAATTTAAGAAAAAAAGGGCGCGAAGTTGAAATGGCTGATCAAATCACATACTAGTAGTTTAGTTAGGTAGTAAGGATCGACTAAGTTGCAGGCAATTGGGCCAGCTGCAGTGTTGTGTTGTGTGATGAGTAGTTTGATGCTCTCTTTTGTGTGTGATCGAGTATCTCATAGGTTTTGGACTTCATTTCTTGATGGAATTGTATATATTTTGCTACTCTCTCTGTCCCTTTGACAATCATAAATGCAATAGTTGGCCAATGTATGTGCATGACATGGCTAGAAGTTTTATTGGTTTATGTTTCTTCGATTTGATTTGGAGTGAAGAATGTTTCACCTTGTGAATTTTTAGTTGCTAGACTGGAATGCTCAGGTTCTTAGTTGGTGTAAACTTGAAATGTTGGATTTGTAGTGCTACTTTCAACGAAGGCTTCGTTGTGTATAGGCTAAATCTATTACAGTTCAGTTTAAACTTAACAAACATGGCCTTGGATGGTGTCAAAGGGATTTGTAAAAATACACGAACCTTTTGTTGAGTTCACAAAGAAGTCCTAAATGAGCCCGGCCGGTCAGGGTCAGGGTCAGGGTCAGGGTCAGAGCTAAACTTGTCATCACCCCGGACAGCCACCAGCTCGGCGCTGAGCATGGCTTAAAAATAGACATGTACTAGGATGCCTTTAAGGGCAATGATAGATTTAATGTTGTGCTCTTTGTCATAAGTCATAACTGAAATATTATTTGATTGATAAAATAAATATGACATGGTGATCTATAACCATTTTCAATGGAGTCGGTGAACAAAAAGTAACGCGACACGATTGAGGTCGCAACACATTATTATTATTTATTATCAAAGAGAGGGATATACATATTACGTAACACATGGAATATTACGTATATATTACTAATATGTATGTATATATTCATTCAAGTGATGTACATCATCCTTTTTCCCTTGAGCTGCCACATTGCTCTGGCTATGCGGCAGTATTTGTATCTATCTCAACACATTTTAAGGGCCTAAAAATCATATAAAAGAAGAATCTAGTATCCCTATTTTTTGTTCAACTTTTCTCCAAGGATTTTTTTTTTCTTTTAAAAGTATGTATTCCTCAAGAAATCTTGTTTACTTGCTTCTACTTACTTGTTTGGTGTTGTTATCAACCATATGTAGTGGTGATCAAGATACTGATGGTAATGGTATATCTCCACCACCAGCATGTGAGAATTGCACTAATCAACTATGTCAATATCCTTGCCAAGTTCTTCAGCCTCCTCCGTCGATGACCCAACCATACGGTGGTGCTCCTCCTCCTCCGGCCCCGCCGTCTGCCTATCCGTCGTATCCCACCATGCCATTGCCACCGCCGCCGCCTCCTCCAGCCATGATTTACCAGCCGTATGTTCCTCCTCCTCCTCTTCCTCTGCCACCACCACCACCACCGCCGGCGGCTCTTGGTCAAGTGAATTGTCCGCCCGTTGCTCCAGTTTCATGCTGCGGCCAAAATTTACCACCTCCAAATCCAAATCCAATGCCTTATTATAATAACAATCCAGACCAGAATTATACTGGTTCAAGCTCAACCAAAATGTTGCCTTTTATCAAGCCCTCTATTTCCCTTTTCACTTTATATCTTCTCCTAGTCATATGTGGATCCTCTGTTTGAAGATTTGTCAAGTGGTCCTAAATTCTGCATCCGGAAATGCTAATTCTACATAAAAATTGTCGTATAACGAATTATGCAACACACTTTTATATTATTGTCAATTAATAAGTCGTACATCATAATTGATTGCGTAAAAGTGTGTTCGGTCAATTTGTTGTGATCTTTTTTTTTTTTTTTTTTTTTGTGTGCAACTAGCATTGCTCTTTTAAATTATTTACCTACTTTTACTTCATTAGTCTTCCAAACATAGGAAAGTTGTTTGTTTGTGTAATGTTTTTACTGCATCAAAGAAAAATGTGCGACTTTTTTTATTATTCTTTTTTTTAACGAGAAAACAAAAAAATATGCAGTTAAAATTAGATTTATATTGTTAAAATATCATACAAGGCATTGGCCCCACTTCAAGTTGTGGGTCCGCCACCGACTACTACATCATATACTCTAGGTAACACTACACATGCTAACACAACAACAAATTTACCCAGATCTTTTCGAGATCATAATGTAGATATCTATTTGTTTAGTTACGCATCAAAGTCCCTTTAGTTTTTCTCTTATACCGGAGCAAACACAAACCCAATGAAGTCCAGATCATTAGGGATCAACCTCTCATGGGTTATCACCCACCTGCCTAACCATCATGCCTCACCCCTTCTCACCAAACCCCGCCCACTTACCTTAGCTACCCACTCCACACCCACCAACCCACCCACCGCAACCCACTTACTTACCATCACTGAAATCTATCCATCCTATCACCACCTCTCATCACGTGCCCACATTTTCATCATGGGCCACTCCACACCCCATCATTCATCCACACAAACATATTTTCTTCATCATGTTCTTTTAATAGCCAAACATAAAAATCAAAATTTTTCACTTTCCCATTTTTCACCCATGACGACAACAAATTATACATGTAAGAGGCAGTCCCGAAATTCACCTTGCAGTCTCTTTCTATTCTCCCCCTATACCCTTTCCAATCAAACCTATAATCAGCGTTATCTGTCCCCACGATATAACCCAGTTGGTAAGAAGTTTGAGTGCTTAAGACAGTCTGGACCTTAAGCTAGAGAGTGGAGGTTCGAACCCCGTAAAGAGGACTTCTTTCAGTTCTTCGGTATAAAAAGGCAAGCCCATGAATAAATCAATAAATAAATATTCAAAAGCTCAATGTTTAAACTCATCTTCTCAGTTTTGCACAACCAATTACATTATTTGATGATGGTAAAGTTATAATATTATAAAGGAATCATACATCTCTTAGACTTAGAGTAAAAATGGCATATTCTTTAGAAAAGCCCTTCCCCAGAAAACACTTATCTGCTGCTGGAAAAAAAGAAAGGCAGAGGCAGAGGCTTTAATCAGCCAAAGAGTTATTAAATATTCTAGCTATATATATTTCAAAGATAAATCTATTCTCACAAAAGGGGAAAATTCTATCACAGGACTTCCTCTTGGGAAGCATGCTCTACGTGGCGATCGTACGGGCCATACAATTTCCACACACGGGGCACTGTGTATTCCACCTCAGGAAATTGTTTGGTCCGTATTCTCGCCACGTAAAGCTTCCCTACTTAGAAAGCCCCCTACAAGAAACGACCCCACAAAAGGCTACTACTTACTGATTCAATAAAAACAAATCACCATTCATAACCACTTGCATAGATAACGCCTATAAAATTGACAAACTATTTTTTTTTTTTTTTTTTGGATGAAGACACTTTTTCATAATCCCTAAATTAATTAAGCCCCTTTTCAAATATTAACAATAAAAAATAATTAAGCCCTTTCAAAGAAAGAGAATTATGCACTAGTAGTTGTCCAGCAGCAAGATGCATGCCATGGCATTGTCCATATAACTTCAATTTTGGACAAGGTGTATTTTAATTGTGGATCATAATCTATTTTTTATTTTATTCTAAAAAGGAGAGAAGTCTTGGTAAATCCTAATTTTCTATAATAATAATAATAATAATAAATAAAAAAAATTATTTGTTTTGTTTTTATGTTTTTGTTTTTAGGAAATTAATTAAAATAATAATATTTTTGAATGCTATCTGCGCTTGTAAGACACGCACGATCATTTCCGTCCATTTTTTGCGACCGTCTGTTAATTGGACTGAATTTGTAAAAGATATTAAAGACAAAAAATCGGTTAATCCAAAATAAAAAATGAGTCCCTATTTTTAAAAAAAAAATGATGACTAAATCTGCTCTTCACTCAATAAATAGGAGTACATAGTTTTCGTCGAACCTTAACAATCGCTGTTATACTAAAGTCTGCAGTTTCGACAGCTTTGAACCCTCCACCTTGGACGGACGGACATGGTTTTTCAAAGGGTACCTGGGTTAAGGTTTGCCTTTCTCTTCCTACAGCCCTCTTCCCCTTTTTTGCTTACCCCCTTTTTTTTCTTTCTCTTTCTCTTTTCAAAATACTGTTTTTCATAATTTTTAATGAGTTTTTTTGGTGGAGAAACAACATCAATTTATGCATTTAATCTTCTTTCAGCACCACAATGATCAAAATTGATCATTGTAGTTATTACTTATTAACTGATATTTAGTTTTATTTTCCCCCTCCTTCTGTTGGGTGTGTTGAGGAGAGGGTGGTGGGGTAGCGAGGAGTACTTACCAAGAATCATCCTGTTGCATTTTTTTTTTGTTGATTTGTTACCAAAGTTTACACCTTGTAGATGTTTGTTGAAATGCTGATTTGGGGATATGGATTTATTATATACAGCTTGATCAAAAGGGCAGTGGATCTGGAGCTAGGAACTCACATGCCATCACAATTGTAGGAGAAAAAGGTTTATGCTTTCGGGGGTGGATTTACGCACCATCTTCCGTTTGACAACAATCTGTATGTTTTTAATCCCAAAGACCAAACTTCGTGTATTGCTGATGCAACCGGGGACATCCGACCGCCACGAGTCGGTGCAACCATGGCCTCGGTTGGATCCATTGTCTATGTATTTTGTGGTAGGGATGCTACACACAAGGAGCTAAATGAGCTTTACTCTTTTGACACCACTACTAATAAGTGGGCCCTGCTCTCTAGCGGCAACGAAAGTCCACCTCACCGGAGCTACCACTCGATGGCGGCTGATGAGCGGAGAATCTTTAAATTCGGTGGCTGTGGCGAGGCAGGGCGGCTTAACGATATGTGGTGTTATGATACCTTGATAAAAGTTGGAAACAATTTGCACTTCCTTATGATGCTTGTAAGCCTAGGGGTGGACCTGGACTCGCCGTGTCCCGTGGTAAAATATGGGTTGTGTACGGTTTTTCCGAGGAGAAGGAACTTGATGATGTTCATTACTATGACCCTATTGAAGAAGGGTGGGTGCAAGTTGAGACGAAAGGGAGAAGCCCACGGGCCGAAGCGTGTTCTCAACGGTTGGGATCGGGAACCATGTAATTATCTACGGCGGGGAGATAGACCCTAGTGATTTAGGTCATTTAGGTGCTGGTATATTCACATCAGAGGTGTATGCATTGGATACAGAGACATTGGTTTGAAAAAAGTTGGATGATGATGTGTCCTCAGTGATGAGCATCCAGGGGCAAGAGGTTGGTGTGCTTTTGAGAGTGGAGTCCTGAATGGTCAAGTTGGTTTGCTGGTATATGGTGGGAATTCTCGTACTAATGACAGGCTTGAAGACATTTACTTTTTACCCCCCCTTCCTGAGATTGATACGACTTCAAGATTGGAAGTTTGGGTGGTTTCATCAGGGCTTGTAGTATAATAATTTACAGAATGTAACCAAATAGACATTTATAAATCTAAATAATTTAAATATCCATTTTAACAAAGGATAAATCGTATGTTTTGCAAGTGTTCTCTTATGTCATCGTGAGTAGGGATGAAGACAGTGACAAGTTCCCAATACTGATTATGGAAGAAAGCATTAATAATACATGCACAAACAAAAAAACTTTTTGAATGGATTGCACAAACAATTATATTTAGATTTTTATTATCATTATTATTATTCTTATTATTATTATTATTATTATTATTATTATTTATTTTTATACATTATCTAGTAGGAAAAAATCAACATCGTTGGTCGAACAACCCACATAATTTGCAGTTTAAGCACATATAGCACCAATCAAGCATATGCACTTCACTATTGTGATGCATCTTGTAATGCTTGATTTGTGTCATGTGTGCTTCAAGTGTAAATTATTTATTTATTTTTTTGAAATGTTCAAATGTAAATTTGAGTGTAAATTTCTCATTTCCGAAAAGAAAAGAAAAGAAAAAATACATACAAAAATATAAATCTACATGATGTTACCCAACTGCTTGTTTGTTATAACCCCAACAGGCCTACTCCTTGTACACTTGGTTGCAAGTAATACCCACCTGGCACCTACTGCAACTGGAGAGAGCGATACAATTGATGTTTAATCCCAAAACAAAATTTGCACCAATAGGTAGCACCCAAAGTTTCCCGCGATATCAAAGAAAAAAGAGGCCTGGAACTTTCTGCACTCATTTTCAATTCGTGGAAGTTCTCAGCAGCCGGCAAAATTTGTCTGCAGAAAGTGCGAATACTTAGTCTCTTTTTTTCCCTCCAAGTTGGCAATTGAGGCCTTTTAAAGCTGTGAAGTTCTATGACGGATACCGATAGTTTAGGAGATAGTGTCACCAAGAAACGAGTAAACTCTTCTCTTGAATACACGAGCTAATTCCGGTATTTCAGATTCTCTAATCTGCCTGGGCCTGGTTGTGCTGTCGTCTTGCCACAAGAACTTGTTTTTACGGGATAATCTATTTGCTATATCAATAGTTAAGCTGCATACTTCTCTACTGCTCGTTAAAACTCGCAACACAGCTACTGAGTATTGAGGATGTGATACCATTCTATTCAATAGAATAAGCGCCTCACGTAGTAGCTTGGTTCTGTTCAAAGAAGACAGACAGATGGAAATGTATTATTATTGTTTCACAAAATTAACGACAACAAGAACCACACCTTGCTGATTCGACGACACATACCTTTCCTTAAAGACATCAAATGTCGGAGTAGAGTGTGAAGAATCAAGGTCCAAATCAGAAATCAAGCCCTGCAAAATGCAAGCAAGGATACTGCTCCTCTTCTGAAGCCTGTGATTTAACATGATTGCTAAGCCAGTTCTTCCCAGTGAAGCTAAGAAAGCTAGCAATGTTATTGCAGATTTTCGAAGCTCCAATTCCTGGATGTTGACCATGCATAGAAATTCAAAATTAATCAATCATGTCTTAAGATCAGTAACTTATCCATGAATAACAAAGCCAATCCAACATAAAACATTTTAACAAGAATTCATGCAATGACCTACTAGGAGTATAGAGGAAAAAACATTTTTGATTGTTCACATGGCTTGCCTGACGAAGATATTCACAAACAGACATGGCCCATTTATTTGGATGTGAGATGTAGTGTAATATAAATGCACTATCTTACATCTATGCTATGTTCACTGCACGTCACACAGTCTGCTAAGCCTTCCATGATCACACCAAATTCTTCAAAGGTTGACTTGATTTTTGCATCGACCTCCGTAGGCACTGAATTTTCCCCTCCCTCTTGATAACCAGAACAAAATACAGCTGTTACTTTCGGACCTTAGTTCATTGCACAATTAAAAAGAGCATTAGATACAAGGAAAAATACCACCCATGGCAGAAAGCGCAAAAATGCAAGAAAGCAGATTGAAGCAAAACTGCCTCCACCACCCCCCCCCCCCTCCCTCCCTTCTTTTCTTTCTTTTTGGATATTCACATTACTGGTGTTATTTTATTGGAAAAAAGTCCATGTATGCAAAAAAACGAGTAAGCTAGAAAATATTTTGAGCCAAAATAGTAAAGGGGGCGTCTAGTTATCCTTTTCCCCATCCCCCCTTTTTAACAAGAGTTTTTCATATGTAGTGGTAAAGAAAGCAAAGCTGCTTACAATTAAGTAGCTGGTAGAGAAGATTAACCCCATGCTTACGAACAGGAATGCCAGCTTCCTTCTTCAAAATTTGAGATATAACTCGAAAGACCATGGCTGATGCAAACCTATGAGAAGCAGACATGTATATATCTTTAGTACATTAAAAGTTCTCACTGAGTAATGTGGAAAACCGATTGTACCAACTTACTTGTCCCTCTCGGAGTATGGATTACAGCTTAAGGTAATAATATTCATGATAGAAACTGCTTCCAGGTTGACGCTTTTATGAAAATTCTCTGTCACGATTTCGCACATTAACACAAACATTGAAATCCAATCAAAACGAGAAAGTGACGTATTTTGGCAAGGCATGAATGGCTTTCTTTCAAGGTTGAGTGAATCAGCTCTCTGGCGAAAATGGTTTTGGTCAAGTTTCAGACGAAAAAGCAGGCTTTCATTGTCAATAGATGTAGATCCACATAGATCCGGAGGTCTCCCTCCGGGAGAAGGCCCCGTCACCATAACATTGTCCCTGGTACAATCAACTCAAACAGATCACTCATAAGAATACTTAATGCATAGAATATTCTATAACTTCTCAACCTGGAGAATACTCCACACCTAATTATATAATACGTCTAGCTAAAAGCATATTGGACCGAAGTCACATAATTCTTCCGTATGATGTGTCACACTCACACATGCGTTCAGTTCTCCGCATACGCATCTGAAATGGAAACTTTTACCCATAAAATTCATCAGATAAACAAATTCCAGCCACAAATTATGTGACCCAGTCCTGGACCTTGTATTTTATATACACACACACACACACACACACAGAGAGAGAGAGAGAGAGAGAGAGAGACTAAAACTTGCATTTTACACACACACACACACACACACACACACACACAGAGAGAGAGAGACTAGACCGTGTATTTAACACAGAGAGACAGATAGCAAGAGAGAGAAAAAGAGATGTGTAAGTATACCTTCTAGTAAACTTTATCTGTGTACTGAAAACATGCTTCAGGACCTCCCGCAAGACACGTAGAGAGTGAAAAAGAATGACACCCTGATACCAACAAATGAGCTACTTCAGAACACAAATCAAAAGAATTTTGTATTCAGTGGATGCATCATGCACAGACTGATCTATATGCAATGCACAAATAGGACAGACTGCTACACACGAAGCCTATCGATTGAAACCTTAAAATGCAGTAATCCGCTCAGGAAACTACAAAAAGAGCTTTACATTAATAAAAACCTTGGTTTTGTGCCATTAATCCAAATCCTGAGGGTAGTAGCATACAGTCATAGTTACAACAAAAAACCAACATTCCACCTGTTAAATTTCTAGAAAAACGATATACCCAAATAAATCAGACATTATACAAAATTCACCAGAGTCAAACAAAATTTGGCTACATACTTTGCTTTGAGAAATTCCTTCAAAATCTCAATAGGGTACAAAATGAACAATATTGCATGACAACTTACTGCACATAAAGCAATTGCTTTAGTAGGATTTACTATCTTCACATATGAAGACTGCAAATATGAGAATTTACAACCACATATTTGCTTCTATTCAAGTGTTAGAATTAAAATTTCTGATTAGCAAAGAACTTGATAAGAAAAAGTTCTACAGATACCAGCAATTTTCAAATTTGAACAAGGCAAATTAAATTCACCTCTCTTGAGTTTTATCTCAACTACCAATCCCTTCTTTGGCTTTCAAAATCCTAATAAAATAACAACTAACACTCACCCACATAAGTGATGTCCTTTGAAATTGTCTTCCGTGTCTTCCATCTCCCCCTCCCACATTTAACAAGTGCCCTCTCTTGTATACACAACGCATAACATGTGTATCTACAAGACGTCTTTGCAACTACCAATACCATCTCAACCGTGACTCCTTCAATTTCTCATTTATAGAAATCACTCCTAATTCCTACATGACATGTTCATTTCTTATCTCATCCATCATTATCCTCCCCGGCACCCATCTTAGCAATCTCACTTTGCGCTGTAAATTTATTATCAATATCTCAAACATCTCAGGAAGAGATTGCTATGAAAAATGTGAGTTGCACTAAAGGGGGGGGGGGGGGGGGGGGGGGAAGAAGTGTATACATTCGAAAATCTAATCTACAGAGAAGCCGAGAAAGCACTGAATGTTGAACATGCTGACCAAGATCAACAATGATAGGGATGAAGTTATTTTAACATAAGCAAACTCTCAAGTCTCGACTCTATCTTTTATAGGCTGTACTTGTTTAATTTTTTTGTATCAATAATGGACATCTTAAGGATGCAACACACGGAAAAGAAAAACATATCCTAATCTTTGTTCTTTCTTTTTTTGTTTTGTCAAAAAGAATATACCCTTCATATTATCTTACGTTTTTCAGCTGACAAAGACTGAAGAGAGCTTTGAGTAGGTCTTCAAATCTTGCCATTTCATTGCTGATCTGCATAGCATGAACACAAATGACAAGAAAAATATCATTATGCTCAAATTAAGTAAACATAAGCCAAGAACCATAGAAACCTGCGTAAAATGAAAAGCTTAGTCCATGAGCCAAACTTCATTGACAAAATACATTCATTAAGAAATAAAGGTTCCATGCAGCCAGTTCTAGAAAGCAAATAAACAGAGCAACCTTAGAATGACATGTATACAATAGGTCAATGTATTTGCATAGTCAAAGCGCATTACAGGTTGATGCAGGAGCATAATCCATTGTTGCTATCTCAAAATAACTGTAGACTTAAGCTTCTTTTGGCTTAGATTTTTTTGTTATTTGGACACTAATAGGATGAGACTGTTTTCCTTAAATGGTGTATACTTTACCCTTGCACTAAAGAACCCCTAAACAATGCCACAGATCCAACAGAAAATACCTCTTGAATTTGTCTTCATATAAAACCAGCTTTTTATCCTTCCAATGAATATCAATTCAATTTTATCGATTTAACAACAAAAAACTGCTTCAAGCAAAGACATGTATCCCATTCATCAATCTACCTTGGCCAATATGGAGTAGAAATGCAATATTTTGGCGGCTTCAGAAGATTGTGAGGGATCTTCGGAAGGCACCTTGGACTCACACAAGGAGTCCATGACTATCTTCTTGTCAGGAGGCAAACTCAAATTTATGTGCCCAAAAAGAACTTGTATATCTACTTCACAAGTAGCTAACAATTTTGAAACTAAAACTCTTCCCAAGTTTGGCCCATTAAATGGGTTCCATATTCCCAGAAACTGCTTTTGAATATGAGAAGAAACACATGAATCATTTTTGAAGGAGGAGTTTTCAGACTCTCCAGCTTTGTCAGTTTGAACTCCAACTTCTTTACAAGCTTTTTGACCTAATGTTGTAGCCAAGAACAAAATTGTGTTAGTAACATGAATAAAAAGAATGATATGTCAAATAATGTGAATTTTCTTTTGATAATGAGTAAAGGAATACTCACATAGTTCCACCTTAGGTTTAGGCAATTCATTTACAAAGTTTCCTTGTTGAAATTCTTCTAGTATGCCTCGATCACCATGAAGGCCATTTGTATAGTGCCTACAAAAGGCAATGGATATTAGATGCATTCTTTACATATACCAAGTATAGATAAAGCATGCATGCTGGACTTTATGTACCGTAACAAGTACCGGAGAAGTATGTACCCTTAAAACATAAAAGCAGGTAAACGAATCATGATAAGTCGCACTGAACAAGCATTACCAATCAAAATGTTAGAAAGGGATTTAGACCAACCAACAATTTTACCATAAAATTAAGTCTAGATCGTCGTTGGAACTCACCAAACAATACTTTTCAAATCAAAATGACAAACTTAGAATGTAAACACTGAAGGAAAGTGCAAAATCTCTCCAGAAGAGGAGAGTGGCTGGTTTTGAGATACTTATAGTTTTTAGAAAAGAACGCAACTTGAAAAGCTTCAAACATCTCTAACGAACCATTTTAAAGTTCTTTTCTACGGGTACTTCACATCGAAAAAATTCAGTCAGTAACATGATCCTTGGCAGGAATAAGGAAATAGATGTATTATAAATGGCTCCACTGTCTATAAACCCTCTGCACCTTTTGTAACATTCAATTTTCTTATGAATGATGGCAAGTAATCTGCAAAGAGACAAAGAGAAACATAATTTTCAACAGTGAACATTTAGTGTAGAGCTGAGGACAAGAGTTCTCCAATTCCAGTTCCTTTACACAAAATCTAAGAAATCTTAAGTTCTGCTAGCAGTGTGAGAGTGTAACTGTCTAGATACCAGATGGTATTCTGCTCAAACCTGATCAACAAAACTTCATCAGTTATATATGAAAAGAGACAGATACAATGTGTAGTAATTTATCAAATTTAAGGATACCGACAAAAGGTTGGGGTTCAATCACCCTAAAATGAAAATATTTAGAGAAAATAAGAACATAAATGAAGCCACGCTGAGTACTGCTTTTTGAGTCATGGTCCAAGTCTATTGCTAATTATGAACACATAAGAACAGAATGAATACACATGCAAGATGATTAAAAACTAAGCTGCTTCAAGAGCATCCAAGAAACGTGTACTTACGAGTTCTTACTGTTTGTGTGACAAGCCACCGGACCTTTAGCTTCAATTTCCAGAGAGACAGATTTTAATTGTTCTTCTTTCTTGCGGCTTTCTTTTTTAAGCTCTATGCACTCCTCCTCCTAGAGTTGCATAATGATTCAATACCTATCAAAGAACTCATTGGAAATGATTTTCAAGAATACTTGAACATACTAGGAACATTGAAGCAACGTTCTGAATTATAGGATCACCCAGTCAATAGATTCCAATATGATGTATTATCCATTAAGAATTAATCTCGATTCTTTCAGGAGGAATAATATCAGTTAAAGATCACCAAAAACGCATCAAACAAAAGCAGGTTTGATATATTTATGAAACATCAATAGTGATTATCATATAAAGGACAACCAAACAATGTTCTTGTTTCCTGTCAACAATTTTCTATGATTTTTTCTGTTATATATTTCTACTTTAATACTGACCTGCATTTAAAAAGAAGGGACTGGCTTTAGAGGGGGAATAAATTTAACAAAAACGCTTCTTTCAGACCATTTTTACACTGTACTATGGTGGTTCTATGAACAATTAATTTCAATTTGCACCATCATTGTCAATATCTTTTTAAGTAGTTCCTCAGATGAATAAAATCCCTCAACCCAAGATTGGAAGCAAGCAGATACATACCAGAAGGGTAAGTTGCTTTGAAACACGACCAAGCTCTTTCTGCAAACAAAAGCACCAATAAGACAACGCTTATCAGCCTACAAAAAGTTTAAGAGAGAAAAAAACCAGCATGTCTGCCAAGATATAAAGAGAAATCTACTGCGATTGTCAGATACAATGAATATCATTGTCTTGAGCCAAATCTACTGCGATTGTCAGATACAATGAATATAAATACATGAAAATCTTTCTGCAAACTGCTTGTTTTGTTGATTCAATAATCTTTCAATTTACCAACCTTAACACAAGCGTCCAGGGACACACACACACACACACATAGAGAGAGAGAAAAAGGTAAAAGGTACACAGAATGGACACTAGACTGGAGTATTAATCCCACATGGTTTCTTTTTGTACTCCATTTTTCACTGGATTAAAACACTCCTCTTAAACTTCCAATCTCAAACAGATAGAGACACACACATATATACACACATTCTCAATGCAAAAGGTTTGATTATTAAACTAGAGATGAGAAGCCAGCGAAAATAAAGTTTTATACCATCCATATTTAATCTACAATCCACACGTACAACCACGTAATTAGAAGATATAATTGTCACACAATAAAAGGCACTTCGCCCATCCCATGATCTAAGTCTTTTTAGCATAATCTTTTATCCCATAAAATTAATCCTTTTAAAATAGCAACAGTTCATTATTATCTTTTTTTAACCTCATCTTACACCTAATTTACTTTACAATCGTTGCATTAATGATAGTAAAAGGGTATTTCTGACATTTTTTTTTGTTTAAACATTCCCCCACTTTCTTAATTGTTGCATTTGTGTGAAAGCCTCTCAGACCATTGTAGTATCATGCATTATGCAGTGAATACTAGAGGTATCTAGGGTCTTCAAAATCACCTTCTAGGTTTCAAGTACAAACTATCCAGCAACTCCACAGACCGAAGCTTTCTAAAGACTCAGACTATGGAAGAGTGTTATACCAATTAGCTCAAAGCTTACTTACTGGCTATTACATCGGTATTTCAATTCCCAGATGAAAATTTTAGTGACAATTTCATGATTCATACAGGTTCAGATAGCTGACTGCATACATTGTAAAACAAGTAATTTTGAAATAAAGAAAAACCTTGGAGCGAAGGGAAGTAAATAACAACTGATCCAAAGATAACAAACAAAATTCAAACTCTAAATCATAACCTTTAATCTACCAATTTCAAGTTCTCTGTCGTCATGAGTATCATCGAAGAGAGAGGCGGTAGGAACTCGAAGCGAGGAGCCAAATGGAGGTGGAGGCGGAGGGTCGGGTACTCTCTGAGACAATTCTCGAGGAGGAGAGTAGCTAATGTCATCATTCCTGTCAAGCAATGTTGCAAAAGACGGCGGTGGCGGTGGCGGTGGCAGTGGGGGTGGGGGTGGGGGTGGCGGAGGTTGGTGGGTTTGAGTGGCGGAGGAAGTTAAAGCGAACTCTTCTGCTTGGACGAGTTGATCGAGAAAATCGGCGTCCCACTCTTCCACTTCAAAACCCTCGCCCGCCATTGCAACGTCTTGTGGTAGTGGACGAGTTTCTTATTTCACTTCCGGTTTTATAACTTGATTTATTTTCCGAAAAAAAGAAAAAAAAAAAAACCTGATTTATTTATTTATTTATTTAGTGACTTAAGCGATTGTTCCATTTAAATGATTTTATAATGTGATATGGAAGCATATTTAATTACTAATAATCAAAATAAATCATATATTGTTGTATGTGAATTAATGGAGACTATTATAGTCAAATGATTATGCTTAAATTAAACATATGCCGTATCATTTTAAGATTTAAAATAACAAATGCCAAAATCAATAAAATAAAGGGGGATTGAGGAAAAAGGACAAAAATATTTATAAAATGAATAAATAGGACATATATTTTTTTTTAGTTGCAAAAAAGACAAAAAAAATTTGGACGGACAAAATTACCTCTTTTAATCAAAGGTACGCGCGCATATACAAGCTTCAGTACGTCCGCTGAATGAGTGATTTTATGATGCAACGGTTGTAGAAAGGTTATACCAAGTGGCATACATTAGAGCCTCTCATTTTTACTCTCTTTCACATAATACACTTTTATCGTGTGTGAGAGGTTAGAAATGTGTGGTTGTAATGTATGCCACTTGATTAAACCTTACTACAACGGTTGTATTTTAAAATTTCACCCGCTGAAGACCGCTGCTTCAGGTTTTTGTGTGTATGTGGTTTTTTTTTTTTTTTCAAATACTCGTAACTTTCGATTTACAACTCCGATCGTCAAAAAAATTTCACTAAAATTCATTTTTTTTTGCTCTTTAATTTGAGCCCAAACACGATACCCTTTCGATATATATTTTGAAAGTCGAAAAATATTTGTATAAACCGGAACGTTTTTTTCTTATAAACGGCCGTAACTTTTGATTTAGAACACCGATCATCAAAATTGTTTCACCAAACTTCATTTTTTTTTAATCTTCATTTTGAGACCGCGTTTGATACCCTTTCGACGTAGTATTTGAAAGCCGAATTTTATAGAAGCGTTTACACAGTAACACAATAACACACCAACAAAGTAACACACTAGTCTATTTTTGTTTTCAACAAAGTAACACACCAACAAAGTAACACACTAGTCTATTTTTGTTCTAAAAAAAGTAACACACCAACAAAGTAACACAAAACGTAACACACCAACAAAGTAACAAACACAACTTACATTTTTGTTCTCAACAAAATGTAACAAAATGTAACAAACACACTAGTACTATTTTTGTTCTCAACAAAGTAACACTCCAACAAAGTAACACACTAATTTTTGTTCTCAACAAAGTAACACACCAACAAAGTAACACACAAACAAAGTAACACACTAGTCTATTTTTATTTTCAACAAAGTAACAACCAACAAAGTAACACACTAATCTATTTTTGTTTTCAACAAAGTAACACACTAATCTATTTTTGTTTTCAACAAAACACAAAGTAACACACTAATCTATTTTTTTGTTTTCAACAAAGTAACACACAACAAAGTAACAACCAACAAAGTAACACATAGTTATTTTTGTTCTAAAAAAGTAACACACTAACAAAGTAACACAACAAACGTACACAACAAAGTAACATAAGTAACACACCAACATAGTAACGCACTAATATTTTTTGTTCTCAACAAAGTAACAACCAAAACAAAGTAACACACCAACAAAGTAACACACCAACAAAGTAACACACTACACATTTTTGTTTTCAACAAAGTAACACACCAACAAAGTAACAAAGTAACACACTATCTATTTTCTAAAAAAAGTAACACAAAACCACAAGTAACACACCAACAAAGTAACACAGTAACACACCAACAAAGTAACACACTAGTCTAATTTTGTTCTCAACAAAGTAACACACTAGTCTATTTTTGTTCTCAACAAAGTAACACACCAACAAAGTAACAACTATATTTTTGTTTTCAACAAAGTAACACACCAACAAAGTAACACACTAATATTTTTGTTAAAAAAAGTAACACACCAACAGAAAGTAACACGAAGTCAACAACAAAGTAACACACCAAACAAAGTAACACACTAGTCTATTTTTGTTCTCAACAAAGTTAGTCTTTTTTGTTTCAACAAAGTAACACACCAACAAAGTAACACACTAGTCTTTTTTTTTCAACAAAGTAACACACCAACAAAGTAACACACTAGTCTATTTTTGTTTTCAACAAAGTAACACACCAACAAAGTAAACACTAGTACTATTTTTTTTTGTTCTAAAAAAAGTAACACACCAACATTTTCTAACACAAGTAACACACCAACAAAGTAACACAAGTAACACACAACAAAGTAACACAAGTCTATTTTTGTTCTCAACAAAGTAACACACCAACAAAGTAACACACTAGTCTATTTTTGTTCTCAACAAAGTAACACCAACAAAGTAACACACTAGTCTATTTTTGTTTTCAACAAAGTAACACACCAACAAAGTAACACACTAGTCTATTTTTGTTTTCAACAAAGTAACACACCAACAAAGTAACACACTAGTCTATTTTTGTTCTAAAAAAAGTAACACACCAACAGAGTAACACAGTAACACACCAACAAAGTAACACAGTAACACACCAACAAAGTAACACACTAGTCTATTTTTGTTTTCAACAAAGTAACACACCAACAAAGTAACACACTAGTCTATTTTTGTTCTCAACAAAGTAACACACCAACAAAGTAACACACTAGTCTATTTTTGTTCTCAACAAAGTAACACACCAATAAAGTAACACAAGCAAGAAGGAATGCTCAGCCAAATGAGAAGAAAAAAAACAAGCTGGTCAAGTAGTATTTCTCTTAGTCTGTAATTATCTTTCTTGTTTACTGATGACAACCTCATTTAACCTCTTAATAATGAAAATGGACTTATAATTAAAGACAACCATATTGATGAAATAAGTAAAGGATTTTTTTCCACTATTTTTTAGCAGCATACAAATTGTGAGGGCTGTTTTTTTAGCAGCATAAAATTAGTCAGGAGGAAAATGAGAAGAAAAAAAAATTATTATAACATTAGTCACAATAAGACAATCTTGGCAGTGTGTGTGGTGATCATAAAGCTACTAATCCTAATCCTAATCCTAATCCAAAAGGTTATAACCACATGTGACATGTTTTGGACACTTGTTGGAATTCTATTCTCATTAAACCAGGTTATATATAAAACTGTAACATTACTTATAAATTAAATAGATAATTAGTGAAGAACATGTTACAACTTATTTGGTGAAATTAAATTGAATAAAGAGTCATTGGAATAGCTGAAATGCATGTGCTCCCAATATACATAATCTAGAGAATAAGGCCTTATTAGGAATTCCGATGTGAAAAAATACTTGCGCTTTCTAATTTTATTACTAAAAATAGGTATGAAAACGCAGTAACAGGGTGGGTGGGTGGGTGGGTGCTAAAGGAATTAAATTCTTTCTTTGGGCAGATGGAATAGATAGCCACTTGAAGTGTTTTAAGAAAATAGGGTGTATCTGCCGATTGTCCACTTAATAATATGGGGCAATAACTGAAAATTCTAAGGGAGTAAGAGTAGTATATAACATCATCATCATCATCAGTATACTATAATAAAACATCATTAACTGCAATAATAATGTTGATAATCAATCATCTGATTTTTTGGTGAAAGAAAAGAATAATATGATAAAGGCCTACAAAGAAACCACTATACCCCTCAAAAAAGAAAAAAAAAGAAACCACTATAAAAGCTGAAATTTTGAGCAATTCTTCATCCGATTTGGATAATACTCCAATTCTGGACCAATCTCCACTATATCTGAAAACCAGCACAGCAGAATTCAACATTTACCACTTTTAAAATTGTAAAACAAAATCTTGATATGAAGGACTCAAAATCCTGTAAAATAACGTACCCGGCATCGATGAATCCTAAGGCAAAGAGTGCAATTGCACACTGAGCAACAAGCTTTCTGGAAAGCTTCAACGGACAGTGTAGTCCCTGTGATTTTGGGGGTTCTTCTTCTTCAAACACATTTTTCGGTTTTGCTGGGAGGAATCGCCGCCGGGAGGGAGTGGTTTGCTGTCAAAAAAATATTTAGGAAAGAATATAACATGCTGAGAGGTTCTATCGGTACCCTTATTTTTACTACTGACACCACATTAATTCCGATATCATAAAAAATTATTTTCGCATTACGATTATTTTAAATGAACAGAACGTTAGTGGTACTAACGTTGCTAATGCAAAACCAAAGTCACACTGACGTTGCTGTTTAAAAATGGGGCTAATTATTTAAAAGGACTGATTTTCAACTTATTAGGGGTAATAGGACACTCCGAAATCTTATTTGGTTATAAGGACATTCTAATTTTAAAAGGAAACTTATTTAGTTATAAGGGACGTTCTAATTTCAGTGGATAAAGAGGAAGAAGGGAAAAAACAAAAGGAAGAAATGGAAAAAAAAAAAAAAGAAGCCCTCAAAGGAAAAAAAAAAAAAAAAAAAAAAAAAGCACCACACGTTCAAAGCAGTTTTTTTTTTTTTTTTTTTAATTCACCATATGTCTAAACGTCATATATTTTGATCTAAAACTCGGATCATCATAATTTTTTCACTAAAATTCATATTTTTTCGTCTTCTTTATTCTAAAATCAAAATTTATATTTTTCCGAATACATTTCAAAAATCAAATTTTTTCTTCATAAAAATCGACGTGGCGTATTGATCACCGTCATACATTGACAACCGACATCCATTAACCATCCGATGCAATGGCCGCCACGATTCATTGAATACCATGATGTATTGACCGCCGCGATCCATTGACAACTTTGATCGGTGGCATCTCGTTGTATAAGTCATCAATATCGCCATCGCATCGACACCAATGTCATTTGCGTAAGTCAACAATGTCATGCGTCGACATCAATGTCATTGCATAAGTCATCAATGTCACCGCATAATCGGCAATGTCCTTGCATAAGAAAAAAAAAAAAGAAAAAAAAAGAAAAAAAGGAACGACAGCGGGGTTTTTATTTTATTTTTATTTTTAAATTCATCATATTTATAAACGTCATATATTTTGATCTAAAACTCGGATCATCATAATTTTTTCACTAAAATTCATATTTTTCGTCTTCTTTATTCTAAAATCAAATTTGATATTTTTCCGAATAAATTTCATAAATCAATTTTTTTCTTCATAAAAATTTACGTGGCGTATTCATCACCATCATACATTGACCATCTACCCCGATGTATTGACCATCGGATCCATTAACCACCCCGATGCAATGACCGCCGCGATTCATTGAATACAATGATGTATTGACCACCGCGATCCATTGACAACCTTGATCGGTGACATCTCATTGTATAAGTCATCAATGTCACTGCATCTGACATCAATGTCACTGCATAAGTCATCAATGTCACTGCATCAGACATCAATGTCACTGCATAAGTCATCAATGTCACTGCATAAGCCCGGACCACCAAGATGATCATATAGGGCACTCTTGTCAATCTCTTGATGATGGTAACTCTTGCACACATAGTAAAACACACTCTACACTAATAGGCCATCCGGATTAACTATCACCAAGAACCCAACCAAAAATCCACCAACCATAATTGTTGTAAGCACACCATGATTATCCCCACCATTAACCACAACTGATGAGAATATAGTGTGATCAGTCCACAAATAGCCATATACACAAAAACAAGGTCGAAAGCTATCATGGTCCTGCTCTTTAACAATTGATAGCTCTTTTTCATAGTTGCAAGCTCATAAACCGGCTCCAATATAGAAACCACGCTAGCCAAATGCCATAAAGCACTTATATCAACCCGCAACCCAAGAAACGGGACAAAGACAACCATAAGAGAAAAGAAAAACAACCCCAAACTATGAGTATCCACATCTATTATAAGCGCACCGAAACCCAAAAAAGACTTAATTGTAAGCCACCATGGTGAGTGAAACCCATAAGAAGGTAATAAAAAGCCTCCTAGATCGTACTTGTCTTTGCGAAAGCAAAAGGGACTATATCATCTATTATAAGCACCCAAATACACCGTCAACTAATTAGTAAAACACAATCTATGAATGCTCGAATGTTTCTCCTAGACATGTTATTGTGTCAACGCTTCGAGACATCAATGTCACCGCGTAAGTGATCAATGTCAACGCTTCGACATCAATGTCACTTGCGCATAAGTCATCAATGTCACCGCATCGGACATCAATGTCACTGCATAAGTCAGCAATGTCCCTGCATCAGTCATCAATGTCACTCCATCAAGTAGCATGTAAATCAAAAGACATCTACTTGCAGTCAGTATAATTAGACATCAATGTCACTGCATAAGTCATCAATGTCACTCCATCAAGTAGCATGTAAATCGAAAAATAATTCTTAATGGCGGTGAAAATGAAAAAGCGAAATGAAAGTAATAAAGGGAATAATGAGGGCATAGTAGTAGAAGTAGTAGTACGAGAGAGTTCCATTCGTGAAGCTCTTTTTGCCGGTTTAACAAGAAGGAAGACCTGCGAGAGTTTGTCCGGGTGACGATGCACCAATGCTTCAATTTCTTCCAAAAATGACCCACTACAAAAATACCAAAATCTCACATCATAAACACACACACACACACACACAAAAAAAAACGATCGAATCTTATAATCCCCCGAACTAACTAGAGATTCATTGGTTACAATTTCAAATTTGAAATAAGTTAATAGCTAGGTGTTGAATCGGTCAAGCATAACAAAGAAGTGAGCCAAAAAGAATAAAGGAAAAAGAAAAGAGAACAAGGAGGAGAAGTTTCTGATGATGATGACGGCGTTGACAGGCCATGAAGGTGGAATTAAAAAAAAAAATAGATTGTCGTAATAAGTTTTTGGAGTGTCTAAATGATCGTTGATATAACTAATTTGCACTTAAAAATGAGAGTCGGTGATTTACGTTATAAAAATGTCACTACTTATAAACGTTGTTACTGACGTTGATATCGTAAAAGGGTCATTGACATTCCTAGTGTGGTAACGAAAGTAAAATCAAGAATATACATATACATATCTGGTGTCGGAAATAAAAATAAATAAATAATCAAAAAAAATGTCGATATAATCCTGATAAATGACAGTCTTAACTTTCCAACACCAAAAATTTCTCGTAACCTAAAATGGAAAATTAATTTATCAAAAAAAAAACACAGTACTCTAACCCAGCAAAACCAAGTTTTTAGGCTCTAAACTGGAAAACGCGCGCCAAAATAAGTATGAAAAACGCTGTGATTCTATGATGTTTGTAAACAAAATAGTAACAAAATCAGGTGAATTTCGGCTTAGATTTCCTCATCATCGCTGCATTTATTCATCTTTTCGTAGATCTCACTTTTCCAGCACAATTTCTGCTCCAAATGTTGGTTCATACTCCCAATCCATCCCTGCAACATTCATCTCCGGAACTGCAAAAGAAGAGGCAATTGGGTTGGCCTCTTTTCGTCCGTACAAACCAAGTGAAGGGAAATCCGTGCAAGGATTTTTCGGAACGCAGCATGCATTTGAGGAAAGACCCACTTACTCTTTACCTGAAATGCGGGACCTTCTGGTTCAAAGGTACCAGCTTTCTTGTTCTCATTTTGATGCTAAACGCCTTCACTTAGAGATGGTAAGGAACGGATTTACTGAAGATTTGTTTTTGTCGAATGTCCTGATTAATATACATGTGAGAGCCGGTGATATGGCATCCGCTTTCCAGGTATTTGGTGAAATGCCTGAAAGGAATTTGGTTACTTGGGCTTGTTTAATATCTGGCTGCACCCACAATGGATTATTTCAAGATGCGTGCATTATTTTTCAGAAAATGGCGGGGTGTGGGGTTTTTCCAAATCAATTTGCAATTGGGAGTGCTTTAAAAGCATGCCAAGGTTTAGGGGCTACTGCACTAAAGTTTGGAATGCAACTGCATGGTTTAGCTTTGAAAACTTCTTTTGGGTTTGATGTGGTTGTCTGCAATGTGTTGATCTCAATGTATGGAAGTTGCATGATATCTCCACAGTATGCCTTGGTGGCTTTTGAAGATATAAAATATAAGAATTCAGTATCTTGGAACTCCATTATTTCTGTTTATTCTCAAAGGGAAGACGCTGTTTCCGCGTTCGCGCTGTTTTCTGCTATGCAGAAGGAAAATTCAGCCTCTGCCTTTAGAGCAAGCGAGTACACACTTGGTAGCTTAATAACTGCTGCCTCTGCTTCTTGTGCTATGTTGCTTCAGCAGGTGCTGGCAAAAGTTGTGCACTTAGGATATTTGATTGACCTTTACGTTGGTAGTGCATTGGTGAGTGGTTTTGCGAAGTTCGGGAACCTTGATATTGCCAAAGAAATCCTTCAGCAGATGGGTACAAGGAATACAGCATCCTATAATGGGCTGATGGTAGGATTGGTAAGGCTAAATCGAGGGGAAGAGGCATTTAAGATTTTCTTGGAAATGAGAAATGCAGTTGGAATCACTTCTGAGTCTTTACTCATTCTTCTGAGCACTTTTTCAGAGTTTTCATCTTTAGACGATGGAATAAGGAAAGGAAGAGAGCTACACGCTTATGTGATTCGGACTGGTTTAGGAAACTTGAAGGTTTCCATCGGAAATGGATTGATTAATATGTATGCCAAATGTGGTGCGATTCAAGAAGCTTGTTCAGTTTTTAAACTAATGGATGACAAAGATTCAGTTTCATGGAATTCTCTGATAACTGGTCTTGACCAAAATGAGCACTGCGAAGATGCTGTTCTAGCCTTCTGTGCAATGAAGGCATCTGAACTGATGCCCTCAAACTTTACCTTAATCAGTGTGCTGAGTTCGTGCGGTAGCTTGGGTTTGATTAGGACTGGAGAACAACTTCATTGTGAAGCGCTTAAGCGTGGCCTTGATTCTGATATTTCAGTTTCAAATGCACTTCTTGCACTATATGCTGATTCTGGATGTATCACTGCCTGCAAGAAGGTTTTCTCTTTGATGCCAAATTACGATATAGTTTCATGGAATTCCATGTTGGGGGCCCTCAGTAATTCAGAGGATTTTGTTTCTGAAGCGGTTGAGCATTTCAAAACAATGATGCGATGTGGATGGAGTGCTAATCTTGTAACCTTTATCAATCTTCTTGAAGCCGTATCATCACTTTCTCTGCATGAGCTTGTTTGCCAGGTTCACACCCTATTGCTAAAATACAGTGCAACAAATGACAGTTCTATCGAGAACGCGCTTCTTTTTTGCTATGGGAAGAGTGGAAAGATTGATGAATCTGAAACTATATTTCGTGGAATGCTGGGTAGGGCTAATGAGGTGACTTGGAACACAATGATCTCCTCTTACATAAGCAATGATCATCTGTCCAAGGCCATGAATCTGATCTTGTTTATGTTAAACAGTGGTCAACGACTAGATTGTTTCACTTTTGCATCTGTTCTTAGTGCATGTGCTTCAATCGGAACATTGGAACGTGGTATGGAAGTTCATGCAAGTGCAGTAAGGTCTTGTGTGGAATCGGATATTGTGGTTGGTAGTGCACTAGTTGACATGTATACAAAATGCGGAAGAATAGACTATGCAACAAAGTTTTTTGACTTAATGCCTGTCCGCAATGTGTATTCTTGGAACTCTATGATTGCTGGTTATGCACGTCATGGATACGGACATAAAGCATTAGATCTTTTCTCAAGAATGAATCTGGAAAACGTGTCACCCGATCATGTCACCTTTGTTGGTGTCTTATCCGCTTGTAGTCATATGGGATTGATTGACCAAGGATTTGTTCATTTCGAATCTATGAGAAAATTCTATGACCTGACCCCTAAGATGGAGCATTACTCATGCATGGTGGACCTTCTTGCACGATCAGGCGATCTTGAAAAATTAGAAGACTTTGTTAACCGTATGCCCGTGATTCCCAATGTACTGATCTGGAGGACTATTTTGGGAGCCTGCGGACGTGCAAATGGTCAAAGGTCTGACTTAGGTAAAAGGGCAGGTCAAATGCTGTTGAATTTGGAACCTCAAAATGGAGTAAATTACGTACTTCTTGCTAACATGCATGCCTCCGGAGGGAACTGGGAAGATGTAGCTAAGGCTCGACATGCAATGCGTGGAGCAGCTGCAAGGAAGGAAACTGGTTGCAGCTGGGTGACCATGAAAGATGGTGTACACGTTTTTGTTTCCGGGGACAAGTCACATCCGGATAAAGATGCTATATATGAAAAACTTAGGGAGATGCATGTGAAAATGATGGATAAAGGATACAAATCTGAAGTAAAATATGCTCTATATGATCTTGAACAAGAGAACAAGGAAGAGCTCCTGACATACCACAGTGAGAGAATAGCTGTTGCCTTTGTTCTTATTCGTCAATCTGACATGCCTATAAGGATAATGAAGAATCTTCGAATTTGTGGGGATTGTCACAATGCTTTTAAATATATATCAGAAATAGTAGGAAGACAAATAGTGATACGAGATTCTAATAGATTCCACCATTTTTCTAGCGGTAAGTGTTCATGCAATGATTATTGGTGATTGAGCACAAGCTGTCAAGTCTGGAGAACACCTGCAACTTCTATGAGGAGAAAATGGTAGTGTGCACATTTGCTGCATTGTTTGAATTATATTGTTCAGTCATCAGCACTATATTCGATTCTCCTCGTATTGATGATATCCATACATTTTTTGCAGGAGCGTTAGCGTTCTGAATTAGGCGATGGATTCTGCTAATCTGTTATGCTGCAGATTCCCTTACATGCAAGATAATGCACCTGATTCAAAGGAAGGGGCAAAGGAAAAAAAACGAGCACTTCAAGTTTGCTTCTTCAGCAAGGTATGTTCCAGCAGAAACTTTGTTTACGAGAATATACATGTATAACTTTAGAGACACACATTTTTGCTACACAATAATTATGTACAGTTATTGATCAGTAAAACCCATTAATTGATCTACGATTGTAGAAGAAATTGTGTTAAGTCGTGTGTATAGAGTTGTGCTTACTCAATTTCTCATTTTAAATCAAACGGCTTTCGACCTAATGAACATTAGGAAAAATCAAAGCAGGATAGTTATTCTTTGACAAATGTCTTGCTGTCCCTTTCCTGTGTGATGGGAATTGTTAGTGAGTTGCTATCGGTATGACAATAAATTTATAACTATATATCAAATCATATCTACGAAAATCTCAGTATGGACAAAAGTTAAAGCGAAGCGAATTGTTTTCAGACTTTTTTTTTTTGATTTTTTAACATAAACGTCTTCTCGAATCTCACCATAGAACTCAAAAGGATTGAAGCTGTCATTAAACACATGTACACCACTTTTGATTTGATCATAAGATTTATGAGATTTCTATTAAGCAGCCAAAAATGAAACTCTAAGTGCAACTGTCCTAAAAGCTATTTAACTGAGCATATTTCTTTTCATCTACATAAAGAAGAAACAAGTGGGACAAACAACTGCTTTTTTCTTTATTTTTTTTGTAAAGCTAGATGTGGACTACAACTTGTTGAAACTCATTCTTAATCCCCTCTCTTATCATCTTAATAAAATCCTCACATTTCTTGTTTAACTCTTCTGAATTCACCACTTCCATTTCTTCCTCTTCTTCTTCTTCATAATTTTCATCACTTTTTGATTCTTCTTCTGTTGTCATGTGCATAGTTTCTCCATCTTCAACATCAGGCAAAATCTCGTCCTCTTTTCCTTGTTCTTCGCGTAAAACTTCTTCTTTCTTAACTTCTGCCTCTTTTTCTGATAATTCTTCAACAGCTTTTTGATCTATGTTTTCCACTTGTTTGATTTCCAAACCAGCATTCTCTGGAGGGCTTCTCAGAATGCCTGAGTTCTTGATGATCAAAACAAGAATTCCATTGAAAACTAGAAATATAAAGTTTCTTTGTGTATTGTAAGTGAAAATCTTGATAGAATATGCATCACAAAAATGGTGATCAACATATTGGAGCAGCCCATTGAATAATGGAAGTTGAGTTAAAAACAGGGCAAGTAGTAAAATTGAGACAATAATCTGAATAATGGGTTTCTTCAACAATTTGATTTGGAACAACTTACTCATCATATCTTCAATGCAAATATTTCTTCTTGTTGTCCACAATCTTTATTATTTCATGAGCTTTTTAACAGCAAAAGATGGAAGGTGTGATATAGCATACATACTTAAATTAAAATGCTATGAAAATATGAGATGACGCAAAAGGGCCTACTCTTGAATTTTGGATTCCCTCTGAAAAAGGGTAAAGTGTAATATATCTATACCATATATTTCCATTTATAAATCTACGGATGGATTACTCTCAAAACACTCCCCCACACTACCCTTTTTTTATGTAGTGTAATATATCTATACCGTATATTTTCGGGCTACACCGAAAACGACGTGTAGATTAAGATAGCACATGTGATGAAATGTATTTTGAATGATTTGTATTGTTATTAAAGACATTGGTTAAGATTTTGGTTCATGATTAGTTCACACGTGTGAATTAGTTCATCATTTGGTCAATTATCATAAGTGGCCTGGGCATGCTTGTGGAAGTTTGATTAACTTAGGAGAGACTAAAGGGGTAATTTTGGTAGAAATTTTTAACAGTATATTGCCGACCTCCGCCAGCAGGGACATAATAATAATAATAATATTATTATTATTGACTATGACTATGACCTTTCTTTTTCTTTTTCTTTTTCTTTTTCTTTTTCTTTTTCTTTGTTAGACCTTTTCTATGGACGGTGAATACGATGTTATTATCAAGTACTGCATTACATTACAACATCTCTATCAATTTCTAATGGCAGGTGGTATGAGCAAGGCAATTTTTGTTATCAACAGAGCAATGTTGTGTATTTGTCTTTTGTCTTATTATGGCATTGATGTGGCAGCACCAATAAATGATGTGGTCATACCGCTGGCCATTTCTAATACCGTTTTTTAAAAAAACGGTTAAACCCTAACCGAAACAGCCCCCACCTCCTGTCCCACAGAATGAATGGATAGGTTAATCAGGTAACCTGACTCGGAGTTCGTGAACTGCTATTATTTCAAGAGACTAAAAGAAGTCCTCCATTTACGGGATTCGAACTTCCGGTCCAGCTGTTATTACGACATTCAAGCCTTTACCACTAGGTCATGTCTTGGGGACTCTAATACCGTTTTTTTAATCGTATATCTAATAGATTTAGAGTTACACTTTTTTTAGTTTCAAAAAAAGAGTCACATTTTTTTAAGGGCTAATTATTTAAAAGGACTGATTTTCAACTTATTAGGGGTAATAGGACACTCCGAAATCTTATTTAGTTATAAGGACATTCTAATTTTAAAAGGAAACTTATTTAGTTATAAGGACATTCTAATTTTAAGTGGATAAAGAGGAAGAAGGGAAAAAAAAAGGAAGAAAGGGGAAAAAAAAGAAGCTCTCAAAGGAAAAAAAAAAAAAAAAAAAAGCACCACACGTTCAAAGCAGGTTTTTTTTTTTTTTTTTTAATTTTTTTTAATTTTTTTTAATTCACCATATGTTTAAACGTCATATATTTTGATTTAAAACTCGGATCATCATAATTTTTTCACTAAAATTCATATTTTTTCGTCTTCTTTATTCTAAAATCAAATTTTATATTTTTCCGAATACATTTCAAAAATCAATTTTTTTCTTCATAAAAATCGACGTGTATTGATCACCGTCATACATTGACAACCGACATCCATTAACCACCCCGATGCAATGACCGCCGCGATTCATTGAATACCATGATGTATTGACCGCCGCGATCCATTGACAACTTTGATCAGTGGCATCTCATTGTATAAGTCATCAATGTCACTGCATCTAACATCAATGTCACCGCCTCTCGACATCAATGATGTCCACCGCATAAGTCAACAATGTCACTACATCGACATCATGTCCACCGCATAAGTCATCAATGTCATCGCATGCGTAAGAAAAAAAAAAAAAAAAGGAAAAAAAAAAAAGGAACGACAGCGGGTTTTTATTTTATTTTTATTTTTAAATTCATCATATTTATAAACGTCATATATTTTGATCTAAAACTCGGATCATCATAATTTTTTCACTAAAATTCATATTTTTCGTCTTCTTTATTCTAAAATCAAATTTGATATTTTTCCGAATAAATTTCATAAATCAATTTTTTTCTTCATAAAAATCTACGTGGCGTATTCATCACCATCATACATTGACCATCTACCCCGATGTATTGACCATCGGGATCCATTAACCACCCCGATGCAATGACCGCCGCGATTCATTGAATACAATGATGTATTGACCACCGCGATCCATTGACAACCTTGATCAGTGACATCTCATTGTATAAGTCATCAATGTCATTACGTCAGACATCAATGTCACTGCATCTGACATCAATGTCACTGCATAAGTCATCAATGTCACTGCATCAGACATCAATGTCACTGCATAAGTCATCAATGTCACTGCATAATCAGCAATGTCACTGCATAAGCCCAGACCACCAAGATGATCATATAGGGCACTCTTGTCAATCTCTTGATGATGGTAACTCTTGCACACATAGTAAAACACACTTTACACTAATAGGCCAGCCAGATTAACTATCACCAGCAACCCAACCAAAAATCCACCAACCATAATTGTTGTAAGCACACCATGATTATCCCCACCATTAACCACAACTGATGAGAATATAGTGTGATCACTCCACAAATAGCCATATACACAAAAACAAGGTCGAAAGCTATCATGGTCCCGCCTTTTTAACAATTGATAGCTCTTTTTCATAGTTGCAAGCTCAAAAACCGGCTCCAATATAGAAACCACGCTAGCCAAATGCCATAAAGCACTTATATCAACCCGCAACCCAAGAAACAGGGACAAAGACAACCATAAGAGAAAAGAAAAACAACCCCAAACAATGAGTATCCACATCTATTATAAGCGGCACCGAAACCCAAAAAAGACTTAATTGTAAGCCACCATGGTGAGTGAAACCCATAAGAAGGTAATAAAAAGCCTCCTAGATCGTACTTGTCTTTGCGAAAGCAAAAGGGACTATATCATCTATTATAAGCACCCAAATACACTGTCAACTAATTAGTAAAACACAATCTATGAATGCTCTGAATGTTTCTCCTAGACGTGTTATTGTGTCACTGCTTCAGACATCAATGTCACTGCATAAGTCGTCAATGTCACTGCATCAAACATCAATGTCACTGCATAAGTCGTCAATGTCCCTGCATCAGACATCAATGTCACTGCATAAGTCATCAATGTCCCTGCATCAGACATCAATGTCACTGCATAAGTCAACAATGTCCCCGCATCGGTCATCAATGTCACTCCATCAAGTAGCATGTAAATCGAAAAAATATTTCTTAATTTGGTAGTTCTTGAGCTTACACTTGTTTGTCAAAATGCATATAAACACAGGGGAGACCGTAAGTAAATGAGGATCATCTTTTTTTCTTTTAGAAATACATACATATATATACACATGTATAAACAAGAATCGTACACAAGCACCGATGTACATCAAACATATCAAATTTCCAAAAAGAATCAAATCAAGTACTCGGTATCACTTAAAACCGACTCATATAATTGTTCTATACTCAAATCAACTACTTCAAACTCGTTAATATCATCAATGTCCCCGCATCAAACATTAATGTCACCGCATAAGTCATCAATGTCCTTGTATCGTACATCAATGTCACTGCATAAGTCATCAATGTCCCTGCATCAGACATCAATGTCACTGCATAAGTCAGCAATGTCACTGCATAAGTCATCAATGTCCCTACATCAATTCTTTAATGAAGTGACAATGCAATCCTAGCTGGCAAAAAACCGGGTGTTACGGAAAGAGTGTGAGACTTCGTACATTGAAAAATTAGCCCAAAAAAAAAAGGAGACCTAACTCCAATCATCATTTCTCTTTTCTCCCACTTTACATTCTCTCTAAAATTTCCAAGAAAGAACACTCCCACATAACATATATACATATAATATTACAAAACTCATGGCTTCTACAAACTACTTCAAACACATGTTTATTGCAACCCAAACCGTACTCTTCAACATATCGAGCAAAAACAATGGGAAGGAAACTAGCGAAGATTAAAATTAGAGCTAGACTAATCGATCTCGCCGGAAAGCATGATAGAACCCTTTAAGCCATGAAGGATGTTAGGTCATAAATCTGTAGTAAATGACACACTCCAAACTTTGTTAGAACACACAAAATTTACACAATACTTAAGTTTGTTATTAATTACACAGTGGAAAATCAATCATAGTCATTATACATAAGCATTGCTACAATTGAATTGGCTGTTGTTGAATAAAGAATGTCGAATTCTTGGAATCAGCTTGAATCATCTACAACTCTTACGCTTACTTTCTTTTGACCAATGAGATTTTTGAGCTCAATTACCAAAGGGAATCTGTCCATCTTTAGTTTAAAGAATACCTGGATGCATAATTAGCAGTAGATGATCTGTATTAAGCATCTAAACTTAAGGAACCATTGTTGAATATGAACAGCAAGTCCGCATTGAACGAAACTAAATAATTAGTGTATGCATATACTAGTCACTTCATATAATAATTCGTCAAGAATGAGACAACAAGCGAGTATGCCTTAACCTCCTATAAATGGCTGCTTACTTCCGGGATTGATTTTTTCCACCTTCAATAAAGGCTTAACGAAAAGAAAAACCCGCTCCAATTGTTTGTAAAAAAAATATTGGGATAAGTCCAAAGTATTTTTCCTTTTAATCATCGAATTCCGGGATCGAATAGAGATCCCGGCTTAAAGCAATAGAATAACGAAGAACAAAATGATTCAAATGAGAGTCCAAGACAGGGGAAACATCCAAAATAGGTACCTTGGCAACGGGAGGATGTGCGATAACGAAATTGCGAAGCGGGCTCTACGACCATGGCACAAATTTTCTTCGATGGTTGAATAGCTAAAAGCGACTTTCCGAATTCAACCTCATAAAAGTAGAATGTAAAGGAGCAAGCCGAATCGGCCATCAACATCGGTTCTAAGCGAAGAGTCAAGAATCAATCATCGTAACATGGGTTGGTAAATTATGAAATTTGAAGGAGCCGAAATTCCGACAATGAGAGCATCATTCCCACCGTAAAAGCAACATTCACAAAATAAATTAGAACGTCCTTATAACCGAATAAGTTTTTTGAGTGTCCTAAATGATCATTAAGTCTCTGACGACGGCCTTATAACTAATAACCACTTTTTTTTTTCCCTTCAAACTTTAGTGAATTGAGATGCATTAGTATCTTTACCTAACTATAATTGAAAATATGTATTTGATGTAAAAGAATTAATGTAGGATTTGGAGATTATCTATTTTATTGATTTGATAAAAGATTTTCTTGAATATTGAATCTTTATTTTATTGATTTATCTATGTATCTATTTCGAATGCTCTTACATAAAATTTTGAGTTGTGAAAATAATTGAACATGATGAATGAGAGTAACAATAAATTGATTCGAGATAGAATACAAAGAGTAAGAGTAATGCTTGTTGCCACATGTTTCTTTCATACATCTTCCTGCGTTAAAGAGAGTATATATATGTCATTTGTACATCACATACTTATAAATGGTTGTGATATCATATGAGAATAATGTCGGTCCAAAATTCTCTCTACCAAATTCCTTGGATCTCCCCCAATTTCCCTGCTAATGGCGTGTTTCCCCATGGCCACAACTGCACCAGCAAATCCCCCGATCGACTCCCCACTAAATCGCATCCAACCAATTCGCCTTCAGTGCTCTGCAATGCACATCCATCCCCTTTACAATTTCTTCAGGGTACCTTCAAAGGCGAGCCAGCAATCACCATCCCTCATGAAATTGTAGCCTCCCTGGCAACGAAGTTTCAAACCACTCTTGTAGGGAAGTTTTCCCGAGGAAGACCGGGAATGGAATTGTTTCGGAAATTCATTGCTATACAGAATTATAAAGGTAATGTTCTTGTAGGATTGATCGATAAAAAACATGTTCTTTTCATTTTGAAGTCTCTGAAGATTATGTTCGTTTGTTTTCTCGATCAATTTGGAAAGTAGGTGATAAACCGATGAGAATCTTAAAATGGACTTCTAATTTCCGCATTGATCAGGAATCATCAACTGTCCAATCTGGTTATCTTTGCCTATGCTACCAATTCACCTAGTTAATCAAGGTTTTATTTTCTCCTTAGTATCGTCCTTTAGCGAGCCCTTAAAGATTGATAATGCAACTGAACATCTTAAAAGACCCTCGTTGCAAGGGTATATGTAGAATTTTATTTACTAGATTTGTTGCCGCCTAGGGTATGGATCTTGTCAACTTTAATAAGAAAATGGAGCCAAATGGGCTTCCTATCATTTCTATTAAACATGGTGAATTTGTACTTGAGGAAATAACAAAAGTTGATGAAAGCACGATATACACCTCACAGCAAAGGAAAAATGGAAACAAAACCGACAACCAGGCTGGAAATGAGTCTGTTGCTGCAAATGTAGAGAGGGCTATTGTAAATGTCAAAAGAATTGATGTTGTACAATTCAAGCTCGATCAAGAGCACATTCGAACTCGTACCAAGCTAGAGTTGAATTCAAGCTTGTTTTGAGTTAAATTAAATAAAGAAAATCTATTGATACAATTTTTTTTTTTATATATTTCATTTTATGCTAAAATGCTAATATTAAATTATAGCATGTATATCATCAATTTAACTTATATAAATAGTAAAAACATAAAACCTAAGAAATATTAATTAATGTATACATAATTTCATTACACGTAATTTTAATTCAAGCGTGCTCACAAGTTAACGAGTCGAGATTAATGACTATACTTGTAATTGACTCGTTTAGTACTTGAGTACTTGAGTCAAGCTCATTTGAGCTCAAACCTCATAAATTGAATTAATTGAGAAAAGAGCAAACTAAACTCAAACCGCTCATAAATTGCTTGACTCGTTTATAATATTTCTTGATTATGTATATATTACTAAATGTCACTTGATTGTATATTCCCTGTGTTGAAAGGGCAAATAGAAAATATATATCATCAAACCCACATATAGTAATATATATATAGTAAAACAAAAAAGAAATATTATACATATATACATATAGTAATCCACAACCGCTCATAAATTGCTTGATTATATGGCATAATCTTATTGGAAAAGAAATGTAGAAGAGTTGTATGGGTGATGTATGATTGATAAGATGTATTAATAGTCTAAAATAATTTAGTGTTATCAATTAGAATATTATTAAATTTTCTTTCATAAATAAATGTGAATTACTTTTTTTTTTTTATAGTAACATATTTTCTTAAAAAATACAACTCTTTTATATAAAATGTTTGGTATTGTATCAAGAAGGAGTTCCATTCTCAAAAACCCAAGGAAAAAAAAGTTGTACCGGCTATTTGCCCTTTCAACCCTCCGGAATTCAAATGGAAATAAGTACCAAATTTTACTTCTTTATCCATTATTGTAAATGAGAGAAACAAAGAGATGAAAAGGGTGGGGAGTTCTCCCGCGCAAAGATGAATGACCGAAAATGTGACAAAAAGTGAGAAAATATACATTCAGGTCACTGTAGACACTCATATTTCAAATCGGTCTGTTCAGGCCTGACATTTTTTTTTAAGTTGTCCGTGCCTATTTCCACGGGACCGTGGTAATTTTCCACCAGATGGCGTGGAATTGGAAAGGTTCACGTGGAAATTCAAATTGTGCCATTGTAATTCCACGTGACCTCGGGGGGTTTAAGTGGACGCCACGTGGAAAGTGAAACGCAACGTGGAAATTAGCACGGACCCGTGGAAATCCTGAATCATATACAGGGCACTTTCTCTTCTTCTTCCTCACTTTTTATCTGAAAAAAAATCGCCCCCACACACCAAAAAAAAAAAACGCACAGCCCCACATCCCTATCCCCACATCTGTTGATTAATTTCACGTGGAAGGAATTACCTCTCACGGGCAAGAAGGTGTTTGACACGGTTTAGTTTACATTGCGTGGAATTGGAACCGGGAGTGGATTGAAGCTTCATTCAACAATGGCCGTTATTAATTTAGAAGAATATCCTCTAGTAAGTTATTTACAGTTTATTAGGTTTAATTTTGATGAATTTGGCCCCAAATTTTAATGAACTGCAACTTTTTATTTCAAATTGTGATATTGTAATGTTATCGATATTGTGATATAATAATGTTATTGAAATTTTGATATCAAAAATTGTGATATAGTATGTTTATGTATTGATCCAAAAAAAATCGAAACTGGTAGTTAATTTTATAAATTTTGTAGTAATGATATTGTAAAATTTTTGATATTGTAGAATTTTTGATTATAAGATATTGGAAATTGTAGTAATGATATTGTACAATTTTTGATATTGTAGAAATTATGGTTATAAGATATTGGACATTTCGAATTATGTATATTGGGAAATTTGTAGTAATGTTGATGTTGTAGAAGTTTTGACGTTGTAGAAATTTTGATATTGTAATTATTTTGATTGGAAAAATTGTAGAAATGTTTATGTTGTACAAATAATGACGTTGTAGAAATTTTGATATTGTAATTATTTTGATTATATGATTGGAAAATTTGTATTGGAAAATTTGTAGAAATGTTGATGTTGTACAAATAATGACGTTGTAGAAATTTTGATATTGTAATTATTTTGATTATATGATTGGAAAATTTGTAGAAATCTTGATGTTGTACAAATAATGACGTTGTAGAAATTTTGATATTGTATTTATGTTGATTATTTGATAATTTAGAATTTTTTTAGAATGATATGCATTAATGTAATTATAGTGACAATGTTATTATCAGAAACGATAATGTAGAAATGATAATGTAGAAGTTTTGATATTGTACATAGTTCGATTATATGATATTGTATGTATGTTATAAGTTGTTTCGAAATTTAGTAGTATAATTTCCTTTCATGGCCTTAGTTCATTTTGAAATGTGTAATTTGATACCAATTTAGTTTTCAAATAACACTCGAATAATTTAATTGTTACGGGCAATCACAATGAAAATGCCCTAATTTAATTTTAAAAAAATTGAATTTAAAAACGAGAAACAAACGACAAATAAATGTTGTTTGAAAAATTTCCAAAACAACAAAATTCTTGACCTATTCTATGGTGTTACGCCTCGACCTGATGAGGTTCTTAGAAATGCATGCATTCCTAGGGTGTTTTCGAATCCTTCTGATCCGCCGTGTCATGCCTAATCTCCAGGCTTTGTATTGGGGCTCCTGGTAGGTAGCTCGTAGAATTTTCATTAGGTCTGCTCAATAGAGTATCTTTTCCGTTCTCAGCAGCTTGGTAAAGCCTCCGCCGGAAGTGAGGCATCCGTTAGATCGAAAGTATAAGATCTGTTCTGTTGGCTCTGTCAGCATCTGATCTCCCTCGTCATCATCAAATATTCTATGACGCTGGTGAAAACAATCTTCTCTTCTATTACCCCCGTCTACTGTCACAACACAACACAACGAAACGAAAAATTTCTCTTCTAGTTTGTATATTGGTTTTTCAGTTATATACACATATATTTACTTGTATATAACTGAATATTGCTAGACATCAAAAAACACAACAATATTCCTAAAAATCTAACCATTTATATATATATATATATATATATATATATATATATATATATATATATATATATATATATATATATATATATATATATATAGAGAGAGAGAGAGAGAGAGAGAGAGAGAGAGAATGGTTAGTATTTTTGTCGAATATTGATTTTTTGCGTTGCGGTGGCTAAAATAAACACACCGGGAAAAATGATTGTTTAATCGATAACAACACGTGTGTCCGTTACAAATATAAATATACTCTTAATACATATATATACATACATACATATATATATATATATATATATATATATATATATGTGTGTGTGTGTGTGTATTAAGAGTATATTTTCTCGTTTGTGTGTGTGTATATATTCCAGTACATTTATGTATAAAGTTATATATACACTTATTTTATCACATATTCATGCCATCGCATATATATTTATTATCAAGTGAAAGAAATTATACACACGATAATTTTAAATTTACACACAAGTTTAAGCACACACACGTACATATACACATACACTAGGAGAAATTATACACGGTACATATATATATATATATATATATATATATATATATATACACACACACACATTGTGATTATATATAAAAATATATATACTCTTATTTTCTTAAGTTTTTATATATATATATAGTCTTCTTAACACATTTTTAATCACTCGCAGCTTACTAGTTATCCAACACCACGTGGGACATCGATTCATCCGCCTGAAAAAAAAATTAATGCCGAATTGCGGTTCCATGCGGAAAGTGCTACTCTTACAAGACTACAAGAGTTATTGCACAATGCTACACCAAACAGAGCGTTGTGGAATAGATTGGAGGGATCAGTGTTTGGTCCGTTTCTTGGTTTTATAAGTAACAATTGGGAATTCAAGGGCCGGCTAATAGCATACCTGTATTTCAATATGGTTTATCCAGACCGAGACGACGAGCTTCATTTTAAGATTGGCGATAATAGAGTGAAGTTCGGAAGACGAGAGTTTGCATTCATCATGGGGTACAGATTTGGAGATTTTGATGTTGAATTGCCTGATCAGTCAAGGTGTTTCGATGTTAGTTGTACTCTCCATAAGTACATCAAGAATGTGACGTTGCAAAAAATCGAATCAGCGATTATGGCATCGAATGACGTTGAAACTATATACCGGATGGCTTTAGTGTACGTTATTAATGGGTTAATAATCGGAAACGACCCTGGAGTGGTTATACCGGCCCAGATTTTTTATATTGTTGAGAACGTACAACTGGTCGAGACATTTCCATGGGGGCAGTATTTTTTTAACAATTTAATGTTGAATTGGCGTAAGATAGTATTTGAGTGTAAGGATCTTGTACCTAAAAGAAATGGGAAACCGTATAAGCCACAGTTCTCCGGTTGTTTATACGCGTTACAGTTGTGGTGTTTCCATGCAATGCCTAGACTTATACAGTACGGGGGATTTGCAACAGTGGTAGAAAGTGAAGCTAATGCTCGTCCAAGTTTGTTGAGATGGAAATGCACTGCCGGCGGGGTCTATTATAAATCCTTGGTCAATCCTACATCCGGTGTTACTCCATGGGTATGTATTATATTATCATTGTTATCAATCTACATTGTTAGCAATATTTTTAAACATTGTATTTAAAATCGGTTGCTTTTTTTTTTCTCCTTCCTTTTTGCAGGTTGAGATGGTCGCTGATATTTTGACAACCGCCGAAGATAGGCAGTTCGTAATTGGTATGGTGTTGTCGGAGGCGGAGGTTACATCTCCACCTCGTGAATTACCTGTTCCCCCCGTGGTTGTCCCGGATCCTGTCCCTGGTCAAAGACGTGTTCCCCCAAGGTCTAATTTGGATGACGTAGTCCGTGAGCGTCCAGGAGTTGATGCTCAGGACGAGCGATCATCTCGCCAAGCCCATCATGACGAACAGACGAGTGCCCCGTCTACATCCGCAAACCCTCCGGGTACAAGATCGTTTTCTCAACAATTCGATATAGGCGGTGGTAGTATACCTATTGTGGGGGGCGTTGTGCCGTTAGAATCACTGGTGCCTGAAATCACGCGTATAGTTGACAATGCGTTAAGAGAAGTCAGGACTGAGTTGATTGAAACAAAGGCCGAGTTGATTGAAACGAAGGCTAAGTATGCTGAAACGACTGCTAAGCTGAGTGAAATGCAGGCTGAAATGGCACGTCTGAGAGAGGCCCGAGAAACAACTACCGAGTAGTTGAAGAACGACATACGCGTTACCTCGAGTCGTTAAAAAGGGCGGCTGTGCAACAGGTTCAAATTAACTCCTAAATACAAATATAATTGCATTTATCTTGTTAACACAAATTTAAATTCACTCCATTTCCTTTATTGTACAGGGTACACTTAGGTCCCAAAGAGGGACATCTGTATCACAAGGCTCCCAGGACGGTGACTCACCTCCACATCTCGACAGGACCCAAAGCACACCAACCACCGAAGTTGGGCCGTCTTCAACTACTCAAGGCAGCCATCAGCCTGAGACTGAGACACCTCAAGGTTTTGATACAAACACGGACCATACACCTCGAGGTTGTGATACAAACACGGAGGAGACACCTCTTAGGAATGTTCATCTGGCGTCACCGTCCCAAGTTACTCCTTCCGGGCTTCAGGTATCAGGGTCCCAAGCTGGGCCGTCTTCAGGTCCACAAGGCACACCATCCGATCAGGGTCAACACCCCGAGATAGAGCAAAGCACCCATCTTGACCCATTGAATGATTTTTCATTTGAGTGTGCCGGTCTAGTCCGAAATTCGATATTGATGATGTGCATGCGGAGATGAGTTCGACGTACACTTGGCACTCTTCTGTGGCCCCAAGCGATCCCAGGTTTGAATACAACCAGGGGGAGGGGGAGGGGGAGCTACAAAGAGCCTGCACTTCAAAAAAAAAAAAAGAGCCTTCGATCGACCCTTAAGCCGACTGAGTACTTTAGGAAGGATAATACCCAGTGGATTCAGCCTAAAAAACGGCCCGAGGACGATAGGCACACACCCGCTCGGAGGACTATCGAGCAGGAGTACAGCGAACTGAAAAAATGGATAGGATCAAGTGAAAGTGATACGACCAAGTTATTAGTCGGGGGGCTGAAAAGCGACGAGGAGATATTACCTTTCCCTGCGGATCGAGATTTTTTCAGCTGTATTTTGTTTCAAGGTCATCAGATAAATGCGCAGGTAAACTCATTTAAACTTGTATTCGAATTTTTTTAACATGTATTACTTTTTTTTATCGTAATATTGTGACCGAGTAATAAATCCCATTTGCAAAGACATTTGACTCGTATGTGGGACCGTTGTCTGCTCGTATGGCAGCTTACCCTGATCAGTATGAAAAATATGCGAGTTTGTGTTATGCCTCATTCGCAAGTACTCTTGTGGCTGAATTAGAGAAATGGGAGGGCGACATGGATGCGGTGGTTCCGGGTGTTTTGACATTGGAAACTTCTAAATGGACCAAGAAAACGATCGCCTATGCTATCTGGATGATTAACACGGAGCATTGGGTGCTTGTGCTCATGTCGATCAGTGAATAGACCATAACGGTGTACGACAGCCGATACAGAAGCGGTGACTCGACCCACATTGACCGGATCATACGGAAATGGGCTCTATACATGAGGTTAATGTTATCGGCATCACAAGATTGCAGGACAATCCAATGGATGATCGATCCATCTCAAACACCATTCTATACAATCCTACACGACCAGACTGGATGTCCACAGACGGAGTACCGGTACGTATCAAACCTTATACCTTATTCAGATTTTTTAATTTCAAACATTCAGTTCTAATATTAATATTATGGCTTTAATATGTAGGGAATGCTGTCCGGTTTTCAGTCTGAAGATTATGGAGCTTACAATCATCACCAACGCACACATATTTGAGATGAGTGATGAAACTTTTCACAGGCTTAGGATCAAAATGGCCGTAGATTTATTTTGTCAACGTATAGCGGTGTAATTTTTATATTTGTTGTTCGGGAGTCGTGTACGTCCAACATTTGACATTTTTTTTGGTTTTATCTCAACTTTTGGCGTTGTAATATTTATCTTCTAAATTCTGTTAGGTTTTTTTTTATTGTAAATTTATAATATTTATATAAGAAAATTGAATGCGAGTCCACGGGTTTTTGGGCACCAACAAGAACACATAACACCTAAAAAAACTCATATAGTCGAGAGGACATAAAAATAACATCTATAGTAGATGAACATAAAAATAACAAAACAAAGATAAACCGAAATGAAAGTTGATCTATCTAAAAAATAAATATTTAAATAACATGAATACAAGATGAACACTTTCATCATATTTAAGCTTCGTATGTGATAACGTCATCATGACCGTATGTCACATTATCTTCAACATATTCCGGCACCCCGGCAGACCTGACGCATAGACCTGTGATCGATAGGGGAAAAATTAGAGCTGTTAAACGAACAGAGCCGCTCGTGAACAAGCTCGTGTTCGGCTCGTTAGTGTTCGTGATCGTTTGTTCGTTTATTTTAACGAGCCGAGCTCGAACATGATTGTAGGCTCGTTTGCTTAACGAGCCGAGCTCGAGCTTGATTCGCGAACGTTCGATTATGTTCGCGAACATGCTTATTATGTTCGCGAACATGCTTATTGTTCGCGAACATACTTATATAATGTTCGCGAACATGCTTATATGCTTATAATATATGTCTAACGAACCGAACTCGAGCCGAATTCGAGCCAAAGTCGAGCCAAAAGACAAAAAATATGTCTAACGAGCCGAGCTCGAACGAGCTCGAACGGTTCATGTTTTAAACGAGCCGAGCTCGAACAGAATTTTTTGTTCGTTTAACAAACGAACGAGCTCGAACGAGCTCATGAGCTTAACGAGCTCGAGTTCGAACAGCCAATACTCGGCTTGGCTCGGCTGGTTAACAGCTCTAGGAAAAATATATATCCATCTCTTGCATTGCCCTTTGCTATCTGTCGAATCCTAGACAGAATATACTCTCCAACGTCGAAATAGGAAGTAATAGATGCGTAAGCAAGGGCGTACAAATCGAATGCCGGTGCGGTGTAATTCACCGTACCATACATATTAGTGGCAAGAAACATAATAAGGAAAGGAAGGAATGGACCGTACCAGGACCAGGGTGAAGGGTGGGTAGGCCGATGAGGCCTCACACGTTCCCACAGATGCGTCTCCCCAAATAAAACAGCCATGTCACGCTGCAATAGTTCAGGGACATCTGGAAAAAGAAAGAAATCCAAACCCTGAGGATATTCTGGAATGGCATACTCGTCGTTGATCCATGTATTATTAAAGATACAAAACATATAAGATAGTCACGATCACGCTAATATCAATGTCCCCAAAAAGATACAAAACATGTATAAAAACTTTCACGACTTGAGATAATACTAAAAAACATGAAAAAAAGGAACAAAATGACTGTATCAATTAGGAACAACAACTGTATGAAACGGACATTTAGGCCTTTTGTGTCCGGTGTTTCCACACAACGAGCAACGCCTACCAGAGCCTGGGACTGTCCTCTCATTAGGCAACCTGCTGGTCCTACCGCCAGGAGGTTCACCTTGAGAAGCAATCCTGAGGATCCTGGGTCAGCCCCGCCTCGCAACCATTGTTTGTGTTTCCCCTCCTTCGCTCAGTCTAGGTTCAGGCGGCGGAATGCGCTGGTTTCTAATTGAAGTGGTAACAATCCAATCATCCTCGACTGGAACGGGGTATACGCGTCCTTCATAAATACGCCGGAAACATTGAGCTTTGTAGTAGTGACAACAATAATCATACGGACTCTCACAACGCTCACTTATAGCGAACAAGCATGTACACAAGGCATCTTGATCCCTTGAAACTCTCCACGAACACTTCCATTCGGCCCATATTTACCTTTGCGCTAGTATCGTCCCCTACTTGGAACTCGGTCCCGGTCGATCGCCTTTAGTGTGAAGGTTCTTCGGGCATGCGATACTTCGACCAAGAATTTTTCGGCTTCGGGGGCTAACACGGAGCGACATGCCAATGCAAGTTCTCTCCTCTCGCAATGCCATTTCGCAACGTTGCCGCTTATGTAGTCTAACAAATTCACGATACTCAACTTACGCGCATCCCCGATCACGTTGTTAAAACTTTCAAATAGTTGCTTGTCATTATTGCATAACGTGTCCCCGGAAAATGCGATCGTGCCCGAACGAAATCCAATAGCCTCCAAATAACTAGACACTTTATTGTTTGGATCTTTATCCTGCTCTTTTAACTCTCGAAACATTATTGCGAATCGCGTTTTTGAAAAAGTATACGCGGCTTCCCGTAAAGTGTATGGACGATCCTGTGCTTCCGAATTTTTTTATTGAGGTTCATGACAAGGTGGTGGTAGAAAAAACCATGGTGAGCGTTTGGAAATACATCTCTAACAAAGACCAATGATGCCACCCCTCTCGTCGATACGAACACCATGTCTTCACGTTCCCCGATTACCCCCTTCACTTGAAGCATGAAATATATCCACGCATCCCTGCTCTCTCCGTCGGTCACGGCAAACGCTACCGGAAAGAGTTTATCACCTGCGTCTACACCGATAGCTACTAACAATGTCCCCTCGCATTTTGTTTTTAGATGAGTACCGTCCACGACTAAGACAGGTCGACAGTACTTAAACCCGTCAATACTAGCTTTCAAAGCCATGAAACAGTACTTGAACCTGCCAGTAACATGGTCAGTCTCTATGTCTGTGACAGTTTCAGGATTTTCACTCTTCAACATGTAAAAGTAGGCGGGTAATTTAGAATATGATAGTGTTACGCTTTCTCCGATTAATTCCAACGCTTTCTGCCTACAATGATATGCACGCTGATAATCAAGGTCTATGTTGAATACTCTTTTGACCTCCACAATTAAATGTTTTGTCGTGAACTGACTGCCGAGTTTTATGAGGTTCTCTCTAACGAGATGACCTATAGTTCCGGGTCTGGCTTGCCTATGATCGCTGCTTATTCGCTCCAATCCACAAGTGTGAGTTTCATTGTACTCGGTTATCTTGAAGTTATTGCAATCAAACACCTTTCTACCCACAACTTTCCATTCGCATTTCTCTCGAAGTAAAGCATCGTAGTTTTAACTTCCCTTGTCGGACCGCATAGGTTTCCACATGTAATTATTTTTCAATGCATGGTAACTCATTTTCATCCGCATATCATCCTTGTCCCCGAACTTTTTACCAATATACAATAATCCGAATCTTCGATCCGAAACGCCCCACCCGTGGACATGGAGGAATTTCCGAATCCGGAACGTCCGAACCGAAATGAACACCTCTATTGCGATTAATACTTGCCATACTAAATCTAGGACCAATATCGTGGTTCCGTTCTAATGGTGCTCTCATAAAACTCGTAAACGATCCACCAATATCGGGACCCGGTTGCATCATTGTTGACCTACCCTGTTCGAAAGGCCCTCTCAAAAAACTCGTAAACGATCTACCGATATTGGGACCCGCTTGCATCTGTGTTGGCATATGAATGTTCTGCTCGAAATGCGCTCTAAGAAAACTCGTAAACGATCCACCGATATTGGGACCCGCTTGCATCGGTGTTGGCATAATAAGAGGCGGACGGTCAAACTGTTGGCTTGTTCCATTTATGTTGACATTATGACTTGTCCCGTCTAACTGTTGTTGGATGTACGGTGTGTGCGTTGTCTGGCTAAAATTAGGCAGAGGTGTGTGAATTGGCTGACGAATCATATTCTCAATTATTCCCCAATCGTAGTCGGGTTCACTTGTGATGTCAATGACTTGTTCAAATTTGAAGTTATATTCGGTCGGATGACAGCTTTCATGAGGGATAAGGCCGATGTGTTAGGTACAACATGCTTTCGAGATTTTCGATTACGGTCAACTCGGATGTAAAATCCTCAATTCCTCTATCATTTTCTTCATGTAGTTGCTCATTTAAGTCAAATTTGTTCTCATCTTCCGTATCGTGATCGTGCATAACCGGTTCGAGCCGTTAACGCATAGTTTCACAAACTTTCTTTTCTCAAAATATCATCAATGTAGCCTAGCCATGTATCATCGTCCAAAACATCAATTGGTTGGTCATAATCTACGTACATTAGTTTCATGATCAATGTGTTGTTTGAGTCATCAATTCATACTTTCTTACAAACTTTGACCTTCACTTCATCCAATGTCGTATCGGTTTTCACACGAACCAAATACAATTTTCCTTTCTTATAAGACCATTTGTCGCTATCTTCATGGTATTTCTACTCTCCGCCAAATAAAAACTTAACGGACACCGTGTTGTTATCTGCAAAAAACAATCATTTATCCACACGATTAGGTTTTTTTTTCCAAATATTGTTGGATTGACTAAATATTAATGTAAAATTATTCTTGATTGAAATATATACATATATATATGTGTGTGTGTGTGTCTATATATATATATATTGTCTGTGTGTGTTTATATATAAATTTATGTGTATATAAATGAGAAACAATATATATATACACTTATATATCCTAGTAGTATATATGTGTGTGAATATTGGTTTCTCGTTTATATACACATATATTTACTTGTATATAAGTGCATATAGCCAGACATCAAAAAACACATCAATAATCATTAAAATAAATAAATATTCTTTAGCATATATACATACACACACAGTTAGGTTAGGTTAGGTCAAAAAAATTCAAGTTTCGTTGTGTTGTGTTATGTTGTAACAAAGTAGACGGGGGAAATAGAAGATAAGATTGTTTTCACCAAATACATAGAATATTTGATGATGACGAGGGAGATCGACGCCGGACGAGCCAACGAACGCATCTTATACTTTCGATCTAACGGATGCCTCACTTCCGGCGGAGGCTTTACCAAGCCGCCGAGAACGGAAAAGATGCTCTATTGAGCGTACCTAATGAAAATTCTACGAGCTACCTACCAGAGCCCCAATACAAAGCCCGGGAGATTAGGCATGACACAAATGGATCGAAGAATTCGAAAACACCCGAGGGATGCATGCATTTCTAAGAACCTCATCAGGTCGAGGCGTACCATAGAATATGTCAAAATTCTGTTGTTTTGGAAATTTCAAACAACATTTATTTGTTGTTTGTTTCTCGTTTTTAAATTCAATTTTTTTATTATTAAATTAGGGCATTTTCATTGTGATTGCCCTTAACAATTAAATCATTTCAAAATGACTAAGGAATGGAACATGAAAGGAAATTATACTACTAAATTTCGAAACAACTTATAACATACATACAATATCATATAATCGAAATATGTACAATATCAAAACTTCTACATTATCATTTCTAATATTAACATTGCCACTATAATTACACTAATGCATTTCATTCTAAATAATTTCTAAACTATCAAATAATCAAAATAAATACAATATCAAAATTTCTACAACGAATGACAATTTTATTATCGAACGATCTCATTATAATTAATCATTTCAATATCTTAATAATCAAAATTTTATCCTTTCACTACCCTAAAACTATAAGCTTTTTACCTTTTCACCATACGAAAAATCGAAGAATTTTTTTCTTTATAAGGTTATTCACCTCAAACATATCATCAAATTAAAACAAATACAATTTTTAAAATAAATCAAACAAAAATGCTATATGAAATACTTACCCATTTATTTAAAGGAGTAAGACCGGTGTAGATTGATATCCCGTAGATTGATAATTTTTGTCTGAAAGTTTTGTGAAGATAAATTCGAGTGAAAAAGATTGATGATTTTGGGTGAAGAAGATGATGATATTGCCTAAAATGTAGGAAAAAACGATAGTTGGAGCATTTATTAATTCATTTTCCTTATTCCACGGGACCGTGCTAATTTACACGTTGCGTTTGGCTTTCCACGTGGCGTCCAATTAAATTTCCCCCAGGTCACGTGGAATTACAACTTTTTCCACCATTTGAATTTCCACGTGAACGACTCCTATTCCACGCCATCTGGTGGAAAATTACCACGAACCCGTGGAACAGTCACGGGCAACTTAAAAAAAAATGTCAGGCCTGCATTGATTTGACTTAAAATATGAGTATCTATAGTGACCTGAATGTATATTTTCTCAAAAAGTAGGGAAGAGAATTGAAAGAGTTCGCCCGCCTCGCCTGCTGATCCTATTTGTGGTCGTGGCATATGCACTTGACTCAGCTGATGAAAAGGCACCCGACAAATGCATCACCATTTTTATTTTAGTCTAAAATAATTCCAATTATATGTCAAAGTTGAGGCGGTCCAAAATAGCCTTATTACGGCTGCTCTTAGGACTATGTACGCATTGATCATTTATTATTAGCAACGTGTGGCCATATTTTACTTTGGTTTCGGTTGATACCAAAGCAACGTGTGGACTATGTACGATTGCTGTTTCGGTTGCATCGGAGGAGGCCCTTCCGAGGAGAAATTTTAATCTTACAATATATGTCTCTTTTTCCGGTGCTCTGTTGGTCAGTTTTGTGGCTAGCGGCGGTGGCTAGGCCGAGCTCCGGCGGATGTGTCTTTTGTTTTCTTGGTGTTTGTTTTTGTCTTGCCCCGGTTGATACCGATTCACATCGTGAATTATCGGTCACCCTGGTTTGCTACTGGTTTTTTTTTTCTTTTTCTTTTTTATTAGTATGTTGTATTAGATCTTATGACAAATGAAGTTTAAGATTATGTCTCTTACCAAACACGATTCTCGTTATTGAGACGGAGTTTGGTTTCATTGGGTTCCCAATGATTTTAGTTTTAGGGTCCAGTAGCGTGCTGGTTGTGTTCCGGTAGTTGCCGGTGTGTGTTCCGGAGTTCTTCCGGTTTGTAATCCTTTAATTTTCAATGAAAACCTTTCGTTTCCGAAAAAAAAAAAAAAAAAAAAATTATTTTACTTTGGTTTCAATCCTGTTTAATTAATTGTTATTCAAATAATAAAAGAGTTAGTAATTAAGATATCCATATATATGCTGTTGAAGAGCTTCTTTTTACAATTACAAATTAAGTCTACCCACATATTCGTTAAATTAATGATACCCTTCTCTTAACGGAACACACAAATTATGCATGTTTTATAATCATTAAGATACGTTTGATGTAATATTAGGACCGACCAGAGAATTAGGGGTGTTGGGGAGTTTGTGATGATGTGAACAAAAGTATCAAACCAATAGTATTGAGAAAAACTAGAGACAAAACACGTAGAGTCGAGGTGGGACTCTTTCCTGCGAAAACTATTCGTCCCCTAAGATTGCCTCCGGGTAAATCACGAATGTATTCACGGGATAAAACTACGTCCTTTCTATCTTGGCAATTAGATAGAAAGATAGCTACAAAAGTTTTGAAGTTTTGTATGAAGAACTTTGAGGTTTTTTAAGAACATTCAAAGAAAAACTGAATATATCTTTTTAGTGTTGAATCTCTCCTCTCAAAATGAGTCCCAAGTGTTTTTGTATTTATATGCAGTGTTATACTAAGATAACCCACCATACACAACCCTTCAGAGTCAGTTAAAAGTGTAAAACTCGAAAGGATACCAACCAAAACCGCCAAAATCGCTCCAAAACGCTTGCGGACGCTCGTTTGTAATCCGGACGCCCGTCTGCGGCATCGGACGGGCGTCCGGTTCTTCAAACGCTCGTCCGTCCAAACGAGTTTAGAACCTGTATCTAAATCTACACACTGGACGCCCGTCCAGAGAATCCGAACGTCCGTCCAATAAAAGAGATTTAGAACCTGTATCTAAATCTGAACCTCAGACGCCCGTCCAGTGAAGATGGACGCCCGTCTGAAAAGCAGCCAAGGTGAACGCCCGTCCACATAATATGGACGCCCGTCCAAACAGCAGCAAAAACCGGTTTTGTTCAACACTTGATCTAACACTTCCGTAAGCTTGCAAATGTCAATTATAAGCATGCACCCCGCATCTCCTAACTTATATCGATTGTTTCAAGCTTACCAAACCTCAAAACTAAGTCCAATTACACTAAATGACATTGGTGATATAATCACCAACAATCCTCCCCATTTAGTGTAACCCTTGATTTAGTTAAAACATATCACCATACAACAATTCATCTTTCAATGATAATATCACGCAGATTGAATTACCATCTAAGTATATTACACATTCCAAAATATTCGAGTATTGGGGTGTGACTAAGCATTGAACCCCTTTACACATTTTGAATACTTCAAAGATAATACACAAATGAATTAAAAGACAACTCCTATAGCTTGCTTGACACTCTTTATCCAGGCCTCGTGTCCATATCAATTCATGAGCATGTAGAAAGCCAACCCTAACTTTCTTGAAGCGGCCAAACTTCATACTCATATAGGTTAGTCTTATCAATCGTGTACCTGCAACAACACTTTTCCATAAGACTTATTAAGATATATTATCAACCTCACATGCAGGTTTAGCACATACCTTCGGGACAAAACACATGTGCCAAATCTAAGTCACTAGGCCTTCCACATTGAATTCAGCCCCTAATGTCGTATTAGGAGGGAATTGGGTATCCTAATGCAAAGATTCAATGGGTTGTAGACCCATCCCGACAACTGACTTGATGAACAAGTCCTTAGCCAATGCTTTGGTCAAATGATCGGCTAAATTCTTTTGAGATCTCACAAAAGCAACAGATATCACCCCGTGAGTGATCAACTCACGAATCGAGCTATGCCTAACTCCAATATGTCGCGACTTTCCGTTATACACTTGACTATAGCATTTAGCCAATGTATTTTCACTATCACAATTGATAGAAATTGGTGATATCGGTTTTGGCCACAATGGAATCTCGTAAATCGATGTTTAAGCCATTCCGCCTCTAAACTGGCCGAAGCCAAGGCAATAAACTCCGATTCCATTGTTGAGTTTGCATTACATGTTTGCTTCTTGGAAGCCCAAGAAATGGCACCACCTCCAAGTAGAAACACCCAACCACTCGTAGAAGAATGATTTTCATTTGATATCCAACTAGCATCCGAGTAGCCTTCTATAACCGAAGGATGTCCAACATAAGTTAAACCAAATTTTTTGGTAAACTTAAGATACCTTAACACACGTGTCACCGCATGCCAATGAACACTACTTGGATTACTAGTATATCTACTAAGTTTTCCAACCGCATATGCAATGTCCGGACGTGTGCTAGTCATTGCATACATCAAACATCCTATAACTCGAGCATATTCAAGTTGAGACTCCGGATTACCCGAATTTAACTCAAATTTCTCATGAGGATCCATGGGAGTTCTTGCCGGAACAGAATTTTCACAATTGAATTTTTTCAACACTTTCTCGATATATTGTTGGTGATTATATCACCAATGTCATTTAGTGTAATTGGACTTAGTTTTGAGGTTTGGTAAGCTTGAAACAATCGATATAAGTTAGGAGATGCGGGGTGCATGCTTATAATTGACATTTGCAAGCTTACGGAAGTGTTAGATCAAGTGTTGAACAAAACCGGTTTTTGCTGCTGTTTGGACGGGCGTCCATATTATGTGGACGGGCGTTCACCTTGGCTGCTTTTCAGACGGGCGTCCATCTTCACTGGACGGGCGTCTGAGGTTCAGATTTAGATACAGGTTCTAAATCTCTTTTATTGGACGGACGTTCGGATTCTCTGGACGGGCGTCCAGTGTGTAGATTTAGATACAGGTTCTAAACTCGTTTGGACGGACGAGCGTTTGAAGAAACTGGACGCCCGTCCGGTCGCTTTAGACGGGCGTCCGGATTACAAACGAGCGTCCGATAGCGCTTTTGGAGCAGTTTTGGCGGTTTTGGTTGGTATCCTTTCGAGTTTTACACTTTTAACTGACTCTGAAGGGTTGTGTATGGTGGGTTATCTTAGTATAACACTGCATATAAATACAAAAACACTTGGGACTCATTTTGAGAGGAGAGATTCAACACTAAAAAGATATATTCAGTTTTTCTTTGAATGTTCTTAAAAAACCTCAAAGTTAGTTTTCGCAGGAAAGAGTCCCACCTCGACTCTACGTGTTTTGTCTCTAGTTTTTCTCAATACTATTGGTTTGATACTTTTGTTCACATCATCACAAACTCCCCAACAATCTGCGAAAACTATTGTTGTTTGAACAATGTCGAGTATCAAGGAGATGACGTCAAATTTCAAAAAGTTGGAACAATTCAATGGTGAGGATTTCCGAAGGTGGCAAAAGAAAATGCATTTCCTTTTGACCGCATTGAAGGTTGTGTACGTGTTGAGTACGCCATGCCCTCAGATTGATGATAACAGCACCATGGAGGAGTCGAGGAGAAAAAGTAAGTGGGAAAACGATGACTATATATGCCGTGGTCACATCCTGAACGGTATGTCTAATAATCTGTTTGATACCTATCTTGAAATTGAAACATCTAAAGAGTTGTGGGATTACTTTGACACAATCTCACTATATCGAGAAAGTGTTGAAAAAATTCAATTGTGAAAATTCTGTTCCGGCAAGAACTCCCATGGATCCTCATGAGAAATTTGAGTTAAATTCGGGTAATCCGGAGTCTCAACTTGAATATGCTCGAGTTATAGGATGTTTGATGTATGCAATGACTAGCACACGTCCGGACATTGCATATGCGGTTGGAAAACTTAGTAGATATACTAGTAATCCAAGTAGTGTTCATTGGCATGCGGTGACACGTGTGTTAAGGTATCTTAAGTTTACCAAAAATTTTGGTTTAACTTATGTTGGACATCCTTCGGTTATAGAAGGCTACTCGGATGCTAGTTGGATATCAAATGAAAATCATTCTTCTACGAGTGGTTGGGTGTTTCTACTTGGAGGTGGTGCCATTTCTTGGGCTTCCAAGAAGCAAACATGTAATGCAAACTCAACAATGGAATCGGATAGAGGCGGAATGGCTTAAACATCTGATTTACGAGATTCCATTGTGGCCAAAACCGATATCACCAATTTCTATCAATTGTGATAGTGAAAATACATTGGCTAAATGCTATAGTCAAGTGTATAACGGAAAGTCGCGACATATTGGAGTTAGGCATAGCTCGATTCGTGAGTTGATCACTCACGGGGTGATATCTGTTGCTTTTGTGAGATCTCAAAAGAATTTAGCCGATCATTTGACCAAAGCATTGGCTAAGGACTTGTTCATCAAGTCAGTTGTCGGGATGGGTCTACAACCCATTGAATCTTTGCATTAGGATACCCAATTCCCTCCTAATACGACATTGTGGGCCGAATTCAATGTGGAAGGCCTAGTGACTTAGATTTGGCACATGTGTTTTGTCCCGAAGGTATGTGCTAAACCCGCATGTGAGGTTGATAATATATCTTAATAAGTCTTATGGAAAAGTGTTGTTGCAGGTACACGATTGATAAGACTAACCTATATGAGTACGAAGTTTGGCCGCTTCAAGAAAGTTAGGGTTGGCTTTCTACATGCTCATGAATTGATATGGACACGAGGCCTGGATAAAGAGTGTCAAGCAAGCTATAGGAGTTGTCTTTTAATTCATTTGTGTATTATCTTTGAAGTATTCAAAATGTGTAAAGGGGTTCAATGCTTAGTCACACCCCAATACTCGAATATTTTGGAATGTGTAATATACTAGATGGTAATTCAATCTGCGTGATATTATCATTGAAAGATGAATTGTTGTATGGTGATATGTTTTAACTAAATCAAGGGTTACACTAAATGGGGGAGGATTGTTGGTGATTATATCACCAATGTCATTTAGTGTAATTGGACTTAGTTTTGAGGTTTGGTAAGCTTGAAACAATCGATATAAGTTAGGAGATGCGGGGTGCATGCTTATAATTGACATTTGCAAGCTTACGGAAGTGTTAGATCAAGTTGTTGAACAAAACCGGTTTTTGCCGTCGTTTGGACGGGCGTCCATATTATGTGGACGGGCGTTCACCTTGGCTCGCTTTTCGACGGGCGTCCATCTTCACCGGACGGGCGTTCGAGGTTCGATTTAGATACGGTTCTAAATCTCTTTTATTGGACGGACGTTCGGATTCTCCGGACGGGCGTCCGGTGTGTAGATTTAGATACGTGTTCTAAACTCGTTTGGACGGACGAGCGTTTGAAGAACCGGACGCCCGTCCCGCCTCGCTTTTGACGGGCGTCCGGATTACAAACGAGCGTCCAAGCTGCGCTTTTGGAGCGCTTTTGGCGGTTTTGGTTGGTATCCTTTCGAGTTTTACACTTTTAACTCGACTCGAAGGGTTGTGTATGGTGGGTTATCTTAGTATAACACCGCATATAAATACAAAAACACTTGGGACTCATTTTGAGAGGAGAGATTCAACACTAAAAAGATATATTCAGCTTTTTCTTTGAATGTTCTTAAAAAACCTCAAAGTTCTTCATACAAAACTTCAAAACTTTTGTAGCTATCTTTCTATCTAATTGCCAAGATAGAAAGGACGTAGCTTTTATCCCGTGAATACATTCGTGATTTACCCGGAGGCAATCTTAGAGGACGAATAGTTTTCGCAGAAAGAGTCCCACTCTCTAGTTTTTCTCAATACTATTGGTTTGATACTTTTGTTCACATCATCACAAACTCCCCAACAAGGGGTGCCTTGGGTGGACGCACCTCACCCAGTTATATCACATCAAATGTATTTTAATGATTATAAAACATACGTAATTTGCGCGTTCCACCAGAAGAAGATCATCATAAATTTGCCGAATATGTAGACCATAGACTTAACTTATAATTGTAAAAACAAGCTCTTCAGTAGCATATATATATGGATATATCTTAATTACTATCTCTTTTATTACGATAGTCTTTGTAGTGTAAACCGATAAACCGAACTAATACTGAAAAAAATGAAAAAATCAAATTGATCCAAATTGAAAAAATAAAGAACCGAACCGAATTAATATGATTGGTTTTAGTTTTGTGTTCTTCCAACCAAAATATATGGGTTAGTTTTGAAAATCGCTAAAAACCGAACCAAAAATGCCTACTATATATTAAGTTTGGATAAAATTAAAATCTATTGGATAATTGTTTGGATCACCACCTCTGCCAGTGACCACATATATTTTGGTTGGAATTTTTATCTTCTTCCACAAATTTTGGTTTATTGATGATAATTGTCTTGCAATGCATGCCAGTCGATTCAGTCCCTGCTCTTCTTCATCTTCAACCTCGTTCTCTGCTCCAACAAGATTCTTCCATGAAAACATTCCATTTTTCTTACAGCATTGCTCCCTTCCTGCGAGGAAGACCCATTACTCGAAATGGGTCCTCAGGATATGCTCCGAAATTCATCAAAGAAATCATTTTCATGTCCAATCCTGTAATGGGTACCCTCTCAATGCAGTTCCACTCCAAAATGGTGAGCTTCTTTTTTTTTATTAAGTTTCGGTTTTTGTTTATATCAAATTCAAAGCCACAATTTTGCGGATTCCTGCTTATTGTATGTAGTTTTCTTAATTGGAAAAATTATTATATGATATGATCCGTAGTTGTCGGATTTAGCCCATCACTTTGAGGAAATTCTAAATCCATGAGTCTTTATTGTACTGATTATTAATTAGTAACTAAGGTTGTCACATTCTCATTGATCTGCCCTCTATGACAACTTCCTATCTCACTAGTAAAGCATTTTACTAGTATCAAATTTTTTATTTTGGTGAATAACTTGTACTAGTTGTATATCCTTGTAATTTTCGGCTTGCGGGCTTTTGAAATGTAAGGCCATGAAAGAATTAAGATGTTCTTCACTTCAAATGCTGGAAATGCTTATGGTAATTCACAAAAAGAGGTAGTGCCTAGTGTAATTTTCACTGAATATTTTGTTCCCTTTGCAGTACTTTGGTTATCATGTGTCTGGCATTATTCTTTTCTTGTTCTAGTGCTCAAATTATCATGTAGCCAACACTTTTGCAAAAGAAGAAAGTGTCTAAAGTTTTGGCAACTTATGCAAATATTTCATATCCAGAAATGAATAAAGGTGTAGTTGACACGAAACTGTGAATGATACTAAAACTGAAATATAATGTTATGTAGGTGAATATCTTGAAAGTTTTCGAAATTTTTTGGTTTGTTATAAGTTCATAGGATTCTTCAGGTGCAGTTCCAACTACGCGGAGAAACACCCTGATTATTGGTGGATATCTAGCTAGTTCAAACATGGGTAGGATTTGTCAACATTGTTTTGTTTGCTAAATAAATATCCTTGCCCCCAACCATTTGGTTATGCATCATTTAGCCACTGGCCACCATTTCTGCCAACTGTATTTTAATATTGTGTTGTTATTCATTACTCATGAGCGTATGTTTCGATAATGAAGGTTCAATGGCAAGGCCTCTTGTGAATGAAGTTCCTTCCTCAGGATTAGCAGAAGTTGAACCCACCCTCAGCATAACCGTTGTCGGTGCATCAGGAGACCTCGCCAGAAAGAAGATATTTCCAGCTTTGTTTGCTCTTTTTTATGAAGATTGTTTACCAGAGGTTTGACTTTTTTGTTTTCATTGATATATCCTCCTTGAATTGTTTTGCTGAAACGTTTTGTTTTGTGACGATCTTTTCAGAACTTCATAGTTTTTGGTTATGCTCGCACTAAAATGGATGATGACGAGCTAAGAGAAATGATTACTGAAAACTTGACTTGCAGAGTTGATAAAAGGTATATGCGTATGTTGAATCGTATATTTTGTTGTGCTGTATTTTGATTGTTGATTGTTGATATTTTTCTAATCGAGTCTGCAGTGCAAATTGTGGTGATAAAATGGAGGAGTTCTTGAATAGATGTTACTATCATTCTGGTCAGTATGATTCAGAGGAGGACTTTGCTGAATTGGACACCAAACTTAAAGGAAAAGAGGTGCGATTTTGTCCTAAGTTTGTCTTCTTTTCTTGAGTATTGATATCATTGACGATGCTAGATTTTGTCTGTGATCAAATATGGGCCGCAATAACGTAGTGACAATCTATTCAAGACCAAAAACCTTAGAAAAGACAAAACGGGGGTGGTGTTTTAGTGTTTTAGACTGAGCCTGAGATTATGAATCCCAAGTTGTCTACGTATCTTGTAATTATTCAAGAATCAAGTCTCTTTGTAGTTCTTGGGATCGTTTATGTAGATGACGTCTCGTCAATGGCAAGTTTGTGCCGTGTCCACTATGGACTCTTTTCGTATCCTCCAAGGGTTTTCTTATGTCAATCCCTTTAATTTAGGAGATAATCATGGATGATTTAAATGATAGGATCAAAGTCTTAACTATCGAGGATTCTCTCCATATTTATCTTGTATTTAAACGCATGTGCGTAATATCGGATAAGAAAGGCTCTGGTCGACCTGCGTCGAGCCCCCTAGGCTGTCTTGGCCCATACTGCGCGTACCCAAACTCCCCAAAGACCTAGCCGACCTGCGGTGGTCTTGTTCGGGAGAATGGGAAAGACCTCCTTCCTGGGGTTTAGGTCTGCCCTAAGGCATGAAGTGGGGCTCCTGGCCCTTAACATTATATTTTCTATCTTCACTTATTGTTTGATCAATGTGGGGGTGACACGCGGCGGGTTACAGTCCGACCTCCATCAATCATTTTGTAACGATGATTCACTATAACACTTATCTTGCTAATTGGCTCAAAATTCTGTATGAAAAGATTTTTTGTTTCCTCGATATTCAGGGTGTTGGTATGGCAAATAGGTTGTTTTACCTGTCAATACCTCCCAATATATTTGTGGATGTGGTTAAATGTGCAAGCAGTAAAGCTTCTTCAGTAAGTGGATGGACAAGGGTTATAGTTGAAAAGCCATTTGGTCGTGATGCAGAGTCGTCTCGAGAGCTCATTCAATGCCTTAAGAATTACCTATCTGAAGACCAGATATTCAGGTAGTGTAATGACTTTATTATGATTTTCAATCAGGGCTGAAATAAAGAGTAATTTTTGCACTTGTGATTTTTCAGAATTGACCATTACTTGGGAAAGGAGCTTGTTGAGAACCTATCGGTGCTGCGTTTTTCGAATCTTGTTTTCGAGCCATTATGGTCCAGGAATTACATACGGAACGTGCAGTTTATATTCTCTGAAGATTTCGGCACTGAAGGACGAGGAGGGTGCGTTTGATCATCCTATACTGTTTTTTGTTAAGAACAAGACATCAAACTGATGTGTATTTGTGTTTCACAGATATTTCAATAACTATGGTATCATCCGAGATATAATGCAAAACCATCTCCTTCAAATACTGGCATTGTTTGCAATGGAAACACCGGTTAGTTTAGATGCCGAGGACATTCGCAATGAAAAGGTAAAAAAAAATGTGGGATCGATGCCTTGGAAAGAATTCAAAGATAGTAATGCATGTAGTAAGTAATTTAGTATTTTTGTTCAGGTAAAAGTTTTGCGATCCATGGCTCCAATACGGCTTGAAGACGTCGTTGTAGGTCAATACAAGGGCCACAGCAAGGGTGGTAAATCATATCCAGGTTACACAGATGATCCCATCGTGCCAAATGACAGTATTACCCCTACATTTGCTGCTGCAGCCTTGTTTATCAACAACGGTCGTTGGGACGGTGTTCCTTTTTTGATGAAAGCAGGAAAGGCTCTTCATACAAGAAGGTAACACTACAATTTCATGTCAAGAAGTAAGGGATTTTAATTTTTATATATATATATATTACAACACTTTGGCTCAACTATTATTAAGTGCAGAGCTGAGATCAGGGTTCAGTTCAGACATGTTCCTGGGAACTTGTACAAACAGAAGTTTGGAGCTGATTTGGACAAGGCTACGAATGAGCTCGTGTTGCGGTTGCAACCAGACGAAGCTATATACTTGAGAATTAACAATAAAGTTCCTGGACTTGGCATGAGGCTGGATCGTAGCGACCTTAATCTTCTATTCAGAGCTAGGTGAGTTATTGATTATGCAGTTTGCAAAGTAGTACTTATTCATGTAATCTTGTAATTAAAAAAAAGAAGAGGCTTTTTGTCGTTTTATGTGCGAAGGTATCCGAAGGAAATACCGGATGCATACGAGAGGCTTTTATTGGATGCGATAGAAGGAGAAAGGAGATTGTTTATAAGAAGCGACGAGTTAGATGCGGCGTGGGCAATATTTTCACCATTATTGAAGGAGCTAGAAGAGAAGAAGATTGCACCGGAGTTGTATCCGTATGGTAGCCGTGGACCGGTTGGAGCACATTATCTTGCAGCAAAGCACAATGTTCGATGGGGTGATCTTACGGGTGAGGACTAGTCTCACTTAATCTCATGCTTCTTTCATCTGTATGTATGTTTGTATGTATGTATCGCGTTTTGAACATGAAACTTGGTTACTATGTGAGGGATGCTAGGCTTGCTACTATATGTGTGCTTGTGTTTAAGGTTTCCTTCCCCCACCCCACCCCCCCACCCCAATCCAAGTTGTCCTATGGAGACCCTTTCTAGGGTTTTTTTTCACCAACGTGGGGCTTCTTCCCCGTGATTCCGGCTTATCTTCGATCAATTCGGCTCTCCGGCCTCTCTCTTGGACAAGGGCTTCATCCTTGTGGCCTTTTTAGCAGTGGATTTTCACATTGATAATAACTTCAAACATTTCCGTACTGAGACAATGGCTATGTCTGAAATCACCAAATAATAAAGAAATACAGCGAGGTGAGAACAATATATGTAAATCATGAAATATTTGAAAGAAAACTACTATATTTTATGTGGACTTGATTAATGTACCAACAACAGGTGTTCCTAGTATAAGAAAACTGGTGAATCTCGTCTTAATTCGATATCGTTTTATACACATTTTTCTCGTATCTATTTCATGCATTTCTTGAGGTTTTTATTGGTTTTAGACGCATTTTCACCATGTGTTGCGATTACGAGGTTGAGGGCGTTTTTGTCTAGAAAATCTCGATATTTATGTTGAAATAATGCATATTTATAAACTATGTTATTCTGTGGGAATTACGTGCGGCATTGTTGTTCATTTATTGGAGGATATACGTCGAATCGAAGCCCGGTATCGCGAGTTTTGATGGAGAAAAGAAGTTAACCAAGTTGGGAGAGGAAGAAAGGTGATGAAAAGATGGAAAATTTGGCTTTTTCACCCTACCTTTACTTTATCTGCAATTTGATCCATATTATTGGATGCATTTTCTGGATTGGAGATCTTAGATAATCGAACGAGCTTTCTAACAAAACTTAATCACACAAATAAGAGTTCTACACGCAATGATATCGTTTAATTATTGAGCATGCATTATTTTGAACTCTCATTCTAGATTGCTGAAGGAATTAAGCTGAAAAGCGTCGCAAATGCAAATGCGTACACGGGATGCAATGCAGCGCATAAAACGTCGTCTATGCTGACCCATCGAAGATTTCGGCCCAGATTTCTTTTTACACGCGGTTTTCACCTTTTTTTCGATTCTTAAATCATTATCCGGCGGTTTTTTTTTACACGATTCAACGGAGGCGGTTAAAGATTTGTTTTGTCTTCCATTTTATTCAATTGGTAGCTTTTCCTCTTTCCTTTTCGTCTTTGATTTAGATGAATTTGATTATTGGCTTTTGTGTTCTTGACATGAATATGAGTAGCTAAATTTCCTTGACTCCAAGTGTGAAAATTTATTGGTAGCAACTTAATCTGTGATTGAGCTGTTGGTAATTTAAGTGTTATCATGTTCATTTATGTAATCGGGGTTTGGTACAAAGATGGGTGAACTCGGAATACTATAATATGAGTTTGGAGGTACGGAGTGTACACTCATATAAGTATCTACGAGTTTACGGATTTAAATGATCAAGTATAGTTCGGAAAATCACTTAAAGGACTGAAAATCCACTTAAAGGACCAAAATTCAGAATTTGGAGAAACAGATAGTTATCCGTACGGATAAGAATCTATCCGTACGGATGATAGCTATCCGTACGGATGATAGCTATCCGTACGGATGAAAGGCTGAAACGGTGAAAACTTTGATACTGTGATATATCCGTCCGGATGATAACTTCATTCGTACGGATGCGGTCCGAAATTCTGAAATGGTGTGTCTTTTCAGTCATTTTCAACTTTTTATGTATATAACTTATTTCCAAAGGTTGCGTACACATAAGAGGTCGGTTTTTCCATCAATATATAAGATCCTTTTGAGTGCTTTAAACATATAGAAAAGATAAGCACATTCATCTTTGGAAGTAAAAACACCTTAAACTCTCCAAGAGTAATCTTCATCTTTTGTGCCTAAATTTGAAGGGAAAACGTAGTCTTATCTCACAAAAGTATTTGTGTCACCCTAGGCATTCAGTAAGGGGCAAATAACTTTTGTAGGAAAGTGTTTACATGATTCTACGTTCATATCAAGCAATCATTTTCTGCGTTCTAGTTTTCCTGCGGTTTTGACATTGTTGTTGTTTTTCAAACCTCCATATCTCTAACAATCTACAAAAGTTATTAGTTTAACAATGTCAAGTGTCAAGGAGATGACTGCAAATTTTGGGAAGTTGGAAAAGTTCGATGGAGTCAATTTTCGAAGATGGCAGAGAAAGATGCATTTTCGTTGACAACTTTGAAGGTGGTGTATGTACTAAGTACACCGATGCCGGAAGTGTTGGAGGACGGACCTCGGAAGAGTTGAGGAAGAAGAACAAATGGGAGAATGATGACTACATTTGTAGAGGCCACATTCTAAACGGTATGTCTGATGCTCTGTTCGATATTTAACAAAATGTTGAATCCGCCAAGAACTTTGGGATTCTTTAGAATCAAAATACATGGATGAAGATGCATCTAGTAAAAAGTTCTTGGTTGGTAACTTCATGAAATATAACATGGTTGATTCACGTTCGGTAATGGAATAGTACAATGAACTTCTTCGCATTTTGGGTCAATTTGCACAGCATAAAATGGAAATGGATGAGTTTATTTCTGTTTTTAGTATAATTGATAAATTGCCACCCTCTTGGAAATATTTTAAACATTTTCTGAAACATAAGAAAGAAGAATTATCTCTGGTAGAACTTGGTAGTCACTTGCGTATAGAGGAATCTCTAAAGGCGCAAGAGAACGGTAAAACCAAGGGTAAAGAGGTGATGGATTCGACTTCCATAAATATGGTGGAAACCGGGGAAAGTTCTCAAAAGAACCAGAAGAAAAGAAAAGGGCAATCATCTAAAAACAACGGCAAAGATGCCAACAAGAAACCGAAAGGTGCTTGTTGGGTTTGCGGGAAAGTTGGGCATTTTAAGGCTGATTGTCGATTTGGCAAAAATCAGAAAGGGCCAAACAACGAGTTCGGGGCAAGTGGTCTAAGGACCAAGGTGCTCCTAAACATCAAGGTCAGAATATTGTTTGTGGATTTAATTCGGATATGAATTATGTACCACTGATTTCTGAGGCATTTTATGTGCAGGATGATGATGTTGCTTGGTGGATTGACTCGGGTGCGACAAGGCATGTCTGCAAGGATCAACGTTGGTTTAAAGATTATGAACCCGTTAACGCCGGATCCATGCTTTTTATGGAAACGAGTCAAAGGCCGCCATCCGTGGAAGAGGAACTTGTTGTTTTACCTTTTAGTTACGGCAAATTTGTAACTTTAAAACATGTACTATTTGTTCCGGGGATCCGGAAAAACTTAGTTTCAGGAAGTTTGTTATGTAAAGATGGTTTTAAACAAGTCTTTGAGTCTGAAAAATACATTTTAAGTAAGTGTGGTGTATTTATAGGATTTAGTTATCTTTGTAATGGTATGTTTATGCTTAACATTTAGCATGATGTTGTGAATAATGTTTGTATGAATCATGAAGTTAATGTTTCTGTTTTATGGCATGCTCGGTTAGGACATGTTCATTACAAACGTATGTTATTAATGTCTAAACATGATTTAATTCCATCTTTTGATATGAATGTAAATAAATATGATACATGTATGTTGAACAAAATTATTAGACAGCCTTTTCATGGTGTTGAAAGGTCGTCTTCAGTTTTGGATATTGTCCATAGTGATCTATGTGACTTTTGTGCTACACCTTCTTTTGGCAACAAAAGATATGTAGTGAATTTTATAGATGATTGCACTCGGTTCTGTTATGTGTTTTTACTTCATTCTAAAGATGAGACAATCGATAAATTCAAAATCTATAAAAGTGAAGTTGAGTTGCAATTAACCTCTAAAATTAAAAAGTTGCGTAACGATCGAGGTGGTGAATACTTTGATCCAACCTTTTTCGGGTCATGTGGGATTATACATGAGGTTACGGCGCCTTACACGCCACAGCAAAACGGTATAGCGGAAAGGAAAAACTGTACTCTTAAAGAGATGGTTAATTCCATGCTATCTTACTCAGGTTTGAGTGAGGGATTTTGGGGAGAAGCCATGTTAACGGCTTGTTATTTGCTGAATATAGTTCCTAATAAAAGGAATCCTATTACCCCATATGAACTTTGGTTCAAAAAGAAGCCAAAATTGAGTTATCTACGAGTTTGGGGATGTAGGGCTGTTGTAAGGCTCACCATGCCTAAGATTAAAACCTTGGGTGAGAGAGGCATTAATTGTATATTCATTGGATATGCTATGCATTCCAAGGCTTATAGGTTCTATGTTATAGAGCCTAATGATTCAGTTGCTATTCATTCTGTGATTGAATCAAGAGATGCTATCTTTGATGAAAATCGGTTTTCGTCTATACAAAGACCGAAGGATATAACTCTTATTAATGTTGGAGTGGAGAACAATAATGATGTCAGTTCTCAAGATGAGCCTTTGGAGCTTCGTAGAAGCAAAAGGGCTAGGAAAGCAAAATCTTTTGGATCCGACTATCAAACTTATTTGGTAAAAGGAACAAGCGATGAAGTAGGATTCCAATATTCATATTGTTATAATATTGATGAGGATCCTAAGACGTTTAAGGAGGCTATGGAGTCTCGAGGCGTGTCATTGTGGAAAGAAGCCGTCAATGATGAGATGGATTCCATAATGGGAAACAACACGTGGATCCTTGCAGATCTTCCACGTGGTTGCAAACCTTTGGGTTGCTGATGTATGAAAAATATATGATCAAATTATAAGACTTTTTATTATTATATTTATGATATTTTAGTATAATTTCATATAAATGCATTAAAAACTTATAAAAATCATAGTTAGTTATAATTAGATGCATAAGTTATAAAAACGATAAAAATGATGGTTTTTTGTCAGATTTACGTTTGGTGTTTCGTTGAGTTTGTTGCAGAATCAAATGTGTACCGAGATTCCAAAATATGACATACTTTGAAGCATAAATCATGAGTTTTTGTGGGATAAAAGATTATGCCAAAATCTAACAACTTTGAACAGATCAACCGTCCTTAGTGTTTCTACCGTGATTCATCTTCAACGGACATTTGATCTAACTTAGAGGCATTTTCGAGAAAAAGTCCTTGATGAAAGTTGTAGACCTTCAAAAGAACTTTCCAACGAATATCAAATCATGTCAATCCGAGGTCTACAAATCGAGATAGGTTTTTACAAACATCGGATATGTTGTATGTCCGGCACGCGCCGGAGAAGGCCGAATATTGCGTAAAAATCTCCGAAACCGGGCCCACAAATCTCGACAAGGGAATATATACGTGTAGCCGGCACGCGCCGGTGGTGGTCCGGCACGCGCCGGCCTTGTGATATGGCCTATAAATAGACCTCAAGTGCAACCATTTTGAAGGGTACCAATGCATATATCTCTCTTCTATATATCTCTATAGTTTCGTTTTGTTGTTTTTAGTTAAATAAAAGTCTGTAAACGGCACTCGCCGGAATAATGCTTTGTAGTATAAAGTCTCGTTATAATGCTTAGAGGATGTATCAAGGCTCATTGATGTCAAGGAGTTGCTATTTCCGGATGATACAACTCGAATGCTTCAATTGTAACCTGGTAACTTTTCTAATGTATTTATGTTTATGTATTAATTATAGTATCTATATTTTAGTTATTATGTTGTTAGGCTAAACTTAGTATCTAGCCAAGATATGAAATTGGATTAGTATTATCTTTTTAGGGAAATGAATGATGACTATACTAAAATTGGATAAAAATCGGTTATAATGAATCTCTTTCTATATTCGTATTGAATTAGCTACTTGATATGAAAGAATTCATAATCTAATTATGAATTGACGCCTCGTAGTTAGGTTATGAACTCGTTAATAGAAAGACCGGAGGGTAAAATTGGCCGAGTGAAAACGTGACAACGGAATCCGATTTCCTAAACCGGGGGTAGATTTGTTTCGGGAGAAACAAACTCTTATTGAAATATGTACTCGAAAGATTATTACGTTTAATTCGTTTGTTTAATTGACATACCTTAAAATTGGCCGAATGACAAAACGGGAGTGACCCATGCTTGAGGATGACCTTGGACAAATGATTGGACATATGACAATTTCAGATGCTCGTGTGAGAATGAATTGTTTAGTTTAGGAGTGCACCGTTTTGTATAATTGATTTAACTTAAAATAAAGATCGAGCACATCCAATTTCACTAAAAAGATATAATGATTCAATAACATATTCTTGGCTAGTCTATAATTATAATATCTATCTCCCTCCCTTAGATATTGTTTTGGTACCTATATATACTTATATCTATATATATATGATTATATATATATTTTTATACTTATATATATCCGCTTTAGTTTTATGCTTTTATTTATTGTTTGTTAGTTTAGAGTTTGGTTGGATGATAAAATTGCGACTTAGATTGAGATAATAACGGTTTCTTGGTGTTTAATCACACGGTGAATTACCAAGTTTTCCCGAGGATCGACACCTGACTCATCACTCTATCACTACAATTTGACCCGGTACACTGCCGGTAAGGATTGATAGCATAGAAAAGGTCCGTCAGCTATTTTGGCGCCGTTGCCGGGGATCGACGCTAATTCATTGTGTTCGAATGATTTCTACTTATATTAACTCAAAAGTCTCGAGGATAAGTCAACACTCTTCTTACCCCATTTCTATTTTTCTTTTCGTTGGTACTTACCTAATAAGTAAGTTACCAATCTTTACTTTTATCGATTTCAACTATTTTCGGTTTTCGTTAGTTGATGACCGTAAAGAGTAAGGCCCCACTTACTCCTTATAAGCCCGACATAGATACTTACGAAAGGCGGTTAAGAGCGAAAAGAAAACTAGGTCATACTAGTCGTGAAATCTGACGGAGAATCATCATCAAATCAAAATACGAAAATGGTCGAAAACGGTGATGAAACACTGAACAAGGGCTAGATCATGCTCAAGGGCATGGCCAAAATCTTAATCGGGATCTACCAATACCAAATAACCGAATAGAAATAATCAAAATCGGAACCGAACAATCGTAATAATAACCCACCAAATCCGAGACCTATTTGTGATCGACCTTAAGAATAAACCGGACTAATAATCCAATTCGTTTACCCAATGAAGGAGCAAATAATTTTGAAATAAAATCTCATCTTTTTGGTCTAATTGACGCAAGAGCCCAATTTCTAGGAGAGGATGATGAGGATCCACATCACCATCTCTATCTTTTCGAAGAATTGTGCAATACGACCAAAAGTCAAGGTGCTCATCGTGAATTAACAAGGATGTCTATGTTTCCTTTTTCTTTAAAAGGAAGAGCACGGGATTGGTTTATGTCACTCCCACATCATTCATTGACTAGTTGGGAGGAAATTCAAACCGAGTTTTTAAAGCGAGTATTTTACTCCGGGTAGAAATTTGGAATTAAAGGTCGAAATTGCCAACTTTAGACAAGGATCTGAAGAAACGCTTGGGAATGCGTGGGAGAGATTTAAAAAGTTGCTAAGATCTTGTCCCGATCATGGTTATTCCTTAGATATGCAAATCCAACTTTTCTGTCGTAAATTAAGGAAAGATTCACGTGTAGATGTAGATCATGCATGTGGTGGTTCATTAATGATGAGTGAAGCCCAAATAGTTTACGATGCTATAGAAAAGATTTCCAAAAATAACAGAATGTGGGAAACCGGTTCTAGCACCAGGAAAGTAGCATTTGCAGGAGAATGCACATCGAATATGGAAGTTCTAGCACACTTGGAGAATTTGAGTAGGAAATTTGACAACCTACAGGCTAGTAGGACTGTAAAACCAGAAACTATCATATCAAATGACTACTCAAGTCATGATAATGTGTCATTAGGGATAGAAGAACCAGAAGGATACTCAAGGGAAGAGGTGAGTTTTTTACAACAAGATAGGAATTTGAACAACGCGTATTCAAACTCCTTTAATGCTATTAAAGAGAGCACCCAACTTTTAGATGGTCCGAAAACCCTAATAAGCCAGGACAACCGCCATATCCAGCTTCGGTATAAGAATCCATATAGTAATCAAGTTCATCAAGGAAATACATCAAATCGAACCTACAATCGTTACCTAAATCTTATCCACAACATACTACTCAAACTATACCGGTCACCCAAAGTTCAACCCAACCCGAAGGAGTTGATAAATGGGATAAATTAATGGAAAATATGATGGGTGTAGTATCTACTCAAGCTCGAATATAGAAACTATGATAACTTCTATAGGTTCGGTCTAAGGATATGACTATGTTGAAAACGTCTATGGGTGGACATGATACGAGAATGAGAACTATAGAAGCATCGTTAAGGAATATGGAAGATCATTTGAGTAGAGAAGGAGAACGTAACAACAGTAGACCTCCAGGAGGATTACCAAGTAATACTGAAAGAAACCCGAGAGAGGTAAATGCTGTGATTACGAGAAGTAGGAAATATTGTGAAGATACTAGAGTAGAAAACGCAGGAAACAATGAGGTAGAAAATGATTTAAATGGTAATATCATAAAGGAAAAGGACGAACTTGAATTTACTGATGAAGAGGAAGAAATTATCGAAGAATTCTTAAAACAGAATAATGTTGAACCTGAAATTGAAGGTGAAAAATGGGTAAAAGTCCCTAGAATTCTGAAAGATCCTATGGATAAGGACCTGAGAACCCTATTTAAGGAACATGTCAGAGAAAATCGTGGGAGAAAAACAGGAAGATTTAAAAGTAACGAGAAGGATAAAGTTGATACGGGGGATGTTTTAAAGGAAAAATCTCAAGATAATGAAACTTGGCGATCAAGTAATGCTCAAAGATTCAAGGAGAAAGGAAAAGAGAAAATGACTTCGAACCAAAGGCTATAAATCTAGAATCTTTGCCTTATCCACCGAAAGATCAAATTAAAAAGATAAAAAACCGATAAGAAATATGCTCGTTTCCTTGACACTTTTCGTCATATTCATGTCAATATCCCCGTTATAGAAGCTTTAGTCAACATGCCCGCCTATGGAAAGTTTCTTAAAGATATCCTATCTAATAAAAAGCGATTAGAAGAATATGAGAATATATGCCTTAATGAAGAATGTTCTCGCAATACTTCAAAGATCGACTACCTCCTAAACTTAAAGATCCTAGTAGTTTCACTATCCCATGTGAAATTGGAGGATTTCGTTTAAGAAAGTATTGTGTGATCTAGGAGCAAGTATCAATCTCATGTCTTATGAGGATTATAAGAAACTAGGAATAGGAGAGCTTACGAATACCGAAATGACCCTTCGGATGGCGTATAGATCAATTAAACATCCTAAGGGAATAATCGAGGACGTGTTGGTTAAAATTGATAAATTTTACTTCCCGAGAGACTTTGTAATAATGGAAATGGAAGAAGGATATTCAAATGCCAATTATTCTAGGTCGACCATTTCTAGCTACGGGAAGGACTTTGATAGATGTTCAAAAAGGTGAACTAATACTGAGAGTTAATGAGGATAAAGTTTCGTTCAATATCTTCAAAGCTATAAACCATCCATACAAAGAACTTGAATCATGTTCTTTTATAGATGAATATTCTACTATCTGGGATGCCAAATCTAAAGATTATGAAAATACATTATGAATATTCTACTATCTCAACCTAATTTACCACCCACCTACCCAACCGGCCCTCTCCCTACCCTATCCACCTTACCTTACATATCTTACTCTACCTAACAAAACCCTACCTGACCTACGCTACAACACCCCATCGTACCTACCATACCCGATCCTTCCACACCCACCCTACCCTATCATACCATACCTTACCTTACATTACCCAACCATACCACACTACCTTAGCTACCATACTATATCACACCTCACCCTACCATTCTCTATCATACCATACCTTACCTCACCCTATCATATCATTCCTTACATTACCATACCCTAACCCACCGTACCATACCCCACATCACCCTGCCATACCTTACCCTACCTTACCATACCTCTCCCACCCCACCCGATCATACCTTACATTGTTTTGCATTACCTTACCATACCCCACCCTATTATACCCTACCTTACCTCATCCTATCATACCATACCATACCACACCCCACCCTACCATACTATACCACACTCCACCTTACAATATATACAACACCCCAAACCTACAATGCCCCACCCCACCCCATCGTACCCTACCTTACCATACCATGCATACCACTCCTCACCACCTTACCATACCATGCCACACCCTACCCCAACTTACCTTACCTTATCCTTACCACACCCCAGCCCACCCTACCATACTCTACCCTTCCCTACCATATACCCACACTACCCTACGTATCATACTATACCCCACCCTACTATCTCACCCTACCCTACCCACCACCCCTTCTATTACCCTACCTCCAACCACTACCCTATACTATTCCGCCCCACCACCTACCCAACTTCACCCCACCCACCACCACCCACCTAACCTCACCTTAATCTTACCCACCACCTCGTGTTTTGTCAATTTTCATTACATCTCGTCCCATTCCATCCAATTTTTGAGGTAATGAAATGGTTATTTTTCATTCTATTGGAATAAAATTTGCTTTCATTCTATTATTTTATAATTATACACAAACATTGGAGTGAAATGAAAAATCATTTCATTTCATTTCATTCATGCGTAAAACATACCACTATTTCATAGAATTGGTTTCTTAAGGAAGGTTACTAGTTTCGATAAGGCGATTCATCGTGGTTTAGTGTGTAGTTGGTTATTTAGACTTAGCCTTAACCGGTAAACCAATGAATCGACTCTAGTGTGCTAATACGAGGGATCGATTAGTTGCTATTATAGGAATCATGCCTATTCATTAATCAAGGGCATCATTGGCATGTAGTCTCAATCACTCTATTACGATGAATGTTTGAGGAAACGGAGCATTATTTCCGGCCAGTCATAACTGAATAATTAGTCATAACTTGCTGATTAACTTACCCAATAGTTAATCACACTAAGCTTGTGTTTGTTTTGCAATGTGTTTTTTTGGGAGTTTTTTTAACATCACGTCATCAATCATTTCTTACATTTCTCCCACCAATCAAATCTTCAACTACAAATAAAAAAATATTAAATAATCTCATATCATTTCACTTTATCAACTTTATTACATTTTTTACCATTATTTTATTCATTATTCTACTTTATTTCACCAATCATTTTATAATTTACACCAATCATTATTCTACTTTATTTTACCCCATCAACTTTCTAATCATTACTTCAATAACTTTATCTAAAAAAAACTCTCAAAAAACTCCAAAAATAACTTCACCCCAAAACAAACGAAGCCTAAATGTTTGTTGGATCGAATGCGTTCACAAATTCAGATAGGCTGAATGAACTTATACCGTTTTAAATTTCTACTACAATTTTAAAAATAATTCAGAGTTTACTAGACGAAGCCTAAGATAATTAATAAACCGCAAAAGTTAACTTATGTATATCTTAATAATAACACTGTAACTATTTTTTATTACTTTATAACTATTACACTAATAATTGTCAAATGCTATTTTAGTCATTTCTTTTGAAATTTATAACAACTATTTTTCTAATCGGTACGAAAACTACGCAAAAAAATAAAATAAAATTATATTTTGAGATCGAAGGAGTATATATATATATTCAAGAGTGATGATACATTTCCGCACACATTTTATAGACACCCTTCATTGCGTTTATAAAAAATATAAAAAAAAAATTTAGTATTAAAACTATGTAGTAACCCATTTTATCGATGGATATATATAAAGCAAATATTCCCGTGGAGTATAAAGCAAATAGTGGAGTGCAGTGTAGACAGTAGATACCATTTCCCCATATTGAATGTGATGGAAGATGAATTAAGAACTGTAGAATAGTAGTAATAAACAGTAAAATATGAAGGAATCTGAGTCTGTAGCTTAATTAATTACTTAGGTTGTCAAAAATCACCCAGTGAAGCATGCGCAGCAATGTCTGCACAGATGAGCAAAAGATAGTGAGATAATAGAGATTAAAGAGTATAGCTAACTAATAGCTAGCTGGAGAGACCCATACTCCTACCCTATAGCTTCTACGTACTTCACTTTTAACTTCTGGAAAAAAACAAAAACAAAAACTGTCATATTTATTTGTTTTTACGTAAAAATGCGTTATGGGACAATGAGCCTACGCCCATATAGGGATGCAGTAGCAGTAGTAACCATTAATGGGAAGTTATTGTGTGGTGTTTTCACACGGTGCAGAGACATCGTATGACAGCCCCCACAGCATACAGTTTTATTTTATATTTAAACTGTTTGATTCTGATCGTTTCACCCGTCATTTCACTCTTATATTTCCTCACCACACAATAACTTCACACCATTAATCAATGCACCTTAGCCTGCAGATGGCGTTAGATATTATATCTGCAGATATAAGAAGAAGACGGAAGACCCGTTGATTACTTTTAAACTAACGAACCGTGATACTGCCATAATAAAATAGTCCCGATAAAATGCTGAACAACATCATTAATTAATTATCATGTGGAAACTATTTATTTTTATAGGTCCGATAATTATCTCGAGAGATTTTATGGTGTAAATGGTTGTAGAAATGTTGTATCGTATGAAACACTTTTTATCGTGTATGAGATAGTAGAAATAAATGATTAATGTAATGTATGATATTTTGTACAACCTTTTTACGATCATTGTATCGTAAGATTTGTCTAATTATCAATCGTGTAAAAATGTATTGTTACATTTTTTGTTACCAGATGCATTTTTTTACATTAAAGATAGAAAATAGGTATCTGAAAATTAGACATAAATTTTTACATAATTATTATTGTCTTGTTAAGGTTTTTGTTTTTATTGAAAAAATATGATGAAAAATATATGAGATAGTTTAACGCTACACAAAACAATACTCCCTCCGTTCTTATTTAACTGTCACAGTTGCAAAAAACACAGATATTAAGGAGTGTAATTAATGTTTTTACTTGACATTAAAATAACAATAACAAAATTTAAATATAATTAATGCAATGTTGTTTTCAATCTCTCACCCCTTAATAAATATAGGTGGATGTTGAAAAATACACTAAACAATGCTTTGAAAATGTAACTACGATAGATAAAAAGAAAATTTTATTTATGACAACTACAACAGTTGAATAGAAACGAAAGAGTATTACCTTTTACTCTTCAAATTAAAGGACCCACACCAATAGATCTATTACAACACAATAATCATCATAAATTGCAGTAAATCATTTTTAAACCGGATTAATCTTTATTGACGGTCGATATCAAAAGGTAAAATGAACCAATGTGAGGCCCAAAAGCAATGGGAAATTGTTAGTTATTAACTACACATTTGGAGTTAAGTGACGGGCAGAGAACTCAGAATCAAACTGTACCAAACTGTATAATTCTGATCATATCGCACATTACTTTACTTCAAATGAAATGAGCATGTATAAGTTTCCTCTACATAATATATATCCAAAATATAAATTGGATGGTTATGGAGTGACTCGTTTCAACTCATTTGAATCTATGTGGTCCAAATTTATTCAAGTAAATTTACGTTGTAAATGAAAAAACTAAAAAAGAAACATCCAACCAAACCAAATGCCACTGCAACTTTGTCTCCCAGGAAATGTTGACTAAGGCAAAGTAGATGGCAGGGGAAGAAGAAAACTTTGTTACATAGAGTAGCTCAATAACATGGGAACTTATTGTGAGGTGTCTTTATCCGATGCGGAGACACCATGTGGCAGCCTCCATACCATACAGTTTTATTTTGTACTAGTAAAATACACGTGCGTCCGCACGTGTTTTAGTAAAATAAAACTTTTGAAATTTTAGAAATATCAATATTAATTAATACATAATTTGTTAGGTATTTCTTTCCATAAAATATAAAGATGCTATTAATGATAATTATACAAAATGATTTTTATGTTTTTTGTTTGTATTTTGAATTTATAAATGCATGTACTTGATACATTTATCATCATTTTAAAGATAATGAGTATTCTGGATTTATGAATATATGTATCTAATGTATATCAAGAACATTTTTTCATAATTATCTAGTAAACCTGTAGTAATTTACAATATTTTTAAACAACTTTTGCAAAATTCATACTTTAAACATAAACGACTCATTTTGATAAAGTTTATGTAAAAAGTATAGCATGTGGGTTTCATTTACATATTATTTTATATGCTTATTATATCTTACATATGAATATAATTTAATGATTGTAAAGTAACTCGTATTAAATAAAGTAACATTCGAGATAATGATCAGTACATTTAAATAAAGTACCATTTGAGATAATGATCAGTATATTAAAAAAATTGATGAATGAATCCAAAATTCAATTTAATTAGTATGATAGGAAGAATGGTGAAACCATATAATTTATTGTAGGTTATATTAGGTTAAACATATACTTTAAACATTATGACTATCATTTAATTGTTTCCTAAATTAGATTTTTATCGTTTCTATTTAACTGGTTAAATTTCCAAACCATGCATACCAATCCAGCATATCTCCGTGCATAATGAATGCGTTCATATTTGACAGATGGATTATGCAGGCTGAAATTAATCTATCTTCAATCTTATCTATCATACAATTTTTGGATTAGACATGATCAACTCATCATAATTCTTCTCATTCTCAAAATATCATTCCGTTTATCACCCAGGCAATGAATTCTTCGTGAGGAATAAACTACTTTATATGATACATATGCAAAGCCATCCCGTGGGTGAATCAAACAAATTAACAATACTTCAAATATATGCAAAAATGTACTTAAACAACCTCTAATTATCTTCATGTTGTGAAAACGAAAGCTGATGAATTAATCTACGGATCCACATGATCTTGTGAAACTTATTTCAGACAATTTGAGAGATGACTATAAAGAGTTGGTTAGGGTTGTTCAAGCATGTGACAGCGCCATTGATTTTGAAGAGCTCCATGAAAAGCTACTTAATTATGAGACACTTCCGTAAAAATTACAGCCAGTCGCTTTTGCCGGTCTTGCTACAACTCATTTAGGCGTATGACATCCCTCTCAAAGTGCCGGTTTATTTTCACGTCTTAATATTCCTAATTCTTGGAAACAAACACAAAATACTTTCTCGCATGCAGTAGGCCTGAGTTTTTTGCCCTACAAAACCTAACTTGGGTATTTTCAGTGAAAACATTGCAAGGTCATTCAGAGAAATGGTGCAATTCTTACAAAGTTCAACCTCTTACAACTTTTTCTCATTCGGTCTAGCCCTTCAACATTACATCCTCTTAAGCACCTTTGGATGCTCCGTAATCTGGCATTACACGCGCTTTATTCTGGCAATGAAGACATTATGACTGGTGATGGAAATAATCTTGCCATCACACACATATGTTCTATTTTTTCATTGCCTTCAAAATATTTTACATTGAATGATGCTTGACGATGTCTGAATTATCGTCCGGGTTACAAATTAAGTTGATATATAGGTAAATAGACCTTTTAGTGATGATCCAAATAATTTCTTCAAGTGGATTTGAGAGTGGGCCTGCAAAACACAAAAAAGCGTGAAGGGTGCTGGAGCTTTCTCCGGAGGGACACTCTCACGCTCAATGAAATATTTGAACAGAGGAATTTCTATTAAGACATTAAGCGAGAATGTACATCAAGCATATTTTGTGCGTATTTTGTAATTGAGGATGATGATCGTTTATATACCTCTCCCTAAGCTTGTGAGGGAGTAGATTATGATGCATTGAAGTCATGGTCAAGGGAGTTTACCACATATTGATGTAATGGAGATGTTATGGCTCAAGCTAAAATGGAACGTATATTTTAAAGCCATCACTATAGCAGTTTCTATCATAGAGTAATGATGTGAAGTCCGGAATGATTATTGAAGAGAATGTAACTGTTGTTTGAGGTCGAGGATGACATGTATTGTATTGAGCATAAATGACCGAGGTGACCTACATAACGTCAGCAATAAGAGAATGTAAGCGTCTTGTATCTTACCGGTTATGAGGGACATAATGCGACATGCACAATGTCGGACAGAGGACGACATACGTCATATCGGTTGAAGATATAAGGGCGGCATGCGCTGTACTAAAGATGGACATTGTTGGTTGAGGCCTAACGATGCTGGAAATCGTCGGATAATAATTCTGGGGTGGTTTCCCTCTTAATGACAACCTGTTCAAGGTGGAATCCTAAAAATAGAGGTGAAATGGGGTTTGTTTTGTGGTGGTTTAGACTGCACTTGAGATGTTGTTACTCAAGCTGCCTATGTATCCAATGCTTGTGATTCAAGTCTACGTAGTTTCTTAGGGATTTTTTATATAGAGAGACTTATGTTAGGAAATCTACGCGGGAACGCAGCGGAATTCAAAAATTTATTTCCTTTTAACCAAGATCGACTTCGTTTAAGCAATAAACAAATAAGTAGTAGACGGTGGCTACCTTGGTTGATCTTAAAGATCGACGCTTTGACCGTCTAAGGAGAGTAGTTCTGCATAAAGCCGCCCAAGTGTTCGGCCTCTACCGCTAGTCCACACGAACAGCCCGCCGGAATCCTATCATGGATTGCTATTGGAAAACTCCGGTTGCTAGATCGGCCTTTTTCCCCTCTCTCCAACTCTCTATATGATGCTCTCTAATTTTTTCACAAGAACTATTAGTTCTTGGAATTGTGTTGTACAAAAGAGCTTGATACCCACCTCTTATTTATAGTGAGAGGGGCGCCCCAACTAGAGTGGAGGAGAAGAAAACATTTTCCCAATAAAATAAGGAAAATATAATTGATTGATTTATCTCATTTATTATAATATCTTATATCAAATAAATCTAGGATATTGTCAATATCTTATATTGAATATTCCCAAGATATTGCCAATATCTAATATTGACTATATTTATTATATTACCATAAATCAATTTACATATATGTATATATCACATATATATAACACATATAAATCTATTAATATATATCATATATAAAACCTATGGTGCCCATGCATGCAAATCCTATTTGCATTACACGCATGCATTCACAATATATATATATATATATATATATTTTTTATTAATATCTAATATTAATAATAGGTAATATCATTAATTAAATTGCACAACCCAAGTGTATCTTATACACATTAAATGTGGCGCCCCTTTGACCAACAAATTGGCTTCCGGAATATTCTTTAATTAATATAATACTATTAATATCTTGTATTTAATTTATTCATAATAAATAAATAACACAATATTAATTTATCACTATAACCTTTATAGTCTCGAGATAAACTTTCCTTATTTGGTTATCATTTATAACCACATTTTAATCCGGCTAGATATTCATATGTTTGTGACCCGATAGGCTTCCGAATATGTTGGCCGTAGACACAAAATACAAATTACAAAAATGCCCTTCATGCCTAACGATCACGGGATAGCGTCTAGCAACACACCGTGACCCCCAATCATCGGAAGAGTCAAATGCAATGACTACTACCTTTCATGTGAAACAGTTACCGTGTAACTTACAATCCTATCGCTGTAATAATATCTATACGGTCGTACGTCGAGTGTCAAACATTAACGACCGTATCTTATAATCTGGATATCATGCTCTCTCGAAGTAACTCACTTACTTCCACTTTGCAAAGATTCACGAGAGTAAGACATTCCTTATAAGAAGGCCATTTCGGATATTCGATCTCAATCATAGGATACCCGATTCCCGGACGACCAATCACGTATACTCCGCATGCTTCGGTATCATACCCAATCACTACCGCATGATCGCCCCGTGGATAGGGGAAACCTCAATAGTGTCAAAGCATGACAATCCACACCGTGATGCCATGAAGACTCCGATCTTAAGGATAATTACACAACCGCCACATAGTGTGACACTTATCCGTGTAAGTGGGTCAGCCTAACGTACGCATTCTCTAATACACATCCACGTACAGTCCAAGTGTCTCTACACTTCGATAGACAATATCTATCACTGCTCTTAAAGATAGAAGACATCTAATACGTGCTAGTCTGTTCATACTATCAATGCCTTGTTTAATAGCACATCAGCCTAGAGACATTTAAGTATCAAACTTATTAAAGTGATTAGAGATCTCATCAACCATAATCGCCTATCATGGTTTCTCTATCACAGTTTAATACTAAGGACGTTATGATATAACAATTCATAATTGGTTCTTTAAAAGAACAAATATATGACAACAGAAAAGCCATTTAATATATGTATAAGCATAAAGAAATAGTAGAAATGATCCGACCCGGTCGGATCCGGTCCAACCCGATTGGGTTTAGGACACTATTTCAACAACTTATGCCCTAGCAATGCGTGTAACGTGTCCATGTTGGACTCTTCTATCATGTTCCCTACGGAAAAGATAGTCACGATTTAATCCCCTTAATTATAGGAGATAATCTCAGTGATTTGAATATCGGATAGGAGCCTTTATGGCTGAAGATTCTTTCCATGTTTATCTGATTAGTTATGCACATGAGAGATTTGCTTTGAGGAGGTCATAGGCTGACCTGTAAGGTCGGAGATTTGTAGACTGGTCTTTATGTCTAGGCCGACTGCTGAGGTCGGGGCCGAACATGACGAAGCTCAGTTCGAACTCTTAGGGTCCTTATCCCTTAAAGTGTGAGCTTATTTCCTTCATTTAATGTAAGATCATTTGTGGGGATGACGCGTGAAGAAGTGCTGATCCGAACTCCGTCAAGACCTAATATCGAGTTGATCCCATGTCGGCCCAAATGTTGATATGACCTTTAACACTCTATGTGAGTCTGTGAAGTACCACATGTAAGGTTACCGATCTCACTCATTTCAATGTCCGTAATGTTCTTATGATGTTTCATAATTTTTATCTTTCTCTTAGCTTTGTCAATCCCATAATGTTTCTTTTGAATTCTTACCCTCTAAATTTCTTTGAGGGGTCATCAAACCAGTACTCCTATGATTCAGTGAACGTTAATGGCAGCTTTCCTCTTAATGGCAACTTTCGACTTTCATTTTGGCCCTGGTAATAGCCTATAGATGTGCGCGATTCTATTGGCTCTAGAGGAGACTACTCGCTTAGACCTTTCATCGGTAATTTTTGAAAGCGACTGCTTGTCATGTATTCATGCGTTGTCTCGGCCCTTAGAGGATTTGTCTGTGTTAGGCTGTCTTGCTCATGAATGTATGGTTGCTTCGTCTTCTTTTCTTTCGTGTCAGTTCTAGTTTGTTAAACGCACAGGAAATGTGCATGCGCATCTCCTAGCTAGGCATGATGTTGCGGCTGTTGCATGTTGTTTGGGGTGCTAGTCTACCAATGATGTAATCTCTGCTTTGTTGACAGATTTGTCTTAATAAAATTTGTTGGTTTTCAAAAAACCATTATTTTTATATTTAAGGAGAAAATTAATTAAGATAAACACTTTTTGAGGGAAATATTTAGAGAAGAAATTCACTTACACTTCTATTATTTTTCTATTTTTAAATTTTGGTTAACGATCTATTAATGTTATTTAATACCTACATTATTATATTTAAGGTTAAAAAGGGTGTTTGACCACAAATCTTGGGGATATAGTCTTTTTTGTTCGTAAATGGTGTAAACGAAATCTTTTTGAAGCCTCTAAATCTTCGCGTTTTAGGTGTTTTTTGAACCAAACTAAACCCTAATTGGGAAGGGGAACCCTATAGGGGATTTGAGGACCTTAAGATCGTGCACATTTGTGAAAAAAAATGGAGAAAATCGCGGTCAAAAAAACGGAAAAAAACACAGCCAAGAATTTGTTGAAAAAAGGCTATATAGCCAATTCTCCCTTATTATATTTAACAGGGAAAAAGACATATTAGTTTATGTGAGATTTTTTAATTCTTATTATGTTTTTATCATGTCCTGCAGATTTTTTAGATAGATGATTATGTTTTTTTTTTCTTTTTCTGATTTATATAATATGATTATTCTTCTTATGCTTATAGTTACGCTTTTTCATTTTCATGTCGGCTTATTACGTTCATATTCACATAAGAATTAAAATAATAATAGATAATAGATGTTGTAGATGATTATGTTTATGATTAGATTAGATTTGAATAGATTAGATATATCGTTTTTTTCATAGAGTTTAACGTGCATTTTTTAAAATAAAATTTATTTTATTTTGTTGAATACTTATTCTCATTTTTTAATGGTTGCTTATATTTTTTGATTTGATGTGGGTAATTTTGTATGTGGGTTTTTTAATGTTTAGTTTTATATAACATTTTTTATAGATGATTATTAATAATAATAATAATAATAATAATAATAATAATAGATGATTATTTTTATGATTAGATTAGATAGATAGATGGTTTGGTATTTTTTTTATAGGATATAATGATTGATAAATGATGATGGTTTTAACATTAGATAGACATTTGATTTTTTAATAGGAATTACATTTATAATTTAATAGTTACTTAATTATTATATTCATCATTGAAATATGGACAAGATTGACTATTATATAATTTTATCAAATCAAATCCTTCCTGGAAGGTAGAATTTGGTGGAAATGATATTTCTCATATCCTATTTTTTTTTTCTTTCGTTGTTGGTGGTTGTGGTCCAACTTTAGGCTAACAATGATCCGGATTTAGTTCGGCTATTTTTCGGTGTCGGTCCGGTTGTAATATGTTGTTGTTTTTAGTTTTTAATGAATCCTTTCATTTTCGGTATAAAAAATCATCATTGAAATAAATTAATGTGTTGATTGAATTTTTTAAATAAGGTTAAAATTTAAACACTTGTGTTATTAACGTGGAATAAGATGACAGGTTTGAGATACAATTAACGTGTCAACTACATTTATAATTGTGACAAAAAAAAAGGCTCTTATAATTAAGAGAGACTTTATGGTGCAACGGTTGTAAGAAGATGTACTAAGTGGCATACATTAGAGCCTCTCATTTTTACTCTCTTTCACATAATACACTTTTATTGTGTGTGAGAGGTTAGAATTGAATGGTTGTAATGTATGCCACTTGGTACAACCTTGCTACAACGGTTGTATTATAAAATTTGTCTATAATTAATGTGTTTTTAACAATAGTTCCTTTTATTGTTAGGTTTAAAATTGATTGGATATATATATAGGGAATTTAATTAATGCTTATGATTGATTGGATGTATATTTGGAATACTAAATTAAATTTTTAATAATTTTCAATGGAGAAATATTTGATGGAGGAAACACACCGGCTATTTTATAATAATACTAATAACTAATAATGATAATGATTTAAACTATGTGGTTCTGATCGTTTCACCCGTCATTTCATCTTCAAATTCCCTCACCACACAATAACTTCCCCAATAACATGGAGCTATATATATATATATACATAAGAATTCAACGGGTCAGTCCTATTAATACAACATAGTTATGCTAGTCTTGCTGTCCATGCAAAAAGCTCCATGTATCCCTACCTATTATATACTGACATCTTTTTTTTATTTTCAAATAGTTGCATTCCCATCAAATACCCTATCTCTATTCTCAGATATACTATTAAAAAATACATATCCCTACTTTACATTAATTAAATTCACAATACTCTACATCAGCATCCCTAAATCTATTAAATTCACAATACTCTAAGTGTAAAAGATGTAGGGATAGCTACAGTGCCACCCCAGATTTGGGGTGACATACATTCATCAACCCCATTGTAGGGTGAAGATAAAGTAGCTGATGTAGGAGGGTTTTTGCTTTTTCCCTATTTTTCATCCCTAGTGTAGGGATAAATATGCAGATAGGGAGACTGATACCAATACCCTTATCCCTCTATCCCTCTACTTTATATAAGAAAGGAAAACGTGTGGAAGAGTGACATTTGTTTTTTATTTATTGGTCCGTCATTTTACTGTTTATCGGTCCAAAAGCTCAGCCCAATCTTTTTTTTATTTGTTTTTTTTACTGTTCATGGCAGGCCTAGCCCAGAACATTTTTCTTTTAATATTTTTTTTAAATATTTTTTTAAGAAGAAGAGTTTGAGTTAAATTGTTCCATTTTGGAGGACTCAAATGTATCACCTTTTTTAATGTGTGAATATATGTAGCAAATGTATGACTATTTTCAAAATATAAGACCACGACTTGTTGCCGACACGATCTTTGTATCATGCCAAAATAATTTTGTTGACGTTTACATGAAATATTATAAATTTCTTAAAATAAATTAATTTCATAAAAAATATATCGTTTGTACACGGCGATATGACTATTTTAAAGATACAAGTCAACGACATATTGCCTACACGATCTTTATATCATGCTTAAAAATATTTGATTTGACGATTACAAATTTTGAGGGGTGGGTGGGGTGGGTTGGGTTGGGGTGGTGGGAAGGGTAGGGTATAGTAAGATGGGTGGTGGGCACGGTAGGGTAGGGAGTTGTAGGGTAGAGTAGGATGGGGTGGTGGGTAGGGTAAGGTAGGGTGTGATGAGATAAAATATGATGTAATAGGCTTAGCTAGGATAGTGAATTAATATGTAGGTTGAGAGGTAGGTTAAAGTTTGTAGGTAGGTAGAGAGGTAGGGTGCGGTAGGGTGTGCTAATGTAGGTGAGGCGATGTATGAGATGTAATGCGGTGATGTATGGTAGGGTAAGATGGTATGGTTGGATGGTGTGGCGTAAGTTAAGTAAAGTTTGGTAGGTTTAATAAAGTACGTAATATAGGGTAATGTGGTAAGATAATATGTGGTAAGATAATGTGGTGTAGGGCATGGTGAGGTATGATTGGATAGTTGAGTGTTAAAAAATGTTGGGATAGGGTGCGGTTGGGTGATTGATAATGTGTGTAGTAGATAAGAAAGAGTGTGTTGACTAGGGTAGAGTTGTGTGGTAGGTTGTGGTATCCCAAGGGAGATCGACGTAAAATGTTTTATTTTTCATTGTTGTGCTTAAAAATTGCGTTCTGAACGGTTCGTTACATGCTACATTTCTTTGTATTTAATATCGTCAAATAAGTTAAAACTTATAGCATGGGCAGTCCGTGCGTTGCACGGAGTCCCATTTCACGAGTATTCTTATATTAAAGCTTAGTTTAAAAAATAAGTTAAGTTTATCTCAAAAAAAAAAAAAAATTAATAAAGATAACAAACTAAGTAAAAATATTGTTGCTGCAGCTTCAATGCAATATTCATGCCAATAGAGTAGTAGCTTAATATACAAGAGTAGAGTCTTGAGAAATAAGTAGTTAAAATAACAAACTACTAAGATTACACAATTACATTGAACAAAATAACTAGTGCAGAATCTGGATCCGTTTGGACATATAGATAAATTTGAATTAAAACATATTCAGTAAATAAATTTGGTTGAAATATTGTTTAAAACTGAATCGGGATTCATGTCGAATAAAATGATTGTGATGTACGTGTGTGTATGTGTATATCTATATATATACTGCGAGCGAAAACATAGAAAATTAGTTAGTCAGCGAATAAATTTGTTTTCTTAAAAAATATGAAGCTGGAGTAACGATACCGAAATTGCTACGAAATAAAGTTGTTTTTACCGTCTAAGAGCAACCATAATGGTCACCTAAAAAAAAAAAAAACCAATCCATTCTTACATGTAATGCCTATGTGAAAGTTCAAAGATTGGTTGTAATTTTTTTTTCTTCATTTACCTTTGTGATGGAGAGAGAAAAAGTATGACATTTACGTAAATAAAAAAGTGATGTTTGGTGTTTTTTGTCAGAGACAATGATCTATATGGTTATCTAAACGTAGATAATGAAATAGATAATCTCTAGAAAAAACTCTTTACATTACCACCATTATTTTACATTTTTGCCTTTTCCTCTCTCCACTATGTGAATTGGCACATAGACACAATTTTGCATTAGTCACACTACTCTTGCTCTAAGGTAGTGCTGCAAACGAACCGAGTTGTTTGCGAACAAGCTCGTGTTCAGCTCGATAAAGCCCGTGATCGTTTGTTTGTGAGAGATAACGAATCGAGCTCAAACTAATTATCAACCTCGTTTTGTTAACGAACGAAAACGAGCCAATCTCGTGAGCACTCGATTAAGTTCGCGAGCCATATATCATGTATATACATTTCACCTATTCAAAGTTGAAAAGAAAAATATACTTACTATTAGGATTTTGTGTTTGTTTTATACACAAACGATCAAGGGCTCGAATTCAAACAACATGTGTTTTGCTTGGCTCGGCTCGTTTACAAATATTGGAGAAGGAAAATTATTACTAAACTAGCGGAACGAGCCGATCTCGACTCGTTTACCGCTCCGCTCTAAGGCATGATTTCAAACTAAGTGCACGTCTATTTCAACGTGCGTTAGAACGTTTTAGCATGAGATACAAGATTTTGAGAAAAAGATCCTATTGAGATGCTATCACAATGAACTCTAGGAACATAAGGAATGGTGATGCACGACTTTTGTAGAAGTGAATTGATCCAATGAAGGGTTTGATATTCACTTCATGGGCTTGATCTTGAGACAACTTGATGTTTCTTTAAGACTACAAGACACAAGAGATGATACAAGTAAGATGCATTTGTTAATGTTGCGCCATAAACCCAATTGGGTCGGACCAAATCCGACCAGGGTCGGATTATTACTACTACGTTTTGATGTTTATATATATATTTAAGTACACATTTTGTTGTCCATAAAATAAATCATGATAGAGAAATCATAATATGAGATTATGATTGATGAGATATTGATTCACGATAAATGATTAATTCTTAAAAATCCATAGTCATATGTATTAAAAGCACTTGCATCAGTGTCTTAACACAGATTCTCTATTTTACATACTCAAAAACCACTTTTATTTATCTTACAGAATCTTTACTTATTGATAACTGTATCAGGATCTTTATGATTATAAACACCACATTAAAATAACCATAATAAAATAATAAAAAGACATTTTATTAATGAGGCTCGTAAGTGTTAATAGAAAATATATCCATTGAAACACTTTTTAAAGATCAATATTTATCATTTTAATAAGTACAGAATACTTTTAAAAAATATATATAAAATAAGGAATCATTACTTAGGTATTAACATATACTAATATTTTTTTTTTGATGGTCTACTAATATATTATTTTAAATAAAAGATACAGTACAGTAAAAAAATAAAAAAATTAAAGTACATCAAAGACAAAGTAGCGTCTGTACATATAGGACATTTGCACTGAATTTATAGTTTGGCCTCCAGAATCTGAGTGTTATAGATTCATCTTACAGATTCTAATGCAATGTAATTTTAGCTAAATCTGAATAATTAAATCTGTAAAATACAGTTTTAACACCATTTACAGATTCTACTGCGAGTGCTCTAATAAATATACAAGACATTATGCAAAAGTGAACCGGTCTAGTGGTGAGCTAGACTATAATATAAAGCGTAAAGACCGGTGTTCGAACCCATTTAGAGGTGTATATATATATATATATATATATATATATATATATATATATATATATATAAGACATTATTGATACGGCTAGACTAACACATATCAAATATATCATATCTTATTAAAAAAATTTTGAATTCAACATTTAAACGTGTACGTGAATGTGTTGAATACAAACATTGGATGACCCATGTTCTTTTAGATTGTGTCATGATTATGCTGCAGTAGTATAATTAACCTTATACCGGATGTCGTCATAATATCACTGTAAGAATTATCATGTTTTGACACCATTGATGTTTCCCGTGAAGGAGCGATCATGGGCTAAATTACAATTTTCGTCCTCTAACTAGACACGTTTTCGATTTTGGTCCTGATTTTTCTCCGGCGACAATTTTAGTCCTGTAAGTGGTCTTTTTTTGCAAAAATAGTCCTGAACGCCGGAAAGACCACTTACAGGACTAAAATTATCGCCGGAAAGACCACTTACAGGACTAAAATTGTCGCCGGAAAAGACCAATTTTAGTCCTGTAAGTGGTCCTTTTTTTGCAAAAATAGTCTTGAAAAACGCGTCTAGTTAGAGGACGAAAATTGTAATTTAGCCAGCGATATCATGCGATGATAATTACTCCGTCCGTTTTTTTAACTGTCGCAGAGAGAAGAATCACACAGATTAAGAAAGTAATTAATATGTCTAAAAGTATATTATAAAATAAGTAAGTTGTCCTTTGATTTTTTTGAATTTATGCACTCCCAATAAATGTTGATCATTTCTTGTTAATTTGAGTAGTATATGTATATTGGAAATTCGTATATGCATTGATAATAGTGCTGCAAATTGGTTTTTGGAATTTTTATAATTGGCAAATGCTATTTTTTATTAGAGATTTAAATACTCGTTTATATATTATAATTAAATTGAGGGGTAAATGTAGAAAAAACAATAAATGATGTATTTGAATCGTAAAATGACAGATAAATAAAAACAAAGCAAATTCTGAAAAACGACGGTTAATAAAAACGGATGGGGTGGATACTACCTCCGTTCCAAAATACAAGTCATCTTACATTTTATAATATATCTCATAATATAAGTCGTTTTACATTACCAATGTAATATTTATTAGCTTTTTATCTATCATACCTCAAATTTAATATCAATCCAACCACTTTCAGTACTTAACAATTACAGGGTTAATGATGGCGAAAGAGAATTTTAGACATTTAATCTTCAAATTTATGACATTCGACCACTTTTTTAACACGTGTGAAAACTTCTAGGATGACTTATATTTTGTACCGAATGTAGTATGATACTGAAGCATGCGTACAATTTATGTCGCTCGTCTGAGATTCGTGCTTCCTCGACGTAGGAATGAATATTCGGAGGTGATTATCTTATAAAGTAATATTTATTCGTGAAATCTTTGGTAAGCGAGAATGAAGTGTTTATTTCAAGCGAACATTATATTTTGTAATACAAGAAATAGTCGTTAATGTATAACACTTGAAAAACGTATGTGGAAATTAATTATACAAAAAGACGCATTTATACAAGAACCGTTTCATATGAAACGTTGTAGTCAAAGAAATGACTCTCCGTACAACCGGAGATTGTGACACCTTATTAGATGTCAATCATAATAGTTAAGTATGAATTAATTAATAAATGGTAATTAATGATAAATTTAATGATTTTAATTTTAATTTAATGAAATGGTTAAGTCATTTCAAAATATAGCCATTTCGATGTTTTTACACATATTTAGAAATTAATTGAATGTCATAAATTTAAAAAAAAAACATGATTAAAACATTTTTTGACACCCATTAATGAAATGGTTAAAAAATATTAAAAATTAGTTTAATTGTTAATAAATTAGGGTAAGATAGAGAAAAATAGTAAATGTTTTATTGATAATGTAAAACGACACAAAGTAAAAAATTTCCAAGAAAAGAAAAGTAGGACGCGTTTCTAGGATATGACCTAAATCTTAAAGAAGGCCTTTACATGTAATTAAGCAAATTTGGACCGGAGCTGGGGTGTGGAGGTTCGAATCCCATAAATGAACAACTTCTTTCAGTATCTTGGTATAATGACAGCTCATTACTCTGAGCTACTAATTTACCTGATTAACATTTTCATTAATTCTGTAAAACAGGAAAGTGGAGACCCTTTCGGTTAAGGTTTATTCGTTTTTTTTTTTAAAGAGAAGGTAGGGCGCAAGTTGAAGTATGTGACATAAAAAGCAACAAAAATCACCTGCTACTATTTGACGTTTCATTGACTCCACCTTGATTCCAACAACCTACAGTATATTGTTTTGACTCTGCTCCTCTATTCCCACAACATAAAAAATCTTTCCTCCGTGCTTGCCTATCTTGAACCACAAATGTTTTTACATACTCACTTTATTACTAAAAATAAAATTAAAATCATACAATTTACATTCCAAAATTAATCTGTGTGATTTTAATCTATTTATTTCAAAAGTGATAGATGAGTTAAAAAAAAAAGTTATCTCATAACCTTTGATGTACCCTTGTGAATCTTAATACATGACTCATTCTTTGACTAAGATCCCAAATTTGTGTTGTCCAATAATTTTGTAGTGGTTCTGGATCATATAATTAAACATTTATATCACAAATTGTGAAAATACGATTGGTCATTGTTTATCTATATATAATATATACACGAGTGAATTTGATCCAATTACCCGCTATTTGACCCATTATCCGACCCAAAACCCGGTTTTCCCAAAAAAAAAAAAAAAACCAATTATGGTAAGTAGAATATCATTAATTAATTAATTACAGGATCTCAAAATTGATTCACAATTAAAAAAAAATATTTACACACATGCTAATTAAAACAAACACACGCATGTTATAATTACCCTATTTATGCCCACGTTTTAATTACCATCAAAACGTTTGAATTGCAATTTTCGACCTTTTTTTTTCATTCAGTATTACAAGTGGATCAATTGCTATATTCAGTTTGCAAGGGTGTTTTCATCATCTTCTTCATCATCATTAAGGTAATTCTTAATCAAATGCATGCATGTGTTTTAATTAAATTATATATAATCAAATGCATGCATGCATGTTCTGTTTATGATAGTATATTGTCTATATACTCAGTAATTGCTATTTGTGTTTTAATTTTATTTGTGGTTATTATTTTTGTGTTTTATTTTTGGTTGTTGTTTATTCCTGATTGACAGGTTTAAAATTCATGGGATGTTCGATGTGATCATACCGTCTGCATTTACAAGATTGAAGGATTCTTAGGTTGCGCTATCATTTTTTTAATCTATTCGATCATGTATCAATTTTTTTTATCCATCGCATTATATACGTCTGTCTGGCTACTTTGACACTACATGTTCATCTGTGGTTGCACCACGTTCTAGGATTCAGATCAAGTTTGAGATCGGCCAACAGATACGTTATTTTTAATTGAAGGTTCACCACCATTCCCGTTGTTCATTTGAATCATTTTTATACATATTTTTATCGCAAAAACGATTTTAAATTTTGTTGAAATGCATGAGTATGTGTTTAGGTATTCACAATTTCTGTTAATTGATTATGATGTCATCAAGTATGTTTAGGTAAAAGCATCCATTCTTTAAGTAAAAATGAAAATATAAAAAACTAAATAAATATCAAAAAAACAAATAGGGAATAAATTCGGCCGTAATTAGAAATATCATTTAAAATTTGATTTTTCTTATAAAAAATAGGGAATATTTTGCATCTAATTCCATCAAATATTGAATTTAATGCGAAATATTATTGCATTAAATTATAATATTCAAATATTCTTACAGATTAAATTTATCTCATTTTTCTATCTTATTTCACATTAAAAAATAACTAAATTCAAAAAACCTACCATAATTATAGAACAAATCCGACTCACAATCTTCTAATTTTTTTGGGAAAAAAACTGTCATTGTTACAATAACCGCATACTATAATTAGAAAAATTATTTAAAATTTGATTTTCCTAATAAAAATATGGAATAAATCCGGCTCACATTAATGCTAATTATTCTTACATTAAATGTGTTTTAAAAAAATAATTATATTCAAATTCGCTATTTAAAAAAATATTCATAAATTTATGTCATATCTAGCAATTTAGCCGTCTCAAAATTTAAAAAAAAAAAAAACAAACCTACCATAATTACATAATTCACCTACCCTAATTATAAAAATCATTTAAAATTTTATTCTCTTAATAAAAATAGGTAATAAATTCGACCATAATTAGAAAAATCATTTAGAATATGATTATTCTAATAATAATAGGGAATAAATTCATCCATAATTAGAAAGAACATTTAAAATTTGATTTTCTTAATTAAAAAAGGGAATATTTCGCATTAAATTCAATCAAATATGGAATTAAATGTGAAATATTTTTTATTTAAATTATAATATTCAAAAGAAATATTAAATCAATTTTACCAATTAATAAAAAATATATTAACATTAAATTAAATTCAAAAAGGAAATATTCAGACATTAAATTCATCCCTACAAATTAGATACCTCAATTAATGCTAAATATTGCTCCATTAAATTATGTTTTTATTTTTCAAAAAACATAATTAGGGATATTTTTCACCTGAATAATTATTCAGACATTAAATACATCCTATATAACTATCATTATTACAATAACCGCATACCATAATTAGAAAAATTATTTAAAATTTGATTTTCCTAATAAAAATAAGGAATAAATCCGGGTCACATTAATGCTAATTATTCTTACATTAAATATGTTTTAAAAAAATATCGGTAGGGTAGGATATGGTGATATCGGTAGGGTAGGATATGGTGGTGGGTAGGGTATGATATCGGTGGGCAGGGCCGGGTGGAAGAGAGATAGGGTTTAATGGGGTATGTAATAGGACTACTCACCCTTCGCCTATATCATACGTTATGAACCATATCATACCCTACTCAAGCCAACCTTAATTCACTACATTACTCTATCAATCACTCAATGTGTCATCTTTTATATAATTTATTTAATTCCAATCCTGCATATTCTATTCAATTCAATTCCTGCGTAACAAATATGCCAATAAAATCTTTTTTTTCATCCTTAAAAAAATTCTTCTATTGAAATATTCGTTCTCATGTGCAATGCTAAAAGCAGTAATATAACCACAATTATTGGCATCAGTATAATTTTTGAACATGTTGTGTGGTTTGTTTTTGATTTATCTGAGGTAATCACATTGTCATACGTCCCCGTGCAATGCACGGGTTTATGACTAGTATATATATATAGGGGTTCATTTAAAATCTATTGGTTGTGAACAGAAAAAAAATTTGATCCTAATATCCGGGACCATTATTCAATTTATGTTATCTATAAACTAGTTAACTCTCTTTGTCTTAAAATATTATTCTTAGAGTATAAAGTGTTATATTTTAGGAGGAGTGATTTAAAAGGATTAAAAAAAAAAAGGGGGGGGGGGGGGGGGGAATAAGAATTAGGACATTTGAAATATAAATTTGATGATAAGAACAAATTCATTGTTCATAACCCTAATCCACTGTTTCTGTAGTAGAACTGACCTCAAATCTATTGTTTCACTATCACCGTGGAATAAGGACATGTCATTTTTACCCGAAAAAAAATTCGACTATGTTTTTTTTTTCCTTTTTCCATATTTCTATATTCAAATTGTCTTTTTTAACAATAAACCCTATATATTATTGTGTTATCGTTTCCGTGTGTGTGTCTATATATATATATATATATATATATATATATATATATATATATATATATATATATATATATATATTATAAAACTATTCTTTTAGTCATCATAGGCAAAGATAATTTCAAGCTTTTGCTTTTAAGATTACAAACATTTAACTACTTTCTTAGATTATATAAAAAAAACTATTTTCTTAAGCAGTTGTACACTTGTACAAGATACATTTAACGAATTATATTTTAATGTCTCAAAAAATATATTTTGGGATTTATGAAATATCAATCAAAGATGAAAAATAGCATATAATCCATTCAACAAAATCTGTATTGATAATGCGGTTTATTATCACGATGGCTCTGCGGTGTATGTTGAGTGAATATCTGGCTTATTTGATGTGTTTAATAGTGTATAAGGCCGGTGGTGGCCGGCGGTGCTACGGTGGAGAGTATGAATGCTTGAGAGTGAAGGTTTTTGCAGAGCATGGTTCTCCTTTGCAATTAGAATATATCTTTAGAGGTTACACAAGCCCTCCTTTTATAGGGAGGAGAGAAGCTTAAGGCTTACGTTTAGACAGGTAAGCAAATAAGATATCTTAGTAGTTAAGTAAACTAAATATCTAAACGACAAGTGGGTTGAATATCTCGGCGGCGTCCTATGTGGTCACGTAGGTCGCCACATACAAGGTCGCCTGCTTCATCCTTGCCTTCTGATGCTTCCCTTTAAGTCTTGCGCGGTCTCTTAATGGCCTATTGTCCGAGGTCACAGGTCAGCCCCCTGAGCTACTAGTGACGTAGGTTTGAAGGATCTTGGCGGGGACCCGACTGCGGCGACCTCGACTTGACTGGTCAACAAATCAATGGTTAAGATTAAAGAGACGTTGGAAAGATTCAGAGCTTTACCCAATGGATACGAGTCAAAGGGTAGACAGTCTGAAAACTGTCAAAAAGTAAACTGACAGTGTCAGTACTATGTACATGGACAGAAAGCAAGTCAAGATGGGGACAAATCTGAAACGGCTATGTTTGAATTTCAAACATAAGTCACAGGATTCTCTACTATAAATAGAGTACTCGTAATTCAGATACAGGTAATGAATTTTGAGGAAAAACAACAATCATCTTAAGCTTTCAGATTCTTATCAAGAAATTCACCCTGCTGATGTTACTGAGCTTAAAGCTACTGATCTAGTAAATTCTTTAAGTGTAACTTTGTTGGTCCCGAGAGAAGGGTGAAACTATAGTCGAGAGGGGGGGGGGGGGGTGAATGACTATAGTGGAGTTTCAAAAACTTTTCTTGTGTTTTAAAAGCTTTTGAGCGAAATGGATAAGTCCCTTCTTACTATGTTGTTTTCAAATCGCTTTAGACAATCACGGATATGTGTTATGATGTAGGCAAATTAAATAAGTGTTTGTAAAGTAAATTGCGAAATTAAATTGACACAAGGCTTATAGTGGTTCGGGGTGGTGTAATCCCTTAATCCACTCTTCTCCCGTGATGATCGGAGGAATTCACTATTGTTTCCACGGATACAACAAGTATGATTGTCCTTGGCTTCCCAAGCTTCACAATCTACAAGACTATCACTCCTTGATCGCAACAACGGCTTCGGTGATTCGCCTTCCTTTTGTCGCTCCTTGAGATCAAAATCCTTCAACAACCTATCACAGCTTCAACTCCTTCTCGGATTGCCTCGATTCGCTTGCTTCGAGTTTGATGTGAATGTGATTCACGCACTTGCTTGATCAATCTCAATTCGAATATGACTTTGTAGTTCTGATATTTGAGTTGATCACTAGATGTATCCTTGTAAGTTCAGAGAGAAGGCTTTTCTAATTGACAGAGTTTCGCTTTCTTTCTTTTCTTTATCGTTTTTATTCTTTTTCTTGTCAATGCCTTCTATTTATAGCCTTGAATAGCCTTGATTTTGAAATTCCGTCCGTTGGCTATATTAATGAGGGAATAATCCTTGATTTTATTCTTGATTCCCCCTTAATTGTATTCTCCTTGATTTCAGTGATCGGATTCTTCTTTCAAATGTATAGCACAAAATCCGTCCTTGATTGATCCTTTAATGATTGTGCATTTAATGCATGATCTGCTGAATCTTCAATGTATATTAAATCTGATCTTGTAAGTGTCTCTTCACCGTCTGTAGAACGGTGGAGTGAGCCTTCTGACTTAGCCGTTAGTTCTTTCTTCGCCGTTTTTGTTTTCTCTTTGCCGACAGTCAGTGTACTCAGCCGATTCACTGTTTTCTTCTTTGTTTTAGTTTCAGGAGAATCTTTATACTTCACTGATCCTTGATTTGGGTGAGATCAGTGTACACCATATTGGAATATTGAGTTTCATCACTTGAAACATAACTTAGACTTATCCAAGGTCATCACGGACTTCCTTGGTTATAAGTCGATCATAATCTCTTCTCTCGTATCTCTCGCCGGTGCTTGGTGGCTTCACTCGCCGAATGTCCGTTTTCACTTTGCCGTCCTACCAACTAGTACAATACTTGTCTGACTCAACTTATACAACTTGTCAGACTCTAAGTAAAGACTTATACAGAGAATTCTAACTTATTTCAGGCTTGCTATAACAGCTAGTATGGCCATCATCAAAACATAATAAAATGTTCCTAACAAACTTGCTATCAAGTTACATCAAGTATACGCACTTGAAGATTCCAAGCTGCTGATCACTTCATCCTGATCAAGCTGTTGAAAGCTGAATCACTTACTTGATTCAAACTTTCTTTTACAAGAAACCTGCTGAAGACAGAGAAGCACTTAGGTGTCAAGAACTGTTGTTTGTGGTGGAGCTGGTGAAGAGGCAATCCTACCCTTCAAGGACCAATGGAAGACTTTGGAGCAGCAATCCTACGTGTTTCAAGTGTTCAGTTTGTGAAGCCATAGTTATTGGTGAAGGACATACAACTTAGGGATTTTTGTAACTACAACCTCAAAGATCTCTAGTGAATTTCCTCCAACATCACAGGAGAAGAGTGGACTGACAGGATTACACCACTTGGAACCACTATAAAATTTGCCTACTTACTTTCTAAATTTAATTTCTGCATTTAGTATATTAAGCACATCAACCTACTGAAACTAGCAACTGAATTACACACACTTACACTATTGAGTATCTAATACTTAGTATCATATTTTAGCAAAAAGTAATAAGGCTTAACTTGAATATATTCAGCTGCAACAAATTCAGTAAAATCGCGGTCGACGACTACGAGCGATCGAGAGCTCGAACTTGCTGAGTTTGTTAACTCCAGAAGTTTTAAGTGTTAAGTTTATTCACCCCCTCTAAACTTAACCAAAGTCTTTTCAAGGGACCAACAATTGGTATTAGAGCAGTGTTTCCGTTCTGAAGTAATCCTACTTGTTGTGCTTGTGAAAATACTTTGAAAACTTTTTCAAGTTTCGATTTTCAAAGCTTTGCATCATGGATAACAACCAAGTATGCTAGAACAATGTTGATGTGTTCTTTAGATCGTTTTGATGAGTATAAACGTCGTATGCAGGCTTTTCTAGCTGCAACACATGATGAGATGATGGATGTGCTGACTGATGGACCACTAGAGATCACCAAGTCAGTAATAGTGGGAACTGAAACTCAGTATATTCCAAAACCAAAAAGAGTGTGGAATGCTGAAGATAGAAAAAGAGCAAACCTCAATAACATTGCTATTGATATCATATACAGAACCTTGGATAGCAATATGTACATGAAAGTGAAAGATTGCAAGACTGCAAAGGAACTTTGGGATAAGTTACAATTAATCTGTGAAGGCCACTGATGCAATTAAGAAGAACAAAATCAGTGTGGAAAAGAAGAAGTTCCAAGATCTCAAAATGAAACCAAATGAAACCATTGAACAAACGGATCAAGATTCAATGCCATCATGGATGAACTCACCCTACTGAGTGTAAACTACTCAAAAGAAGAAATCAATTCAAAAATTTTAGAAGCCTTACCTGCAAAAGAAGTTTGGGAAATTAAGGTGACTGCCATAGAAGAAATGAAAAGTCTACATGAAGAGGACACCTTCAAATTATTTTCAGATCTTAAGGCTTATGAATTCAGCAAGAAACTTGTACCTGAGACTGAAAAGGAAGAACCAAAGACCACTGCATTGGCTGCTACACATCAAGAAGAAACATCAGGAGCTCAAGATGATCTACTGGATGAGATGCAAGAGCAAATTGCCCTACTGAGCAAGAAAATCAGAATGATGAAAACTGGAAGGTGTTCTCCAAGGAATTTCACAAAGAAATCTAGTGAAAAGAAGAAGGATGAATCCAAGAAAGACAATGATTATTTGTGCTTTCAATGCAAGAAACCAGGACATTTCAAACTTGACTGTCCTGAACTAAAACAGAAGAAGGAACCTGATTATCTTTGCTTCAACTGCAAGAAGCCTGGACATTTCAGACCTGATTGTCCAGACCTACTAAAGAGCAAAAGTCGGCAAAGAAGATCTGACAAGAAAGCTATGATTGCTGAAAAGATGAATCAGGATATGAAGTTGAGTCAGAAAAGGGAAATCTGATGATACTGCACTTGTTGCTGATATGGATAATTATGCTTTAATGGCAAACATGGATGAAACAGAGGAGGTATACAATTATATATCTATAAACACTCCTGCTGAAAGTGATTGTGAATCAACTTGTGGTTCAAATCCTAGAAATTCTGACAACGAAGAAACTTTGGATGCCATCCTAATCAACTGAGGATAATACATTCTGGTTGTGAGATTGTGAAGGATGAAAAAGAAGCTCTTCAAGCAGAAGTTGAAAGGTTAAAAGCTGAAGTAAGAATTCTCAAGGGAAAGGAAAAAGAGTTTGGACAGAATCAACATAAGTCTGCTGTACATTCAGTAGCTGCTGAATCTGCTTGAACAATCTTGTTCCTCTCCACTGCATTCAATTCTGGAAAGCCTTATGGTGATAGAACTAGCCTTGGATTTGGGACTCAACAATCTAATAAGAGTGGATCTAGTAAGGTTACTGAACCTAGTACCAGAATTGGTCCTAAGTTTGTGCCTGCACAAGATCCAACTCCCAAAAAGGTTGCTGAGACAATGAAACCTACTGAGAATACTTCAAAGAGGAAAATCAGAAGTCAAAAAAGACATCAGTACCTAACAAAAAGAATAAATCTAAGAGTAGGACTGATGTACCATCTAGACCTGCTGATAGCAGACCTGCTACCAAGTTTGCTGGACCACAGAAGGGCAAAATTCAGAAATATTCCAAGGATAAGAATCCTAAACCCAAAAATGTCAATCATTCTAAGGATACTTATCTCAGGGGGAAAGGTAGACTATTCCCTATTGATGATGATTGGAATATTCCTGTCCCTATTGCTAAAAACAACAAGTATAACCATACTGCTAGGGTAAAACCTCAGCAGAGGACTCACCAGAGGACTTATACAAGACCTTAGCAGGGACCTCAGCAGACTCCATATTATAGGGCTGTTCTTAACAGACATCAAATCAATGGTTATGCTAGTGCTTCTAACAATAAAAATCACTCCAAACAACATTACATACCAAAAGGCCAGAAAGCATATGTGAGTCTTACACAACCAAATGTTAGACCTTATGGATGTGTAGAATACATGTATAAACAAAAGTATAACACTTTTCAAAGAAGACCTTATGGAAATTTGCCAAGGGTCATGCTTACCACTGACCACTATGGACCCAAACAGTTTTAGGTACCTAAAATACATTAACTTTGTTTTGTAGGGTGTCTGGTACTTTGACAGTGGATGTTCCAGACATATGACAAAGAATAAGCACTGTTTGCCAAACTATGAGGCAAAGGATGGTCCAAGAGTGAATTTTGGCAACAAGAACACACCAGGATACACAAGTGGATATGGCACACTTGTGAGAAATGGATTAACTATCAGGAATGTTGCATTTGTGGAAGGGCTGGACTACAACCTACTGAGCACTGGACAGTTTTGTGACATGGGTTACAAGGTCATTTTTGACAAAGGCACATGTATTGTCATTAGTGAAAGAGGTGATCAAGTTGTGTTGGCTGGAAGAAGACAACAAAACATGTATGTTGAGGATTGGTCTACTGCTGTTCCAGAGACATGCCTGATTGTGCATACCAAGTCAGAACTGAATTGGTTATGGCATAAGAAGTTGAATCATCTGAAGTTTGATGATATCAATCAGTTGGTGATTGTTTTTCCAAAGATCACATACAAAAGGGATGCTATATGTGATGCTTGTCAGCAAGGTAAACAAACAAAATCAAGCTTCAAGTCAAAGACTAAGCAATCAACAAAAAGAGTTTTGGAGCTGATGCACATGGACCTGTTTGGATCAGTAACACCAACAAGTGTAATAGGAAATAAGTACACTCTAGTAGTTGTGGATGATTATTCATGATACACTTGGGTAGTATTCATGAATAAGAAAAGTGAAACACTTCAAAAGATGCCTGAACTCTTGAAGAGATTGCAAAATGAGAAAAGTTTGACAGTAGTGAAGATCAGATCAGACAAGGGTACTGAATTTCTCAATAAAGTTATAAGAGAATACTGTGAGCAGAATGGTGTGCTGCATCAACTGGCTGCTGCTGGTACACCTCAGCAAAATGGGGTTGCTGAGAGAAGAAATAGGACTTTGAAAGAAGCAGGAAGGACTATGATTTGTGAATCTCTCTTGCCTGAAAGATATTGGGTTGAAGCAATCAATACCACATGCTATAAACAAAACAAGACCTCGGTGAACAAGAAGCTGCTGAAGATGCCTTATGCGATTTGGAATGGAAGGAAACCCAATATATCCTATTTCCATCCATTTGGAAGCAAATGTTTTATACTAAATCATAAGGAGCAATTGAAGACATTCCAACCAAAATCAGATGAAGGAATCTTCTTGGGATATTCTTCTGCCAGCAAGGCATTCAGGGTACTGAATAAAAGAACACTGAAACATGAAGAATCAATATATGTTGTATTTGATGAACCTAAGTTCACTAGAATGGAAGATGAAGCTTCAGAACCTGCTGAGAATCCTCAAGTCACTGATCCAGAATGCGTTGATGTCTTGGAAAGGATAAATGACTTAAAGATTCCTGACTCTGCCCCTGCTGATCACCCTGCTGATGTCACTAATGATGCAACAACTGAGGCAGTTCAAGGATCTACTGAACCCCCTACTGAAGCAAAAGCAGACCCTACTGAAGATGATGTTCCTGAGAACCAATCTAACCAAAATCCACAATGGTTAAGGGATCACCCTGCTTAGCAAGTTATTGGCAATTTACAGCAAGGTGTGAGGACTAGAAGACAATTAGAAGCAATGTTTACCTGTTTTCTATCTCAAATGGAACCTAAAGTTGTTGAAGAAGCAATATCATATCCAGATTGGATAATTGCTATGCAAGAGGAATTGAATGAATTTGAAAGAAATCAAGTTTGGACACTAGTGGAAAGGCCTAATCATGCAAATATAATTGGAACCAAATGGGTATACAGAAACAAATTGGATGAATCTGGCACCATTGTGAGGAATAAGGCCAGACTAGTAGCAAAAGGCTATTCTCAAGCAGAAGGAATAGATTATGATGAGATATATGCCCCAGTTGCAAGATTGGAAGCTATAAGATTATACTTGGCATATGCTTCTTACAAAAACTTCAAAGTATACCAGATGGATGTCAAGAGTGCATTTCTGAATGGCATTCTAGAAGAAGAGGTTTATGTTCAGCAACCTCCTGGTTTTGAAGTTAAAGATCAAGAAGACAAAGAGTACAGACTCAATAAAGCACTTTATGGCTTGAAGCAAGCACCGAGAGCATGGTATGAGACCCTATCTCAATTCTTGGTGGACAATGGTTTTACCAAAGATACCATTGACAAGACTCTTTTCAGAATCAATGAAGGAGACAGCACACTGCTGGTATAGATTTATGTTGATGACATAATTTTTTGTTCTGAAAATGAATTGCTATGTGAAAAGTTTTCCAATCTCATGAAAAGCAAGTTCCAAATGAGTATGATGGGATAAATGAACTATTTCTTGGGTTTACAAGTCAAGCAAATGAAAGATGGAATCTTCATTCATCAAACCAAGTATACCAAGGAGCTACTAAAGAAGTTTGGTATGGAAAACAGCACCAAGGTATCAACTCCCATGAGTACCAACATTAGATTGTATGAAGATAAAGAAGGCAAAGATGTTGATCAAACTTTATATAGAAGGATGATAGGCAGTCTGATGTACCCCACTGCTAGTAGACCTGATATATCCTTTGTTGTAGGTGTTTGTGCAAGATTTCAATGTAAACCAAAGGAAATTCATCTAGCTGCAGTCAAAAGAATTCTCAAATATCTAAAAGAGACTTTGGGAGTAGGGATATGGTATTCAAAAGATGGAAGCTTCAAGGTTATATCCTACTCAGATTCTGATTATGCTGGATGCAAGATTGATAGAAAAATCACCACAGGAACCTGTCAGTTGATGGGAAATAGACTGGTCACCTGGTTCAGTAAGAAACATAATTCTATATCAACTTCCACTGCTGAAGCTGAATACATTGCTGCTGGAAGTTGCTGTGCACAAATACTATGGTTAAAATAGCAGTTTAGGGATTATGGAATTGAAGAAAGAGAAATTCCAATTATGTGATATAACACAAGTGCAATTGCAATCACAGAAAATCCTGTTTTGCACTCAAGAACCAAGCACATAGATGTGAGACATCACTTTATAAGGGATAATGTTGAAAAGAAAGATGTGGTGGTTCTTTACATCCCTACTGAAGATCAACTTGCTGATATATTCACAAAACCATTGGATAGTGAAAGATTTGCTAAGTTAAGGACTGAACTTGGAATCATAAAAGTTGACTGATATACCTTAATGATCAGCAGTGTACTGGAATTCACCAAGGGGATTAGTCTTTGCTATGTTGGGTGAGATCACTGAGCAGATTAGTCATTGGTATCAACAATTCCATGTACTTATTTATGTTTGGACAATTGAGCAAATGAAGTTGCCAGGGGGATTGGTCTTTGTCCTGTTGGGTGAGCTCACTTGACAGACCAGTCATTGGTATTAAACTTCATCTTGTATTATCAGTTGGACAAAACAAGGATACAAGAGGATCAGCCGAGTTACTTAGTCAGCAGACTGCTGAGGCATTCTTGTCAGCAGGCTGCTGATCCAAGTCTAATGAAGACGAAGGCTGCTGAGTTATACGTTACAAGACAGTCAAACTTAAATGAAGTCAACGGTAATTGGACATTATTCTTATCCTCTATAACCGCAGTTATAAATATCCAACGGTTACAACTCTCATGAAATCAATTAGTGGCATAGTTATCAGACCCGGCCCGGCCCGGCGGTCGAACCGGTCGACCCGGTGACCCGGTCCCAAACCCGGGCCGGGTCAAGCATTCGACCGTTCAAGCAAGTGAACCGTTCTGACCCGTCCAACCCGGCGGTCGGACCGGTCGACCCGGCGGTTGAACCGGTCGACCCGGTGGTCGGACCGGTCAACCCGGTGACCCGGGCGGTTTTCAATCAGCCCAGTTTTTTTTTTTTTTTTTTTCATCAGAATTTCATTCACCCTCAACCGGTTCTAAAAAAAAGCTTCAGTTCTAAATAATATAAATCTCAAAACATCGAGCAAATTTTGCCAAAAAAAGAACATCGAGCAGATATCTCACAAAAAAAAAATCGAGCAGCAGTATGTATTATTTTTTAGAAAATAATTATTGGTATTTAAGGGTATTTGAACTTTTTTACGGTCGAAAACTTGAAGTGAAGATAATCAGCTTGTTTTCATTATGGATTGAATGTATTGTTGTATTTTTTTAGGAATGTATGAAATTGTAGCAGTAGCTACGGTACTAACCTAAAGAAAAGGCTAATTATTTACGCTTTAACTTGCACAACAGATAATCATTTGAGCATTTTATGTTGTCTAATTTGTAATTGTGTTTGTTGGAGTATTTTGAAAATAGTTGTGGTTATCATATTTTATTTTATCTTTATGTTTTGAATATTCAATTATATTTTTTAAGTATATGATGTGACCCATCGGTTGAACCACTGACCCACCGGTTGAACCACTGACCCGGTGACCCGGTGTATTTTCCGGGTCAATGACCGGGCCGGGTCTGATAACTATGATTAGTGGTACACGTGGCAACGTCACATTTACTCCTACTGTAATCGTGGTTAATGCTACAGTGCATGTACAACACTTTATCTGACAGTTACCACCCACTACTTTCTCTATATATACAGATATATACACAGAGACATTACATACAACTTTGAGATCGTTTTTCTCTGCAAGTACACTGTGTGAACATAGATTTGAAAGCTTTCTTCTTCATCTTTTTCATCTCTAATGGCAGACAAGGATGATATTCACATTGGAACAAGCCAAAGTATCAGAGGGTTTGTTGTTGATGCTAACAAAACTGAGTTAGCTATTAACATTGGTAGAAGAATCAGAAGATATGAAGGATTGGAAGATGTCTTAAATCTCAGGTTGAAAAGCATCTCCTACACGAATGTTGCAAATTTTTGGAGAAACATTGCGATAAGAGATAATAGAGAGGCATTTACTACCACAGTTAATGGCCATGAGATTGAAATTTCCTTAAACCTGCTGAGGGAAGTGTTTTGTTTTGGACCTGGTAATGATGCTCCAATCAGTCCTGAAGATATGGGGCTGTCAAGATTGGATTTTGTCGATAAAATAAAGACAAAAAATGCTATCAAATCGTCACTAAGCATCAATGTGAAGCATATCGGGATGGAGTATAATCTACTGAGCAAGGTTATAGCCAAGAACATTTTGGGATTCAGTGGAAGTCTTGACACTCTGTCAGGACCCAAGATTGATCTAATGATCATCATCTGCAAAAGTATGAAATTTGATTGGGCATGATTCTTTGTCCAATATATGAAGAAAGTAATAACTGAAGAAAGAGAAGGGACAAGAAAGTCCAAAACACTACCTTTGGGTTTGATGATTCAGGCCCTGCTGACTCATTTGAAGGTGGCTGATGTTGCACTTGAAAAACTAAACAAGTCCAGATATAAGAAGGAGATCAGCTGTCGCATCCCTAGATTGTATGATGATGAAGATGTAGATGATGAGGAAACAGAGAGTGACAATGATGGAAATGATGATGCTGGTGGTGAGCAGGTTAAACAAGTTGCTAAATCTGCTGCACCTAAGAAAGTTACTGAGAAGAGAAAGGCTGTTGAGACTAGAAAGATTACTGAGTTGCTTAAGCCTAAGAAGACAAAGCAGAAATCAGTAGACCCTGCAGAATCTACTGAGGTTCCAGTTGAAGCTGAGACTGCTGAAATTCCAAAGAAGAAATCTGTTGCTGAAATTGTAAAAGAGCAACAGAAGGAAGATAGAAGAAAGAAGAAAGCTGTTGAGAGTGAAGCTGAACAATCTTCAAAGAGAATGAAGGAAATTGTGAAGAAGAAGAAACATGGAAAAAGGAAAGAATTGAAGATTCTAGAGGCTCAAAGGGAAGTAGAAGAAGAGGCTGTAGAGCCTATTGCTGATGCTGGTGTTGTTGTTGAACAACACATTGAAGAATCACAGCACCCTACTGTGGAAACTACTGAGGTTGTAATTGAACAACAGGGTGAAGCACCACACAAACCTGCTGAACCAGAACCTGTTGTGGCAGTTATTGAATCTGCATCTCTAAAGGTTGTTATGCCTACTGAGGCTGGAGAAGTTGTTGTTGAGCAACTTACTGAAGAACCACATCAGACTACTGAATCTGCACCTACTGTGGAAATTGACACAACTGTATAAGACCCTGCCATCTGCAATAATTCAGGGGGAAGAGCAATCTGTTGCTAACCCTGCTGATGAGCATGTAAGTCAGGAGGGACCTAGTGTTGAGCAAGTGGAGGTAGTAGGGACAAATTTGCTATCTGAGAACCTACTGACTTGATGGCATCTGCGGAAGAAACACTGAATTTGCTTGTTGAGACCTTTGGAGGACAACAAGCTGAACAAACAGCCACAAGAAAGCCATCAATGCCCTTTGAGAGGAAATAAAAGAAAAGGAAGGAAGGGTATGTTGATCCCAAACTCAAGCTGGTTGCTGATTACTTTCAATGGAAGTTTGGCTTTTATAAGAAGCAAAAACCAGCTGCTAAGCCAATGACAGATTTTGAAGAATGGGCTTTTGAAAAGTTAGAGGTGGAAAATCTACTTGATTTGGTTAATACTTCCCTGCTGGAAATGAGGTTAATGGAAATCATTGAAGGAGAAAAGGGAGAAGGAAGTATCCGGTTTAAAGACCCTAGGGATGCACCATATAGTGACTCATCATCATCTGATTCTGATGATGATCATCCTACACATCAAGGTGAAGCCAGTGGAACTGCATTGTCCACTGAACCAAGAGTAGAACAGTCTACGGGTGCTGGCAAATCTGCTGAGGGTCAGCAAACTGATCAAATGAATGATGGTATAAATTTTGGTGACAATAGGCTGGTTGGTATGTCTGATACTTTGTTTTGTTGTGGAATCTGATGAACATCCTGACAACAAAGAGTCTAAAAATTTGGATGAGGAGACTGCCATTGCACATAGTGAGCTTGACATCAGTTCTGAGGATTCAGCTCAATATCATGAGTGGATTGATACTCAGGACACTCTATCTAAAACTGCTGATGCTAGAGGATTTCTGGAAGAAAATATGGCAATATTTCCTGAAATTCTTGTACAGAGAGTCTTGATCACTGAGGAACAAACAGTGACAGGACAGAGATTTGATTTGATGATAGGGTTGGAAGGATCACCCACACATTTTGAGGAGGTTCAGGCTGCTGAGGAACAAACATCACCTGAACAAAGGTCGGAACTGAAGGTACAGGTTGCTGAGAATCAGACAGCACCTGAACAAAGGTCGGAACTGGAGGTACATGTTGCTGAGAATCAGACAGCACCTGGACAAAAGTTGGAACCAACAATGGGATTGGAGGAATCCCCTGCAATTGCTGAAGAATAGGCTACTGAAGGAAAGGATAGTCAGCAGACTGCTGGTAATGAGGATGAACAGCTGCTGGACTATGATTTCAGTGATGAGGAGTTTCAAATGCCTGAAGAAGAATTTGTTGCTGTTGAACCTCAACAGGCATATGTACCATTGTTTGAGGTAGAATCTATCTTGGAACCTCAACCAGCACAAGATCCTATTTTGGAAGATATTTTTGGTGCTATGATTGAAGGATGTCCTGACCCTGCTGGAAGGGATATGAGTTGGGCCATGGTTTTCAGCAGACAGAGGGCACAATACAATGTTGAAGAGCCTGCTGAGGATGCTGCTAGACATATGGCTGGAGGTGTGGCTGGTGCAGTACCGGCACATGTTTTGGATGAGTTGAGGGTTGTCAGAATTGACATTACACAGTTAAGAACTCAACTTGATAGACAAGAGCAAAGATTTGAAGATTTGATGAACCTGGTTGAAAGTAGAGGGAGGACTACTGAAACAGTTGCTTCCAACATCACATCCACTCAGTTTGCTCTTGCTGAACCAACCAAAGATGTGAGAGGCATAAAACAAGGCAATACACTCAAGGATCAGTTCTTGAAAGAACAATTTGCCTCCATTCACAAGAAACTTGACAACCTTGCTGAAACACACAAGCCTGCTGTGGCTGACCCTACTGAAACACCTCAACATGCTGCATTGGATCCTAAAGTCACTGAAAGGATAAATTTGCTGGAGCAAACACTAGAAGGAAGGATCAAAGTAGTTGACACAAGAACATAAATTATGGAAGGTCAACTGAATAACTTAGTGATCACACAGGAGAGTGTTCATGGAATGCTTTCCCGTTTTGTTGATGATGTCAATAAGGGGGAAGAGAGCCAAACAGCAGTAGCAAAAGAGGCTGCAAGAATTTTTGCTCAAAAGAAATGGGAGGTTGATACAAATGCATTCATAGAACTTGCACTTGGCAGACTTCAGCTGACTGATGACCTCTTCAAAGAATATAAGAAGCAATATTACAATAAGAGGAGACCTTATCATGACAAGGGTTTCCATGAATGGCTAAATTCTTTTTTGGGACTCAAGTTCTGGGAAGCTAGAAGTAAATCTTTAAGAGCTTCACACTGAGGTGGTAGAGGTGAAAGAGGTGGAAGAAGTCTACCTACTATATCAGCAAAATAATCATTGGAAGAGTTCAAGCAATTGTACATGCGCCTAGGATTCAGGGTACACCAGATCAATCTAACTCTGCCTGAGGCATGAAAATGGTGGAAGGAAGTATGATGACGGTCAAATTATACCCGTAAAAGTCATCAACATTCTCCTTAAATCGGGATTAATAATATATATTTTATGATAAATCACCTGTTTATATGGATTATTTAATGTTATGTGATTTATATTATATAATTTGGTATTTATCCATTTATAAGGCATAATTTAGTATTTATCCGTTTATATTGTATATTTTGGTATTTATCCATTTTTTTTAATTTGAATATGATTTATTTTGGGATAAATATCTATTTTGCAGATTTGGATAATTATGGAGGATAAATACAAAAAGAAAAATTTAATCTCAAGATAAATTCAAGATGCATTGAAGATAAATATCGGATAAGCACCAGAAGAGGAGTAAAGCATGACAAAAGCCGGCAAACCAATCCATGATTGCGCCGACTTTTGAACACGCCATTTAGGGGGGGGGGGCGCATGACACATTTTTGCGATCGGCCGGGAGTTATCTCTTATTTGTTTTGACATTTATCTCTTATTTGTTTGACGTTTTGAAGTATATCTCTTAATTAGCTTGAACACCTATAAATAGAGGCATATACCACACGCCATAGGTACACCTGAGAAATACATTATTTTCAATACTTTTATCAAGATAGTTCGTTGTTTTCTTTATTTTATTTTATGTTCGTTCATTACGGAGTCGTTAGAATCTCCGGTTAGAGATCGTATCGAGGAGTGGGAGTCACGCTCGTCTTCGAGGGTAATGTCTACTTTATTATGCAATATTTATTCGTAGATCTAATTTATTTCGTTATGGAGTAGTCTTTTTGTGTATTGATTTCGTGATGTAGTTAATTTACGAACCCATGTTTATGTAGATCTGAGACGTAAAAGACGTTTCACGAGCAAATCTGGTTCAGATCTGAGCTTGTTGGCAGTGAGCCTATGTCTCGTTGGTAGCAAAATCTGTGATGTTCTTGATTTGTCTGTGAACGGCTTCGACTACGTCAGGTTCTCTGCTTTGTAATTCAAACGAGTAATTAAACTTGATCAACTTAATTATTTGTCATCGTAATTTAACATGAGACCCAAAAAGTGATTGTTATTTAGGACAGAGATTGAATCGGTGTCTAAGAAGTACGCCTGAAAAAAGGAATGTTGCCTAGGTGAGGAATACGGTTAATATCGGCATCCCTAGTTTTGTAATTATAATTGAAAATTTTAGATGAAACGGTGAAAAATGTGAAAAATCAAAAATTTTGAACAAATACCAAATTTATTATCTCGTACCCTTAGAATTGTGAGTCCTTATACATAGGATTGATAGGGAAGTGAACCAAGTTGCATGATTACGTGATCACTTTATACTTATGTGAATGTAAATTTAAGGATATTCATGCCAACTATTGCAAGTAGTTATTTATTATTTGCTTACTCAATTTGAATCGACGAATTCCGCACAAATTATAATAACTGAAAGAATTATGTGTACATTGCGTAGATGATTGGTTATGCAGACCTAGAGTCGATATTTATCTGCGGATGTATTCTTATCTTCTAGCCATCAAAGCGGAGTAATAAGCTTGAGAATTATCTGTGTTTTGACAATGAGTTAAACACTGGGCTTGTAGTAACATTACCAAAGTAGCTTCGCGCTTGTGGTAATATTCAATGCTTCCACTAATCCGTGAGAGAGGTGTAAAGCTTGAAACTACGGAAATGCGAAAGAAATTCAAATTTTTAAGAGGCTTGAGTAATTTTCTCGGTCTCCAAGTCCAAAAACCTTATGGATGACGCTCTTGCTTATTGCACCATGTCTTTACCCATTGCGAGGCTTAAGAAGTGGGAATGCTGATGTTGGTAGGTTGAGACTACGAAGTTAGCATAAACTTTAATATTGCCACGAATAGATAAAACTAAATGCACATGCACACGTCACTTCGATTCATGATGAGTAGTAAATAATGGGTACCTTATGAGCATAAGTGGTATGAATTGACTCGAGTTTCTTGTATAAGTATGATTTGACCACAGAAAATGTGTCTTGGGGAATGACTTATTGATGCTTTGTTCGGGACGATCAAAGTCTAAGTGGGGGGTAGTTGATGACGGTCAAATTATACCCGTAAAAGTCATCAACATTCTCCTTAAATCGGGATTAATAATATATATTTTATGATAAATCACCCGTTTATATGGATTATTTAATGTTATGTGATTTATATTATATAATTTGGTATTTATCCATTTATAAGGCATAATTTAGTATTTATCCGTTTATATTGTATATTTTGGTATTTATCCATTTTTTTTATTTGAATATGATTTATTTTGGGATAAATATTTATTTTGCAGATTTGGATAATTATGGAGGATAAATACAAAAAGAAAAATTTAATCTCAAGATAAATTCAAGATGCATTGAAGATAAATATCGGATAAGCACCAGAAGAGGAGTAAAGCATGACAAAAGCCGGCAAACCAATCCATGATGGCGCCGACTTTTGAACACGCCATTTAGGGGGGGCGCATGACACATTTTTGCGATCGGCCGGGAGTTATCTCTTATTTGTTTTGACATTTATCTCTTATTTGTTTGACGTTTTGAAGTATATCTCTTAATTAGCTTGAACACCTCTAAATAGAGGCATATACCACACGCCATAGGTACACCTGAGAAATACATTATTTTCAATACTTTTATCAAGATAGTTCGTCGTTTTCTTTATTTTATTTTATGTTCGTTCATTACGGAGTCGTTAGAATCTCCGGTTAGAGATCGTATCGAGGAGTGGGAGTCACGCTCGTCTTCGAGGGTAATGTCTACTCTATTATGCAATCTTTATTCGCAGATCTAATTTATTTCGTTATGGAGTAGTCTTTTTGTGTATTGATTTCGTGATGTAGTTAATTTACGAACCCATGTTTATGTAGATCTGAGACGTAAAAGACGTTTCACGAGCAAATCTGGTTCAGATCTGAGCTTGTTGGCAGTGAGCCTATGTCTCGTTGGTAGCAAGATCTGTGATGTTCTTGATTTGTCTGTGAACGGCTTCGACTACGTCAGGTTCTCTGCTTTGTAATTCAAACGAGTAATTAAACTTGATCAACTTAATTATTTGTCATCGTAATTTAACATGAGACCCAAAAAGTGATTGTTATTTAGGACAGAGATTGAATCGGTGTCTAAGAAGTACGCCTAATCATAGAAATGTTGCTTAGATGAGGTTACGGTTTATACCGGCATCCCTAGTTTCGTAATTGTGTCAGAAGTTATATGAGATGGAGACTAAAAAATGTGAAGTCACGTAATGGAGACACGATGATCTAGATGGCCTAACCGGAGCTAGATCTATCTCAGGGGATGACTCCCGTAGTCAGAATAATTAATCTTAAAAGTCTTGTTTTGTCTCGTCATCAATCTACATAGCATGGGGGAGTAATTACTACTAGCGTTATCAATACCGTTTGTCAATCGTTTATAAAACCTATAAAAACAAGTGTCTTAGTGTCGTTGTGTCTTTTGTCGGTTTTGTGTTTCTATTGTGTCAATTTTATTTTCTGCGTTATTTGTTGGTCGTAGACCGCCTTTAATTTGCTTTTTAGTTTAATAAGTCGTATTTCGTTTAAGCCGAGTCTCTGTGGGATCGACCTCGAATCTATCTAACTATACTATGATTGAACCTAGTTCTCTTGCTAGTGTGTTATTTAGGTATCGAGTATTTTATTTTACTTGACCCGACCTTATCCTCCACGCAAACCTAAGCCTAAGGTTGATGACAAGAGGTATAAGAAGTTCATTGATATCTTTAGAAAGTTACACATCAATATACCTCTTGTTGAAGCACTTGTCAGGATGCTCGAGTACACCAAGTTCTTAAAAGAAGTCATCTACTAAGAGGAAACTCTTAGATTTAGAAACCATTTGTCTAAATGAGGAGTGCTCAGCCATCCTTAACATAAGTTACCTTGCTAAATGCAAGGATCCGGGAAGTTTTCTCATTCCCTGCACCATAGGTAACGTATGTTTGAACAAAGCTTTGTGTGATCTAGGAGCGAGCGTAAATCTGATGCATCTATCCATTTTTCAAATGCTAGGTATGAAGACCTTAAAAAGACTTCAATTACTTTGCAATTAGCTGATCGTTCAGTTAAGGAACCCTGTGGAGTGGTTGAAGATGTGCTAGTAAGAGTTGAGAAATTTGTGTTTCCTGTCGACTTTGTTGTACTGGATATGGAAGCTAACTACGAAGTGCCCCTAATATTAGAAAGACCTTTTATGGCCACTAGTAGGACGCTTATCGATGTTTACAAAGGAGAGTTAGTGTTAAGAGTTAATGGGGATGAAATAGCATTCAACGTGCTTGACACTATGAAGACACCTGATGATGAAGAGGATGCATGTTTCATGTTGGATTCTGTTGACAAGCTTGTCAATGACTTCCAACAATATGAGGATATTAAGGATTTCCTCGAGGCTACCTTGGAATTAGAGGATGAAGTGCCATATGAAAAGAGCGAGGAAGAAAAAATGATATGGCCGGGATGTAGTAGAGGAATCCCTAGACATGTCGAGGAGATGAAGTCTACTGAGGTTGAAAAGTACTACCATAGACCAACATGGCATAAGTTCTTTGAACTTAAGCTAACCGGACAAAAGTTAAAGACCTCGTTAGAAGAACCACCTACCAATCTAACACTGAAGCCTCTGCCTGCACATTTGAAGTATGTATTTCTTCAAGATGAGACCTTGCCGCTTATCATCTCTTTTGCCTTGACTGAAATACAAGAGGAAAAGCTTATGAGAGTGTTGAGAGAGTATCGCGGAGCATTTGGATGGACTATAGCTGACATCAAAGGCATTAGCCCTAGTGTTTGCATGCATAAAATCTCCGTCGATCCGGCAAAGAAAGCGGTTGTACAACCCCAAAGAAGGTTGACTCCACAATTAAAGGACGTGGTAAGGGATGAAATCATTAAGATGTTAGAAATGGGAATCATCTTCCCTATTTCTGATAGTGAATGGGTTAGCCCGATCCACGTAGTTCCGAAGAAGGGAGGTTTTACTGTATAAGCCAATGAGTTAAATGAGTTGATTCCTGTTAGGCTCATTACTGGTCATAGAGTGTGCATTGACTTTAGGAAACTGAATGATGCAACTCGTAAGGATCACTTCCCTCTTCCCTTCATTGATCAAATGCTCGAGAGACTGAGCGGACATGCGTTTTATTGTTTCCTCGACGGTTACTCGGGATATTATCAAATTCATATCTCACCCGAGGATCGTGAAAAGACCACTTTTACATGTCCTTATGGAACCTTTGCTTATAATAGAATGCCCTTTGGTTTGTGCAACGCACCAGCAACGTTTCAAAGATGCATGATTTCTCTGTTTGCTGATATGGTTGAAGATTTCCTAGAGATCTTTATGGATGATTTCTCTGTATTTGGAGATGATTTCGATTCATGTCTCACGCATCTAGCAAGAGTGCTAAAGAGATGCGAGGAGACGAATCTGGTGCTTAACTGGGAGAAATGTCATTTGATGGTTACTGAAGGTATAGTGTTAGGTGTGATGCCCGAAAGACAATTTTGTAATTGTTTTATTTAATAAATGAAATGATATTATTATTCATAATTATTATTCTCATAATCACCGATGTGACAATAGTATTTACACTACAGAAAACCCTAAAGTATATCGTTTATGTAATCACTTAACTCAGTGTATGGTATATACACGGGAGGATTGAGTTAGTGAAGATGTACTTAAAATACAATTAGCCCGTAGTAAAGTTAATCGAGAGTATCGGGTCTCTCCTTTAACATGCTATTAATGCGCCCAGAACACAATAGGTGTGATTGTCTTATCCGGACTTTCGGTTAAGAGAACCTAATGGGGCATTTATAAATGATAGATATATCATATAAATTTGGACCGATTTGATTAGAGTTCACGATATAATTCCGTAATCGAGAAGTCTTATCGAATCAATGGATGATCATATTTATGGATATATCTTAATCCCGAGGTGATCACAATCAACCGCTTGAATCGCATATGAAGTTTGACTTGACGGTTAAGGATTACACCGAGTCCGTGGTCCGAATTACCCCATCTTGGCATTGTACTTGGATTGAGTGAGTAGTCCGTGTTATCACGGATACGGAATCCATTCCTTCCATTTATGGAAGTAGATAGACAGCTTCCCTTATTTGTTAATCCTAGAAACCGATCGATCGCGCGAGTTCATATTACACCGATTAGCTACCAAAGAGTTGTATGAATTAATTGATCACTAGGGGGTTAATGGTAAATAAGGATAAGAGGTTCTAAAAAGGGTTAACGGTAACTTCCCGATTTAGAATGAACAAATGCCTATGGAGGATTAATCCATATGTAATGATTGTATCAATGGACGCTTATTATTATTCTCGTGAGGAGATAAATATAATCTCATAATCGGAGGAGTGCGATCACGGGATTATGGTGGCATATTCCCGTGATTGATTTATCGAATATAATTATTCGTTCGTAAGATAATTATTTATTTGATTTATCGGAGCCGCTGATTATTAGTCCATGGTCCCCGACGTGCCTCCTAATATAGCATAGCTATTCTCGGACGTCGAATCCTAATAATATTAATTTAGTCCTTGTTGGACTTTATTAAAACGATATGTGAATTAATTGTTTAGTGGACTATTAAATTAGTTGGGCTAAATAATTAAATACACGGAAAAGACATTTTTCGTGGACTCGGCCCGAATTGGTGTGTTGACCAATTTTGACCCAAATTGGTCAAATATGCGTGGACTTTGAATTTGAAGGAAAAGGTGCGCATGTTATATTATTTAATTATTAAGGAATTAGTTTTCTTGGATAATTATTTAATGTGTGATTTATCTTTTATTTGTTAAATGATAAATCATGGAATATTAGATAATAATATGTTTTATCCTAATTTGTTTGGGATAATTATTTTATTTATCTTTTATTTGGAAAAAGGATTAATGTAATAATTATCTCTTAATTATTTAATCCTTGGAGGACAAGGATTACTCTCCTATATAAAGAGAGTTCTCCCAAGCCTTAACACACATGATATTTTCGACTTCTCCTCTTAGAGAGAAGAAGTGATAAAATTCGGCCAAGGGGTATAAGGGAGAAATCTTGGAGATTTTTCCGGGTAGCATATCGGAGGGGTTCGAGTCGAGAATTCCTTCCACCGGAAATTGCTTGGATCACACGATCGGAAGACTGTGGTGCTCTTCACATCTTCACATTCATCCTTTGCGGTTCTTCAACTTGGATTTTGAGATCCAAGAGGTATGATCTACAACCCCCTTGTAGATATAGATCTAGTTGTTTTATTATGTGTATTATATAGATCTAGATCCATAAATCGCTTCCGTTGCGGATGGTATTAACTAACATATAGTACTTGGCCACCGTATTTCTAAGAACGGTATAGAGGTGGATAGAGCAAAAGTAGAGGTAATTGAAAAACTGCCTCCACCCACCAATCTTAAGACATTGCGAGGTTTTCTTGGCCACGCAGGATTCTATCGTCGGTTTGTGAAGGACTTTTCCGTAATCTCTAGACCTCTTACCGAATTATTGGCCAAGGATGTGCCGTTTGTGTTTACTAGTGAGTGCATGAAAGCTTTCAATAAGTTAAAGAGCATGCTTATTACTGCACCCGTTCTGATTGCGCCTGATTGGAATCTACCCTTTGAGTTGATGTGCGATGCAAGCGATATTGCTGTAGGTGCTGCCTTAGGACAAAGAAAAGACAAGATCTTTAGGCCCATCTACTATGCTAGTCGAACTTTAAATGCTGCTCAAAGGAATTATGCAACTACTGAGAAAGAGCTTCTAGCTGTTATCTTTGCTTTCGACAAATTTTGATCTTATCTAGTAGGATCTAAAGTCACCGTTTGGACTGACCATGCGGCCTTGAAGTATCTTTTAGCCAAACAAGATTCCAAACCAAGGTTGTTGAGATGGATTCTACTATTGCAAGAGTTTGATGTAGAAATCCGTGATAATAAAGGATCTGAGAATTTGGTTGCGGATCATCTTTCCCGTCTACAAATAGAGGACAATGAGCCACAGACCGAGATTGGAGAAACATTTCCTGATGAACAATTATTCTCCTTCACGGCCATACATGGAAAGGATGATTGCGCTGCAGTATCTTCGCGTATTGAGGTTGTAAAGGAGAATAAACAACCATGGTTTAAAGACTTTGTGAATTATCTATCCGCGAAATACTTGCCACCAAATCTCAACCCACAAGAAAGAAAGAAATTCTTTAAGGATCTTAGGCACTATTATTGGGAAGAGCCCTATCTTTTTAAGCTAGGATCCGACAATGTCTTTAGGAGATGTGTACCGGAAGAGGAAATTTATGATATCCTTGGACATTGCCATGCTTATGAGGCCGGAGGACATTATGGAGGAGACAAGACTGCTGCGAAAGTTCTCCAATGTGGTTTTTACTGGCCTACCTTGTTCAAAGATGCGCATCAATATGCTAGATCTTGTCATTCTTGCCAAATGACGGGAAATATCTCGAGAAGGAATGAAATGCCAATGAAGACTATCCTAGAGGTGGAACTCTTTGATGTTTGGGGTATTGATTTTGTGGGACCTTTTACTTCGTCTTTGTCCAACCGCTATATCTTAGTGGCGGTCGACTACGTATCCAAATGGGTTGAGGCCATTGCTTCACCTACTAACGATGCGAAAGTTGTACTGAAATTCTTAAAGAAAAATATCTTTACATGGTTTGGAACCCCTTGTGCCATTATTAGTGATAATGGAAGCCATTTTTGTAATAGGCCGTTTGAAAAGCTGATGATTAAGTACGGGGTAAGACACAAGTTAGCTACTGCTTATCACCCTCAAACAAGTGGACAAGTTGAGGTTACAAATCGAGAAATAAAGCGCATTTTGGAGAAAACTGTGAATACGACTAGAAAGGATTGGTCATTGCGATTAGATGATGCTTTATGGGCTTATAGGACTGCTTATAAGACGACTATTGGTATGTCCCCTTATAAGATTGTATTTGGTAAAGCATGTCATCTACCGGTTGAACTTGAACACCGTGCCATGTGGGCCACGCGTATGTTGAATTTTGATGAGAGTTTAGCTGGAGAAAGAAGGTTGTTGGAGTTGACTCGCCTAGAGGAGTTTCGTCTGGAAGCTTATGAGAATGCTAAAATATTTAAGGAGCGCACAAAGAGATTTCATGATAAGAAGATATTGGACCGCACTTTTAAGGAAGGTGATCTGGTTCTTCTTTACAATTCACGCTTGAGACTCTTTCCCCGGCAAGTTAAAATCACGATGGTATGGCCCTTATAGAGTGAGTAAGGTTTTCCCTTCTGGAGCTGTTGAATTGTTGAACCTTAAAGACCAATCCACTTTTGTGGTTAATGGACACCGTGTGAAACATTACATTGGTCTTGGTCAAGGTAAGGAGGAGGAAGTCTTCACTCTTGAAGATTCCACCTATACTTAAACCATCGTTGAGTTGAGTCGAGCTGGCGACTATAAACTCAGAACTATTTCTTAAACACTATCTTTTGTTTTGTTTTAATAAAGTAGCATGCGACTGTTAAGGTTTTTTTCATCTCGCCATGTTCCGATTCTAAGTTCGGAATAAACGAGGTTTTTTCCTTGATAGCGACATGTGAGTTTAGTAGTTTTAACTCTTTGGTTTTCCGTGTCATTGGTTGTATGAAATAAAGTGGCTTAAATTGTTTTTGGATATTCTATATCTAATTACTGCCACATTATTTTATAACTTCCATTGACACGTTATTAACAGTTTCGTGGAGTTTCTGTTTGGTTTGCTTAAACAGGTTTTCGATTGCTTCTCCACGACGTGCTTGGTCTGCAACTACATTCTGCATCTGCTTGAGAGCCGTTTCCAGAGCTAAGTCTTTTTCTTAAATTCTCCTTTTTCTTTGTCATTGGGGACAATGCCAAGTTTAAGTGGGGGGTAGGAGACTTAGCCATGATGTGTTATAATTGAAAATTTTAGATGAAACGGTGAAAAATGTGAAAAATCAAAAATTTTGAACAAATACCAAATTTATTATCTCGTACCCTTAGAATTGTGAGTCCTTATACATAGGATTGATAGGGAAGTGAACCAAGTTGCATGATTACGTGATCACTTTATACTTATGTGAATGTAAATTTAAGGATATTCATGCCAACTATTGCAAGTAGTTATTTATTATTTGCTTACTCAATTTGAATCGACGAATTCCGCACAAATTATAATAACTGAAAGAATTATGTGTACATTGCGTAGATGATTGGTTATGCAGACCTAGAGTCAATATTTATCTGCGGATGTATTCTTATCTTCTAGCCATCAAAGCGGAGTAATAAGCTTGAGAATTATCTGTGTTTTGACAATGAGTTAAACACTGGGCTTGTAGTAACATTACCAAAGTAGCTTCGCGCTTGTGGTAATATTCAATGCTTCCACTAATCCGTGAGAGAGGTGTAAAGCTTGAAACTACGGAAATGCGAAAAGAAATTCAAATTTTTAAGAGGCTTGAGTAATTTTCTCGGTCTCCAAGTCCAAAAACCTTATTTGGAATCGATGAACTAGTGGGAGGAGGCCGATTGTTTTTTTTTTTATTTTGGTCACAGCAATTTTTTCCATGCGGCAATTTTTTGTTCACGGCAATCTATTTTTTTTTGACCTAAATTGTGCATGGCCGAAAGGCATGCAGTAACTTAAAAAAAAAAAAAAAATTAATTTTTTAAGGATTTGACCTGATGCTGCCGCATTAATAAAAAATAAATAAATAAATTTTTTTTTTTTTATGATTCTGCCGTGAAGAGAAGAAAAAGAAAAAAAAATATGGAAATTTTTTTTTTATAAAACAATTTAATATAGATATATTTTAATATATTGGTATATTACGGCCTCCTCTCTCTCGGGTGTTCGTGGTTCGTGATCCGGCGGTTCGAGTTCATGATTCGAAAATCAAGACTCGAAGACAACAAGATTGTAATTTATTTTTCCTACGATAGATTAGATACGGGGGTACCAACAATCCATCTCGGTGTTTAAATTTTCCGTAATTTATTTTTTATGTGTTTGATCATAAAATAGATATAAAATCGGAATTGCCATGACATGCATCATATCATAAATCCACTCCTTGCATACATGTAGAATTTTAATTTTGGTAATTAAAATAGGCATGTATACAAACTCGCGTAATTAGTTGAAATTTAATTAATACGTGGTAATTAATTAATTTAGTAACTAATTAAAGATCCGAGGACGGGTTATGAAATCGTTAAGCCTTTCGGTGTGTGTTCTCGGTGAACCGCCTTAAAGCCCAAACGAGATCACGATTTCGATTCGTAGTGTTTACGAGATTGAATGATGGTAAAAGAACAATAAATCTTGGATAAAAACGGTTCGCCTATAGGTTGGGTGGTCAACTGAGCTAGGCTCGACCGACTTACAGATCGCAGAATTTCCTCCAACATCACAGGAGAAGAGTGGACTGATAGGATTACACCACCTGGAACCACTATAAAATTTGCATACCTACTTTTTGCATTTAGTATATTAAGCACATCAACCTATTGAAACTAGCAACTTAATTACACACACTTACAATACTGAGTATCTAATACTTAGTATCATATTTTAACAACAAGTAATAAGGCTTAACTTGAATATATTCCGCTGCGACAAATTCAGTAAAATCGGCGGTCGACGGACTACGAGCGATCGAAAGCTAATGAACTTGCTGAGTTTGTTAACTCCAAAAGTTTTAAGTGTTAAGTTTATTCACCCCCCTCTAAACTTAACCAAAGCCTTTTCAAGCGACCGCCACTGAGGATTTTATGCTTTCTGCTTTTTGGAATCAATTTCTGCGATCTGTAATAATTCAACTTTGCCTTTGGTTTGAACTATTTTGATACTTTCCTTTGTTGTTATTTTGTAATAATTTAGCTTGCGACTTGACTTGTGGCCTCTTTTGACCTTTGACTAATGCACCTTCCGATTTATGCACTTGCTTTTTTTTATTTGCTCTCTTGTATGTATGCGGCCCCTTTTATTTTGGTGAGGTTGAGAGAATAGCTTGCTAAAATAATAGAACCTCTGAACTGTTGTGTTTTTGAGTTTGAAAATTCCAATATGTGGCCCCCTTGTTTTGAGCAAAGCCCTAATGGGTTTGATTGAGACAAATTTCCGTATGCGGCCCCTAATTTTTTGGCGAGTCTGCAATGTTGGGCTCGCCAGAAATTTAAGGCGGAATTGCCTCAAATTAAAATCTTCGTTTATCCGGCCCCCTTCATTTTAAGTAAGGCGAGTGTTGGGGGATAATTTTGCATCATTAAACAAAAAACAATTTATAAACCCTAACCTATATGCAAAACTAACTCCTAACCGGCCGAATACCGGGTAATTGCTAGCAAAGCGGAATACGTAAGGGGTCGATCCACAGGGAATTGGGTTGTTGAACCTAGTTTTATTAATTCCTTTCAATTGTTACTTATGAAAACAAATAAACGAAAGAACAAACACATAAACACATAGAACAGATGAAATAAATCTAAGTTATAACAAAATAATAGAGAAAAAAAACATAAAACAAAGATACATGGAATCAAACAATATACAAACCAAGTGATTTCAATCCAAGTTCATCTCATGATTTTAATTCAATATTGTGGTTTCACCTTTACACGAGATACGAACTCCTAATTCCTTAGTGAATCCGTTTCTCAAACTATGAATTCCTAATCTCTTAGTGAATTCAATTATCGATCTCTCCTCTCTCGAATGTTGAGACCAATTTCATACAAAACGAAGGTGTAGATTCAAGTTAACTCTCGTATTTTAGAATCTAGCAACCTAGATAATTAATCAATTAATTTGTCACGAATTAACGATTAAGGATCATATCTTTCTATGGTGATCTAGCCTAACAATGATTCTCATCAACGTTAGACAACAATTAGCAACCAATCTCTCGATCTAGTCACACAATAGCATCATAAATCATAGAAAGATACAAAACAAATCAAAGATCATAAGAATAAACAAAGGATTGAGTAAATCAGAAGATAAACTCACATAGTTTGGTACAATCTATGATCTCCATGAATCAACAAACGAAAATAAAAGCATCCTAATCTAACCCGGATCACCCGAGCACAAGGCTCGGGTGATCGGCCTTGAAAGCCTCAGAAGTGCGGCTGCTGTGTGTGTTTGGTGTATAGAAAATCTGATGATTATTAGGGTTGAGAATGCGCTGCTATATATAGGGAAATAAGTCGGCTATGCTTAAGTCGGCCGTGGACGCCCGTCCAGAGTGTTGGACGCCCATCCACTCTGCTTAAAATCTTCGAATCGGGCCGAGTCATGATCAGACGCCCGTCCTGTGTTAAATTGGACGCTCGTTCGCCAAAATCTTCACAACTCTGAATCAACTTCCCTCTCCTGGACGCTCGTCCACTTCTTCAGACGCTCGTCCACTCTGGACGCCAGTTCAAGATTCTGGACGCCAGTCCAGGATCGACTTAATCTTGATTTTCCATACTTATCTCTTCTTCTTCGATCCAAATCATCATTATCTCTTCTATCATTAATGTAATTCGACTCTTATCTCTTTTTGATCATCATTTGAGCATCAAACACGTACCTATAACACATTAAAACATCGCAAAACGTAATATCATCCAAATAATCATAAAATCAGAATTAAAACACCAAAATTAACCAATTTTGCGAATAACTCATTAAAAACCTCATTTACTCAATAATTCCATTAAACACTCGTTTCTTATGCAAATTATACAAATATGAGGAAAATTATCATAAAATATATCAATATAAATCGTATAAATTCACCCTTAACAACTCCCCCACACTTAGCTTTTGCTCGTCCCGAGCAAAACAAAACGAAAATTAGGGCTCGAAACGAAAACAGACATCTCAGACAATATAGCATAGATCCAATAAATCAGAAGTTCACCACTGTGTGTGCATAGCCATAGAAAACTTCCACTAAATCCAAATTTGAGAAACTCAAAGAAAACTAGCTAATACCCCCTCGTAGACTAGCAATAAATGACACTCATAAGATGTACCCAACAAACGTAAAATATCCCGAAAAGAATGATCGAATATATCTAGGGCCTTTCTGAAATACTCAGAGGATAATCCTTACAGCATATCTATCAGTTTTTACTGGGGATAAGATAGACGATAACTTAGTCTCTCATTCATTTCATAACACTTCTTATTGCAAGTTGATTTAACTATTTTCACATTTAAACGCACATCAGAATGAGCTCTTGCCCTCATAGCAGAATAGGATATTCGAGATATACCCTACCTTACTCCAATCATAAGGCAGCTTCTTCTGACTGTCGTGAGCTTTTAGTCATCATAGTGGTATAGGACATACGTGGTATACCCTATCGCACTCAAATCATTGACCAGCTTTCGACACACCCAATTAATTCATTATAAACTCAACTTTTTCATTTGACAATAAGTTACGTGTTACTTATCACATTCAAACCTTAGATATTCACAGTATAACATACTTTGGATCTAAACACAAACTATCATAAATATCAAGATATATACGTAGCACTAAGCACATGACTTATGAGAAAATCAGAAATCACTCGTCAAAAGGGGTATAACTTTATAAATTAGCTCATCGTTCACTATGGCTCGTGAAAAATAGATCTCAGGTGAAACAACTAACTTATCAAACATACAGTATATAGCTTGGATGACTATAAAAATAACGAACATTGAATTGAATTGCCTACTCGGGACTAAACAAAAACAAAAATGTCGAAAAATTTCGAAAATTCTAGCTCATTTTGCATAGACTCGTAACGAATTAAGCAAATGTATAGATACATATCAAATCATTCCCTCCCCCACACTTAAATGACAACATGTCCTCAGGTTGTGCAGAATAAGAAAAACTTAGCTGATTTGGTAATGATCTGAAGATTGGCTGAAGAAGACAACAATGGTGATGTCATATGGAGTCCTTCCCAGCTTCAAATCCAAAGTGAACTTGAGAAAACAGCGATAAATGTACCTGCGTCACTTGAAAAACATGGCAGTATCTCGGGGAACATAGGGGGGTATAACACGGCAAAATTAATCATAAACAAGATAGAAGCACAAGATATAATTGCTCAGATGGAACAATCACCACACAAGGAAAACACAGGACACCTAAGCGTCAAACATAAAGCCACAGAAGCTTTACAATACAAATAAGCCCAACATGTGCATACAGAAATGAGGATAGAGGACACTACAAAGTAGCAGGGCTAGGTGAACTAAAAAGATAAATAAAAATAAAAGAAAAAAAAACAGAATAAAATATAATGCAACTAAATGATATGCAACTATACTAAAAAGGCAAAACGAAAATAAAGAAAATAAACTAGCCCAACTAATTCCATAGATGTTGCCCTAATCTAAGCACGGTCAAGAATATAAACGTCTACTAAATAACACCACAGAAGCGTAACAAAATTCGATTATGCAAAGCCACAGAAGCTTGCCATGTGAAGTGTAGACGTGCCTTTAACAACCCTAACACCCTAGATAGACGACACAAGGAACATCATAAGTCAAATTTGGAATCACGTCTAGCTAGGTGAATTACTCAACATGGATTGCAATAGATGGAAAGAAAACCATAACGGTGAAAGAACAGGACATCTACGCATATACTAAGGGCACAGAGGCTCACAATAAAACATCCATGTCGAATAATGAAGCATGTATATAAAAATTAATCAATTATTTAACAAGGATTAGTAGATGGAAAGATATAAACATGCAAGTTCAGAACATCTACGCATATATAAAGAGGCCACAGAGGCTCACATGAAAGTATCCACGTCAAATAAAGCATTAAAAATCAAGTCAAGAAAAAATTGGAACCTAAACGTGCGTTTTTTCTTTCAAACGGGCGTTCGCCTGGAATTTCAGCCCTGAACTGCCGTTCAACAATTCAGCCGCGCGTTCACTTGCGTGTTATGGACTGGATAGGCGTTCGCTTACCTTGAACGCCCGTTCAAACATCGAATTTGCAACAGAAACGCAGGAAAAACACAACAAACCCTAAATAGCTTAAAAGATCATCAATTCAAAACAAACCAGAACATACATCATACATCACAGCACCGCAACCCCATCAAATTATAGCACAGAGGGTTAGATTAGATCACATACAAACATATAATTCACGTTTCATAAATTGAGTAAAAAAAAGGTTTTGCACATTCTTAACCCAATGGTTATCGAAACACGGCAAAAGAAAAAAAAAATAGATCGTAACAAAATAGAAAAATTAACTCAATTAGATTCAACAAAAACACCGATTCCCCGGCAACGGCGCCATTTTGTTTGGGGATAATTTTGCATCATTAAACAAAAAACAATTTATAAACCCTAACCTATATGCAAAACTAACTCCTAACCGGCCGAATACCGGGTAATTGCTAGCAAAGCGGAATAAGTAAGGGGTCGATCCACAGGGAATTGGGTTGTTGAACCTAGTTTTATTAATTCCTTTCAATTGTTACTTATGAAAACAAATAAACGAAAGAACAAACACATAAACACATAGAACAGATGAAATAAATCTAAGCTATAACAAAATAATAGAGAAAAAAACATAAAACAAAGATACATGGAATCAAACAATATACAAACCAAGTGATTTCAATCCAAGTTCATCTCATGATTTTAATTCAATATTGTAGTTTCACCTTTACACGAGATACGAACTCCTAATTCCTTAGTGAATCCGTTTCTCAAACTATGAATTCCTAATCTCTTAGTGAATTCAATTATCGATCTCTCCTCTCTCGAATGTTGAGACCAATTTCATACAAAACGAAGGTGTAGATTCAAGTTAACTCTCGTATTTTAGAATCTAGCAACCTAGATAATTAATCAATTAATTTGTCACGAATTAATGATTAAGGATCCTATCTTTCTATGGTGATCTAGCCTAACAATGATTCTCATCAACGTTAGACAACAATTAGCAACCAATCTCTCGATCTAGTCACACAATAGCATCATAAATCATAGAAAGATACAAAACAAATCAAAGATCATAAGAATAAACAAAGGATTGAATAAATTAGAAGATAAACTCACATAGTTTGGTACAATGGATGATCTCCATGAATCAACAAACGAAAATAAAAGCATCCTAATCTAACCCGGATCACCCAAGCACAAGGCTCGGGTGATCGGCCTTGAACGCCTCAGAAGTGCGGCTGCTGTGTGTGTTTGGTGTATAGAAAATCTGATGATTATTAGGGTTGAGAATGCGCTGCTATATATAGGGAAATAAGTCGGCTATGCTTAAGTCGGCCGTGGACGCCCGTCCACTCTGCTTAAAATCTTCGAATCGGGCCGAGTCATGATCAGACGCCCGTCCTGTGTTAAATTGGACGCTCGTTCGCCAAAATCTTCACAACTCTGAATCAACTTCCCTCTCCTGGACGCTCGTCCACTTCTTCAGACACTCGTCCACTCTGGACGCCAGTTCAAGATTCTGGACGCCAGTCCAGGATCGACTTAATCTTGATTTTTCCATACTTATCTCTTCTTCTTCGATCCAAATCATCATTATCTCTTCTATCATTAATGTAATTCGACTCTTATCTCTTTTTGATTATCATTTGAGCATCAAACACGTACCTATAACACATTAAAACATCGCAAAACGTAATATCATCCAAATAATCATAAAATCAGAATTAAAACACCAAAATTAACCAATTTTGCGAATAACTCATTAAAAACCTCATTTACTCAATAATTCCATTAAACACTCGTTTCTTATGCAAATTATACAAATATGAGGGAAATTATCATAAAATATATCAATATAAATCGTATAAATTCACCCTTAACAGCGATGGCGAGTTGGAATGAAAGAAGACTAACCTCATTGACTTGAAATAAAGAATCCTTTGACCTGAGGCAAGTGGGCGTGCTGCTGAAAAGCTAAAGTTCTGACTTTATTGGACAGCTCATTGGCAGGCTTTTGACTGTTTCGGTAATCGCGTAGTGACTGTAGCCTTGAATCTCGTTTCGATAACTGTCAGGCGCTTAAATGTGCCTTTTGAATTCAAAATTTGGATAGATCGCGTGAATGCTGACCGTCTGATTCTGTTGATCTTGACCGCACATTCCTTTTTTGATCCTCTATAAGAGGGGGGGTTCCCTGGTCTTTCTTCACTCATTTCTGGCACAAATCTTTATTTTCTGATGGCTTTTAGATCCTGTGAGGGTAGCTCGGTACGAGTGTACAAAGCCCGCCCTATGCGCGATGTTTCTCCTTTCTTTCTTACTGCCTCTAATACTGCCAAAGACCATTTCTGGCATTACTTTGATGTGGTCAAGTCTGTGAGGGAGAGGGGTTTCAACGAGGACAAGGTTGAAGGTGATGTCTCTTTGCTCCGGGTTCGGATTTCTGGGTGGTTGGATCTTGTCTCCCCGCCCATGACACCCTTCAACCTTACGATGGTAAGGGAATTTTACTCCGTCTTTTCAAAGATTTCTCCCGAGGAAGCTGTTAGCTTTATCTTGCTTCGGGGTGTTTCTGTCAACTTTACCCCGGAGGCTATCAATGGGGTTCTTCGCATTCCTGCTATCGACCCCACTGCTCATTATGAGGTTGCCTGAAATCTTGGTGATGAGGAAAGTAGGCAAGTTTGCCTACGTCACACAATTCGTGAGCTTTTCCCTAATTGTCCACGCCCTCGCACACTAGGCCCTGCGTCTGAACTGTCTCGTTGCAACCGAGAGTGGAAAAGGTTCATTAACTCGTGAGCTCTTCCATCTGTGGATTTTGAGGTCATTACCGAGGCTGAAGCCTTCCTTCTTCATGCTATTCATGACCTTCAGGTGGACGTTGACTGAGGGATCCTGATTCACTGCGAAGCTGTTAAGTTTGCCGTCACTAAGGAACCTGATCGCCGTATTCCTTTTAGCTCGTTGATTGCTAGTTTATGTACTAATGTAGCTAGGGTGATGCGTCATTGGAAGACGGTGAGCCAATCATTTGGACAAGAGTTCCCATTGTAACAGTTATAACTGGGTAGCTAACCTTTTCCTTGCTGGTAGGCAATGTCTCCGTGATTCTCTTGGCGAGCACATCGATCCCAGAGATCGGGGCGGCTTTTTCAGCGGGCCTCGACCTTTTTAGCTCTGCGATCTCCTTCCTCATTACTTCCATTTTCTCGGCTATAAGAGGGTCAAACCCTGGTCTGGACGGGGGTTGAGCAGCAGCCGGTTCAGTCCTATGCTCTGAGCCCGCATGATTTTGCGACTCCTCTTGACGAGATCTTTTTTCCCTTATGATCATACGGGCATACCTTGCGTTCTCCTTCTCATGCCTGGGAGGTATCTCTCTCTCTAGAAAGCTGAGACGACTTAAGGCCAGGCCCCTGTCCTTCTCACCTAATCTTTTCAGAGCCGACCCCCTTTTTTGGGTCTTTTCTTTCTGATTATTGCGACCCAATGATTGAAGACTCTCCTCAATCTCTATCCTTTGAGGCTGGGGTTGGCGGGCCTTTCCTGCTGTCCCAGGGTTAACCTCGCCTCTTGGGGGATTAGGAGGTCGGACCGGTAAGAGTGCCCGGCCTAGAGCTACTAATCGTGAATTTGTCAAGTACATTGTCTCTGCATACTTAGCGTCCTCTCTCATTTCCACGACCTCAAAATCCTCTTGGAATCCTGGTACCTTCTCCGGTATGATCTCTTGACTATGCTGCGGCCTAGGTGTCCCGACTGCGGCCTTTTCCTCGCGTGCTCCTTCTAAGGCCGCAATAGCCTCTTTAGACATGGATTTCTGATTTAAGACATTTCTAGCGTCGTTGGCGGCCAAAACTTCGTTCCTTGTCCCATCCCAATCTGCTGTGGGATTGTCGAATGTCTCTCCAACGACCTCTGCACGGGCCTGATACTGTGTGCTCCCCTTTGCCGGGGTTAGTGGTATTAGTTGTCCCTTACTTCCCGCCATCGCTTGTTAGCGAGCTTATTTGGTTTGGAGAGGAGATTCGTTGATTGGATCGCGACCGACTATCTGACAATCTTATCCTTTTTGACAAACTCAACTACCTCGTACTTTCTTTTATTTATGGGGAGTCGGTTAGAGATCTTTTGGTAGGTCTTTTGTGTGAGTTGGAGGTAGATCTGTAAGATAGTGATAGCTCGGGTGATGTGGCTGGCGGAAATACGGATCTCAGGGGTGAAAGGTGATGATTCAAACTCAAATAACCCCGGAAATTTGTACGGCCTTCTCTTGCAAATGCACGCACTATTTTTGGGCAAACGGAAGGGTTTCTTTTGACAATGGTGACAAGGGAGCAAAGGCAATATAGGGGGTTTTCTGGTAAAATGGTGATAACATACATGAGCACAACGTTCCCCAAACTGTGGCTGCTTAACTAAAAACACAAACTTGAACGAAGAGGACTACGAGAGAGGTGATTTCTCAAACGCTAACTCATGAGTTTCGTGCAAGCTATGTCAAAGTTTCCTTTCTTCTGGTGAGATGAACACTGAGATGTATAAGAACTCAGCTGGGCTTAGTGGATCGACCAAGGTGCTGCTCCTTCACTCCGCTGTGCGCTAGTATTCTGGGTGTTCTTCACATCGAGGAGGTTGAAAGCTTGCTGGTTCCGTGTAACGGAGCCAACTGATAATGCGGTTTATTATCACGATGGCTTTGCGGTGTATGTTGAGTGGATATCTAGCTTATTTGATGTGTTTAATAGTGTATAAGGCGGGTGGTGGCCGGCGGTGCTACGGTGGAGAGTATGAATGCTTGCGAGTGAAGGTTTTTGCAGACTATGGTTCTCCTTTGCAATTAGAATATATCTTTAGAGGTTACACAAGCCCTCCTTTTATAGGGAGGAGGGAAGCTTAGGGCTTAAGTTTAGACAAGTAAGCAAATAAGATATCTTAGTAGTTAAGTAAACTAAATATCTAAACGACAAGTGGGTTGAATATCTCGGCGGCGTCCTATGTGGTCGCGTAGGTCGCCACATACAAGGTCGCCTGCTTCATCCTTGCCTTCTAATGCTTCCCTTAAGTCTTGCACGGTCTCTTAAGGACCTATTGTCCGAGGTCGCATGTCGGCCCCCTGAGCTACTAGTGACGTAGGTTTGAAGGCTCTTGGCGGGGACCTTTGCGGCGACCTCGACTTGACTGGTGTTGCGAAAGCAATGGCCGCGAACCTTATCCGACGCGGTCGGCCAGATAGCTATTTCCGGGACTCATAGGTGGCGATATTATTTAGACACATCATGTATGAATATGAATCATATGATACTACCCAAATCCCAAAATAACTTTTAGATTTGTCCAACGATATAAGTTATTCTATATTATCAATGTATCATTTATTGTCATTTCTCTATTTTACTCCTAATTTTTTATGAATCCTACAACTTTTAATTACTTAAAATATTGCATAAATGATAGACAAAAAATATTTTAGACATTACCTTCAAATTTATCACATTTAACCATTTTTTTAATATGTGTGAAAACTCTTACGATGATTATATTTTAGGACGGAAGACGGAGGTAGTAGATATAGGAGTAAAAGAAATTTTACGTAATAGTAGTACATATTTAATTTTGAAAAATACATTATCGTTTGAAGTGTATTTTTCTTAAATCTAAATATCGAAACTCTAAAATAACTATTTAAAGCATTTATGGTATTAATGTAAGTACACTTATACTGCGTACATAATTAAATGACTAAAGCCGTGTTTGCACATGGTTTGGGTGAGTCAAAATCTTCTTAATTTACTCCTTCTATCTCAATTTGTTTTCACATTTTGGAATTCAAAATATTTAATAAGATATCATTTAATAGGTTGTCTGATCATTTAAAATATTGCTAATTTACCTTTTTATGTGTAGCATTATTTTTATTTTATATATAAATTGATGCAATTTAGGCAATTAAAATAAAAACTTTAAATCCAATTAGATTTTTAAGTCTTATTTTAGGATAGTCATAAATAGAATAAGTCTCAAGCAAATTGAGACGGAGTGAGTATTATTTTATTCATTTCACTGATATCAACACGATTTGTATAACCAATTATTTCAATATATAAGAATAAAAAATATTAGACCATCAATCAGAACTTCATTTTATTTCCTCTACTACTCTTTTTATCCTTATTATTTTCTGAATAATTATTTTTTTATTCATTATATTATTTTATTACAATTAGTGTCATAAATAATATTTTCAACTATACAAATTTCTTTTTTTTTTTTTTTTTTTGAAGGGAAAATTTCAAAAAACAACAACCTTAATTTTTTAATAATTATTATTTCACTTTAATTTATTAAATACCTTGATTCGATTTAATTCAAAATAAATCATGTTCAAACAGATTATTAAAGCTCAAGTGAGGCTGAGAATGAGAATTTGAAAGTCAAATACACTTTAATTTTTTTTAATTTAAAAAAAACTGCAGGCTTTAATAAACCGAAGGTGCATATTAAAAAAAAAAGAAACTAGGGTTTAAACCTGACAAGGAATGAAGTAAGTAGAGAGAGTACGTACATAAAAGATCTGGGAAGAAAATGCCATATCTTTGGAAGTGACAAGCAGACACATCTCTCAGAACAGACAGTTGGCTCCATACTTCCTACTTCTGGATAGACGTGACCGGTTCCGGGTCAATGACACGACCCTCCGATTTCGGGTCTACAATGAAACCGGAACTGTAAGTTTCATTTTCTAGCCGGTTCCGCCGGTTGCCGGGAACCGGCGGGTTTGGCGGTTCCCCGGTCCGGGTCCGGGTCTCGGCGGTTCCCGGGTCAGACGGTTCAGATCACGGTTTCGATTACGGTTCAGATCACGGTTCCAATCACGGTTCCAAAAAAATCAAATTTTTTTTATAAAATTTTTATAACTTACGTTAAAATTAATAATAAATTCTAATTGGTTATTAAGCTATATATAATATTTAATTTCATAAGTATGTTTAAAAAAAAAAAACACACGACTTGTATAATATTTAATTTCAACCAATCTATATATATAATGACGATGGTGTGCCATGGGACGAACATCCTTACGAGACTCGATTCACATCATACGATCAATTTATCGAGTACCGTGAAAACTGGATGGGTAGAGCTATTGTTGGTGAACGGAGATTGGCATGGGAAAGTCTACCGATTGAGATTACGGAATTGGTGGAAAGTGTAGACTGGTATGGGTTCGTCACTGACCCCGACCCCAGTTACGAGATGAATCACTCAATCGTTCGTGAGTTCTACGCAATTGTTGCCACAACGGGAAATGTAACAAGAGAATTCACATGGTGCGGTGTACACGTCCAATTCACACCGCGTTGGATCAACCATTATTATTTACTTGATGATATCCCTCGTCATGTTGATTTTTTTAGACCGTTTCAGTGGACTGAAAGATTCTATTCTAACATGGTACGACATTTTGGTGAGACTCACCTCTAGGCACCTATGATTAGAAGGAGCGGTCAACATTACCCTCGTAGATGGACCCCTGAAGTCGTTCGGACAACCATTTTGTTTCTTGCATATCACCTTCATGGTACTGTAAACCACACTGAACCGCCCATTGAGATGTACATCCTTGCGTACGCTTTTCTTACGAATGAGCTAATAGATGTAGGCCAATACATCGTGGAAAGAATTGGCCAGATAGCTATGGGCAATGCAGGTGATTGTTATATTTTCTTTCCATTTCTTATTACCGCTTTTGCTAGAGAATTCAGGGTACTGCAATATGATACGGACAACCTTTCTGGACCTAATGAACCTATTTTATATGAATAAAAGAGTAGGATGTACTATGTAGTTTATTAATATTTGTAACATTTAAATTTAATTTGATTAGTCAAAGTGTAACATTTAAATTTAATTTAATTATGTGCTCTTCCTTGTCACAATAATTTAAATAGTAGTATTTGATTATTTGTCTATTTGATTAGTCAAAGTGTTACGATATATTTCGGTCATAAAATAATAATAATAAGAAATATATTTTTATGTTGTGGCACTAGTAAAAATTAAAAAACAACATTTTATGGTATATTAAAATAAAATCAAATATTTTGAATATATATCCGTTGCCAACCGTTGGTCAAATTGGAATTTGAAATCTTGGGCAAAATTTGAAGGAGAAAGAAAAAGAAAATGAAAAAGGAAAAAAAGGAAAAAAAAAAAAACGGAAAAAAAAAAAAAAACAAAAACCGCCGGTTCCGGGTCCTCCGGGCCGGTTCCGGCCGGTTCAACCGCCGGTTTTTCGGCCGGTTCCTTGAACCGCCGGTTCCAGGCCGGGCCGGGTCCGTTGGAACCTAAAACCGGGTAGGAACCGTGGAACCGCCGGTTCCGTGGACCCGTGGAACCGCCGGGTTGGACCCGGGAACCGGCGGGTCGGAACCGGATTTGGACCCGGAACCGCCCACGTCTACTTCTGGATAACATATATATATATATATATATATACTGCTTTCGTTCTATTTTATCTATCTCGTTTGATTTTCACACAGATTAAAAAGTGTTGTTAATGTTTTGAATGTCATGAAATTATCTAATATTTTTTACATTTATGCCTTTTAAGTAGTTGTTGAAGGATTTAATGTTAGACTTTTTATTGTAAAGATGGAATGACATTAGAAGAAATTTGATAATAAATGCACAAAATAGACATTTATTTTAGGACAAACAAAAAAAAACATGGGAAAATAAAATAGGACGGATGGAGTAATTTTTATTCATGTATACATTATATTTTAAAAAAAATCAATGTTGTACTTGGTACATCGTTGAGCGGTTAGCTAGACTATACCCTGACAATGTGACCTGAGTTCGATCCCCGTTTGGAGCATAATTAGTGTAGTTAAACTTTTCGTATCCGAAAAAAAAAATCCCATGTTTTGATGCGAAAAGTTACCGTACAACGGTGATTAATTGGTTGTACCGAGTGGATGGTTGTGATGGATTCTTATACACTTCTCACATGCACATAGTAGTAGTTTGTACGGGTGATGTGGATGCATCATAACCTTCCACTTGATACAACCCATAAATCACTGTTGTATCAACTATTTTGTCTATTTTAGAAAAGGACCTACGAAAAATATGTCTAAAAGGGGTAATTCTTACAAAGGGAAGAATTTCCCATTTAAAAGTTCAAAATCTGTCTTAGATTATTTTTGAATGAGATTCCTTATCAATTTTCTAGCATTTTACAAATCGTACAGTGGATTTGTCATCAACAGGAAGTATATTTGAAGAATGCTTCGAAATTTTAACTGCTTTTGTTCATGTTTCTTTCTCTTTTGTCAAGAGGCAAGACAACATGCCAGCACATTTGTTAGCAACAAAATGGCTTAGATTCATGGGTTGTGTTGAATGGGGTTCCACACCTCCTCCCCGTGTAATTTTGGCTTCAATTTCCGACATGGAGTGACTAATAAAGTTTTTTAACCCCTAAAAAAGTTCAAAATCCGTCAAATGTCTTGTTTTTAAAAAATATCCATAAGCTTTCGTAACTTATTATATAATTATTATTCCCTTTGTTTTTTTATCTGTCGCAGAGAGAAAATTCATACTGATTAACAAATTAAATAATATGTCTAAAATATAGTATTGAAAATGTATTTTTTTTATTGGAGATGTAAATACATTCTTAGTAAATGAGTTTTTAGTATTGGAAATGTATGTTTTTTATTAGAGATGTAAATGCTTTATTTGTAAAGGAAGAAAAAAAATAATGATGCATTGAAAATGTAAAATGACACATAAATAAAAACATAGCAAATTCTAAAATATGACATATAAAAAAAAAGGAAGGAATATTATATTAACACAATAAACATAAAAATCATTATTAAAAATGCTTATGTGACTAGCATTTTGAGGGGAAATTTTGGGTGCACTCTCCATTGGTGGAGATGTGTGAAGTGACCAAATTTTAACCATCGACTTTTAAACTTAATCTGTGTGTCCCTTTATTTCAAATGGGGTGAGTAACCGAATATTTCCCGCATTTTGACATATCAAATATGGAAAGTTTGAGATGGCATCATCGAGATTAGGTGTCCCTCGACATGGTGGTGAATCTGATATGGCATCATCAAGACCGTCGGTTACATATTTAATCCGTGTGGTTTAGATAATTCTATGGGTTAAATAACTCTACGTAGTGTAACCAGAAAAAATCTACCGTGTGACAGTGAAACATTTGATAATGTATCATTCATTTAAAAATATGTTTTATTGAAACATCGTTACTTGTCCCATCATTACTTGCGGCGTGTTGTACTTCTGGATATCAATGGCCGGCAAGAGGTGGCGGAGGTGCACTATGAGAGACTCCCCAACTTGTGTTTCAACTGTGGCATGATAAATCATACAGTAAAGTTTTGCCCATCTCTTTCACACGAACTCACAGTGGACGAGCAAGACCAATTGCCATATGGGCCTTGGCTCAATGCCGATCGGCGTTCCCGTCTATTGGCGGCGAAAGAACATGAGTCCGGTAATACTGTAGATGAGCATCCGGTTGTTATTGAGACCGGCCAGCTTTAGGTTGACAATTCAAAAGCTTTGGTTTTAGTGCCGGATGAGGGACTGTTGGGTGGAGGCCATGGTGGGCTAGGGGAGAGCCCGACTACGGGGGTCGGTATGGAAGTGGAGGAGGAACAAGGCTAGGTACCGTGGAAAGAGACGCCAGCTCAGTTTGTGATTCCGGAGAGTTTAATGCGTTATGTGGGCTTACTGTTGAAAATGTGTCCTAAACCAAATCGGGTCAGACCGGATTCGACCAGGTCGGGTCATTTACAGTCTATTTACTTCATGTAATAACTTTATTATGATTAGTAAAACCACTTTTGTTATTATATGTTTTGTTTTTCTTTATGAACCAATTATGTTATTAGATATATATATAGTAACGTCCCTAATATCAAACTGTGAAAGAGAAATCATGTTAGTGATTATGGTTGATGAGATCTCGACTCACTTTAATAAGTTTGATACTTAAATGTCTCTAGTCGTATTTACTGTCAAACGGGACATTGATATGATTACACTAGCACGCATTGGATGTCTTCTATCTTATTGAAGATAGAGATAGACCTCGTCTATCGAAGTGTAAAGACGCTTGAACTGTACGTGGACGTGTATTAGAGAATGCGTACGTTAGACTGACCCACTTACATTTAGTGTCGCAGTATGTGGTAGTTGTGTAATTATCCTAAGACTGGAGTATTCATGGCATCACGGAGTAGATTGTCATGCTTTGACACTATTGAGGTTTCCCGTAGCCATGGGCGCGATCATGCGGTAGTGCTCGGGCGCGATAATGAAGCATGCGTAGGATACATGTTTGTTCGCCTGGAAATCGCGTATTCTATGATTAGAAGTAAATATCCGAAATGGCCTTCTTATAAATAATGTCTAGCTCTCGTGAATCTTTACAAAATGGGAGTAAATGAGTTATTCCGAGAGAGCGTGATATCCAGATTATAAGATACGATCATTGATGTACTGACACCGAGATACAATTGTATATATATTATTACAGCGATATAATTTTATTTACACGGTAACTGTTTCAAATGAAAGGTAGTAGTCATTATTTTTTACTCTTCCGATTATTGGGGGTAATGGTGTGTTGCTAGACGCTATTCCGTGATCGTTAGGTATGGAGGGCATTTTAGTAATTTGCACTTTATGTCTACGGCCAACATATTTGGAAGCTTATCGGGTCACACACATAAGAACATCTAGCCGGATTAAAATGCGGTTATGGTGATAACCAAATAAGTAAAGTTTATCTCAACTATATAGTGATTAAATTAAGGGGGAATGAGAGATAAGTACAAAAACATTTAATCAATTAAGTATAAAGACAACTTTTCAAAATTTTTGCATAAAGGACAAAACTATTTTTTATTATTTATTTAATTTCTGGCGCATTTTTTCTAAAAAATAAATAAAATAACCAAGACACTTTCTCTCTCATTCATCGTTTTTAATCACTTATATCTCTCCATCTACAACTCGAAATATGAAAATTCTTTCACCAAATTTTTTATTTTTATTCATGCTCTTTAATTTGAAACCACATTAACCATATTCCGACGTGATTTCAGAAAACCCGCTGTCGAAATTCACTGTTTTTCGGGATTCACTAAGGATATTTACTAAGTGAATTTTGATAGTGAATCTAATAAAAAAATATGTAATTATATCGAACCAAGTCTTAAACCGAAGAGCATGAAAAAATAAAAAATTCAATGAAAGTTTCATCGCGTTTGGAGATTTAGATCAAAAGATATGAGAGTTTGAAAACGGAGAAGAAAGAGAAATTTTTTTTTGAAGCAGGCGAGCTGCTATTACATGATTGTTTTGTTGTTGTAGTCCTTTAGGCTTTAGAAATTATGAAAGTTGTCATTCTCCCTATAAAAAATATATGGTTGTCATATTATTTATAAATATTCCAAGCCGTGTCCTTATCCCTAATTGTCCTTAAAATTAATATGGTGATATTTATTTATTATGAATAAATTAAATACAGTATATTAATTATATTGATTAATTAAAGAATATTCCGGAACCCAGTTAACGGCTATATGGGGCACCACTTTCTAGTGTATAAGATACACTTGGATTAATTATGTAATTTAATTAATGATATTATCATATATTAATATTAGATATTAATAGATTTATAGAAAAATAGATTTTTGGTAATATGATAACGATAGTCAATATTAGATGTTTACAATATCTTGAATTTATTTAATATGAGATATTAAATTAAATGAGATAAATCTAAAATATTTATTTTCCTTATTTTACTAGTAAAATGTTTTTTTTCTCATTAATCTACTAGGAATCTTCTCCCAATTAGTTTAAGGACATATGGGGCGCACCACTCCCCTATATAAGCAAGGGGTTGGCTAGCTCTTTTGTACATCACAATTAGAAGAGTTCTAATTTACTAAAATAATCTGAGAGCATCTTAGAGAGAGATTTAGAGAGAGAAAATGCCGGTCTAGCAACCGGATTTTTCTAGTAGCTATCCAAGGAGGATTCCGGCGAGGTGCTCGTATGGATATCGATAGAGGCCGAACACGTGGACGGCTCGAGCACACTGCTACTCTCCATTGACGGTCAAAGCGTCGATCTTATAGAGCAACTAAGGTAATCACCGTCAACTACTTAACGTGTTTATTGTTTTAAATGGAGTCGATCTTGGGATCGGAAATGAATTTTTTAAATTTCGCGGCGTAAACTAGTTGATTTCCTAACACTTACCACTACAGATAATGGATCCTGAATATTTATTTGCATAATATTTTATTTTTGTCTGAAACAAAAATAAGTGAAAATCGTTTTGAGTACGTTCGTTGTTTGCTTGGTTATTCTAGCGCGCTTGTGGTCGGTAGTGTAGGAGCAAGTGGCGGTCTCGCTCTTTTATGGAACGATGATACTGATGTGTTGATATCTACGTTTAATTCTGGTCGATGCGACCATCCGTAGTACTATGGCCCCAGCATAACGCTTTACGGGCTTTTATGGTAATCCGGTTGTGCAGGAGCGGAGCATTCTTGGGCCTTGTTACGCTGCTTGCATGAGCGGATGTCATTACCGTGGCTTGTTGCAGGGGATTTCATTGAAGTTTTATCACGTACATAGCAAGATGGTCCGAATCCTCGTCCTTTATCTTAGATTTATGCCTTTCAGAATGCTCTTACCGATTGCGACCTTGCTGATGTGGGATTTGTTGGGTCCCCTTTCACTTGGTATAGGCGCGTTGACAGTCTATCGACTCAGGTTCGTTTAAATAGAGGGGTTGCCAACATCGGATGGAGGACTCTTTACCCGAACCATATGGTTTATCATTTGTCTAACTCCCGGTCGGACCATGTTCCTATCCTGATTTCTTCGGTTAATCCTTTTGATAAGGGCCAAGTTAGATGGACCCCGATAGCGCGGTACGACCCATTTTGGATCAGGGACCAGGATTTCAAGGACTACTTCCAAGCCTCATGGCAGGACGGTAATGTCCAGGGATCTTCCTCACTGGTCGAGAAAGTGACACACGTCAAACGAGAGTTGAGGAGTTGGAGCTCTCAACGGCATGGGAACCTCGGTAAGCGCATTGCGGAAAAAGAGGAAGTGTTATGGAAATTGCGTTAATCACCGGCGTATTTGGTTCAGCCGAAGCGTGTTATTATGCAACAGATTGATCAGTGGCAGACTATGAAGGAGGAATATTAGAGAGAACGGGGTAGAGCGGAGTGGTTAACGCTAACAGATCTAAACACTGGTTACTTTCATCACAAAGCAGAGGCCCGCCGCAAGCGCAACACCATTCATTTGTTGCATGACTCTCAAGGCGTGGTTTGTGATGAACCTGCAGACGCTGAACTAGATGCTGGGCATCAACAACATTTAGCTGCGGCTTTTACGTGAGAGAAGGATTGTGCCGCTCTGAAACAACTTCCAGGTCGGAAGTCGCCAGGACCTGATGGTATGCATGTGGTTTCTTGCAAAAGTTCTGAAGCATAGTTGGGGATGACGTTCTTCGGGTTGTGTTGGATGTACTGAATCATGGCTCCGCTTTGGGGAAGATAAATGAAACATATATCTCGTTGCTTCCGAAAGTAGCTACTCCTACTCTCATGATAAAGTTTCGGCCGATTGATTTATGTAATTCGATCTACAAACTTATTTCCCATGTTTTAATTAATCGTCTCAAAGGGGTGATCGGTGACGTGATCTCGGAGAATCAAAGTGCATTTCGGCATTTGTGTCTGGTCGCCTTATTACTGCAATGCCATTATTGCTTTTGAGGCATTTCATTCACTGCAGGCGGGAGAACATGGGTGTGACAATCATGCGGCGCTGAAACTGGATATGGCCAAGGCCTTTGACCGAGTGGAATGGCAATACCTTTTGTGGATTATGGAGCGTATGCGGTTTCCTCCACCTTTTATTGATGTGGTGAGACGGTGCGTGACGACGATCTCCTATCGAGTGTTGATTAATGGAAAGCCTAGTGGCAGAGTAGTGCCGGCTAGAGGGATTTCGGCAAAGGGATCCGTGGTCGCCCTTCCTTTTTATCAATTGTGCTGAGGGCTTTACATCACTGCTTAATGATTATATGCACCGATGAGCTTTGAGGGGTATAAGGTTTGGTAGGGTGGACGAGGTTGCTATTTCCCACTTGCTTTTTGCGGATAATTGCATGATATTCTTTGAAATTCTGGATGGGGCTGCGGAGACATTGGCGGAGATGTTTGATAGGTATGAGGCTCTTTCGGGCCAAGCGATAAACTTTCATAAGTCTAGTATTTACTTTTCGCATGAAGTTTCGATGGAGGGGCGAGAGACGGTATCGGATCTGTTACAAATTCTCTTGGGGGAAGGCTGGGGCAAATATCTAGGGTTGACTTACATGATAGGAAGGAATAAGCTCCTTGTGTTTGCTTTTTACGGACAGAATTCGGAAAAAGGTGGCTGGGTGGAAAGATAAATTACTCTCGCCAGTAGGCAAAGAGGTCTTTATTAAATCATCTTTACATGCCATTCCCACGTACATTATGCAATGTTTCAAGATTCCCACCACACTAATACACGAGCTTGAGCAATCGATTAGAGGGTTCTTTTGGGGAGATACGGAGAATAAACGCAAGATACACAGGAAAAACTAGGAGGCCTGCTGTTTACCGAAGAACCTAGGTGGCTTAGGATTCCGGGACTTGGAGTGTTTCAATTTGGCCATATTGACTAAACAATCATGGCGCATCCTTAAGAGTCCAGGTTCTTTGGTGGCGCTCATGTGCTGCATGCGAAGTACTTTGAGGATAGCACGATTCTGGTGGCCGGTTTGGGGACTAGACCGTCTTATTTGTGGCGTAGCATTCTCGAGGGACGGGACCTTTTGTACAATGGCCTGCGGTGGCGTGTGGGGGATGGTGAGTCAGAGTATATCTTTCATGATGCCTGGGTTAATCGGAAATCTTCGTTCGTATACCATTCATAGGGCATTTGCTTCCGGCAGACTCCCCTGTCTCGGACCTCTTCATACCAAGGTCCAGGTTATGGGATGTGCAGAAAGTGCGGCTTGTATATCGGCCATGGGAATCAGACGCTATCTTGGAAACCACTGTGGTCCCAGAGGGGCACCCAGACCGAATGATATGGCACTATGATCATAGGGGAGTGTATACTGTTCGGTCCGGTGACTTTTTGGCTTTATCGCTTTATCGGCCACAAGTGTGAGCAGGCCCTTCTACTTCGACAGGCCAGGGCCGCATATGGAAAAGTTGTTGGCACCTTTCAGTCCAGGCGCGTATTCAGCATTTCTTGTGGCGGTGCCTCCATGATGTCTTGCGATTGGCCAGGGTTTGCACCAGAGGAGTTTAGGGGATGGTCTATGCTTGGCATGTGGAGAAACTTTAAAAACCTTACGCCATGTCCTCTTTGAGTGTGAGTTGGTTGTCCGAGTTTGGCAAGTGTCTCCGTTCATGAGTACTTTACAACGTCTTCATCCCGCATCCTATGCGGAGTTCTTTCTACGGTTGATTACGGACCAGGGGGTTCAGGACGCGGCCAGGTTCGTGTGGCTTATATGGGGAATTTGGAAAGCCCGATGCTCGGCAGTATTTGATAATCAGGCGGTCTATGTGTCCGCGGTGTGTGAGCTGTCCTTGGCTGCATCAGCTGAGTATACAGACGCAATGGAAAGTTTTCGGTCTCAGGGTTCGAGCCAACACTTACCGGATCGATGGTCGAAACCACAGTCAGGTGTAATAAAGTGTAACGTGGATGCGTCGGTTACGGAGACAGCTCAGGTATTGGGGTAATCTTTCGGGACTCACACGGATTAGTATTGCATTCCTTCGCGTATCATTTTGATCCAGGCAATCCTGTGGAATATATGAAGCTTCGAGCAATTTATCTGGCTTTGGAGGAGGCGCAACACCTAGGGATTGGACGGCTGGAAGTAGAGAGTGATTGTTTAGCGTGTATAGCAAATCTTCGCAGACCAGGAGAGGATTTCACTGCTCATGGGTGTCTAGTTCAGGATTGTTTGACACTTTCGTCTAGTTTTCAGTCTGTCTCTTTTTCTTTTATTCGACGCATATGAAATGTCCCAACGCATCTTCTTGCTCGACATGAATTGTTGGTTTCTTCTCGGACACTTTGAGATTCTTCAACCCCGGGTAACGTTTTGATCACATGTTCGGCGGATTTTGATTAATAAATTTGGATGGTTTAAAAAAAAAGGGTTTTGATATTTGCTACGGTAGTAATATTCTTAAATATATATAAAGTGATATAAAAAACTTATAAGCTTCTCCGTTACTACTTAAGTGATTCAGTTATCAAAATCATATCTATTACACCCATTACCAGAAGAATTATAATCTAATTAGGGCAATCGTCTCTTTGATATATTCTTGCTAATAAACCTAATATAATATCATTTAAAAAACTTTCGTTATTTTATAACTAATTAGTTGATAATTTTTCATTTTTTTAAATTGTGTGAAAAATCCAAAAGACTTTTGAACAATGGGTTATTCTCATTATTCATCTCCCTAAAAAAAAAACAACCTTATTCTTCGTTAGAATAATGTAATCTTCTTTAATCATATTTCCAACCATACTCTAATTATATTTAACTGGTTCTGGACTTTTGAGAAATACTTTACCTTATAAAATAATATCTCAGAGTAAAGCTTTATACCTGCTCCATGTGTCGATCAATAAATAATAAAGTACAATTGCAGATTTGTTTAATTTAAGTTCTAAAAAAGTGAATTTGGCGTGTTCAACTTGCCCTAGAAAAAGCTAAATGCGCATGGTTTTAAGTTTAGAAGGAGGATAAGACAAAGCATGCAAATACCCCACTTCCCCTTTACCCCATCACAAGTGCAAATTATAATCTAATTTATTGAAGAGAATGATAATTGCATTTGCTAATCTTATTATATTATTATTATTTTTTCTTTCTCTTGACCACCAAAAGAGGTCAACATTATAAGGGTATTCTCAAATTCTACCCCCCAAAAAAGAAAACATTTAAATCAAAGTGTTAATTAAGGAAAGTTATTGGACGTACCCATAGGCAAACCAACCATACGTCTCTTATTTCTAAAATTCTGAGTGGAATTCAAATCGTATGGAACATATTTATTTACCGATCCCATACAAAAACATCTCTAAATTAATTATAATCTTATTTTCATTTGCTAATGTTTTTCTTTCTTTTTTTCTCTCTTTAATTACCAACAAAAGCGGTCTACATTATAAGGGTGTTCTCAAATTCTCCCCCCAAAAAAGAAATCCAATAATCTTAAATATATATATATATATATATTTTGATAGGAATAATCTTAAATATATTTTACAGAAATATAACAAACCGAATCGGAAATTCTATTATATGGAATCCTACTGTAAAGCTCCTCCATTTTAACATGGAATCCTTGTTTTTCAATACACGTAAAAATCGTCTTCAGACGGACTTTTACTTGAAGACGACTTTTACGTGTTACTTTCAAAGCTCAGGAGTAGAGACTCTCAACGGTAGAATTTCTCAAACAAAATATCTAGGAAAAGCTCAAAGTAGGTAACCATTTCCAGCTCAATGCAAACTGATCCTCCGACAAAAAGGAGAATTTTCAAAATCAAGAGTAATTAATAGCTCTTTAATTAATTTACTAACTTAAAGAATCAAATTACCTTTCCAAGTTCTTTTTAACTTGGTAAAATCTTGAATCCACCTATAAAAAGAACAAATCCCTTTTCATCTAGAAATTCTTGCGTGAAAAGTGTATTTTGAGGTGAAGTGAGAAACGATTAGAACCACACAGTTTAAATACAAAATGAAACTGTGTGGTTCATAATACTCCACACGATGTCTCCATACGTGTGAAAACACCACACAATCAATTCCCCTATTCATCAGCTCCAAAATCCCATAAGTGTATTGTAGCATCACTTGAACAAGCAGCCACATGCCTTTCATCTGCTATTACAGCATTCGCTTCGCCTATTCGTTCCTGAAAATCGTATAAATATTGTCCATGCTCTATGTTCCATACCCTAAGAACACCACCTATACATATTATCCCATATCCACCATTCATGCAACCCAGAACCACCCTCCTTGAGGCACCCCTCACCGTGAACCGACAAACCTCCTCCATCGTGCCAACTCGGCGTACACTAGCCAAACCGCGAGCATCCATAGCCAAAAACGATTCATCACTAGCATCAACACAACCTACTATTAGCCCTCTTTGAAACTCCTCCTCTCCCAGTATTATACCATGGTTTCTTAAATCGAAAACCATAACCCTAAAACTTGTGCATGCCATTGCTGTTTCATGGCTCGTAACCCTAATTCGACCAACAAAATCCGTCATTAATTGATCCGTAAGCATGTGCCACCCTGTTACGGCTTCTTGGTCGGTTAACGAGCCACCGACAAAGACTAGGTCTTCAGTTACACTATTCCACACATGAAAGGCACGACCTGGAACTCCTACAGTACAAAAAGATACTGCATAAGTAACATATATAGTGATTTTATAATTAAGAGAAAACCTAGAAATATTGAGATAAATTATATATGCTTCTAATTCATCTTCATCCAGACCTTTTACCCTTTATCTACGCATTTTTCTTTACATTTTCAGTCTAAAATGTCATGTGTCAAAAAACCAGCATTCAAATTCTCCGACCAATTAAAACACGACACATGGCAAACATAGTCTGAAAATGCAACAAAAAATAAATGGTAAAAGCTAAAATGCCATGATGAAATATTGGGATAGACGTGCATAAATCGTAAAACAAAAGGGAAAAAAATGCCCATATTCCATATATATATATATATATATATATATATTATGAACATGATGATATAAAGGGTGTAGTTAAATATTTAAAAGTAGTGTTAAATTAAGCTGAAGCACCTGCATAAAGTCCAACCCACCACTGATTACATCCAGCAAAATCCACTAAAGCACCATCATTAACCACATCACCTAAGTAGGCAAGTCTTAAAGAGTTCAACTGATTGATGATAACCACATGAATATCACCATCCAACGAGGCAAAGACGATCCGAGTATCCGATAAGATGATCCCGGATATTGCTGATGGAAAACGTCCAAGACGATCACGATGTTGAGGGTAAAAAGTGGAAACGTAAAGCCGGTTAGGAAGATGGTAAAGGTGAACAGCTCCATTAGAAAATCCAGCAGCAAGATAATGATCGGATAATGCAAGACGTTGACAATAACTCCCCTCATTGTTGTTGTTGCTGTTGGGGTTTAGTGGTGGAACAGGTAGGGTGGTGTAGATGTATCTTTGTTGGCTGAAATTGTTTGCGGTGCGGTGGCAAAAGATGAATTCGTCACGCCAATTATCACGGCGTAGAAAATTGCGTCGCCATATCCGCCTTGTTAGATTCTCCCATAAGAGTTCAGAACCTGATATTGTTCTCCATGTTGTACACACCTGTACTGATTAATTCATACAAAAGGTCATAAATCTGAAAAGCTAATTAACTCAATTGTTTTACATGGTATAATTATATTGAAAAGCACGATTAATCTCAGAAGAATATATAGTTATATCAAGCAAAATAATTGTAATGATAATCAGAAATTAATTAAATGTTAAAAAATGTCAAGTTCAAAACCATTAAACTTTCTTTCTAGCTAGTCAACCCTTCAACATCTGAGAAGCTAAAAAGGGATAATGGAAAAGGACACTTTTTCGTTTTAAATCAAATATAGGGTACAAAAAAGGCATGCCTATGGCTATGGATGCAAAATCTTAAATGTGAACAAAAGTCATTAAATAGACATCAAAAAGTATGTAAAGATCTTTTCATAACCATCTCATTTGATCAGATATGTAAAAAGGCAATCTTTTTTCTTTAGAACATTGAGATATATATATATATATACACACACATATCTATATATATATATATATAATTGATAATTTGATACAATAAAATCCTAAAAAAATCATTTAAAGGTTGTGAAAAATCACCTCCCGTTAATGATATTGTCTGAAAGAGGAGGAAATTACGCTCTAATTAACAAAATGACATATACTCCGGCGGAAAGAAAGGACATATGTTCGTATTCAACAACTATTTATAATCATATTGACGGTGGTAAAGAAATCATTCCATATATCATAATGTCCAATTCATGCATTAATCTCCCCCCATCAAGAGAAAAAAAAAAAAAAAAAAACCCAAATATCTCCATTTACAACCACAATTCAATAAATTTCAAGCTCAAAATCCAACAAACATGTCACTTAATGAATAAAAAAATGATTTATCACATTTGTTATTTTCCTATTTACTTAGACAGTAAAATGATCACAACTAATGATACTCGTATCAATTAATTAATAATAATTAATACTTACACAACAAAATCATCACAATTATAGATTAATTCATAGCAAGCAACTGGCAATAGATCTTACACACGAGTAATAAAATGGGTTGTGATCTACATTTCCGGGAAAAAAAATACTAACACATCTTACAGAATTAAATTACTTGAGACTCAAATCTATGGAATAACGATGAGTTTTACATCATAATCAAAGATGAGTGTTTTTTTTATTTATTGTCCAGACAGTTCATATTGCTCAAAACCTCGATCTTTCAGAAAATGGTGTAAATTTCCTAAAAATAAAAATAAAAATGTGAACTCATAAAGATAGAAAAAGGGGACCTGAAAGAGGTTGGAAAGAGAAGGAGCAGCAGCAAGTCGGCCAATGGAGCGAGAAGCATCAATGGCAACTTGGGAAGCTAAAGCTTCAAGGAAAAGTGCTGGCCAAACGCCGCCGCGGCTACCATTTCTTCTTCTCCTACTTCGAGAAGTAGACGGCCCTTCAAAACCACCACCGCCACCACCTCCTTCTCCACCACCACCGCCACCACCATCATCGTCTCTGTGTTCAGATAATTCTTCTTCTGATGAAGAAGAAGTTGACGTGGATGTCGACATGAGATTAGGAAATGAATTAATACAACTGTAAGAATATGCGAGGAATAAAAGAAAAGAAAAGAAAAGAAAAGAAAGTTAGTTTTCTTAAAGGAAACAACCGTATATGGAGGACGGTAACTAAATATTTTTTAAGATTATAAAGGAGAAAACAGAAGGTAGTAGACAGAGTAGAGAAAGGAAAAAGAAAGAAAGGGACAGAAAAATGACCTCAAAAGGGTGTGTGTATCGAAGAGATATGCACCAAGATTTATATATATATATATATGAGTATAAACAGATACAAATACCAGTCAACTCTCTGTATGTCAATATCTGTAAATGATACAGATAATAGGAATCACATCTTTGGTTTCTTCTGGTTCTCGCGTGCTGTTAGCATTTCCCATTTTCGCATGAATTGAAACTTAAATAAATTTAGACCACACTGTTTAAATCTAGTTTAAAAATAGATAGACCACATCATTCCATACGTGTGCACTTCGTATACGGTAGATGCATCTAAGAGCTTTCTGTATTCAAGGCCATAATTCCACCTTTTATTAGTGATGACAATGTAGAGGTGGTACGTATTTAGCAGTATTCATACCCTACCTATTATAAATTTTTCGTTCACATACCTTACCCACAACCTTACGTACAACCTGTGTGAGTAGTCATTTTAAATCCATACCGTACCCATTTGGATATCCACATAATTATGGATATTAATGGATATTTGATTTCATTCATAAAAATGAAATGGACTATATTGGCGTCATAAAAACGATTCTTACGCCACTTTTTAATTTATTTTTTTAATACATACACTTCGAAATTACTTTCAACACACTTATATTGGAGTTTTTTTTTGTCCAGTCTATTTTTTATTATTAAAGTTGATTCAGAAGACATAGTAGTCACGGGCCTAGAAAATAAATCTCTAATTATTTCTTGTAATAACAAGTATTTGATATCGTATATTTTCTGTAATTCAAGAAAAGGGAATTTAAGAGATTCGGGAAAAAATCACCATTTAAATTGTGATTTAACTCAGACTAAATAACATTTATTTAATCTTTTTACAACTAACAAGAGTATTGTCCTTCCAAAAAAAAATATTGAACTTCTCCGAACATCAACATATCATTTTTATGTGATATTGAACTATTAAAGTGTATATTTACCTTCGTTTGACTTTTTTCATTGATGAGCTCAATCATCATCAAATGATCAAAAGAGAATTGTTTGCTTCTCTGTATGATTTTGAGATGAAATGGTGAATTGTTATTTATATGTATGTATTTATAAATAAATGTATATATAGATGAAGATAATATATCATATGGTGGGTCGGGTGGGTAATATGTCGGGTAAAACATAGATATCCATAACATAACCTACCCATAGCGGGTTTTAAAAAATTAAATCCATACCCTACCCTACGCATAAAAATATCTTACCCCAACGGGTAGGGTATGGTGGATATCCACCGAGTTGGATCAAAATTGACATCCCTACCTTTTATTGTATTCTAATGTAAGTATTTTGAGATTTACTTTTGCAAAGAAGTGACCGTAATATTCCATTTTCGGGAAATGACAGACGTGTTATTTTGCGAAAACGAAATATTATATTCTTTACTTCTTTCGTGGATTTGAGTATTTTGTATTTACATATATATTCATGCCGAAATATATATATATTTTTGGAAAAGAAAATCTGATTTTTATAAGTAAATGGGCAATTAAGTAAAAGGAAGATATGTTATTATTTTGAGAATGGTTATTTAAGGAAAATAAATCTCATTAGTTCCCATAATCAAAAAGAAATCAGAAATTTTCCCTACGTTCTTGAGAGGCATGTGAGAAGCAGAGAAAACGGGCTGAGAGCTTTTCTTCCAGTTTCCAAGGCGGATCTGAACCGTTTTCAGATTCTAGTAGAGCGTTGGAATCGTCGTGAAGAGCACGTCGTTTCAGTACTAAAAGTTTGGAGCTTTGTCAAGGTATGTAATTTCAACCTAGATGTGTTCTTGGATGAGTTTTAGAGATCAAAACTAGGGATGACAATAGGTACGGGTGGGTACGGGTTTGGCTATATCCAAACCCTACCTATCAAAAAATTTCTTTACTCATACCTACCCATTACCCATGCGGGTAGAAAACTTCAAACACATACCCTACCCAAACGGATATCCACGGGTATGTGGATATCCATGAATATCTAATTTTATTCTCAATTTAGTATCACAACTCCATATAATAAAGAAAGCGAACACGCAAATCGAAACAAATGACATAGGTCGATCGACAATGTCATTGAAATAAATATATGACTCAAGCATATTAATATTAATAATAAAAAGTAGTCACACAAAAAAAAAAATCAATATCATATCAAAACATAATTTTTTTAAAACCAACATTAAATCAAACACTTATTATATTCAATGTATTATATATCCGTTCTAGCAAAAAAAAAAAAAAAAACAAAACAAAACAAAACAAAAAAAAAAAAAGAGAGACCACTCTATTTAACCATCAACTTCATGTATATCACTATTTTCATTTTCAAGAATAGTCAACATACGATATGAATCGGGTAGGTAAGAGACGTAGAAGTTGTCACGAATGTAATAACACATAAAGCTTAACAAGAAAAAAAGTATTAAAAAAACATAGCTATAAAACAAAAAATGTATTAGAGTTGAAGAATTAATTAAAGAAATCAACCAAAAAACAAGATATAAGAACAATTCTAATTTTCTAACATTTCTGTTGCTACGATGGAATACAAGGTTTCCGGTAAATGCAATAAGAATTAGCCAATTCGGAAGAAAAGTCACAACAATAACTTTCAATCTTTGTAGAATACTACCAATGATCGATGCATGATTATTAATTTAATTAATATTTATTTAGCTTCTTTTTGTTAGTGACGATGTGACTTGTTTTTTTTTCCTTTTTAAATAAACATGACGTTTTTTTTTTCTATATACAGACTATTAATTTTAATACATAATACATTATAAACAATATAGTATATGATGGGTCGGGTGGGTATTATGACGGGTATAGAATAGATATCCATACCCTACCATACCCTCGTCGGGTTTTGAAAAATAAAACCCATACCCTACCCTACCCTACCCTTAAAAATACCCTACCCTAACGGGTAGGGTCGGGTGGATATCCACCGGTTTGGATCGAAATTGCCATCCCTAATCAAAACTCATAGCTTTTGTAGTTTTGTTTCAATCGAAGCGTTTGATCGAATCTAACCTGTTTTGGAATTGATCACATAGGTTTCCTGCAAGAAAGGTTCAAGTTTTGTTGTCTTTATGAGAGTTTGAAGATTGGACTGCTTGCTATCAAGTAAGAGGATCTTCCTACGAATTAATTATGGTTTATGTTAAGGTTTGATATGATTTTATGCTAGAAATCATACCTTCGTGTTGCCTAAGGATCTATAGTTTTTATTGTAGATAAAAGTTATCTTTTTCTACTATTTTCTAAGTATTATGACGTTGAACATGTTTGGGAACGATTAGGGATCGTTTGGGGGTAAAAAACTGAGTTTTTGGAGTTTACCGCACTTGGTGCGGGCGCATTGGAAGAACATAAAAGTTGTTTTTACATTCAGAGGCAGTGCGGGCGCACCAGAGCCAGTGCGGGTGTACCAGAGCCAGTGTGGGCGCACTGGACAGGCAGAAAGTCAGATTTTTACATACAGAGGCTCAGTACGAGCGCACTGGATCCCAGTGTGGGCGCACCGGCCCTGTTTTTGATGAATAAGTTGATTTAAGCTCTGGTTTGAGTCTTAAATGTTGTCCTTTGATCTTATAACATTAACTAAGCATGAACAAGCCTCGATTGAGCTTCTGATGCGTTTAGTTCCGTCACCGGATGTACTCTTCAAGAGAGTTGAAGTTCGGGACCGTCGAAGGGCATGAAATGGCTTGTGCTTTGAAGAACTAGATTTCATCAATGTCTGTGTAATTTCTAGGCCTTGTCCGTGTCTAGTGGTCTAGGAAAGAGAGAGAAGTAGGTGTGAGGGAGCTTATTTGAAAATACTTAAGTGGCCAACGAATAATAGATACATACTTGCCTAGTAATAAGCTTAAACGGCATGTCACTTTTGGTTAGGCACATGTAAACATCGGCTATGTGACTCGTCCGGATAGGTGGATAACTCTATAAGTCTTTGGACCTACGTACGGAGGAACACCACCCCGTAAGTCTGAGACCCTACGTACAGAAAAGCTTCACCGGACCTGTATGCCACTGTTGGTTGGCACCCTCTCGTGGTGGACACACCTCGCGTAGTGCCCTTGAGTGGTGACGTAACCAAGATAAGTTAAGCTAGAAACATATAGTCATGACATGTTGATGGACATGAAGTGAGCCTTAGATTGAGTCGGCCTCATAAAGATAATTTGTTAACTATAAAACCTGGCTATAAACCTTAGTTAATTTGTAGTTTCTACCTCTTATTGAGTACTTTATACTTACCTCAAATACATTGTTTTTCTATGTGTTTGAGGGAGAGAAGATGAACAGGTAGATCCAGAGTTCGAGGAGGACTTTGATGACGACGTATGAGGACGCCGACGTTGAAAAATTTACTTTATGTTTTTTATTATTATATACTAGACTTGTTGTTCTTTGGGAACTATGTAATTTCCTTTTAATATATGTTTGGAGGTATTCGTACGTTTTAAGATTCGTTTGGTTTTCCAATGTAATAAATGTTATATTTTTTATCTTTAGACTTGAGTTTCTATTCGTGGTTGTTTGGAAAAATTTTATACCCGAGTCTTTTGCTTCCATTTTTTCTTAACTCGATACAACGTAGTAAGGACTGATGTATAATATGAGATTTATTTTATATTATACATGCCAAACGTTTCTTTTCTAGATAAGTACTCGGTGTCCGGGAACGGGGAGTTACAGTTGGTATCAGAGCGAAGCGTCCTTTAGGCTTCCTTCCTTAAGATAAGATCTCTTTAGACCACTTAGAACCATTCCGATTCTTCTTGATCCTTCAGAATGGTAGGAAACCTCAGAGATACTCATGTTGATAAGTTTGGAATCGGCAGTTCGAGGGCCCAACAAGAAGCGAGTGGTTTGGTTGAAGATAGAGGTCTAGTAGTTGTGGTTCATCTAGAAGATGTTGATGATCGTGTTGGAGTTTACTGTTGAAAAGAAGAAGAGGAAAATGACCCTATAGTTCTGAATCCTAAGAATCATGGAGTAATTCTTGATATAGGTCAGCTATCCAAGAATTTTGTTTACATGGATTGTAAACATAAGGAAGTACCTTCCGGTGAGTAATGCACCGAGTCTAAGTTGAATAGTGCAGTTTTAGTTGTTCAAGAATGGTTTGTCCCGTGAGATCCAAGCGGGAAGGTTGGGAAGTACACCAAGGAACATGGCTGAAATGTTGAAGAAGGTCTTGGAAGCTGAGACCTTCAAGGACAATCCTTCAGTCATTAATGGTGCTATGAGTAACTCAAATGAAGGAAGCGGGAAAGGCAGCCCGAGTCGGCCTGTTCGAGTTTTCGCCATGGATGTAGAGTATGCAGAACCGGATGATAATGTTATTTCAGGTACAATAATATTAGACAACTTAGCAGTTACGGCCTTGTTTGATACGGGAGCGTCTAACACGTTTGTGTCGTCTAAGATAGCTAAGAAGTTGAATCTACCTTCGGAAAGCTTAAGAAACACTTTGGAAATAACTACACCCCTAGGAAAGGTAACTAAGGTAACTTGAACGATACCTCAAGTGGATGTTCTAGTTGGATCATATCGATGTAAAAGTGACTTCACAGTTCTGGACTTTTCGGATTTCGATGTAATTCTTGGAATAGATTGGCTATCCGAGAATTATGTTCACTTGGATTTTAGGTAAAAGAGAGTGACTTTTAAGATACCCGGAAGATCATTTAAGACTTATCAGGGTAATGTTTACAAGCCTAGTAAGAAGCATCATCCGATAATATCAGCAGTTAAGGCAATAAGATCTTGTCAAAAGGGTTGCGAAGGCTACTTGTTATACGCAAGGATGTGGAACAAGTGAAGCCTAATTTAGAGGAAACCCTATAGTAAAGGAGTACCCAGAAGTGTTTCCGGAAGAGTTACCGGGAAACATGTCGGATAGAGAAATAGAGTTTGAGATCAAGTTGGTACCCGGAGCGGCACTAGTTGCTGAAAGCTCAACTTAAAGATATGCTCGAGAGGAACATAATTCAGCCTAGTCCCTCACCTTGGGGAGCCTCAGTTCTGTTTGTTAAGAAGAAAGATGGTAGCATGAGAATGTGTATAGACTACCGTGCTTTGAATAACCTTATCATCAAGAATAAGTATCATTTACCGAGTATTTATGATTTGTTTAATCAGTTGCAAGGCAAGAGAGTGTTCTCTAAGGTTGATCTTAGGTCCGGCTATCATCAATTGAAGATCAAGGTAGCAGATATACCAAAGACGGCTTTCAGTACTAGATATGGACATTATGAGTTCCTAGTTATGCCCTTTGGACTCACTAATTCTCCATCTGCATTTATGGATTTGTGACGGACCTTTTCTATGCTATCAATCCTTACCGGCAGTGTACCGGGTCAAATTGTAGTGATAGTACGGTGAGTCAGGTGTCGATCCTCAGGGAAAACTTGGTAATTCACCGTGTGATTAAACACCGAGAAACTATTATTATCTCAATCTAAGTCGCAATTTTTATCATCCAACCAAACTCTAAACTAATAAAAGCATAAAACTAAAACAGATATATATAAGTATATAAATATATATATATAGCAATACATATATATATATATATATATATATATATATATATATATAGATATAAGTATATATAGGTACCAAAACAATATCTAGGGGAGGGAGATAGATATTATAATTAGAGACTAGCCAAGAATATGTTATTGAATTCTTATATCTTTTTAGTGGAAATTAGATAAGATAGATCTTCCTTATTCCAAGGTCCAATCAATTATACGAAACGGTATACTCCTAAGCTAGGCAATTTCTCCTCACACGAGCGTATGAAATTGTCATATGTCTTGTCCTCTCGTCCAATGTCATCCTCAAGCATGGGTCACTCCCGTTTTGTCATACGGCCAATTTTAAGAAATGTCAATTAAACAGGGCGAATTTAACGTGATAATCTCTCGAGTATAAATTTCAATAAGAGTTTGTTTCTCCCGAAACAAATCTACCCCCGGTTTAGGAAATCGGATTCCGTTGTCACGTTTTCACTCGGCCAATTTTACCCTCCGGTCTTTCTATTAACGAGTTCATAAACTAACTACGAGGCGTCAATTCATAATTAGATTATGAATTCTTTCAAATCGATTAGCTACTTCAATTCAAACATAGAAAGAGATTCATTATAACCGATTTTAATCAATTTTAACATAGTCGTTATCTATTTCCCTAAAAAGATAAAACTAATCCAATTTCATATCTTGGCTAGATATTAAGTTAGCCTACTATCATTATAGTTAATATATAGATACTAATAACAACATAAATACATTAGAAAAGTTACCGGATTACAATCGAAGCTCGAGTTGTATCCTCCGGAAATAGCAACTCCTTTACATCAATGAGCCTTGATACATCTTCTAAGTATTATAACGATACTTTATACTACAGCATTATTCCGGAAGAGTTCCGTTTACAGCTTTTATTTAAGTAAAAACAACAAAAGAGACTATAGATAGATATAGAAGAGAGATATATGCATTGGTACACTTCAAAATGGTTGCAATTGAGGGGTATTTATAGAGTGTACCACAAGGCCGGCGCGTGCCGGACACCAACCGGCGCGTGCCGGTCAAATAGTATATATTTCCTTGTCAGAGATTTGTGGGCCCAATGTCAGAGATTTTTCTGCAAGATCTGGCCTTCTCCGGCGCGTGCCGGACATACAACATATCTGATGTTCGTAAAAACCTATCTCGAGCCGTAGACCTCGGATTGACATGATTTGATATTCGTTGGAAAGCTATTTTGAAGGCCTACAACTTTCATCAAGGACTTTTTCTCTGAAAATGCCTCTAAGTTAGATCAAATGTCCGTTGAAGATGAGTTACGGTAGAAACATTAAGGACGGTTGATCTGTTCAAAGTTGTTAGATTTTGGCATAATCTTTTATCCCACAAAAACTCATGATTTATACTTCAAAGTATGTCATATTTTGGGATCTCGGTAAACATCGATCCCGCAATAAAATCAACGAAACACCAAACGTAAATCGACAAAAAACCATCATTTTTATCGTTTTTATAACTTATGCATCTAATTATAACTAACTATGATTTTTATAAGTTTTTAATGCATTTATATGAAATTATACTAAAATATCATAAATATAATAATAAAAAGTCTTATAATATGATCATATATTTTTCATACATCACAACTCCCCACTTAGCTTTTGATCGTTCTCGAGCAAAATAAGCGATAATATAATTCTTCTAGATTAAATTCCTAACTTAGTAACGTATGCTGTCAACATTATAATTATATTAATTTCATCTATCTAAGATATTAAGAAGATAAAAAATGTATATAACGTAATAAACTAGTTATAAAATATTATTTAAATGAAATTTTTCATGAATTACTTTATAAGTATAAATAAAATATTTAGAACAACTTTTTAATCTCCACTGTATGATTTATCGGAGTCAATGACTAAGTCAAGTAGTTGGCAAATTGGCTTGTAACGTTCAGGCTCAGGGTAGTTGGCTAATCGAAAAGGATAACAAAGGAAAATCAAAAGAGATAGAAGCAAGTCGTACGTACTTACACCTTCATCTTCTGATAAAAAATTTCTCAATCAGTAACACTCCTGACACTGTTTTCAATTTTCAACTTTAATAACTTCCAAAATATGGTTTTCTCTTCTTTTTTTATTTTTATTTTTATTTTTAATAACAACATAAATAAGAACTTAAGAACATAGGCATTGCTTTATCATGATTGATCGGAGTACAACTCTTTCGATCGAAAATCACGAATCCGGTTTCCTTAAACTCGTGATAATTCTTGATAGTTTTGATTCGACTTTTTCTTTTTCATCAGATTTATAGCATATACCTTCATTCCCAGCAATAGGCCATTTCGTGATAATACCCTAGCTGGACTACTATCATCAGGCAGCTTTATCTGATATTTTATTTTTGGGTTTGTCGATCAAAAACAGAAAAGATACCTATAATACTCTGTTCTTATATTTTTTTATTTTTATTATTATTATTATTTTTTTTTTTTTTTTGAGAATAACCATTTTTGATAACAAACTGCCTTCCTAATAACATTCATTTCAATCTCAGCATATACCAAATTTCGATGTTGTCACCGCTATCCATAAATACATACTAAACTTGCGGGATTTTCAAAGAAATGTAGACCATTATTAAGTTAGGTTAGTAATTTCTAGTTAATAATAATGGCTATTTCGAGTGAGGTCTTGATCACTCTACAAGGCTGAGGTGGGGACAAAAATTGGAAATTATGTTCGGGTAGGCTTATTTGGCTCGGTTTATCAAAGTTATGCCAAAAATCTCATCATCCCTAATCCGATTCCAATTTCATACTTGTCTTGAAAAGAAAATTATTCTAAAATTTCATTATAATTATAAGTAACTTTTGTCTAATTTCATAAAAAAATATTTCATAATATTTATCAAGATATATATACTTAAAATCTTATTAAAAATCTAAAATAGAGATAATTAATATAAGAATAATATATCAAGATTACTTTACTTAATTAAAAATTTATTCTATCCAAATATATCATTTTTATCAAATAATTATATATTATTGCTTATTAAACTAAGTGTGTAAGTATTTGATGTATTAAATTCAGTTTATTTACTAACCAATCTCTACTTCCCACTTATGAATTGGCATCGTCTCGATGGCTAATGAGTAGTAAAAATTTGGTTTAGAAAATAAAATGAATTTTATCATGGTTAGATTATTTTAGGTGTCAAATAGACGAGCGTTTATATAATATAAAAGAAAAACATTTAAAAACATAAATTAAAAACATGGAAATATATAACAATACAAATTAAAACTACTAGGAACATTAAACTAGAAAACCATAAATTAAGTTAAACTAATTTAAACTAAGTTATTTTAATTTATTGTGACTTATACTAACGTACCATATTATTTTTATGATTTTTATTCCTTCCTGATTACCAACACAGTTATCTAATTTTCACCACTTGACGATCCTCCCGGAATATCGACTGGTAAAAGCCCAACATGAGGAATGCGAGCTGGAAAATATTCATCTGTCGCTCTTTCCGGAACCCTGGCCAAACGAACACATAACCTAGAAATCAACCATCCAAATGGTAAAGGATGATAATTCGGTCTTCTCCCGAACGCAAAACTCATAGCTGATTTCTGAATCAGCACCCCCCAATCTATAACAGCTCCAGTAGTAATCGCATATAGAAGCATTAATTCATCATCACTAACTTCCGAGAAATTAACAGTTGGATAAACACGTGAATTGATGAATCGCTTCCACGTTCTAAGATGGGGAAGCAAAGCAGTCGTAGAGACATTTTGATCAATATCATAATTGTAGAACAAGAGTGGACAAGCTTCCGAATATTTTGTAATAAAACCGTCAGCGGTATCCAATCTCCATTGATACTCAAAATGACTTGGTGATGTGTGGACTGGTGGAATAAGGAAAATTTGATTTATGATGGTAGAAGTGAAAGGAACAACAACTCCTCTCATCGTAACGGTATCGTGTTAACGACACGGTATGAGCTTCGAAAGTCTTGAATAGAATTCTCTTACCACGGTAACATTAATCCTACCTCTCGGCATACGACAAAAATAGTCCCACCCATCTATATCCATCCTCGTAAATGCCCGGTTGTCAACCTTTACGAAATTTAAACCCCTTTCAATCAACACCGGTGACCGATTGAAATTACTTATATAAGGGTTGTGAGCCGAAGCATACATAGGCTCGTAAGGGATTTGATGAAAAAATGGATTTGGAATGACAGAATTCGGTGTATGTGGAGGAGAATAACTGTTAACTGACGAACGATCGGACATTTTAAACTTTTTATAGCAAGAAAATTAAAGGTAAAGGAAGGAAATGAGCATTTTAGGAATGCTGCATCTGTTTCCTTTTATAGACAAAGCTGGACTGAAATGGAAATATCCTGAGAAGATCCTGCAGCCCACTACACCGGCGCGTGCCGGACACCAACCGGCGCGTGCCGGTCAAATAGTGCTCAGTCAGAGATATTTCAATTTCTAGCTTGATCCAGCTTTTATTTTCTGACAATAGATTCTGTATATTTCTAAAACGTGGGGGAAAGATCTAAAAACATCCGAAAAAAGATACAAAATAACAACGTGCACTACCCCGAGAGTGCATCAAACGTTTAACGTACACAATAAATATAAAAGATACTAAGTCAAACCAAAAAGTAGATAGTTATACAATAGAGACAAAATCACTCGTCCTCATCATAGTTAAGATCAATGTCACCAGTAGGGTCGTACTGAGATGACGATGATCCAAATGTAGATAGTATCGAAGTATAATCAGCTCCTTGCGATTGCGTCGTATGAATACCATAACTGAACTGCTGTGGATCTGATACAGAAGTTCGAAATGATGTCTCAGTCCTCATCGTCGACATAGAAACTGATCCCTGTAGACCAAATGAACCAAATCCTACTGTCACATCTGCTACAGAAGTCACTCCTCCCATGCCCATGGATGTCCCTGGTGTACCTGTAAACATACCACCCCGTCCTATGGATGACGGCGTATAGTCCCGAAATATAACGAGGTGGTGGAATCGGCGGAATCCAATCGGCATAGTATATGGGTCGGGCGACTATAGGGGTGTCTAGCGAAAATCTCAGCAAATCTAGGATCAAACTCACTCATAGCATCTCGATATCCCCTTTGACCAACTCGAATGTCCTCAGCCCAATGTCTATTCTTCTCACAAGCTAAAGCTATATTAGCATCAGTTCTAGCCTGAGCTTGAACTAAATGCTGAAACATAGCCTCAACTTGGCTCTGCCGTGGGCCGGTGTGATTGTCCGTCAGGCGGTCTAGGTACTTGAGTGTGAAAAGGAGGTGGAGGTGGCGGTTGTTGTTGCGACGATTAGGATTATTGTAATCTATTACTCCGGTAGGTAAGGCTCTCGGCTTAAGACCAATGGGAGGAATGTAGGGAGACACGGTTCTATCCGAGGGTAAGACGGGGACTTCGCAAGCTCACGTAAGGCGAGAAATGAGACTAGGGAACGGGAGACGTCCCCCTCGATAACGAGTGCTTGCAAACTCACATGCCTTAGAAAAGATCAATTTCCCCATTTATAGGAATATCATTAACCATGGCCCAAGCAATAACCACTTCCTCTCGACCAAATGCACAAACATGTGTGGAAGGACATACATTATGGCCTAAGAACTGTTTTATTGCCCTTATGTCCCTAATACAATTCCCATAAGCAAACCTGTTTTCAGCAGTGGGGTCAAAGGCTTGTTGGGCTTCATAAGCTTTGGTTTGTAGAGCCATAGGATGTTCTAAACCCCAAACATTATGATAATCCTCCTCTTCAGGTATTTCAGCTAAGCCATAGAATACATTAATCATAGCAGGGTAAAAAGTAACATTAACACTTCTTAGAGGGATATAGGTCATCTCCTCAACCGTATCAGCATCATAAGTAAATAATACTGAATAAAACTCTGATACCATAGAAACGTTAATCTTATCTTTCCTATCCATAGCTACATCCAACCATCCTTTATCCTTGAAAATTTCTTTCACTTCTTTCCCAATCTTCGAAAAATCAATCCCTCGTTCTAACCAAACCTTACTTTTACTAAAGTACTCATCATGTGCCCGCTTAGCTTCTGCACTAGCGGTTTTTTCAAAGGTTAAAGTTTTCTCCCTTTTGGTTAAAGGCCTAGTTTGAACTACCGGTACTACGATTGGTACTTCAGTCTTTTTCCTCTTAGGATTGCTTCGAGATGATGAGGCCATCTACGATAGTGGTATGACAATACAACAACACAAACAAACAACACCAACAACAAGAACCAACAATTACTTAGGCTATAAAATCAAAATAAATTCAGAAAATTTAACTAAAATTTGAAATATTTGAAATATATATTTATATATATATCTATATTACCTTAATATGCTAGAAAGAAAAGCTAGGTCGCCGGAATTAATGGTGGGTCGCCGGAATGAGAGAAAAGAGAGCTTTGAACTTGCCAAGCTTCAACTTTTTCCAATGTTGATCTTCTTAGACGTTTTAGATGAAGAGAAGATGATGGATTGTTGAATTTGTGATGAAAAAGTGATGAAATTTGATATATTTTTGGGCGAAAATGGGGAGGAGTCGGGCTGCTCTTCTAAAATTTTGAGGGAATGGGGGAAATGAAGAAAGGGCGCATTTTTTTAGGTCTAAGTGTGTCCACACCGGCGCGTGCCGGCTACATGGCCCCCAAAAATCGGAAATTTTATCATTTTTTGTGTAATGAGCTCTAATTATACTACATAAAAATCATTTGATGTTAATCAAATGATTTATGTTATATAATCTAAGTTCAATACTATTTTTCTATATAAAACTTGATAAAATACATAAAAACTAATATAATATTGAAATCACATATTTTTGATATAATATACCTATTTAAAATCACATGAGATGAAAATAGGTTTATTATAAATTTTTCATAAAAATATTTTCTTTTAATTTTTAGAATTAATACAACTTTAAAAACAATTAAAAGACTAAAAGCACACACTAAAATTTTTTGGATTTTTTGCTAACTCCCTCAATCTCAGATCCTCAAGATTGTTATCATAACGATCCCTTAACCTTTCTCCTAGGAGTGATGCGTTTGAATTATCTCTTTGTATTCCCTCAGGATTTTCGGATAACCACCTAATCGTTCCCTTCTTAATAACATTCAAACACTCATCCTGGGATATGGTTGTATTTCTTCCACATTGTCCATCATGTTCACTTTTTCCACGATTCTACATCTCATTAGAAACCTTGCTCTTCTTTTTATTGCACTCCTTGAATTTCCATTACAAAGTTCTCTTTCTCTGACTTCGATTAGCAATTCTTTATTTAATTTAGAAACTAAGGCTTCTATCTTAAACGCGACATCCTTATTTAGACCTAATCTTAAAAGTAAAATAAAAACACTTATTCTATCTATGAAAGGCATCCAGTTCTTTTACGTCTATCCGGTAAAAGACGAAACTACTTTAAAATGCATATTAAAAGGTGAAATTAGAAAGATAGTACATGTAATCGGCTGAGTTTAAAATTCCTGCTTCCTTAATTCGTTGGAGGGTCGATAAGTAATAATACTTCTTCTGGTTGAGGTATCCCTTCAGCTTCCACGAACAATTTCACCCCGTGTCCTTTGGCTATAAAAGTTGTTTTTCCATCAGTTAGTTCAACAGCTCCAGACTTATAGATTTTTGTTACGTCATATGGACCTGTCCATCTAGATTTAAGCTTTCCTGGAAACAACTTCAAACGTGAATTGTATAAAAGTACTCGATCACCTACATGGAACTCACGACTATAGATTCTCTTATCATGAAAAGCTTTCGTGCGTTCCTTGTAGATTCGAGCATTTTCATAAGAATCGAGTCGAAATTCTTCTAGTTCTGTTAACTGAAGTAATCTATGATCACCGACAGCTTTAGGATCAAAGTTTAGAAATTTAATAGCCCATAAAGCTCGGTGTTCTAATTCAACGGGGAGATGACAAGATTTTCCAAATACTAATTTGTAAGGAGAACGACCAATCGGTGTTTTAAAGGTACATTCTATATGCCCATAATGCATCATCAAGTCTTTACGCCCGTTTTACGATTTGAGTCCACTGTCTTCTCCACGATTCTTTTAATTTCTCTATTAGACACTTCTACCTGTCCACTAGTTTGTGGATGATAGGGTGTTCCAAGTTTATGAGTTACACCATATTTCTCAATTATCTTAGTAAATGGTCGGTTACAAAAATGTGAACCTCTATCACTAATGATAGCCCTCGGAATGCCATATCGTGTGAATATATTCTTTTTAAGGAACCTTAGCACTACTCTGGTATCATTAGTAGGGAGAGCTTCAGCTTCTACCCATTTAGAAACATAATCAACCATTACTAGAATAAATCTTTTTCCAAAAGATATAGGGAAAGGTCCCATGAAATCTATGCCCCATACATCAAATAGCTCACATTCTAAAATCGGTTGCATAGGCATTTCATGTTTTTTCGATATATTTCCCCATTTTTGACATGATTCACAAGATTTTGCATATTTATATGCATCTCTATATAGTGTAGGCCAATAGAAACCACATTGTAAAACTTTGAAAGCAGTTTTCCATCCTCCATGATGACCTCCTGCCTCACGATCATGACAAAATGATAATACACTTAAAATTTCACTATCAGGAATACATTTCCTAATTATTCCATCTGAGCATCTTCGGAAAAGATCCGGTTTATCCCAATAATAAAACTTTAAGTCATAAAAGAACTTCTTTTTCGTTTGCCAAGTCCAATGAGGTGGGATGTACTTACGGGTAATGTAGTTAACAATATCCCCAAACCATGGCGAATCTTCCTTTGATGGTATTCTATTTTTTAATAATCGCATGGTTGAGGGAGTATCTATCTTAAACAGTTTCTCATCTGGAAACGAATCCTGAATTTCTTTTCCTTTTCCTTCATCATTATCCATCCCGCTTAGATGATCTGCTACTACATTTTCACTTCCTTTTTTATCCTTAATTTCAATATCGAATTCCTGAAGTAACAGAATCCACCTAAGAAGACGCGGTTTGGCATCTTTTTTACTTAAAAGATACTTCGTAGCCGAATGGTCGTGTAGATTATTACCTTAGAACCAACAATATATGATCGAAACTTATCTAAGGCAAATATTACGACCAACGCTTCTTTCTCGGTAGTTGCATAATTAAGCCGAGCCGCGCTTAATGTGTGAGAAGCATAGTAGATAGCTTTGAGAATTTTGTTATACCGTTGACCTAAAACGACTCCTACACTAAATCACTTGCATCACACATAATTTCAAACGGCAAATCCCAATCTGGTGCTACTAGTGCTTGGTGCGTAGTTAATTTCGCTTTTAGGGTCTTAAAGGCTTCCATACATTTATCATCAAAGTTAAAAGGTACTTCTTTTTCTAGCAAATGACTCGGGGGCTTTGCTATTTTTGAAAATCGCAATAAACCTTCTATAAAATCCTGCATGTCCAAGAAATCCTCTTAACGTTTTCAAATTAATTGGTGGAGGTAATTTTTCAATTACTTCGACTTTAGCTTTATCAACTTCAATTCCTACTTCGAGATTCTATGACCTAGTACAATTCCTTCGAGATACCATCAAATGACATTTTTCCCAGTTTAGTACCAAGTTGGTATCTTCACAGCGTTGTAAAACGCGTTCTAAGTGTGATAAGCATTTATCAAAAGAATCTCCATAAACACTAAAGTCGTCCATAAAAATTTCTAAGAATTTCTCAACCATATCAGAAAATATTGCCATCATACATCGCTGAAATGTAGCAGGTTCATTACATAATCCAAACGGCATTCTTTTATAAGCAAAAGTTCCATAGGGACAGGTGAAAGTAGTTTTTTCTCTATCTCCTGCTGCAATGAATATCTGTAAATAACCTGAATAACCATCTAAGAAGCAGTAATACTTATGTCCACTCAATCTTTCCAACATCTGCACGATGAATGGAAGTGGATGATGATCCTTTTTAGTATGATCATTCGGTTTCCGAAAGTCAATACACATTCGATATCCTGTAATTTCCCTTGTCGGAATCCATTCATTTTTATCATTTTCTTTTACCGTGAAACCTCCTTTCTTTGGAACTACTTGAGTTGGACTTACCCATTCACTATCTGATATGGGAAAGATTATTCCCATTTCTAATAGCTTAATGACCTCTTTCTTAATGATTGTTTGCAAATTCGGGTTGAGGCGGCGTTGTGGCTGAATACAAGGTTTAGCTCCTTCATTCAAAATAATCTTGTGAACACAAATCTCAGGGCTAATACCTTTGATATCTGCTACTGTCCATCCAAAGGCCTTCTTATGTTGTCTTAACATTCTTAATAATTGATCCTCTTGTTCATTTGTTAAGGTTGATGAAATGATAATTGGTAACAAATTATCATTTTCAAGAAAAGCATATTTCAAATTCGAAGGAAGTGGTTTCAACTCAGATTCCTTGGTGGATCTTCTACTGATGGTTTTAAAACTGGTCCTTCCATTTCCAATTTCAAATTTTGATGCCATGGATGTTTAACAAACCCTCCTTTATCTAAATAAAGGATTACTTCTTTCATTTCAGGATCATTTTCATCTTCTTTATAGATAGAAAATGCCAAACATTCTTCTAATTTATTTTCATAATCTTTAAATTTGGCATCCCAGATAGTAGAATATTCATCTATAAAAGAACATGATTCTGGTTCTTTGTATGGATGGTTTATAGCTTTGAAGATATTGAATGAAACTTTATCCTCATTAACTCTCAGTATTAGTTCACCTTTTTGAACATCTATCAAAGTTCTTCCTGTAGCTAGAAATGGTCGACCTAGAATAATTGGCGCTGAATATCCTTCTTCCATTTCCATTATTACAAAGTCTACTGGGAAGTAAAATTTATCAATTTTAACCAACACGTCCTCGATTATTCCCTTAGGATGTTTAATTGATCTATCTGCCATCTGAAGGGTCATTTCAGTATTCGTAAGCTCTCCTATTCCTAGTTTCTTATAATCCTCATAAGACATGAGATTGATACTTGCTCCTAGATCACACAATACTTTCTTAAACAGAAATCCTCCAATTTCACATGGAATAGTGAAACTACCAGGATCTTTAAGTTTAGGAGGTAGTCGATCTTTGGAGTATTGCGAACATTTTTCATTAAGGCATATATTCTCATATTATTCTAATCGTTTTTTGTTAGATAGGATATCTTTAAGAAACTTTCCATAGGCGGGCATGTTGACTAAAGCTTCTATAACGGGGATATTGACATGAATATGACGAAAAGTGTCAAGGAAACGAGCATATTTCTTATCAGTTTTTATCTTTTTAATTTGATCTTTCGGTGGATAAGGCAAAGATTCTAAATCTATAACCTTTGGTTCTGAAGTCATTTTCTCTTTTCCTTTTTCCTTGAATCTTTGAGCATTACTTGATCGCCAAGTTTCATTATCTTGAGATTTTTCCTTTAAAACATCCCCTGTATCAACTTTATCCTTCTCAGTTACTTTTAAATCTTCCTGTTTTTCTCCCTGATTTTTTCTGCCATGTTCCTTAAATAGGGTTCTCAGGTCCTTATCCATAGGATCTTTCAGAATTCTAGGGACTTTTACCCATTTTTCACCTTCAATTTCAGGTTCAACATCATTATTCTGTTTTAAGAATTCTTCGATAATTTCTTCCTCTTCATCAGTAAATTCAAGTTCGTCCTTTTCCTTTACGATATTACCATTTAAATCATTTTCTACCTCATTGTTTCCTGCGTTCTCTGCTCTAGTATCTTCACAATATTTCCTACTTCTCGTAATCACAGCATTTACCTCTCTCGGGTTTCTTTCAGTATTACTTGGTAATCCTCCTGGAGGTCTACTGTTGTTACGTTCTCCTTCTCTGCTCAAATGATCTTCCATATTCCTTAATGATGCTTCTATAGTTCTCATTCTCGTATCATGTCCACCCATAGACGTTTTCAACATAGTCATATCCTTAGAGACTGAACCTATAGAAGTTATCATAGTTTCTATATTCTGAGCTTGAGTAGATACTACACCCATCATATTTTCCATTAATTTATCCCATTTATCAACTCCTTCAGGTTGGGTTGAACTTTGAGTGATTTGGTATAGTTTGAGTAGTATGTTGTGGATAAGATTTAGGTAACGATTGTAGGTTCGATTTGATGTATTTCCTTGATGAACTTGATTACTATATGGATTCTTATCTTGTTGGATATGGCGGTTGTCCTGGCTTATTAGGGTTTTCGGACCATCTAAAAGTTGGGTGCTCTCTTCTAATAGCATTAAAGGAGTTTGAATACGCGTTGTTCAAATTCCTATCTTTGTTGTAAAAAACTCACCTCTTCCCTTGAGTATCCTTCGGTTCTTATCCCTAATGACACATTATCATGACTTGAGTAGTCATTTGGTATGATAGTTTCTGGTTTTACAGTCCTACTAGCCTGTAGGTTGTCAAACTTCCTACTCAAATTCTCCAAGTGTGCTAGAACTTCCGTATTCGATGTGCATTCTCCTGCAAATGCTACTTTTCTGGTGCTAGAACCGGTTTCCCACATTCTGTTATTTTTGGAAATCTTTTCTATAGCATCATAAACTATTTGAGCTTCACTCATCATTAATGAACCACCACATGCATGATCTACATCCACGTGAATCTTTCCTTAATTTACGACGAGAAAAGTTGGATTTGCATATCTAAAGGAATAACCATGATCGGGACAAGATCTTAACAACTTTTTAAATCTTTCCCACGCATTCCCAAGCGTTTCTTCAGATCCTTGTCTAAAGTTGGCAATTTCGACCTTTAATTCCAAATTTCTACCCGGAGTAAAATACTGCTTTAAAAACTCGGTTTGAATCTCCTCCCAACTAGTCAAACAATGATGTGGGAGTGACATAAACCAATCTCGTGCTCTTCCTTTTAAAGAAAAAGGAAACATAGACATCCTTGTTAATTCACGATGAGCACCTTGACTTTTGGTTTGTATTGCACAATTCTTCGAAAAGATAGAGATGGTGATGTGGATCCTCATCATCCTCTCCTAGAAATTGGGCTCTTGCGTCAATTAGACCAAAAAGATGAGATTTTATTTCAAAATTATTTGCTCCTTCATTGGGTAAACGAATTGGATTATTAGTCGGTTTATTCTTAAGGTCGATCACAAATAGGTCTCGGATTCGGTGGGTTATTATTACGATTGTTACTCGGTTCCGATTTTGATTATTTCTATTCGGTTATTTGGTATTGGTAGATCATGATTAAGATTTTGGCCATGCCCTTGAGCATGATCTAGCCCTTGTTCGTGTGTTTCATCACCGTTTTCGACCATTTTCGTATTTTGATTTGATGATGATTCTCCGTCGGGATTTCACGACTAGTATGACCTTGTTTTCTTTCTGCTCTTAACTGCCTTTCGTAAGTATCTATGTCAGGCTTATAAGGAGTAAGTGGGGCCTTACTCTTTACGGTCATCAACTAACGAAAACCGAAAAATAGTTGAAATCGATAAAAGTAAAGATTGGTAACTTACTTATAAGGTAAGTACCAACGAAAAAGAAAATAGAAATGGGGTAAGAAGAGTGTTGACTTATCCTCGAGACTTTTGAGTTAATATAAGTAGAAATCATTCGAACACAATGAATTAGCGTCGTTCCCCGGCAACGGCGCCAAAATAGCTGACGGACCTTTTCTATGCTATCAATCCTTACCGGCAGTGTACCGGGTCAAATTGTAGTGATAGTACGGTGAGTCAGGTGTCGATCCTCAGGGAAAACTTGGTAATTCACCGTGTGATTAAACACCGAGAAACTATTATTATCTCAATCTAAGTGGCAATTTTTATCATCCAACCAAACTCTAAACTAATAAAAGCATAAAACTAAAACAGATATATATAAGTATATAAATATATATATATATAGCAATACATATATATATATATATATAGATATAAGTATATATAGGTACCAAAACAATATCTAGGGGAGGGAGATAGATATTATAATTAGAGACTAGCCAAGAATATGTTATTGAATTCTTATATCTTTTTAGTGGAAATTAGATAAGATAGATCTTCCTTATTCCAAGGTCCAATCAATTATACGAAACGGTATACTCTAAGCTAGGCAATTTCTCCTCACACGAGCGTATGAAATTGTCATATGTCTTGTCCTCTGTCCAATGTCATCCTCAAGCATGGGTCACCCCCGTTTTGTCATACGGCCAATTTTAAGAAATGTCAATTAAACGGCGAATTTAACGTGATAATCTCTCGAGTATAAATTTCAATAAGAGTTTGTTTCTCCCGAAACAAATCTACCCCCGGTTTAGGAAATCGGATTCCGTTGTCACGTTTTCACTCGGCCAATTTTACCCTCCGGTCTTTCTATTAACGAGTTCATAAACTAACTACGAGGCGTCAATTCATAATTAGATTATGAATTCTTTCAAATCGATTAGCTACTTCAATTCAAACATAGAAAGAGATTCATTATAACCGATTTTAATCAATTTTAACATAGTCGATATCTATTTCCCTAAAAAGATAAAACTAATCCAATTTCATATCTTGGCTAGATATTAAGTTAGCCTACTATCATTATAGTTAATATATAGATACTAATAACAACATAAATACATTAGAAAAGTTACAGTTACAATCGAAGCTTCGAGTTGTATCCTCCGGAAATAGCAACTCCTTTACATCAATGAGCCTTGATACATCTTCTAAGTATTATAACGATACTTTATACTACAACATTATTCCGGCAGAGTGCCGTTTACAGCTTTTATTTAAGTAAAAACAACAAAAGAGACTATAGATAGATATAGAAGAGAGATATATGCATTGGTACACTTCAAAATGGTTGCAATTGAGGGGTATTTATAGAGTGTACCACAAGGCCGGTGTTAAGGGTGATTTTGTACGTTTTATAATGCTATATTTCATAATGATTTCCCCCTATATTTGTATATTTTGCATAGAAAACGAGTGTTTAAATGAGTTATTGAGCAAGTGAGGTTTTTATCGGTTTAATCGCAAAATTGGTGAATTTATGTGTTCTTAATATGCAATTATGATTATTTGAATTATATTACATTTTTTCAATCTTTTCTATGTGTTATAGGTGCAGTTATGTGGTTCAGATGCTGATAAAAAGTGATCAAAGTCGAGCTAAGTTCAATTGAGAAAGAGATAATGATAAAGTGGAATGAGGAAAAGAGATAAAGATGGAAAAATCACATCAAACCGAACTTGAACGAGCGTTCATGCAGGCGTTCAAGGATGAACCGGCGTTCCGGATGAAGAAATCGGTACGAGTCTATGGACGGAGCATGGACGAGCGTTTGGAAGGAGTTCATGGCGAGAGCGGACGAGCGTCCATTTTGGCGGACGAGCGTCCACATTGCCGACTTAGCGAAGCACCGACCTAAAACTCTATATAAGCGGTGGATTTCCTTCAACATAACACACAATTCGAACCCTAAAATTTTAGGAGCGGCTTGGCTGCGGTTCTTTACTACTTTTATCAAATTTTATGCCTTTAAATTCCTAGGTTAGATTAATTAATTCCATGTACTTTTTATTCAACAATTCGATGTGCAAAGGATGCTAGGAGGCTAAATCCTCCTTGAACGAGCGTTGTGAAGCCGTCCGTTTCAACGGTTTGATCTCTAGTTCGTGATTATTTTGTGAGTGTCTATTAAAGTTGTTACTTTTATCATGTTTTTATCTTTGATTGCATGCTATATCGAAAGATCCGTGCCTTTGTTTATTGTTTGCTTGATGAAAGTCATGTTAACCTTAGAACACCATGATAAAAGTTTAGACCTTTAATCTAATCACATCGAAAGTTATTAGATTGAATCTCTAGATTAGAAATTGAAAGATTTCACGCCTAGGTTAGAAAGACTTAATCTTTAATCGAAAGATCGAAGATTAGAAAACGAACTTGTCTACGAAAGTAGGTGTTCATGCCTTAGATAGGTGAATCACAACTTGAGTAGAGATCACGAAATAATCCGAATTAGTATCAAACGTTGATAGGATAGGTGGAACAATTGCTTGTTCGTTCGTTAAAATTTGATTTAAATCACTTGACTCGAATTGCTTAGCTTAGTTTAGTTTATTCTATTTTTCTGCGACTTAGTTAGTTTTTATTGCTTTCAATCTTGCCTAGCATTGGATTCAATCCTCTGTCTAGTTCCTTTTATGCATATTTGTTTAAATTAGTTTTCTTGTTTAGTTTAGATTCTCGTGACAATAGTTAGTTTAGGAATAAAAACTAGGATCCACAACCTCCGATTCCCTGAGATCGACTCCGGTATTAATCGCTATACTACGATCCCTACACTTGGGGAATACCGGATTTATAAATTTTATTACTTGTTTGTTTCGTTAGATAAAAATCCGTGACAGACGGTTCTGAGAAAACTTAGCTTTCACTTTCCAAACATCCGGCCAGGTCGTCGTCACCAACTGACTTCTCAAATTACTACCTTTTGAAATCCACGGTAAGTCGGGGTTGATTGCTTTCCTCATCTCCTCTAACGGATCTGGATTCTCAGTATTACCCCAATGAGATCTCTCTGCGAACCAACTAACATAGTCCTGACCCTCGAAAGCCGGTATCCTATAATAATCATTGATAGCCTTAACCGACCACGGGACATTGACCCCTCTGACCTTTATGAAACCGGAATCTAGATTAGCCACACTAAAGTTTGCATACCATTCCCGGACTAATGACAAATTGAGATTCTCATCCGGCTCGCAAATCAGATTATTCCACCCCCTTTTCCTCAAATCATCGATAAAAGACTTAGGCACCACTTTGAGGTCTAGCCCTCTCTCATAACACATGTTTTTCACAGCGATATACTCATTATAGTTTGAGAATGCAACCGGTGAGTTAAAACGCTGCTCAAAAGGGATAATATCATCAGGAGAGGGAGCTAGAGGAGGGTCTTGCTCGGGAGCACTCTGTGGAGGAGGTGGGGCACTAGTCTTTGCACTTTTGGCTTGCAAATGTGCCAATGGCACATCGCTCTCAAAGTCCGTAGCCTCATCACTATCACTACTCGTATTCCTCCCCTCGGTATCCGGCTCAAAATCTTCGTCAGACGTCTCATCTCTCAACTGTCCCGCTGGCCTAAGGGCTCGAGGATTTCTACTCTCAACTGCACCACCAATTCGAATACCACCCGTAGGTACCCGGGGAGAAACTAAGGTTTTCTGTTTTTTAGGGGCTTGCCTAGTCATTGGTTGTTTCCCCTTACCTTTACCCTCGGTTTTCTTACGTTTGGTTTCCCTCATTCTATGAACACCAACCAAACAACACCAAACGAACACCAAACAACCAAATTACAACAAAACCGACCCGGTTATCGTCCAACCGGGATTTCAAACAAACCAACCATCCACAACGAAGCACCCCACAAAAGAAACACCATTCACCATCGATCAACAAAAAAAACAAAACAAACAAAAAAAACAGGATATAATCATCAATAAACAATAAATAACGAGAAAGGGCGTTAAACCAAAATAGGCCAAAAACTAACCCTAACCGAAACCTAAACGTAAAATCGAATTAATACCTGTCTTATGCTTAAAAGAGATGATGAGAATGATTTGGAGCGAAGAACGAGCCTCGAAACGTCGAACTTAGCCAAATTCGACCTTGGTGAAAAACCGCCAAAAGTGAAGTTTGAATCGAGGATTTGGAGGATTTGTTGATGGAATGGCTTGTTGAAATCAAAAGAGGAGGTTGAGAGGTGTTGTTTGGGCTTTGAATCGCCAAAAACGGTTGAGAAATGAAGGATTTCGAGCGGAAGGGGGGTGAAAAAAACGGCCGCCGGACGGTTAGGGTTGAAGAAGAACGCGTCGAAACGCCGGGTTGAGGTGCGGGGTATTTAAGGGAGATGAACCCAAACGCGCGTTTGGAATAGGTGGAACGCGTGTTTCGTAAGTTCAAACGCGCGTTTGACTAGTGAAACGTGCGTTTGGGATGAGAAAACAAGAATAGAGAGTTGAGGCTTCAAACGCGCGTTTGAAATGGTTCTAAACGCGCGTTTGGCGTGGGAAAAGTTGTAAACGTGCGTTTGAAATGGGTAAACGGGAGTTTGAACCGAAACTAGGAAAACTCAAGATTTCTACCCCACACTTGATTCTAACCGCCCCGAGACCACTAGAGACACCAAACTAACTTATCAAACTACGAAATGGTGGGTTGCCTCCCCAAGCGCCTTTGTTTTACGTCGTTGGCTCGACAAGATGGATTATACGGTGCCAACTTTTTCAAAGTTATACCGTTGGCACAAGGCGAGAAAGGGTAGAAAGATGGAAAGATGGATTCAGAATTATACGAGTCAAGGTTTAAAGTCCATGACAAGACTTGCAAGATTCGTCACAAGGTATGGGGTCTTCAAGATGCACTATTTCTAGTGCTTCATCGTAGGGCAACCGCTCATACCTTTTCAACCTTAGGCCATTGGTGGTAAACGTGCCAAACTTAGGATGGGTGATTTCGATAGCACCGGACGGATAGACTTTCGACACAACATAGGGACCGGACCACCTAGACTTCAACTTCCCTTGGAAAAGATGCAAACGAGTATTGTAGAATAAGACTTCATCACCCTTATTGAAATCACGAGGTTTAATCAACTTATCATGGAGTAACTTAGTCTTTTCTTTATACTTCGTGGAAAGGTCATAAGCACAAAGGCGGAACTCATCTAGTTCATTCAATTGGGCCATACGTTTCTCTCCAATTAAGGTATCATCGAGGTTTAGCATTTTGATGGCCCAATAAGCCTTGTGCTCGATCTCTACGGGAAGATGACAAGACTTACCATAGACTATCATGTAAGGTGACATGCCTAGGGGTGTCTTAAAGGCTGTCCTATGGGCCCACAAAGCATCGTCTAACTTTAAAGACCAACTCTTGACATTCGTGTCTACCGTCCTCTCTAAGATACGCTTAATACCCCTATTCGTGACTTCGACTTGACCACTCGTTTGGGGATGGTAAGCGGTACCTAGCTTGTGTTTCACTCCATACTTCTCTAAAAGTTTATCAAACGGCTTGTTGGCAAAATGGCTTCCATTATCACTGATTATAGCACGAGGCACCCCAAACCGACAAAAGATGTTCTTCCTAAGAAACCGGATAACAACATTCCTGTCATTGGTGGGTGAAGCTAAGGCTTCGACCCATTTGGACACATAATCACAAGCGACTAGGATATACTTGTTACCACACGAAGAGGGATAGGGGCCCATGAAATCAATGCCCCACACGTCAAAAATCTCACACACTATGATCGGCTTCTGAGGCATCTCACTCCTTCTAGATATACGACCGGACCTTTGACAAGCATCGCAAGATTTCACATAAGCATGTGCGTCTCGAAATAGAGTGGGCCAATATAACCCACTTTGCAACACTTTCAAAGCGGTCCTTTGCCCCGAGAAATGGCCTCCGGCCTCTTTGTCATGACAAAACGAAAGAGCACTCGAAATTTCACTCTCCGGGATGCACCTCCTCAAAATGCCATCCGAACACAACCTATATAAACAAGGATCTTCCCACACATACTTACCCACCTCACTAAGGAATTTACGCCTTTGGTTCGAGTCAAGGTCGGGATCTACAAAACCGCACTCGTGGTAGTTGACAAAAGGAGCGAACCAAGGACTACATTCCTTACCGACTTTTAGAAAGTTTCCTCTCTTAGCCGGAAGAAGGGTGTCAAGTACATAAAGTTGCTCGTGAGGAAAAGAATCATTTATCTCCCTTTGTGCTTTAATCAACTCCTCACTAAGCTCCATACGACTTAAGTGGTCGGCTACGACATTCTCACAACCCTTTCTATCACGGATCTCTAAATCAAACTCTTGCAAGTGCAAGATCCATCTTAAGAGACGGGGCTTGGCATCTTGCTTGGCGAAGAGATAACGCAAGGCGGCATGATCCGTGTGGACAACTACTCGAGAACCTACGAGATGAGACCTAAACTTATCGAACGCAAAGACGACTGCTAAAAGCTCTTTTTCAGTGGTGGTGTAGTTCTGTTGGGCCGGATTCAAGGTGTGACTAGCATAAGCAATAGGCTTGAAGATTTTGTCAATTTTTTGACCGAGGACCGCACCAACCGCGGTGTCACTCGCATCACACATGAGCTCAAATTCTTGGTTCCATTTCGGGGCAACTAAAATAGGAGCGGATACAAGCAATTGCTTGAGCATCAAGAATGCTTCAACACAAGCTTGGTCAGGAGTAAATTGGCGGGAAAATTAGGCAAGAATTTTTTTTTTTGTGTTTTCGTAACTAGTACGGTGTCAGGAGTCCTGGAAAAAAATTTGATTTTACCAGAAAATTTTTTGCTTCTTTTTCCCCGAAATTTGGCGGGAAAATATTTTTTCTAGAAAAAATAAATTCTTCATTTTTAGGCTTCAACCACCTGATTTTGTAATAATGGCTGCCGAAGATAGACGTACGTTGGCAGACTACGCCATGCCTGGCGCGGTCACAGTCAACCCGGCTATTGTTATCCCAGCCATTACTGCACAGACTTTCGAGTTAAGACCGGGACTCATTCAGATGATGCAGCATGCATCAATGTTTCACGGGTCCCCTTCGAAAATCCTCACACACACGTACACACATTTACGGAGATATGTGGTACGACACGCATTCAAGGTGTGAGTGAGGATGCGATTAAACTTACACTTTTTCCGTTCTCTTTGAAGGGAGAAGCTAAAGAGTGGTATAGCTCTCTCCCCGCAGAATCCATTACCACTTGGGCTGCATTGGAAAAAGAATTTTTAAGCCAATACTTTCCACCCGCCAAGACACCCAGTGTTTAAGGGAAATATACAATTTTTATCAAACGGAAACGAGATCATTCTTTGAGGCATGGAAGAGATTTAAGGCTCTTCTTCGTAAATGCCCCCACCATGGGTTAGACTTGCGAGAGGCAAGTCAATACTTTTTTCGGTGGGTTGACCGAGCTCACCAAGGGCATGGTCAATAGTTCATCGAGTGGGGCATTCCCGAGGAAAACGCCTCAAGAGGGTGGGCATTGTTCGAAGACATTGCCAAATATAATTATGCCCCCTCCTTTCAAGTCATTTCGGGCACCACCTCCTCCTCCTAGGATCGAGGAGGTGAAAATGCAAAATGAAATCGCCATGCCGAAACAAGCGGTGGCTACTCTCACGACATCTCCAAATCCGAGTTATCGGACTCCTTCATTTCTACGAACTCTCAAGTTCGTACCGCGAGAATTGCTCTCGGACGGCCATATGGTTGGCCGGTGTCAATTTAATTCCCCGTTCCTTATCAAGTCAATGCGTCCGTAATCATGGACGGTATAATCAAGTCGCATGCCAAGTATGTGACGATATGGGCACACTGCTTGCTCGTTTCGTCCTATGATTGGACGAACGCGCAGATCAATGCCTTCAATGGCCAGCCGAATCGGAGGTTTGGAAATCAATTCTCCGGTCGGGGCAATTTTCAAAATCGGGGTTTCCGTCAAAGCTTCAATCAAAACTCGAATCTCAATCGAAACCCTAATTTTAATCAGAACCCGAGCTTGAATTCCTCCAATCTAAATCAAGGGTTAAATCAAAGTTGGCCTAACAATCCAAATCCCGCATTTCAAAGTCGGTCTAGCCAACCTTTCTCTCAAAACATTCAGAACTCTCAAGGCCCCTCTCGCGTCGATGATCTTGAAGCTAGATTGGACTCCTATAAGAAGGAACTGAAGGAGCAGAACAATAACTTCCAGAGGGAGCAAAATAATAATATCCAAATGTTGATGAGCACAATCAAGAACCTTGAGAAGCGAGATGGGCCGACCAAAAGCTTCTAGACCATCAGGGCAGTTGCCCAGTTTTATAGAGAAAAATCCGAAGGGTGGCCTAGTAGCCCAAACTGATTTCAATTGTGGCCAAAGCACTGACCTAGTTCCTTCGATTCCTTATGGCATGCCGGAGGCCAGTGCAATGAATCTTAGAAGCGGTACTCAACTGAGTGGTCCCTCTCACCAGGGAAACCACTAGCCCCTCCTTCCAGTGATAAGGCAGGAGGGGAAGTTGAGCATCTACGTTCCCCCGTTCTGCAAGAAAAGACTCAGGTGGCTGATCCCCTGAGAGGTGAAGAAGTTGTAAGTCCTCAGGTGGCTGTTCCCCTGAGGAATGAAGAATCAAGTGAAAGTCAGGAGGGTGATCCCCGACTAATAAAAAAGTCGAAAAAGTTGTAAGGTGGAAGGACATGGAAGACAAAGCATCGGTGCTTCCTCAAACAAAGTATTTTCTGAGAGTGAGTTGAAGAAGCTTCCATTCCCACCTAGGAGAAGCAACATTCCCTTGAGTGAAGTTAAGAAATATGAAAAAGTGCTTAATTTGCTTTGAAAAATACTCGGTTAATCTTCCATTATCGAAGTTTTGGTTGAGATGCCTAAGTATACTAAATTCATCAAGGATGTTGTTTCTTCGAAGAAGAAGTTAGCGAAAATGGATCGGGCAATTGGTGAGGATTGTTCAATGATCAATTATCCGGACTTACCAATCAAAAGAGGTGACCCCGGAAAATTCGTGCTCACATTGCGGATGGGAGGCTTAGTCTTTCCAAATTCTTTATGTGACTTGGGTGCATCCATCGACTGATGCCATTGTACGTGTGTGAGCAAACCGAAGGTTTACAAAGTCTTCTAGAACCCACTTCCATGAACCTTCGGTTCGCCGATAGATCTTCTAAGAAAGCTTCGGGGATTCGAAAGACATTTTAGTCCGGATCGATAGATTTACCTTTCCTGTTGATTGGTACGTTTTAGATATGGGAAAAGATGAGAAAGTCCCCCTGATTCTTGGGAGACCTTTCCTATCCACAGCTAGAGCCCTCATCGATTGCGATGGTGGGCAAGTAACTATTCGAGTTGGTGACCAAGAGGTGAGCTATAGTGTCTCTAAATCTATTCAAGTACCCTCTGGTTCTCCAACCGGCTTTTCCATTGAGGAGTCATTTCATGACTTCAATGACTGTATGGACGAGCAAGTCAAGGCTGTGGAAGCGGAATATGAGCGATTGATCGATAATCTGAATAGCCATGGTGTGGTTAATCTAGATCAATTAGCAGCTGACTTTGAGGAAGAATTGTTAGAAGGAGAAGCTTTGGCGGTGGGACCACAGAGTAAACTTAGTGATATCGAGTTGAAAAGTGGAGATCTCAAGTCAAGTTTAGAAGATCCCCCTACAGATTTAGTGCTGAAGCCGTTGCCTAAACATCTAAAGTATGTGTTTCTAAGAGAAGGTGACAGGCTTCCATTGATTATATCCGCCAAGCTGTCTCGTATAGAGGAGATGAAATTAATCAACGTCTTGAAACGTAATGAAAAAGCATTTGGTTGGCAAGTAGGAGATATCCGAGGAATATCTCCTGACATCTGCATGCACAAGATCAAGACTAGTGAGGGTGCTAAATGTGTAAGACAGCCCCAAAGGAGGCTTAACCCTCACATGCAAGAAGTTGTTAAAAAGGAAATCATCAAACTTCTGGACATGGGAATCATTTATGCCATCGCGGATAGTGAATGGGTTTCCCCGACTCAGGTAGGGTATACCACGTATGTCCTATACCACCATGATGACTAAAAGCTCACGACAGTCAGGAAAAGCTGCTTTATGATTTGAGTAAGGTAGGGTATACCACGTATGTCCTATTCTGCTATGACGAGCGATAGCTTATTCTGATGTGTGTTTAAATGTGAAATCAATTGAATCAACTTAAGAATTGTTATGAAAAGAAGAAAATGAGACTTAGTTATCGTTAATCTTATCCCCAGTATAAACCGATGGATATGCTGTAGGGATTATCCTCTAAGTATGTCGGAAAGGTCTTAAATGTTTTCTATCATCTTTTTCGGGATATGTTCCGTTTTGTAGGGTGCATCTTATAAGTATCTTTTATTACTAGTTTGAAGGGGGTATTAGCTAGTTTTGCTTGAAATATTCGAGTTTGGATTTAGTGGAAGTTTTCTATGGCTATGCACACACACTCGGGTGAACTTCTGATTTATTGAGTCTATGGTATATGTGTTGAGGTGTTTATATTCTTTCCGAGCCTTTATCTTGTTTTTGTTTTGCTCGGGACGAGCAAAGTTTAAGTGTGGGGGAGTTGTTAAGGGTGATTTTGTACGTTTTATAATGCTATATTTCATAATGATTTCCCCCTATATTTGTATATTTTGCATAGAAAACGAGTGTTTAAATGAGTTATTGAGCAAGTGAGGTTTTTATCGGTTTAATCGCAAAATTGGTGAATTTATGTGTTCTTAATATGCAATTATGATTATTTGAATTATATTACATTTTTTCAATCTTTTCTATGTGTTATAGGTGCAGTTATGTGGTTCAGATGCTGATAAAAAGTGATCAAAGTCGAGCTAAGTTCAATTGAGAAAGAGATAATGATAAAGTGGAATGAGGAAAAGAGATAAAGATGGAAAAATCACATCAAACTGAACTTGAACGAGCGTTCATGCAGCGTTCAAGGATGAACCAGCGTTCCAGATGAAGAAATCAGTACAGAGTCTATGGACGGAGCATGGACGAGCGTTTGGAAGGAGTTCATGGCAGAGCGGACGAGCGTCCATTTTGGCGGACGAGCGTCCACATTGCCGACTTAGCAGCACCGACCTAAAACTCTATATAAGCAGCGGATTTCCTTCAACATAACACACAATTCGAACCCTAAAATTTTAGGAGCAGCTTGGCTGCGGTTCTTTACTACTTTTATCAAATTTTATGCCTTTAAATTCCTAGGTTAGATTAATTAATTCCATGTACTTTTTATTCAACAATTCGATGTGCAAAGGATGCTAGGAGGCTAAATCCTCCTTGAACGAGCGTTGTGAAGCCGTCCGTTTCAACAGTTTGATCTCTAGTTCGTGATTATTTTGTGAGTGTCTATTAAAGTTGTTACTTTTATCATGTTTTTATCTGTTGATTGCATGCTATATCGAAAGATCCGTGCCTTTGTTTATTGTTTGCTTGATGAAAGTCATGTTAACCTTAGAACACCATGATAAAAGTTTAGACCTTTAATCTAATCACATCGAAAGTTATTAGATTGAATCTCTAGATTAGAAATTGAAAGATTTCACGCCTAGGTTAGAAAGACTTAATCTTTAATCGAAAGATCGAAGATTAGAAAACGAACTTGTCTACGAAAGTAGGTGTTCATGCCTTAGATAGGTGAATCACAACTTGAGTAGAGATCACGAAATAATCCGAATTAGTATCAAACGTTGATAGGATAGGTGGAACAATTGCTTGTTCGTTCGTTAAAATTTGATTTAAATCACTTGACTCGAATTGCTTAGCTTAGTTTAGTTTATTCTATTTTTCTGCGACTTAGTTAGTTTTTATTGCTTTCAATCTTGCCTAGCATTGGATTCAATCCTCTGTCTAGTTCCTTTTATGCATATTTGTTTAAATTAGTTTTCTGTTTAGTTTAGATTCTCGTGACAATAGTTAGTTTAGGAATAAAAACTAGGATCCACAACCTCCGATTCCCTGAGATCGACTCCGGTATTAATCGCTATACTACGATCCCTACACTTGGGGAATACCGGATTTATAAATTTTATTACTTGTTTGTTTCGTTAGATAAAAATCCGTGACAGACGGTTCTGAGAAAACTTAGCTTTCACTTTCCAAACATCCGGCCGTGTCGTCGTCACCAACCGACTTCTCAAATTACTACCTTTTGAAATCCACGGTAAGTCGGGGTTGATTGCTTTCCTCATCTCCTCTAACGGATCCGGATTCTCGCATTACCCCAATGAGATCTCTCTCGCGAACCAACTAACATAGTCCTGACCCTCGAAAGCCGGTATCCTATAATAATCATTGATAGCCTTAACCGACCACGGGACATTGACCCCTCTGACCTTTATGAAACCGGAATCTAGATTAGCCACACTAAAGTTTGCATACCATTCCCGGACTAATGACAAATTGAGATTCTCATCCGGCTCGCAAATCAGATTATTCCACCCCCTTTTCCTCAAATCATCGATAAAAGACTTAGGCACCACTTTGAGGTCTAGCCCTCTCTCATAACACATGTTTTTCACAGCGATATACTCATTATAGTTTGAGAATGCAACCGGTGAGTTAAAACGCTGCTCAAAAGGGATAATATCATCAGGAGAGGGAGCTAGAGGAGGGTCTTGCTCGGGAGCACTCTGTGGAGGAGGTGGGGCACTAGTCTTTGCACTTTTGGCTTGCAAATGTGCCAATGGCACATCGCTCTCAAAGTCCGTAGCCTCATCACTATCACTACTCGTATTCCTCCCCTCGGTATCCGGCTCAAAATCTTCGTCGACGTCTCATCTCTCAATCGTCCCGCTGGCCTAAGGGCTCGAGGATTTCTACTCTCAACTGCACCACCAATTCGAATACCACCCGTAGGTACCCGGGGAGAAACTAAGGTTTTCTGTTTTTTAGGGGCTTGCCTAGTCATTGGTTGTTTCCCCTTACCTTTACCCTCGGTTTTCTTACGTTTGGTTTCCCTCATTCTATGAACACCAACCAAACAACACCAAACGAACACCAAACAACCAAATTACAACAAAACCGACCCGGTTATCGTCCAACCGGGATTTCAAACAAACCAACCATCCACAACGAAGCACCCCACAAAAGAAACACCATTCACCATCGATCAACAAAAAAAACAAAACAAACAAAAAAACAGGATATAATCATCAATAAACAATAAATAACGAGAAAGGGCGTTAAACCAAAATAGGCCAAAAACTAACCCTAACCGAAACCTAAACGTAAAATCGAATTAATACCTGTCTTATGCTTAAAAGAGATGATGAGAATGATTTGGAGCGAAGAACGAGCCTCGAAACGTCGAACTTAGCCAAATTCGACCTTGGTGAAAAACCGCCAAAAGTGAAGTTTGAATCGAGGATTTGGAGGATTTGTTGATGGAATGGCTTGTTGAAATCAAAAGAGGAGGTTGAGAGGTGTTGTTTGGGCTTTGAATCGCCAAAAACGGTTGAGAAATGAAGGATTTCGAGCGGAAGGGGGGTGAAAAACGGCTGCCGGATGGTTAGGGTTGAAGAAGAACGCGTCTGAAACGCTGGGTTGAGGTGCAGGGTATTTAAGGGAGATGAACCCAAACGCGCGTTTGGAATAGGTGGAACGCGTGTTTCGTAAGTTCAAACGCGCGTTTGACTAGTGAAACGTGCGTTTGGGATGAGAAAACAAGAATAGAGAGTTGAGGCTTCAAACGCGCGTTTGAAATGGTTCTAAACGCGCGTTTGGCAGGGAAAAGTTGTAAACGTGCGTTTGAAATGGGTAAACGGGAGTTTGAACCAGAAACTAGGAAAACTCAAGATTTCTACCCCACACTTGATTCTAACCGCCCCGAGACCACTAGAGACACCAAACTAACTTATCAAACTACGAAATGGTGGGTTGCCTCCCCCAAACGCCTTTGTTTTACGTCGTTGGCTCGACAAGATGGATTATACGGTGCCAACTTTTTCAAAGTTATACCGTTGGCACAAGGCGAGAAAGGGTAGAAAGATGGAAAGATGGATTCAGAATTATACGAGTCAAGGTTTAAAGTCCATGACAAGACTTGCAAGATTCGTCACAAGGTATGGGGTCTTCAAGATGCACTATTTCTAGTGCTTCATCGTAGGGCAACCGCTCATACCTTTTCAACCTTAGGCCATTGGTGGTAAACGTGCCAAACTTAGGATGGGTGATTTCGATAGCACCGGACGGATAGACTTTCGACACAACATAGGGACCGGACCACCTAGACTTCAACTTCCCTTGGAAAAGATGCAAACGAGTATTGTAGAATAAGACTTCATCACCCTCATTGAAATCACGAGGTTTAATCAACTTATCATGGAGTAACTTAGTCTTTTCTTTATACTTCGTGGAAAGGTCATAAGCACAAAGGCGGAACTCATCTAGTTCATTCAATTGGGCCATACGTTTCTCTCCAATTAAGGTATCATCGAGGTTTAGCATTTTGATGGCCCAATAAGCCTTGTGCTCGATCTCTACGGGAAGATGACAAGACTTACCATAGACTATCATGTAAGGTGACATGCCTAGGGGTGTCTTAAAGGCTGTCCTATGGGCCCACAAAGCATCGTCTAACTTTAAAGACCAACTCTTGACATTCGTGTCTACCGTCCTCTCTAAGATACGCTTAATACCCCTATTCGTGACTTCGACTTGACCACTCGTTTGGGGATGGTAAGCGGTACCTAGCTTGTGTTTCACTCCATACTTCTCTAAAAGTTTATCAAACGGCTTGTTGGCAAAATGGCTTCCATTATCACTGATTATAGCACGAGGCACCCCAAACCGACAAAAGATGTTCTTCCTAAGAAACCGGATAACAACATTCCTGTCATTGGTGGGTGAAGCTAAGGCTTCGACCCATTTGGACACATAATCACAAGCGACTAGGATATACTTGTTACCACACGAAGAGGGATAGGGGCCCATGAAATCAATGCCCCACACGTCAAAAATCTCACACACTATGATCGGCTTCTGAGGCATCTCACTCCTTCTAGATATACGACCGGACCTTTGACAAGCATCGCAAGATTTCACATAAGCATGTGCGTCTCGAAATAGAGTGGGCCAATATAACCCACTTTGCAACACTTTCAAAGCGGTCCTTTGCCCCGAGAAATGGCCTCCGGCCTCTTTGTCATGACAAAACGAAAGAGCACTCGAAATTTCACTCTCCGGGATGCACCTCCTCAAAATGCCATCCGAACACAACCTATATAAACAAGGATCTTCCCACACATACTTACCCACCTCACTAAGGAATTTATGCCTTTGGTTCGAGTCAAGGTCGGGATCTACAAAACCGCACTCGTGGTAGTTGACAAAAGGAGCGAACCAAGGACTACATTCCTTACCGACTTTTAGAAAGTTTCCTCTCTTAGCCGGAAGAAGGGTGTCAAGTACATAAAGTTGCTCGTGAGGAAAAGAATCATTTATCTCCCTTTGTGCTTTAATCAACTCCTCACTAAGCTCCATACGACTTAAGTGGTCGGCTACGACATTCTCACAACCCTTTCTATCACGGATCTCTAAATCAAACTCTTGCAAGTGCAAGATCCATCTTAAGAGACGGGGCTTGGCATCTTGCTTGGCGAAGAGATAACGCAAGGCGGCATGATCCGTGTGGACAACTACTCGAGAACCTACGAGATGAGACCTAAACTTATCGAACGCAAAGACGATCGCTAAAAGCTCTTTTTCGGTGGTGGTGTAGTTCGTTGGGCCGGATTCAAGGTGTGACTAGCATAAGCAATAGGCTTGAAGATTTTGTCGATTTTTTGACCGAGGACCGCACCAACCGCGGTGTCACTCGCATCACACATGAGCTCAAATTCTTGGTTCCATTTCGGGGCAACTAAAATAGGAGCGGATACAAGCAATTGCTTGAGCATCAAGAATGCTTCAACACAAGCTTGGTCGGGGAGTAAATTGGCGGGAAAATTAGGCAAGAATTTTTTTTTTTTGTGTTTTCGTAACTAGTACGGTGTCGGGAGTCCCGGAAAAAAATTTGATTTTACCGAAAATTTTTTGCTTCTTTTTCCCCGAAATTTGGCGGGAAAATATTTTTTCTAGAAAAAATAAATTCTTCATTTTTAGGCTTCAACCACCCGATTTTGTAATAATGGTCGCCGAAGATAGACGTACGTTGGCGTACTACGCCATGCCCGGCGCGGTCACGATCAACCCGGCTATTGTTATCCCGGCCATTACGCACGTACTTTCGAGTTAAGACCGGGACTCATTCGGATGATGCGGATGCATCAATGTTTCACGGGTCCCCTTCGAAAATCCTCACACACACGTACACACATTTCGGAGATATGTGGTACGACACGCATTCAAGGTGTGAGTGAGGATGCGATTAAACTTACACTCGTTTCCGTTCTCTTTGAAGGGAGAAGCTAAAGAGTGGTATAGCTCTCTCCCTGCGCGAATCCATTACCACTTGGGCTGCATTGGAAAAAGAATTTTTAAGCCAATACTTTCCACCTCGCCAAGACAAATTTCCCGTGTTTAAGGGAAATATACAATTTTTATCAAACGGAAACGAGAATCATTCTTTGAGGCATGGAAGAGATTTAAGGCTCTTCTTCGTAAATGCCCCCACCATGGGTTAGACTTGCGAGAGGCAAGTCAATACTTTTTTCGGTGGGTTGACCGAGCTCACCAAGGGCATGGTCAATAGTTCATCGAGTGGGGCATTCCCGAGGAAAACGCCTCAAGAGGGGTGGGCATTGTTCGAAGACATTGCCAAATATAATTATGCCCCCTCCTTTCAAGTCGTTCGAGGCACCACCTCCTCCTCCTAGGATCGAGGAGGTGAAAATGCAAAATGAAATCGCCATGCTTTGAAACAAGACGGTGGCTACTCTCACGACATCTCCAAATCCGAGTTATCGACTCCTTCATTTCTACGAACTCTCAAGTTCTACCGCGAGAATTGCTCTCGGACCGGCCATATGGTTGGCCGGTGTCAATTTAATTCCCCCGTTCCTTATCAAGTCAATGCTCGTCCCGTAATCATGGACGGTATAATCAAGTCGCATGCCAAGTATGTGACGATATGGGGCACACTGCTCGTTTCTGTCCTATGATTGGACAGAACGCAGAGATCAATGCCTTCAATGGCCAGCCGAATCAGAGGTTTGGAAATCAATTCTCTGGTCAGGGCAATTTTCAAAATCAGGGTTTCCGTCAAAGCTTCAATCAAAACTCGAATCTCAATCGAAACCCTAATTTTAATCAGAACCCGAGCTTGAATTCCTCCAATCTAAATCAAGGGTTAAATCAAAGTTGGCCTAACAATCCAAATCCCGCATTTCAAAGTCGGTCTAGCCAACCTTTCTCTCAAAACATTCGAACTCTCAAGGCCCTCTCGCGTCGATGATCTTGAAGCTAGATTGGACTCCTATAAGAAGGAACCGAAGGAGCGAGCGAACAATAACTTCCGGAGGGAGCAAAATAATAATATCCAAATGTTGATGAGCACAATCAAGAACCTTGAGAAGCGAGATGGCCGACCGGCAAGCTTCTAGACCATCGTGCGCTTGCCCGCTTTATAGAGAAAAATCCGAAGGGTGGCCTAGTAGCCCAAACTGATTTCAATTGTGGCCAAAGCACTGACCTAGTTCCTTCGATTCCTTATGGCATGCCAGAGGCCAGTGCAATGAATCTTAGAAGCGGTACTCAACTGAGTGGTCCCTCTCACCAGGGAAACCACTAGCCCCTCCTGCCAGTGATAAGGCAGGAGGGGAAGTTGAGCATCTACGTTCCCCCGTTCTGCAAGAAAAGACTCAGGTGGCTGATCCCCTGAGAGGTGAAGAAGTTGTAAGTCCTCAGGTGGCTGTTCCCCTGAGGAATGAAGAATCAAGTGAAAGTCAGGAGGGTGATCCCCTGACTAATAAAAAGTCCGAAAAAGTTGTAAGGTGGAAGGACATGGAAGACAAAGTCATCGGTGCTTCCTCAAACAAAGTATTTTCGAGAGTGAGTTGAAGAAGCTTCCATTCCCACCTAGGAGAAGCAACATTCCCTTGAGTGAAGTTAAGAAATATGAAAAAGTGCTTAATTTGCTTTGAAAAATACTCAGGTTAATCTTCCATTATCCGAAGTTTTGGTTGAGATGCCTAAGTATACTAAATTCATCAAGGATGTTGTTTCTTCGAAGAAGAAGTTAGCGTAAATGGATCGTGCAATTGGTGAGGATTGTTCAATGATCAATTATCCGGACTTACCAATCAAAAGAGGTGACCCCGGAAAATTCGTGCTCACATTGCGGATGGGAGGCTTAGTCTTTCCAAATTCTTTATGTGACTTGGGTGCATCCATCGACCCGATGCCATTGTCCGTGTGTGAGCAAACTGGGTTTACAAAGTCTTCTAGAACCCACTTCCATGAACCTTCGCCGCCGATAGATCTTCTAAGAAAGCTTCGTGGATTCGAAAGACATTTTAGTCCGGATCGATAGATTTACCTTTCCCGTTGATTGGTACGTTTTAGATATGGGAAAAGATGAGAAAGTCCCCCGATTATTGGGAGACCTTTCCTATCCACAACTAGAGCCCTCATCGATTGCGATGGTGGGCAAGTAACTATTCGAGTTGGTGACCAAGAGGTGAGCTATAGTGTCTCTAAATCTATTCAAGTACCCTCTCGGTTCTCCAACCGGCTTTTCCATTGAGGAGTCATTTCATGACTTCAATGATCGTATGGACGAGCAAGTCAAGGCCGTGGAAGCGGAATATGAGCGATTGATCGATAATCCGAATAGCCATGGTGTGGTTAATCTAGATCAATTAGCAACTGACTTTGAGGAAGAATTGTTAGAAGGAGAAGCTTTGGCGGTGGGACCACAGAGTAAACTTAGTGATATCGAGTTGAAAAGTGGAGATCTCAAGTCAAGTTTAGAAGATCCCCCTACGTATTTAGTCTTTGAAGCCGTTGCCTAAACATCTAAAGTATGTGTTTCTAAGAGAAGGTGACAGGCTTCCATTGATTATATCCGCCAAGCTGTCTCGTATAGAGGAGATGAAATTAATCAACGTCTTGAAACGTAATGAAAAAGCATTTGGTTGGCAAGTAGGAGATATCCGAGGAATATCTCCCGACATCCGCATGCACAAGATCAAGACTAGTGAGGGTGCTAAATGTGTAAGACAGCCCCAAAGGAGGCTTAACCCTCACATGCAAGAAGTTGTTAAAAAGGAAATCATCAAACTTCTGGACATGGGAATCATTTATGCCATCGCGGATAGTGAATGGGTTTCCCCGACTCAGGTAGTTCCCAAGAAGGGTGGAATTACGATTGAGAAGAATGAGAAGGGAGAGGAAATTGCATTGAGACTTGTCACTGGTTACCGAGTCTGCATCGATTATCGCAAGCTCAATGAGGTAACCATGAAAGATCACTTCCCCCTTCCATTCATTGACCAGATGCTTGAGCGTCTGGCGGGGCACGCATTCTACTGTTTCCTGGATGGTTATTCAGGATATTTTCAGATACCCATCGATCCTATTGACCAAGAGAAGACCACTTTCACTTGCCCCTATGGGACATTCGCCTACAGGCGGATGCCATTTGGTCTCTGTAATGCCCCGGCCACCTTTCAAAGGTGTATGATGGCAATCTTTGACGGGCTAGTTGAAAAGTGCATGGAGATTTTTATGGATGATTTCTCGGTCTTTGGTCAATCCTTCGATGATTGCCTCGATAATCTTGATCAGGTGTTGTCTAGATGTGTGGAAAAGGACTTAGTACTCAATTGGGAAAAGTGCCATTTTATGGTCGATGAAGGGATAGTCCTTGGCCACAAAGTGTCCGCCAACGGTATAGAAGTAGATAGGGCCAAGGTAGAAGCCATCGAGAAGATGAGTTATCCTAAGAATGTACGTGAAGTCAGAGGTTTCCTCGGACATGTCGGTTTCTATAGGAGATTCATCCAGGATTTTTCCAAAGTAGCCAAGCCCCTATCTACTCTGCTCAAGGAAGACGTTGAGTTCAATTTCGATGAAAACTGCAAGCAAGCGTTTGAGGAGCTCAAGAATCGGTTAATATCCGCTCCAATTCTTATTTCACCTGACTGGAACTTACCCTTTGAGCTTATGTGTGACGCATCAAACTATGCAGTTGGTGCAGTATTAGGGCAAAAGCTTAATGGAAAGTTCCAACCTATCTATTACGCCGCTCACACACCGAATCCTTCTCAAGTTAACTACACGACAACCGAAAAGGAATTATTAGCCGTAGTCTTTGCTATGGATAAGTTTCGTAGTTACTTGCCGGGTGCTCAAGTGATTGTGTGGACCGACCACGCCGCTTTGCGATATCTCATGACCAAAAAGGAAGCTAAACCGCGCTTATCGCGTTGGATACCGACCCTCCAAGAGTTTGACGTTCAAATCAAAGATAAGAAGGGCAGTGAGAACGTAGTGGCGGATCATGTTTCTAGGATGTTAAGTGAGGAAAAGGGTGATCCCGATGATATAGATCTTTACTTTCCTCTAGAAAACATCATGTTGATAGATGGCCGCGCTCCGTACGTTCCTTGGTACTCCTCCATTGTAAACTACCTTCATGCCCGTTATCTTGACCCCGAAATGTCTTATCAAGAGAAGAAGAAGTTCTTCTCTCGATATGAAGTCTTTCGTTTGGGATGAACCTTACCTCTTCAAAATCAGTAAAGATGGTTTGCTAAGGAGGTGTGTTCCGTAATCCGAGCAACGGGATATTATCGAGCAAAGGCTACGTTGGACCTACCGGTGGTCACTTTGGTCCGTGGAAAACCGTTGCCAAAATCTTCCAATCCGGTTTCTATTGGCCCACAATATTCAAAGACACGTGCTTTCGTAAAGCTTGTGATCGGTGCCAAAGAACGGGAGCTTTGGCAAGGCGGTTTGACATGCCGTTGAAACCCATCCTTGAATGCGAAGTCTTCGATGTATGGGGAATTGACTTTATGGGTCCGTTTCCTTCTTCCCCGTGGAAACAAATACATCTTAGTCTCGCGTAGATTATGTATCGAAATGGGTGGAGGCGTAGCCACTCCTCACAATGATCATAAAACGGTCATGAAATTTTTGAAGAAAAACATCTTTGTGAGGTTTGGATGTCCACGTGCCTTGATAAGTGATGAAGGGACACACTTTTGTAACCGACCTTTGGAGAAAGTCCTCGAGAAGTATGGTGTTCGCCATAAAATCGGCACACCGTATCATCCGATGACTAGTGGTCGTTGAGCGAAGCAACCGAGTCTTAAGAAAATCCCGGAGAAGACGGTGAATAGTCATAGAAAAGACCGGAGTTCGAAGTTGGACGATGTACTTTGGGCATATAGGACTCGCCTATAAGACCCCTATGGGTACATCGCCATATCAAATGGTTTACGGTAAGCCGTGCCATCCGCGCCGAGTTAGAGCACGGGGCGTATTGGGCTACGAAGTTTTTGAACTTCGATTCCCAATCCCGTGGGAAACATCGATTGCAAAGCAGCTTGCATGAGCCGGATGAATTTAGACTCCGTGCTTATGAAAGCGCCAGATTAGTAAAGAGAAGATGAAACTACTCCATGACGCCAAGATAAAGAAGAGAGAATTCCAAGTCGGCGAGCAAGTTCTCTTATACAATTCTAGGTTACATTTGTTTCTGGGAAGTTGAGAACGCGTTGGTCCGGTCCTTTCGAGATTCTCCAAATCATTCCCGGAGGCGTTCTAGAACTACGCGGTTATCCGGACCAACCGTTTCGAGTTAATGGTCGAGGTGCAAGCACTACATTGGTGAACCTAAAGAAAAACCTTTGATTGTTAAATTTCTCGATATTCTCGGATGTGGTGTTACGAGGTCAATGAATTTGACAAGTTTTCATCCGATTTATTCTCCGAGAATGACGGTATTGGTTCATCGCCAGGTTCTAGCAGGTAGTTGGGATATGGAGGAGTATGAAAAAGAGCAACAAGCTTAAACGTCATCGAGGAATCGTAGAGAAGAAAGAAATCAGCCATGGGGAAGATTAAACGAGTTTGGAAGGCTATAAAAGATTTTACCCCATGTGTTAGGTGCTGTTTCTGCAGCCACACTACTGACCAAAGCTTACACGAGGTAATGGCTGGCGGAAAGGTTAAATGGCCTGATCCAGCCTGAGCTTCAAATGTGTCGAGCTAACGACAATAACCATTAGCGCTACTAGGAGGCATCCTAGATATCCCTTATTATATTAGTTTGTTTCTTTAGTTGTTTTTCGTTGTTTTAGTTCGCTTTTATTAGGATTGTGTTTGTTTTTGTCACTCGGCCGTCCTAAATTCTATAAAGGGTCGAAGTGTTGTTTTGTATTGATTTCCTCTTATCTTTATCTTTATCGCTTTTGAGCGACATGATATAATCCCTTGTGTCCCCCGAGGTTTTTTTTTCTTTGCTTTTCATGTGTGCAGGGTATTTGCATTAGCTTTTGTGAGTTTTCAGATGATATCAGTTTTCCGGTGGATGGTCCACAGTCTACTGTTTTCATCGAGCCTTTTTGGATCTGGAGCATGCCCACTTCCCGAATTGCCACATTTGAACGACAATCGCCTAAGTTTCTTATCTTTTTATTTTTTCGCACAACATGAGGACATGTTGTTATCTAAGTGTGGGGGAGGGGATTAGTCGATATGTATCTATACATTTGCTTACATGATATGATATCATTTCTATGCTAAAATGAGCTAAATTTTCAAAATTTTTGTTTTGTCTCGAGTAAGCAATGCACGTTTTTGTTCGGTTTGTTATATTCATCGATGCCGTATGCCGTATGTTCCGTAAGTTAGATGTTTCACCCGATATTATTTTTCACAAGCCATAGTAAATGATAAGCTATATTATAAAGTTATACCCCTTTTGATTAGTGATGTTTGATTCCTTATAAGTCATGTGCTTAGTGCTAATGTTCATATCGTGAGACTTATGATAGTTTGTATTTAGTTCCAAGTATGATATACTGTGAATATCTAGAGGTTTGAATGTGATAAGTAATACGTAACTAATGTCATTTGAAAAAGTTAAGTTAATAGTTGATTAATAAGGGTGTGTCGAAAGCTAGTCGATGATTTGAGTGAGGTAGGGTGTACCACGTATGTCCTATACCACCATGATGACTAAAAGCTCACGACAGTCAGGAAAAGCTGCTTTATGATTTGAGTAAGGTAGGGTATACCACGTATGTCCTATTCTGCTATGACGAGCGATAGCTTATTCTGATGTGTGTTTAAATGTGAAATCAATTGAATCAACTTAAGAATTGTTATGAAAAGAAGGAAATGAGACTTAGTTATCGTTAATCTTATCCCCGCATAAACCGATGGATATGTCAGTAGGATTATCCTCTAAGTATGTCGGAAAGGTCTTAAATGTTTTCTATCATCTTTTTCGGGATATGTTCCGTTTTGTAGGGTGCATCTTATAAGTATCTTTTATTACTAGTTTGAAGGGGTATTAGCTAGTTTTGCTTGAAATATTCGAGTTTGGATTTAGTGGAAGTTTTCTATGGCTATGCACACACACTCGGGTGAACTTCTGATTTATTGAGTCTATGGTATATGTGTTGAGGTGTTTATATTCTTTCCGAGCCTTTATCTTGTTTTTGTTTTGCTCGGGACGAGCAAAGTTTAAGTGTGGGGGAGTTGTTAAGGGTGATTTTGTACGTTTTATAATGCTATATTTCATAATGATTTCCCCCAATATTTGTATATTTTGCATAGAAAACGAGTGTTTAAATGAGTTATTGAGCAAGTGAGGTTTTTATCGGTTTAATCGCAAAATTGGTGAATTTATGTGTTCTTAATATGCAATTATGATTATTTGAATTATATTACATTTTTGCAATCTTTTCTATGTGTTATAGGTGCAGTTATGTGGTTCAGATGCTGATAAAAAGTGATCAAAGTCGAGCTAAGTTCAATTGAGAAAGAGATAATGATAAAGTGGAATGAGGAAAAGAGATAAAGATGGAAAAATCACATCAAACTGAACTTGAACGAGCGTTCATGCAGCGTTCAAGGATGAACCGTTCCGGATGAAGAAATCGACAGAGTCTATGGACGAGCATGGACGAGCGTTTGGAAGGAGTTCATGGCGGAGCGGACGAGCGTCCATTTTGGCGGACGAGCGTCCACATTGCCGACTTAGCAAGACCGACCTAAAACTCTATATAAGCAAATGGATTTCCTTCAACATAACACACAATTCGAACCCTAAAATTTTAGGAGCAAATTTGGCTGCGGTTCTTTACTACTTTTATCAAATTTTATGCCTTTAAATTCCTAGGTTAGATTAATTAATTCCATGTACTTTTTATTCAACAATTCGATGTGCAAAGGATGCTGTGAGGCTAAATCCTCCTTGAACGAGCGTTGTGAAGCCGTCCGTTTCAACAGTTTGATCTCTAGTTCGTGATTATTTTGTGAGTGTCTATTAAAGTTGTTACTTTTATCATGTTTTTATCTGTTGATTGCATGCTATATCGAAAGATCCGTGCCTTTGTTTATTGTTTGCTTGATGAAAGTCATGTTAACCTTAGAACACCATGATAAAAGTTTAGACCTTTAATCTAATCACAACGAAAGTTATTAGATTGAATCTCTAGATTAGAAATTGAAAGATTTCACGCCTAGGTTAGAAAGACTTAATCTTTAATCGAAAGATCGAAGATTAGAAAACGAACTTGTCTACGAAAGTAGGTGTTCATGCCTTAGATAGGTGAATCACAACTTGAGTAGAGATCACGAAATAATCCGAATTAGTATCAAACGTTGATAGGATAGGTGGAACAATTGCTTGTTCGTTCGTTAAAATTTGATTTAAATCACTTGACTCGAATTGCTTAGCTTAGTTTAGTTTATTTTATTTTTCTGCGACTTAGTTAGTTTTTATTGCTTTCAATCTTGCCTAGCATTGGATTCAATCCTCTCGTCTAGTTCCTTTTATGCATATTTGTTTAAATTAGTTTTCTCGTTTAGTTTAGATTCTCGTGACAATAGTTAGTTTAGGAATAAAAACTAGGATCCACAACCTCTGATTCCCTGAGATCGACTCCGGTATTAATCGCTATACTACGATCCCTACACTTGGGGAATACCGGATTTATAAATTTTATTACTTGTTTGTTTCGTTAGATAAAAATCCGTGACAGCCGGCGCGTGCCGGACACCAACCGGCGCGTGCCGGTCAAATAGTATATATTCCCTTGTCAGAGATTTGTGGGCCCAATGTCAGAGATTTTTCTGCAAGATCCGGCCTTCTCCGGCGCGTGCCGGACATACAACATATCTGATGTTCGTAAAAACCTATCTCGAGCTGTAGACCTCAGATTGACATGATTTGATATTCGTTGGAAAGCTCTTTTGAAGGCCTACAACTTTCATCAAGGACTTTTTCTCTGAAAATGCCTCTAAGTTAGATCAAATGTCCGTTGAAGATGAGTTACGGTAGAAACATTAAGGACAGTTGATCTGTTCAAAGTTGTTAGATTTTGGCATAATCTTTTATCCCACAAAAACTCATGATTTATACTTCAAAGTATGTCATATTTTGGGATCTCGGTAAACATCTGATCCTGCAATAAAATCAACGAAACACCAAACGTAAATCTGACAAAAAACCATCATTTTTATCGTTTTTATAACTTATGCATCTAATTATAACTAACTATGATTTTTATATGTTTTTAATGCATTTATATGAAATTATACTAAAATATCATAAATATAATAATAAAAAGTCTTATAATATGATCATATATTTTTCATACATCAATTTAATGCAGCGGGTTTTCATGCCATACTTGGACAAATTTGTGATAGTGTCCATAGATGACATCCTAGTTTACTCAAAGAACGAGAAAGAACATGAATAACACCTAAGGATAGTGTTGAATATCTAGAAGGAAAACCAGCTGTATGCTAAGTTCTCAAAGTGTGACTTTTGGTTGAATCAAGTCAGTTTCTTGGGTCATGTCATTTCTGGAGATGGCATTGAAGTTGATCCAGCAAAGATAGAAGCAGTTGAGAAATGGTCCAGACCGACTACAGTTTCAGAAGTGAGAAGTTTTCTTGGTTTGGCTGGCTATTATAGGAAGTTTGTACAAGACTTCCCAAATATAGCTACCTCACTTACCCGACTCACTCAAAAGAATGTGAAGTTCGAGTGGACTAGTGAGTGTGAAGATGCTTTCCAAACGTTGAAAAAAAGTTGACCACAACCCCAGTTTTGGCAGTTCCGGATATCTTTGATAACTACGATGTCTATACCGATGCTACTGGACAAGGTTTAGGTTGTGTGTTGATGCAAGGAGGAAAAGTAATTGTTTATGCATCCAGACAGTTAAAAGTGCATGAAAAGAACTATCCCACACATGACTTATGTTAGGAACATTTTATTATGTTTTGATGATGGTCATACTAGCTGTTATAGCAAGACTGAAATAAGTTAGAAATCTATGTTTAACTCTTTACTTAGAGTTTGACACGTTGTATAAGTTGAGTCAGACAAGTATTGTACTAGTTGGTATAATGGCTAAGTAAAACAGAAATCCGGTAGGGTAAAAGCAGCCAAATACCAGCAGAGAAGCATGAAGACATATGGTCTGACTTATAACAAGGGAAGTCTATTATGACCTTGGATAAGTCTAAGTGATATTTCAAATGATGAAATTCATTGTTAAATATGGTGTACACTGATCTCACCCAAATCAAGGATCAGTGAAGTACAAGGAATCTTGTACATTCAAAGAAATCAAGAAAGCAGTGAACCGGCAAAGTGAACAGACTATCAGCTGAGTAAAGACAAAGCAGTGAAGGAAGAATTAAACATCTAAGTCGGCATAAACACTCAACCATTCAAGCAGCAGTCAAGTAAAGGAACAACTGAGTAAGGTATATCATTTACACTTCATCAGAACGTGAGATAATAAGGAAGATTCAGAGGATCAAGCATTAAATGCACAATCAATCAAGAATCAATCAAGGACGGATTTTTTGATAAACGTTTGAAGAAAAAATCCGGATCACTGAAATCAAGGAGAGTATGACTAAGGGGGAATCAAGAACTAAATCAAGGATTATTCCCCACATTAAATAGCCAACGGACGAAAATTCAAATCAAGGATTATCAAGGCTATAAATAAAAGGCATTGACAAACAGGAAAAACAACGATTTAATTACATAAGAACAAGCAGAAACTCTGTCAATTTGAAAAGCCTTCTATATGAACTTAAAGAACAAATCTAGAGATCAACTCAGCAATCAGAGCTAAAATTCCACATCAAGCACTGATATTGTTCAACCGATCTATGAATCAAATTCAAAACAGTCAAGAAACTGGATCAGAGCCATATGAGAAGGAGTTGTGTTTTTGATAGATGCTGAAGGATTTGTTCTCAATGAGCAGTGTTGAAGACTGAGTCACTGAAGCTTTTGAAGCCAGGGAGTGATAGTCTTGTAGATTGTGAAGCTTGTGTAGCCAATGACAATCTTGCTATTGTATCAGTGAAAACAATAGTGAATTCCTCCAATCATCACAGGAGAAGAGTGGATTAAGGGATTACACCACACTGAACCACTATAAACCTTTGTGTCTATTTACTTTCAGCAATTTACTTTACTGCACTTACTTTATTGCATATTATACCTGTGATTGCATATCCTACATTGAATTAACATTTCAAGAAGGGACTTATCCGCTGCCTAAAAGCTTTTATATTGAGAAAAGTTTTTGAAACTCCACTATAGTCATTCACCTCCCACTGACTGTAGTTTCACCCTTCTCTGGGACCAACAATTAGTATCGGAACAGTGTTCCTAGTATCAGAATCTGTTCAGATATGATTTCTGGTAACAAGAAGATCATATATTTTCAAAGTAGTTTTCAAATCTGTGCTTTCAAAATATACCACTTATTTGTACTTATGGTATCCTCTAGTTTCATGTCTAAAGTACCTGTATTCAATGTTAATAATTTTGATGAATATAAAATAAGAATGTTGTCTCATCTTTCAACAACTCATGAGGAGATGTTGGATGTAATCAATGATGGCCCAATCAAGATCATGACTGTGATAGCCACGAGAGCAGATCAAGGGAAGGAAATAGACAAACCTAAGAAAGATTGGACAAAGGATGATAGAAGAAGAGCAAACCTCGACTTTGTTGCAAAATATATGACCTTGAAGACTCTGGACAGTAATATGTTCATGAGGATCAAAGACTGCAAAACATCAAAGGAGATGTGGGATAAATTAGCACTGATCAATGAAGGATGAGAAGCAGTCAAGGAAAACAAATTGTCTGTTGCAAAACAAAAAATTGAGAACTTTAAAATGAAGACTGGTGAATCCATTGATCATATGGATAACAGATTTTCAAGCATCATCAGTGAACTGCAACAACTTGGACATTCATACCCACAGAAAGAAGTTTGCATGAAAATCTTGAGAGGTCTACCTGAAAGATGGAAGACCATCACATCAATACTCAGAGGAACAATAAATCTTGCAAATACTTATACTTTAACTCTGATGTCTCAATTAAAGGCTCATGAATTTGAGTTGAACGGTGAAGACAGTGCACCAGAAGAGGCACACAAGGCCAGTGCACTGGTTGCACCCCAGCAAAGCAAAACGGCTGATACAAGCAACACAGAGACACATGAGCTAAAGGAACATATTGCTTTATTGATTAATCATTTTGATAGGTTTAGTAAGAAGAAGCAATTCAAAGAAATTTCGTCATCAAACAAAAAGTCAAACTCAAGCAAAGACATGAAGAAAATGGATGATGAGTACATATGCTTTAATTTCAAGAAGAAATGTCACTTCAAGGCAGATTGCCCTAAAGAAAAAGACAAAGATGAGGAAAAGAAGTACAAAATAACTGAAAAGAGAAAGAACAAGAAGGAACTCAAAGCTGAAACCAGTAGTGCAAAGAATGAAGAATCATCTGATAATGATTCATATGATGATGAGGCTAACAGCTCAGATAATGACAAAGCATATCTATGCCTTATAGCTAAGGAAATTGATGAAACAGAGGTAATATCTAGTTCAAACTCATCAAGTGCATCCACATCTGACACTGCATAATCTTCTACTCTCCCTCTGGATTCTGCAAGCCTAATTCAAAATCTCATGAGTAAATTTGAAGAGATTCAAACAAATCATGAAATTCTAGAACAAGAATGTGAGAATCTAAGAGAAGAGAATAAAAATTAAAGAAAAAACTGGATGGACTGAAAGCTGAACCAACGAGTAAGGAAGTACACTCAACTGATCAACAAGCAGTAGATGATCACTCATCTGATGTTGACAGACCAGCTGAGAAAATATCCCTACCAGTTAAAAGCACCAACTGCACCACTAAATGCACCAGCTCACAAACCCCCCAAAAAGGTTTGGATCCAGATCTAGTCTTGGCTACAACAGTCAGGATGAGAAAAGAAACAATGGACAACACAATTCTGAATCAAGGATCAAAACTGGACCTAAATTCAGAGAATGACAGACCATGGTTTCAACTTCTCACCCTGCACCGGTGAAGTCAAAACACAGTGTAGTAAAACAGCTAAGTAAATCATCAAACCAGCCAATTAAAGGCAAAGGCCTACTGAAAGGTAAGGGAAGACTTTACCCCTCAGAGAATGATTGGAATGTTGCACCCCCAAAATACAAGAAGAAACCATTTCATACTATGCAACATGTGTTTAGGAAAAGCCAACTAAGGCATGTTCCTAGACACAAGAAGCAATGTGAAGATAAATTTCCTCTTGCATATTAGAGAGTGAAAAAGGATGCAAATGCACCAAAAAGTAGAGAAAAGTATCATAATACCTTTAGTAGAAATATTAGAAGTTATTCTGCCATGCCTTATATATATGAAGTTGCTGACTTCAATTATCCAAGAAGAAAATCTTTTGGATATACACTTGGAGTAGGAGGCATGACTGCTAACAGGTATGGACCCATACAGTGTTGGGTACCTAAACATACTTAATTTGTTTTGTAGGATGTCTGATACACAGACAATGGATGTTCCAGACACATGATAGGGAATAAAGAATGGCTGACCAACTTTAAAGCTTTTGATGGACCCAAAGTTACATTTGGAGGCAAAGAAAACACCGGCAAAATTAAAGGGGAAGACATAATGTTCAAGAACAACCTGAAGATTCAGAATGTGGCTTATGTTAAAGGACTCAATTTCAATCTTCTAAGCATTAGCAATTTTGTGACAAAGGCTACAATGTGAACTTTAGCAAAGAAGGATGCAAAGTGATTCACAATCAAACCAACACAATTGTACTTGTAGGAAAAAGAGAAGACAACATGTATGTGGTAGATTGGAAGACAACAAAAGCATAAACATGTCTGCTAGTCAAAAATAAGCAATCAGCCAGCTGGATTTGGCATAGAAGACTGAACCATCTCAACTTCAAGACCATCAAAAAATTGTCAAAGAACAAGCTAGTTGAAGGCCTTTCAGAGATTACATTAAAAAAGGAAAGTCTTTGTGATGCATGTCAAAAAGGGAAGCAGATCAAAAGATCCTTCAAGTCAAAGCCTTATCAATCTACAACAAGAATCTTACACCTTTTGCATATGGACCTTTTTGGACCAATCACACTAGTAAGTGTAAGTGGAAATAAGTACACTCTGGTGGTGGTGGATGACTTTTCTAAATTCACTTGGACCATATTCATGAACAAGAAAAGAGAGACACTCAAAAAGCTACCAGATTTACTAAGAAGAATACAAAATGAAAAGGAATTGAAGATCATCAAGATAAGATCAGACAGAGGCACAGAGTTCCTAAACAAAATTATCAGAAGCTATTGTGAAGAGAATGGAGTACTACATCAACTATCAGCAGTAGGGACTCCACAACAAAATGGTGTAGCAGAAAGAATAAACAAGGCACTCAAAGAAGCAGTCAGAACAATAATTGCAGAAGCATGCTTACCAAAGAGATTTCATGTCAAAAGCAACAAATACAACATGCTATACTCAAAACCGATCAATCATCAACAAACATCATGGAAAAACACCATATGAAATCTAGAATGGAAGAAAACCTAATATTCCACATATGCATATGTTTGGATATAAATGTTTTATTTTGAACATGAATCAACTGCATACTTTTGATGAAAAAGATGATGAATAATCTTTATGGGATACCCATACACAAGCAAAGCTTTCAGAGTACTCAACAAAAGAACTTTCATGATTGTAGAGTCAATTCATGTAGTTTTAGATGAACCAAACACAAATGGTGAAAGTCTACAAGCTCTTAAAGAAGAAGCTGCACAAAAACAAGTCTATATGAACACAACAGTACCAGGTACTATTCTGGATCACACTTTTGACAATCAAGATGAAGCACCAGTCAATACCACACAATGGGCACCAACACAAGAACATGAAGTTGATGCACAAGCAGAAGTTGTAGAAGAACCAAATCAAGAGCAACTTCAACCTGACCTGAACTGGTTGAGATATCATCCTGAAGAACAAGTCATTGGAGATATTCATACAGGAGTTAGAACCATAAGACAACTGGAAAGAATGCTTACTTGTTTTCCTATCACAGGTGGAACCCAAAACTATAGATGATGCAATTCAAGATGTTGATTGGATTACAGCCATGCAAGAAGAGATAAATGAATTTGAGAGAAATGAGGTCTGGGAACTTGTTGACAGAACAGACATGGCCAACATCATTGGAACAAAATGGTTATTCAGAAACAAGATGGATGAACATGGAATAGTTGTCAGAAACAAAGCAATGCTAGTTGCAAAAAGCTTCTCTCAAGCAGAAGGAATAGATTATGATGAAACCTTTGCACCAGTATCAAGATTGGAAGCAATCAGACTCTTTCTAGCTCTTGCAACACATAAAGACTTCAAAGTTTATCAAATGGATGTCAAGAGTGCATTTCTGAATGGACTTTTGGAAGAATAAGTATATGTGGAACAACCTCCTGGTTTCCAACTCAAAGGGAAAGAAGATAAAGTATACAAGCTCAAAAAGGCACTTTATTGACTCAAACAGGCACCCAGAGCCTGGAATGAGACACTGTCACAATTCTTAATCAATAATGGATTCAACAAAGGGACCATTGACAAGACTCTCTTCAAGCTAGAAGAAGGTACAAGCACATTGTTAATTCAAATATATGTTGATGACATCATCTTTGGATCAGAAGATGAGAAGCTGTGTGAGAAATTTGCAAATTTGATGAAGAGAAAATTTCAAATGAGTATGATGGGAGAGCTCAATTACTTTCATGGTTTACATGTGAAACAAATGGAGGATGGCATCTTTATTAATCAAGCCAAGTATACAAAAGACTTGATACACAAATATGGTATGCATACAAGTGGCACATCAGATACACCAATGTATGCAAGAGTCATTCTTGGGAAAGATGAAACTGGAAAAGATGTTGATCAAAAGTTTTATAGAGGGATCATTGGATCACCACTCTATCTAACTGCAAGCAGACTTGATATAGCATTTGCAGTTGGAGTATGTGCAAGTTCCAAGCTCAACCAAAGGAATCTCACTTACTAGCAGCTAAGAGAATCATCAAATATCTGAAGCACACCATCAATGTAGGAGTTTGGTATCCAAAAGATGGAGGATTCAAACTAATATCATATTCAGACTCAGACAATGCTGAATGCAAGATTGATAGAAAAAGCACATCTGGAACTTGTCAAATTCTAGGCAGCAGGTTAGTATCATGGTTTAGCAAAAAGCAAAACTTTATATGCAAATCAACAGCTAAAGCAGAATATATAGCACCAGGTAGCTACTGTGCACAAGTGTTGTGGATCAGACACAGCTAAGGACTATGGAATGGAGGAGAAGACAATTCCAATTATGTGTGACAACACAAGTGCAATATGTATTACTGAAAATCCAGTATTGTATTCAAGAACAAAGCATATTGATGTGAGACATCACTTTATCATAGATCATGTTGAAGGAGATGTTATTCTAAGATACATACCAACTGAAGATCTATTGGCTGATATTTTCACTAAACCACTCAGTCATGAAAGATTTTGCAAGTTGAGAACTGAGTTAGGAATGCTTGAAATCGATTAAGTTATAAGGAGCAGCTAACTGAAGTAACCAGCTAAGACACTGGTACCCAACGAAGTTAACTTCACTGATTGTTAGGACCGGTTTTATATAGCATCTCAGTAAAGAAGTCACTACACCGGCCCAGTGACCAGCCAAGTTACTCCACCGGTAAATGTCTTGGAGACAACAGCAATGTCAAATGCAAACAAAATCAGATTTACACCTGTGGAAAATCGAAGAATTTATAGAGAATAATTATATGGAAGATCACCCACGTGGAGATTAGTTCATAATCGTGGAGGTAACTGTATTATTTTTGAATTACAGGAATGACGGCAACGCCTCGATTTCCGGGATTTATCATTATATACCTCAATCCACTCCCTCACGACACTCAAATATTGTGATTCTATATAAACAACACTTAGAGATTTTCTAAAAATTTCTACGCTTTTACAATTGATAAACCCTATTTCTCTGAAAAATCCAAGCTTTTTCCAAATTTTAAACACTTCAAAACAATGGCTTCATCCTCTGCAACCACTCAAATAGGAAAACAATATGAGAAATCAATCGCCACTGGATCGTTCTTTCAAGCAAAACACTACTTAAAGCTGTGTGGAAATGACGAGAAAGCAAAAAGATTGGCGGATGGATGCAAAAACCTAGGATTGTTGACTTTTCTCAATCCTCCTATCAAAGGTATTTGTTATGAAAGCCTTATTTCTTTTTGGACAACCGCCAAGTTTGTTTCTGGGCTCTTTGCTGAAGAAGGTGTAGAAATGGGTGAAGACAAGTTTGTTGCGTCTGTGAACGGCACAGAAGTGATAATTACAGCAAAGGTAATACGCAAACACCTCAAACTCTCAAATAAAGGTCAAACAAAGCTTTTGTTTCACAAAACTTGGATGAATTTTGGGTCTCAATTGCTAAAACGGCGAACCCATGCTCTAAGAAGTTCAACTGTCTTAGATCTGCATTAAAGAACCTTTTAGTGAATTCAGTGCCCTAATTGGAAAGAACATTGAAGGAAAGCTAGGGGCAAATAATGCCATGACAGAGGCTAGAATGCGCATTATGGGAATCATTTACAAAGCTTGGAGTTCAAATAGGCCAACTACTTTTTCCTGAGAATCAAAGAGCAAATTCAGGGAGAGGCCACCGCCGGTAAAAGGAAATAGCAGAAGGAAAGACAAAAAAGGGGATCTTCTGGGTAAAGAAGTCCTATGTAATTCAACTCCACTATCTCATGCAATGCCTAAAAGTACCCATCATAAAACTACACAAATTGCATGACTTCAAAATCATGTTTACCTACATCAAACAGCAAAAGACAGCAGGAGATGGGAAGAGAAAACAACCAAGCAGAAACACATCTTGCCAAAGAAAGAAACAAAAGGTTCAAAGAAATTTGGACAAGGAAGATTTTGGAAAATTAGTAGACGAAGAAGAGGAAACGGATGAAGAACCAGAACACCAAGAGGAAGAAGGTCGTGGTATTGATAACCAACCCGAAAATGAAGAGGTTGAAGAAGATAATAGAGATGATGATACTCCAGAAGAACCAACAAACATATCTGTAAGAGATATTGATGATAGAATTGTTGCATATCTCGAATGGAAGGAGGGTGATTCCAGACTTCAGCTTCATGGTTCAGAACACATGTTTGAAGAAGAAGTTTGGCTTTTTGGTTTTCTTAGGATCACAACCCTGGTTGGTGTATTTGATGAATCTCCACTTTGGGACATGATTGATGCAGCAAAGGAAAAAATGCCTCAGATTTCTGATGAAGAAAATGGTGAATCAGATGATGATAGTGATGATCAAGATGACGATGATGGTGATGACCAGGATGATGATGATAATGATGGTCAAGATAATGCTAATGAGGAGACAGCAGATGTAATTGATGATGATGTCCCTCTCAGTGCATTTTTCAAACCACAATAGCACGACAACAAACATCTTCAGTACATCACCATTCCTCAGCTGATGCTCAACAACAGCAAACTACAACGGCTGAGTGCAATCCTGATCCAACCAGTCATAAAGAACAACTATCTGCTGATGTATCAGTTGATCCCACCCTATTTATAGAAACTGGATCAGCTGCTGTTACTCCAGCTAAGTCTGTCCACAGCAAAGAGCAGAGGAGCAAAGAGCAAGGGGGAACAAGAGAAGATGTTGAACCTGAAATATCCACAACTCAAGTACTTGAAGAAGTAGAAACAGGTGTTGATGTTACTCAACCGGACAGAGAACAACAAAGAGAGCCAAATTTAACTGACATTTGACAAAATATTGCTCAACTCCCTACTGGCATCTCTAATGAATCCTTTCAAAAGGCTGCTGAACTATTAGCTGAGGAGCTGGAACAACAAGCAATGTATCTCAGATCTATGACTATAGCCTTCAAGGATGAAAGCCACTCAATAGAGAGAAGATTTCAGGCTATTGCTGAGTACATTGATGCACAAAACATTATTGTGCAAAGGCAGGGTGACTTGATGTGCCAGATGAACATAAATTTCACCAACAATATTGTAGGCCTTAGACAGCATGTTTCTCAGGAAAATTAGTCAATGTTAATAGCTTTTGCAACCAGAATTGGCAGTGTGACAAGGAAATTGTCTGATCATGATAACAGATTCACGTCTATTGAATCTAAATTAGACACTCTAATTGGTACAGCTGAGGCTACAAATAGCATCCTATTGCAACAAAGGGATGATGCTGCCAAAAAGGGGGAAAGAGATGATAAGCCTGAAGGATCAACAGTTAGACCCCCAAATTTTACTGAGGAACAACTAAGAGCAAGGGACAGAGAGATAAGAATTTGAAATGAAGCTGAAGGACAACTAAGAAAGGCTAGAGAATAGAGGGAAAGGGCCACAAAAGAACCATGTATTGGATTCCCTCATCCTATCCAAAGAAGAGATGATGACATAGATAGATCAGGAAGGCAGCAAAGGCCTGGATCTAGTCAGGTAAGAGGCTCAGCAAGTCAACACAAATCCAGCACAAGCAGAGGTTGCAGCAGTACTAGATATGCTGGTGAGAAAAGAGCTTTCATAACTCACAGAAACATGCAAGAGTATGATGCTGAGATATTGGACAATATAAGAGAGTTTTTCAGAACTCAAGATAGTCTGTATCCCAACCAGAAGCAAGATGAATCATGGGCTGACTGGCTAGGCTATTATGATGAGAAGATGAAAGCTGATATGGCCAAAGTTTACAATGATGTCAAAAGAGATTATGCATCTCTTAAGCAAAATACTGGATCTTGCTCAACCAGCAGACCAAGTCAAGTCATACCCCTTACTGCAAAAAGACTAGAAGATCTATCTAGTGAACAACATAAGGATTTCAACAACATGGTAAAATTCCTCAGGCCTATGGGGAAATGGACCGTCAAGAACAATGGGGTCTGTTCAAGAATCTTAAGTTTGCTGATTCACACATTGCTGAAGCTTAGGATAGACTTGAGAAATACTTTGGAGAACCCAAGGAAAATGAGACTATGCCTGACTTCCACAAACTCATCAACAAGAGAGTATTTCTTGGGGTCTCTAAGTACATTGCTATGGCTTTCTGGAAATGGAAGTTCCCAGAAATTGATTGGAAAGACATGAAGGAGGTTCAGACTACAAAGTTCAAGAGGTACAAACAGAACTTAAGCAAAATGTAGATGTAACATTCTGACTCTGTATTGAACTTACCTATCTTATTGCCCTTGAATGGATGAATAAAATTTCTGTGTTTTATTCTGTTTTATTTTGAAAATTTGCATACTTATGTTCAGGCTTATGAGGGTTTTGGCATCATAAAAAAGGTGGAAATTGTTAGGAACATTTTATTATGTTTTGATGATGGCCATACTAGCTGTTATAGCAAGCCTGAAATAAGTTAGAAATCTCTGTTTAAGTCTTTTCTTAGAGTCTGACATGTTGTATAAGTTGAGTCAGACAAGTATTGTACTAGTTGGTAGAATGGCTAAGTAAAACAAAAATCTGCCAGAGTAAAAGCAGCCAAATACCAGCAGAGAAGCATGAAGACATATGGTCTGACTTATAACCATGGAAGTCTGTGATGACCTTGGATAAGTCTAAGTGATATTTCAAGTGATGAAATTCATTGTTAAATATGGTGTACATTGATATCACCCAAATCAAGGATCAGTGAAGTACAAGGAATCTTGTACATTCAAAGAAATCAAGAAAGCAGTGAACCGGCAAAGTGAACTGACTATCGGCTGAGTAAAGACAAAGCAGTGAAGGAACAACTAAACCGCTAAGTCAGCATAAACACTCAACCGTTCAAGCAGCAGTCAAGTAAAGGAACAACTGAGTAAGGTATATCATTTACACGTCATCAGAACGTGAGATAATAAGGAAGATCCAGAGGATCAAGCATTAAATGCACAATCCATCAAGAATCAATCAGGGACGGATTTTTTTATAAACGTTTGAAGAGAAAATATGGATCACTGAAATCAAGGAGAGTATGACTAAGGGGGAATCATGAATTAAATCAAGGATTATTCCCCACATTAAATAGCCAACGGATGAAAATTCAAATCATGGATTATCAAGGCTATAAATAGAAGGCATTAACAGATAGGAAAAACAACGATTTAATTACATAAGAATATGCAGAAACTCAGTCAATTTGAAAAGCCTTCTATCTGAACTTAAAGAACACATTTAGAAATCAACTCAACAATCAGAGCTAAAATTCCACATCAAGCACTGTGATTGATCAACCGATCTGTGAATCAAATTCACAACAGTCAAGCAACTGAATCAGAGCCATCTGAGAAGGAGTTGTGTTTGTGATAGTTGATGAAGGATTTGTTCTGAAGGAGCAGTGTTGAAGACTGAGTCACTGAAGCTTTTGAAGCCAGGGAGTGATAGTTTTGTAGATTGTGAAGCTTGTGTAGCCAAGGATAATCTGGCTATTGTATCAGTGAAAACAATAGTGAATTCCTCCAATCATCACAGGAGAAGAGTGGATTAAGGGATTACACCACCCTGAACCACTATAAACCTTTGTGTCTATTTACTTTCAACGATTTACTTTACTGCACTTACTTTATTGCATATTATATCTGTGATTGCATATCCCACTTTGAATTAACATTTTAAGAAGGGACTTATCCGCTGCCCAAAAGCTTTTATATTGTGAAATTTTTTTGAAACTCCACTTTAGTCATTCACCCCCTGACTATAGTTTCACCCATCTCTAGGACCAACAACTTAGAGTTGGCAACGGTAGTGTTTACCTTAAAGATTTGGAAGCACTACTTGTATGAAGTTAAGGCTAGGATCTTTACAAACTACAAAAGCTTGAAGTATTTCTTCACTCAAGAGAATATGAATATGAGACAGAAGAGATGGTTAGAGTTCGTAAAGGATTGCGACTTGGACATTCAATACGATCCGGGTAAAACGAATGTAGTTGCAGATGCCTTAAGTAGAAAACTAGCGTTCCCGGTTTCAAAAGTTGAAGATGTGGCAGAAAGCTTAGATGGGCTGAAAATCCGAGGTTTTGATCAGATTGAAGATCGACAGTTTGTGGCACCGTTGTTAGCAAGATCCGAGTTGATGGATGATATTTGAAAAAGCAAGATGAAGATCCAATGTTAGTTGATCTGAAGCGAGTTGCAAGAGAAAAGCCTACAGTGGGCTATGTTTTAGATAAGAATGGGAATCTTTGGTATCAGGATCGGTTATGTGTGCCTAATATTGGCGACCTAAGGCAAAGAGTCATGGAAGAAGTACATAGGATTGCTTTTGCAGTTCATCCAGGAGCTACTAAAATGTACAGAGACTTGAAGGAAAAGTTTTGGTGGCCCTCGATGAAAGTGGAAATAGCTAAGTATGTAGCAGAATTTCATACTTGTCAGAAAGTTAAAGCGGAGCATAGAAGACCAGGAGGAATGCTTAAGCCATTGGATATCCCTGAATGGAAATATGATAAGATCACGATGGATTTCATCACCGGTTTACTGAAAACAAAGAGTGGACATGGTGCGATTTGGGTGACTGTGGATAGATTGACCAAATCAGCCCACTTCTTGCCAACAAAGGTTGACATGTCTTTGAAGAGGATGATAACACTATACTTGAATAATATAGTGAAGTTGGACGGAGTACTTATCTCGATAGTTTCAGATTGCGATTGTCGGTTTGTCAGTCAATTCTAGAGAAGTTTGCAAAGGGCTTTAGGTACAAATTTGGATTTGAGTACGGCTTTCCATCATCAAACAGACGGACAGTCGGAAAGAACTATCCAAACACTTGAAGATATGCTAAGTGCTTGTGTTTTGAAAGTAGGCAGATTATAGGATGATTACCTACCCGCAACAGAGTATGCCTACAAGAACAGTTATCACGCAAGCATAGGCATGCCACCGTTTGAAGCTTTGTATGGGAGAAGATGTCGAACGCCACTGTTTTGGGATGAAGTCGGGGAAAGACAAGTCACCGGGCCGGAGTTGGTTGAACAAGATAAAGAAAGAGATCAATTGGTTAAGAAGAATCTGAAGGCTGCACAAGATAGACAAAAAAGTTGGGCAGATGTTAGAAGGAGACCTCTTGAGTTTGAAGTTGGTGGATCCGGAGTTCGAGGAGAAATTTGATGACGACGTTTGAGGACGCCGAAGTTGAAGCATTTACTTTATGTTCTTTATTATTATATACTAGACTTGTTGTTCTTTGGGAACTATGTAATTTCCTTTTAATATACGTTTGGGGGTTTTCCTTCGTTTTACGATTCGTTTGGTTTTCCAATTTAATAAATGTTACATTTTCTATCTTTAGACTTGAGTTTCTATTCGTGGTTGTTTGGAAAAATTTTATACCCGAGTCTTTTGCTTCCATTTTTGCTTAGCTCGATACAACATAGTAGAGGCTGACGTATAATATGAGATTTATTTTATATTATACGTGCCGAACGTTTCTTTTCCGGATAAGAACTACGTATCCGGGAACAGGGCGTTACAATGACTCTTATTTTTTGGACATTTTTTGTTCTTTTAAATCTAGACAGTCTATTAATATCAATCAATGTGTACCGCATTTTATTGATGGTGTGATGGTGTGTAGTGCATCATGTTGTGCACGATGAAGTTGTGGACATTTCATTTTCCTATTAATATCTATTAATATCTTCCAAAGAAACCGCAGACGACGCTTTAAGAACTTTTACACATTTGAGCTTACCACCTTGATTAGCCTTGAAATCCCCAATATCAATCGTCACTTCCCATTTATCGTAAAGAAGGAGAATTTCGATTTTGTCAATATAGATTTTTTTCAACACGACTAACATTATCCAAGTTTGAATTTGAACCAAACATGCCAACATCTAGATACTTGCATCATTGCTTAAAAGTTGTTATCAACAATGCCAACATCTCGATTACATCCTACCTAAAAGTATGGCTAACAAAAATTTCTGAAATCACCAACTCTTATACCGACTTTGTCCCCAACTTTTTTCGACCCAAACTCTTTGCAAATTGTCTCATCCCGACTATATAATATATATAGTTGGGAAATATTCAGACACAAGTTGTGTACCTTATGGGAATCCAGACCCGACGTCCCAACTTAACATAATAATAAATTTCAAGTTTTTTTACTTAATGAATAATATAACATTATAATTAAGATTACCTTGTATATTTTATCAACTTTAACAACAATATTTTTCACATATAAAATATTTTTTCACAAAACATTAGGTTTATTATTGTTTTTTTGTGTGCAAGATTTCTAGTCTTCAGTGTCAAACTCAATTTTAATGAGCCTATATTGTGTTAGGTGACAACTAAAATGTGTATCTACTCTTTTTCTTACCATAATAGGGTAGAACTTGAGTAATCATTTATCTGTGTCCGCTAAGTTGTAATTATTGTTATTATTTATTTCATAACTAGCTCTTCATTTTACTTAATAAAAATTTCAATAAGTTGTTATTGTCTTTATGTATTTTTATGAATCGCGTTTGACATCAACAAATCATAAATCGAGTCAAATCCAAAAAAATTTCCACATCTAAAATGGGAGCCTAAGTTGAAGAAAAAAAATTGTCGCTTCACGACATGCCTTTTAATTTATGAGCGAAGTTGTGTTTGCACAATTTTTGTTTAAGAAATTAGATGGAAAACTAAAAGAACATTTTTCGGGATATTTTCCTCTAACCCAATGGGATCTCGAGCATTCATGAATCACAATTATCGGGTCTCGAAACTTTTCGGGTACGGGGACGGGGTAAAAGAAAATTTTCCGAATTCTATCAAGACGGGAATCGGGTATGAGGTTTACGGGACGGGGCTCAGCCCGATTCCCACCCGTACCTAAAAGTGAAAACAAATCATGATGAGTCCAATATCATATGTCAATGAGGTCTACTGCATTGGTTGTGTTGTGGTCTCAGGGTCAAGAGATTTTAGGTTCTAGTCCTGTTGCAGCATCCAAACACAATATGAAATCACTTAGCAGAGAAATGTTACACATACAGGGGTAGTTAGTTATTTCAATCTGTTAGGATTAATTAGACAGAGAATAAAGATATTATTATGTCATGAAATGTTTACACAGCAGCCTAATGGGTATATATCCCAAGATACTAACAAACTTATCATCCAAGTTATAATCTAGGCCATACATGTGTCAATCTCATAAACATACATATGTCAAACTTATCCAATTATCCTAACAGCCCCCCTCAAACTTGATGGTGTTGGAACAACATTGAGTTTGGTTCTAAATAGTTGAAGTCTTTGCTTGTGGACGGGGGTTTTGTAAGTGCATCGCTATACGATGCGCACTAGGAATATCTTGAACTCGAGTTTGTTTGGCAAGGACTTGATCACGAACATAATGAATGTCAATCTCTATATGCTTGGTCCTTGCATGATACACGGGATTCAAAGCTAAGGATGTAGCACTTTGGTGTTATCACACCATGCAATAGGAGTTTTGACCAGGACGGACCAATCTCTTTGAGAAGATGCTTTGAATCCACTTGCATCTCGGCGGCTAGGTTAGCAAGAGATCGTATTCGACTCACAACGGACACTAGAAACAACATTCATTTCTTCTTGCTCCAAGAAACCGGTGACTCTCCTAGAAAAACACAATGTCCAGCAATGGATCTTCTGTCACAAGAACTCACTGCCCAATCTGCATCAGAAAACCCTGCAAGATCCAAAGCAGCTCCAGGTTTAAAATGTAGGGCATACTGCAAGGTTCCCTTCACATATCTCAGCAACCTTTTCAAGAAATGCCAGTGAACATCTGATGGTGTTTGCATAAACTGACTGAGATAGTTGACAGCAAATGTGATATCTGGTCTTGTAAAAGTTAAATATTGTAGGCCTCTGTTGCACTTCTATAGAGATGAGGATCTGCCATAGTTGTCCCGTACGTAGGTGTTAACTTTTGCACTGTAACCATGGGTGTTGGACACTCTTTCATATTATCAAAATGAAGCCTTTGTAACAGTTGATGAGCATAGTAAGTTTGAGACAGAAAGATGCCAGTCTGATCCCTTGAGACCTCCATACCAAGAAAATGTGAAACTGGACCAAGATCTTTCAATGCAAACCTAGAATGAAGTTGTTGTATGAACCTCTTGATAGCTGTGCTGGAACTTCTGTGACAAGAATATCATCAACATATACAAGGACCAAAAGTATAAAATCTGCAGTTTTAAGTATGAACAGAGATGTATCTGCCACTGCTTGTTTGAAACCCCACAGCTGCATTTGACTTCTCAGGACATCAAACCAGGCCCTAGGTGCCTGCTTAAGGCCATAGAGTGCTTTGTTTAATTTGCACACAAAGTTGGGATATTTGGAGTTGACAAAACCTTCGAGTGGGGCATATAAACGATCTCCTTCGGGGGACCATTTAAGAAAGCGTTATTGATATCCACTTGATTTATTGGCCGGTTGAAGTGGACGACAAGTGCAAGAACAACCACGATTGTGGATGCCCAGCAACCGGACTAAAGGTCTCGGTGAAGTCAACTCCATATTTACGAAGGAACCCCTTGGCTACAAGTCTTGCCTTATATTTTAATATGGAACCATCGGGCTTTGTTTTGAGCTTATAGACCCACCTATTTCCAACAAGATTCGATGAGGTCTTGGTGGGACAAGAGTCCGGGTATTGTTGGCACGAGTGCCTTGTACTCCTCCTCCATGGCATTTTTCCACTCGGATTTGGACATGGCTTCGATGCACTCACTTTGGTTCAATAGGATAATCATGGGAAGCGAGGAGGAGGAAAGATAGACCTTTGGTTTGTAGATGCCACTTTTGGCTCTAGTTTGCATAGGATGGGAAGGAGCGAGAAACGGGAGGAGGAAAAGGAACGGGAGGAGAGACGGCGGTGGTAGGGAGTTGGAAGAACAAGGATTGTGACGAGAGAGCTAGGGGAGTCGGATGTGGAAGTGACACTAGTAGAAGAGTTGCGGTGGTTGTGGAATTAGATCCCTCTGAAGGGGTGAGGAATGATGTGCGGGGCGGGAATAGGAGAGAGAGATAAGGAAGAGGATTGGGACACGGGGCTCATCACTATGGGTGTCCCTGAGGCCTGAGACAAGATAGGAGAAGTAGAGGAGTTAAGAGACTGATCATGTTGTTGAGCAGTAGGGATAGAAAACCAATTTGAAACAGCAATATGAGGATCAATGATTACTTCTCTAGATGGACCTTGAAGAAAACCCTCTTTAAAGGGAAAGGTCAACTCATCAAAAACAACATCCCTAGACACATAGACTTTCCCAGTTTCATCCAGACACATATATCCTTTGTGTTTAGGACTCAGCCCAAGATTCACACATTTGACGAGTGAAATTTAAACTTACCGGTGGAGAAGGCTCTAGTATTAGGATAGCGAGGCACAACCAAAGGTTTTAAAGGAGGCATAATCAGGGATTTGCTGATGTAACATTTCAACAGGACTTTTCATGTTTAGGACTTTAGTAGGAAGACGTTTATCAAACAAACGACATCTTGAAAAGCTTCCCACGAACCTTAATGGCATAGATGCTTGAGCAAGGAGGGTTAGCCCAAGTTCAACTATATGCCTATGCTTTCTCTCTGCTCTCCCATTTTGGGCATGAGCATGGGGACAAGGATGTCTAAACTGAATGCCAGATTCTTTGAGATATGACTCAAAACTTCTATATTCTCCCCCCCAGTCAGACTGAATGCACTTAATGGTAGAACTAAACTGATTTTCAACAAGTTTTTTAAAGTGTAGGAAAGCATTTAAGGCATCAGATTTGACTTTAAGAGGATAAATCCAAGTAAACCTAGAAAAGTCATCTATGAAGTGTATATAATAGCAATAGCCAGACACTGATCTGTGAGGGGCAGGTCCCCACAGATCAGTATGAATCAGATCAAGAGCATGAGCAGCATGTGAAATAGATATAGAATAAGGCAAAACATGACTTTTACCATACTGGCAAGATTCACAAAACATTAAACTAGTACTCAAAGTAGCATTACATTGATTCAAAACATAATTCAAAACATTCTTAGAAGGATGCCCAAGTCTTCTATGCCAGACATTGGGGTCCTTATCTAGAGAAACAGTCTGAACATTGTTGGTAACAGGAGGAATAGGTAAAACAGAGGATGCTTGAACACCGGACTTGAGAGCGAGACGGGACCAGATTTGGTGTGAAGGGAGGTCTTGGAATTATGTAAAGGAAGAGCATCCAACTTGTACGAGACCATCAAGAAGTTCACCTTTGAGAAGAAGAGTCCACGACTTCGATCCTTAACAAGACGAAGGAAGATTCAAAGGTAACATTAATAGGATTGTCATGAATAAGTTTAGATATCTTGATAAGATTTTTGGTTATACTAGGAACATGAAGAAGATCATTAAGAAACACAGGCATATAGTGAGTAAACACAGTACTAGATCCTACATGAAGAATTCTCAGTTTCTCACCATTACCTACTGTGAGTGCATCATTACCAGTATAATCTGAGTTGATGTGCAGGTTGTTCAAGTCATTAGTAACATGATCCGATGCTCCACTTGTCAAGGTACCAAGAGGGTCCGCAACACTTTGAGGGCTAGGCGCGTAAACGCTGAAATTTGTACGGGAGAAGTTACATTAGCTGATGGTACAAAATCATGTTCAAATCGATGCCAGCATGAGGTAACAATGTGCCCAGCTTTGCCACACAGTTGGCACACCATTTTGCCTACTAATTTCCTCCTTGACTTCCAGAATTTCCAGAATTAGAACCAGAATAACCACCAGTACGTCCACCTCCCCCTCTTCCACGATTAGACCTGCCTCCTCTGTTAGATCTACCTCCTCTACCTCGATTACCACCAGAATTTTGAGAATATCCACCAGAATTAGGATACTTACCGAGTTTTGTGCAAGATGAGCCGTAGGTCCACTAGACGAACCGAGAGAGACCGGTTGATCCACCGAAACGAGCAATTAGACGCTCGTGTGTAATGAGTGGGGCCCAGGACTTCTGCCATGTAAGAGATCCGATTCGAGTTTGTGAGATTGACAATAACAGCTTCATACTCACGATCTAGACCACTGAGTGTTGCCAGAATTAGTTCAGATTTGCTAATTGGATACCCTGCAGCAGCTAAATTATCAGAATGAGACTTCATGAGTGCAAGATAATCGGCCATTGATCTAGATCCTTTCTCAGATTTGGTAAGAGCAGCTTTGTATTCCAGCATCCTGGCTTCTGAGTGAGAGTTGAATAGAGATTCAAGAGTTACCCAGATTTCATGTGAGGTAGAACACCCAACAACTTCTAGAAGAGCCTGTTCGGTCATGGAGCTTAACAGCCAGCCAGTAAGAAGAGAATCAGTTTGACTCCAAATTTCAAAGGCTGGATTCACCATGCCAGTAATGGTGAACTGAGGCGGTGCCGGTGTAGATTCGAATAGAAACCCATCCAGACGATGTCCCTTTACAATGGGAAGGATTGTGTATTTCCAGAGCAGGTAGTTGTCTCTGGTCAGTTTTATGTTGCATGTCTGGGTTAGGTTACCGGTAAAGGGTGTTGCTCCTGACCGGAGAGTAGTCGGAAGCTGAGAGTAGGAGGTCAGAGGTGGAAGAGTTCCATAACTGAAGGGAATGGAGGTTTGGGCACCGGAGATGAGTGGGAGGTCGGAAAAGGGAATCGTAAAAGGAAAAGACGGAGAAGGAACAACGGAGATGGGTGGCACAGCAACGGTGGTGGGTAATGTAGTGGTGGCGGTGCTTTGGTTCACCGTAGTTGGCGGTGCAGCTGCCCCCGCCGGTGGTGGCGTTGTGGGGTCAGACATGGCTCTGATACCAACAGAGAATAAAGATATTATTATGTCATGAAATGTTTACACGACGACTAATGGGTATATATCCCAAGATACTAACAAACTTATCATCCAAGTTATAATCTAGGCCATACATGTGTCAATCTCATAAACATACATATGTCAAACTTATCCAATTATCCTAACAATTAGCAGTTGTAACTATCTTAATTCTAATATATAAAGCATTAAGTACAGCCATATAGTTTAAGTTTTCTAGTTAAGTTTTCCTCCACTGAAATGTATTACGACCGTTCTTCTTCTTCTTAATAAAGTTTATGTTCTTCTCCTTCAATTGATCAAAAATCTAATCATGGTATCAGAGTTGTAAAGCTTCCACTCCGTGTTTCCTTTATGTTCTGGTTCTTGTTCTTCTTAGCTGATTTCTTGATGGAGATTCAAGGCACTGCTATTCCGGCCGATTTGGTCGTTCATCCAAATGAAAATCCAGCACTCATATTAGTTCAGCCATTGCTCGATGATAGCAATTATCATAGCAGGAAAAAATTTATTACTACTGCATTATCTTCGATGAACAAAATGGGTTTTGTTGATTGATTGATCCCTGCTCTCAATGGTTTTTGTTGATTGATTGATCCCTGCTCTCATGCCCAGTGATAATCACTACTCAGCTTGGAGACAATGCAATAGCATGGTGAAGGCTTGGTTAGTCAATTCAGTCTCTAGGGATATAGCCTCCTACAAAACAACGAAAGATATGTGTGATGATCTGGAGGACAGATTTGGGAGGGGTGGAGGGGTGGAGGGGGGGGGTGATACTTATACTTTTTCCAATATAATGGAAGAGATTCAATATACCAAGCAAGGCAATTAATCCGCGTCACAATATTTCAAAAAAATTGAAGGTTTTATGGGATCAATTAGTGACTCTTATAGTTGCTCCTGACAGTGATTGTGGGAAGAACCGGTTTCAAGGTTATATTGAGAAACAATATGTAATCGGCTTCTTGAAATGGCTGAATGATGAATATTCTGCTATTAAGTCACAAGTCTTGATGTTGGATCCATTACCTTCAATCAAAGCAGTGTTCTCCATGGCTATTAAACAAGAAAAACAACACTATAGTTCCTTTTCTAGGCCAAAATAGTAGAATATGCTACTGTGTTGGGATCTTCTGAATCAGAACAGAAGTCTGCTCTTGCTGTTCAAAATCAAGGTGTTGGATATAGAACGAATTTTAATAATGGAAGCAAGAAACCATAGTGTACACATTGTGGAATGACAAGGCATACAGTAGACCTGATGTGATCTGCGGTGCGAATGAGATCCGAAAATGCCCAAGGACTTGACTGAAGACACCAATAAACGAGCACATCGACCTTTGGTTAACCCGTAACCAAAAGCCTTGGTATGACCTCACGACCTTGATAAGTCCGATTGGAATCCTACTTGTGAGAAACTCACCAAAGCTTAATTGCTTTAAATAAAGTATATATATCACTCAAATTATTCAACTAATTGTAAAAATTACTGTTAAGGGTGATTTTATGTGATTTATACCGTTATATTTCGTAACGATTTCTCCCATAATCTGATAAATTGCATAGAAAAGTAAGTGCTTATTAGATTTATTGAGCAAACGAGTTTTAAATGTGTTTAAATGCAAAATCGAGATATTTACGTGATTTTATCGGTGTTTTATGTTTATTCGTATGATGTTACATTTTGCATGTTTCTATCATGTTGTTAGGTACGTTTTCATGATGAGTAAGGAGCTTAAACGATGATCACATGAAGATGGAAGAGTTGAAAGATGTTTAAGTGAAGAATCATTGAAGAAATCGGAACCAGGCACTTCATGGGGATTTTATCCACACTTGTAGGCACTTTCAGGGAAAGTTGTCTTGATGAAAGTTGTAGAGGATTGAAATAGCTTTCCAACGCATGTTGAATCACCTCATTTGGAGCCCTAGAAGTGAAGTTATGAGCAAAATACTGGAGCAAGGTAGTGGACGGGCGTCCATAAAAGTGAACCGCGCGTCCGTAATCGTATTTTACATTCGAGAGAGTTCGGACGCGTTCGAACGAGCGTTCATTCTCCGTTCATAGAGGCTGGACGAGCGTCCAAGATAGTGGACGGGCGTCCACGGCACCGACTCAGCGAAACCGACCTAAAAATCTATAAATAGGCGCGATTTCCCAAACCCTAATGATACAATTCGAACCCTAAAAACCTAGGGGCAGCTTGGCTGCGTTTTTCCTTCAGTTTTTCTCTAGTTTTATGCACTTAAACTTCTAGATTAGATTAGATAATTTCATGTACTTTTTATTCAACAATTCGATGTGCAAAGGATGCTAAGAGGCTAAACCCTCTTTGAACAAGCGTTGTGAGGCCTTCCTTCAACCATTCAGTTTTGATTCGTGATTAATCTGTGAGTATCTATTTCAAGTTCGTTTCTTTTATCATGTTTTGTATGTTTTATTGCATGTTTAATCGAAAGATGCTTGCTTTGATGATTGGTTATGTGATGAGAGTCATGTCAACCCTAGATCACCATGATAAAAGAATAGATCTTTGATCTAACTAAAACGAGAGTTATTAGATTGATTTTCTAGATTAGAAATTGAAAGATTTCACGCCTAGGTTAGAAAGACGTAATTAGGTGAATCACGACTTGAGTAGAGATCACGAATTAATCCGAATCAGAATTGAATGTTGATAGGATAGGTGGATCAATTGCTTGTTCGTTCGTTATAATTTGATTTTAATCCTTAAAACTTGAATTGTTTAGCTTTAGTTTATTTTTCTGTACTTTAGTTTAGTTTTTATCGCTTTCAATCTTGCCTAGCATTGGAGCAATCCTCTGTCCAGTTTACTTTTCCGTTTTAGTTTAGGTTTAGGTTTTAGTTAATAAAGGAGGAATTAATGAAGTTAGATTCGACATCCCAATTCCCTGAGGATCGATACCCGTACTTATCCAACTTTACTAGCAACTACCCGGTATTCGGCCGGTTAGGAGGTAGTTTTGCATGGTAGTATAGGTTTTATAAATTTTCTTTTGTTTTAATGATGCAAAATCACCCCAACAAAAGTGGCGCCGTTGCCGGGGTCAAAATCCACTGTTTTCCCTTCCATTTTGGGCTCAGAAGATTTCAACACGTTTTTTTCTTGCCTTTTTAGTATTTCCTGTTTTTCTGTTTTTAAATTTTTCGTAGTTAAGTTTCGTAGTTTTTGATTCCTCTAGGTTTAGTTATCCTCTCCCTCTGTCTGATCTGTCCTTTCGTCACCTTCTATCCCTTCTTGCTCAACACCTTGAGTTGGTGTTCGGTTTATGCAAACTCGTAGTCATAAGGCCACTAATCTATTCCCCTGACCCCGAGCGGACCATAGTCCGACCCAATAGGCGGAGACTTCGTTTCGACGAAGGAAACGCTCTAGATCAAGAATTTGAGCAATATCTTTCAGGAGAAATCGAAAGAATAGTAATAATGGCAGCGGAAGATAGACGGACGTTGGCCGACTATGCCATGCCCGGCACAGTCACCATCAACCCGGCTATCGTCATGCCTACCATTACTGCACCAAACTTCGAGCTTAAACCCGGACTTATTCAGATGATGCAGCATGCATCAATTTTCCATGGTTTCCCATCTGAAAACCCCCACACTCACTTACACACATTCTTGCAAATATGCGGTACTACCCGTATCCAAGGTGTAAGTGAGGACGCCATCAAGCTTAAACTATTTCCATTTTCCTTACGGGGGGAGGCACTCGAGTGGTATCACTCTCTCCCCTCGAATCCATCACTACGTGGGCGGAGCTCGAGAAGGAATTTCTAAGTCAATACTTTCCTCCTTCAAAAACAGCCCATTGCTATCGAACGAAATCTTCACATTCCGTCGGTGGAAAATGAATCATTCTTTGAGGCGTGGAAAAGGTTTAAGTCTCTCTGCGAAAGTGTCCCCATCATGGCTTGCCAAAGCAAAGGCAAGTCCATACTTTCTTCAGCGGATTGACCGAGCTCACCAAGGGCATGGTCAATAGTTCCTCTGGTGGGGCATTTCTCAAGAAAACACCTGATGAGGGGTGGGCATTGTTCGAGGACATTGCCAAATATAACTACGCCCCCTCTTATCAAGCCATCCAAGCACCTCCTCCCCCTCCCAAGGTCGAAGAGGTGACTATGCAAAGTCTTGTTGCCATACTGCAAAAGCAGATGGCACCTTCTCAACTGACAGCCTCTCACACCGGCCCCTACCCGAGTTATCAGGCTCCTTCACTTTCACAGAACTCTCAAGTTCTGTATTGTGAAGCATGCTGTCAGACTGGCCATATGACTGGCCAATGTCAATTTTCTTCCCCCTCTGCTCAGCAAGTCAATGATGTTCATGACTATGGACAGCATAATCCAATCACATGCCAAGTATGTGATAGCATGGGGCACACTGCTCGCTTCTGTCCCATGATTGGGCAGAATGCGGAAGTCAATGCTTTCTCTGGCCAGACAAATCAGAGATTCGATAACCAATTCTCTGGCCAGAACAGTTTCCAAAACCAAGGGTTTAATCAATTTTCGGGATTTAATCCTAATTCGAACTTCAATAGAACCCCTGGTTATAATCAGAACCCAAGCTATAATTCTTCCAATCCACAGCAAAGGTTCAATCAGAATTGGCCCGCCAATTCTAATTCTACATTTCCAAATCAGTCCAATCAGCCACTCCCTCAAAATCATCAGAACTCTCAAGGATCCTCCCAATCCAACAATTTCGAAACCAAGTTGGAGGAGCAAAGCAGGACAATAAAAAGTCTTGAGAGACAAATAGGGCAATTGGCTGAGCAGCTAGCGTCAAGATCCCCAGGGCATCTGCCGAGTTTTACTGAGAAAAACCCAAAAGGCGGTCAAGTCGCTCACGCCGATTTAAGCAGCAGTCAATGCACTGACCTGGTTCCTTCACCTCCGTACGGTAGAGAAGAGGCCAGTGCAATGAATTTGAGAAGTGGTTCTCAAGTTAGTGGTCCCCCTGGCTTCCAGGGAAACCACTAGCCCCTCCTGCCATTGGTAAGGCAGGAGGGGAAGTTGAGCACCCATCATCCCCTTGGTCGAGAAGGAAAATCGGTGGGCGATCCCCGATAGAAGAAAGAGTTGAGATTCCTCAAGTGGTTGATCCCTTGAGGAATAAAGAATCAATTGGAAGTCCTCAGGTGGCTGATCCCCTGACTAACAAAAAGAATGAAAAGACGGTTCGATGGAAAGATTTGGAAGACAAGGCCGTTATTTCGCCCTCGAAGAAAGTATTTTCCGAGGAGGATTTGAAAAAGCTCCCCTTTCCACCTAGAAAGAGCAACATCCCATTGAGCGAAGATAAGAAGTATGAAAAGGTGCTTAATTTGTTGAAAAATACTCAGGTAAATCTTCCATTGTCAGATGTCTTGGTAGAGATGCCTAAGTACACCAAATTCATAAAGGATGTTGTTTCTTCGAAGAAGAAGTTAGCGAGAAATGGATCGTGCAATTGGTGAGGATTGTTCAATGATCAATTATCCAGACTTACCAATCAAAAGAGGTGACCCCGGGAAATTCGTGCTCACATTGCAGATGGGAGGCCTAGTCTTTCCAAATTCTTTATGTGACCTGGGTGCATCCATAAGCTTGATGCCATTATCTATTTGCAAGCAAGTTTGGGTTTACAAAGTCTTCTAGAACCCACTACCATGAACTTGCAGTTCGCTGATAGATCTTCAAAGAAAGCCTCAGGGATCCTAAAGGACGTATTGGTTCAAGTTGGTAGGTTTACCTTTCCCGTTGACTGGTATGTCTTAGATATGGAGAAAAATGAAAATGTCCCTCTCGATTCTTGGAAGACCTTTCCTATCTACGGCTAGAGCCCTCATCGATTGTGATGGTGGGAAAGTAACTATCCGAGTTGGTGACCAAGAGGTGAGCTATAGCGTTTCTAAATCTATTCAAGTACCCTCCGGTTCTCCAACCGGCTTTTCCATTGAGGAGACGTCGATGACTTCAATGACTTCATGGATAAGCAAGTCTTGGTTGTAGAAGCGAGAATATGAGCGATTGATCGATAATCGAATAATCATGGTGTGGTCAATCTAGACCGGTTAGCGGTGATTTTGAGGATGGGCTACGAGAAGAAGCTTTGGCGATAGGGCCACTAAGTAAACTCGACGATGTTGAGTTGAGGAGTGGAGATCTTAAATCAAGTCTAGAGGAACCCCCGTAGACTTGGTTCGAAGCCGTTGCCTAAACATCTTAAGTATGTATTTCGAGAGAAGGTGACAAGCTTCCTTTGATCATCTCTCGCCAAGCCGTCTCGAATAGAAGAGCTTAAACCGTGTAAACGTCTGCGCAAAAATGAGAAAGCCTTTGGATGGCAGGTGGGAGATATCCGAGGGATATCTCCCGACATCTGTATGCACAAGATCAAGACTGAGGAGGGTGCAAAACGAGTTAGACAGCCTCAGAGAAGGCTCAACCCTCACATGCAAGAGGTAGTCAAGAAGGAAATTATAAAGCTTCTAGATATGGGTATCATATACGCCATTGCTGACAGTGAATGGGTTTCCCCGACTCAAGTAGTTCCCAAGAAAGGTGGAATTACGATTGAGAAAAATGAGAAGGGAGAAGAGATAGCATTGAGGCTCGTTACTGGATACAGAGTATGTATCGATTATCGAAAGCTCAATGAGGTCACACTGAAAGATCATTTCCCCCTTCCATTCATTGACCAGATGCTTGAGTGTCTGGCGGGGCACGCATTCTACTGGTTCCTGGATGGTTATTCAGGATATTTTCAGATACCCATCGATCCTGTTGACCAAGAGAAGACCACTTTCACTTGCCCTTATGGTACATTCGCCTACAGGCGGATGCCGTTTGGTCTCTGTAATGCCCCGACCACCTTTCAAAGGTGTATGATGGCAATCTTTGACGGGCTAGTTGAAAAGTGCATGGAGATTTTTATGGATGATTTCTCGGTCTTTGGTCAATCCTTCGATGATTGCCTCAATAATCTTGATCGAGTGTTGTCTAGATGTGTGGAAAAGGACTTAGTGCTTAATTGGGAAAAATGCCATTTCATGGTAGATGAAGGCATAGTCCTCGGCCACAAAGTGTCAGCCAAAGGTATAGAAGTAGATAGAGCCAAGGTTGAAGCTATTGAGAAGATGAGTTATCCTAAGAATGTTCGGGAGGTCCGAGGTTTTCTCGGACATGTCGGCTTCTATAGGAGGTTCATCCAGGACTTTTCAAAGATTGCCAAGCCCCTGTCTACTTTACTCAAAGAAGACGTTACTTTTGATTTTGATGAGAATTGCAAGCGCGCGTTTGAGGAGCTTAAGAGTAGGCGATCTCTCGCTCCAATTCTTATATCGCCGACCGGAACCTACCCTTTGAGCTTATGTGTGATGCATCCAACTATGTTGTTGGTGCGATCTTAGGGCAAAAGCTTAATGGAAAGTTCCACCTATCTATTATGCCGATCACACACTGAATCCTTCTCAAGTTAACTACACGACAACTGAAAAGGAACTATTAGCCGTAGTCTTTGCTATGGATAAGTTTCGTAGTTACTTGCTGGGTGCTCAAGTGATTGTGTGGACTGACCACGCTGCTTTGCGATATCTCATGACCAAAAAGGAAGCTAAACCGCGCCTACTGCGTTGGATACTGACCCTCCAAGAGTTTGACGTTCAAATCAAAGATAAGAAGGGCAGTGAGAACGTAGTGGCGGATCATGTTTCTAGGGTGTTAAATGAGGAAAAGGATGAATCGGATGATATAGATCTTTACTTTCCTCTAGAGAACATTATGTTGATAGACGGTTGTCCTCCCGATGTTCCATGGTATTCCTCCATTGTAAACTACCTTCATGCCCGTTATCTCGATCCCGAAATGTCTTATCAAGAGAAGAAGAAGTTCTTCTCGATATGAAATATTTCGTTTGGGATGAACCTTATCTTTTCAAGATCCGTAAAGATGGTTTGCTTAGGAGATGTGTTCCGGAATCCGAGCAACGCGATATAATCGAGCAATGCCATAGTGGACCCACGGTGGTCACTTTGGTCCTTGGAAAACGGTTGCGAAGATCTTCCGAGTCCGGTTTCTATTGGCCCACGATCTTTAAGGACGCGAAGCTTTCTGCAAAGCTTGTGATCGTTGCCAAAGAACCGGAGCTTTGACAAGGCGGTTTGACATGCCGTTGAAACCCATCCTTGAATGCAAAGTCTTTGATGTTTGGGGCATCGATTTTATGGGACCATTCCCATCATCTTGTGGCAACAAATACATCTTAGTCTCGCGTTGACTATGTTTCGAAATGGGTGGAGGCAATTGCCACTCCTCACAATGATCATAAAACGGTCATGAAATTTCGAAGAAGAACATCTTTGTGAGGTTTGGATGTCCACGTGCCTTGATCGGTGATGAAGGGACACACTTCGCAACCGACCTTTGGAAAAAGTCCTCGAGAAGTATGGTGTTCGCCATAAAGCGGCACACCATATCATCCGATGACTAGTGGTCGGAGTTGAGCGAAGCAACCGAGTCTTAAGAAAATCCTGGAGAAGACGGTGAATAGTCATAGAAAAGACCGGAGTTTGAAGTTGGACGATGTACTTTGGGCATATAGGACTCGCCTATAAGACCCCTATGGGTACATCGCCATATCAAATGGTCTACGGGAAACCATGTCATCCGCCCGTCGAGCTAGAGCATAGAGCTTATTGGGCCACAAAGTTTTTAAACTTTGATGCCCAAACTTGTGGACGACATCGACTTCGGCGGTTACATGAGGCCGGACGAGTTCGGACTTCGGGCATATGAAAGTGCCGGGATCGGTAAAGAGAAGATGAAACTACTCCATGACGCCAAGATAAAGAAGAGAGAATTCCAAGTCGGCGAGCAAGTTCTCTTATACAATTCTAGGTTACATTTGTTTCTGGGAAGTTGAGAACACGTTGGTCCGGTCCTTTTGAGATTCTCCAAATCATTCCCGGGAGGTGTTCTAGAACTACGCGGTTATCCGGCCAACCGTTTCGAGTTAATGGTCAAAGGTGCAAGCACTACATTGGTGAACCTAAAGAAAAACCTTTGATTGTTAAATTTCTCGATATTCTCGGATGTGGTGTTACCGAAGGTCAATGAATTTGATGAGTTTTCATCCGATTTATTCTCCGAGAATGACGGTATTGGTTCATCGAAGAAGTTCTAGCGGTAGTTGGGATATGGAGGAGTATGAAAGAGAGCAAAAGCTTAAACGTCATCGGAGGAATCGGAGAAGAAAGAAATCAACCATGGGGAAGATTAAACGAGTTTGGAAGGCTATAAAAGATTTTACCCCATGTGTTAGATGTCTTTTTTTACGCACCACACTACGGACCGGAGCTTAAACGAGGTAGTGGGTGGCGAAAAGGTTAAATGGCCTGATCCAGGCTGAGCTTCAAATGTGTCGAGCTAACGACGATAACCATTAGCGCTACTAGGAGGCATCCTAGATATCCCTTATTATATTAGTTTCTTTCTTTAGTTGTTTTTCGTTGTTTTAGTTCGTTTTACTTATTAGGATTGTGTTTGTTTTTGTCGATCGGCCGTCCTAATCTTATAAAGGGTCGAAGTGTTGTTTTGCTTATGATTTCCTCTTATCTTTATCTCTATCACTTTTGCGCGATATGGTATAATCCCTTGTATCCCCCGAGGTACGTTTTGTGTTGTTTTTCATGTATGCGGGATATTTGCGATAGCAATTGTGAGTTTCGGATGATATCGGTTTTCCGGTGGATGGTCCACAGGTTCTTGCGATTTCATCAAGCCTTTACGGAGTTGATACGTAGCACTTCCGGACTTGCCACTTTCGAACTACAATCGGCTAAGTACTTTCTTTCTTTTTATTTACGCACAACATGAGGACATGTTGTCATTTAAGTGTGGGGGAGGGGATTAGTCGGTATGTATCTATGCACTTGCTTACATGATATTATTTCTATGCTAAAAATGATGCTAAATTTTCAAAATTTTTGATTTGTCTCGAGTAAGCAATGCATGTTTTTGTTCGGTTTGTTATATTCATCGATGTTGTATACCATATTTCCATGAGGTTAGATGTTTCACCAAGATTTATTTTTCACGTGCCATAGTGAATGATGAGCTAATTTATAAAGTTATACCCCGTTTGGATTAGTAATTTTTGATTTTCTTATAAGTCGTGTGCTTAGTGCTACGTATGTATCGTGAGACTTATGATAGTTTGTATTTAGTTCCGTAGTATGTTATACCGTGAATATCTAGAAGTTTGAATGTGATAAGTAATACGTAACTAATGTCCTTTAAAAAAGTTGAATTAATAATGAATAAAATGGGTGTGTCGGAAGCTAGTCGATGATTTGAGTGCGGTAGGGTATACCACGTATGTTTTATTCCACTATGATGACCAAAAGCTCACGACGATTAGGAAAAGCTGCTTTATGATTGGAGTAAGGTAGGGTATTATCACGAAATGTCCTATTCTCGCTATGATGGGCAATAGCTTATTCGATGTGTGTTTAAATGTGAAATAATTAAATCAACTTGAAATTGGTTATGAAATGAATAAAAGACTTAGTTTTCGTTAATCTTATCCCCGAGTATAAACCGATAGATATGCTTGTAGGGATTATCCTCGAGTATTTCGGAAAGGCCCTAGATATATTCGATCATTCTTTTCGGGATATGTCACGTTTGTAGGGTGCATCTTATAAGTATCTTTTATTGCTAGTCTGACGAGGGGTATTAGCTAGTTTTGCTTTGAGTTTTTCAAGTTTGGATTTAGTGGAAGTTTTCTATGGCTATGCACACACACGATGGTGAACTTCTAATTTATTGACTATGTGGTATATGTGTTGAGATGTCTATATTCTTCTCGAGCCTTTATCTTGTTTTGTTTTGCTCGGGACGAGCAAGGTTTAAGTGTGGGGGAGTTGTTAAGGGTGAATTTATGTTTTATAACGTTATATTTTATGAACGTTTTCTCCCATAATTCATAAATTGCATAGAAAAGTAAATGTGCTTTTAAATGATTTATTGAAGCAAGTGAGTTTTAATGTAGTTTAAATCGCAAAATCGAGATTTTACGTGTGTTTTATGGTTTTATGTTTATTCGGATTGATGTTACGTTTTGCATGTTTCTTATCATGTTGTTAGGTACATTTTCATGATGAGAGGCTAAATTGATGATCAAATGTTGAAAGATGTTTAAGTAAGAATCATTGAAGAAAGAGATTCATGGGGATTTTGTCCACACTTGTAGGCACTTTCAAAAGTTGGATGAAAGTTGAAGAGATTGAATAGCTTTCCAACGCAGTTGAATCACCTCAGTTGGAGCCCTAGAAGTCGAAGTGAGCAAAATACGGGCAAGTTTGGACGGGCGTCCATAAAACGAGCGTCCGAGAATCATATTTTACATTCGAGAGAGTTCGAGACGCGTTCGAACGAGCGTTCACCTCCGTCCGAAGGCTGCCGGACGAGCGTCCAAGATAGTGGACGGGCGTCCACGGCACCGACTCGCCTAAACCGACCTAAAAATCTATAAATAGGCGCGATTTCCCAAACCCTAATCATACAATTCGAACCCTAAAAACCTAGGGGCAGCTTGGCTGCGTTTTTCCTTCGCTTTTTCTCTAGTTTTATGCACTTAAACTTCTAGATTAGATTAGATAATTTCATGTACTTTTTTTCATCAATTCGAGTTGCAAAAGATGCTAAGAGGCTAAACCCTCTTTGAACAAGCGTTGTGAAGCCTTCCTTCAACCATTCGCTTTGATTCGTGATTAATCTGTGAGTATCTATTTCAAGTTCGTTTCTTTTATCATGTTTTGTATGTTTTATTGCATGTTTAATCGAAAGATGCTTGCTTTGATGATTGGTTATGTGATGAGAGTCATGTCAACCCTAGATCACCATGATAAAAGAATAGATCTTCGATCTAACTAAAACGAGAGTTATTAGATTGATTTTCTAGATTAGAAATTGAAAGATTTCACGCCTAGGTTAGAAAGACGTAATCTTTAACATCGAAAGATAAAAGATTAGAAAACGAACTCGTCTACGAGAGTAGGAGTTTATGCCTTTGATTAGGTGAATCACGACTTGAGTAGAGATCACGAATTAATCCGAATCGAATTGAATGTTGATAGGATAGGTGGATCAATTGCTTGTTCGTTCGTTATAATTTGATTTTAATCCTTAAAACTTGAATTGTTTAGCTTTAGTTTACTTTTTCTCGTACTTTAGTTTAGTTAGTTTTTATCGCTTTCAATCTTGCCTAGCATTGGAGCAATCCTCTCGTCTAGTTACTTTTTCTGCATATTTGTTTAGGTTAGTTATTCGTTTAGGTTAGATTCGTGACATAGTTAGTTTAAAAACAAAAGCTAGGGTTCACATTCGTCTAGTTCCCCGTAAGATCGACCCGGCATTAGCCTCAAAAGAAAATATAAACTACGATCCTTGCACTTGAGGTTAACCGGTTTATTACTTGTTGTTTTGTATTGATAAAATCCGGGACAAGTTTTTGGCGCCGTTGCCGGGGAATAGGTGTCATGTTGAATCTAGTTTTGTTAGTTCTCGATTTTGTTACGTTTTATTTTTGTTTTTAATAAAAGTAGCGTATACCAAGTTGAGAGTTTTTATTTTGCCGTGTTTCGATGACCGTTAGGTTAAGAATGTGCAAAAGTTTTTTACTCAACTTGTTTTACGTGAAGTTTATATGTTTATGTGTTACCTAGTCTAACCCCTGTGCTTAAATTGATAAGGCCGCTTGTGCTTTGATCCGTGTTCTTGTGTTGTGTTCATAAGTATTTAGGGTTTTGCTGTGTTTTTTCTCCGTTCGTCCGTGCATTCTTGTTGTATGGACGAGCGTACGTTCATTTGGACGCCCGTCCGGTTCTTCATCCGCAGTGAACGAGCGTTGGGAAGTATTGGACGCTCGTCCGTTCAAATATTTTCAATCTGTTCGATTTAGAGGACCGGACGAGCGTCTATACTTTCGAACGCCCGTCCGGTCGGTTTTCAAGGCGGACGAGCGTACGCAAGGTGGAACGCCCGTCCGGTTCGAACGCTAAGTGAACGTTCGTCCGGGGTTCGTCCAGGTTCTAAATTTCTTGATTTTATTTCAATGCTTTTATTTGATGTGGATTTTTCATTCGAGCTTCGTGGCTAATTGATTTTTACATAGATGCCCCGAACTTATATGTTTTTACCTTTCCATCTATGAATCCATGTTAGATAATTGATCAATTCCTTATATATGATTCATCTAGGCATGTTATAGTTACTTGTCGGTTCTCGTAAGCTATAAGCTGTTCTTATGGTTAATTAGTAGCTAATGTCGGTTCCCGTATGCTACATACCGCTCCGATGAATCTTTTAAGCTTTTAAGACTTACGTGCTTCCTTTGTTTTTATAGTTCATATGGGTAGCTACTGTCGGTTTTCCGTATGCTACGTCCTTTCTCCATATGAGTTATACCGTTTAGATAGATGATTGTTGGTTTCCATAAGTCTATCACTTTCGATAAGTCTTAAGGCGCGTCGGCACTAGTGACAAGACTTGTCGTTTATCGTAACCCGTCATTATGTGGTAGACGTTTATATATATGTCGTGTTGCATATATAGTGGGCTAGTTTTCTTTCTTTTATTTTATTTTCTTTTTGCATATCATTTAAATGCATTTCATTTAGTTGCATTTCATATAGTTGCATTGTTTTTCTATTTTTCCTTTTATTTTTCTTAAGTGTGGTCACTTGTCGGTTTTCGTAATACCACCTAGTTTATTTTTCTTTTTGAGTGTAGTTAACTGTCGTCGTTTCCGTAATACTACCTCGTCTTTATTTTATTTTTAGGATTTTTCACGTAGATTGCATTGTAATGCATTTTCATATAGTTGCACCTAGCCTACTATTTTGTAATATTCCATGTATATGTCCATCTTTATATGAGCTTAATCTAAAAATTCTCTAGACTTCCTTTCCATGTGCTTTATATGTTATCTTCCCCCTATCCCCGAGGTATTTCATGTTTGTCAAGTGTGCAGGGTATTTGCATTAGCTATTGTGAGTTTTCAGATGATATCGGTTTTCCGGTGGATGGTCCACAATCTACTGAGTTCGTCGGGAATTTTTGGATTTGGTTCGAAACACTTCCAGAATAGCTCCCTTTCGGCATACAATCAGCTAAGTTTTCTTTTTCTTTTTCATTCTGCACAACTTGAGGACAAGTTGCAATTTAAGTGTGGGGGAGGGGATGGTTTATGTGTATCTACTTTCATTTGCTCATATTAGTTATAATTTTCTATGAAAAGTGCAAAATTTTCAAAATTTTGTTTCGTCCCGAGTAACATTTCAATTGCATGCTAGTTTTATAATCTTTGGCACCCTTTAGTTGTTATCGGTAGTCATATCATGTTCGAGAATAGGTTTAGTAATTCGATACTCACTTGAACTTCATTTCACGAACCTATTAGATGAAGAGCCAAATATAGAATAGTTTCCGGTTAGTTAAAGGAAAGTTAATTCTTGATACGAGATAACACTTATTTAGCATTAATGAAAGTTAAGAACTTGTGCTATACTCACGGTTAGAATCTCAGTACCTTAGTGTTCTCGAGAACTTTGAGAGTCTTGAATGTGTTAGAAATATATTTGACCGAGAGTTTCCAAAGAGTTTGAAATATAAAAATATATATATCTATAAATAATAAATGAATAGAATTTCTTTGCGGGAATTTTGTTTGTAACTATCACCTCGAGTCCATTTGGATACTGCCCCAAATGGGGAGTGTGGTTTACCTTGGACAGTAAGGGTTTGAGTGATCTCAGGGTGACTGCCTCTAATGTAGGGGAGTGTGTTATACTTTTGAGACGCGAAGATATAAAATATAAAATTTACGCTTTTTGGAACTCTAAGTCAAGTTGATCTAAACCCGGTAGAGACCCGAAAGGTATTTTCTTGGCACTAAGTAAAGGATTTTAATTGTGAGTTGGTTACTATGTTCTTGGTAATTAGTTTTTGTTAGGTAAAGTGTTGTAGATAGAATGAAGTTTTCGTTTAGTTGACCGGATAAAACTGTTAGTGCTTGATGTATTATATCAAGAGAGGATCGGTGGAAGTTTAGTAGGTTAGCACACACATCACCGAGTGAGGTCGATTTGCTTGAATACTAGCTTGTCATGATTTTGACTATATCTCGTGTCAGGTTATGTGGATTCTTGATGGTATGTTCTTGTTTTGTTTTACTCGAGGACGAGCAAAAGTTTAAGTGTGGGGGTGTTGTTAAGGGTCAAATTGTATGATTTTTATAGATATATTTTACATCAATTTCCCCCGTATATGGATGTTTTTCATAGAAATCGAGCTTATAATCGATTAATTGAGTAAATAGTGTTTTTAAGAGGTTAATTGCAAAACGTAACGAATTATGTGCTTAAATGATGATTTTATGTTATTTTGGAAATACGTTACGCTTTGGTATGTTTTCCTATTGTTGTAGATACTCATTGATGATGGAAGAGAGGATTTTAGAGAGCCAAATTCGTGCTTGGAAAGGATCAATCAAAGTTATGGAAGATTGAAAGATATAAAGGAAAGAAATCAAGCAAGATAAATGTCGGAAAATCAGGATTCCAAGTAGTGACGACCTTGCAACGCAGTTCTTGATATGATAACAACCGATTTTACTCTGGACCTCAAGAGAAGAGTTGTAGGGCTTGAAGAGAGGATTCTACAGGATTTTGAATCACTCCATTCCGACTTACGAGGCCCGAGATATGAGCGTTACAAGTTTGGATGCTGTTGCTGAAAATAGTGGACGGGCGTCCGGATCTTCAAACGGGCGTCCGGAACCGTTACTATAGCAACCGCCTCTGATTTTCTATAAATACAGCAGCTCTCTTCGACCCTAATCATTATGAAATACGCCCCAGCTTCTCTTGAACCCTAAATTTCGAGCGAGAGGGCAGCCCGGCCGGCCAAGCTCCATGCTTGGTCGGCCGGTGGTTAGATTAGGTGTTAGTTTTCGTTTTCTTCTTCTTGTTCTTGTTGCCGCCATGAGTTGAGCAGCCATGGATGAGCCTTGAAGCTCCCTTTTTCCAGCTGCAACTTTAATTCTCTTTCGATGGATGTTTTGTAAGTTTTAATTCGAATTGTTTCTTTCTATGTTTATTTGTATCTTGCAATTTATAAATCGAAAGATGATTGCATGATTTGATGCTACCGTATGACGGAAGTCGGTGTAGTTTAGATCACCATAGGAAAGATTAGATTTTTAATCTATACATAACGGAAGTTCGTAGATTAAATATCTAGGTTTACGAGAGAACCACAATTTGAATTAATTCGATGCAAGATTATCTAGATTTGAATTGAGGGATATCACCGTTACCGGAAAGATAGGATTTTTCATGTGTTTATTTCATTATGTTGTTCTTGTTCTTTTTCATGTTTTTATGCCGTATGTTAATCGAATTTAGATAACGGAAGTTAATAGATTCGTTAGATTATCGTGAGAGATTAACAATTATTATTCCAACAAACGGAAGTTGAGGGATAAGGTTGTTAGATTAGGATTTAATCCGTATCTTTGCTTCGTATAGATATTAGTTAAGACCGGAAGGTAAACTAATTAATGGCGTGATAAATCGGAAGAGGAAACGCTTCTTTAGATAAGATAATAATCCAAGATAACTTGTGAATGAATATGTGTTAATCTTATTTCCTTCGGTGGGGTGATGGTTGTTGGAAATTGGTTGATCATGGTTTGTTTATGGTTGTTCAGTAGATAGATTTACCGCTTTCGTAGATGTAGTTTTATTTATGTTTTTATCGCTTTTATCCTTCCCGGCTTTGGATTAACAATCCTCCGTCCGGTTTATTTTTCCGTTTTAGTTTAGGTTTAGGTTTTAGTTAATAAAGAGGAATTAATGAAGTTAGATTCGACATCCCTTTTCCCTGAGGATCGATACCCGTACTTATCCAACTTTACTAGCAACTACCCGGTATTCGGCCGGTTAGGAGGTAGTTTTGCATGGTAGTATAGGTTTATAAATTTTCTTTTGTTTTAATGATGCAAAATCTCCCCAACAATTACATATGATGTCTTTTTATAGGCTAGAATAAAAGCCATAAACTACTCTCAAAGCGTTGTGGGACAAAGTTATTCAATAGAAATAAAAATAAAAGAAATAAATACTAATAAAATTCTAAGAAAATATGTCAAACTTGCAATGTGGGTCAAAATGCCGGTTTCTTCCTCTCTCTTTCTTTTTCTTCTTTTTCCTTTGAAAACCACCATGAATCTTGCCCATGATCATATCATTCCCTCCCGGTTTGGGAAGGATTCGACCTCGAATCCGAACATCAACATCTCGAACAATGCTCAGTGTAATGGATTTGCTCTCTAGCTTGGCTCTAACTTTAACAACGTGAAGTGATGGATCTTAATGTCCCTGCAATAAAGAAAAAGAAGAAACTGAACGAATAGCCATTGAAGTTAAAAACGTCTTCTTTTCTCCACTTTGCACAACAGAATTTGCACCCAGTTTTTGCTTTTTAAGCTCCCAACTTTGAGCAAATTTAAGATGCTTCACATGTGCTTCTTAGGGTGATAATGAAACTAATGTAACTTGCTTGCCCCGGTGATGTAATGCATACGTGATCAAGAACCCATCATAGTTAACTCGCCGATCAAATTTCCAAGGCCTACCATGAATAACATGTGCAATATAAATAGGCACGACATCACACATAACCGTATCCTCGAACTTCCCAACTTTAAAAGTGATCATCGCTTGCTTTGTAACTCGAACTAACCCACATTCATTGTAGCTTGTATGGTTGGGGATGTTTAGTAGTCTTAATACTCATCTCTTCAACCAACTCTTTGCTAACAGCATTGGTGCAACTACCCGAATCGATGATCACACCGTCCAACTTATCCCATATAAAGCAACGTGTTTGAAAAATGTTGTCGCGGTGCACACTAGCATCTACCTTGACTTGGTCGACCACAATTTCCTTATTCACACAAAGAAATCCTTTAGGTCCAGTCTTGGGTGGGTCTATAATTACCTTCTCCAAACTCTTATCGGAATCACTCCCCTTTTCCTATTCGAATTGTGACATGTATTCCTTCTCACCATGCTTTTCTCCCACAACAACCGTTACTCTCTTATTTGCACAATCACCTGCCTTATACCAAATATCTTTACACTTGTAACTTCTAAGCTCGTGAGTGGGTTGATGTGGTGTGGCTTGAGCTTTACCATTGTTGTTTTCCTTAGCTTTGTAAACCCCGTTGGAAGACAAACGGTTTGGCCTCGGTGGGCAAGAACATGAGCCATCATCTCTAGGGTGAAAAGAACAATAAGAATAGGAATTACTTGAACTTAGTTTCTTTAAAGGCTAATCTGTCAAAATTTCCGCATGAACCATCTTCTCCAAAGCATCACAATCTTTCATTTCAACCGGATGTGCAATCTCAGGCCTCAAACCACTCAAAAATCTAGCCATGGTTGCCTTAGAATCCTCTTCTGTAGCTATGCGAATCAAAGTCAGCTCCATCTCTTGATAGTAATCTTCCACGGACTGATTACCATGTGTAAGTGTTTGCAATTTCCTGTACTGTTCACGGTAATATGAATCCGGTACAAATCTTTCGCTTCATTTCCCACTTAAGTTCATTCCATGTCTTTACAAGGTCATCCCTTGCCCTACGCCTACTAACAATCAGTTGGTCCCACCAAATTGCCGCGTATCCCTCAAACTCAAGCGTTGCCAACCGCGCTTTGTTTTTCTCCGAGTAGTTATTACACCGAAAAATCTACTCCATTTTACGCACCCAATCTAGCTACGCATCAGGATCATTTGTACCATTAAATACCAAAATCTTCATTTTTATTTGCCTCATATTGTTCTTGTCATCATCACTACCATCACTGCTAGTATTACCCGAATGTACAGAATCATCTCCATCTTCTTCCTCAACTCGATCCACCACTCTATCTCGTCTCTTCCTAGCTTCTCCACCATCACGACTGCCGCTATCACTACGGTCATCCCTCTGACCATGTGCAACTCTATCAACATTGGGAGTAGTGACTCCCCTCAACATTTCCTGAAATTGAGTCATCATCTCTTCCATCTTAGCATCCATACGCCGATTCATATCAAAAAATTGACGGGCATTCTCATTAGACCGTCCTTCCACGAACAACCAAAAACTAGTTTGGAGAGCACTCTCCTCCGCACGCTCCTTTGATATTATGAATTGCAATAAAGTAGAATATCCTCACGTCACTCGTGTTTGCACACACCCTCTTGTGGAGATCAAACAATGGACAAATCAAAAGAATGAGCGTTAAAACCAGGGAACTTAAATATGGCACTAAGATGTCCGTTAAAAATGGAGTGTTTAGGCTACGCAATTCGAGTGTATGATGATCCAAAACCGAAAGTAAACGTAAACAAGAACAATGACAACTGAATTCCTTTTTTTTTTTTTTTTTTTTTTTTTTTTAAATAACTCGGCTGAACAGAAAACTAATATATTAAAAAAAATTATTATAGTGAGAAAATCAAACTAGGATGTATGCAATAATTATGAAGATGTATGCAACAATGAAGAACTAGGGCTAGAAAAGAAAGATAATGCTATATTCTTTTCTTAACTAAATGCGTAGATAAGGAAAAAATAAAATAAAATATGGATATTTGCTACCGTCAGTTCCGAGCTCTGATACCAACTGATGTTATCACGGTGCGAATAAGATCTTAAAATGTCTGAGGACTTGAATGAAGGCACCAATAAACGAGCACCTCGACTTTTTGTTAACCCGTAACCAAAACCTTGGTATGACCTCAACTCTTAGATAACTTCGTCCTTAGAAACTCGGTGTGTGGACACCCACAAGGTACGATCACGACCTTTATAAGTCCGGTTTAAATCCTCACCAAAACATAATTGCTTTAAATAAAGTATATATCCCTCAAATTATTCAAGTGATTGTAAATATTACATATGATGCCTTTTTATAGGCTAGAATAAAAAAACATAAACTACTCTAAAAAAGATGTGGGATAAAGTTATTTGATAGAAATGAAAATAAAAATAAAAGAAAAAAATACTTATAATATTCTTAGAAAATATGCCAAACTTGCAATTTTGCGATAAAATGCCGGCTTCTTCCACTCACTTTCTTTTTCTTCTTTTTCCATTGAAAACCATCATGAATCTTGCCCGGATCATATCAGGACCGTTTCTATAAGAAACATGGGTGCCCAGCAAACTTTAAAGGCAGGGGTAGAGGAAGATCCTCCACAAATTGTGTTGGCTCAGAATCTTGGGGTCAAATGAGTCTGAAAAAGGCCAAGGCCATTCTCAGATCAACACCATTCAAGAGCAATATCAACATATTTTGAATGTTCTAAGCGCCAATCAAGAATCTGGAATTTCTAATGTCAATTATGTTGCCTTGACTACAAACTTTCAACCATCAGAAGGGTCAGGTAATCCTAAACATTTTGTTGGATTGTGGATTCTGGAGCTACGGACCATATTATATGTGATAAATCTGTGGACAATATGACAGTTAGCTTACCTAATGGTAGAAGTGGCAAAATCACACATATAGGACAAGTTAAGGTCAATAATGTTTTAATTCTTGATCATGTCCTTTGTTTTCCAAAGTTTAGTTTCAATCTCGTATCAATAAGCAGACTCATTAGAACTAGGGCTTATAATGTGAACTTTCACGTAGATTCTTGTGTGATCCAGGACATGCTAGGTTTGAAGAGGATTGATACAACTTAGTTAACTAATGGATTGTACATCCTTAAAGCCGATAAAGATTGTTGTGCTAATGTTGTTTCTATGTTAGAAGCTTCTAGTTCTTCTAATCAGTTCCATCTGCTTTGGCATTACAGACTTGGGCATGCTTCTCACAAAAGATTGCAGGTCTTAAGTCATGATAATCAAGATATAAAGTCTGATGGAGATATTGTTTGCCATGTTTGTCCCCTTCAAAACGAAGAGACTTACCTTTCAATTAAGTCAATCTACTTGATATCACGTGCAATGCACTTACTAGCAATAGGACTAGGTCTATCGTAGTAGAGTACATGCGAGTCAAGGTCGAATCCCACAGAGACTCGTAAGAACGTCCAATTATCAAGATTGAGTGGTCACAATAACGGTCTACAACCAACTAAATATATAGACAATAGTGTGGGTGCCTCAAACTAAAAAGAATATGCAAGTTCAACTAAGCAACTAGAGTTTCTAATGTATTAGTTCAATTATGAGTAATTAGTTATTTCCCCCACACATGCAACAGTCCTCCCCATTGGTGAATTTATTCATTGTTCAGCTACGGGTACAACTCATAACCCTATCTACTCCAACAATGGAAGTAGACAATCTATACGCAAGCTACCCTCCTTAATTGGTCCGTAATAGCCCATACGCATAAAGAACTAGAGCTGCCGATATTGAGTGTTACCTCATACCGTAAACCCGCCTACACAACTGTCGACACTGACCATCACCACTACAAGAAAATTGACCTTTGTGACGAAATAAAATGTGACGCCTAAAAATTCATCACATATTTACATGTTATGTGAGGTTTTTTTTTTCTTTCGTCACATATGTTTAATTTTTGGGTTTTTAATTTTTTTTGACATCATTCGTCACATAAGATATTTTTTTCGTCATGAAAAAAAGTAGCGGTAAAATTTTTTGGCGCTTTATTGAGTCATCATTGGTGAGGAATGTGTCTATATATCACAAATACTTAAATGTGATGTGCATAACTTAGAAGTGAGGAAAGAATTTGTCACAAATTAAAAAGAAATATACTCGGATGCCAAAAAAATAAAATTATTTATATGCACGCTTTATTTATACAATATACATCCTCAGCGGCTCAGCCCCTTTTCCGTCCTGGACTAGATCGTTTATTTAAGACCTAACAAGACGTTAACATCTTGTAACGTTATGCCCACCTCTCCAATTGTCATATGAAATGTGTGTGTTTCTTGACGCCACCGCTCAACTAATGCGGTAATTAAATCGGCATTAATGGCGACAAATGACAACCTGTGGATCCCGTAGAACTGTGTCTCTCTCAAAAAATCAACTACCAAATCATGCACCTGATAATGTTGCTTTGACATAAGATGCGTGCGACATACGAGAGACCTACACTCCTGCAAAAAAAAACATGTTACTATTTTTTATAAAGAAACAAATTGTTATTGCGAAAAAGCAAACATTAACGATTATATTACCTCTCCTTCCCAGATGATGCTGCTTCGGTGTTGCTTCGGTGTTGTTGTTGAAGTCTTAGAACGCTATCATTAATTGGTCCCAGCTCCATGTGATCTACATAAATAAAGCACAATTCATTAGTGACTATATAACAAATGAATATAATATAAACATGGTATACTAGAATAGACACATTAATGAAAATGTTTAATTTCAAAAAAAAAAAAAAAAAATAATAGACATTAGGTACAAACCATTACCGTGAAGGACCGGGCAAATTAGATTGTTTCAATTGACAAGAGCGCTTGTTATGACCGGGCAAATTACATAAACTACATGTAACATTTGTCTTTGGTAACTCATCCATTTCATTACGGATTCTTTTAGATTTCGGACGTCCCTTGCCTCTTTTCCATGCGGGGTTGACTACTAGTACCGGTCCCGTCATTGTCTTCCAATAATCCTCGTCGAGCACGGGTAGAAAGCATGCACGATAAGAACCAAAGTATTCCCCACATGAGAACAAAGGGTCAACATATTGATCCGTGTCTATGGAGTGCGAGCGACAAACCGCTATAAGATGAGAACATGGATAATGTAGGTTTTGCCACTTGTTACATGTACACGTCCTCTTCGAAAGATTCAACGTGTGACTACGATTAGCCATGCATCCATGACGATTACCTTGTCTAGTAACCACTCCATATACACCTTCTTGTATATTGAACCAAGTAACCTCATGGTGAGCGGCAGTTTCACTATTTCTCTCGAGTTGAACCGTTATCTTCTCCGACCATTTCATACCATTACGCATCCTATTCCTTGCTACTTCACGTCGATCGACAAAGTATTTGTTTACTCGAGTAAAAGTAGCTTTCACAAGGGCTTGAATAGGCAGAAATCGAACCCCCTTTAACACACCATTGAAGCATTCACATAAATTAGAGGTTTTGATACCGTATCTTAACCCGCCGTCGTGAGCAAGTGACCACTTGCTTAAAGGAATGCCTTCTAACAAACTCTTAGCACGAGGATTGAGTGCACCGATCTTTTGCATCCCTTTATCAAATTTGTGAATTTGATGTTCCATAGCTGTGTTGGTAAACATTTTTTTCAAATCCGTATTTTTGAACGTCTTTTGGATGTTGGATGCATGATGTCTGATACAAAATCTATGAAAAGCATATGGCTCCTCCCAACCACTACCCTCTGTAGACATTGCTGATAGGATACCCGCATGCCGGTCAGAGATGACACAAAGTCCATGACGTTTTGTGACAAAACACCTTATGCAAGCCAAAAACCAACTCCAATTGTCGTGATCTTCTTTTTCAACTATGGCAAATGCTAATGGAAAAAGTTGTCCATTCGCATCAACTCCCATGGCTATCAACATAACGCCACGATACTTCCCGTATAAATGAGTTCCATCAATTGTGATGACAGGCCTGCAATGTTGGAAACCTCTGATTGAGGGGCCAAATGCCCAAAAAACACAATGAAATTGTTCAGTGTAAGGATCGTGGGTTGGCTTATTAACAAAATGCACCACGGTGCCCGGATTTGCTTCTTTCAAAGCTTCCATGTAACGAGGAAGATATTGGTAAGACTCCTCCCAATCTCCATAAAGAGCACCTATCGCCTTTTGTTTTGCACTCCATGCTTTACCATAAGAGATCGTGAAGTTGAATTCTTTTGTTATGTAGGCTTTTAGTACACTAACTTTCACCCCCCAATCTCGCTTGCACAAGAGGCTTTATAGCGTTGCTGATAAACTCTCGCTTTAAATTCGGGTGATCCATGGATGGTTTGTGAACCACACAAGAGTTTTCGTGGGGGCCTTTATAGGTGACGATAGTGAAGACATCCGATGTAACATTCTTTTGAGAGGCTCTTAAATACCAACTACAAGCAATTGGTTTCCTTCCACATTTGAATGTGACGGTGTGAGGTTTCGATTCTGTGGTTTTATAGACTTGGTTCCTTTCGACATTGTATGTTGTCACAATTTGCCCCAATGCTTTTTTGTTGGCAAATTCTTGCCCCACCCCAAACTCACCACCGCTCTTATATTGAAAATCACTAGAGTTATACCAACTGTTTAAATATTCTTCATCTATAGAATGAAGCTTAGTAAACTCGGTATCATGATCCTTTAATGATACTAGGTCTACCCCACTATCTTCATCCTGACTTAACAACAACATATCATCCTCGTCTTCAATCTCCTCCCCTTCGATATTACCATCTAGTGATGCTTCATCAACATTATTAGTCGACAAAGACACAAACCAATTGGGATCCTCAACTTGACTAACAAGCATGTTGGTGAATGACATGTTAGGTTGTTCAATGGGTGTCAATTCAATATATAAATCCATAGAGGGGCTTTCGATTGACACACGCTTGCCCACATAGCTTTTAAACCACGATCATTACTTAAAGCTAACACTTTATAGCCTCGCACACTAGGGAATTTCATCTTCACGTTTAGGTCAAATCTAGTACTATCAACCTCCATAGCATCATATATCTCATTCTTAAGCTCATTCATACCAATGTTACTATTGACAATAATAAAGGTTTCACAACCACCTTTGTAGGTAACATTTTCACCGTCAATTACTATTTCACCATTCCACCAACAAGTCAACGGATAATTATATATCTCCATCCCTTTAAAAATCTCAAATCAAGCAAAACCTAAAACCAAATCCACATACACAATAAAAAATCAAAAACTAATAAAATTAAACAAACAACCTTCTACACATATCACAAATCGATGAATATCAACACTTATTCGTTATCCAAACAAAGAATTCTTTCAATTGGCATAAAAAAACGAAAAAAAAAAAAACGGAAAAAAAGGAAAAAAAACGCAGAAAATCGAAAAAAAACGAAAAAAAATACCTTTGGATTGATAAACTATGGATGAAACCTTTGATTTGGTTGAAGAAAGTAAGAATCTTGATGCTAAATGGCCTAATTTGAGTTGGGCGCCGCGGAGAGAATTTGGGGTTTTTGTTTTTAGGGTTTGGAAATCTGAAAATGGGTGAAAAATCCCGTCTGTTTTGTTTTATATCTTTATTAAAGCGCTTGGTTGAACCAAATGGCTTTCTTCATATGTACTAATTTCGTTTCAATACGGGATCTTTCGCGTTTTTCCCAGGGTTAAAGCCGCGGTTCAACCAACGGCTTTTTGTTTTTTTCAAAAAAAGGGTAAAGACGCTTGGTTGAACCAAATGCGAAACACGTAAACAATGCGACGTGGGCCCATTCGCGGGAAATAATTTCGATTAATAAAACCATAAATATTTTATTTTTCAGCATTTAAAAAAAAAATTCCTAGATCGTTCTTCCTACTTCCCCGTAAACATAAATTTTTTTGTCTTCCTTCTCTAGCAATTCTATCCCTCAAGTATGTTAATCGATTCCTTATGATTCCTCATATCCGGTGACCCCATCTCCGGCGATTCCTCAAGGTGCAGACCTCCAGGTAATCGATTTGCTTTTCTAGGTTAAGGTTTACGGCTTATCGTACATTTTGGATGAAGTGGTCTTTGTTGTTTTGTTCCCAAATACTCGTGCCCTTGTGTTTATTTTTACTCATGATTCATGTTTTTGTTAACTCAAGATTTGTGTTTTATATATATATATATATATATATATATATATATATATATATATTTTTTTTTTTTTTTTTTTTTTTTTTTTTTGAGGAGATGATTCGTTTTTCTAAATAGGCACAATAAGGAAATATGGTTTTAGGAGTCCAAATAATTATTATGTTCTTGGAAAGTGTGATTTTCTACTACAAATTCATTGATTAATGGGCATTAGACAGATATAAAGCTCGCATATTTTGCTTGTCTTGAATTTTTTATGCAAAGTAGAAAGATGATAGTGGGTGGAATTCTATAACCTCAAAGAAAACCCAAAATAAGTCGAACTATCTGTTGATTCTAGTGGAATCATCTATTTGAATTGTGCTTTTAAGTAGTTATGCTGCAAGTTATGTTGATGAATCGTTTGGTTGCACTCATGATTATTGGTCTTTGTTTTCACTTTGCGAGGCTTTGTGGATCGGTTAACGGTCTTGTTTCATCATTCGTGAAGATGTTTTCTTTTCTTGATGTCATTGGTAGGTAATATCTGTTTTGGCATAGAAATTATGTTTACATTTGTGGCAAAGTGAAATTGGTTTAGTCACCAACTAAATGATATTTATCTGAACTTTTGTTTTTTATCTAGAACTTTTGCAGCTTAGGATTTGCTGATGCTTTTGAAGTATTGTAGCTTAAAGGTCCAATGCATTCAGTGTGCTTTCATAAGTCGAGACTGTCGAGTTGTCTAGATGTGTTGTGGCTACCGGATACTGTGAGACTGAGACATACTATCATGATCTTTTGATGGTTGTTCCTGGATTTTATTGCTAATTTATTTACAAAAAAATGAATCAGGTGCTTGTTTCTTTCTAACTCACCCATCATCTTGCTGGATTACTTGTTGTAAAAGAGAAATTCTACTCGTAAAGTTACTATTCACTTTCATATTTATTATGTAAGTGTCTTTTATAGGGACTTTATTCTGGATTTGAAAATTACAACATGTTGCTGCAAGTTCTTGATTTAGTTTTTGTTTCTCAAATTCTCTCTTAATGCCTGTGTATATGCGTTGTGCAGTGCTCTCTCTATGTATGAGTTTAAGATACTCTATTGAATTGATTGATGTCTAGTGCAGCCATGAAAAAAACTGAACAATTCTTTTTTAACTGTACTTCGACTTATGTGTTGTATAGTTTGAAACTTGTCAATACTAGGTTGAAATGTTTTTTCGATCAATCAACATTCATAGGACAATTCAGGTTTTATTATAAAGTAAATTGTAAACCAAGTTTACATGATGTCTGCCTAAGAATAACTTGCCAAGTTTACATGAAGTCTTGTATTAGGATTTTGGATTATATTTTTATTTTCACTCAATTTTAGTTTATGCATTGGGCAAGGTAATTGATGTGGTTTTTAGTATGCTTCAGGTATATTGTCTGCCCGTAGGCTTTTTTTTTTATATCCTTGTTTAAGATATAACTAGGGTTAATCTTGGTCCATAATCCCTTTTTTGTAAGTTCCTATCCATGATCTTTTTCTTTTTATATCCTTGTTTTAAGATACAACAAGGCTTAAATGCTTGGTCCATATATTTTTTTGTGACTGCCTATCCATTATCTTTTTCTATAGCTGCTTGCAACATTAATCTTCTTTTTCTAAAGTAGAAAAGGTATATTCTTTTAATTTATTGAACAAGGGGCAGAGTTGAAACATTAGGAAAATATTCATGCTACTTTGTTACTTAAAATACTCCCTCCTTCCCAAAACATTAGGAAACTATTCATACTATTTTATGATGCTATTTCGTTGTATTTTGATTTTAACTTCTACTCCTTGCCCTTTAGTTTAATTTGAATCAACCATGTAAATTGTCATCTACTTGTCATGCTAATAATATTATCACTTCTATAAAATAAAATCTAATGCTCTTTAGCTTAATGTATGAGTGGTATCAACATATGACCTTTTGGACTTGCTATTTTGATAAAAGGCATTATTTTAGTCATATACTGTTCATCATTGCTCTGAGTCTGTTTTAGATTTGGATAACATTGGATTTTTTATTTAGAGACTTCTTCTGGTTATGACATAGCAAATGAACAGTTGATAAGTTGGTTTGGTTGCCTGATGTGAGCATTTTGTTATTTGGATATTAACTTTCATTTCACGTGTTCAAAATGGGGCACAATTTTCGATGATAGATAATTGGGAGACTCTTCACAAAGATATAAGTAACCGGTGGGTCCATGATGCTACTGGAGAAAATACGTAAGTCCCTATTTTATTGTATACTTATGCACAGACTTGCATACAATTTGCTCACTATACATCATTTAGAGCACCTCAATGACAATAAATCTAGCCATTAAGAGGGGGGAATGATTCTTCATCTTCTATTTCATTTATCCTTCTATGCTACTTTACTGTCACTGTTTATTTCAGGATCACCAATGTAAACTGATCGTATAATTGTTCTTTGTGAAATAGCTTGAAATGCTTGAAAGCATTTTTCCTCGTGACACTTTCGACAAAATTTCGAGCGTATGTATTGTCTTGATTCATAGAGTAATGCATGATTCATCTTGGGAGACTTCTCATTTCGATATCTTATTTTGTTAGGATGCGGTGAAAGAAAATGAAATTCCGCATTCATAACGTAATTTTATAGAAAATCTTATGACATTTCTTGCAGCTTGTTAAAATTAAAAGCTAGTTGGCTATAGTGCCAAACATGTAATATGTATTTGTTGCTAGGTAACATTTTCAAGTAAGGGGATCAACAGGGTGCACTTGTGTATTAGGCACGCTACACATATATGCCTTGTATTTTGAACTTAGTGCCTATTAAAGAATGATTAAAAAGCACACATGAAAATCATGAAAACTCTTAAAATTGGTGATTTGTTCGCTGCTGCATTTATCGGTGTGGTGTTTTTGTCTGATGGTTGCTCATGGTCCGAATTTGGTGATTTGTTTGTTGTTTTTATTTAGTGTAGTGGCTTTGTTGGGTGGTTTCTGTTGGTCAAATACTTTTACTCTGAGTTGTCCTTGTTGTGTATGTAATTGTTGTTTTGTTCTTGGTCGTATTATATTCTTTAATCAAAGTTATTTGGATTTGTTTTTTGTTTTACACAACCTAATGTTAAAATTGTGGCCCATCCCCTGCTCGATCTTTTCTTTTTGCAAGAAGAGATGAAACGAATGCAGGATGAACTTAAGGGAGGAATGGATTGCCGAATCACATGGGGATACTTCACTTGATTTTGTACCTGTGCCATTGGAGGTTGAGGTGGAAATTGTGAGTTTGACACTTATGTTCTTTTCCACGCATGGTAACCACCAAATCGTTTGGTACATCTTCTCTGGCTTCAAAAACCTGGTTGGTTAAAATTCATGATCAAGTAAGGTCACTAGCAACCAATTTAAAGATTATACAAGAGGAAATGGATGGAGTAAAAGCGCAAGTGAAAGCCCATCTGATGTCAAAAGAGTAGATCGATATTCTGGTGAGCCAAAAACACTTTCAAGATGATAATGGTCTCTTTGCAGATGATAAGTGTTATGATGAGCTGGAAGGTTATGATCATATTCATTTAACTGATTTTCAGTAATGTCATTTTTTAGAAACATTAGAACTTCAAAAAAGTTAGTTTATTGAACTTGTGGATTTATGAATCTTTTATATGACAATGATGCTTTTCTAGGTTTGTGTATTGGAATTTATGCACGATTTATGAATAACTTTATTATCAATCTATGTGCATTGTATTATTAGGTGCTGCATCATTCATCATATATAACCATACTAATTGGCACATAATTAATCACTTATAATATGAATATGTGATGAAATGGAAGTTACAATGCTAAGCGATATTGTATTAATTGAAATATAATTAATCATGTATAATAGGAATATGTGATGAACTTGAGGGCATAATAAGAACATTGGGTGACGAACTTCATCATATATACTCACTTGGGGTGATGAAGATTTTATCACATATCATAAAAATTTGTGATGAATTAGAGGTCACAAATTGCATTTTATTTTGTATGTTCTCCTATTTTAGGTGACAAATCGGTCATCACATAAACTTGCAATACGTGAGAGAGTTGTGACGTCACTTATTTAAGGCAAAAGTGTCAAAATTGTCGTCACTAATGTATATAAAATTACCAAGTGGAAAAAGAAATATGTGATGAAGTGTTCGTCACATGTGCAACAAAAACGTGAGGAGTAATAAATTCGTCACATAATACTTTTCGTGACTTATGATAGGTGACGACCTTAGTGACGCACAGATTTCGTCACAGATAACCAAATGTGACGAAATTTACTGATTATGTGACGAAAATTGGTCGTCACAAAAAATGTCAATTTTCTTGTAGTGCACGTCCTAGGGTCCATATAGATAATGTCCTAATTAACACTTCACTTGCGGTCCTTAATGTTAATTTACAATAACATGCAAATAGTTGATCAAGCTACTAACATGTAAATTAAATCTATCCATCAACGTAGCTGGCGCCGATTATCATGAATTAGTAATTTACTAGGTATTCAGATCTAGCGATATAGACCGTCGCAGATCTGAAGAACGCAACTACTATTCCATGATTTCTTCACCAACGAATCAGATCTATAACACATGGGGTAAAATAAACTAACTACTACATAATTAAACTAAATAAGCAATTAAAACATACTAGTCGAATATAACGACGATAGATCTACATCTTGGAAAAGACAGAAAATCATACCCTCGAAGACGAGCGTAGATCTCCTTCGGATCTCTCCCTAGGCGGCGACTCCGTCGTCTCTCCGACCAAAACTCATAAAATAAATAAAATAAAGAACAAAGAACTTTTATTGCATAATTTCCTTGAATAATTTGAGTACATTGAGTTCTGAGGCGAAGCCTCTTATTTATAGCTATCTAAACCGACTTAGGAACATCTAGTTCTACCCCTCATCCAAGAAAACGCGTTTCGGAAGATTCTGGACCCTCGGTAAGTCGGCACCGCCCCTCGGGTTACCGAGGGCATTTTTGTCCTTTTTCTTCAACCGACTTAACTCGGATGCTTCTAGAATACCCTAGGCCCATTCCTTTCGTCCAGTCCACTCCAGATTCGTCCATCATGCTCAGCCCAATATTTCGTATCCGGAAAATCATCAAATTACACACGAAATAATATCGAAACTGGGAAAATAAACGCTAAGTGCAGATTTCTCGACTCACGAACCCGACATATGATAGTCAATGTAAATGGTTCATATTTATAGGTCGAAACAACTATTTTTAGCTCATAATGGATAGAATATTGATGCCGTAGGATAGACTATTTTAACCGTCATCAACTACCCCCACTAGCCTTCTGCTCATCCGCAAGAAGAGTATCAAGGCGGAATGTACCTCCAAGAACAATCCCCATTAACTATCACACATTCAATAAAGATTTCCGGCAGAAACACACACCAGGCCACCATCCATAAGCTCCCCATTAATCACTACTTATCATGTATCAATGTGTCGTGTGATGAATCAGTTGTGATAGTGTGTTCGTGAAGAGAATCAAGTGGTATTAACCCCACAATCTTAACTTGCTTGTACATACACTCGCTCATCTTGCCTTCAGACTCGGTTACACAACATGGTACCGATATTGGTTCGGGCGGACTCGGGGACTGAGCATCGCTCTTAAGTCCTCGTTTGTTTCTTTTGATGCGAGGGTCGTGCCCTTTTTACACGAGTTCGCTTCCCTCACTGCCTTTATTGCATTTTGTTTTCTATTTTTTTCATTTTGTTTTCCTTTTTTTTTCTCTGGAAGATTTCCTCACTTTTTTCTCGTTCTCTCACAAGTCCGTTTGTCCCGGTTTCCTTTCGTCATCCAAGTTGCTTCCCTTGTCTTACAACAATTTGTTAAAGTATATAGACAGACAAATAATGATTCCCGGTTAAAAAACTCATCATCTAACCTTAAACACTTTTCACTCAGATTATGTGCTCAAATATTGATTGCAATGATAGAATAATAATTAATATGGAAAATTAGGGATAAGGACAAAATCTGAAATATTTTTAAGTAACAGGACAACTACATATTTTTTATAGGGAGAAGGACAACTGCATAATTTTTATAGCGAGAAGGACAAACGGTGAATCCCGAAAATCGATGAATATTCCCGAGTGAATCCCAAAATCGGTGAATTTCGACGGTGAATTTTGACAGTGAATCCCGAAAATCAGTGAATCTCGACAATGAATTTTGAAAATTAGTGAATTTCGACAGTGAATTTCGGCAGTGAATTTAAACAGTGAATTTCGAACACAAGTGAATTTCGACAGTGAATAAATAGTTTGTCCTTTATGCAAAAGTTTCAAAAAACTGTCCTTATACTCAATTGATGAAATATTTTTGTCCTTCTCCCTCGTTCCCCCTAATTAATAAGTTACTACTTCACGCAACATAACATATGCTCGTTCTTCCATACTAAATTGAATATGCTATAGCTCACTTCAAATTGAACTTGGGCTCCTTTTCTACCGATTTCTTACTCGAAAACGTGTAAATAGCAAGCTAAAAACAGTGTTAAATTTTCAAAAATATTCCCTTTTTTCGACTACCCAGCTAAGACGCCTTAACCCCCACTTATTATAGATATTGTCCCCAATGACTAATAATAAAGAGAAGAAAGTACTTAGCTATGGAAATGTTGGCTGAGTCAAAACGAATCCGGGAGCAGAATCATTAGCTCCTAGGTTATTCCTCTTCCAAGTTTATACCTGTTTTCCAAAATTCTTCCGAAAACTGTAAGTAACATGCGAAGGGCAATAAGAAAATAAGTTGGCGGTAATTGTGCATACCAGATGAATGCGCAAAAACAGTTTAAGCCACTTTATTCTGTCATTGGCCTAAGCAAGACGCGAAAACTTTTACGAGGTTATCACATGAGAATCGTGAAGGAAAAAACCACATATATCTCTAGTCAGATGACTAAAGATACATGTGATGAAAAAAACCTTGCGATTGTCATACTACTATATTGACTCAAAATAAAATAAATAAACAAAAGCAATAAATAAGGGTTTAGAAATAGTTATGAGTTTATAGTCGTCAGCTCGACTGTACTAATTAGGCTCCTTCATTCATATTCTGGCTCCTCTAACGCAAAGACTTCCAATTCAGGGTTATAATTGTGCTCTAGGTAATGTTTCAGCCTGTGGCCGTTAACTGTGAAAGTTTTCCCAAAGCGTTCATTTCTTACTTCACATGCACTTGAATTGAAGACTTTCATGACTTCATGTGGTCCATACCATCTAGACTTCAACTTCCTAGGAAAAAGATGAAGACGTGAATTGTATACCAGCACTTTGTCTCTAACTTGAAATGTGCGGTTCAGAATCTTCTTATCATGCAGGCAATTCGTTATTTCCTTGTAAATCCTTGCATTCTCGTATGCTTGAAGTCTAAACTCATCCAATCTATTCAACTTTAGCATTCCCTTTTCACCGGCTAAATCCTCATCCATGTTTAGAAACCTCGTAGCCCACAGTGCTCGGTGCTCGAGTTCTACCGGTAAATGACATGCTTTTCCAAACACTATCATATATGGTGACATCCCAATCGTGGTCCTATACGCTATTATGTACGCCCAAAGAGCGTCATCTAATTTCGAAGACCAATCTTTCCTCGTGGAATTCACAGTTTTCTCCAAGATTCTCTTAATCTCTCTGTTCGTGACTTCTACTTGTCCACTCGTCTGGGGTGATATGCTGATGCAATCTTATGTCTAACCCCATATCTCATCATCAACTTCTCAAACAACCTATTACATAAATGACTCCCTCCATCACTAATTATGGCTCTGGGCACACCAAACCTCGTCAAAATGTTTTTCTTAAGAAATCTCAGGACAACCCTGGCATCATTAGTAGGTGAAGCCGCTGCTTCCACCCATTTGGAAACATAATCAACTGCTACCAGGATGTAACGATTTGGTTCTTACGATGTGAATGGTCCCACAAAATCAATTCCCCATACATCGAATAACCCCACTTCTAAGATACTCTGTAGTGTCATCTCATTCCGCTAAGAAATATTACCAATCATTTGACAGGAATGACAGGATCTTGTAAACTCGTAAGCAGATTTATGAATTGTTGGCCAATAGAATCCACACTGCAGTACTTTTACTGCTGTCTTGTTTGGTCCATAGTGACCTCCAGCTTCTCTAGCATGACACATGTGCAAAATACTTGGAATCTCATCATCATGGACGCATCTCCTAAGAAAGGAATCAGGGCACAATTTGTATAGGTAGGGATCGTCCCAATGATAATGCTTTAGGTATGTGAAGAACTTCTTCTTATCCGCATTCGTCAACTCCGGTGGTAGGTACTTCCCTGCTAAGTAATTGACAATGTCTGTAAACCAAGGGTATACCTTGCCCACTCTTGATGTATGATGTTGGGTTTGAGATTCAACTCTAGCGACCACTGAGACAGCAAACAGTTGTTCATCAGGAAAGCTTTCCTTGATCTCAGTCGGTTGCTCTTCTTCTAGAAAAGTTAATCTTGACAGGTGATCAACCACTTGGTTCTCGGATCCTTTCTTATCTTTAATCTCCACATCAAACTCTTGTAAGAGTAGAATTCATCTCAATAATCTCGGCTTGGAGTCTTGTTTGGTTAGAAGGTATTTCAAAGCTGCATGGTCAGTGAATACAGTGACTTTTGATCCTATCAGATAAGGTCGAAACTTGTCAAATGCAAATATGACAGCTAAGAGTTCCTTCTCGGTAGTCGTATAATTCATCTGGGCACTGTTAAGGGTATGGTTGGCGTAATAGATAGGCTTAAAGATTTTATCCTCCCTTTGTCCTAGGGCTGCTCCAACTGCCGTGTCGCTTGCATCACACATCAGCTCAAAAGGTTTGTTCCAACCTGGGGCTACCAGAATTGGGGCGGTTATGAGCATTTGCTTTAATGTGTTGAATGCTTTCTTGCACTCTTCTCCAAATATGAAAGGTACATCCTTTGCAAGCAATTCCGTCAAAGGTCTAGAAACTTTAGAGAAGTCCTTGATAAACCTCCTATAAAATCCTGCATGACCAAGAAAGGCTCGCAACGTTTTCAAGTTCGTTGGAGGGGGCAACTTCTCTATCACCTCTATATTTGCTCTATCAACCTCCATTCCTTTCTTTGAAATCCTATGTCCCAACACTATTCCTTCTGTAACCATGAAATGGCATTTTCCCAGTTCAGTACAAGGTTGGTCTCTTCACATCTCTTTAACACTTTACTCAAATTGTCCAAGCATTTATCAAAGCTATTTCCAAATACAGAGAAATCATCCATAAAACTTTTCAGAAAATATTTCTGTTGAAATAGTGTCCTAAACCCAATCGGGTTGGACCGGATCCGACCGGGTCGGATCATTTCTACTATTTCTTTATGTTTATACATATATTAAATGACTTTTATATTGTCTTATATATGTTCTTTTAAAGAACCAATTATGAATTGTTATATGATGACGTCCTTAGTATTAAACTGTGATAGAGAAACCATGATAGGCGATTATGGTTGATGAGATATCTAATCACTTTAATAAGTTTGATACTTAAATGTCTCTAGGCTGATGTACTATTAAACAGGGCATTGATAGTATGAACAGGCTAGCACGTATTAGATGTCTTTTGTCTTTAAGGGCAGGGATAGATCTCGTCTATCAAAGTGTAGGGACACTTGGACTATACGTGGACGTGTATTAGAGAATGCGTACGTTAGGCTGACCCACTTACACGGATAAGTGTCACACTATGTGACGGTTGTGTAATTATCCTTAAGACCGGAGTCTTCATGGCATCACGGTGTGGGTTGTCATGCTTTGACACTATTGAGGTTTCCCCTAGCCACGGGGTGATCATGCGGTAGTGATTGGGTGTGATACTGAAGCATGCGGAGTATACATGATTGGTCGTCCGGGAATCACGTATCCTATGATTGGGATCGAATATCCGAAATGGCCTTCTTATAAGGAATGTCTAGCTCTCGTGAATCTTTGCAAACTGGGAGTAAATGAGTTACTTCGAGAGAGCATGATATCCAGATTATAAGATACGGTCGTTGATGTTTTGACACTCGACCAACGACCGCATGGATATTATTACAGCGATAGGATTGTAAGTTACACGGTAACTGTTTCACATGAAAGGTAGTAGTCATTGCATTTGACTCTTCCGATGATTGGGGGTCACTGTGTGTTGCTAGACGCTATCCCGTGATCGTTAGGCATGAAGGGCATTTTCGTAATTTGCACTTTGTGTCTACGACCAACATATTCGGAAGCCTATCAGGTCACACACATATGAACATCTAGCCGGATTAAAATGTGGTAATAGATGACAACCAAATAAGGAAAGTTTATCTCGTACTATAAAGGTTATAGTGGTAAATTAATATGGTGGTATTTATTTATTATGAATAAATATAATATAAGATATTAATTATGTTGATTAATTAAATATGTAAATAGATACATATAAGTCGAAAATATTGTTAGGTGTAGTGGCCGAAAGACAATTTGTGTAATTGTTTTTAATAATGGATGACATAATTTATCTCACCTTATTACTTGCTTTGTGCTTGTAAAGTAATACACTGCTGCAAACCCTAAGTATATCTGTATGTAACCACTTAACTCAGTGTATGGATTACATGTGAGGATTGAGTTAGTGGAGATATGCTTAAACTGTTAGTCCGTGGTGAACTTAATCAGAGTTTAGGGTCTCTTGATTAAAACACCAATAATGCGCCCAGAACACCTTAGGGTGTGATAGTCTTATCCGGACTATTGGTAGAGGGTACCTACGTAGGGCATTTATATATGATGGCATTCATATAGGACTGGACCGATTTAATCTGAATTTCTCGATATAATTCCGTAATCGAGGAATCTTATTAAATCATTAGATGATCATATATGGATCAACCTTAATCCTGAGGTGATCACATGGTGCTGATTGTCTCGGGGTAGTGTTTGATGTGTTAGTTACGGTTCACTTGAATATGTGTTCCAAGACACTTCTCATTGGCACTATCTCCGATGAGTGAGTAGTTCGATTTTCACGGACATGGAATCCATTCCTTCCCGCGGGAAGTAGAAAGACATCCCTTATTTGTTAGCCCTAAGAAAGTGATCGATCCCGGGGTTCACATTTGACTAATTAGCTACTAGTCGGATATGTGCACTAATTGATCATCGGGGGTTAAAGGTAAATAAGGATAAGATATTCGTGTCGGGTTTACGGAGACATCCCACACGAGTGGACGATGCATGGAGGGTTAGTCCGTATGTAGTGATTATATCAATGGACGCTTATTCACTCTATGGGTTGAGTATAAGTATACATCTATAATCGGTAGAGTTCAGTTTCGGGTTTATGGTGGCGTAATCCCGGAATTAATAATTAATGTACTTATTCTGTTCGATGAATAATTAATTATTGGAGCTACTGGTTATAGGTTCATGGTCCCTGATGTGGCTTCTATAATTCGGAATGATATTCTTGTTATTTGGGCCTCAGTGATAATTAATTGGCTGGGCTAATTAATTGATATATGGATATTATTTAGTTGGGCTAAATAATATAATACACATAAAAAATATTTTATGTGGGCTTGGAAACCCTAAGTGTGGCGCCAATTTTGAGTCTCTTTTAGCACAAGAATTGATTTTCTTGTGTTATGGAAAATAAAAGATATTCTTGTTATATGATTGGTTGGATGACTTGTTATTTGATTTCCTATTGGTCAATACATGTCATAATTAGTCATTAAGGAAAATATTCTTTTATTTTGTTTAATTAATTATTTACTTAATTAATTAAAACTTGGAGACCAATGATTTACTCTCCTATAAAAGGAGAGTTATTCCAAGTGTAATGGCAATTGAAAAATTCGACTAGACCACCAAATAAAGAGAGAAAAAAAATTAGTTTTCTTGTCTTGGGTTTTTTAAGAAGAAAAACTACAAGTTTTTCTTGGTGTTGCATATCAAGGAGGTTCTCATATCAAGAAGGGTGTCCACCAACCGCCGTTTGGAGAACACATCGGAAGATCAAGGCGTCTCTTCCCGATATTGGTAACATGATCTTAACCCCATTGTAGTAGTTTAAGTCCTTTAATTACGTATTGTGATGTATAAGTCGTGATCCATCCGCTGCGCGTAGATCTAACTCGTTTAGATCTAAGATCCTACATCCTTCAAATATATATGTATATTGATACACATGTATTTTGCAAATTAATAAATCATTGTATTATATTAATTAAAGAATATTCCGGAAGCCAATATTTGGCTATATGGGGCGCCACATTGAAGTATATAAGATACACTTGGATTGTCCAATTTAATTAATAAGATTACCATATATTGATATTAGATATTAATGACTATAGATTTGCACACATGTGTAAATTGATTTATGGTAATAAGATAAATATAATCAATATGAGATATTGGCAATATTTAGATTTTATTTAATATAAGATATTAAATTAAATGAGATAAATCAATCAATTATATTTTCCTTATTTTATTGGGAAAATGTTTTCTTCCTTTCTACTCTATTTGGGGTGCCACATCCATTATAAATAGGAGGTGGGTGTCAAGCTCTTTTGTACAACACAATTCCAAAAATGAATAGTTCTTGTGTAAAATAGAGAGCATCCTATAGAGAGTTGGAGAGAGGGAAAAAAGCCGGTCTAGCAACCGGACTTTTCCAATAGCAATCCATGATGGGATTCCAACGGGATGTTCGTGTGGACTAGCGGTAGAGGCCGAACACTTGGGCGGCTCTGTGCAGAACAACTCTCCTTAGACGGTCAAAGCGTCGATCTTTTAGATCAACCAAGGTAACCACCGTCTACTAGCTTATTTGTTTATTGCTTAAACGAAGTCGATCCTGGTTAAAAGGAAATAAATTTTAAATTCTGCTGCGTTCCCGCGTAGATTTCCTAACACTTTCATCATATCTGCAAATAATGACATCATGCACCTTTGGAATGTTGCTGGTGCATTACATAACCCAAAAGGCATGCGATTGTACGCAAATGTTCCATATGGACATGTTAAAGTTGTTTTCTCACGGTCCTCGGGGGCAATATGGATCTGATAATAACCAGAATATCCATCTAAGAAACAATAAAACGCATGACCGCTTAATCTTTCTAACATCTGATCAATGAATGATAGGGGAAAATGATCTTTACGAGTTGCATCATTCAGTTTCCTGAAGTCTATGCAAACTTGATGTCCAGTAACTCGTCTCACAGGGATTAACTCATCGAACTCATTAAGTTGTACAGTGAATCCTCCTTTCTTGGGCACCATATTAATTGGGCTTACCCACTCATTGTCTGCAATTGGGAGAATGATTCCCATCTCCAACATCTTTATGATTTCTTCCGTAACAACATCCTTCAACTGTGGTGTCAGCCTCCTTTGAGGTTGTGCTACCGCTTTCTTTTTAGGGTCTACAGAGATCTTATGCATGCACACCGATGGGCTTATTCCTCTAATATCCGCAATGGTCCACCCAAACGCTCCCTTGTGCTCTCTCAGTACTCTTAACAGTTTCTCCTCATCTAAAGGTGATAATGACGCTGAAATTATAAGGGGGAGAGTATCATCTTGTAAGTACACGTACTTCAGGTGAGAAGGCAAAGGTTTTAACGTTAAGTTCCTTGGTGGCTCTTCTAACGATGATCATAACAACTTACCAGTCAATTGCAAATCAAAGAACTTGTTCCATGAAGGTCTATGAATGGTTCCTCCTAAATCCACAGAAGATATAGGCTCTATTTTTTGCACTTGACCTTCACTACACCCAGGCCAGGTTTCCTCATAACTTTCTTCATCCTTCAGGAGTAAAGTATCTGCTAATTCAGGGTTTAGTGCCACTTGCTGATATAATTCCAAAACAAGCTCGTCTATGGCATCTAGCATGTAGCATGCTTCTCCTTCATCCTTAGCATACTTCATTGAGTTCATCACATTGAATACTACTTTGTCCTCATTCACTCTCAGAATCAGCTCACCCTTATAAACATCTATCAATGTTTTGCTCGTAGCTAGGAAAGTTCTTCCTAAGATCAATGGAACATCGTGATTAGCTTCCATGTCTAGCACCACAAAGTCTACAGAGAATACAAACTTATCAACTTTCACCAAAACATCCTCCACCACTCCACACAGTTGCTTCATAAACCTATCTGCTAATTGAAGGGTTATAGATGTTTCATTCAACTCCTTCATGCCTAACTTATGAAAGATGGAGAGTGGCATCAGATTGACACTGGCTCTAAGATCATATAATGCTTTGTTCAGGCATACTCCTCCAATTGTGCATGGTATGAGGAAGCTCCCAAGATCTTTACACTTAGGAGGCAGTTTGCGTTGCAACACTGCCGAGCATTCCTCGTTCATGCAATTGGTTTCAAGGTCTAACAATTTCCTCTTCGTAGAGACGGCTTCTTTCAAGAATTTTGCATACTCTGGCATTCCGGCCAGAGCTTCTTGATGAGAGTCAACTTTACTATGCTACGGTGCATGTTTTAACCCCCATTTATGACACATTTGGCTTATATTGGGTACTTTTAGACCATTTATAGGGCAAAATGCATTGCACACTCACTTTGAGGGAAACCGTCACATTGATGGAAAACCTCGACATTTTACGATGTTTTTGACCCTTTTCGAGACCTATTTATCTTGTGGAATTATGCTCGGTATGTGTTTGAATGTTGTGATACAGGAAATAGGTGACTCATGAACCCGGAAGTTAAGGCACGAGGCTTAGAAAGACGAAACCGAAGCCCGGGGATGGAAACGGATCAAAAATAGTTGATGTTTTCGCCTTACATTCACTTTATCTGAACTTTGAGCAATATTGGAGGCATTTTCTGGACTTCTAGTATTCATGAAAGTTGTATATAATTGAATGAGCTTTCCAACGCACTTTGAATCACTCAAATCGGAGCTCTACATGCAAAGATATTGCCAGATTACTGAAGGTGTTTCAGTCCAGGAATTTTTGGCGCGCGCGCCAAAGTAGAACAGAGACTTCCCAGAATCACAGAACAGTTTTGGCGCGCGCCGAGGACTTTGGGGCACGCCAAAACTGCTTTATCTGCACGTTTTTGGGCCTTTTTAAATAGATTTTTCACCCCCATTTCATAAGAACTCATACCTAGACTTAATTAGGACACCCTTAGGTCGATTTTCTTCCCTTTTCTCCCTTAGATTAGCTCTTATTTCACTCTTTCCCTTAGATTAAACACAATTTAGCATAGATTCTCTCCTCCTTGTTGGTGTTTTTGAAGTCTTTTTCCCCAAGTGACAATGGGTTAGGATGAAGATTGATTCAACTTCAATTTCCTGCGTTTTTGGTAATTAATGTCATTCCTCTTTCTCTTTTATGGCTTTAATCTTCTCCTTGATTGTTATTTCATGTTTTACTATGAGTAGCTAAACATTTCATAGTCAAATCATGTGAAGGTTGAAGAAATCACCCTCTAATTGATGAAATTGGGAATGGGTAGTGCTTAATTGTTGTTATATTGATGAATTCATGTCTTAAAACTTGTTCTTAATGCTTGAATTAGCTTGTACACCTAGTTCATGAACTCACACACCACTTTTATAAATGTATGTTGCGAAGGGGTGTGGGAAAAGGGGTTTTAAGATCATTCTTTATAATCAACTGAGTTGTTTAGATTGATTAGGGAGTGAGGTTTAGTCGGTTGTGAAATCAGGCAACTCTAGCGCGTTTATCTTGTCTCGGTCAATTAAATTCTTAAAGACGGATTGTTGAACCGGGCAAAGGGTGTTCGATTGTTGTATGGCGTCGTACACTAGCTTAGGAGTTTGCACCCATGAATGAGTCTATATAAGTAGAGGTTGGTAGGTTGGTTAATCCCATTCCCGAATAGTCGATTAGAGGGGTGAAAGTAATCAATTGGATCATAGTTTGGCTATGTCTCTTTCTCTCTTTAGCATCTTTAGTTTATATTTTGTTTTAGTGTACTTAAACTTGAAATATCTTGGTTGACCTAAACTAAGTCCAAAAACGACTTTGGTATTCGATAAATTCCTCGTGGGATACGACCTTGCTCGCTACTATAGTGCATCCGACCCGGTACTCTGCCGGTTAAGGTTGGACCGTCACTATTTTGGCCATCACTTCTACCAAAGGTATATTTACTTGCAGCTTTTTAAATATCTCTATAAACTTTTTATAACGCGCATCATCATTATTCGGCTTATGTTTCCTAGGTAAAGTAGCAGGATTAATAGTTACAGTTCGTGAAGACTTACCTGCTAACTGCTGCTGCTATGCCTGCTTGCCTGCTGAATTTTCAGACTCCCGGTTTACCGGAGAAGTATCTCGGGTTACCGGCCCTTCTTTTTCTCCAGATTCTGCTGCTGATTGCTTTCTGATTCTTCCTGGACAGTTGGTATAACTGGTCCAGGCAGCTCCTTTCCGCTTCTAGTCATAATTGCATTCACGTCCTATGGATTTTTCTCAGTATTACTTGGCGATCCTACCGGAGGATGGGCTGACACTTGTTCTGCAATCTGTCCCACTTGGTGCGACAGATTCTGCACTAATGCCTCTTGATTTGTCAGTCTTGTATCATTCTTCTGACAATATGTGGTGAAGTTTGTATTCAGTTCAGTCATGGATTTCGTAAGTTGATTGACCGTGTCGGTCACAGTTGAGCTCATCTTTTCCATGGCTGCTTCCCAACCACCGGACTTATTGAATTGAGGTAGGAATCCACCAGTTTGTCTCGGTCTCTCTCCACCGTTTGAATCACTTTGTCAAAAACCCCTATTAGGGTCGCTCATTCTAAACCCAGGGTGGTCATAAGAACCTGGGCGATATCCGCCCCCATAAGGATTTCCTTGCCTTCCTATATAGTTCACGTCCTCAGTGTTGGTTGTTTCAATCTCTTGAACTTTCTCAACCTTGGCTATGCGATCTTGCATTCCATCTATCTTCTCATTCATTGCCATTAGCTGGTATAAGATCTTTTGAGAAGTATCTTCTCTAAATACACCTTTAGCTACTTTGGCAGTTTCAACTTGATGTGTTCCCCATTGACTTGTAAGCTCAATTTGCTCCAATTTATCTTCAGCTTCTTCAGGTGATAGCAACGCAAAACATCCGTTGCTTGATGCATCAACTTTCATTTGTTCACTTGGCCGCAATCCATGATAAAAACTATGCATTCGTACTGGCAAAGTGATGTCATGATGATGGCATCTCCTCTGTGCTTCCTTGAATCTTTCCCAAGCCTCTTCAAAGGTTTCAGTGGGTTTCTGCTTGAAGTTCATGATTTCTTGTCTCATCTGTAGTGACTTCCCAGGTAGGCAGTACTTATTAATAAATTTATGCAACAGATCGGTCCAAGTCTGGATCGATCCCGGTGCTAGATACAATAACCATATTTTTGCTTTGTCTTTCAGAGTGAATAGAAACAATTTCAGCTTGATGTTGTCTCCTGGTACTCCTGCTGGCTTAACCGTGCTGACTATTTCCAGAAAGTTGGTGACGTGTACACTAGGATCTTCATTCATTACTCCGTGAAAAGTAGTGTAATTGGTCACCATTTGTATAACATTTGGTTTAGGGTGAAATACCTCAGCTGCATCCTCAGGCTGAACAATTGTTGGTACGAATTTCTCAATCGTAGGCATTGCATAGCTCTGTAGAGTTCTCCTATCTGCTTGTACCACAACTCCTGCTCCATTCTGTCCGTTATGTCCGTTCTGTGCCATAGTATCTTCCAAAGGTGGTATCTCTTCTTCCCTCTCGCTGTGATCTCCTTCATTCGAAACCACGTCGTCCGCCCGCTTAACAGATCTCTCTCAAGTTTCCTTTCTCTTTTGTCTAGCAAACTTTTCAATCTCAGGTATGAATCTCTCGATTTTGGCTGCTGAACTATGTGTAGCGTACTATAAGACACAAAAAGAAAATAAAATGTTAGTAACTTGCCTCGGCGGCTGCTACACTCGCCTGGCAGACTCAAAAATACAGACTCTGACTACTGACCTGACACTGAATTAACAGAACCAAAATCTGGAAAATCGAGACCCTCGGTTTATCGGAGGTAACCCTCGGTAAACCGGTTGTATCTTTTTTCAGATTTTAATAGGACTGACTCTATACGACTCTATTATTAACAGACTATAAAACAGACTCGATTAAACAGACTCAAATATATACAACAAACTCAATCTTAAATAAAAAAGGTATTCTTGACACGAGTCCCCGGCAACGGCGCCAAAAATTTTGATATCGCGTGCAAAGCACTTACTAGCAATAGGACTAGGTCTATCCTAGTAGAGTACTGGCGAGTCAAGGTCGAATCCCACAGAGACTCGTAAGAACGTCCAATTATCAAGATTGAGTGGTCACAATAATGGTCTACGACCAACTAAATATATAGACAGTAGTATTGGTGCCTCAAACTAACAAGAATATGCAAGTTCAACTAAGCAACTAGAGTTTCTAATGTATTAGTTCAATTATGAGTAATTAGTTATTTCCCCCACACATGCAATAGTCCTCCCTATTGGTGAATTTATTCATTGTTCAGCTACGGGTACAACTCCTAACCCTATCTACTCCGACAATGGCAGTAGACAATCTATACGCAAGCTACCCTCCTTAATTGGTCCGTAATAGCCCATACGTATAAAGAACTAGAGCTGCCGATATTGAGTGTTACCTCATACCGGAAACCCGCCTAGACAGCTGTTGACACTGACCAGCACGTTCCAAGGGTCCATCTAGATAATGTCCTAATTAACACTTCACTTGCGGTCCTTCATGTTAATTTACGATAACATGCAAATAGTTGATCAGGCTACTAACATGTAAATTAAATCTATCGATCAACGTAGCTGGCACCGATTATCATGAATTAGTAATTTACTAGGTATTCAGATCTGTTATTTACTTGTCTTACTGTGTTATTCATGTTGTTAATCTGATTAATGTCATGCTTACTCCTATTCTAAATGTGAAATCTCCCCATGAACTGATTTTTGGTTCGGTACCTTCATACAAGAACATTAGGGTATTTGGATGCTTGACTTATGCTTGTAACCTTCATACTGTTTGGAATAAATTTGCTCAAACAAGCATTAAATCTGTTTACTTAGGGCATGCTTTAAATGTCAAAGGCTATTGCCTTTTGAATATGCAAAACAGACAGATATTCATTAGTAGAGATGTTACCTTTCATGAGTTGGTATTTCCTTATACTCAAACATTAGGTGACATTGACAATTTTTCTTTACCTTTTCCATTCTTGGAAGAACAAAATTCTGACACTATGAATTTACAAGATCAATACACTGTGGATATTTTTGAGCAGGATCATTCAATGGTCTTGAGCAGAACAACAACTTGTTATGGCTCAAGAACCAGAGAATGAACCTATACAAGATCTTAATGCTAACAATGGACAAAATCCTGTCAGTGACACAACACCTATAGCCAGAAGATCATCTAGATCTTGGGGAGCACTTTCTTACTTGAATGATTATGTTTGTCATCATTCAAAGCTCAGAACTTCCCCTCATAGCTTTTAGAATGTTGATTCCTTATCTCATTTGTCTACTACTTACAAAAATATGTTTTGAGTGCCCAGGTACTCACTGAACTTAGACAATATAAAGATGAGGCTTGGAGGAAGGCAATGCAAGATGAACTTGATGCCTTACAAAAGACTGGTACATGGGAGATTGTCCTATTGCCCAAAGAAAAGACTCATATATGCTGCAAATGGGTCAGTAGGATTAAAAGACATGTTGATGGTTCAGTGGAAAGGTTTAAAGCCATGCTTGTTGCCAAGGGCTACACTCAACAGCTAGGGTTGGACTATCTAGATACTTTTTCTCCAATGGCTAAACTTACTTCATTCGGGACTTTACTTGCCATTGCTGCTAAAGAATGGAATTCGCAGCAATTGGATGTTAACAATGCATTCTTTCATGGTTATCTCACAGAAGAAGTTTATATGTCTATTCATCAAGGTTGTAAATCAGCTCCCGGAACTATTTGCAGACTCAAAAAGTCCTTATATGGCTTAAAACAAGCCAAGAGTCAATGGAACATAAAGTTAACCAAAGCTTTGCTTGAGAGGGGGTTCAGGCAGTCAAAACAAGACTACAGTTTGTTTGTTGAAGGCAAGGATGAAGACTTTATTGCCCTTCTAGTTTATGTAGATGATGTATTGGTCACTAGCCCTAACGTGGACGAGATAAAAGACTTGAAAGGATTCTTGAATTCAAAGTTTGGGATCAAAATTCTGGGGGATCTTAATTACTTCCTAGGCCTAGTGGTTGTTAGATCCAAAGATGGCGTAGTACTGTCACAAAAGAAGTACTGCCTAGAGCTCTCAGAAGATTATGATAACACAAACTGCATGTAATACCCGACTCTCGACCCTTAGGTCTACTGGAGTCATTCTAGGAGGGGTTGCGAAGCTCTTGCCGCGACTTCGATAAGAATACTAAAATCCCAATATAATAATCCACAAGCTAAATTTATACATCAAATATTCTTTAAGCATTTCCATTATAAATATTACAACAAATAATGTTACAGTAGTTCCTTAAAAAGAATGACACAATCCATGACGTCGATTTTTCTTTATCCTCGGTCTTGGTCAATATCATCACCTATAGTTATTTTTTTTCCTCGATTGATCACCTGTAAAAATATTTATAAAAGGAAAAAAAAACAAAAGAAACAAAGAAAGCGAGGCATCAGCAAAGGGCTGGTATGAGCCGTGTGTGAGAGTGTTATATATATTATATATATAATATTAAAAAAACAATACTTTGATTCAACAGTTAAAAAGAACAACAGAAGTCTTTCTTTATGTGTTGACAATGGAATAAACATTTTTAAAAACAGTTAAGTGCACGAGCATTAAGAAAACGTGTTAGGTTCATTTACAAGCACCAGCTTTGGCCGAGCCGATGAGTCAAGTACCGCCGAAACACCAAGTTTACCATATGGATTTCAACCGCACTCCACGAGAACTAGCTATGCCTAACGACTCCGGCCGATCGCCAGGGATTGGAATCAACCTTCACCGTGCAAACCTCCTACATGGCTCCAGCTAACCCTGTACATGCCCTAAGACCCATGCACCAACCGTCAGCCCTTGCTTTCCCGGCTGTAGCATGAATCTTCGAGGAAAATGTACCATCCCCACTCTTACGAGCGAGCACTCTAGCTACTGTCGGAAAGACTTCGAGTCAAGAGGCCCCGAGACCGGTGACTAGCCGTTCTCCTAGAGCAGTAACTCTAATCCCCCTAGCCACGAGAGCTTTGACACTTTCGTGCCACGAGCGAGTGAACGAGTATCGTCCATCAATTCCAAGTATCATTTGTTTATTGTTAAAAAAATGTGCACTAGGTCAAAACAATCGATTATTAATTTAATAGAAATCATTCGAAAAATGACTTACGAGTTTAAATCAATAGTTTGTATAAATAAAATACTTGAAAATACTTAAGAAAAAATCGCACTTTGGTTGTAATGGTGACTTAAACTATGCTACTGAGTCTGGTCTGTGAGTGTGGCATTCAGTAGAGTCTGTGGAAGTTATGGTGGTCAGCAGAGCATGAAGCATCTGCTGAATCTGGTGTTCGTTTGAGGCAGCAGCAGGGTTTGATCAACCTGCTGATGACAAGCCTACTGAAGGCAAGTCTGCTGAGGGTCAGCAGACTTAAGGAACACGTCTGCATGGTTTCCTAAGTCGGTGGAGCTACTTCTGGGGTATTTCAGTCATTTACTGGGTTGGCTGTTTAGTCGGTTAGGGTTGGATTCCCAATGCTATAAATATCGTCTGTATTAATTGTTACTTGATGTAACTTTCTGTTGATAATAAAATATCCTCGTTTGTCCGTGGAGTTGTCGGCACATTGCCGGAAAACATGTTAAATCTGCGTTCTTCTTGTTTCTGTGTTTGTTTACTTGTTATTCTTATATCTTTACTCATAATCACCATCACTTCCTGATCGACCCGTAATAACATTGGAATTTATCAAAAATAAAGAACTCACCTTAGGTCCGTGCAATTGATCGATTCTTCGTTGCTACTTAAATTTCAATCGTATGTATTGATCAAATACTCGATTCATGCTCCAAAATGAACCAGCGTCCTACCCCAAACTTATGGATCAAACACGTTTCTTTTGAATTTATCATAGACATTTCCCTTCAACATTTTGTGTCTAAAATTCATCGGTTCCCTTGATTTCTTTTCTTTTCTTTTCTTTTTGTATAATTTATTTTATCCCTCCATTTAATCACAAGAGTCGAGCATTACTCAAACACTACCACCCCCATGTATGATATCTGAAAGGAATCAACTTGACAGCTTAAGACAAAACCTCGGACAAACCAGATTGCAAAAGTTGAACTTTAAGTTTCTCCATCATTGGAAACATGCAGGAACAAGGACAAACGATTTCGACAATAACATTGATAATTACCAAATACATACTGCCATAGAGGTAGACAATGACAGTTGAAAAGTATGAGGACTCAATCCATGGTCGTAGTAGGAAATGGAGTGTTGAAACAATAGTGTTCTGACTTTCGAAAAACAACATAATTTGGTTGTGATGGCTTCTATATGGTTGTCTGTGGTGTCCAGGCCATGAGTAGTGGCGATCGGGTATTTCCGGTTCCTTAACATTCGTTGTTGATACACAGAAGACTGAGATGAAAGGTGTCCATGGATGATTTTGGTGGATATATAAATGTATAAAGAGACAATTACGGTATCGATCGTTAAGCAGAAACAATTACGTATGGCCGATGATGGTGGTGGTTGCTACAAAATATTGACATGGAATGTTGATGATAAAAGGTTGTTGTGATATCATCATACTGGAAAATAGATCAATTTTTGTTGTGTTGCCTTCAGGGGCGGAACCACTCAGCAAATTTTTGCATCTTACCTTAAGAAGTCACTCTCTCTATAAAATAAAATAAAAATTCAAATTTTGGGGGGGGGGGGGGGGGGGGGGGGGGGGGGCTTGAGACCACCCCCCCCGGGTGGTTCCGCCCCTGGTCATTAGCATTTAGCCAATTAGCCACCGTGGTGTTTCAGTTCCGCCCCTAGCTCCCACTCTCTGCTTGCTTCGGTGCTTCCATTCAATCACTCAATCTTCAGGTAATATTTTTTATTTTGCTGCGTTTTTATTTTAATTGCCCAATTTGCCCTCTGATTATGCACTCTCTGCTTGCTTCCACCGTGGTTTGTTTTTTCTTGTGTTGGAAACATTTTGCTGACATTAATTCATTTATTTGCCCTTTAATTGTTTTTTAATTGCCCAATTTTCCCTTCTAGCTAGGATTGTACTACAGAGAGAGTGACTTCTAAAGGTGAGATGCAAAGAGGTCTAATAATTAATATACCTTATATTAATTTCACAGGTGTTAAATTAATCTAAAATGACGAGTGAGAAACCGCAATAAAAGAAAACAAAATTTATTGATACATGGATTTCAAAGGCTAATGTTGAAAGTTCAAGTTCAAATGTTGTTTCTGAGCCTTCGGTATCTTCTCTTCCGGCTGTTAATGTCCAATCAGTGCCATTGGTGCCTTCATTAAACCGACCAGATTATCTCAATGCTTTTGAAAGGGATCCCGGAAAGAGATGTGCTATATGGAAATATCCGTGAATGAACAAGACCATGTTAGAAGAACCTATGTTTCTCTTGGTCCATGTCAACCTAAGATATCATATCCTTTGAGCCAACATGGTGATCAACAACGTAGATTTAAGGCTTCTTGGTTCAAAGATTATCCATGGCTTGAGTATTCAGTTGATCTTGATAGTGCATATTGCTTCCCTTGTTTCTTATTTGATACGCAAGATTCTCTTCATACACTGTTCGCTAGAGTTGGGTTTAAAAGTTGGAAGAGAGTTAGTTGTCTTCGTGATAATGCATTTGTAAGACATGTTGGATGCATCCAGTCCCCCCACAATGACGCAATGCAAAAGTGGGATAGTTTGATGAACCCAACCAAACAAATTGAAACAGTTTTTCATTCAAAATCAACTAAGATGTGGAAGACAACCGGTTGAGACTTAAAGCTACAATTGAAAGTGTTAGATTACTAGCTAATCAAGGAGCGCCTTTCGTAGGCCATGATGAATCAAGATTCATTGAATGCCGGTTACTTCGAGAGAAGTTATAAATTCTTTTGCAAGAATGAGTGAAGAAGTTGATAGAGTTCGAAGGATGCTCCCGGAAATGCTAAGTATATCGGTCAAAAATCCAAAAGGAAATTCTAAGTATTCTTGCTAACAAAGTAAGGAACAAGATACGTGAAGAAGTTGGGGATTCTAAGTATTGTATTCTTGTTGATGAAGCGGTTGACATATCTAGTAAGGAACAAATGGCCATTATTTTAAGATTTGTCGATGGTCAAGGTTTTCTCCGAGAAAGATTTTTTAAGATTTGAGTGTTCCTAACACTAGCTCACAAACTCTTAAAAATGAGATATCTAAAGTGCTTACTATGTACGATCTTCAAGTGATGAATATGCGTGGTCAAGGATATGATGGTGCTAGCAATATGAGTGGTATTTATAATGGGTTGCAAGCATTATTTCTCGAAGAATGTCCTTATGCATATTATGTGCATTGTTTTGCTCATCGTTTACAATTGACATTGAATGCTACAGCTAAAGGGGTAAATGACATTTGGCAATTTTTTTCAACATTGAATCTAATTGTGAACTTTGTTGATTCTTCTGCAAAACGTCATTCTGCATTAAAAGAATTGAGAAAGGAGGAAATTTCTAATTTGGTAGCTTAAGGCAATCTTCAATCAGGTTCTGGTGCTAATCAAGTGCATACTTTGCAACGACCATGTGCTACTAGATGGAGCTCACATTATCGTTCTATCAATAGTTTAATTGAGTTGTTTAGTTCAACCAATAAAACTCTTTGTGATATGATTGTGCAAGCTTCCTCAGAATTGCAAGGAGAAGCTAAATGAGTTATTAAAGCATTGAGATCGTTTGATTTTGTGTTTTGTTTGCTTTTAATACACAAAGTGATGAAGATTACTTGAAGTCCTTTGTCGTGTATTACGAGAAAAAGTCTTTGACTTTGTACATGCTATGCAAATTTGTTGGAAATACAAAAACACTTCTTCAAGAGTTTAGAACAAATGGGCGGCCTAAGTTGTTGAGTCATGTAGAATCTTTTTGCATACAACATGACATTGACATGCCGGATATGGGTGCTCGTTATAAGGATGGTACAGGTCGTCGATGTCAACAAAAGGATATCATTACGGTTGAGCATCATTACCGTTTTGATATATTCTATGCTCTTGTTGATCTTCAGTTGAGTGAATTGGGTAGAAGATTCTCAGACCAGACATCAGAACTACTTATACTTAGCTCAACTCTGGATCCTCGTGATAACTTTCAAAATTTTACTTGTGACGATGTTTGCAGTCTTGCAAAAAAGTTTTATCCAGAAGATTTTATTGGTGGTGATATGTGCGCTCTTGAAGCAGAGTGTCCATTTTATGAGATTAACATTCGCAATGATCCAAAATTCAATAATTTGGAATCCATATCAAACTTATGCCGTGTATTAACTCAAACAAGGAAGTCAATAACCTTGTTTCTGATGATTTATAGATTGATTTGTCTTGTTATGACTCTTCATGTTTCTACCGCGACTACTGAAAGAGCATTTTCAGCCATGAACATTATCAAGAATAAACTTAGAAACAAAATGGAGGATGAGTTTCTTGGTGATTGTATGGTACTTCATATTGAGAAAGAATATGCAGAGTCTATTGATAATGATCAAGTAATCAAAGACTTTGAATCTCTTGGAAATCGTAGGGTTAAATTTAGTTAGTTTTGTGAGCAAGACTTACTGCACGCTCGTGACTTTTATGTACTTATCTTTTTATGAATGAAATTATTTTGCATCGGTATTTTTTTTTTTGAGGGGCTGGTAATTTTTTTTTGCATCGGTAATTTTTTTTGAGGTGATATAATTATTCATTTGAAAAGTGAAACCAAGACTACCCCATAATAATTTTCTGGTTCCGCCACTAGTTGGCTTTTCTAATACCTGTGCATGATGTATGTATGTATATATATACCAAGGATTTCTTAGAAGACTCCAAATGAGAGCTTATAACAAATACATAACTACTTTACCGATTAATAGCACCTACGATCAGTGGCGGAGTTAGAAAAGAATTTAACCGGGGTCCAAAATGACATAATATTTCATTGAAATACATAATTCAAAAATTACAACCGTTAAATCTAAAAAACACAAAATGTTTCATACAACCGTAAAACTACAACGATATTCTACGCTTTTTCATTTTCTGAAATGGTTCAATTATGGCATCATTTTTAATACCATTAAACATCTCAGTTTCGATAAAACAAACAAGACATTCATTCAGAAAATCATCATGAATCCGGTTCCGCAAATCCGTCTTGATAATACTCATTGCAGAGAAGCATCTTTCCACAGTTGCTGTTGTAACCGGCAAAATCAATGCTAACTTCAAAAGTCGATACACAAGTGGATAAACCAAGTGTTTTCTTATTTCCACAAACATTGTAGATAGATTGCCAAGCCCATTCAATTGACTAAACCGGTTATCTCCTCGTATATCCAAAATATAGGTCGGTAGTTGGTTTTCAAGTGTCGAGCACTCAACACGAGAGAAGTCATCAAGATAAAATTGAACTAGCCTTACCAACTTTTTTGCATCAAACGCACAAAAATTATTAGCCGGACTCAAACAAGAAATACAAAGAAGCAGCTCGGAATTAATCTCATTGAATCGCTCATTAAGCTCCAAAAGTTGCATATCTATAGTTGCATAGAAGGTTTCCACACGATAATGAAAATCATTTGTAATGTTACCTTTACGCCGAGAATTCTATAACTATAAGTCTATAAAAGTAATACATAAAAAATTCAACAAAATCAACTAATAGAAACTTTCTCGGCATATTTTATGTCTTTATAATAAACAAGAAATGGATTGCTTTTGGCTAACAAAATCAACAAATAAAAAGAAATCAGTGGTTATTTGGTTATCCAAGCAACATTGTATTTCATATCCAACTCCAAGCAATCAATTTCTCGGCTAAGTAACAAAATCAACTAATAAAACGAACATATTATAAAGATAAAAGGGGAGTGCTTTTATATTTTATCTTATTTCTCCAATCTTGAATCTTCTTGTTACTCGAGGAGCAGCCGAGCAGAGGACTATGAAATCTCAAGTATTAATGATTACACATTTTCCTTCTGTCAAGAATGTATTCTCTATGGCGTTGAAACAAGAAAAAACAACATCTTAATGCTGGTGTACATTCAGCCAGTTTTGTTCTTGGTTTAGTTGGTTCCAACCTTGGTGAAAATGAGGCTTTAATGGCACAGAGTCAAGATCAGAATGTAAATTTTTGGAAGAAATATAATAATGGTAGTAAGAATCCTTAGTGTACTCATTGGGGTATGGCTGGACACACCATTGATAGATGTTACAAAATGCATGGTTTCCCTCCTAATTTTAAAGGAAGAGGAAGGGGAAGATCCTTTGCAAACAATGTTTCCTTTGATGTGGAAGGTTCTGAAGTTGGCAACAAGGATCCAATGGCAGATCTTAAGGCTCTAGTGACACAAGAACAATACCAACAGATTTTATCCATTCTTAGGACTGGTTCTTTTCAAGGTTCAAGTGGTGATTATCCTTTTGTAAATTCAGCAGTCTTGTCTGCAAATTTTAGTACAGGAGATTCATGTTTGACTAACACTCATAATTGTTTTCATTGGATAGTTGATTCTGGTGCAACAGATCATATTATTTTTAATAAAACCTTGTTTCTAGATAGTAATCCTGTTAATAATATGACTGTTAGTTTACCAAATGGAAATAAGATTAAGATTTCAATATTGGCAGAGTTAGGATCAACAAAGACCTGGTTCTTGACCATGTTCTTTGTGTGCCAGATTTTACATTTAATCTCATGTCCATTAGTAAACTCATCAGGTCTAGAGCTTATAATGTGAAGTTCTTCATGGATTCTTGTGTTATACAGGACTTGATGAATTTAAAGAAGATTGGTTCAGCTAATCTTGTTAAAGGATTGTACATACTAAAGGCTTATCCATCCTGCTATTCATTTCATGTTACTTTCCATGATGTCAACAATCATGATTCTTCTGACTTACTATGGCATTATAGGCTTGGACATGCTTCATATCAGAGATTAAAAGTTCTAAAACAAGATATCCATGTTGTGTTTGTTCCAAATAAAGAAATTTGTACTGTTTGTCCTCTAGCTAAACAAATTAGACTCAGTTTTCCTTTGAGTGAATTTGTAACACAGGATCTGTTTGAACTTGTGAACATGGAATCTAGGGTCCCTACAGGCTTATTGGTGTTCATGGTCATAGGTTCTTCCTGACAATTGTAGATGATTTTAGTAGATATTGCTAGATTTATATGCTAAAGAATAAAGGGGAAGTTAGGCATTTGATTCAAAAATTTTGTAATATGGTTCAAACTCAGTTTCATAAATGTATCAAAATTCTGAGATCTGATAATGGTTTGGAGTTTGACTTGCCTATTTTTTTATGCTGATAAAGGTATATTGCATCAAACATCTTTCATTAAAACTCCTCAACAGAAGGGAGTTGTTGAAAGAAAACATCAATATATACTAAATGTTGCTAGAAGTCTTAGATTTCAGTCTGGTTTGCCACTTGTCTATTGGTCTTATTTTGTGATTCATGCAGTTAATCTGATTAATATAACTCCATCACCCTTGATTCACAATAAGACTCCTCGTAAGTTATTATATATGCTAAACCTACTTATGATCTTGTTAAGGTGTTTGGTTGTTTGTCTTTTGCTTATAATCTTCACAATGATAATAATAAGTTTGCTGCTAGAAGTATCAAGCTTGTCTATTTAGGTTTGGTTCCAAATATCAAGGGATTTTATATGCTGGATATGCACTCTAGGCAAATTTTCTTTGCCAGAGATGTAATACTCCATGAAATGTGTTTTCCTTTTAAAGAGTATGGTTCCTCATCAGGTAATATCAATAATATGCCCTTACCTGTTCCTTTTGATCAGGATGCTTTTAATGAGCCTATACCTGACACTCAACACTTAGCTGCTGACATTGACCACATTGCCCTAGATAATGATGACCTAAGGGACAATGTTGCACATGAACATGCTGTTGATCCTATATATGTTGACCAACAACAAAATGTTTAACAACAACAGAATATTCATCAACAAGCTCATGAGCAGCATGTTTTTCCCCCTATTCAAACAAGAAGGTCTTCTAGAACTAGGGGCCTTTCTTATCTAAAAAATTATCGGTGTCACAGCACACACATTAAGACTTCACCTCACCCTATTTGGGAAGGTTGACAGCTGAGTTCTCTATCTATGCCTTGCAAAAATTATGTTCTTAGTACACAGGTTTTGACAGAACCAAAGAATTACAATGAAACCAATATGAGATTGTTCCTTTACCACCAGGAAAGCAACCAATATGATGCAAATGGGTGTACAGAATTAAAAGACACTCAGGTGGTACCATAGAAAGGTTCAAGGCAAGGCTAGTAGCTAAGGGTTATACTCAACAACTAGGCCTAGATTACTTGTGTTGGACTTATTTTTAAGTTTTAGTGATGAGTGCCAGAATAGCTGTTATAGAGCAAAGGCAAAAAGATGTCTAGATCAAATGTATAGGCTTATTAGAGTTTGATCTTGTATAGGTTTGATCAAACAAGCACTGTAAAAGGTTAGCTAAATTTCATCAGCAGACCTGTCTATATCAGTAGGGTACCTGAGTCAGTAGACTAGTTTAGGAACCTGCTGAAGACTGAAGGCTGAGGGCTCAAACTCAGTTATTGAAGGCTAAGGGATCAAACTTAGTATTTAAAGTCAAGGATATGGAATCAGAATTTAGGGAAGTCTTTGATGACCTAAACTGATTACATATACCTTGTGTACAAGGTCTAAGTTCCACAAGTTAAGTGGTGATTGGAACTTAGTTATATTCAAAATGGTGTAATCTAACTTAATAATAAAAAGTTAAATATAAAAGAAGTCAGCTGAAGTGTTCTTACAAACACAGCAACCTTGGAACAGCAGACTGATATGTATGTCAGCAGACTTACATTCACAGGGACCTGCTGAGTACATATTTCGATTTTAATCAAAGGTTACATTGGAAGAATACAAAGATAAGGACAACTAACAACCTCTGATTTTATCAAGCAAATCAATGGTTAAGATTAAATGGACGTTGGAAAGAAACAGAGTTTTATCCAATGGATACAAGTCAAAGGGTGGACATACTGAAAACCGTCAAAAAGCATTCGACGATTAATCGATACTATGAACAAGGATAAAAAGCAAGTCAAATGGGACAAATCTGAAACGGCTATGTTTGAATTTCAAACATAAGTCACAAGGATTCCTACCTATAAATAGAGGACTCCTAATTCAGATACAAGTGATAAAAATTAAGGATCATCTTGAGCTATCAGATTTCTATCTAAGAATCACCATGCTGACCCTACTGAGCATAAAGCTACTGATCCAGTAAACTTCTTCAAGTGTAATCTGCTATCAAGCTACATCAAGTTTACACACTTGAAGACCTCAAGCTGCTGATCATATCATCCTGATCAAGCTGCTGAAGGCTGAATCACTTACTTGATTCAAACATTCTTTTATAAGAAATCTACTGAAGACAGTGAAGCATCTTTGGGTTTCAAGGACTGTTGTTTGTGGTGGAGCTGGTGAAGAGGTAATCCTACCCTTCAAGGACCAGTGGAAGACTTTGGAGCAGCAATCCTACCCGTTCCAAGTGTTCAGTTTATGAAGCCATAGTTTTTGGTGAAGGACAAGCAACTTAGGGATTTTTGTAACTGCTTCCTCAAGAATCTCTAGTGAATTACCTACAACATCACAGGAGAAGAGTGGACTAACAGGATTACACCACCTGGAACCACTATAAAAATTGCCTACTTACTTTCTGCACTTATATTCTTCATTAGTATATTTAGCACATCAATCTACTGAACTAGCAACTGAATCACACACATACACTACTGAGTATCTAATACTTGGTATCATATTTTAACAACAAGTAATAAGGTGTAATTTAAATATATTCCGCCGCAACAAATTCAAGAAAGTCAATAGTCGACGGACTGACTACGAGCAATCACTACTAAGCATCGCCAGTCTTCCGAAGTTGCTGAGTTTGTTAACTCCAAAAGTTTTAAGTATTAAGTTTATTCACCGCCCCCCTCTAAACTTAACCAAATCCTTTTCAAGGGACCAACAACTTGGACAGTTTCTCCCCTTGTTGCAAAGCTAACAACTATAAGAGCCCTACTAGCAATATCAGCTGCAAAAGGCTGGAATCTACATCAATTAGATGTAAACAATGTCTTATTACATGGTGATCAGACTGAAGAAGTATATATGGATGTGCCTCAATGTTTCAACTCACATCCAGGTTATGTCTGCAAATTAAATAAGTCCATCTACGGATTAAAACATGCAAGTAGGCAATGGAACATAAAATTAACCCAAGCTTTGTTTGAGAGGGGGTTCAGACAATCAAAGCAAGACTACAGTTTATTCATTAAAGGCTCAGATGACAGTTTTATAGCACTCTTAGTGTATGTGGATGATATGCTGGTTTTTAGTCCTAACATGAATGAGATCAAAGACTTGAAAGATTTTCTCAACAACAAGTTTGGAATAAAGGATCTAGGAGATCTGAAATACATCCTAGGACTTGAAGTTGCAAGAAGCAAGAAAGACATTGTCTTATCACAAAGAAAATATTGTCTAGAATTATTGGAAGAATATGGATATACAGACTGCAAGCCTAGCCAAACTCCTATGGATCCCTCTCTAAAGCTGCATAGTGAGGACTCACCAAAACTTGATTCAAATAGTTACTACAGGAGTCTAGTAGGCAAGCTCTATACTTAGGGTTCACTAGACCAGACATCACATTTGCCACAATAATCAAGCCAGTTTCTTAATCAGCCTACAGAGACACGGTTACAAGCAGCTCATAATCTTCTAAGATACCTAAAGAAATCACCAGGACAATGGATATTCTTCTCAGAAAATAGCAACCTAGAGCTGAAATGCTTTGTGGATGCTGGTTGTAGTGACACAAGAAGATCAGTCACTGGTTTTTCAGTTTTCCTAGGTGAATCTCTCATAAGTTGAAGATCAAAAAAACAAAGTACGGCATCAAAGAGTTCCTCTGAGTCAGAATGCATAGCCATGGCAATGGCATCATGTGAATTGCAATGGCTCACTTATGTCTTTGAAGAGTTCAACATTAAACAGAAGAAACATATCCCTCTCTTTTGTGACAGCAAAAGTGCCCTATACATAGTTGAATATCCAGTTTTTCATGAAAGGACTAAACACATAGAGATAAATTGCCATGTGGTTAGGGACAAATACCAACAAGGACTCTTGAAACCTCTTCCAGTCTCAACACAACTGCAATTGGCATATTTGTTTACTAAATCTCTAGATAAGGCATGATTTTAGTTTCTGTTAGATTGATATCAATTGTCAACATCTACCATCCACATAATCCAGTTTGAGATGGGGTGTTGAAGTTGCTGCATTAAATTGAAACAACAGAGCACACCAGATCAGAGGCAACGGCAACACAACAACAAACGGTCTTAGTGGACTTTCAACAAACACTTTCGAGTAGAAGTCGGTCATAGTTTGTTATCTTGAATTAGGCGGTTACAACTGTTTGTAGCATCAATTAGGATGTAGAGCAGTGTATATATAGCATGAATTACACTTTGTAAACTCAGATTTTGTAATATTGAATTGAATGAAAAGTTCATCTTCTTCACCTCTTTTCCCGCCTTTTGTGACTTTCAAATTCTGGAAATGTTCTTGATCAAGAACACCTTCAATTTCATTAGTATGAATGGAAAATAGAAGAAATTCGGTGATTTCCAACAGATTCTCTCATCCCTTTGTTGCGTGATTTCCAACGTGTATAAAACCCTAGCCACATGAGTTGAATCACCCATGTCCAACACCTCTAATACCTCTTCCATGTCCTCTTTGAGAGAAAAAGGCCGGTTTGCTCGATCATATCCTTCTAAAGCCATAACGATTGGTTTAAAGAAGAGTATATTTGGCGGTTTGATAAGCATTGTTGTTTGAAAACAGGGACGGACCGAGTGTATTGAGGGGGGTGCACGGCCCCCACTCAACTTTTCGTGCGAAGTTACTAGTATAACCCTCTAATAATATTAAAGATCATATATGTATATTATTTCAGACAAATTCTAGTGTGATTGCTTATTTAGTTTAACTGGTTAGAAGTATTAAAACTATATATGAGGTCACTTCTTCAAAACCCGCCAACATTTTTTTTTGAATTTGGCCCCCACTGGAAAAAATTCATGGGTCCGTCACTGTACTTGTTCAAAACCCGGCTGCTGCATGTTTTCTAACAATTTTTTTTGAATTTGGCCCTCACTCAAAAAAAATTTTGGGTCCGTCACTATTTGAAAATTCATATATTTTATTACCACGCCACGGCCTGTTCAGCCCCTAACCGGGCCTTTTTTGTTCAAACAAAAACAATTTTAATTTGAAATTAAATAGATTCTAGATAAATAAGAATGATTTATCTGATTTGGAAAATAGCTTAGTATTCTATAAAATTAGAAAATTAGAAAATTAGAAAGCGGAATACAAAATATTCAAGCAAGAATAAAAAGGGAAGAAATGATAGTTCGATATACGAAAACAAAAAAGGGTCAAAACTAGAATTAGCCCTCTCTATACACCTATCATTTGGTAAGTCCGAGATTTAACGGGATATTTTTCATTTCACCAAGTGGGCGGGTAAGTGTTTTACATGATACTAAATCTATTGGTATTCATGACTTACCCTAGGGAAAAGACCATGTGAAAATTGAAACACTTGATCCAAGTCCAAGATTGATTTCTTGATTGCTGCCAGATTATCGTATATGGATTTTAAATTCTCTTAAATACGTACTCTTCCTGTGCGCGTGATCCCTTCTTGATTCAACTCTAAGTACTGATTAAAACAGAAAGTATTTTTTATCCTTTACTTCTGAGGTCTCTGTGTTTGAATTTTCCCACCTAATTAATCACGCATCCTTACCTTTTATGGGCCTTTAGTTTCTTTCCATTTCTTGTTAGAAAATGTCTGGCCAGATTCTGTTAGTGTAGACTTTCTGTAGAGTTTTACGTATCATTTTTTCCATGACTTATGTTGACAGAATGAAGGAAATCAGTAAATTAGAGGATTCAAAATAGTAGTAATTGGTTTTGCTTAGTTGACTAAGGATTATCTAAACACCCTTGCATCGTTACATGTACACACTTATTTTTAATTTGTGTGTGTCTTAATTTGTGGGAGAGGAGAGATTGTCTGGCTTATTAAATTAGAAGGAAATTGTCAACGCGACTATATATATATATATGGGATATGGTTAATTTTCAAGGAAACTGAAGAACGCAATGACTAATAATATTATTTATGGAAAATGTCAACGTATTGCAATTGCAATGTCTCTGGCTTATAAAACAGTAGAGATTCGTTCCAAATTTAATTTATCGGATGTCCCTGAAGGGACATTAAAGCGTAGAGAGAGATTGCAACGTCTGGCTTATAAAATTGTAGAAGGAAATTGTCAAAAGTATGATGCAACCGGATGACTGACGAACACAATGGCTTTTCAAATTCTATATGGAAATTGTCAACCGGAGGATAGATATATGTCACATGGCATATGCTGAACTTTATGTTTTGAGTTATATATAAAATCGATCCCTTTTGATCAGAAAAAGACACATGGCATATGGTTTCAAAGAATGAAGAAAAGATTGAAACTGACAAACACAAGAGCGTCACAAGGAAAAAGTAGTAATTAAACATTTAAAAGATCCTTACGTCTCCTCATAATCAACTCCAAAGGTTTGAGTTATCCCTTCGCTATATACCTCTCACCACATGCATCTTGTAAACCCATTTACATCCAATGTGTTTCCCACTGTCAACTAAGGTCCATGTTTGTGTTTGCTCTATATTTCCTTGTCCATGGCCTCCTTCCATTGTGGAAATTGAATGGCTTGGTTATATGATGTAGGCGTTAATATATAGAAAATCTTGGGCACCATTTAGATAAGTAGGAACCTGCTTGGATCGAATCTCCTATAGCATCAATGGCTATATTTTGAGAAAAGGAATCATCAACATCCGAAGAAAAATTGTGTGAAGAAGAGGGAGAGGAACTAGGTGTTTTGGTGTATTTGGTGATGGTGGATTGATCAGTTTAATTTCGGTGTGTGGTAGTATTGTTATTTCGTAAGATCAATGGATGCCAAACAATTGTCACGCAGTTTTGTTCGTTGTGCTCGTCGTGTGGACTTGTTCTTGTCACGCAGTTTTGTTCGTTGTGCTCGTCGTGTGGACTTGTTCTGTACCTTGGATGTGCTATCCAGGTGAGCAAAATCTTATTTCTGTACTACTTCAGAAAAATAAAGGCCCAAAAAACTTATTTCTCTGTTAGTTTGGTTAGATTTAGTTATATGTATGTACATTTGTAATAATGTAAAACGTATTAAATAATATGAGTTTCATCATGATCAAAACGCTGTAAAAATGCGTTGTGTGACTGTACTTATTGTTCTGCGAGTGACATGCATTTCTGGTTTGTAAATGGAGAATTTTGACACTAAATTACTTTCTCAGTTGAAGCAATTAAGGAAATGGATGGTTTACCAGAACAAAGTAAAAAAAAAAAAAAAAAAAAAAGTATAAATCTACATCATGGGGTGGTGCCTAAGATGCTGCCAGACTACTACTACATGATGTATAGGAGGAGACATATAAATGGGTACCTTGCATGTTTGGGTGATACTTGTGTAGTTGTGTACAAATACCTGTAGACTCTTGTGGAGAAGGATGCCGGTGTACCGAAACTATTAATCCACCTCCGGGCAGTGTCGATGACTTAATTTGTACAGAGAAGGTGGACAAAGACAGCGGCGGAGGCGGCGACGACTGGGACGACGAGGACGGCGACAATGATGGTGAGTCATGTGTCGGGGTGTCATGCGTACAAGAATCGGAAGATTCTTGTGACGATGGATGCGAGTGTACTCTAGTTACACCACGGCCGGGCTTTACAAATACGGACGGTATAAGATAAGAGGGAGCGCTGGTACCGCAACTGCACTTGCAGGACACAAGAATATATTTTTACACATTTGGTTATGCTGGCTAATCAAAAAAAAAAAAAAAAAGTGTCCCGTATAATTCGTTGCGACACAATTGCTATTGCTATGGTAATAACATTTCCAGATTAATATATATTGTTAGAAGTGTACAAGTGAATAAATTTATGCAAGAATTTTAATTTATTTTTTATTTTCTACACACTCATTAATGATCGAGTAACATTCACAACAATTTCTTCATGTATGCCGTCCTTTTTTTTCATGGATATGTTATTTTTCCCGGTTTAATTTCTCTAACGTTATGCTGAGTTTTTGTTTATCAACCTTTTTTGTGTGATGAAAATTGGCAAATTTATTGTGAAAACGCTGATTCCCTAACAAAAATAGTCACAAAGAACTGTTACACATTCACTTTTACTTTATTAATTATGATGTGTAATCAAGGGGTTACTACGTATTTTGTTTTGTTTATATTTTATCTTTCGGATTCGAAATGATATAGAAATCCTTTTCTACTTTTCTACAATGAGTATGTGAAACGTGTTGTAGTCAATTGTTCTGAAGCTAGAAAGCATATGACATTATTACATTGATGAGTGTTTTATTACAGAGTATTAATTAATAAAGAGCAGTGTTACAACCACAACAAAAATTTTAAAAAGTGCCATAACACATTTTTATATTATACATTATGATATGACCGAGTGATACACTTCATATAACACACATTTATAGTGTAGAAATACATTATATCATTTATTATGAGAATTTTGTTGTGAAGATAAAATTTATGTTCAATATAATAGTCAAGGCCAGTCCATGCTATAAGCGGCGGAAGCGGCGGCTTAAGGCCTAATTATTTCGGGGGCTCGAATTTACATGTTCCGCAATTAAAAAAAACCGTATAATCCAATCCAATCTAACATAATAGAATGTGTTAATAAAGGCCCAAAAAAAATTATTTGGCCTAAAAAAATCTTTACTTCAGTTGATAAATTCCCAAAAAAATTACAATGTCTAAATTTTAAACATACATGATACATCACATATGTATACATTTTTTTTTATTGGAGTAGACATCACATCACATATGTATACATTTTTTTTAATTGGAGTGATTTCGCCTCTAAATGTACTGCAAGAGCGATTTTGAATTAGTAATATGTAAGTATGTTTTGTGTATACGTATGAATTTGATTTGTTTCTAAATATGCTTGAAAACAGATGTTGAATTTTCCTGCTTTGTAATATGTTTTAAGGCCATCAATTAATTGAATTGTGTATCTACTTATGTTAAAAGCGCGATATTGAAATAATATTTTGTAATTATGTTTTTTGGAAAAGAAAAAAAACTAGTTCGAACTAAAAGGCCTAATTCGACGACATAGTCGAAGGCCTAAAATTTTCTAGGGCCGGCCCTGATAATAGTCCATGTTAAAAGTTACACATGGCTCACCTCCCCGTTGGAATAACAGCGTGCCATATCATCGGCAAATGAAGGTTCATTGGTATGGTTCGAAAAATTTACACACCTCAAGTCAATTCAAGGTAAAATAGAATGAAACCCGGTCCGGTCCGGTATAGTTATAAAACCCGGTCCGGTCCGGTGGTTCAACCATCCAATCCGGTGACCAGTCACGGAACCGGGCCGGTTCAAGCATCAACACTTTAAAGAAGTGACTTACTCAAACCCGGTAAAACCGGCAGTCCAACCGGTGTCACGGTCGGTGTGTTCTGGTTGAACCGGTGGTCAAGTTAATTCAATGAAAAAAATGTATGAAATAAGAATTGGACCGTTTTTTTTTTTTTTAATTTAACAACGAACTTTATTATTTATTCCTCAACAACAACCACCATATAAAAAATGTTCCAAAGTGCTTGAGCGCAAAAACAACAAAGTTGTAGGAAAATAGAAAAATTACATCATGCTATATCCCAAGTCAATCTCGGATTTTTCGCACGTTCCACCATTTGGTCAATAAAGACGTGAGGGGTGGACGATTGTGTTGTTCCCCAAAGGAGATCAAATTTCTCCATCTCCAAATACGACTCACGATCTCTCTCCACGCGCAAGGGCGGATCCAAGTGATAGTAATAGGGGTCCGCGGACACCGTTAAAAATAAGAAAACTCTACGTTTTACTTATTGAAAAATATTTCGGACCCCGTTAAAAATATATTTACATTCAAAAATAATTATGGACCCCTTTAAAAATATTTTCTGCCTCCGCCACTGTCCACGCGTAGCGCCATCTCAAAGACCGGTGAGTAGAGTCCAAACAGAATCGTATCCATTCCTTAGGCTCAATCGATTGAAAGAAATTCCCAGTGGTCAACTCATCATTAAACTTTCTCCAAATAGCTCTTGGCCAATGGCAGTCTCGTATCGCATGTAAGGCTGATTCTTCCGCTTCTCTGCATAGGTTGCATATGCTAGAATTAGCCACGTGCCGATGGTAAAGAAGCTCATTTACTAGTAGAGCATTATGACACAGATTCCATATAAAGTGGTTACCGCGACTTGGGCCTTTGAGACGCCAGATATCCTCCCATATTTGCTCCTCCTTACCAACGATGGTCTGTTCAAGCTATAAATGATAGTCGGAGCTTACCGTATACATCCCTTTTGGGTGATCTTTCCAATGAGGAGTGGAATGGGACAGGTCAAGACCTCCATTAATTAAGTGAGCTGCCGATTGAATGCTCCTCCAAGTGATGGAAGCGCCATGTTTACAAGGCGAAAAAAATATCCCCATACTTAGCACAAATGACTTATACCCAAAGAGCGTCCTTGTTACTGATAAATTGCCATGTCATTTTGGCAAGGAAAACATAATTCATTTCTGTTAAGCGACAGAACCCCAAACCACCAGCTGCAGAGCTTGTCCCAGGAAATAAGATGCATCTTGCGCTTGCCTTCTTCGGAGCCCCAATAGAAATCCCTACAGATACGTACAAGTTGCATAGTGATCCCAACTGGAATCTTTATGGTCTGCATGATATAAAAGGATTGGGATGACATTGAAGTTTGAATCAAAATACCTCTCCCCACGCGGGATAAAGAATTCATTTTCCACGTCGACAATTTACGCTTGAGTTCATCTACAAGAAAATTTAACATGGCAAGCTTTAAACGGCCCTGAATAAGTGGCACTCCCAAATAACGACCTAGGTCGAGTGTATGCTTCATTTTAAGGGCCTGGCTGATGTTCTGTTTAATTGCCGGCTTAACATTCGGGGAGGTTTGGAATTTTGATTTCTGAATATTAATCTTCATACCCGAGATACTACAGAAGTCTTGAAGCACGAGTCCATGACCAGAGGGCCGGAAGAATAGATCTACAAAAAATAAGTGGGACAACAGAGGGCCGGAAGAATAGATCTTAATCGGTTTCCAAATCCCATTGTCAATAGCTCGTTGAATCTTTTTACTCAGAATTTTCATCACCAGAACAAATAAATAGGGTGCAATAGGATCCCCTTGCCTCAGCCCCATTGCCTCGGGAGTGAATTCAACCTACTAATGATTTTCATGTTGTTTGGTCATTGTTATCTTATTTATGTCAAGTGTGTAAACTCTCTAAGCTGAAGATTGCTTTTCCCTTTTCTAGTATCTTGCTAGAATCGTGGTTAATATAATCTTGCAGTAATTTTATAAATGTCAGGGATCACAAAATAGGACCACCATATCAAAATTTTCACCAATATAATACTTTAAAGTGATAGTCTTTTCTTTATTTCTATTGATCCAATACCATCAAATCATACTTGTGGCTGCACCATCGTTAAATTCGTGATAATCTTCTTGTTAAAAAGGGTGCAATTTCCAGTTTTTGATAAATAAGCACTTTCGTGTCATGGCGCCCTGTGTTTAAGTCAATGGTCGATCTGTATTGGTCTAAATGACCAAACAAGCATTTTAATCTTCAAAACACTCAACCTAAGTTGAAAACTCAGATCAAGAAATCGAATATATCTCTAATCACTTTTACGAGACGGTTCCAATACCCTTTCTACACGTTTCACAATTCTCATTTAGTTAAGTGCATATGATATCTTGTACTACTGATTAGTCACTTCAACCCAAGCACAACTGCACAACAAGAAGAGTAGTGATATATCGACTACTATTTTCACCACAATATTTTACATAACACAATCAACATCACATATTTTATTGGAATCCAACACAATAAATAGTTTATCATTTTAATCAATGGGGTTGAAGAAAGTAGTGGCAAGTGAATTACACATTTGTGTAGTGCACATACCATTTCCCCAAGAATAAGTATTAAAACGTAATTCATTATGTTCACTCCCATCAATTAATTAGGGATAGTTCATTAAATTTCACATATTTTGTTTGTAAAGAAAGTAATTCATGATTTTATAATAATAAAAAAAACACAAGCAATAATTCATTCAAACTCAATAGCAATCAAAACAAGAATAAAGAATGTACCAATTTTACAGAAAAGTGCTTAAAAGTTCGATCTTTCTTGGTCTCCGACTCTCCATACAAATCTTAGAAGAAAATTCAAGAATGATGATCCAAAATAGAGTAGATAAAGAAGAAAATCCCTAGAGAAAAAACAGAGAAAAAAGTCGACTTGTCCGGAAAATAATCGACCCAAAAAAATCCGAGTATAAGAGAAAGATAGTCGACTATTGCTCCCTATTTTTGAACGTGGGAAAATCTAAATTCATTAGGGTTCGACCCATGGAATCCGCTTACCGCAAGATCGGGATAAGAGAATGATTTATTTCCTACCTTCGAAAGCGGTTACTTACACTAATGAGTGGCGTACGCACCTCTTTAAAGCATTAAATCATCGCCTTATAGAACATGCTTATTTTAGATCAAAACACGCATGTCTTGGATCGCCTTATTGGATTATCGGATGCCTCAAGATAAAGTAGTCGTACAAGGACATTCGCCTTATCAGAGGCAATTGCTTCGCCTACGTCAAAGACAGCCGATTCGGCCTATTAACATGTCTTCTGCTGGGATTGGGTGTCTGGTGCTACAAGCCCAAATATAAATAAAAAAGTCTAATTATATAAGACGAGTTCTATTGGCACACGGTAATACTTTCGGCGGCACATTCACATGTAAATTTTTTATCACCATATATAAAGTCACAACATAATTGATCTCAACCATTTGGGCCTTGCTATTAGCGCAGCATGCATGGGCCTTAACGGGCTTTTGTTTTCTGTTTTTCTTAAGTAGATCACGTCATTGACACCGGAAATTTCCGTTCTTCTTAAAAATTCTTCTTTTTCACTTTCCAAAAAAATAAAATAAAAATTCTTTTTTTCTTTTCATTTTCCCCCATTCTTCAACTTTCGAGCCAAAAATCCAGAATTTCTCAATCTTCGCTCCTAAGTTTCTAAAACTTGAATTCAGGGTTGGCCCTAGAATTTTCAAGGCTTAAGACGAGTTTTTCGGACGGGCCTTTTTACTTAGGGTTTTTTTTTTGTTGAAAATACACGTAGAAAACGCTACTTCAACCTCGTGTTTCTAACACATTTCGATACAAAATTTAAATTAATTGGTACACACAAAATATACTACAAAGTAGTACTTCAACATTTTTTCTAGCATATTTAGATACAAAATCTAAATTCATATTGATTTTTGACATTAGAATTTGAAGAAAAAAAAAAAAAACCTTCTTTTTTCACTTTCAGGGCATAAGACTAAGAGTCGTTTTTTTTTTGTTTGTTCTTTTTTTTTTGTTAATGCATAACACATCGTGGGCTGATCGGGTCTATTAATTTTTTTCGATACGTAAGGAAATTGGGCTGATTGGGTTAGACCTATTAGAATTCTTTTTCTTAGGGCAATTCTAAAGACACGACGTAATTACTTCGGCATCACATTTTACATGCAAATTTTTACATGTGAACGTGGTTCCGGAAGTAAAAAGTTGAGTACCTTGAGAATTGTCATTTTCTTATCCTTCTACTTAATACTTAAATAACAAAGGAAAAAATTGAGTGACGTGTTCGATCCTTGGTTTTTTTGAGCCAGTAGGCTGCTTCCTCCGTAAGTTTTTTTTTGGGTTTTTTTTGCTTAAGTCCAGCCCTTTATTGTAGTTATCAGGCCCATTTGTTTTTTTCCTAAGGTCCTAAGTCCATTTCTATGAGGCCCGTAGTTGTAATTATTAAGTTTAGTTTTATTATAATTATAGTTCAGGTTTTTGCCAAATAGTTTTATAATTATACTTCAAAAAATTACTAAAACAAAAACAAATCCAACCAAGTGTGCCTGCCTCGAGAAGTCTTGGTTTAGAAAAGGGGAAAAAAAATTAAGAGGGATGTATCTCACCTTTTCCTCATCGACATCATTACCTCGACGTTTATCCCCAGGAATCCTAGCGGCCAGGATTTCACCGTATGGTTCCGGTCTGTTTCTTTCCCTTCTATTTCTTTCAGTCACAGGCCTCTTGCAATCAGTAAAGAGATATCGACGGCCGGATTTCGTTCGGGGGACACATCAGTAGTCCCTAATGATGTGTTTAACAGGTCAAGGGGCTAATCAGAGCTGAAAATATGTCAATTAGAATTAAATCTGGTTTATTTAAAGAAATGCATCTATGTTGGCTGACCATTGTTTCAATTAGCGAGCTGCATCACGTAAGAACGGGTAAAATTCCCACAAATTTGTTCCTTTATCCTTTTCGTTTTTCACCTTTTGTTTTACAAAATCTAAGTGAGTGTACCTGTCGTTGTAGTATACTATGGAATGTGTGTGTTTCTTGTGTTAATGAGTTCTGTATGATGTATGAATTGTTGTATTTTGAAGCTGGGGTTATGTTCTCTACAGTTGCTCATTACTGTCTGAGTTTGGTGCCTGCATTAGTGTTGTTCGGATCTTCATCAAATATTGTTTCTTCATGTGTAGCTATGCACATGGTGTTGTGGTGTTCTTTCTTCTTTTTCAGTGTTCGTGCTGTTACCGTTTTGGTGTGTCTACAGCTGAAAATTATATGTAGTTAAAACGTTCCGGCAACCTAATGATTGGATATTGCATGTGATTTGTTTTGTTAAATATGTTGAGAAAGGAAGTTGTATTTTTATGGGTTTGTAAAAGAATGGGCTTCTTGTGTTTGTCATTGTGTTTAATATTTGAGGTTTGTTTCCTGATAACAATGTATGCATATGTTTAGTGTTGCCATACTATACAAAGGTTAAGGTTTCAGGTTTTACAATCTTCATGTCAGTGTTTCTGGTGTTATTTTGGGTGATTAATGTGTGATCCTTTTAGAGGATATGAATGGTGGTTTGTTCTAATCTTGTTTGTATGAAAATGTTGTGAACTAATGATGACATTATGGCTGTGAGAAAAATTAGTGTCAGTTTTAGAAGCCCCTAAAAAACTTAGTTAGGTGTGTTGTTCAGCTGCTGGTGCATATTTTAGGTGCTTTTGCTTATAGTATAGGTTGCCTTTGCATATTTTAGTCTGGATTTGCATATATAGGTCATTTTAAGGTTATGTAGCTGAGAGCTGGAAAAGTTTTTGGTTCATACATCTTTGAAGTTGGTGTTTCATTATGTTGTTATCGTGTTTATGATATCGTGTTGATATTTGAAATGTTGTTATTAAGGAGCATTAATAATGTTGCCTTTTATGATATTTATGGGTATCTTTCAAAGTAAACCTATTATAGTGGTATTTGTGTTTTGTGATGGCGTACACTTGCATGTCATTATATGTGTTGCTGTTGTGTATGTGTGTGAGTTATTATTCTCAAATTGTGTGTTTCTCTGTGTATGTCTTTTTACTTGTGAATCAGGTAGAATAGGTTTGTTAGTGTCGTAGGACCTGATGTAATGATATGAAAAGGCCGTTTAGTACCGCTGTTTATGTTTGACCGTGCCTCTGCTGTTGCTTACCTTTTATGGCAATTTGTTGTTCTTTAGATACGCATGTCTTCAGTGGTGTAAATATTACTTATTGAAACGCTGATGCTTGGTAGGTTCATTATTGCCTTTGCTTGGATAGGATCAACCGTTCTGTTGGGAAACTCGTGTTTGTTGCTTCACTGCTATGGCTTTGCACATGGTACATCCTATCTAGCTGCTATTTGTTGTGCCTTTTGTTCCTTGTTTTTTAAAAAAAAAAAAAATATTTGTTGTCGGCCGTAATATGTTTTAAGTTTCTTAGCTTTTAAGGACATCTAAATTCAGATAATTACGTAAGGCAGATTCAATGAGAACTAAAAGTGCAGCCAAACCTAGGTATAATCAGGGACTTATGCCTTTGTCTCCTGTTATATTATTCAGCTGTATTCTTTTTATCCCTGCTTGAATTAAAAAATATATATGTATGCTCATGTTTATTGAATACACTACAATACATTTAAAATGATGTTTCAAACTCTTATGAACATTGATAGCAAAGAGAAAGACAAATCTGCCAAGGAGACAAAACTGGAAGGTGTTGATTCAGGTTTTAGAGAGGAAGAAAAGCGGAACAAGCAAGTCTATAACAAACCCAATAGAATACAGGGGCTACCTGTTTACTGACACGATGGTGATTTCAAATTGTTCTGTTTATGTTATTACAATAAATAGATACATGTTTGTTTTTTTAGAATCCAGTGTATGCTGATCTCCATGTACATATTATAATTCCTTGCTTCCGTGTTAACCCACAAAAATGAGTTTCTGATATTTTTATTGCATAATGCTTCATCCATAAATCACTGATGGAATATTTCTGCTCTTTTGTTTAGGGAACTTTGGTTTCAGCAGTATGCTACGGAGGAGATGTTGCATATTTTGAGACATCGTTGCAGCCGTACAAACGATACTACATATCCAATGCCTATGTGAAACCGGTTAGGATTGGGTATGAGGTCAGCGATTATGAGTTTTCATGGACCATGTACAAACTGCATTGGTACAACCATTAGATGAAGATATGCCGCCACCGATTCCGTATGATTTCCAGTTCAAACATTTCTCTGAAATGTTCCGCTATGAGGATCGTGAAACACCGATTAGTAAGCATTCGGTTTCCCCCTCATCTTTTCTTATGTTACTTGAATAATTAAAACAGTATTGATACACTATGTACTCTCCATGCGTAGATATCAAGGCTTTGATTGTACATGCTTCCCTTGAGAAAAAAGTTGGTGTGGATTTGTATGGTCAGGATCAAATTACGCAGGATTTTGTTGTTGTTGATACGAAGTATGTTACTTTGTCATTTTTTTTCCTTCACGTATATTTAATGGTTAGCTCTTATTTAATGTTCTTTTTTTCTTTGGCTAGCAAAACTCCTATGATAATGAGAATGTGGAAGGAAAAAATTAGAGAGTATGGCGACATTTTATCTAAAGGTCTTCCTAATGCTATAATGTTTGTTGGTATGAACATGAAAGTCACGACCTTTAACGTTAAGCTTTCAGTTGGTGATAATGTTTAATTGGTTTTCGTTTTGTCTGCTTCCAAAAACGTGCTTTTGTGTTTAAGGAAAATCTTATTTACTACAGGTTTGTCTTTATCCTCTCGCTTAAATAGCGTGCTTCTAAAAGAACCCATGATTTAAGAAGGCGCGGCTTTGAAGGAATGGTAATTTTGAAATAGTTTGCAGTTACATATTCAGTTCTTTTGTGTACTAGAATAAATCAAAAATTCTGACAAAATTAACAACCATCAAAACCCTGTATGCTAATTTATGATCAAAAGTGTACGTTTTGATCTACATTAATGTAAATTTATTATGGTTGTGTACAAAAATTAACAGGTATATTTCCAACAAAAAAGATGTGGATGACTTGCTTTTCAGGATGGCTTATAAAGATACGAACATACTACTTGGAAAACCGACGGCTGCAGATATAGTACCCATAGCGATTGCGATGGCAACACTAGAAACTATAATTGTTATTACTTGTTAAGATATAATACCCAAAGCAAATAATTGCTCTTAACGGTTCTTGTTTTGATGTGATCATCTATTTTAACATTTTTGTTGCTGCAGATCAAGACTGCATGGATTGCTGGAAAAATAAGGCTTGTTCCCGGACAGGACAGATTCTGGTATATGGCCTGCAAAAATTGTCATAGAGCTCTAAAGCATACCCATGAAATGGAAGACCCTTGTTCTTACTACGATGCAGCGGGTCCTATAAGCATCAGGTGAGATTGGGTTGGTGCTAAATTTATTTTAACGTCATGGCAAACATAAGATTACATATATATGAGTGTAATTAGGTGCCACATTGGAGTGACCATTACTGATGCAACTGGTACTTCTTATGCTGAGATTTACTCCTCAGATGCTAAACAACTCATTCCGTTCTCTGCAGTACAGTTGAAGGAGGCTGAAGAAGAGGTAATTTTTTTATGAGATACAATGGAAATACTAACGTATGGATTGATGTGTTTTCTGGTCCTTCAAAAATTATAGTCATAAATTCATTGGTCTATATTCCTTGTCTAAATATATTATAGTCTTGACAGTTATAGGCTTAATTTAGGGATGTTGTCTTTCATCATTTATGGTATTTACTCGGTTTGCATTTGGCTTTTCACTTATCAGCCTTTACCATTTATTTTAGGGACGTTTAATTGTAAATGAATTAACGTCGGCTTTGGAGGACATGCACATTGTGTGCTACATTAATTATTTTGACAAGCTTATTCGAGGTGCTGTGACAAGGAAATTTTCGCTTGTGAAGATATATCTATACAGAGATGTTTTCTCGATTGATGCACCGGTTCAAAATAATGTAGAATCAACCACTGTGATGTCTGATAAAGGAAGTGTTGATTTAACTAAGAATGATGAGGATGATGTTCAGTTCTCACACCATCTACTAAGGTTTTGATTGAAGAGATTTCAGCCTCCACACAGAATGATGATTCTAAAGATGCATCTCAGTCTGGTTGTAAGTGAGTCCTCTCTGAACCACTAAAATGCACTTTTACAACCAAGCTTGAACCTATTGATGATGACACTCCAGTGCAGTCCATCATAGACGATTCAGCATCAATTGAAAGCCCGGTTAAGAAGACCAAGAGAAAACTGAAACAGAGTTAGTTTCGCAGTTGATGTAGCCAATGCTTAAGGAGAACATTAAAAGCCTATTTTGTCTGTAAAAATTTGCTTTTGTGGTGCCATCATGACGTATTAGATAGCCATTAATGCATTCAACAACAGAATGAACACTAATGGTTACTAATAGCATGTTCACTCTTTTCAAAATGCATGGAACTTTTAATTATGTATCAGCCGTGTATGTAACAATGGTTTTCAACATTTCCTTAATCGTTCATGTGTAAGATCATGGATGATATGTTTTATATCATATGGATGTAACTGGAATATTTCATTGCTAGATTTTGCACTTGAAGAACTTTATGGTCTGTGTTGATGGTAGACTAACAAATCAGATGTTGAAACGCTTAATAAGTAAAAACATATAGCATGGGCACGCCGTGCGTTGAACGACATTCCATTTTACTAGTTATAACAAGTAACTGGTGGCCTTGCCTATAGGGTGGGCCATAGACAGGAGACTGGGCCGCCCTGCTTGAATTCAATCAAAAATATATCCAAAATGGTGTATTTCTCGACAACTTAGCATAAAATATGCATCTAAAACACCACCAATTAAAGACATACTAGTCAGGCGCACCGTGCGATGCACGGTGGGCCCTTGTTTGTATATATTTTTTCATTTTGAGTTGGCCGTTTCGTTTGCGACGTAATGTATAAAAATCTGCAATGTGAATTGCGTTACGTCTCCGATGAACCGTAAGTTAGGTGCCATTTTGAAAGTGGTAGCCCTAATATATGTTCCAAAAGTATTTTTACTTATGATCACATATTTGGCCACCCCTTCTTCAGCCTAGCAAAAGCTGATGTACATCCAGAGTGTCTAATCACAACAGACATTCCTACCTGATAAACTTTTCTAAGACTGTCACTATGATGCCAAAAAGAGACATTGCCATGCAAGTCTATTTTTCACGTTGAGTCACTTAATTTACATAAGTCAATAGAATGGCATCATCCGTATTTACATTCCAAAACAGATTTTTAGTTCTTCATTTCTAAGGCTGCAGTTATGAAACAAAGGATAGATATTTCCCTGCCAAGTCTATACCGAAGTACGAAGTTCCATTTATTACCACTTGTCTGGAAATTCAAACTTCACCTTTTTCATAGGGCTGGAGTCTTTTGCATTGCATGGCCTTTTTTCCTTGTCAGAGCAATAAGGCTGAGAAAGTTTATCAGAACACCAAGCCTTCGTCTCATTACTATTGATAACACAAAAAACATCGCAATCTGCAGAATATACATGTAAAATCAGCCACTATATTCTCCAGATCAAGTATATATAACAAGTAAGAGATCGTGCTTTTCCATGATCAGGCAGAAGGGAGTTTCAGAAAATGCACCTGAGATTTTGAGGATGTATTTTGAGCACCCCTGGAAAGTGCATTTTGAATAGTCATATCAGATAGAATGCTATTCAATGACCATATCACAAAGGAGTTAAGTCCAACATCCGAGTGTTTATCTATACACTCAGCTGAAATGTGATTAACGTCTTTAAAAATGTGACAGAACGGAACCTGATTCAAACTTTCAATGCATCAAAATACATAAATGAATATTCATGGCAAAAAGGAATCCACCAAGTTCCACAAAAGACAATGAGCCACCAAGCATATTCAAAATGCAAATACACATTATTCCAAGCATTGAGGGCTTGGACCGGTTCTATGTTTCAGAGACAACAGAGCTTCCTTTATCATCTGCATAATCAAATCAATTCCAAGAACTAAAACAGTTAATTTATGAAACCTAAACGATAAAAAACATCATTTGCATAAATGATTCAAGTCCGATTCCATGAATTGAATTACTCCATGAGAACCTTCGTTCACATAAACAATACAACGAGGCTTTTGGATGACGATGATGTCGAGATGATGGCTTAACATAGACACTAATTTATGATTCATTATTTAAACAACATTTAATTAGTAAGATTATCAACCAGAAGAAGTTTTTGCAACACATATACCATCTAGCTAACCAGATTCTACTAACTATCCTTCCTTAAATCGAAGATCAAAAGAGGAAAACATCTTAAAATGGACTGGCTAGATAGTATTAGGTCAATTATAAACTCCTGTCTATCAATTGAATTCCATAATCTACTTGTCAAAATCATGAAACAATCAAAACTCATTTAAGAATTATGCTAATAAAACAAAGATTCTATTAGGTAACTCATAAACTCCTCTCTACCAATTGAATTCCATGATCTTCTTGTCAAATTCATGAAACAATCGAAACTCGTTTAAGAATCATTCTAACAAAACAATCTAGTCACAAGTTCATTCAGATATTTCTTGCTCCCTAAAAATGGTTTATTTACTACTATAACAACACTCAATTTATGAAGCAATCATTCACTCACTTCTCTTAAAATAGCAGACATGTTCAGCTTCTTCAAATTTGAAAATTCTTCAAATAAATAAGGAATTAATTGCATTCAATATCAAGTAATAAAACGATTAGTAAACATAAGACTACAGCAAATTCAGTAAAAAAAATCTTCTATATAACAATTCATTAGATCAAACACATGGAAAATCTCTCTTACCGTGAGTTTTTCTAACTGAGATGCATCTGCTGTAGTCGGAGCTGAAAACTGAAGGCGGAAGAGGTAGGAGGAGGAGCTTCGTCAGGTTCCTGCAACTCGACGGCCGATAACAGCTTGAACTGCGGTGGAGAATCGGATAAAAGAGAGCTATGAGAGAGCTATGATGTAATCCAACGTAAGACAGAACATGAGAAACCGATGGCGTGCCATTGATGATCTGAACAAAGATCTGAAAAACAAAGCTAACCAGTTCAATAGTGTTGTCCACACTTGTATAGTCTTCGGTGCATACATCTCGGCGGCGGTTGGAGCTAACTCCGCCATTAAAATCGGCTTTTGCCTCAGTTGTCCTTTTGGCTTAAGTCGATGCCGTCTCTGGTCCGATGCTGCTCCACACTTGGTTGATGTTTGGCAGCACTCCTCCATGTGCTATGGTCACTCCAGCCAACAATTACTGAAGAGAGTTTGAGAAAGTAAATTATACTTGAGTAAACTTCAACTTAGTTTATTCATTGATTGAACAAGAGTATAAATAGATACAACTTTAATAAAGTAACTAGCTATGCTATGGATAGCAATTATGGCGGCCAACTTGAGTATCTATATGGGCGGCTAGAACTTAGAACCCAATAAAGTAGAAAAGTTATGACAAGTGACATATTAATTATTTATATAATATAATTAATATGTCATGTGTACAAAGAATAAATAATGTGCACAAGTGTTACACAAAGAGTGCTAGAATTGCTAATATTTCAACACCCCCCCCCCCCCCTCAAATCGGGTTGTATATGTTGATACGGCCAAGTTTGTGACTTAGTCTGCTGAACATAAGAGGTGGAATAGCCTTGGTGAGAAGGTCAGCATTCTGGTCTGCTGAGGGAACATACTGGAGTTGAATGATCTTTGCATCAATCTTCTCCTTCAGGAAGTGTCTGTCAATGTCCACATGTTTGGTTTTGTCATGATGAATGTGGTGGATTTTGTAAATGAAACAAAAAAGACAAGAAATAAAAATCCGGTTAGTCGCTCCAAGTGCAAAGCTTGTAGTAAAGCGGTTATTCCGGGTCGATCCCACGAGGAACGTGAGGTTGAATGTGTTTTTAAGTTTAAGCTAAAAGTGTCACGAATTAACAATTTAAGGTTTATCAAATAATGGGGAGAAAGGCAGACGAACAAGGATCCACAATTCAAGAAAGCAATAAAGGCTTCTAATTTCCTACGCATGCAAATCAACTAAAGGCCAAGATTAACCTATACCCAATGCAAATTACTAATTTCTTAGATAATTTGTTTATCAACTTTTATCAAAGATCGATTCTTCAAGCACGATAGGCATAAATTCTTTCGAATCTATTATCTAGGTTAACAATTTGATAACTTTCGTTCTTAGACAAATTGATTAAACTGAATACTATTGCGGTGATCTAGAGTTCATTCAACTATCATCAAACGAATATCACAAGCTTTATCTATCGATATCAAGCACAAAATAAACGCAATAGAAATCGAACCTTTTGTTGATTGCAAACGCAGAACAATAAGAAAACCCAAAACACCTCTTGAATTGCTTCACCCGTTCGTCCAACCCAAGAGTTTAGCTACTCATAATAATCTCGAAATCAAAAAGTTGTTTTGATTGCATAAAAACCAAAAAGAAAGAACAAACTACGTTGTTTCCAATGTAAAATTTGATTTGTATGAATGTGTCTCTCGTGTTCCGGCTAGGTTTTACAATCGGACTATTTATAGAAAACGGGAAAATTAGGGTTGGGGCGCGGCCGCTACGCCTAGGGTTTTAAGTCGGTTTTGCCCAAGTCGGTCGCTGGACGCCCGTCCGGTCTTTATGGACGCTCGTCCACTCTTCATACAAACTTCGAATCGGGCCGAGTCATGATCGGACGCCCGTCCGGTCGGCGTCCGGCCCCGCGTCCAAACTTCCTGAATGTAAAATATCCTCCTGGACGCCCGTTCAGATTTCCAGACGCTCGTCTACCATGGACGCTCGTCCAATATTCTGGACGCCAGTTCAGCTGTTCAGAATGCGATTTTCTCATCTTTTTGTGATCATCATTTAAGCATCAACACGTACCTATAACACATTAAAACATCGCAAAACGTAATATCATCCAAATAATCATAAAATCAAGATTAAAACACCAAAATAAACCAATTTTGCGAGTAACTCATTAAAAACCTCACTTGCTCAATAAATCCATTTAAACGCTCATTTTCTATGCAAATTATCCGGATGTGGGGAAATTGACATAAAATATATACTTATAAAACGTATAAAATCACCCTCAACAACTCCCCCACACTTAGCTTTTGCTCGTCCCGAGCAAAACAAAACATAATCAAGGCTCGGGAAAAATATAGACACCTCAACACATATAAAGCATATTCAATAGTTTAGAGGTTCGCCCAAGTGTGTGCATAGCCATAATAAATTTCCACTAAATCCACACTTGAATTGATTCAAGCAAAACTAGCTAATACCCCCTCGTAGACTAGTAATCAATGACACTCATAAGATGCACCCTACAAAACGTGACATATCCCGAAAAAGATGATAGAAGGTATCTAGGGCCTTTCTGAAATACTCAGAGGATAATCCCTACATCATATCTGTCAGTTTATACTGGGGATAAGATAGACGATAACTAAGTCTTTCATTTCAATCATAACACTTCTTTTTATAAGTTGATTCAACTATTTTCACATTTAAACGCACATCAGAATGAGCTATTGCCCTGTCATAGCAGAATAGGATATTTCTAGATAACACCCTACCTTACTCAAATCATCAGGCAGCTTTTTCTGACTGTCGTGAGCTTTTGGTCATCATAGTGGAATAGGACATACGTGGTATACCCTATCGCACCCAAATCATCGACCAGCTTTCGACACACACAATTAATTCATTTAATTCAACTTTTTCATTTGACAATAAGCTACGTTTTACTTATCACATTCAAACCTTAGATATTCACAGTATATCATACTCTGGGTCCAAATACAAACTATCATAAATCTCAAGATATATACGCAGCACTAAGCACATGACTTATAAGAAAATCAAAAATCACTCGTCAAAACGGGGTATAGCTGTATAAATTAGCTCATCATTCACTATGGCTCGTGAAAAATAGTGTTGGGTGAGACCTCTGAATTACCAAACATATGATATATAGCATCAATGACTATTAAAACCGAACAAAAAGTATGCATTGCTCACTCGGGACGAAAAATTAGCTCATTTTAGCATAAAATCATAACGAATTAAGCAACTGATATAGGTACATATCAAAACATCCCCTTCCCCCACACTTAAACCACAACATGTCCTCAGGTTGTTCAGAATTAAAAGGAAAGGATAAAGAACTTAGTTGATTGTAATTCGAATGGGGAAACTCTGGAAGTGTTGCAACTCAAATCCAGAGTTGCCTGACGAAATCAGTAGACTGTGGACCATCCACCGGAAAACTGATATCCTCTGAAACTCACAATTACTATCGCAACTATCCTGCACACTTGAAAAAAAACAAGACAAGATCTCGGGGAACAAAGGGGGACATAACATGGCACAATGAAGATAAAGAGAATGATAAAGTGAAATCGAATCAACCGACAAGCGAGTCAACAATTACCCTAATTAGACCTAAACGAAACAAATAAATCAAAGAAAAGAACAAAACGAAAATAACTAAAACAAATAAGGATATCTAGGTTGCCCCTGCTGGCGCTTTTGGTTAATGTCGTTGGCTCGACATTCAATTCAGGTTTAACCCGGGTCGGGCCACTTTGGCTTTCTGCCGGTCTTCTTATCAACAGAATTCTTAACAAAGTTACGACTACAGAAACAGCAGTGCAAACTCGGGATCCGACCCACCCATTTTTCCCAGGCCTGCTTGATCTTCTTTTTGACTGGGGCCCTTTTCCGCGCTTTATTTTTCTTCAAAGCCACTTCCTTCCAATATTGTTCCATGTCCCAGCTTCCGGCAAAAACTTCAGCTGGTGATTCAGCACTATCGTCAGAAAATAGGTCTGGGGAGAACTCATCGCAATCATCGACTTCCGAAATGATACAACCCAACAAATCAAGGAATTTAACAATCTCGGGTGATTCCTTCGATTGGCCAATGTAGTGTTTGCATCGTTGACCATTGACCTTGAAAGGCTGATCACCAATCCCCTTAAGTTCCAAAACGCCGCTAGGAAAGACAGACAGGACCTCAAATGGACCGGACCAACGCGTCCTTAGCTTTCCGGGGAAAATATGCAGCCTGGAATTGTATAACAGTACCAGCTCGCCTGCCTGAAACTCCCTTTTCTTGATCTTTTTATCATGAAGGAATTTCATCCTTTCCTTGCTTATCCGTGAACTCTCATAAGCTTGGAGCCCGAATTCGTCTAATTCATGTATCTGCTTTGGAGCCTACGTTCTCCACAAGCTTGGGAGTCGAAGTTTAGGAACTTAGTTGCCCAATAAGCTCTATGCTCTAATTCTACTGCAAATGACAGGGCTTTCCATAAACCATTTGGTATGGTGATGTACCCATAGGGTTTTTGTATGCGGTCCTATAAGCCCACGGTACATCATCCAGCTTCAGACTCCAATCTTTCCGATGGGAGTTGACCGTTTTCTCAAGAATTTTCTTTATACTCTGATTACTACGCTCAACTTGCCCACTGGTCATAGGGTGATATAGTGTGCCACTCTTATGCTTAACACCATACTTAGCTAACAGGTTATCCAGGGGGTTATTAATGAAGTGTGACCCTTCATCGCTGATCAGAGCTCTAGGGCAGCCAAACCTCGTGAAAATGTTTCTCTTCAGAAATTTCATGACCGTTTTATGATCATTCAGTGGAGTTGAGACAGCTTCTACCCATTTAGATACATAGTCTACACAGACCAGAATGTATTTATTTCCGCACGAAGATGGAAATGGTCCCATAAAGTCAATGCCCCATACGTCAAACACTTCACACTCCAAAATGGGGTTAAGCGGCATATCATACCGCCTGGTCAAAGTGCCGGTTCTCTGGCACCTATCACAGCCTTTGCAGAAAGCTTCGGTATCTTTAAAGATTCTAGGCCAGTAAAAACCACATTGAAATATTTTGGCAACGGTTTTCCATGGATTGAAGTGGCCACCAGTGGGACCACTATGACATTGCTCAATAATATCCCGTTGCTCGGATTCAGGGACACACCGGCGAAGCAACCCATCCTTGCAGATCTTGAACAGATATGGTTCTTCCCAAACATAGTACTTTAGATCAGAGAAGAACTTCTTCTTCTCCTGGTAAGAGAATTCAGGATTCAGATAGCCAGAATGAAGGTAATTGACAATCGAAGCATACCAAGGGGGGTCGGGAGTGTGGATATCCATATTCATAACGCTCTCGAAGGGATAATAAAGATCAATGTCCTGGGGATCCTCCTCGCCCATACGGCAATACTCTCGAAATATGGTCCGCTACGGTGTTCTCACTACCCCGTATATCCTTGATGTGAACATCGAATTCTTGTAGTGTAAGAATCCACCTCGGCGAGCCTCGGTTTAGCATCCTTCTTGTTCATCAAGTAACGCAAAGCCGCATGATCGATCCATACAATCACCTTGGCACCAAGCAAATAGGCTGCGGAACTTATCCATGGAAAACACAACCGCTAACAGTTCTTTTCCGTAGTGGTATAGTTTGCTTGGGCTGGATTCAAGGTATGACTTGCGTAGGAAATAGGTTGGAATTTACCATTAATCCTTTGCCCCAATACAGGCGCCAACGAGCGTAATTGGAGGCATCACACATTAGTTCAAATGGTATGTTCCAATTCGGAGAGATCAGGATAGGGGCGAGGGTCAAACGCTGTTGTAGCTCTTTGAAGGCACTTTGACAGTCATTATCGAAATTGAAAGTGACGTCATCTTTCAGTAAAGTTGATAAAGGTTTAGATATTTTTGAAAAATCTTTTATAAATCTCCTATAGAACCCCACATGACCAAGGAAACTTCTTACTTCTTTCGTGTTTATGGGGTAATTCATCTTTTCAATAGCTTCTATCTTAGCTTTATCAACCTCTATGCCTTTAGCGGAAATCTTGTGACCTAAAACAATCCCTTCGGTCACCATAAGATGGCACTTCTCCCAGTTGAGAATCAAGTTCTTCTCCACACACCTCTGCAGTACTTTGTCTAGATTTTCAAGACAGTCCGTAAACGATGTGCCAAACACCGAGAAGTCATCCATGAACACCTCCATGCATCTCTCCACAAGGCCATCAAAGATAGCCAACATACATCTCTGAAATGTAGCTGGCGCATTACAAAGTCCAAAGGGCATTCGCCTATAAGCGAAAGTACCATAGGGGCGGTGAAGGTTGTTTTCTCTTGATCAACCGGGTCAATAGGGATTTGGAAATAACCCGAATAACCGTCCGTAAAAACAAGTAGAAAGCATGCCCCGCCAAACGTTCCAACATTTGGTCTATGAAGGGGAGAGGGAAATGGTCCTTCGGGGTCACCTCGTTCGGCTTCCTATAGTCTATACGGACTACGTACCCGGTGACTAATCTAACACTACCTCTTCACCTTTGTCATTCTTTTCAATGGTAATACCTCCCTTTTTAGGTACTACCTGAGTGGGGGACACCCAATCGCTATCAGCTATCGCATAAATGATCCCCATATCCAACAGCTTAATGATCTCTTTCTTCACCACTTCCTGCATGTGTGGGTTTAAACGTCTCTGTGGTTGTCTTATACTCTTTGCACCTTCTTCGGTTCTAATCTTATGCATACAGACGTCAGGAGATATTCCTCTTATATCACCTACCTGCCAACCAAAAGCTTTCTCATTTTTCTTTAGAACGTCAATTAACTCAGCTTCTTCTTCTGTTGACAGTCTAGAGGAGATAATCAGAGGTAAGCGCTCACCTTCTCTCAAGAAGATATACTTCAGATGCTGAGGTAGAGGTTTTAGAACAAGGTCCTCAGGAGGTTCCTCTAAGCTGGTCTTGGCTTCTCCTTGTTTTAGATCTTCCTCGCCGATAGGGTCAAAAATTCTTGCCTCAAGCAAATCGACTTCTTCGAGGGGGAAAGAGTTCTTTCGAGAGAGCACCTTGTGTCCTCTTCAACAAGCTCTTCTCCATAGGCGACCTCTAGCTCGTCCGAGTGTAGTACGTGAAATCGTCGACGTCTCAATCACAAAACCCGAGGGGTTTTCGAAGGTGCTACGAGAGCTTTAACTACACCGTAGCGTACTTCCTCATCCCCAACACGTAAGGTGACAAACCTGCGTCGCAATCTATTGAAGCTCGGCGGTGGATAGGAAAGGTCGTCCCGGGAGGAGGGGGTATCTTCTTCTTTAGTGTCCAAGACGTACCAATCCACAGGAAATGTAAATTTGTCTACTTGGACCAGAAGGTCTCTAAGCACTCCGTCGGCTCTCTTGAAAGATCTATCTGCAAGCTGGATACTTATGGGGGTAGGCTCCAGTAGATGGTCAAGGTGTAGCCTCTTGCAGACAGATAGAGACATCAAACTAATGGATGCTCCTAAATCACACAGAGAGTTTGGGAAACTTAAATCCTTGATCTGCAGAGTTAAGACAAACTTTCCCGGATCGCTGCGTTTCTTAGGAATTTCTCCGTCATCGATAGCGGAGCATTCTTCTCCCAATCTTCTCTCCATTTCGCCCAACTTCTTCTTGGAAGAAACAACATCCTTCACAAACTTGGCATACTTAGGCATCTCAACCAACACTTCAGATAAAGGCAAATTTACTTGGGTGTTTCTTAGTAGGTTGAGTACCTTCTCGTACTTCTTGTCTTCAGATAATGAAATGTTTTGCTTTCTTGGCGGGAATGGGAGCTTATTCAGTTCTTCTTCGGAGAAGACTTTCCCGGGGGAGGAAGCTCTTATAGCTTTGTCCTCAAGATCTTTCCACCTCACCACTTTTTCTGTCTTTTTACTCGTCAGGGGATCATCCGCCTGAGTGACTTTCTCAGGTTCATCAATGTGGTTGTCAATTACACCGAAATCTTCTCCAGCTTCAATCTTATTTTCATCTTTCTCTTCATCCAGGTCAGGGGACTGCGATTCTTCCCCTCCTACCGAATCAGGGGTAGGAGGGTTTACTCGTTTCCCTGGTTCTGTATGTAACCAGGGTGTTGTTGCAATTGTGTACCGGATCTCAGATTCATAGCATTGGACTCCTCTTGTCCATAGGGAGTAATGGGTGCGAGCTCGGCACAGTGGTTTGTTCTTGCTTCAGCTTGGGCTGCATGCCCACTTTTAGGATTTTTTTCTGTAAAACTGGGTAACTGACCTTGAGGTCTCGCAGCTAATTGTTCAGCTATCTGTCTGCTTGTCTTTCTAAGTTCTTCATCGTCCTCTGTTGCTCCTCATACTCGGCCCCTTGTAGGGGTAGTACCATGAGTTGAAGACCCTTGAGGATTCTGATTAGCGGGCCAGGTTGGATTTGTTCTTGGTTGAGAATTTGAACTTTGACCCGAGTTGGGGTTATGGTAGTAGGCATTGCGAGAGGTGTTCTGTCCCGAATTTTGATTGTAGCCCGAATTCTGAGTGCGGTTTTGGTCATAACCTTGATTCTGAACATAACTTCTGTTCTGGTTGTAGTTCTGACCTTGAGAATTATTCTGGTTTGAAGATCTCTGGTTCTGCGGGCCAGAAGGATCGTATCTCTCATTTCCACCATTCAAGGGGCATGTTGCAGAAATGTGACCTCTAAGTCCACAGGTATAGCAGTTCACAGAATCATACTGCCTCGTTTGTTGGACGGCGTTGACTTGAGGGGTGTACTGACAATGGTCACTGATGTGACCAGTCTGATAACAGTTGTCACAAGAGAATACTTGTGCATTCTGTTGGAGAGAGGGCTGATTTTGATTTTTAGTCATGGTCAAAGCAGAAAGTTGAGCCTGCAGGGCTGCAATCATTTGACCATGATTCTGGTTGTTGACTTCTTCAATTTTAGGTGCAGCAGGGGCCGTTGGTGATTGATACGTAGGTGCATAGTTGTACCTAGCTATATCTTCAAATAAATCCCACCCTTGCTGTGGGGTTTTCTTCAAGAAGACTCCTCCAGATGAGGAGTTGACCATCCCTTTAGTGGACTCATTCAGACCACTGAAGAAAGTATGGACCCTTCTCTGCAAATCCATTCCATGATGGGGGCACTTGTTCAAAAGAAGTTTAAAACGCTTCCATGCTTCAAAGAAAGATTCATCACTCAGTTGATGAAAATTTGAGATCTCGTTAAGACATTGAGCTGTCTTACACGGGGGAAAATATTGGGCCAAAAATTGACTTTCGAGCTGGGCCCAAGTTTGGATAGATTCAGAAGGGAGAGATTTAAACCATTCCATTGCTTCTCCACGGAGTGAAAATGGAAATAGTTTCAGCTTAATGATGTCTTGACTGACATCCTTAATGCGAGTAGTATCGCATATACCCAGAAATACATAAAGATGCGTGTAGGGGTTCTCAGATTGATACCCATAGAAAGTTGATGCATGCTGCACCATCTGGATGAGAGCCGGTCTTATCTCAAACGGGGCTGTATCGGTAGGGATAACCACAGCCGAGCGAATGTTCACATCACCGGGAGTAGCATAGTCTGCCAGGGTGCGGTCGGCTTGAGCCATTGAAACAGTAGTTTCTTCCTCAAAGAAAAGGTTGGAGAAGAGATTATCTTCAGAAGAGTTTTCACTCGAACTCTCTTCGAATTCCACTTCGGGAATCGGAATGGGCTCGAGAATTTTTCGTTTACGGTTTACTCGAACTACGTCTCGTTCAAGCTCAGGCTCAAAAATTAACTGTCCTTGTTTACTTCGTGTTTGCATACGACGAACTAAAACTAAGGAGAGAAAAAGAAGAAAGGAGTCAAACAGAGACACTGAATCAGGGAGGACAGACGGGCGTCCAAGGTCCTGGACGGGCGTCTGCCTAGAGATTGAGCTAGACGGGCGTCTAGAAGTCCGAACGCTCGTCCGATCAGTTGACGAACTGGACGGACGTCCAAATTGGATGGACGCTCGTCTGGAAAGTTAAAAACGGTTCAGAGAAACGAAGCTGTTTGATTCAGTAACGAATGATCTACCTAAACCTATGCTAAAAACACATAAAACCGTGCCAGTTCCCCGGCAACGGCGCCAAAAACTTGTGGTGGATTTTGTAAATGAAACAAAAAAGACAAGAAATAAAAATCCGGTTAGTCGCTCCAAGTGCAAAGCTTGTAGTAAAGCGGTTATTCCGGGTCGATCCCACGAGGAACGTGAGGTTGAATGTGTTTTTAAGTTTAAGCTAAAAGTGTCACGAATTAACAATTTAAGGTTTATCAAATAATGGGGAGAAAGGCAGACGAACAAGGATCCACAATTCAAGAAAGCAATAAAGGCTTCTAATTTCCTACGCATGCAAATCAACTAAAGGCCAAGATTAACCTATACCCAATGCAAATTACTAATTTCTTAGATAATTTGTTTATCAACTTTTATCAAAGATCGATTCTTCAAGCACGATAGGCATAAATTCTTTCGAATCTATTATCTAGGTTAACAATTTGATAACTTTCGTTCTTAGACAAATTGATTAAACCGAATACTATTGCGGTGATCTAGAGTTCATTCAACTATCATCAAACGAATATCACAAGCTTTATCTATCGATATCAAGCACAAAATAAACGCAATAGAAATCGAACCTTTTGTTGATTGCAAACGCGAAACAATAAGAAAACCCAAAACACCTCTTGAATTGCTTCACCCGTTCGTCCAACCCAAGAGTTTAGCTACTCATAATAATCTCGAAATCAAAAAGTTGTTTTGATTGCATAAAAACCAAAAAGAAAGAACAAACTGCTGCTGTTTCCAATGTAAAATTTGACTGTATGAATGTGTCTCTGTGTTCCGGCTAGGTTTTACAATCAGACTATTTATAGAAAACAGGAAAATTAGGGTTGGGGCGCGCCGCTACGCTAGGGTTTTAAGTCGGTTTTGCCCAAGTCGGTCGCTGGACGCCCGTCTGGTCTTTATGGACGCTCGTCCACTCTTCATACAAACTTCGAATCGGGCCGAGTCATGATCAGACGCCCGTCTGGTCAGCGTCCACCCTGCGTCCAAACTTCCTGAATGTAAAATATCCTCCTGGACGCCCGTTCAGATTTCCAGACGCTCGTCTACCATGGACGCTCGTCCAATATTCTGGACGCCAGTTCAGCTGTTCAGAATGCGATTTTCTCATCTTTTTGTGATCATCATTTAAGCATCAACACGTACCTATAACACATTAAAACATCGCAAAACGTAATATCATCCAAATAATCATAAAATCAAGATTAAAACACCAAAATAAACCAATTTTGCGAGTAACTCATTAAAAACCTCACTTGCTCAATAAATCCATTTAAACGCTCATTTTCTATGCAAATTATCCAGATGTGGGGGAAATTGACATAAAATATATACTTATAAAACGTATAAAATCACCCTCAACAATGAACAGGATCCTCTGCCATGCATAATGCTGAATTATTATCACAGCAGAGTGTGATAGGTTGCTGAGTAGGCTGCTGAAGTTCAGTAAGTACTCTTTTGAGCCAAAGAGCTTCACAAATGCCCAAAACAAGTGCCCGAGTTCGGCTTCAAAGACCGCTTCTGAGACGATAGGTTGTTTCTTGCTCCTCCAGGTGACAAGATTGCCCCATACATAAGAACAAGAGCTTGTGGTAGACCTTCCGTCTATATGACAACCACCCAATCGGCATCGGTGTAAACCTTGATAGATCTCTCGGCGACTTGATGAAGTGCAAGCCTTGGCCGGAGTGGATTTCAAGTATCTCGGTATTCTCGTTCACGCATCCCAATGTTGCTCGGTAGGGCAATGCATGAATTGGCTCACCGATCGACTCCATGTGCAATATCGGGTCTTGTATGGGAAAGATAAATGAGTTTCCCTACAAGTCTCGATATTGATCCTTCCCGATAGCAATGTCACCATGCAAACGGGGTATTACGGGGTCTACTGGGGGATACGAGGGTTTGCATCCCAAAGATGCCGCTTCGGCGGATCCAAGACATACTTCCTTTGAGAGACTGAAATGCCTTTACTGTTTCTAGCTATTTCCATACCAAGAAAGTATTTTAGGGAGCCCAGATCTTTAACTTGGAATACCTTTGCCATTAGAGTCTTCAAATGTTGGATCTCAGTAGAGTCATCTCCAGAAAGGATGATATCATCCACATATACAATAAGAATAGACCTTCTCTGGTTGGTTGTCTTGATAAACATAGTGTGATCAGAGTTGCATTGATGATATCCAGCAGCTTTAACCACGGTAGTGAGTTTTCCAAACCAGGCTCCGGGGATTGCTTCGGCCATATAGAGATTTCCCGAGTTTGCATACCTTGCCTTGAGTGTGGGGATTGACAAAACCAGGAGGTACATTCATGTAGACTTCCTCAGTAAGGTCACTATTGAGAAAAGCGTTTTTGATATCCAATTGGTAAAGAGGCCAGTCAAGTTGGACAGCTAGAGAAATCAGTACCCTGATAGTGTTAAGCTTTGCTACTAGTGCAAAAGTTTCTGTATAGTCAATGCCATAAGTTTGAGTGAACCCTCTAGCCACCAATCTGGCTTTATACTTGTCAATAGTACCATCAGCATTGTATTTTATGGTGAATAATTATCTACAGCTTACTGTCTTCTTGCCTTTGGGGAGAGTTGTGAGGTCCCAAGTATGATTATCCAGAGTGCGATCATCTCTGTTTTAACGACGACCTTCCACTTATCATTTTGAAGGGCCTCCCGAATATTTTTGGGAATAGAGTGAGAGTCCAGGTCCTGTGTAAACATAGCAAATACAGGAGACAACTGGTCATAAGATAAATAAGTATGAATAGAATGATCAGTGCATGATATTTTCCCTTTCCTTAGAGCAATAGGTTTGTCATCAATGTCAGTAGGGTGCTGTGGTTCAGCAGTCTCTGAGTCAGTAGGGTGTTGAGTCTCAGCAGGCTCAGGTTCAGCAGGCTCTGGGTCAGTAGGGTGCTGAGGTCCGCGCAGCTCGGGTCGGTAGGTGCTGAGGTTCAGTCTGCTGAGTCTCAGTAGGTTGCTGAGGGTTAAGAGTTTGTTGAGGGAACGGATTTAGATCAATTTCAATTAGATTTCCATCAGTGACTGCTTCAGTAGACTTGCTGTAGTAGGGAGTCCTTTCAAAGAATTTTACATCCATAGAGTTGTAAAATTTCTTTTCAGTAGGTGAATAGCATTTGTAACCTTTCTTGTCCTTAGCATACCCTAGGAAAATGCACTTGTGAGCTTTGGGATCAAGTTTGCTTCTGTGTTGGGCATGGATATAAACAAACACAGTACAACCAAAGATTTTTGGAGGCAATTGGGCAATAAGATGAGGGCAGGAGTGTGTGGTCAGCAGGGTTTGGATAGGAGTCTTGAAACCTAACACTCTGCTGGGAAGCCCGTTGATTAAGTACGTGGCGAGTCAATATAGCTTCACCCCACATATATTTTGGAACATTTGTAGTGAACATGATTGATCTGGCCATTTCCAGCAGGTGCCTATTCTTTCTCTCAACAACCCCATTTTGCTGAGGTGTCTCAACACAACTACTTATATGGACAATTCCCTTATTCATCAAGAAATTACTGAGATTAGACTCATAATATTCAAGAGCATTGTCAGTCTTCAAAATTTTAATCTTAATGTCAAACTGAGTAGAGACCATGTTGTAAAACTCTTGAAAGATGGATCCAACTTCAGATTTATCCTTCATTAAAAATAACCAAGTGGTTCTGGTGTGGTCATCTATGAAGGTTACAAACCACCTCTTGCATGTTATACTTTTCACTCTTGAGGGTCCCCATACATCACTGTGAATTAAGGTGAAAGGTGTGGATGGGAAGTGAGGTAATTTAGTATACACAGATTTGGTGAGTTTGGCAAATTGACAAATATCACATTGAAGATCATTAAGATTACATCCTTTAAACAATTCTCGGAATTAAAGACTTTAAATAACCAAAACTTGGATGTCCTAGTCTATAATGCCATAACATGATATTGTCTAGGTTTTGAGTGCGAGCCGCCGAGGCAGATTCGGTTCGCCTTTCTATCTTCAAAGCGGGGTTGATCACAAACAAATTCCCGAGCGGGGTTTAGCTTGACCAATCACTTCCTGTGAAGAAAGATCCCGGAATGTGCACCGATCCTTATCAAAAACAACAAATCAATTCGTATCTTTAGTGAGTTTACTTGACGTATATAAGGTTACAATCTAACTTTGGAACAAATAAGACCCCTTGTAGATATATCCGATTAGTAAGTTTAACCTTCCCAACACATTTTGCATAAGAAACGAACCATCGCCAGCTTTTTTAATTCTCGTGAATTTGGGTGCATGGCATATAGTGGGTAATGAGGTTTTTATTACCAACATGTGGGAAGAAGCCCCGAATCAACAATCCAAGTCTCATTACTAAGAGGTGAGCGGAATATACCCGTTTTAGCATGAGTGGCCATTTCAAGAGAGGAGCTACCTTCCCGATGCTTTGAGCAACAAAGGCTTTAAAGGCGACAAGAACCGAGCATTCGGATGGTCGTCATTCTCCTCGTCACGACAAGTCTGCCTTGATTTTCCCCGGTTGGTTTTGAGGTTTTTAGAGGGATTAGGCTTGCCATGAAGCTTCCAAAGAATTGTCCTTGGTGTGATTTGTGCGTTTGCGGTGATCACGAGAACAACCTTCCGGTTTTCTCGGCGGGCTTCCCGTAAGTCCCGGTAACCTCGCAGCGGCCTTCCCGACATTCGGCGGGGCGCACCTTCGGTAGGGTTATCGGCGGGGTGTTCAAGAAAGCATGACTTTCCTCCTCGCTTTCTTCATGTTTGACCTCGGCAAACATGGATTTGAGATTTGGGAGAGGTTTTGTGGAAAGAATTCTCCCTCTAACATCATCAAGAGTAGGGTTCGGTCCAGGTGAGGAACTTGAAGACTCTTTTCTTTTCTATGATGTCCTTATAGAGGCGCATCCTTAACATCATTCCAGGGGTGAGTTTCCGGCATATCTAAGTGTTGCCATGCCTTAGATAGTTGGTTGAAGTATTGAGTTACGTACATATCCCCTTGTCTCAGCTTTGAATTTGAGCTTCAAGTTCGTACACTTCGATGTATTATCTTTCTTGGAGTAAAGATCTCTCGGCATTGTCCCGCATTTCTTTTGCGGTATCATACATCATAAAGTTCTCACCGATCTCTTTTGTCATTGATCTTGTGAGAATGGTCATGACTTGATTATTAGCGTTGTCCCATGCTTCAAATCCTGGGTCATCTTCGGCGGGGGCGGGTTTAGAGCCGGACGGTATCCCATCTTACCTTGTCCCGAGATGTACATTTTCATGGATCTTGACCACAAGCAAGTAGTTGTTGCCATCAAGTCTATGATTTGTATAAGAAGAAGATTCGGTGACCCCACCGTCGAGGCGGTGGGGAGTCTACGATGAAGATGAACCGTCGATTACTGTAGACATTTTGGAAAACAAAACACCGAGTTGCAATGGATTTTAGAACTCGGTAACCTTGCGCTCGATACCATGAAGAGAGTTTGAGAAAGTAAATTATACTTGAGTAAACTTCAACTTAGTTTATTCATTGATTGAACAAGAGTATAAATAGATACAACTTTAATAAAGTAAACTAGCTATGCTATGGATAGCAATTATGGCGGCCAACTTGAGTATCTATATGGGCGGCTAGAACTTAGAACCCAATAAAGTAGAAAAGTTATGATAAGTGCGACATATTAATTATTTATATAATATAATTAATATGTCATGTGTACAAAGAATAAATAATGTGCACAAGTGTTACACAAAGAGTGCTAGAATTGCTAATATTTCAACAATTCCCCTAGCTCTTCATCGTTTCTTATGGTTAGCAGCACATGTCTCGGAATAATCCCGGTCTTCTTGTGGTCTTCTGCAGCATTTCCTGCCAGCTCCAATACCTACATTAATTAGTGAATCGGACCATTAGAACATTAAATAGAGAAGGCCGGTTGAGGCCTTGCATTCAAGAAAACAACCTTAGCACTGTTTATAACATATGTCTGAAAAGAGATGTCCAAATACTTCTGAATTTCATTTACCCCTATCACATTATAGTATGATGACCTCCATATCTACAAGCCACCCAAACAAAACAACCCGAAAATTTTAGCAAACAACAACACCCAGAAGCCCATATTTTTCTTCCTCAAATTCATCTGAAAAAAGTCAACGGTAGTAAAAGGGGTAGAAACAGGGGCAGTGCTTTTCATACACTATAAAAAGGAAAAGGGGATATGGATAAAGGTTACAACTTTGGCAGAAAAGCTTGAAGCCCAGATGGTGAAACTGCCTAAAGAGGACAAAAAGATTCAAGAAATTACAGAAAGGAATTCAAAACCTGAATACCAAGGTGGCCCTTGTGATAGTCCAAGCAGAGAGAACAGAGAGCCCTATTCATACAATCAAGACAGTACATATTGCATTCATTCTTATGTGAGTCAGCATGTATTCTGCATTGACCATAAAATTGTTCTTCCAATAGAGGCTTCAAGCATGGCGGCCATGTATTATCATCATCATCATCAAAACCAGGCCCTCCCGGTCCCTGTATAAACTCAATTCAATTAATACCCAAAAAAAATCATAAAACCATCAACAACAACACATAAACTCATTTCAAGAAATTGATAGCATCATAGAAAACATGCAAGGATAAACCTTCTTCATCAGAAATCTATGTGTAAGTGCATGATAATAACCTCAAAAAATTTAAGCAACAACAATTACGATTACCAATTAAAGCAAGAACAACAAGGAATTTAATAAATTTTACAAGTGGAGCAAAAGCAGAGAGATTAAAATGAAATAATCATGAGATTTGACAAACGTGTCACGTGTGAAAATACTCCTAAAAGGAAGAATAAAAATAAGCCAATAATGTTACTCATAGTTAAACCCTGCAACCAATTCGACAGATAACGGTAAATAAACAAATGGAATTCAACCTCTTTCTTACAGCCTCAACAGGAGAACATAAGCAGCACATATATCAGTGTATTAGGGAAAAAAGAGAGAAGAAGAAGTAGGAATTAGATTTCATTTGGAGAGAATAAAAATTCTGACAGAGAAAGAGAATTAGAATAGAGTAGAGCAAAACCTGAATTCCGGATGGATGGATTGAGCTTTAGCTGCCAAGAAATTCCGGCCGCGACGAACATGTCATAGCAGAAGCAACGGTGAGGTGTAAGAATCATCGCAGTCATCATTCCTACAGATGCCACGCAGGAGCCATTGATTCCTGTGAGAGGAGGGAGAAGAACGACGGCGAGGCACGTATCAGCAAGAGAGGCAGGTGTAAATCCGGCTGTCCTTTAGGGCCTCCACGTACCATGCCTACCTGATGAGCTGTTCACTGCGTTATACAATATAAAAACGACGCCGTTTCATTTTGCCACTGCCAGAAAAAAAAAACAAAAAAAAAAAAAGGAAAAAAGACAGAACACGACAAAATTGTCGTCCATAGATGAGCAATTAATAGGTACTTCCTGTATACGATCACTTACACAACTAGCTTGTTTGGGTTCGGGTTTGGGTTTGTGTAGATCAAAAATAACAAAAACTAATCCAACGTAATTTAGTTTGATTTGAAATCAAAACACATTATATTACGTAGTTAGCAATTGGTTGCTTTGATTTCCATTTGCATAGGTTTATTATTAAAAAAAAAATCCCTCACCCTTAATAAGTGATAGCATGGATTGTTAAAACCGAAAACTTTGGACATGTGTAGTGAGTGACATTGGAAAAAAAAAATGAGACGCACGTATAAGGTTACAGAAAGTGTTAAAGATCAAGTGCGGGCAATTTCTTCCAACACTTATTTTTAAATAATGTTTCAACCAGGGTTCGATTTCGTAACCTCTCGCTATAATACCATATTAAGAATAAGCGTTTACCGTTATACTAAAACCAATTGGTAATATTCGATCTCGTGACCTCTCGCTATGATAGCATGTTGAGAATAAGCGCTTACCGTTGTACTAAAACCAATTGATGGTTGTAAATGTGCTACTATATTTTCTTATACATTAAGAGTGTAGGCAATCTGTCCCAACATCCACCCTCAAGTGTTGGCAATCTGTCCAACACTTGCACAATTTTTTCATTTAAGAGTGTGGGACAATCTGTCTCAACACCCCCCTCAAGTGTGGGCAATCTGTCCAAACACCCCCTCAAGTGTTGACAATTTTTTTAAAATAATGTTCCAATGAGAAGATTATTTATTAGTCAGGATTTTTTATGCACTACATGTAAAATTTAGTCCGGCAATTTTCAAGTTTTCAAGATCCCAATTTCAATCAAAGATGTTAATCTAAAAAAAACTGTGATCTATCCAAAAGTGGAAGAGTGGCAGTTGACAAATATATAGAAGACAATTCACAACATGAAAATAAGAAGCATGCTACTCACAAACAGTTGAAACATCGGAAAAAAATACTTATCTACCATAGCTGTGTAGTATCAATCACACTGTCTAATTTTGGACCTGTGTGCAAGTCTTTTTGTGCATTCTTGATATAGACTACCCCCTTTTTTTTTCCACACTAATTAAACAAATTCAGGGCCAGGGGACAAAAAGAAAGGAAGAAAAGCATTATATGTTGTTTTCCCTTTTTATTTCTAGCACAGGACCACAAGGATACATATCATGCTTGCATGCAAATTACAAAGGGACCTTTGCTTGCTGCTTTGCAATTGTGTTCCAAGACTAATTAAACATGAGTGAAGGGACTTAGGGAGTCTTTGAAAACTTTGCATGGAAGGTTTATTGTTATTGCTTTGTAATATCTCTTAACCGTTGTTGCTTTGTTTATTCTTCACTATGCTTTTTTGAAATAAAGTTTACTAGAAAAAAGTACCCGAACAGAGGCCCTGAGCCGTGCATGCAGTGGAAGCAGTCGTAGGAGAGACAAGAGATGGTAGGTTAAATTGTGGAAGTTTTTCTTTAAGTGTATTAGATGAGCAGAAAAAAGAAACGGGAAAGATGATGTCAGTGATAGGGTCATTTCTTTTGAAACATTATTTCACAAAGGTTTAATGGTAAATTCAAACATTACAACAGAAAAGTAAGAAAATCTTAAATTGTCATTGACAAGAGTCAATTTAGGCCCTATTTTATACAAAATTTGCACTATTATAACACATGCAACTGTGAGCCCTTTACATTGTGGCCCTGGGCGGTCGCCCATCTCGCCCGCCCCCAGGGCCGGCCCTGACAAGTGGTAGAATCAGGTTATCAGATGAAACTAAGTGTCACGTCGTAAGAGACGGTGCATGATGGTCACCTTTAGAATCCTCTGATAGAACTATGTGACGACACTGTCTTTTTCTCAAGGAGGGGAGATTGTAATATTTACATTGAAAAAGTTGGGGGAAACATTATCAAGGCATACAACTCATACATAATGTATTTGGTAGTTTGAGTTAACCATTTTAAGCCGAGCGATGATGTTGAGCCTATGTACAAAATAGTTATTGGATCCATTATGACTCTAACCATGTTGCGGGATTTGAGTTCTTGGGTGTTACATGTGGTATCAGAGTGATTACCATATGTAACTAAGTATCACACCGTCAGATCTAGAATCCTCTGATAGGTCTGAATGAGGACACTAGTTTCTTAATATGATGAGAATGTAACATCTCACACTGAAAAATTTGAGGAAACATTATCAAGATATAAGGCTGGAGATAATGTATTCAATAACTTAATTGTGTTAACCATTTTAAGCTAAACGAGGACGACAAGTTTACAAAATTACTAGATATATTATGGCTCTGGTAACACTGTTATGCCCGACGTTATGAGACGTTACACTTAATAGGTAAAATTTGCTTACACAATTGCATGTCTATAATTTAGTAAAATATCACTATGAACTTATATAGATATAAACTCATCAGAAAGGAATATTAGTTCATTGATTCAATCAATGTGCTGAGTACAAGAAATATATCCAAACATTCTCTAACAAACTAGATTCTCCATATCTAACAAACACCTAGGTGGACTAATACTATAGTGACACCTACCTAAGCATAGACATGGATCAATGGTAAAATTCCACATACACAATAATATTAACTCATCTTTTAGCACCCCTCTCAAACTGAATGTGGTAGACACTCTACATTCAGTTTGTCTCTAAAGGGCAAGAAATTGACTCCATATAAAGCCTTAGTAAAGACATCATCAAGTTGATCACAGATAGAAATGTGCTTGACACAAAATTTGCCTTCAAGGACTTGATTTCTCACATAGTGAACATCTATCTTTGAGTGTTTAGTTTTTGAATGATAAACTGGATTATGAGCAAGGGGTTTTGCACCAATGTTATCATAGTAAATAACTGCTTTTTACAACTTTAATACCAAGTTCAAACAGTAGGGACTTCAACCATACTATATCAGCAACAACATGAGCCAAACTTTTGTATTCAAATTCGGTACTAGATCTTGAAACAACTTGCTGCTTCTTTGAGTGCCATGAGACAAGAAATGATCCCAGATAAATGCAATGTCCAGCCATATTTTATGTCATGAGGACAACAACTCCATCCAGCATCTGAGTAACCTGTAATAATCAAACTGCCACCAGGTTTAAAATGTAAATTGTAGTTCAGTGTTCCTTTAATATACCTCGAGAGTCTTTTAAGTGCCTGCTAGTGGACATCTCTGGGATTATGCATGAACTGACTAAGAGAATTGGCTAAATATGCTATGTCTGATCTAGTATATGTCATATACTGTAAAGCTCCAATGACACTCACATACCAAGAGGGATTAGACATATGAGTGCCTTGATCTAGTTCAAAGGTTTTCCTAGTAACCATGGGAGTCATAACTGACTTTAAATTATTCATCCCTAGTCTGTATAACAAATGTTGGCGTGCTTCTGACTAAGATAGAAACCATTTGAATCACTTGTGGCTTCCATTCCCAGAATTGGATCACTTCTCCCAATTCCTTGAGTGGAAATCTTGAATGCAAGAGTTTGATGAACTTCTGTATATACTTTTCTGAATTGCCAGTGATAAGGAAATCATCCACATAGATAAGGATGTAAAAAGTGAAAGCGCCCTCCTTCAAGATGAACAATGAGGTATCTGAGACTGATTGTTTGAGTAAACATTTAAATAATTATGCCGTTAGCTCTTCAAACCAGGCCCTAGTTGCCTGTTTTAGGCCATACAAAGCCGTGTTCAACTCGCACACATAATCAGGCTTTGTGACACTCTTGAAGCCAGCAGGTTGAGGCATGTAAACAGATACCTGCAGCTTTCCATTTAAGAAAGCGTTGTTTATATCTACCTATTTAATATTCCAGTTGTTAGCAACAACAATAGATTGGAGAACTCTGACTGTGGTTGCCTTTGCCACAGGGCTAAAGGTTTCTGAGTAATCCACCCCATCCTGCTGTGAATACCCCTTGATTACCAACCTAGCCTTGTACTTCAAGACCGAACCATCTGGCTTATGTTTAATTTTGAAGATCCACTTGTTCCCAACCAAGTGATGATGCACAGAAGGTGGTACCGATTCCCAGGTCTGATTTGCAATAAGGGCATTGTATTCTTCTTTCATGGCCTTCTTCCAATGAGGTTGAGACAAAGCTTCTGACATTGAGGATGGTTCAGAAGTGGTATCATCTGCTCTGTGCATAGACACAAGTGTAAAGATAGGCTTAGGCTTAAATATGCCACTTTAAGACTTAGTTTGCATAGCATGTCCAACAATGGTGGAGACTTCAGTTGTAATGTTTGGAGAAGAAGAGAAGGACATTTGTGAAGATGGGGAATTTTGATTAGGGCTAGGTGAATGAGTTGGTTGGGACATGTGTGTAGGTGTGGACAGTGGAGTGTTGGAAGTATTATTAGTATATTACAAATGAGAAGATTCGGAAGTAAGAGTATTACCAGTTGTCGAGGCATGTTCATTTGCAGCAGGATCAGGATCATCATAGCTGTAGCAGGTGTTACTAGACCTTCTGGGAAGGAATAGAAGAACCTTGAACTGGAAGGAGTAGAGTTAGGACTCAAGTTCATTAAAGGTTACATCTCTGCATATGTATACTCTATCAGTGTTATCCATACATTTGTGGCCTGAAAATGACTAAGACCAAAATAAATGCATTTTTGTGTGTGATACTGAACCTTCTAACTGTTGGATGTAATATCGCCGGACGGATCTAGATCCGCCCGATTACGCAACGGAATAACAAGGATCATGATCAATATAAATTAAAACATATAAATAAATAGATCTAAACTACGAGAAGGTTAGACCTGCTTACCAATCAAAAGGGGAGATCTAAAAGATTGATAAAGCCGAGATCCAATTTGAGATGCCACGATCTTCCGATGTGTATCTCCAAACAACAACCGGTGGATGTTGATCCTTGATGCTTGACCTCCTTGATATGCTACCCGGAAAATCCCGAAGATTTTCCCAACTCGAAACCCTAAGCTTGGCCGAAAATTCCTAGCTTATTTGTGTGTATGTATGCGTGTATTATGTCTAATAAAAGGCTTAGGAGAACTCTCTTTATATAGGAGAGAAATCATTGTCCTCCAAGGATTTAATAATTAATTAAATAATGAATCATAATAATCCTTTATTAAATATAAGATAAATCTAATATATTCTAAAACTAATTTAGATATATATATAATAGATAATATCTAATATCTCCCGATTAATTATTTAACAAATAAACAATTAATCACATGACATGTAATTATCCAAGAAAACTAATTTCTCTCTAATCACAACATGTTAAACACGCCATGCCCTAGTCAAATAAGGCTAGCACACGAAATTTCACATAATGGGTCGAGTCCACGAAAAATGTCTTTTCCATGTATTTAATTATTTAGCCCACTAAATAATTATTTGCACATCAATTAAATAGTCCAACTACTTAATTATTATTGAGGCCCAACATCAAGAAAGATATGCATGTTAGGAGTCACATCGGGGACCATAGACCTATAACCAGTAGCTACAATAAATTAAATAAAATTATTCATCGAACAGAACAATTCTTATTCAATCTATTAATTCCGGGATTACGCCACCATAAACCCGAAACTGAACTCTATCGATTATAGATATATATACTTACACTCTAATCACTGAGTCGATAAGCGTCCATTGATATAATCATTACATACGGATAAATCCTCCATAGACTGTTCGTTTTGATTCGGGATATTTCCGTAAACCCTTCTCAAAACATCTTATCATTACTTACCATTAACCCCCTAGTGATCAATTAGTTCATAACTAATATAATATGAATTGGGCCCATCGATCAGTTTCTAGGATTAACAAATAAGGGAATTGTCTGTCTACTTCCCGCGGGAAGGAATGGATTCCATATCTGTGAAGTCACAGACTACTCACTCATTCCAGAACAGAGCCAACGAGAAGTGTTCAGATCACATGTATCCAAGTGATCCTTACCTAACACATCAAACCCTACTTTAAACCAAGCAGTGAATTGTGATCACATCAGGATTGAGATTAATCCATATATGATCATCTTGTGATTCGATAAGATTTCTCGATCACAAAATTATATCGAGAATTCAAATCAAATCGGTCCAGTCTTATATGATAGACATCATATATAAATGCCCCACTAGGTACCCTATACCAACGGTCCGGATAAGACGGTCACACCGTTAAGTGTTCTGGGCGCATTATTGGTATATTAATCATGAGACCCATACTCTGATTAAAGCACCACGGACTAACTAGTTTTAAGCATATCATCACTAACTCAATCCTTGTGTGTATGCCATACACTGAGTTATGTGATTACATACCGATATACTTAGGGTTTTCAGCAGTGTATTAATATAAGCATAAATGCAAATATTAAGATGAATTATAAATCCTGTCAAAAACAATTACAGAAATTGTCTTTCGGGCATTACACCTAACACTAACCGTGATAGGGCCCAAGATAGGGAAAACATGCACAACCAAAGGTTTTAATGAGGTCATAGTTAGTTTTTTTTAAATGAGGTTCTGATGGTGTGAGGCATGATTAAGAACATGGGTAGGCAAACGTTGATTAGTCTCACAACATGTCAAAATCTATCCCGCCAATATTTTTGGGGTAAGAAGGCTTGAGATAACAAGGTAAAAATGTTTCTACTATATATCTATACTTCCTTTTAAATCTGCCATTTTGAGGGTGAATGTGAGGACAAAGGTGTCTGAACATAATACCACATTTGGCAGGGTAGGGTTATAGAATTTTATACTCTCATCCCCAATCAGATTGAACAGTCTTGATCTTAGTACTAAACTGGTTTTCCATTAGGTTTTTGAACATAGTGAACACATTAAAGGCATCATATTTGAGTTTCAGTAGATATATCCATGTATATCTACTAAAATCATCAATAAAGTGAATGTAATATAGATAACTAGAGGTGGATCTAATGGGGGAAGGACTTCAAAGATCAGTATGTATAAGTTCAAGAACTTGAGAAGCCCTGTTTGGGAGATAGGAAAAGAAGTAGCATGCAATTTACCATACTAACAAGCATCACAAAAAGGAATTTGTTCATCAATGGAAACATTACAATTATTCAAGACTTGGTTCAAAACCTTCATTGAAGGGTGACCTAGCCTCCTATGCCAGACAATGGCTTTACTACTTTGATTACTAGAAGTGACTAGACAAGCATACATTCTTCCGGATTAAGGGGAGCTCTGAGGACTGGTATGGCTGGGATGATCAGTTTCAATGTCTTTGACTAGCAGAATCTTGTATAGGCCATTTTCCAGAATTCCTTCCAGTAACATCTTCTTTGATGCTTAATCCTTGACAAAACATTTAGAGGCAGAAAACTCAATTAGAACAGGGTTATCACTAGTCAATTTTGAGACACTTAGTAAAAAAAATTGAATTTCAGGCACATTAAGAATATTAGATAACTGAAGATTATAATTTATCCTAGAGAATCCTCTGTGAGCAATGTGCAAGTCACTACCATTTCCAACTACCAATATGACATTACCTTCATACCCAGACCTCAAAGATAGATTACCAAGGTCAGATGTAACATGGTTGGAGGCTCCATTATATGCATACCAACCAGAATCAATAGTCATCTCTGGAGCAGCCAAGTAAGCAATCATTTGCCTTGATTTCTGTTGATTGGAGTTTTGATTAGGTTGCACATAATCCTCTTCAAACTTGTGCCAACATCCTGAAGATATATGTCATGTCTTTCCACAAATTTAACAAGTTGGACTTCCATTTGCAGGACTGTTTCTACCACCACCCTCACATCCTCTAGATTTTCCTCGACCACCACCAGAACCTCTACCTCTAGAGGTGTTGGATTGATTGTAGGGAGCCCTAGACTGAGACCTTTGTCCTGCCTATGCTAGATTTGCTGAAGGGTTACCCAAATCAAGAGATCCTGGGGATTATTGAAGGATGCAGGTTCTTAGATCTAAACGAGTTAGATCTATGCGCAGCGGATGGATCACGATTTATATATCAAAACACATAATTAAAGGACTTAAACTACTACAAGGGGGTTTAAGATCATGTTACCAATAACGGGAAGAGATGCCTTGATCTTCCGATGTGTTCTCCAAACGGCGGTTGGTGGACACCCTTCTTGATACACGAACCTCCTTGATATGCAACACCAAGAAAAACTCAAAGTTTTTCTTCTTCCAAAAACCCTAGGTAAGAAAGAACAAATTTTCTCCCTTTATTTGTGGTGAATTTCGAAATTTGCCATGTCAATTTCCCTTGGAATAACTCTCCTTTTATAGGAGAGTACATCCTTGGCCTCCAAGTATTAATTAATTAAATAATTAATTAATTAATCAAAATAAAAGGATATTTTTCTTAATGACTAATTGTGACAAGCATTGACCAATAGGAAATCAAATAACAAGTCATCCAACCAATCATATAACAAGAATATCTTTTATTTTCCACATCACAAAAATAATAATTCTTGTGATAATTAATAGATTGAGGCGCCACATTAGGGTTAAAAGCCCACATAAAATGTCTTTTATGTGTATAATATTATTTAGCCCAACTAAATAATATCCATGCATATCAATTAATCAGCCCAGCCAATTAATTATCACTGAGGCCCAAGTAACAAGATTATTAGTCCGAATTACAGAAGCCACATCGGGGACCATGGACCTATAACCCGTAACTCCAATTATTTATTAATCATCGAACGAGAATAAGTACATTAATTATTAATTCCGGGATTACGCCACCATAAACCCGAAACCGAACTCTACCGATTATAGATGTATACTTATACTCAACCCATAGAGTGAATAAGCGTCCATTGATATAATCACTACATACGGATTAACCCTCCATAGATTGTCCATTCGAGTGGGAAGTCTCCGTGAACCCGACTCGAATATCTTATCCTTATTTACCATTAACCCCCGATGATCAATTAGTATGCATATCGACTAGTAGCTAATTAGTCAAATGCGAAACTCCCGGGATCGATCACTTTCTTAGGCCTAACAAATAAGGGGTGTCTCTACTTCCCGCGGGGAAGGAATGGATTCCATGTCCGTGAAAATCGAACTACTCACTCATCGGAGATAGTGCCAATGAGAAGTGGCTTGGAACACATATCTAAGTGAACCGTAACTAACACATCAAACACTACCCCGAGACAAGCAGCACCCTGTGATCACCTCAGGATTAAGGTTGATCCATATATGATCATCTAATGATTTAATAAGATTCCTCGATTACGGAATTATACCGAGAAATTCAGATTAAATCGGTCCAGTCTTATATGAATGCCATCATATATAAATGCCCCACGTAGGTACCCTCTACCGATAGTCCGGATAAGACTATCACACCCTAAGGTGTTCTGGGCGCATTATTGGTGTTTTAATCAAGAGACCCTAAACTCGATTAAGTTCACCATGGACTAACGGTTTAAGTATATCTCCACTAACTCAATCCTCACGTGTAATCCATACACTGAGTTAAGTGGTTACATACAGATATACTTAGGGTTTGCATCAGTGTATTACTTACAAGCACAAAGCAAGTAATAAGGTGAGATAAATTCTGTCATCCATTATTAAAAACAATTACACAAATTGTCTTTCGGGCACTACACCTAACAATCTCCCACTTGCACGAAATGACAAGCAACGATTGTTTTTAGAGCACACCCTTTCTCATCTTATTCACAACACTCTCCCACTTGCTCTAAAAGCGGATGAGACATATCCATCAATGCCGTACCCTCCAAGCACTCGACTTGGTACACTGATTAGTTAGGTTGTCGACTCGAGACGATCTTTAGGATTGAAACGTTGTCGGTCCTTCCAATCAGGCGGTACTCTCTCTCAATAAGCTTTTGACTTCTTGTGACTGAGAAGATCCTTCTAAGCTATCTCTTCACTGTTTTCACAATGATGTGATATCGGCTTATCAAACCTGGAATTACTCCCAGAACAAAAAGGAAATTCTAAGCACTATGAGTAAACACTGAGCCCGAGATCAACTTAATGATCATCCTTAATCTGACTACAAGTCAGAATCAGTGTAGTCAACCATATTCAAGTTTGCACCTGAATATACAAGCATATGATTCCTCGTTCTCTAAAGATACTTGAGGACGTACTAAAACCGCTATTCAATGCTCGAATCCGAGATTTGACTATTATTGACTTGTGACAACCTGACTTGCCGTCATCCAAGAGAGACTCTATCCCATTTTCTCTTTATCCGAAGATTTAGAGAATCATTCCTGAGAGGTAGGGTAGGACTACTCTCGATGAATGTTGCATACGTATATGCATGATCATCTTATCCAATAAGATAGGTGGGATAGCCAATGACTCATTCTCGTGAATTTGACCGAATCAAATTCTTAGAATATAGTCCAATTCTCTCATCCAGAGAATCTTGGCGTGTCAGTTTCCGACTTCAGATAGCACACCCATGTTGTTTCCAACCGTTTCAGTGTTATCATTCATGAACACTAATACTACCAATATTGATATCCAGTCTAAAAAAGACTTATTAATATTTTGGTCAAGTCCACATATTTTAAAACATTTGACTTTTAAATGACCGAGAGGTTCTCTTAAATCCACAAAGGATATAAGCCATGGCAGGCTTCCTACCAATGGTTCTTTCTGAATAAATTAAGATATCGTTAGTCTCGCAAAAAATGTATTAGGTAATCACCCCTATCTTCTACTTTGTAACGAATCCGTTATTCATTATTAGCTAAAACCCTTCTGTTCTGAATGAATTCAGATTCCGTTGTTCGGCAAGAAAGTCTCAGGGAATCACCCCTATTTTCTGCTTTCTAACGAAATCAACACTGAGTGGTGAGAGAGTTCAAGGTCTGGTTAACTCTCTACTTTTTAGGGAATTACCCCTAGACCACTCAGCTTTGTGCTGAAAGTTAAACTTTCCTATTCATTCGACTCTTTTCGGCGTAGGACCAATTACTCCCACTGGGCCTGAGACACTCAGGTGGTTCTACAAGAGGCTGAACAGAACTGGAGTACCACAACTCCATTCACAGGGATAAGGTTTTCGAACCAACCTCTCTCGATCGAATCTGTACGGCCCACAAAGAGCCACGGGTTATCAATCACCTCGGCGGACTATAAAGTCCACACAACCATAATGGGTCAATGGTTAAACCATACTCCCACCGTGTTCGGGTGGATTGACATTACGATCTAGTAGTATTTATCGGTGTAGTCACCAACAACCGATGTTGGACGTGGTCCGATTAAATCGGATAGTAACTTCCTTTGGGTAACCGTACTCCAAGGTCTAAGGTCGTTACTTATAGATTCTATCGGAAGAATTGTGACGGTCAACCGTCACTTTCGATCTCAAGAATCTTACAACCAACCTTCACTCGTCTCATTAAGGCATTTCACGAACAGTCAAATTACGAACGTATGCGCAAAATCTCCGATCCTACCTTCAAGCATTAAATGCTAAATGCCTACATTTACGGAAATGGTGTGAACCGAATTCACTCCTTATCCATAAATTCACTAGCATCTTCTAGGTAGACTTCTCGGTTTACATAATAATGTTAACCGTTATTTTGCAACCAATTATCTTAATCGAGTTTAGCAGTGTATTGTAGTACATCAATAACTATATAGGGCAAGTCTATGGTTTCTTTCTTAGTGAGAAACATTCCACTAGGAGGCAGGCTGAGCATAAGTCCCAAGACTATGCTATAGGAGAGACTTTATGGTGCAACGGTTGTAAGAAGATTGTACCAAGTGGCATACATTAGAGCCTCTCATTTTTACTCTCTTTCACATAATACACTTTTATCGTGTGTGAGAGGTTAGAAATGAATGGTTGTAATGTATGCCACTTGGTACAACCTTGCTACAACGGTTGTATTATAAAATTTGTCATGCTATAGCCTATTTCTGAGCATGGAATACTCTATTCTCTGCTAAAATCAGAGACTCCTCCTCGTATTCTTTTGATAAACTAAATCGCGTTTCGAGTAGTTATCAGACAAAATGTCACCACTCAAAAACTCCCACTAGCTTGTATCTCTCACTAGACCCCGAAGGTCATGATGAACAAGCTATGTTACCCCTTCAAATCTATTACCCTCTCCCGATTGAAAGGAAACTTAGTCATTGTTCTTTTGAGTTAGTGTTCCTAGACTGGGAGATAGGAATCACCCTTAGCCAGTCGTTAGGTCTTATCTCTAGGATATATGCACTAATTAATAGATATTGAAGGGTCGTTTATCTTAATACGGAAACCATTCGCCTATAACAAGTTTAAGATGTGTTACATATACCTTTTCAGCATTTCTTAGTGGTTCTGACTTTATCAAACAAAAGTCCGAGTCTCGGATTCGTACTACAAATGTCATTTTTACTTTCTATGAGGTAACAATATATCGAGTTGAAAGTGAATCCATTTGTTTCAACGAATCTGTAAACAGAAAATAAATTTTTCTGTGATATTCAAGGATAGAATTCGAAATTCATTTCCTTATATCACTCCCACTATTGTAGCTGAAATTACTGCCCGTTGTTACTCTATTAATCGTTAATGCACAGCTTCCTTGTTCTTCCAAAGAACTAAGCTACCGAGTCAAGTTACTCGATTAAGAAAGTCGCTAAGGATTCATTGGTTAGTGATCCGAAATCACTTTCCTTATCCTATACTTTCTTTATTTAATGTTTCGGTTTAGCCTTAAAACTTCAGTTAAGATCATTAACACTTATAGACATTCTTTCCCATTCTTAACTTTCCTTAAAAGGAAATAGTCTTGAACTAGCAGTTCGTATGAGTAGACACTACTCGTGAACTGTGCGATGTCTAATGAAAGCGTTACCCAGTGGGACTAATTTTCTAAATTAGAAAATTTCTCGTGTAGACACTACACAATTAAAATTCACTAGAAGAATTTTGTCGTCCCAATCATCTTTCAAACTAACTATGGTTGTCTCTCGTTCAACACGAGTGACAGCAGTGACATACTTGTTTATGTCACTTAAGTCTTGAAGGCTCAAGAGAAATATCTCTTCCGAAAAATTAATCGCATGTGAGATTAATAGGTACAACGTTCTAGTTACTAACCACTTTTTAACGAAGTCATTACTAGTCAATTTTACACTAGCAGTCTAGCACCTTAGAGAGATATATATAACGATTGTAAATAAAATTGACAGAATAAATCCAAATCATACACTACTAATAAATTTTAGGAACATAAACTAAGTACTTATAGTCTATCCTACCGTTCCAAGGATTTAATCTAATGCCTCAGTGCCGCCTTGGGGTAGGTCAAAGAGGTTTCGATTAATATTGAAGATCAACTTGAGAATCGAACATCTCATTTGTGATCGTCAATCACCTTTCCTTTTTCAGCCAAGGTATTACCAAAATACCCTTTATGAGTGTGACCTATTGTTTCAGATCTTTAGATAGACCCCGAGTGTGCCGCCTTAGGGTCGGTCAGTGACTCAGCGAGTACCCAAAATCCAATCCTTTCGGAGACCAAGCCTTGAATTTTGATAGCGGTGAAGGCCTTCCTTAGGGGGCCGAAATCAAAGCCGGCACGAGGCGTCACCATTCTCTCACATCGCTTGTGTCAACAGTAGAGGCCGTGGGGTCGGCTGTCGCCTCTCCCGCTCCCACTCAATATTTTGAAAAAGTGGTGGGTTTACTGATCACGTTTTTTGACTTGATGTTACATTAAGGAACAATAAATCATAGGCCCGAATGTTGTCGGTTATGTGGGCTAGCCCACCCGACCTATTCGTTAGAACATATGTGGCCGTCGGACGGGTCAAGGCTAGGAGAGCTCCGTTGAGCCGTAGTGACTCTTCGGATGGCTCAGTATTGCCAGACCCCCGTGCAAACGCCACACGTGGAGGGTGAAGTCGATTGAGCCGTAGCTACTGTTGACCACCCAACCGTGGTTAAACCACTTTCGAACTGTTTGCCCATGATTATCCAATCCTTAAACATCAAACATTCACGTAGACACTACGGAACAAAAACGTAATATCGTCTTAGGTAAGGTGGAATTCACCGAGAATCCAACACCTTCACCACGAGGTTTCAGGATTTTACTCCTTATGCTTTCGCAGAGTGGGATTCACCGAGAATCCATCACCCAACCTCGACGATTGAAAAAACCCGTGTTCCTCGGTTTTTACCCTAATTAGTTTCTAATTAATATCAAACAATTAATTAAAACTAATCGTGTGTTTTATACATGCCTAACTAATTCCTTGAATTAATTTCTATATGTATGCATATGGAGTGGAATTCATGATATGATGCATGTCATGGCAATTTTCCGGTTCTACTCATACAATCTACACATGTATACTAGTGCGGAAAATAAACACCGAGATGGACCGTTGGCACCCCCGTAACTAATCTATTCGAAAATAAATTAAAACCCTAATCTGCAGCTGTTGAGAATCTTCGACGATCGGCATATCAAACGAACTTGGATCGGGACGAAACTTTCCAGATCTGATCTTCATTCTTCAGGCTTCAAGATGGACGGTCGGATCGGAACTTTGACTTGTCAATATTCCTCAGTGAGCCGCCCAACTTGCTGCTGAAACAGATTCTTACAGCAGCACATCATTGACTTCCCGAGGCCGATCGGGAATCGAGATGGATCCCGATCGACCTGATATTTTTACCTCACGTAAAAAACTCCATGATATAAGATCTTACCAGTCGGATTTGAATTTGAACGGTCTAATTGTTCCCAGAAAAAATCGAAGAAGTCACAGTTAAGGTTTCTGTGAATCCTGCGTTTTTCTGTTACAGCAGCCACTTCGCAGCAACGAACGGATACCCAAACGGACTCTGATCGACACCAAATTTTGTGGGATTGTTCATCAACTTCTAATATTGATTCTGACCGGAGAGATCTTCATTATAACGGCTCAAACAGCCGTAAAAACGAAGATACTATACAGCTACTAAACAGATCTATTTTCTGGAAATTAAACTTGCAATAAAAAATTAAATTACATAATTTCCTATACTCATATGAACGAATTTTCATTGTTCATATGAGTTTACAATAGATCTAACGGGTAAACGATGCCAACCCCAATCCATCTCTTCAACCATAACAATTTTAATCACATCAATGCATAAAATAAGTAAAAAAAAAATACCTACATGCAATTCCACTCCTTTAAATCGTTTAACTACGATTATGACTATATAAATCGTGGAACCTGTCTCTGATACCACATGAAGGATGCAGGTTCTTAGATCTAAACGAGTTAGATCTATGCGCAGCGGATGGATCACGATTTATATATCAAAACACATAATTAAAGGACTTAAACTACTACAAGGGGGTTTAAGATCATGTTACCAATAACGGGAAGAGATGCCTTGATCTTCCGATGTGTTCTCCAAACGGCGGTTGGTGGACACCCTTCTTGATACACGAACCTCCTTGATATGCAACACCAAGAAAAACTCAAAGTTTTTCTTCTTCCAAAAACCCTAGGTAAGAAAGAACAAATTTTCTCCCTTTATTTGTGGTGAATTTCGAAATTTGCCATGTCAATTTCCCTTGGAATAACTCTCCTTTTATAGGAGAGTACATCCTTGGCCTCCAAGTATTAATTAATTAATTAATCAAAATAAAAGGATATTTTTCTTAATGACTAATTGTGACAAGCATTGACCAATAGGAAATCAAATAACAAGTCATCCAACCAATCATATAACAAGAATATCTTTTATTTTCCACATCACAAAAATAATAATTCTTGTGATAATTAATAGATTGAGGCGCCACATTAGGGTTAAAAGCCCACATAAAATGTCTTTTATGTGTATAATATTATTTAGCCCAACTAAATAATATCCATGCATATCAATTAATCACCCGACCAATTAATTATCAACGAGGCCCAAGTAACAAGATTATTAGTCCGAATTACGAAGCCACATCGGGGACCATGGACCTATAACCAAGTAACTCCAATAATTAATTATTCATCGAACGAAATAAGTACATTAATTATTAATTCCGGGATTACGCCACCATAAACCCGAAATCGAACTCTACCGATTATAGATGTATACTTATACTCAACCCATAGAGTGAATAAGCGTCCATTGATATAATCACTACATACGGATTAACCCTCCATAGGTCGTCCATTACGAGTGGGAAGTCTCCGTGAACCCGACTCGAATATCTTATCCTTATTTACCATTAACCCCCGATGATCAATTAGTATGCATATCGACTAGTAGCTAATTAGTCAAATGCGAAACTCCCGGGATCGATCACTTTCTTAGGCCTAACAAATAAGGGGATCGTCTCTCTACTTCCCGCGGGAAGGAATGGATTCCATGTCCGTGAAAATCGAACTACTCACTCATCGGGAGATAGTGCCAATGAGAAGTGGCTTGGAACACATATCTAAGTGAACCGTAACTAACACATCAAACACTACCCCGAGACAAGCGACACCACGTGATCACCTCGGGATTAAGGTTGATCCATATATGATCATCTAATGATTTAATAAGATTCCTCGATTACGGAATTATACCGAGAAATTCGATTAAATCGGTCCGGTCTTATATGAATGCCATCATATATAAATGCCCGTAGGTACCTCTACCGATAGTCCGGATAAGACTATCACACCCTAAGGTGTTACGGGCGCATTATTGGTGTTTTAATCAAGAGACCCTAAACTCTGATTAAGTTCACCATGGACTAACAGTTTAAGTATATCTCCACTAACTCAATCCTCACGTGTAATCAATACACTGAGTTAAGTGGTTACATACAGATATACTTAGGGTTTGCAGCAGTGTATTACTTACAAGCACAAAGCAAGTAATAAGGTGAGATAAATTCTGTCATCCATTATTAAAAACAATTACACAAATTGTCTTTCGGGCACTACACCTAACAATTATACCGGGAAATAAGGCGTTCATGAGTATTTAACTAAGCTTCAACTTTTGCCCAACTCATAGATTGAACCCTAGATGTTATATTGACAATGTCAGATTCATATTCCCCAGGTAAACCTCTAAGAGTAGAAAAATAAGCTATGAACTAGAGACAAGATATCCTATTGCAGCTAAACCATTAGCATAACTTTTCATTTGGGCAAGATAATTTGGCATTGAACGAGCTCCTTTACTGGATTTTGTGAGGGCATCCTTGAACTCAAGAATTTTGGATTATGCTTGGCTATTGAATAAAGTTTCTAAAGTAACCAATACCTCGTGTGCAGAATTGCATCCAACAGCTTCTTGTAAAGCTTGATCAGTCATAGATCCAAGAAGCCATCCAAGCAACAGTTGATCAACTGCCATCCATTCATCATAAGTTGTATTCCGCAAACTGGGCTAAAGATATGAAGACCCAAGAGTTGAGGTACGATAAACTAGAGGAACGTTGGTGCCAAAGAGGTGATCTTCCAATTTGTGACCGTGAATGATAGGTAAGATGGTGTACCGCCATAGGAGGTAATTATTCTAGTCAAGTTTAACAATGATGTCTGAGATAAATTGAACCCAAAGTGAGGTGTAAGAGATTGAAAAATCTGGGTATATCCGGAAAGTTGGGTTGTAGGCTTTGCCTAGAAGTGTAGAAATACGGTAGGGGAACATGCATCTGAGGTAGAGTCAAACCGGTGGTCGGAAAAGCAACAGAATAAGTGGTGAGAGGTCGAATTGACGAAAAACTTGATGGAGTGGTAGGAATAGCGGCATCTCAAGTGCTTGGTGGTGGAACCGAACTAGGACCGATGGTATTTGACGTCGGAAGAGGTAATCTGACGTCGGACGGCTGGCCGGAAGTCGACATGGCGGTGGCTCTGATACCAAGATAGAAACTCATCAGAATGGAATATTAGTTCATTGATTCAATCAAGGTGCTGAGTACATTCAATATATCCAAACATTCTCTAACAAACTAGATTCTCCATATCTAACAAACACCTAGGTGGACCAAACTAGAATGACATCTAAGCATACACATGGACCAATGGAAAATGCCACATACACATTAATGTTAACTCATCTCTTAACATATATGAACATAACTAAATATAACCGTGACCGTTCCCGGTATTTCTTTATAAAATATATATCTGGTATTAAGTTTGAATAAATAAAAATTAAACTGATACAATAGTTCACGCAATTTTTGGTTTTTTCTAACCACAATTTTTAAGATGGTTCTGGTATAAGTATAACATGGTGTACCATAACAAATAGGAATTAAGATAAATAAGATTTAAAATATATAAATTCCTTGTATTTACAAGTTTGCCTCAATTTAAAACATTTCATTGGTTGAATAACTATTACATGGTGTAGTAGGACCACCATAAAACTAATGTTTTTAACATTATCTAAAATTATAAACATGTGTATATCTATATATTGCAATTATATATCCAGAGAAGTATGTATGTATATATATATATATATATATATATATATATATATATATATATATATATATATATATATATATATATATATATATATATCATATGAAGTGTGAAAACAACTTCTTTGTAACAACCCGACCCAGATTTTACATAATTACCCGGATCCTAATTGTTCGGCCATGATCCGAAACCGAAACTTCGAATCACGAAGCCTTCTGTTGGAAAATCAGAAACTAAAAATCATAATAATAAAATTATCATAATAATAATCACTGTCACGTTATTCAACTGTTGTTAGGGTCCATGCTTTCATTATTACATCATCTTAAAAAATATCAAAAGACATAATATAACGTTTCCCCCTTTTTTTTGAAAATTGTGAGTTGCTCCCACCAACACTCTATTGTGGACGATCGTGATCATTACTCTCTCTACGTTAGTCCACACGTCTCCTCTGATAGTCTAGTTAGGGTAGTGGCTAGGCTGTGCTTCTACACCTTTGTGATACTCTGGATATTATCTGAAAAACATATCAATTAAAGGAGTGAGCACGAACGCCCCGTAAGCAGTGTCTAAGCATCAAGAAGGAACTAATGAATCCATTGAGCCTAGAGTTCACTACTGTTAGTTTGCAAATAATGATGTGCATAACGAAAATATATCTACTAAATAGTGCATGCTATATGTACTAAAAATGTTTGATTGAAAATAAAGCAGAAACATAACTGAAAATATAACAACTGTATTGGAATATTATTATGCTGGAATAAAATAATGTAACCAATACATTACTGAAAGTCTGTAAATAATGATACGGTTTTCATCTATTTGTGTCCCTAAAAGGAACTCTGAAACTGTCGGAGATTGCAGACCGGATTTACTGACCGGCTCCGGCATATAAAAAATGTACTCCCTATTATAGCCCTGGAGCAGGGCCTGATGCCGGAGATTCTCGAGAACTCACTACACTGAATCTAAGTCTGGTTTCTCCCTACTAACCCGGGAGTAAGGTGAATGTCTAAAGAACCGTAACATTATTAAATTATCCTTAAGACTTACCGTTTGTATTTATCTGTCTATAGTGTTTTTTATTCTGAATATTATGTTATTGCAAAGACACTATGCTTTATGTTAAAACTGTAAAACTTTCTGTTAGTACTTTTCTGTCTAGAAATATGTTATCTTGTGAAAATTCATTATCTTCTGGAATACTACTAATAGCTCTGAAAATTGACTTCAACTTCTTATATTTAGGATTCATCTTCATATTTCTAAAACATACATTTTCTAAAAATGTTGTTGGTTCAATTCTTTTTCATAACTCTTTTAAAACTTATAAGGTTGACTAACCATTGCATCATTTAACCATATCATACATCTTGAAATATAATTTATATATGTATATAAATGTTGAATATATACCATATATATATATGTGTGTGTAATACACATATAACTATCCTCAAAACCTTTCTTTCAACAAATCCCCATGATCATGCGGGATTTTGTCATGTATAATTTCGGGTCAATTTAATCTAGGGATGATCGAATCAAGGATGATTTTGGGGGTGATTTTAGAATGAGCCTGAGAGTCTCTCTCAGGTTGCCTACGTATCCTGTAATTGTCCAGGAATCAAGCCACATGTAGTTCCTGGAAGTGTATATTTATAGGGAGTTCATTACCCTAACCCTAAGCCATGCCGGTTTGGGTAAAATACAGTATTAGCCCTTTGGGCTTTTACCAGCTTATATGAGCTTTACCCACTTATGCAAGTAACCACATGGATAATGGGCCTGCATGTTTAGAGTGGACTTTGTCCGCACCCCGAGCTTTCCGACTTGCGGTATCGAGATGGGCCCATCGTCTTCTCTGATCATGTCGGTTGTCGATGTCTCAACCCGTAATTTGACCCTTGGGCTATCACTTATTCTTGTTCAGGAGGACCATCTCATGACGCCACGTGGAGGTGCGAGATTTGGTATCGTCATAAGCCCCCCAAATCTATCTGAGCTCTTGAGGTCAGGTCTGATCTGTCAAAGGTGTATCTCGGCCACTGTCATCCAATGCTCTGAATTTAAATCGGCCCTGCGGACTTACTTCCCGTGAAGTCTGACATACGGACTTTCCATGTCTGCTTTGCAGACTTTTTTGCCTTAGCATTATCTGTCCCTTGGACTTATAATGTGTGGCTAAGTTGACATCGACTTCGATGCCGTAGCTATCGAAGGAATGATGAGATGTCCAACTTGGGACTGTCTCGGTTGAAATTGACCTCTCTGAAGAATCTGATTTGCCCTGATTTTGGATTACGGCATGAAGATCTAGAATGTCAGTCTAACAGTCATGAAAATTTGCCTTAGCGCCAAAGATGATGCTTCTTCTTAGGCTTTGCCCTTTTTAACCAAACGTTGTCGTTGGCTTCCATCTTGTATAAACATTTAGCCGATCATTTGGACTTGGCTTATTTTTTACTTGAAAATTGTTACATTTTCCTTTCTTTTATTTGGTCTTTGATATAGACTATCTTTCTTTATAGTAGCCTTTGGCCTTATTTGCATATCAACTTCTCTCATGTCGATGCGTATATGTCTATATCTGCTCCCTAAGTATCATGAGAACCTTAGGTTTGGATCATATTTGTATTTTATTGGGCACGTTGTCCGACCTGCGGACTCTCCCTGTCTGCAGTGCATACCTATTTACTTTAGCAACATTTGTCCTTTAGACTCTTTTGCCTTGACGATGTCGATTGTCTGTGCACTTTGTCCGACATGCGGACTGTCCCTGTCTGCTGTGCATCTGCTGATCTGCCACAACCGATGTCGCTGCTGAATCTGCTGATCTGCCGCCACCGACTGAGAATTCCGACAAACCTGACCGCCCAATGATATTATGTAATTTGAACTTAAATTTGTTCTGATTTTGAAACTTCTGAATTCGCAACTTTGCAATGCTATAACTATTGGGCCAGTCTTCGTGACTAGGCTTTTTTGTTATTTTTGCTGAAATTTTTACAAGTATTTGATGTCAAAAACGTTTGTTGCATGTCGATTCCCATTTATTTGCTCGCTTTTTTATTTGCTCGCTTTTTCATGAGTATTGCATGTCGATGCTCATTTCTTTGCTCCCGAAGTATAATGCAGATTCATCATCTTCATTATACTTTCATTAGTTCCGTTTGTTTGGGCGGGAAAAAACTGTACCACCTGCAACTCTAGCCAATCGTAGTGTCGTAGAGTGACGTCATGGTGCACTAGCCAATTTTATAGTATTTTGCTTCGATTTTTGCAGTATGTTGCTTGTCGCTTTTTGTTGTCTGTCTTTCAAGATTCGATGTCTTTTAGCTATTCGCTTGTCGAGCCTTTGGCTTTGTTTGCCATTTGCTTTATCGATGTCGTGTTGCCCCCCCAAGTGTATTATGAACCTTTGGCTCTTAATTTCTTAGTGCACTTGCGAGTCTAGTTTGTTTGAGATCGACTTGATCACCTTAGCATTTTTTGTCACAAGGACTAGTTCTGCCATAGATGTATCATTCTCTGGGCGTGTGGTCCGACTTTGCGAATCGTCTCTCTGCCTTAGCATTTTTTGCCCGTTAGGCTCGTTTTGCTTTTCGGCTGGTCGAATTTTTTGCCTTATCATTTTTTGCCTTGCAGGCTCGTTTTGCTTTTGGCTATATTGAGGGATCCGACTTGCGGATTTTCCCTTCTCTTTGTCGACTTCATTTCCTTTGACATTTTGTATCGCGTTAGACTTGTAATGTTTAGGCCGTAAATCCTAACAAACACAAAAGCACCTCGAGGAAAGACATGTTTATTAGAATATTTATGAAATTGTCACATGGACTTATTATAAGAAATAAAAATATAAAAGCAGAAATTAATCGAGATAAGGCTTAGCTTAAGCGTAATACTTCCTCAAGTTGTTGGCATGCCACTGTCAATGAACCGTGGTTCCATCAGCTCGTCCGAGTTGGTAGGACCCTTTGGGGTGAACCTTCAGAATATTATATGGGCCTTCCCAATTCGGTTCCAATTTTCCGGTTGGTTCTTGCCGGCTTGCTTCATTTTTCCTAAGTACCAAATCTCCGACTTTTCTTTATTGTTGCGTAGTAGAAGAGATGCCCCTGGCTGTCTCCTTTCGTTTGTCGAAATCGATGCCCTTTCGGCTATCGATATATATTTTCGGCTACGATGTCCTAGTAATTACACTCTAAAAAGACTGGTAATACGTAACTATCACTCTAGATCTCGGTGTCGTGTTGTTTCTTTGTCGTTCATGACACATGACTGCCGAGAGATTTGGACATGGTCCTCAAGTTGTTGGCGTGCCACTGTCGAGGAACCGTTGTTCCATCAGCTCGTCCGAGTTGGTAGGACCCTTTGGGGTGAACCTTCAGAATCTGATATGGGCCTTCCCAATTCAGTTCCAATTTTCCGGTTGGTTCTTGTCGGCTTGCTTCATTTTTACTGAGTACCAAATCTCCGACTTTTCTTTGTTGTTGCGTAGTATAATAGATGCCCCTGGCTGTCTCCTTTCGTTTGTCAAAATCGATGCCCTTTCGGCTGTCGATATATATTTTCGGCTACGATGTCCTAGTAATTACTGTCTAAAAAGACTGGTAATACGTAACTATCACTCCAGATCTCGGTGTCGTGGTGTTTCTTTGTCGTTCATGACTCATGACACATGAATGCCGAGAGATTTGGACATGGTCCGAACTCGATGCCTTAGCTTTTTGGATCCATGGAACTTTTAGCTTCACTGGCTGTCGATCGAAATGATCATGTTGCCCGACCTCGATGCCTTAGTAAATTCTCTCCCTTAGGAGTCAGATTACGTCACTGTCGACTCGGACTTCGATGCCATAGCGTTTTCGTCCTATTAGGACTTATAAACGTTGACTGTCGACACTGAAGGCATCCGACTTACGGATCCTCGTAGACCATTGAGTAGATCCTTTACGGAGTGGATCCTCGAGATACGCAAGACACTAGTCAAAAAGTCGCAATAACCATGAGGATAGTTCCCGAAATACGAAGGCTCGTCCCGCCATGCTCGGCTAGGAGAGTTCCAAAATAAGATAGCTCAACCCTCCGTGGAGAGAGTTCCCAAAATAAGAAGGTTCATCCCGCCACGCTCGGCTAGGAAAGTTCCCAAAATAAGAAGGCTCGTCCCGCCACGCTCGGCTAGGAGAGTTCCAAAATAAGATAGCTCAACCCTCCATGGGGAGAGTTCCCAAAAAAAGAAGGCTCGTCCCGCCACGCTCGGCTAGGAGAGTTCCCAAAATAAGAAGGCTTGTCCCGCCACGCTCGGCTAGGAGAGTTCCAAAATAAGATAGCTCAACCCTCCGTGGGGAGAGTTTCCAAAATAAGAAGGCTCGTCCCGGCATGCTCGGCTAGGAGAGTTCCCAAAATTAGAAGGCTCGTCCCGCCACGCTCGGCTAGGAGAGTTCCCAAATAAAATAGTTCCAAGATCAGATGTCGAGTCGAACTTAGACTTATTAAAGATTTGCCCATCGGTGAGCTCCAAATATGATGCCTAGGCCGAGCTCGGTCTTATAAAAGATGATGCCGAGCCGAGCTCGGTCTTATATAATATGATGCCGAGCCGAGCTCGGTCTTATAGAATATTCACTCGAGGGAGCTCCAAATATGATGCCGAGGCCGATATCAGCCTTCGGGCAAGAGGAGTCCGTAAAGCTCTAATGCGGGTGCTCGATATCTCGAGTCTTTGTGGTGCAATGTGATTGTGATAAAAAACATTGCATATATAATAAAGGCTTACAAAGTGTATAAGAATTTCAAATAACGATTGTAAGAACCTGGAGAGTTAAAGAGCTCGGCTCGATCCTTGGAGCTCGATAACTTGCTTCGTGGATAGCTAGATACGGTAGATAATTCGCAGCTTTCTCGGACGCCACCGCAGTGTCTTTCCGGTGGCAATCAGACCTCGAAACAGACTCCGATCGGCACCAAATTTGGAGGGATCGTTCTTCCCTAACCTTTATTCGATGTGACCGGTGGAATTGTTCTTTCGACGGCTCAATCTCCGGGAATAAGCCGCCGATCTGGCAGCTGCTGTCCAGAATCCTGCTGCTTTTTTGGTGCCCTGCAACAACTTCCTTGTCACGATCAGGTAATCAAAAGAACTCCGATCGGTCTGAAATTTTGAGGGATCGTTCGGTCCTCATAACTCTTGAATATGACCGGTGGATTTGTTGTTCCAACGGTTCCATTGGCGGCAAAATTCTTCCGACTTGTCTGCTGACAATTAGGGTTCTGCTGCGTTTTCGGGGCTACCAGTCACTTTCTTGGCGACAATTGGGCAATCAAACGAACTATGATTGACCTGTAATTTTGAGGCATTGTTCGTAACTCCTAATAACTGATTCTGACCGGTGGGATTGTTGTTCCAACGGTTAAATCGGCGGAAAAAGGCTGCCGACCTGTCTACTCCCAATTTGGGTTCTGCTGCGTCTTTTGATACAGTAGCAGCTCCTTGGCGACGATCGGGCATCAAGACGGACACCGATCGGCATGAAATATTTAGAGATTGTTATTCTCTCTGTATTATTTAATATGACCGGAGGAATTTTCATTCCAACGGTTGAATTGCGGGTAACAGGCCGCCGACCTGAAACTGCTGATTAGGGTTCTGCTGCGTTTCTATAATACAGCTGCATCTTCTTTGCGACGATCGGGCAATTAAACGAACTCTGATTGGCCTGAAACTTTTAGGTCTTGTTCGTTCCTGATAATCCTTGATTATGACCGGTGGAATTGTTTTTCCAACGGTTCAATTGGCGGCAATAGGCTGCTGACCTGTCTGCTACCAATTAGGGTTCTGCTGCGTTTTTGATACAGCAGCAACTTCTTGGCGACGATCGGGCATCAAGACGCACTCCGATCGGTCTGAAATTTGGAGGGCTTGTTTTTCTCCTTTCTTCTTCAATTTGACCGGAGGAATTTTCATTCCAACGGTTCAAACTCCATAAACTAGCCGCCGATCTCCATGCGTTTTTGGCCTTATTTTGCCATTAACATGATCACCATCACTCCTTCATCCATCACCGATAGAAGACCCTCCTTCTAGCGCCTATCGGGTCAATTTAATCTATGGATGATCGAATCAAAGATGATTTTGGGGGTGATTTTAGACTGAGCCTGAGAGTCTCTCTCAGGTTGCCTACGTATCCTGTAATTGTCCAGGAATCAAGTCACACGTAGTTTCTGGAGTGTATATTTATAGGAGTTCATTACCCTAACCCTAAACCATGTCGGTTTGGGTAAAATACAATATTAACCCTTTGGGCTTTTACCAGCTTATATGGGATTTACCCACTTATGCAAGTAACCACATGGATAATGGGTCTGCGTGTTTAAAGTGGACTTTGTCCGCACCCCTAGCTTTCCGACTTGCGGTATCGAGATGGGCCCATCGTCTCGGTTCTCTGATCATGTCGGTTGTCGATGTCTCAACCTGTAATTCGACCCTTGGGCTATCGCTTATTCTTGTTCAGGAGGACCATCTCGTGACGCCACGTGAAGGTGCGAGATTTGGTATCGTCACCCCAAGTTACATAAAAATGGACAATAATTCATTTCACTCATAAATTAAAATACTTATAAAATTATTTAAAACATGAACCAACATACTTTCGTTCAAAACGCTAAATGTTATTTCGTTTTTTGGAAATAAGTTTGACTTCCATTCTAGACAGATTTCTAGTATCCAATCGATTAATCGGATGTCTATGGTTTATGCTCAGCTATTTAACTGATTAATCTTAACTGATTTGAAACAAATGAAAAATATTTAGAAAACATGATATCATGATGCTTGTAAAATAATATTTGATACTATACTCCTCACCTCGGATCTAAACCACTAGTCCGTTCTTGAAATGAAACACCATAATTTGTTTTCCCTATATTCAACCACTATTTTACATCAATACTTTAGCTATAAAACAACTATAAATTAAATCTTAGAAATATAAATTAGATCTTAAGATGTTTACCTTCCACCGGAAAAATTAAAACTGTTGAATTGCCCTAGAATTCACACCGGTCAATATGATATATTCAATCTTGAAAAGCATGTGCCTTGAATCCCCTTTTTCCTTCTTTCTTTTATATTTCTCATTTTTTTGTTTTTGTTTTTTTCCCTCTCCTGGATCGATATCCAGCTTAGGGTTGTAAGTGAGCTAAACAACTTGTGAGTAGCTCGAGATCGATTTGATCCAAAACTCGACTCGACTTGCTTAAATCAGCTCAAACTCAAAATCGACTCGACTTGAAAATTAAACAAACGATACTCGAGCACTGCAATACTCGACTCGACTACTCACGAGCAAGTTTGAATATATATTTATACATATTAAAAAAGCATATATGCATATCTATGCATGTATTTATACATATATCGAGAGATTGAGAGAAAATGTCAAAAAACATTCAGCCAAAAATATTTTTGGCTGGTAATTATTCCAAAATGAATAAATAGGACACACTCCTTTTTTTATGTGCAAAAAGGACAAACAATTTCAGACGGACAAAATTACCCCTTTTATTAAAGGGACGTGCGCATATGCATTAATCTTCCGCTTCTTCAGGTTTTTTTTTTTTTTTTCAAACATCCGTAATTTTTTATTTATAACTCCGATCATAGAAATTTTTTCACCAAAATTCTTCTTTTTTTTTGCTCTTTAATTAGAGCCCAAATACGATACCCTTCCGACGAAAATTTTGAAAGCCAAAAAAATATTTGCATTAACCGGAGCATTTTTCTTATAAACGACCGTAATTTTTGATTTAGAACACCGATCATCAAAATTGTTTCACCAAAGTTCATATTTTTTTTATATTCATTTGATACCTCATTTGATACCTTTTCGACGTAGTATTTGAAAGCTGAATTTAATTGCATCATTTACACTAACACACTATCGGTATCAGTACAAGTATCAGTATCAGTATCAGTATCAAGACACAATATCATATCTGGCTCATATAAGGCTCATATAAGGCACACAATATCACTAACAATATCATATAAGGCACACAATATCAGTGGTGAATAGAGAGTGGGGTAAAATTAGCCTTTTTAAGAAACTTCAGTTTGGTTTCGGACATCTTTGATGAGAAAAATAAAATAAAATAATGTAAAGTAATGATTATAAGGTTGAAATGTTGTATTAAAGTTTGTGTTGATGAAGAAATGATTGGTGAAATGATTGGTGAGAGAAATATTATATTGAAAAAGTAATGGTTAAATAGTGTAATGAGTGTATAAAGTGATGAATTAATATTATTTTATTTGTTGATATTGATTGATTGATGAAAGAATTTATAATAAAATAATAGAATTAATAAAATAATAATAAATAAGTTAGTGGGGTGAATAAAATATTGGTTTGTGATCCAAATTGATCAACCTAGTCCCAAACCAAACAAGGGTTAGGCAGTAAAATGAAGAAATCAGAGTATGCACAACAGTCTAATCAAGTTGAAACAGAATTGGAAGCAGATTCTGAAACACTTTTAGTGATTAACTATTATACCTAGTCAAGTTAAAACTCAGTTTGATTGAAACACTTAGGCACAACTTAACAACTTGAGTTTATATGAGTTGTTTAGCACGCAGGTTCAATTCCTGAATGATATAAATGTAAGTGCAGGATTGAAACCAAGTAAATATGATGTAAACTATGAACTGATTATAAAGAATTAATCAAAGATTTGAATATAATACAAATCAAATGTTCACAGTTCAGTTTATTGATATGCTAATGATACAGATCTAGGAATTCAGCAAACTACACTTCAGCAGAGTGTATTACAGCAAAGTACAAAACTCAGCAGACTAATGAATACTACAGATTATACAGATGATCTGTATACAAAACTCAGTACATAACATGATGAATAATGATGTTGTAGAAGAATTATTCGACGTAGTATTTGAAAGCCGAATTTAATCGCAGCATTTACACTAACACAATATCAGTATCAGTATCAGTATCAGTTTCATTTAAGGCTTAATTCAAGTGACTTCTTCAAGGCACACATATCTGGCTCATATAAGGCTCATTTAAGGCTCATGTCATCCTTCTTTTGCTGTGTTAATATCGACAAGAAGTCCAAGAATAGTAGCAGTGATAGCCTTCACAACGTGTATACGTCCAAGATCCCATATGTCGACCAAAGAATATAGATTTGCAGCCTTGGCCATTGTGAAACGATCAATAATCGATTTGCTCAATTGAAATCTACCAACGCCAATAGCATAACTAGAACCAACATGAAGCATATTAGCCCAAAAATCAAAATCTTGCTTATCACCACTAATCTTGAACGAATGACAGCCCATATATATGGTATAAGGATCTACCCCATGGATTGAATATTTAGCAGCCTTTTTCGTAATTGATTCGTTCCTTCCGTCCTTTTTATCTTCTTGGAATGGATCGGGCATTTCAGCGAACACCTTACAGGCTTCCTTTTGCTCATCAGAAGCTATTACCTCTGCAGTTATAACCATCAATCTCTTTGGGCCACAAACAAACAAACACTTTTACAATTGAAAGCTAGATTTCAAGATTCAAAAGATCAATTTTTCCCCTCAAATCATTTTTTATGATTATGCTGCTTTTTGGAGCATAGTTGTAACTTTCAAATGCAAGTATTCACAAAGAAGAATAAATAAACATGCTTTTCTCTGTTCGTGATTCGAAACTTTCATCAATCTTATCCAAAAAGGCCTGCATCATCAGCTTGAACGAATCAAATTGAGCCTCAATGTTATGAGAAATTTGAGACTGAACTTCCTCAAATTCGATTAACCACTGTGATCGTCCATGACATGGTCGGAGTCGGAATCGGAGATCTGGAATGGCACCGCCTGGGTAATATTGGGATTGCGAGGTGGTGGAATGGAATGTGAGAAGGAGGAGGAGTGGATGGTAACGTTTTGGAAATTGATGGAGGAGATAATCCGATCATCGCCGTCATCTTTGTGAGTTCAATGATTTCTTCGACTATATCATGTTGGTGTAGGCGGGGTCGGACAACTTGAATGGGTAAATAGGGGTATATTCGTCCGGTGGAATTTATTTGTCCTTATTGCAACTAAAAATTGAAAGCTGGATTATCACTTATTTAAGGGAGAAAAAGTGGACTATAAACTAATTTTTCCACATATATATTATTATCAGATATGTTTGTATGTTTATATTTGTAGTAAAAGTATAAATTGTTAAAGCTTTCATTGATTTTATATCATGTGTATCTTGTGGTTTGTCAAATATTTTGCATTAAATACATTTTTTTGAACACAATAAAATATAATTTTCATCTTTAATATAAAATATCATATAGTAACTAGTCGAAATGACATTTTTTGTTATTATCAAGTGATAATTTGAATTATTTTTTAGTTAAGTTTTGAAACGTATTAGATTCGATAAGTTCAATGAAAAACTCGACCTCGGATCGATTTCTTAAAACTTCCTTGAATCTCGGCTCGAGCTCAAGTTCGAAATACTCGTGTTTGAGCTCGAACTCGAGAATATTTTAAATTGTTCGACTCGTTTTGAGTAATACTCGGTTCGACTCGACTCGTTTACCCCATCATCTAGCTTCTCCCCTCAACTTTTTTTCCCCTTTTACTGACTGCACCCTTCCCAATTCTCTCAAATATATACTCCCTCCGTTCCAAAATATATCATGCAGTTGTAAAAAAACACGCTTATTAAGAAAGTCATTTAATGCTATAACTTTTCGGATTCAATGACTAAAAAATCTCTATGATACAATTAATGCAGTCTTCTTTTTAACTTCTACCCTTGTAGTAAATAAGGGTAAAGTATGAAAATTAGCAATAAATGTTGTTTTGGAAAATGTTCTGTCACGGTTATTTTGAAACAAATTTTTTTGACAACTGCTCAGTTATTATGGAACGGAGAGAGTACATTAATGCAATAACTTAATTTGCACATTAAGGTTGTGTTTGTTTTGGGTTAGAGTTTTTTTGGGAGTTTTTTTAGATAAAGTAATTGAAATAATGATTAGAAAGTTGATGGGGTAAAATAAAGTAGAATAATGATTGGTGTAGATTATGAAATGATTGGTGAAATAAAGTAGAATAATGAATAAAATAATGGTAAAAATGTAATAAAGTTGATAAAGTGAAATGATGAGAGATGATTTAATATTTTTTTATTTGTAGTTGAAGATTTGATTGTTGAAAGAATTGTAAGAAATGATTGGTGATGTGATGAAAAAAAAACGCCGAAAAAAACTCCGGTCAAAACAAACGGAGCCTAAGTGTGCTTATTTAAAAGCTATAAAGTGGGGGTGTGAGTTTGAGGTATATAGTTTAGTAACCCCACATTATTACACCACATAAAATTCTCCACTAAAATCAATATAAATATACTTATAACTATTAATAAATAGATAACTATATGTTATGATATATTGTGAAGAAAGTTGGTTTGGTTTCGACTTTCAACTCGGGTCAAATATAAAAATTGGTTGAGGATATTACATTCTTCCCCTACAAGCTAGGGTAGGGAAATAACTAAATAAATAAATAGTAAAAGAAGATCGAGTTGTACACCAACAACTAATGTGCTAGTGCTATGGTGGAGCACAAGAAACATGAATATGAAAAAATAGACGTTAAAGAAGAAGATGAATTTTTTTACGGAAATTGCGGGTAAAGTCTTTGTAATTTTGTGGTTATCAATTTGCTCCACCTAAAGAATCGGTAAATGTGCGTTTTTTTTTTTTTCATTCACATAAGGCTCCATAGCAAGCAAGTCCAACACTGTACAGTGTACAATACAAACCATTTAAATTTACAAGTGTGATATATACTTTTCTCCTTAGATCGATCCAACCTAACGTCAACTTCCCACTTGGTTTTACGTACTTCAAGCCTTTGCTATACACACAAATTAAAAAAATGTTGATATATAGTTATTTTAGTGTGACAAATGAGTCTAAATAAGTGATATATTTTAGGCACACTGTTGTTTTGTGCATGATAAAAAGTTAGTGTAGCAAAAAATGTGTTTCTTGTAGTGCAACATAATAAAAAAAAATTATATGAAATAAAATTATTGTGGCATTTGTTGTACATATATATTTTGCTGTGTCACAGATATTTTTCTAGATAATCTTAATCCAAAATACAACTAAATTCTTGGTTTATCCCTTGAATACAAGTACCACACACATTTGCTTGGAACAATTAAGATGTATTTTGCCTAAACTTAATACACTAAAAGTCATTTCATTTTGTGATGAGAATCAACATTTAATCATATATTCTCCTTCAATAGAATAATAATAACAATAATAACACCTTCCACCCAAAGGCAGACGCAAGATCTCGATAAGGGGCAGTAAATTTTTTAAAGACAAATATAGAAATTTAAGGGGAGCAAACTGTATGCATAGTACAAATATTAGTGTGTTTTTCAGATCAAGAGTAGGGGCAGTTGCCCCTCTTGGTTGTAGATAGGTCCGCCACCTCTCCCTAATTAAAGAATAAACATTAATAAAAATAGAGAATTTTCGTTATCTTCATTTAACCTTTTATTTGGAATATTCGATGAGAAGGGTATTTCGAAACAGAAGAATTATCATACAATGGTAATACCAAACGTTGGTGTTGCATGTGAATATATGTTGTATAATAACTCTTTTATTCTTAAATATCCCGGTCATCTTCTACCTCCCACCAAATTAATACTGCACTTTTAGTTACTCTAAACAAGAATTATTATCTATAAAATTGAGATGATATAGCTATAATATTCTCCTACTATATATAAGTTATGGCATGTCCACTTTTGCTCTGGCTATGTGGACAGCCATGATCCTCCTTACTCCTTAGTATACAAAAGTCCAACTCAATGGTGACAACAGATATGGTACCGCCCTACTATTTTATATAGGTTTTCCTCTTGTCCTAATAGATTGATTGCAACCTAACATACTTATTATCACACCCCCTCATGATATGTCATGTTCCCGTAATAGATGTACTGCCACATAAATTAATAAATTCATGGGTGACTACTTCTACTTGTATAAATGAAAGTAATGTTTTTTTTTTTTTTCAACTATAAAAGGATTTTATTGACGACATTATCTAGCTAGGGACTAGATAAAAAGGTTACAAAGTTATATATAGATGAAAGGAAATGAAAGGAAAGCATTACATTAATGTGTTTGACACCCGATAAATTGAAATGCACTAGATTCCATAATATATGGATAGCAGAAGATGGGGATACTAGAGCACAATGTGTTTGACACCCGATAAATTGAAATGCACTAGATTCCATAATATATGGATAGCAGAAGATGGGGATACTAGAACACTAGGGTAGTAAGATGGTGGGGGTTAGGGTAAACACATGCTAAAGTACGATAATGTAGCTAGGAGTAGTGAGTAGTGAGGTACTAATGGGTGTGGTGATAGAGGGCGAGAGTAAGGTAGTAATGTGAGGTAAGGTTGTTTGGGTTAGTGAGGGTACGGGAGATGAAGGAAAAGTAAGAGTGGGGGTGGTAAGGATGATGTGAGGTAAGGTACATAGATGTGATGGCATAATTAATGGAGAGTTTGGGATGAGAGTGGTGAGGTAAGGGTGATATGAGGGCGGTGTAAGGGTGGGGTTGGTATGGTAAGGTAGAGTTGAGTGGGTGGAGTGATACATAAGGTGATCGGGTAGGGTAGGATAACGGAGTTTAGGTAGGAAATGTAAGGTAGGATGTGATGATAAGATATAAAGTCTGTTAGGGTAGGGTGATCCACTAGGGTTGGGTAAGTGGGTGTTAGGGTTGGTTGGGGTATTGAGGTAGGGTGTAGAGGTGATTGGTAATGTACGCGGGTGGGTGGTAAGAAAGTGTGAGTGGTAGGGTAGGGTACGGTGGGGTGATAAGGTGTGATGGGGTAGGGCTACCCCACCCTATCCGATCTAAATCTACCATTCCATCATATTCTACCTTATACACCCCCACCCTACCCTCCCTACCCCCCCATCAAACCAACTTCAACCTACTACCATTTTCTACTTATCACTCGGTGTGTGACCTATTATGTAATTTGTTTCATTCCATTTATTCACATTTCAAACATATTAATGGAATGAGTTTATTCAATATTCGTGTGAAATTATTTCAATTCATTCAATTCTATTATTGCTGCTGGGTTGGCTGTAGGACTTGCTTCTATTGGACCGGGGGTTGGTCAAGGGACTGCTGCGGGTCAAGCTGTAGAGGGTATCGCGAGACAGCCTGAGGCGGAGGGCAAAATACGAGGTACTCTATTGCTTAGTCTAGCTTTAGAGGGTATCTCATATGTCATACGTGTTTATGGGTCATATAGTGCGTCTTATATCTCTTTTTAGGTTATCTTGATCCAGACTTGTAATAATCTCTCACTTAAACGTCTTTAAAAAGTGTTGAATAGAATAACTATTTATCTTCTTATTAGCTTATGATTTTCTTTCTTTTTTGGAAAAATTATAATATACAACAAGGTATAACTACTTAAATGTTTATTGAACTTCTACTCAAAAAAAATGTTTATTGAATTTGTAGTGTTTCTTATATGTTTTTTTTTCCTTTTCTTTTTGTAGTGTTTATTATATATCTTTGTATGCTATCTTGACTCAAGTTTATTAGAGAATTATTATTCTTTCTATCAATGTATGCTTGTAAAATGGATAACAATTCAACAATGTATTTGAATGTGTATGTATACATCTACGCATGTACATAGCCAGAAAATTTAAGATTCATCGACTATCGGAATTCGTTCTCAGGATATAACCTAGTGATAAAAAATTTGAGTGTTTTAAAAAGACAACTGAACCTTAAGCTGTAGTGTGTATGTTCGAACCCCATAAAAAAATATTCTTTTCGATTATTTGGTATAATAACTAGTTTATGACTCTGTGCTGCTATGTTATACTTTAACCATTCCTCGACTATCGGAATCTGAGGTTTATACTACTAATAAACACAAGTCAAAACGCAATCGGAACGTTGAAATTCTAACGGATCAATTGTTTGGTTGAATTTTAACTACACGAAAACAATCATCATTTTTTACTACTTGCCCCCCAGAAATAATATTAAATTATTTACCGCAATCCTTGGTCTGAGACGTTTTTGTTTGGCATTTTCTCAGCTCTCCTCGATTCTTAAAATCTCTGCTTAAACAAACTCTTTCCCTTTCACAATGACCATTTAGGATTTTATATTAAAAACTGCATTTGTTTTGTTTTAATTTAACCAATTGTTAAAATTATTTATGTAAGTTTATTTAAAGTAGTTTTATTATAAAAAATTATTTATTGTATTTTTTACTCACCTTACTTAAAAAAAAATTCCCCGTAACGGGATTCGAATACTGATTTTCATGCCAGATTATAGTTTAGCTCACCACTAGACCGATGCACATTGTGCTCATCTTACTTAACTTAGTTGTTTATTTAATGTGTTATTGAGTCTGCCGCATCAGTTAATGATGCAACGGTTGTAATAAGGTTGTACTAAACCACGTGGATGAACCTACTACGTGGGCCAATGGGTCCATAGACCCACTCAAATTTCTATGTGAATTTATTAATATACACTTCTAATAATTTTAAAAACTATATATTTATATTATTTCAGACAATTTTTAGTATAACTATTTATTTAGTTCAAATGATGAGACACATTGTTAATGACCTTATGGTCACTGGTTCAAAAGCTGGCAGCTGAATTACAACATTGCTACAACGATTGTAATGAGTAATAACAATTTATATATATACGTCATATTTATTATAATCTATACGCAATTTGCTACATCCTTCCTGCATATTTATTATAACCTATACGTTATTTGGTATAGTCTTTCTACGACGATTATATTATAAATTTTTTAATCTATACACTATTTGCCAACCTTCCTACAATACAATGAATGTATTATAAATTTTTTTCTCCTATTATTTGTAGAGGTGGTGTAATGAGTAATAGCAATTTACACGTCACGTTTATTATTATAATGTTACTTATATATTAATATTGTAGGATATAATTTTGCTTATTTTTATTCCTTCCTATTAGCCTACTGGCTACTACTACAAATACATGTTTCGTTTCTCTTCCTTCTCTATATCTTCCTATTACATTTTCTCTTCATTCTGAAAATGGTGCAACTGCATCAGGCAAATGAAGAAGAAGATGAAGAAGCATTTGAAGAAAAATTTAAGAAACCCAAGTTTTGTATCAACGATCACATAGATTTGCTGGTTGAGATCTTGCAGAAACTAGACGGCCACTCCTTAAGCTTAGCAGCATGTGTATGCAAGCTATGGTGTAGCATAGCGAGAAATGACTCGCTGTGGGAGCATTTGTGCTTTCGAAATGTGTCGCCTCCTTCGGAGAGTGTGAAAGCGGTGGTGGTGGCGCTGGGTGGCTACAAGAGGCTGTACATGGTGTGTGTGAGGCCGGTGTTGAGCAGACTTGGGAGGAGGAGGAGAATAGTGAAGGAAAAATGGTGGTGGTGGTGAGATGGACTCGGAGTTGGCTCGGCGGTGGTGGACTCGGCATGAGGTGGAGCTTTCTTTGTCTTTGTTTTGTGTGGATTATTATGAAGGACTGCTGCAGGGTGGGGGCGGCCGGGGTGGGCAACTCGGTGTTGACTCGTCTTCACGGTCGCTGATGTTCCTCTGCAAGCCGGTGAACGTCTGAGGGTCATCCGACTCATCAGTAATTTATTTGTTTATTGATTTATATTTTTCTTCCTGTTTTTATTTTTATTTTTTTATGGGTGTATCTTGATTTATTAAATAAAAGTAACGCAATTATTTATTTATTTTTTGAGGGAAAAAAAAACAATGGTAGTTTGAATTACATCACATATGGGTAGTTTGGAAGCAAATGATGGGATGTGATAATTATTTTTATTAGATTCTTTGAGTAATAGCGTAATTTAATAGAATGTAATGAATTAAGTCTAATTATAGACTAATGAGAAAAACCGCTTTCATCTTTTATTTAAAAGTTATGAATAAAATGATGAGGAGGTGACAGTTCTTGTATGGGTGATATGGCATATTTGGAAGGCGCGATATAATGCGGTCTATGACGATCAGCTGGTGTATATTTCTCGAGTTTGTTCTTCGATTCTCAGCACAGCAAGGGAATTCTTCCATGCTACTTAGGTGTCTCGTGTAGTGCAGCAACAGGAGTTGCGGGACCGCCGGGAGAGGCCATCTAATGAGATGATAAAATGCAATGTTGATACCTCAGCTACACCATACATGCATTGGGGATTGGTCTTATCTTCCGCGATCATCAGGGATCTATTCTAGCAGCCTACTCTTTCCGTTAGGATTCATGCATAGCGGTTATAGCTTTGGAGTTGCGGGTGATCCTTATGGCCTTGGTGGAGGGACGTCGGTTGGGGATAGCTCATTTGTTGATGGAAAGCGAGTGACCAAGGCGCACGCCTTGAAAGGCAGGGTGCATGCCTTGCTGAGCAGAAATGAAATAAAACTTTCTGCTATGTAAGGTGCACGCCTTGCTGAGCAGAATTGAAATAAAACTTTATGTTGTGTAAGGTGCACGCCTTAGATGTCAGGGCGCACGCTCTGGCTTGTATTTCATGAAAAATGTTGTTTTGTGTTTAAGGTATTATCTTTGATTTGGACTTTTCTTATAATGATATAAACAATTTAAAAGGAGATAACAAAGCCATGAATAAGCTTTTAATGCGTTTAGTTCCGGCATCGAATAAATTCTTTGTTGAGTTGAAGTTCGGGACCGTTGCAAGTTAAGCGTGCCATTGTGTTTTGATGAGTTAGTATTCATCAATACATGTGTATGTTAAAGCTTAAACATCAATATTATTCTTGGTAAGACACTAGGCAATATCGTGATGTGTGGTGTGGTCAGATAAAGTGGATAACTTTGTTGATCTATAAGACGGTCGTTAAGAACGAAGGGACTCCGCCGAACACACACACATTATCAGGACTAGGCCGTGGTTGCTAGTGTATGTATCGTTAGTAGGTTGCACTTGAAGCTTCACGGTGAGCAGCATCGTGCGTAGTGCTCTTGAATACTTGATGTAACGAAGATAAACTAAGCTAGAAATAAAGTAGGAATCTCATAACATGTTATAAGCATGAAGTGAACCATATAGTTTGAGTTAAATTCATGAACATAATCTTTAATAATAATGTTTCACTTTCCTTTCATTATAAAACCTAATTTAAATAGATTCTTCCGCTTGCTAAGTATGCTATATACTTATCTCTTTGCATGTTTATATGTTTTCCCCATCTCTTTGCATGTTTATATGTTTTCCCCAATGAGAAAATGTGCGGGATAATCTTATATATGATGATGAGGAGGATGTTAGAGCTATGCCCGATTGGAGCTTTATATCATGCATTTACTTCTAGTTATGTATTGTAACGATCTTGTATTTATTTTTTGGAAGACATGTTGTATTTTTATTCGGCTTTTTTTAAGACATATGTTGTAAGTTGAGTTCCTTATGTTGTAAGACATCGTATGTTGTATTATTCTTGTTGTAAGTTATTCTTTCTACCTTTAGTTTGGATAACAATGTAAACTCTTTAGATCCACTTTTAGTTTTTACCATAGTCTTTTTAGCTTTCGGTTTGATTTTATCTGATACGACGACGTAGAAGATTAAGTATAATGTAATGAATATTTAATGTTATACGTGTCGAACGTTTGATTCCAGATAAGGACTCGGAATCCGGAAACGTGCGTTACAAATAAATATAAACCTAAACCTATTGAAAAGATTATGCGGGAAGATTTTATTAATTTAGTATTAATTTATCGATAAATTAATAATTATTAATTTATAGAGAGTTTTTGATATCAAAAAAAAATAAATTTTAATTATATAAATTTAAATAGAATGAACGAAATTTATGTCGTGATTAACATTCATGAACTTGAGGTCATGATTAATGATCTAGGTTATCACAATAAAATGGATGTCAATAGCTCGTTAGATTATCCGGGTGAAAATGACGCATTTGCGTTACAAATGCTAAATATAAGACCTAAACCTATTGTAAAAGATACAATATTAAACTTTTGGATGTAAGTTAGAGATGTTTAAACTTTAAGTTTAATAAATCATATTTTACAAAATTTTATATATTTTTGTTTATAGAATTATTAATTTATGATATTATTGAGGCTTGTTTCTATACGAGATTTTCTAAAAATTATTATCTTATTGAAATTGGTCATTTTTTTCCCCCAAAGTCGGGACCGGAGAAAAATATTATTTTAAAGATGTTATTAATTTAAAGAGTATTAATTTATAGAGGTTTTACTGTATTAAACTTTGGTGTGTGTGTGTTTAATTTTATTTTTGTTTTATTTTGTCTTTTTTTCTCCCCGAAAGACGAAAGTTTTATTAAAACCAAATAAAAAAGTTTACAACACGGCCAAAGCCGTACTACAACGCGGCCAAAGCCGCACTAACAATGCCGATCAAGGCTATCAGGACCAAAAGTCTCCACGAGACTGGCTTGATAAAAGGGGCGAGCCGAGAGCTTCACCCCACAACAAACAAAAACTAAAAACTAGGTAATCTAGTATTCGAAAAACACAAACACAGAACTAGAACACATACATAGTACACAAACACAAACTAAAACGAAAACAACAACAACACAGCTAGACAACATCGCCTCAAGCCGCCGTCGAACGGAATAAAGCGGCCAACCGAAGAAGACGCCGGAGAACAACATCGGTGTAGCATCAACCTCGATCAGAAGCAAAGAAAGCTAGCCGGAGAACAAGCCTCCTCTCAACAGCCCGAACCCAAACATGCCCGGAAAGAGGCGATACGCCCAAAAACGAAAGCAGATCGAGCCTAAATGAGCCCAATCCGGCGAGATCCGCCTCCGATCAGACAAGGCCGAATCCGGAGCTGAGAAGCACCACAAAGTCATGGAGAAAGGCCAGATCTGCAACCCACTACCACCAGAAAACCAGAAACCACCAAATCTGGCGGCGGAAAATGATGGCAGCAACAAAGGATGAAGCTTGCAGATCAAAAGATCAAAATAGAATAAAGAAAAGAAAAGAAAACATAAGATATATATACATATAAACAGGGGGACGCCGGCAGCAATCACCGCCGCCGGCGTCGAGAGAGAGCCGCTGAAAGTTGGTGCTAGTGAGGAGGGAGAGGAGAGGGACCGAAGAGAGAGGAAGTTTCCACTTTGTTTAATAGATAAAGTAGACTACCTGTTTTATTTTGTCTGATAAACCATTTAACGGATTAAGTGCATCACCGAGCTAATAATCTCCCGCGTTTAAATATAAGGGGTTCTATTTGGACCTCCCTTATTACTACTTACACCCAATTACTATTTGTACCACAAAATTTTACTTTTGACACCACAAGATTATTTTGATTATTTTTATACTTCTTACACACTTACACTACACAATTAATAAAAAAAATTACTACATACACCACATATTTTTGAAATTATAAACAAGTCCTCCTAACAAAATTAAACAAAACTCCCATTTCTCCATCTTCCTTCTTCTACATTTTCATACAGCCACCCCCCACCTCCCCAAATTTTCCGGCGACCCCGTTTTGCCGGCGCCCACCACCGTCTCATTCACAAACCAACCGCCCTCGCTATTTTAATGGCGGAATCCGGCCGGCCAACCTCCCCCAAACCAAAACCCTAATTCATCTTCACCCCACACCCTCTTGCGCCCCGCCGCCGCCCCCGCCGCAAATCGGCTCCCCCATCCCCCATCCTCTACAACCAGTAAATCACCCCATCCCCTCTCTTCCACTTCCATCTCCAGCCTCCCTCCTCCTCCTCTTTTCAGTTTACTATCAACCCTATTCAAGATATCTTCTTCTTGTCCAGTTGGTGGAATCCGCCGGCGGCCATTATGCAAGGCTGTCGTCGGAGTAGCAGTAGAAGCAGGTACCAAAACATGGAAGAACGCGAAATTGAAAGGGTGAAATAAGCAAATCGCCCCCCCCCCCCCTCCCCTCCCATCCCCAAATCGACGACGTGATTTTTTTTTTTTTTTGTGGTGCTGAATTCGAAGTCGGGGTTGAAGGAAATGGACTGACCGGAGGTGGGAGGCTGGGGAGATGGTAAATCGCCCCTCACATCTCTCGCATTTCGCCGGAAAAAATGGTGGTTGGAGCTGTGATATTTTTTTTATATTAGGAGTTATTATTCTTGTAGTTGGGTTTGTAAACACAAAATAATAGATTTTATGGAGCTTTAAAATTGTATATAGGGTGGCGGGTTTGGTGGTTTAGAGTGGCGGGTTTCATTTTTTTTTTTCCTTTCTGAAAGGGGCTATTGTGTTGAAGGTGAGGGAGAGGAAGGGAATGGTGGATATGGTGTGTATTGGGTTTGGTGGCGGGTTTGGTAGGTTGAAGGAGTTTGCAGATTAATGGTGGAGGAATAGGGTGAAAGATGAATTATGGTATTTGGTTTGGAGAAGAAAAGAGAAATTTGTTTTTGTATTGTTTAAGGACTAAAGTGTAATTATTTAGAGACTAAAATGTAATTGAAAGGACTAAAGTATATATATATATATATACTAGTGTACTTGGTGTGCGTTGCACACGTCCGTCGGTGTTACAATGTCGGTTGTTTTGATCTTCGTAGGTTAAGTACGTGGAGTCGAATTACGTGTTGCTGAACTGTATATAACAACATGGTAAAAATGTAGTAGAGTTACATACCAGTAGATAATTGCAATTTGCTTTATAGATATTAGCAAAATAGTTGTAGATATTACAAGCATATTATAGATACATTGAGAAGTCTGAGATGCAATATGATCTTTGAGCAACAAAATGTAGCAAGCATGATGCAACTAAGTAGTTTTGAGTTGAAATATTATATAGATTAGCTTCTGGTTTTTATGGTCACCTAATTTGTGCATCTAATTGATTGTTTTTTGGGATATTTTTTGGTCAGTAGCATCTGAGATTTAGTTAATCTATATGCTACACAAAATATGCCTTCAGTTTTTATATTATACAAAACATGTACTTGGTTTTTCTTGCTCTTGTCTGACTTTCAAAACCATGATGAGTTTATACCTTCTGAGTTGCTCCTCTGTTTTCAGTCAGTAGGAGGGAATTGCAGCTTCAGTCTCTTTGCTCCTGTGTCTTCTTTTCTCCCTTCTGGTGTTTCAGTGCTTCTTTTTCCTTCTTGCTTATCTGTGGTATTATATGTTATTTGGTTGGTTTTTGGTTGAAGTAATATTGCTGTATATGTTATTTTGGTTTAGTACTTTACCTGGAGTACCGCTGATTGCTGGTGTATCTTTGATAGGAGCTGAGGTAATTTGTGTTGTGGATTCTGCCTCTGTCCACTGGTAGACTGTGAACCTTGTCTTTTGATCTGCATACTGCTTTGTTGATGATTGTAGCTCTGCACTGATTGTTTTCCCTTTCATCTGTCTATTTACCTCTGATAGCAGGTGTTGTATCTCCTGTGAAGGAATGAGTTACATTGTTAGGTAGATTATGGTAATGTTACTGATGTATATTAATTTTTATGTGGATGTGTTTTTTACTATCTATGTTATTCTTGTCTGACTATATGTACCTGAGGGTTCTTCTCATGTAGCTTTGTTGCAGTGTGGCTTAGCAGCTTCTCTGCATTTTCGTCATACATAGTAGCAGCAATTTTTTCTCCAGCTTCTTGCAGTTCAATTATTAATTTGCACCTATGTTTTTAGTATTTTATATTCTTGTTAGTTTTGATGTCGATAATCTGTGATTAAGATGTTAAAGGCTTTGTGTATTTTACCTAGGGACTGCAATTTCATCGTTGTTGCATATATTGCAGTGGAACTCTTCATTTGCTGCAGCTGTGGTAAGGTGGGAGCATTTCGGACAGTTGCAATAGTAGATGTCTTGCTGCATATCTGAGATTGTGATAACTCCAGTGATTTGTCGTACCTATTTATTCTCAAGTTAGATTTACTGTGTTTGAAAGGCTAGTATAGTGTATGTCAGTGTTGTATTGATACTTGAGTTTTGTAGCTTGTTACCTTGTGCTGAGTTTGCTGAGTGCTTTTCCTTTTATTTCTCTTGCTCTGTTCTGCTGCTGTGTGTTACATGGGGACGTAATCATAGTAGCTGCTTGTTGGATTGCATGCAAGTTGTTTGTTACCCTGTGTACCATGGTACATGATATTAGTAGCTATTTTTTGCTAGTATTTGTTAAGTGTTTTAGTTATGTGCATTTTTATTTACCACTTTCTTAGCTCATGCACTTGTGGTAAATCAGGATCTATTGTCATGTAGCAAAATGGAACGGTTGACAATGTTCCACCTGTATCATTGGCATTTAGTTATTGTTGCAGAATATATATTTTCAGTTATGATGTATGTTAATGTTAATGAGTTTATCATATGTACCTGAGAATTTAGCGACAGTTACTTTTCTGCACACAATGATAGGCATATTGTGTCTATTTTCGTACAGTTGTTGTCCTGGGCTAGCTACGTAGTCTCCCCACATGGTTAGCATTGATGTACTTAAGCTGTGAATAGTTCCACGAGATATTAGTTAGAAGTTAATGGTAATATGTTCAATTTACTTAGAGATACAGAGACGGAGTAACGAATACCACATCAGACAAGAAGGATGCATAGGAAAGAATCTAGTATAACCAGTAATTGACTATGAAGATAAGATTTTACATTTCTAAAGAAGTAAAATTGGATGAAAAGGCAGAAAAGGAGACTGTAATAAGCAAAGTAAAACCAGTACAGACGTCTAAGAAACGACAGAAAATATAGCAAGTATAGAACTGAAACTTTGAAAGGTCGAAGGAAAATGGAAGCAGTGATACGGAGACGACGTAACCACGATTATATCGGAGAGGAAAGATGCATAGGAAAGAAGGTAGTATAATCAATAAATAAGTATCAAGCTAGGATTTTGCATTTCTAAAGCAGTAACACTGGAGTAGAAGACAGAAAAAATTATGAAGCTTTGGATGAAAGGATGTCAAAGTAAACTGAGACAGTGCACTTATAAAAGTATATATAAGAAACTGTAATTATTGAATGGTCAGAAGTGCATATATTTTCAAGAAACCGAAATGAAATGGCGCAATATTTCTTTGAAACTCCAGAAAATATAGACTGCAATAATTTGAGGAAAAAGATTCTTATGAAACAACACGTAAGAAACTGCAATAATCAAAGCAATAGTAGTCTACATGTCCAACAAACTTCAGAAAATACAGCAGCCATAGAACTGAAAATTGGAAAGATTTAAAAACAATGCAACAAGAGATACGTAAGTGAAGTAATCACAACTATACAACAGGGAAAGAATACGTAGGAAACATTGTAGCATAAGCAATAATCAACTATGAAGATGAGATCTTGCATCTGTAATGCAGCAACATTAGGCCAAAAGATACGAAAAACTTTGAGACCTTGGATGCAAGGGTGTCAAAGTAATATGAGAAAATGAACTTATCAAATTATATATGATAGACTGCAATAATCGTATATTAAAGCGCGCATGTATTTTTTAGCAACTATACATAAGATAGTAGAAACAACATGAGATTTGGATACGGGGAAGATAAATTTTATGATCAGCTGTATTGATTAATTATACTAATTGTGAAGAAGTAGAGGGAAGCCTATATTGGTGTAATGTATGCTATTAAATGCATAGTATGTAATGTACTTACTGTTCGTCAACAAGTACTATTTCTTGTATCGGTGTCAGCTTCCCATTTGCAAGTACTTCCCGTGGTGTTTTAATGTTTACCATTACAGCAATAATATCTGAAAGGATAAAATATAGTTAGTACTTAGCACAAGCTTAATGTAGTTAAATAGTATATTTTCGTTGTACACTATGCAGCTTAGTTATTTACTCTAGATTCAGTGGTAATGCTGTCTATGTATTTTTTAATTATATAGAATGTGCAACTGAGTATAATTTGTTGAATCTTGAATTATGAAATAAGTATAGCAGCGCTGTTATATCAGCAATTTCAAAATTTCATATTGCAAAACAACGCCAGAATTGTTTGCATTGTATTCTATGGAGATAAAAGAATTCTATCAGCAATTTGAATATTTCATATTGCTAAACAATGCCAAAAATTGTTTGTATTGTATTTTATGAAGATAAAAGAATTCGTGATTAGTTGGAGTATCTAATTTATATAAATGCATTTAAGATTACAATATTTTATGATAGATAATATGAAACTATGAGAAGCAAGTTAAAGATAACTAATTTATAAAGTACAAAAAGAAGAAATGATACTTTTACAATTATAATGCTGTGTTTATTAATACGTGTTTTTTAGTACAGTTCATTAGATTGGTATGTAGACATATGTACCTATTGGCGTTTTGGTTCCTGCTAGCGGTGCTGTATCGCATAATGGGAATGACTGTAGTACCAGGTACGCAATCATATCTGTCGGATCAGTTATTTGCCGTATGAATGTTGCAGTTATTAATACCCATTCATATGGCATCCCGGGAGACATGTACTGGTAATGCCGGCTTGATTTGTTGCACTTGTGCTCCATCGATACTATATGTACAACCGCGAGTCAATCTTGCATCTATCTGGTCAATAGTTTCATCCCACATAATAGCTTCAACAGTGTCACCCTGCTTATTTTTAGTACCATTTTAGTTGGAAAAAATAATATGCAGACTGGGGTAGAGAATTGTATTATCAGTTGTATGTATAAGTGTACCTGTGCATCTTGTAGAAGTACCTTTTGAGTTCGACGGTTGTTTGCACTTGTATGCACTTTGGTTTTATCAACAAGTACAACTTTTACTCTCCAATTTTTTGTTGCGTCAGTGATCTCATTGATGAACAGGTTTTGTATATTTCTAGCCATGCCTGCATAACATGTTTTTAAGTAACTACGTATCTATGTATCCTTATGCAATGTTATATAAATGTTGTTATTGTTGTGAATATCTACATCTCATGTTGTACAAGGTAATATTGATAGTGCACTAAAGTTGAAGTTGTCTTTGTGCCCTTTCAATTATTTCCGAGAAAACTATATTCTGTGTTTTCCCCTCGTTAGAATTATCTGCTAGTGTAGGTGGAGCTATAAGTACTTTTAGTGCATTGAAACTTCTCACTCGTGAGAATGCAACGTAAAGTTGACCATGTGAGAAAACAGGCTGATGTAGATAAATACCTGCGCATCTAATGTTTGACCTTGAGCTTTGTTAATTGTCATTGCATAACATACTCTAATAGGAAATTGGTACCTCTTGAAAGCGACGCCAAATCGTTCACTTTTGGAAGCTTGTAATGGTATCTTGTGTAATAATGTAACTTGTCCTGCATATGGTCCCATTCCAATTTCTGCTAGAATAGTATTTGTGTTAAGCTCTTTGCATATCATTCGGGTACCGTTGCATAAGCCTTCGGTAGGACTAATATTTCTCAACAACATTACTGGGGTATTAACTTTCAGTAGAAGTTGGTGTGGAGGAAGGCTGCTCGGATTTAGCGAATTTAGAAAATCTTCGTACTCTCCCTGGTGCTGTTGATCAATGGCAACGTCGTTGCTAATATATGTTGTAACTTCTTCGTCGATTATTTGCAAAATGGCATTGTTAATTTCATCAACACAGCTATTTTTAGGTGCTAATAGTGCTCTATTCATTAGAATACTATAATTATTGCTGAGTTGATGTATATTTGGGTATACAAAGTCTATCAGCTGTTGCAATGATTGTTGTTCGTCAGTAAAAGGAATTGTTATGTGATTTGGCAGTGTAATGTTTCTGTTTTCATCTTGTGGTTCTGTCCCATTACCTATATGCAGTAGATACTTTGCAAAGAATGGGTCGTCCATTGATCGCATGTTCTGGGTTAGTCGTATATGTGTAAGGTAAGACCATAAGGGAGAATGGAATAAGCTAGCATCAAGTTGTTCAGCCATAGTTCCTCGAGAGACTACAGGGAGAACTTGGCGGAAATCTCCTCCGAAGAGTACAATCTTGTTTCCAAATGGTAGATCAACCTCAGTTATGTCTTTCAGCATTTCAGCAAATGCTTCTATTGTCTCTCTGTGTGCCATCGGAGCTTCGTCCCAAATTATCAGTTTCGCTTCCCTAATAAGTTGCGCAGTTGCTGATTGCTTAGTAACATTTGCAATTTTATTGTCTTCATCATGTACGGGTAACTTAAAACGCGAATGAGCTGTCCTACCGCCGGGTAGCATAGAAGCAGCTACTCCGGAGGTAGCTGTGGCTAGCACTATGTGTCCTTGAGATCTTAAAGTTGCTATGATTGCTTTGTACAAAAACGTTTTCCCAGTACCCCCGGGGCCGTCAATAAAAAAAGACGATGGTTCATTTCCATTTACCTGAGTCATTATCTTGTCGTATGCTCTGCGTTGTTCTTGATTAAGTCGATCTACACTCAAAATATCATCAATAGATACTGTTATGTTTCTTTCGTAAGAAATCTCTTTGCTGACACTGTCGTTATTGCAGATCAAATCAGCGTCAGATCCTAGCTGGAAATCTATTAATTTCTTTCCCATCTGTTGTACATATTCAGATATATTATACAATGTTTTCCGTTTCAGCTCACTGTATGCAGCACCAGTTACATTGTGTTGTATCTTATGGTTATCGCATAGGTGCTCTTGGTACTTCTCCCACAGTAGTTTCGGATTTGATGGTGAACAGAATACAAGAATCGAAGCGAACAAATGTTGTAATTGCTTGGGCATCTGATACAATGTTGCCTCTTCTAAGCACTTGTCGAGATCAGAATCAGTAGACAATAGATTGCGTGCTAATGCAGCTTCTCTGAAGGTTTTGTGGAGCTGACCATTGAATGTCAGTAGGTCAGTATAGGAACATGGTGCCTTTACATGGTTTAATAATAAGCGCAAATAGTATCGTTCTCCTTCATTCGGTGCAGCAGATACTATGCGACCAATTACTTTTCCTTTCTTCCTTACACTCCAGAAGCGTTTTCCATAATCCCACACAAAATGCTTTGGAAAGTCTTTGTACAAAAGTTGCAGATATCTCGCAGTATCATCGTAGCGGTTCATGTAGAAAAATTGAGTTAACATGCTCTTTGATACAAAAGTGTTTGAGAGTAAGGAGGTCAAATCTTGATTAACTGCAAAAGAGACGTAGTTGTTATTGGGTAAATGCAGTTGCAATGCTATTACAGCTGGTTGCATCTCGAACAGATCAAAGGAATAGATACGCCACGCAGCTTCTGGTGGCCCAACCCAACGTCCACGTTGATATTCTTCAATTTCATTGTCTACATTTGCAGCGCACATTCGGAAAGCAACTTTGTCAGGTCCTTTGTAGATGTACTTATATATGTATTTTACTAATTTAATTGTAGAGCAAATTTCAACATTGATGTGGCAATTGTACTTCTGAAGCAAATAAGGATTGTAAGGCACAACCCACCGGTTGTCAATCAAGCACCGACGTACTGTGGCTGTTAAACCATTGTTTCGACGTCTATACTGAGGGTAACAATCAGATCCATGGGTCGTTGCCTCTTGGAATTCTCGAGGGTATCTGTTTTTGCATTTATGGTTTTGCATACATGGACTTTGTGGATTGTATAAACCACAAGGCCCGTGGATCATATGATTAAGCACAAGCTTATGTAACTCGGGATTTAGTATTGGATCTGGTAATTCTGCGCTTATGTAACGATCATATGCCTCAGAATTTAAGAGCTTGCACACTCGGGACATTATTAGAAGAAGATGCGCGTGAGGTAAACCGCGTTTCTGGAATTCGATAGAGTATACGCAGTCATCTGGATTTCCAAAGATTTTATCTTGCAGGAGATCTTTCTTCAGTAGTTGAAGTTTTGACCTAAAAACTCGGCTAAGCAAATCCGGTCTATTCTGAGGTAATTCATTAGGCAACAAATACTTGGTGATTTCACACCATGCAGGATTACAAGTCATTGTAAGAAAGAAGTCAGGTTTACCAAACTCCTGGACTAATGCCATAGCATCCATGTATCTTTTTCTCATATCTCTTGGACCTCCTACAAAGGACGGTGGAAGTATAAATTTCTTTCCTACATCAGATCCTAGGGTATTCCCAGAAGCAATACTATCTATTAATCCTTGTAGGCAATCAGTCCTAATCTCCCGTTGTTGTTTGTAATAGTACTCTAGCCGTGAGGTTTCTATCTTCACGAACATGTCTACAATGTATTGTTGGAAAAGTCTTCCAGTGTGCAATAACATTGATCTATCATGCTTACGTATCTGCATTTTGTAACAATAGTATTGTCTGCATGATACAACATTGCGCTTTCGTACACCAGATTCAATAGCTGTATAATGAATGAGAGGAAAGTAGTTAAGAAGATTCTGACTGAAAATTATTATGGATTCATAATAGCTAGTTTTTACCTCGCTCTTCTTCAAAGAGCAGCTGCTCAGCAGCTGTGAGATTTGTTGGCACAAGAGGTAGAGGCATTGTGCAGTAACGCTTTTGCTTCTGCATATTGGGCGGAAGCTTTTCGATACCGTGGTGCCAGCCTACCTCACCACGTGTATAAAGCAATGGATACTGAAGCGAATCAAAGCACCCAAAGTTATGGCATATCCTGTAAGGGGTAGTATTCGCAGAATAAATTTGAATGTGACATTGTGGATTCAGAGTTGCTTCGTCATCAACACAAATAATGCCAGCAACATCATTGCAACTGGGTTCATTGAACACCCGTTGATCAAGTTTAGGATTATTGACAATGAATATTTGGCATCTATCTACGGAATCCAGAAGCCTTAGTTGTCGTAGGAATACAGCATAAGGATTCTGAGATAGAATCTGAGTTAACTTCAACATAGTATCTCGGGAGAAACGGTCAGAAGCTTTTAAACGCTCCTCAAGTTCAGTTTCAGAATCGTAGAAGTACAATTGTATACCACTAGGCATCTCAGAAGCTGCTTTTAATGGATTTAGAAAATGGTGCACTTTGCCTTGCACCTTGAAGATGTATATGCCTTGCTGATTTTTCAGCAAGTCATTATCTTTCCGAGCAGAAAAAGTAGTAAAAGCTAGATTATTATTGTAGGTTCTTACATACTTTTGAAAGCCAATTGACTGAGGATCACTACCAGTAAATAAGTCAGATAATGCGTCAGGCATTTCTGTTTCTGCTAACCGAATTTCTCCCTGAGAGCAACAAAAGCAAGCTGGTTCATGGTAAAAACGAACAGCATTACAATATGGACAATCAGTTGCCTCAGGTAATGTGGAAGCACTGGATTGAGATTCTAAAGAAGTAGAGCTATTTTGTGCATAACGTGCACGTAACTCAGCTCTCACATTAACAGAAGGATAGCAATCAAAATTAACATACGCTCTAGAAGGAAGCCTTTCACGCACTAAGAGATTGTTAGAACTGTTAGATGCATTAAGTATCTGGCTTGTATCACTTGTGGATGCAACTGAAGTACCAGGTGCATTTAGGCTACCTTGGGTACTTTTTCGAGCCGCATACTGAGCACGTCGGCGCTTCAGCAATGAATCCTTCTTTGCTTTACTCATAGATGCATATGCATTTCGTCTTTTCTCATTCTCAGATTTACGATTATCATGATCCATAGGAGAACAGGTAACAAGAGGAAGCTAAGATTTTGCAATTAATTTCAAGCCACAATAATCCTGGTAGTCTTACATTCACCGGCATAAACTGTATCTATTAAGCCTTAAGATAAGCAGCTAAACTACACGCGGATCCTATAATAGCACTTCAAAGTAAAGAAAGATTTATATAAGCGATTTGTGAACTACAAGGCTAACTATTGCATGTATTCTAGGTGAAGACCAGGCAGTAGTGCCTACAGTGGAAGGAAACACAGGTTTTCTGTAGACCCCGTAACTACGGGGTTTGCAATAGATCCCCTAACTATTGAGGTTTGCAGTAGCACCTCCAACTACACTGACCTTAAAGCAATTTCCTAGGCCGCGAATCGGAGTAACCACAGCACCTTCTTCTCAAACTGTAAAACAAACCAGGCAAGTAAGTGGAGTTCAAAGGCAGTTAAACTATACTGTTACTGCATATATTCAAAGTTAAACTGATATACAAGGAACAAAGTTCCAATTCATAAGAGGCGGCAAACAACAGAGTTACAGTTGAAACAGAAGCAGCTACTCTAGGTATTCAAGGTTCTATAAATCTATAATCAAGTATTATACTTTTTAAACAACAAGTTCTGATTTTTAAAAAAGCCAGGGGCATAAATTACTATTACTAAGCAGAGAAAGTAAAATGAAACTTAATATAGATGGTTTATATTGATTTCAAACACCTTATATCAAAGCTTTATAGCATCACCAAATTAATTCAGTAAGCTATTCGAATTTTAGTGATTTGAATTAACGAAGAAACATTCACTTGAAATTTTCACATAAGATTAAACTTCATCCTCTTCAAGCTCGATAAGATCAAACTTATTCATGACTTCAAAAAATATTAGGCCGATCACTTTTTGTAAGTAAGTTCAACAATCGTTTTATGGTATGATAGATATGAGATTCAAGAAATTTTATTTAATGAATATGCTAGTGCTAGTAAGACAGTATGAAGAAAAACACGGTGTAGCAGTAAATTTATAGAAAATGATTTCATTTATGATAAGCATCTAAAATCATCAGCCAAGCTCAATTGCAACTTCTATTCGCTACATAAGTAATGTATTCAATTTACACTTTCTGACATTCAGAAGGTATCAATCATCCATGTTTGCCCTCTGCTACCAAAGCAAAATATCAATGAGAAGGGGAAGAAGCAGAGGTACACAGCAAGCTAGGCATACGTCATTCAACAAACTTAATGCATACAGCTAGACAATTAACAAATATCACTGCACATTCAAGTGCAAGAATTTTAAACGAAACACTAACCTGCAAATGGAAAATTGATCGAACCTGCAAAAGGGAAAAACATTTATAAGAAATCTGGAAGGCAACAAAATCAATGAAACGATTAAAGAGATACATAAACGGTAAGATACTTATAAAAGCAGCATGTAATTTTTGACTAATGAAACAATTTAAGCAATAAGGTTTTCCCACTGATCATTGAAGACATTCAATAATGACAATCAAGTAAACCAAACATCCATTGCTCAAAAAGAATGTAACTCATAGACAAAACGCACCTGAAGATTCTGATTGTATACAATTCTACATCTACACTTACAATTAAAGATTCGTGAATAATAAATCTGAAGTCAAATATCACGATTAACTAATCAAAAGACAAGGCATATAACAACTTTCAGTTCCGACATGATGAATAATAAAGTTAGACCTAACAGCAGGAACTATAAATATAACAACTTTCAGTTCCAACATAATATGATTAGACTTTAAAATAGGAAAACATATGAAACACTGAATGGCAGAATGTCTGAGCAAAACCATAAGCTGCATTTAGAAAACAACGTATTAGAGAATATAAACCTCGAAGCAAGAAGCACATGCAGCTGTTATAAATCACATAAAATAACAAAGAGACTTGCATACCTACCAACAAAATGCAAGAGCGAAACACAACAACAATAAAACCAAATTCACATGCTAGGAGAAACAGGATGAGGGAGTAGCAGACCACAAATCAAAGGTAACATCTTTTATTCCTAACATGATACAATTAGACCCAAAAAACAGGGGAAACTATGAAAAACTAAATCAAAGAATGTGGAAACGTAATCAGAAACTGTATTTGCCAAAGAACACAGCAAACAATGCAATTGTCCAACTAAGAAGCACATGTAAAACAGGTTACAAAGGATGCTGGGCAGCAAGAAGAACAACGCAAGACAACAGACACCGACGAAGAAACCAACTGAGCATCAGAGCAGAAGTAAGCAGAATGAGTAATTTAGCAGAAATAATGAACAGCTAGAACGGCTGTGAAGCAATAATCAACAACGACAATAATTGCGAACCAAGACAGTGAGGAATTACCTTGCACATACGAGAGCAGAGAAAGCACAATTGCAGAGCCAAATTGTTGATGATAGCGGTTGTAGAGAACTTATGTATATCAACATGTCGGTGGCAAATGCAGCAGCTTAGCTAATCTGGAGAGCGGTGATAGGATGTCAGGGATGGTAGTGGAAGTCGAACTACGGAAACCGGGATAAACGCCTATTTATCTTAACAAATAAAATAAACTAAATATATAAATATAAAAGAAACAACAATTCACGGCCATATTAAACAAAATAAGGGTAAAAGAAAAAGGAAAAGTACAGCCGCTAGCAGACAATCCACAGCAACGAAATGCGAATATATAAGTACCTTAAAGGTATGATATATTTTTATATGATGTAATAAGTAAAATAAGAATGTGTAAAAATAAAATAAAAATAATCAAATAATGAGTGTAATAGTAATAAGGGGTCCAAATACAACCCCTAAATATATATATCTTTGCCACTGGAATCGACTGCAAATTGGTTAAGCTTTTCAAGGTTTCACAAAGTCAAATAGTAGTCCTTCCCATCTCTACTGCGAATATGGATCCTAAGATCTGGCAAAAAATTGCTGGTGTTTCTGGTAGCACTATGTCTCCTCCGCCACCGCTTTTTCACTTAAGATATATTTTTTCTTTTTTGAATTTGTTGATTTGTTTTATTGTACTTCATTGTGATCATCGACAGGGCTCGTTGCAGTTGGGTTGGGCGCATATGGATCTCATGTCTTCAAACCTAAAAATCCCACCTACAAAGAGGTTTTATTTCCTTGTTTTGAGAATCCCTTTTTCATTAACCATTAATTTTTGTGCTTTCCCCCTTTTAAGATAGTTTGTTTTGTGGACTACATACTCCTATGGATGCCCCTGTGTCCTGTATTCTCTTTCGATTGCTTTCGAAAAAATCTGATTTTGTTGGGAAGTAAGATAGGTTGTTTTTTTTTTTTGTTTGTTTGTTTCCTGATGTTATTGTTTCTAAATAGTATTTGGGCATTGGAAATTGAAGGTTTGGCAGACGGCTTCATTGTACCATTTGACCCACACCGCTGCACTGCTTGCTACTCCTCTCACTAAGCACCCTAATATAGTAAGTTGCTTGATATTTTTTCTACTCCAATTGCCAATTTATGAATCAAGATTTGAAATCGTAACGGCGTATGTTATCCTGTGAGATTTCATTCTATTTTGATTGTTATAATGTAGTTTGGAGGGCTTTTGACTGCTGGTATATTGGCTTTCTCTGGAACGTAAGTATCAAGCTCTTTGGTATTCTCCTCCTTTATAAAGCATATGATGCATTCTTGCTGTTAAATATTTAGGTGTATATAACCGAGTAAGTCTTATCATAGCTGCTGAGAGAGAATAAAAGTCTGGTTTGATTTGTCATGCTTTGCTTTTTTATGAATGCTCCTTATTCTCCAAGAACTCGTTGTTCCCAATTTGTTTGATTGTTCTTTCTGCAAACTTGGAATGTCAAACTTCTGGCAAATCCCAATAGTAAAGTAGAAAGGTTTCCAATTGACGAGCTCATCATATCTTTGCATCTTTTCATTTCTTGAATCATCGTGTTGAACGAAAGCTTTTTTAAGCGGTGTAGTTGCTGCTGCAACTGTGTAACGCTCTCTTAAAAGATACTGTTTTTTTATATCCCTTTTACCTGATCATGTGGCCCTTTGGTTAATTGTTGTTGTCTCTTTGTCCTGCTCCCAAAAACGGGCGAACGTGTGCAGGTGCTATACTGTTGCCTACATTGAAGATAGAAGGTATTCTGCCTTAGCTCCGTTTGGTGGGATGGCTTTTATTGCAGCCTGGGCTACCTTGCTGTTTTAGAACGATTCGCACGAATCTTCATAACGGAAACTGCAGATATTGTATTCTTCTGTAACTTTTTCATATCCCCTACTGCTTTTCGTTTTAAGTTATACTGTAATCTTCATTCTGACTTGAATTTGTCCTGATATCATCAATTGAATCTATGATTTAATAAGTATATATACACATATACTCTTGCAAGCAGCCTGAGAAAAATGTAAATTTATTATTACAACCTAGATGCAGGTAGATTTTCCTACGCGTGTGTCCATAAACAATGTAAATTTTTATGATTGGGTGCCCGGGTTGAATACACACACCATCAATAACAAAAGAACAAATCAGTTTGCTAATATCAACAAAGTCCCCTCCATGGAGGGCGAGATCTTAAAGAAGTTTTTAGCCATAGTTTAGAGCATGGAAGGCTCAAACCTGAAGAATGCGAATGGAACTGATGTCTGAATAAAACAATCCAGAGCATTTCTTGTATCCTTCTTATTTTCATATTTGCCAACCAAAAAAAAAAAATCACCTTTTTTTAAAGACATAAATACACATCTAGACAATAATTTCCCTATCAATTAAATAAGCTTGATCACTGATTAATTTTTTTCATAGCGTAGATCCAAATTATCTGATCATTTCTCTATTCCATCTGACAATTTGTTCATCTTATAGAAGGTAACATAATATCTGGGTCAACTCTCATCATCCTAAAATTGTCTTATGCAATTCTCATAGTTCCAAACACTTATAATTCATACATCAGCAACCTAGTACATGGTCCATATAACAAATCAAGCATTTGACTAATTGTATTTAAATAGAAAAAGTTACTATCCAATTTGACTTGAGGGTTGTCCATCTGGATTGTGGTTTGTTGCAATATTTTGATCAACATTCTGGCCAGGTGCAGGATTTTCATCGACTTTTTTGCGCTTAAGGACAATCTTGACTTCAGTTTCTCTTTTATAAGCAAAATCCATCAAGTCTTTAATGCTGTTGGCATGTATACTGCATCCAACTGGCTTCTTCTGTTCAGGTTCGGGTTGAGGCTTTTCAAGATCACTTTCTTTACCTTCCGGGGTGTTGTTATATTTCCGGTATTGCCAGAACAGCTTCCAGAAAAATGCAGTAAGAGCAAGGAAACATACGGTGCCACAAACAAGAAATAAGCCCCAGAAACTGCTGAGTGAGAGCCTGGTTTGACCATTACCAGACTGGTCAGCACAGTCATCACTTGCTAGCCATTGATCATGGATTTTTTGAAGGCCTCCGTTTTCCGAGAGCAGTAGGATTGCCCCAGACAAATCTGTTGCTAAAGGTGAGTCCTTTTGAAATGCCTGTTCATCAATTTTAGCATTACTTAAATCTTATTCGTTTGTCCTTGCAAATTCCTGAACAATAAATAACAGTAATTAAAAAGAAATACTCACGAAACCCCATCCGCTTTTAGTAAACTCCTGTCCAACTGTTGTGAAAATGCACTTTGTATTAGCCAATAGCAAATCCACATAAGGAAGCTCATCAACAATGGCAGCCACCCCACCACCAGCTGTACCTTTTTGAAGGGCATCTATATAATCCTGTTGACTTCTCATTATTCTTAGCCTTGATGGTACAATATTCAGTTCTTGAACTAGGTAACTATACGCAAAGGATCCGTCTTGGACACCTATGGGATCCGTTCCTGCTACCAAACTACTGATTCCTTGAACCCCTGGAGTAAGATTCTGTACTGTTAGGATTGATGTTAAACTTGCTGTATAACTTGAATTGATGATTAACACCACGAATAGCCATAGGATCAGCACCAAACGTCCCAGTGTTGTTACCGTGTTCTCTCCTGTATTTCGGATTTCAAGAATAGAAAAGCAGTTAGAACTACATAGACACTGTAATAATGGAATATCTTATAGCAAAGTCACTTACTGTGTGCGAAAAACATTGTCGAGAAACTAAACCTGAAACAAAGTACATCAAAATATCAGTTTTAAGAGGATGAATAAAAAATCATTTGAAATAAAGGGGTAGTGAAAAAAGTGAAAACTAACCACAAGATAGTAACAAGTTGCTGTCTTGGTGAACCACGAAACTCTTCGTTCATTCGGTGTTCGAGAAGCCAAACAACAGAACCCATAGATAAGAAGAATGCAGAAACAACACACCACATTTGCCATGTAAATGGCTCAAGAAATGCCCATGGACTTGTTTTGTTCTGCTTCACAGGTATAACTACTACTAGTCCTGACTCTGTGAATGGCTGTGTGAAGTCTACAATCCTTGTCCTGTTTGGTGTAATCGTTATGTCACCAACCGCCCCGTCATATTTCTGCAAAAAAAAAAAAAAAATAAAAAATTACAGGGTAAAGATTACCAAGTGTTTGGTATCCCGTATAAAAATGTCCTGGTTAATGCTTACTTTCAGTGCTACGTCGTTGACAAGATCACTGTAAGTAGGATTTCTAAGTCCATCTCCATACAAGACATATTTATGTGGAACAGGATAAGGCAATAACTTCAATGCAGCTTCAAACACATCAATGCAATACCCTTTAGCACCAGAAGTCCCATTATCTGCAGTCACAAACTCTATATAATCACTCGATAAGGAACCGCGATTTGTATAGGTTGACCATTGTCTGGAAACACCCATCCACGAGGCGTATCCGTGATCCCACCAGGCCATATTACACTATTTTTAAGTGATGGATCAATATCATCCATAGAATTGTTTTCCATGTTCATGTACAAAACCTCAGGCTCAATAATAGATAGACTTGTAGACATGTTTGACCAATAACCTATTAGTCCTTGTGTCCCGTTTTCGAGGATATTGACAATATCGAAAGATGGATTTATTAAATTCTTGTCTGTATCAAACTCAATCTGACCACTTAATCCAGTGAAATTCATGTCCATTAGTATCTGTAGAAACTTGTCCCCTTCATCGAAAACATGGAGGGACGATTCTAAAGACACTTTACTTCCACCGTGTTGACGTATGCCCGGATTTTCAGAAAACGATATGTTTGGATTTTGATTAAGGAAAACATCAAGAGCACGAGCAACCAACCATACAGAATCATAAGCATACAATGCATACGTGTTAAACCCCGAAAACCTCTGTTTTTGATTATAATCTGGGGTATGATGGCGAAGAAAAATAACTCCCTGTAACATTTCCATCGTATTAGGAACATCTGTTTGTGACGAATCTAGCAACGAAGGAAGCCAATCCGTTGCAATCCAAACATATCCACTGCCCATCATACCTAAAGTCTTGGCAACATTAAAAACGTTGAGCCCAGAATCCGGATTCACATGGACGACATAAACACGTGACTGCAACGCCTTTAATCCGGTTAATATACTGCTAATGTTGTTTTCGGAGATCCCGGGACTAAGAAGGGCTTTGTAAGAAATCTTTGCACGCTTTTCTGCAAGTGCATCTTCGAGTATTGGTATACCGTTTCTACCATAATCATCATCTATGTAAAGGGCTACAACGTCTCTCCAATTGTAGTAATCGATTACATCGGCAATCGCGCGCATCTGGAAGTAATCGTTGATCGTAGTACGTAGAAAGTAAGGGTATTGGGAAGCAGATAGAGTTGGATCTGTAGCTCCATAGGAGATTAAGGGGACATGAAGCTCATTTGCAAGATTGGAAACAATGTGTGCAATTCCTGAAGATTGTGGACCAATTATGGCAACTACATCTTGTTTTATCAACTCCAAAGCTGTATATAAGATTTCAGGAATGAAGTTAGTTACATATATTCCCATTTTGTTAGTTCGAATAATTAAACAGTAGAACCGACATTGTGAAAGTCGGTTCCAAAGCCAAGAACGGACTTTCCGTAGGTGCATTGTGGGAACCGACTTGTTTCAGAACCTACGAGTAGTTGTTTCTTGGCTCCAGAACCGGCTTTCACAATATCGGTTCTACGTGGTGCACATGTAGAGTGGTGCACGAGTAATGTGTCTGAAAATCCCCTGATAGAGGGATAAGCATCATCTCCAAATACATGGGAACAAGAACAACAGCCGGCCACCCATGACCATTAAAATTCCATGGAAAATTAATGATTTTAAAATTAGATTAAAATATTGGTAAGTGTCCTTGTTAATTTCTATTAGAAAACTCAATTAGAAATGAACAGGAAGCGATAAACATCCAGTCTTCACTGGTTCAATTTGGTCATTAATATTTCTTTTTCTTTCCTTTTTTGAAAAACACCATTATCTTTTTTATGATCACCATTAAAATAAAAGTAATACATGATAAAAAAAAATTAAAGGTTAAAATCTTAATGTTATTACAAATCCTGAAGTATTACACTAGCTAGAAGTATCAACATCACCAATTTACTGATTGAAAAACATCATAAATTACATAACACACTTTTATATAATTGATTATTGTATGAGATAATATATCTCGGGACTATCTTTTCACACAAATGTTGTTTTACACTTACCAAGAGCCGAGAGTGGGCTTCGTTTGGATATTCTACACGCCTGCCATTCTGACCGTAAATGAGTCCGTAAAATATATATTATTCTGGCCAATTTATGGTCAATTCACACAGCAGCCATTCTGACCCAATTTGAGTCAGAATACGATCATTATACTGATTTTATTCTAGTCGAAATTTTGAATGTTTTTCATACTCAATACCGGTCAGAAAGACATTCTGACTAAAATTGAGTACAAAAAACTTTTAATATTCTCACGTCCGAAATTCGGTCGGAATCAATAGTGGTGCTCTTATATTGTTGTTGTTATCCCGACCCAATTCTAGTCGAATGTGTAGAGTATTCCGGACTCAATGATGCTTCGACTATGTATGAGTTTGGAAAACTTCAAACATTCGCACTAAAATATGGTCGAATCAACCAGGTGTGGACTCTCAACACGTATATTCGACCATATTTCGGTATGGATAATGTGTCATATTCTGACCAAACTTTGGTCAGAATGAACGCGCGTAAAATAAAAAAAATAAGGGCGAAATTGAAAAAAAAAAATCAGTGTGGTAAGATAAAAATTTGTGTGAAAAGATATTCCCTATATCAATCAACATGTCTTATAACACGATCAATAATTTAAAAATACCATGTGTTAATTACTCTTTGTTACTATTTTACTGTAACATTATTAATCTATCTGTTTAATCTAAATCTTAAGACAAAATATAACCTTGTCATCTACTTGAAGACAACAATATTTTTCATTGTGATGTTGTAGAATTTTGATGCAAATCGACCCTATCGAATTTGATCTGCACCTTCCCTAAAGAAAAAATATATATAATATATAAAATATCATAATATTCATATATATATAATAATAATCCTGATTTTTATTAAAGAAAGTATAGTAATATATAACATGTTAATTATAAATGTTTCTTTTAAGGAAAAGAAAAGGAAAACATGAAGATCGGTATATATATATATTACCTTGAATAGTGCCAACAAATCCACTACAATTAGTATCATGCAATATGAGATTTAATTTAGTCCCGTTAAGAACAGTTTGATCTGAATTGATATCATCAACTGCAGCAACAAGTGCCGGCTTCACCGATCTTCCTATAGCCGAATCCGCTGTCAACAATGCTCCGACGTTCACCTCCGGTGGTCTTCCGGCCGTCTCCTCCAATAATCCACAAACAACTAAGCTTATTGAACAGATCAACAACAGCAATAACGTCGTCGTTGTTGTTGTTGTTGGCACGTGATCATACGCCTTCATCTTTGAAATCACGAAAGGAAAATGTTGAGATTTTGAGAAGAAGGAGAAGGAGAAGGAGGTGATTTAGTGGGTCTAAACTTTTAAAATCAATATGTTGATCAATCAAATACGGCAGCAAAGAATCAAGAAATGTTCTACTACCAGTATTGATTATTTTTTTAAAAAAAATTATAATTTCATGCCAAAGTACAAAAAAAAAACAGTGTTTGTTTACAAAAGAAAAAACATGAAAATCTGGCAATCGGGAGGTTTTTGAAGATTTGAACAAATATTTAATTCAATTAAATAAAGGGTTATAATTAATAGCTGGGATCATTTTGTACCCTTGGAAAGGATTTTGTTCTTCTTGCATGCTAAAGTACAGTCATGACAGTAGAATATACAAGACTAACTTGTCATAACTGTCAATTACTTGACTTATTAAATGACTAATTCAATTAGATAATAAAAACAGGAAAAATTAGGTAAAAATCCACATTTTTCTCCTTAATTGAACTTTAATCCACACTTCTTTTTTTTTTTTAGTTGTAATAAGAACAAAAATTATTCTACTTGACTAATTTGCCCCTGCATTATAGTTTCGCAATCGATAATGAAGAAAACCCCCTGAAGAATCCCGTCAAAATAGATCTCGATCTCATTTCTCAATCCACTTTTCTTCCTCGTTATCCCCAAAATTGATCGTTCCATTTTCGCTGAATCTCCCGACTCTCAGAAACAGACTTACTCTTGCCCCTGCTACATCACCAAACTCGCCTTCCGCCCTCCATCGTCGCGATTCTGTAAAATGGTCTACCAATTTCAACGGTCTGGCTCCTTATCTTGATTCCGGTCCTGAAGTTGCCGAGACTAAGCAAATTGTAGGCCTTTTGAAGAAGCTCCTTAAGGAGTACATAGGACAATAATATTAAGAAACGGTGATTATGCAGAGGTAGGGAAGAATGAATTAATTCGGGTTGATTATTCTGATCCAATGCTGCAAACGTCTAAGTGTGAGAATGTTCTTGGTCTTGTGGGATATACGGTGGAGAATACATGTGAAAACACTAAGAAAATATTACTGAGGTCGTTTGGATGTAGTTGTCCGGCCTTGTAATGCAGAAATACTGTATTGGTTATATCAAATATGTTTTGCAGAGCAGCTTAATGAAGTTGCCCTTTTTTTTTAAAACAAAGTTGGGTTTTTCATATTTCTGAATTATGTATACTTATAGATTGAACAAGGCCGATGTATCAAAGCTTCATCAAAGGCTAGTCTCTTTGAAAATTTGTGTTAGTGTCTCTGTAAAAACTGTGGTAGTGTTACTGTGAATTTTGTGGTATTGTCTATGAATACAAGTGCGTGTGTTATTGTGAAATTTATGTTTTGGCCTTTTATGTGTGTTTGTATTTCCTTTCTGCAGTATTTGAAAATACACAAGTTTTTTGGGTGTTAATGTGATTACATTATTGTCCAAATGGTTTTTAGTTTACGGTTTGTTTTCCTTTTAATCCATAAAGGAATAATGGCTGTCGGTTGTTGTAAAGCTTGGTGAGTCCATGATTTTTGGCTAATCCCACACTGTTACTGTTAATGGTAATGGTAATGGTGGTGTTATTGTGTTTGTTAATAAAACGTGTTACGATTATCCATGGCCAAATGTAAACCATGGATACATTGCTACATGATATTTGGTCATATTGTTCTGTGCTACTTCCATTCGCTAATTAAGTTCAGTCTTAATTACATTTGTATTCTTTCACATGACATGATTATATATCCACTTTGTTTGGTTTGTTTTCTTGTGTTTGGTTTGTTTTCTTGAAGTTAATAACTCGATTGGTAAATGATTATTGATTTGGTTTGTTTTCTTGTGTTTGAATGTGATATTGTTACTGTTAGTGTGATACCGATACTGTGATACTGTTACTGTGATACTGACAATTAAAAATGCACTTGTACAACAGATTTGACGCAGATTTCGAAATGGGGGAAATCTCTAAGATCCGTTGAGTTGTTACGTATGAATGTTGGGTTTTTACGTGGTCGTCCACGTTGGCTCTTAAGTCTTTCCTTTGATTCTGAAGAAGGCATTGAAGCAAAGAAGTATTGAGAGGTGAAATAAAAAAAAGGGCTCGAATCGAAGACGAGATTGAATATCTTGAAATAAAACTCGTGGAACTGAAAGAATCGTCTAAGAAGTATGGTGCTGAGGTCGACGCATTGAAACCGAAAGCAGAGATCTATGAGCTAATGTTCCAAGAAGAGGCTAATGCTCATTGGTAATGATCTGTGAATTGAGATAGGTAATCTTTTCCCTGATGCAAATTAATTATCATTTATGTTGATTTTAAAGTTGTTTATCATATATGTTGTAATTTTTTTCCATTGTGATTGAAGGTAATTATTGTGATTGAATGTGTTATTTGAAAATACACAAGTCTTTTGGGTGTTAATGTGATTACATTATTGTCCAAATGATTTTTAGTTTACGGTTTGTTTCCGTTTTAATCCATAAAGGAATATAGGTTGTCGGTGTTGTTGTAAATCTTGCCGAGTCCATGATTTTTGGCTAATCCCATACTATTAATGGTAATGGTAATGGTGTTATTGTGTTTGTTAATAAAACGTGATACTGTGATACTGTTATTGTTATTGTGTTAGTGTAAACGCTGCGATTATTCGGATTTCGAAAACTACGTCTAAAGGGTATCATATGAGATCTCAAAATGAAGAGAAAAAAAATATGAACTTTGGTGAAAGAACTTTGATGATCGTTGTTTTAAATCATAAGTTATGGTCGTTAATAAGAAAAACGCTCCGATTAATGTAAATATTTTTTCGTCTTTCAAATTTTACATCGGAAGAGTATCGTATGAGATCTGAAAATAAAGAGTAAAAAAAATATGAATTTCGATAAAAAAAATTTGATTATCGAAGTTCTAAGTCAAAAGTTACGTATGTTTAAAAAAAGAAAGAAAGAAACAGACAGCAAGAAAAATGAAAAGAAAAAAACAATGAAATAGCGTGCGTGAATGTGTCCATCTAGTGTCCAAGCATATGTCCGTCCAGCGTGATATAAGGGTATTTTTGTCCGTCTGAAATTTTTTTTTTCTTTTTTGCAACTAAAAAAAGAAGTGTGTCCTATATATTCATTTATTTTGTATTAAAAACTAGATTTGAGCTTCCTTCCCTCTAAAAAGAATGCCGGTAAATATATTTTTCTTTTCTTTTCATTAGAACCTGACCTGACCTATGACTAGGGTGGCAGCGGTAATCCTGGTGGTGGCACTGGCGGATATGTCTATATCGCGGGCATGTGTTCCTACTGGATATTCTTTTTTTTTTTTTTTTGAAAAACGGAAATTTACATGTGCGAGCAATGATACTCTCAAATAATATCCTTAAATAACCTCTCAAATAGAAGTGTTTTTAAATATTATCAACAAAACAATGTAGTTTTGAAAAGAAAAAAACAAGGGGCTAGATCATTTTTTCACATTTTGAGCGTGTGGATCAATTGTATTTGAGAGGTCATTTAAAACTATTACTTGAGACTTGAGAGGGTTTTGTGAATCAGATTGTGCAAGTGTTTTTCCTACATGTCAACCACAGCACCTGAATCGGATTTGGCCTAATGGCAAATGTCATTGCACTTCCTGGTGAGAACCAGTGTTTGATACTCATCGCTGCCCGAATAAAAAATCTGATCGATTATTGTCTCAAAAATTGACTAGTAATAAGTTGATTCAATGTGATGCATGATAAGTGTGTTACAACGATAAATCATTGTGATGCAAATAAATGTTAGATATTTTTTCATAAATAAATATTTTAATTATCGTTTGCATACGAGTTGCCGAACGAATTAATGTTATCACGAAGAAACGGGGTTTCGGGGGCAATGCCCCCGAAAGCTAAACAGATAAACGCATCAGTTCATGAACTGATTCATGCATTTTCGGAAATTGCATCTGTTCGAATTCAGATTCATGAACCAGGTAAAAGGATGCATCTCAATAAGCCACGAGTTGCAATTTTTGGCTGAAAGGATATGAGCCTTACCCTTTGCGTAGGAATACCTCACTTCCTGAAAGGGGTACTTTCAACCTATAAAATGCACATGCATGCAAACAAATTTACATCAAGTAACAGCATCTTCAGAAAACAACTTTGAGTGTCCTCGGGTTTGATTCAAACAAGTCACTGTTTGAATCAAACACCTCCATTGTATCCAGAGAGAGATTTTCGTTTGATCTCTTAGTGACAACTCGTGTGAGACAAAACATCTTATAAAAGACAACGTCTTGACGTGTCTTGGAATTTCTTCTAGTCTGTCAAATTCTTACGTTTCAATTTTTTCCAACAATAAATACTCTATTTAAATCACTATTTAAATTTCTCAACAAAAAAAAAAAAATCACTATTTAAAATAGTTTGTGCACCCCTCAAAAAAAAAAAAAAAAAAAAAAGTTTGTGCTCTTTTTTATTAAAGCCAATGGTTTTGGGTTCGGACTATCAATTAATACTTAATCTACCATTTTACAAGATTTTTTTTCTTTGTTGAAGAAATACAAGATTTTTTTAAACAGGGAATACTTCTTTTTTGTTTTTCCAAAAATAGGGATCTACCATTCCATATTAATTTCTATTAAGACTTAGACGTATGTTTGATTTGAGTTGACCCTGATGGACAAAAAAAAATGGTGTTGGGTGAGGAAGGGCATAGTAATTAAATTCGTGAATTATTCTCGTTCGAACGAATCAATTAAAATACTAATCAATTAAAAATACTCACGTTTTACGCACTGATTTCAATTGCTCGTGAAAGTTCAGATTTTTTGGTTTGCAAAAAATCTATGCATATGACCATGAATTATTCGGACCGGTTAATTCGCCATTTAATCATTATATGCGATCATTCTTGTAATGCCCCCAGACCCCGTGTCTGGTAGTGTTAAATGAGTTATAAATGGTCCGGTCAACTGCTTAGACCGCCGTCCTCGCTTGGTCTAAAATGGCTTACCTGAGTTGACAAGACCTTTATGTCTCACACTTATATGGAGGTGAGCAGGATTTTACTTTACCGATGTGTGATTTTAAATTCCATAAAGGATTGACGTCTTCGCCATGACGGCCAAGACTTGTCCCAAAGGACTTGTCCCGGTTCGTCCATATCATAGGATTAGAGGTGGCATCCACCGCCTCTCACGGTATGGCACTTAGTTCCGTATGATAGTCGGCTCTGATACCATTCTGTAACGTCCCCAGACCCCGGGCCTGACAGCGTTAAATGAGTCATAAATGGTCCGGTCAACTGCTTAGACCACCGTCCTCGCTTGGCCTAAAAGGGCTAACCCGAGATGACAAGACCTTTATGTCTCACACTTATATGAGGGTGAGCAGGACTTTACTTTAACGATGTGAGATTTTACATTCTCCCCCCTTTATAAGGGATTGGCGTCCTCGCCAGGACGGCCAAGATTTGTCCCAGTGGACTTGTCTCACTTCGTCCTTACCAGGGGGCTCTACATGCAATGAAATGGGTCAGCCGACCCGCTAAAAAAATTATTACAGTGGAAAAAAATATTTAGATACACATTTATATGTATAACTGACCCCCTTATTTTTATATATTGATCATTATAAACCTGTATTGAACTATAATATATAAACTCAAGCTTAGTAAATGTAAAATATGACAAATTTCCGACCCGTATCATTAAATTTCTAAAGCCGCCTCTCACGGTATGACACTTAGTTCCGTATGATAGTCGGCTTTGATACCATTCTGTAACGCTCCCTGACTCCGGGACTGACAGCGTTAAATGAGTTATAAATAGTCCGGTCAACTGCTTAGACCGTCGTCCTCGCTTGGTCTAAAAGGGCTAACCCGAGTTGACAAAAACTTTATGTCTCACACGTATATGAGGTTGTGCAAAATTTTACTTTATCGATGTGGATTTTACAATTCTTCTCACATTTTAGTATAAAAATCAATTTGTTGGCATTTACTTCACAGGAATAATTGTTAAAGTTTTCGAATTCTCAATTTTCAACGTGTAGAAGTTTAAAAGACTCGGGCAAGGTCCCATACCCTAGTGGTTGTCACTAAGGTCTACCCGGGCTCTCGAGTGAGATGATCCGGATTCGATCCCCCTCCCCCGTAGATTAAAAAAGCTTTCGTCCAAGTGAAAAAAAAAAAAAAGAGAAAAAAAAAAGAAGTTTAAAAGACTCAAAATATGAGAAGTGATGAAGTAGGACAAATAGTCTTTCTCCACTTTTCTATATATATATATATATATATATATATATATATTTTTTTTTTTTTTTTTTTTCGAGAAGTGATGAAGTAGGACAAATAGTCTTTCTCCACTTTTCTATATATTCGGTGAAGAAGATTCTAGTTATATAGTGGGATAATGATTCAAATATATATTGGTTCTTACCGGGAATTGAAATGAAAATTTTCGAATATGCTAGATTTAATTACTATGTTCTTATTACTATTAGTTTTTAGGAGAGTTTTATTAACATATTTCTAAATCCTTAGACGTTTAAAACATGTATATATACTTATTGATATGTATGTTTACCGTTTCCGTTTTCCGTTTTCCATACATATAGAAACCAATAATTCACGTATCGATTTTTTCTAACAAATAATAAAAAAATACCTTCTTGGGATATATGGGACAGTTTGGTCTGAATTTTCTTACAATACAACTGTTATATGAAGGCTGTATCAAGTGATATACATTACAATTACTCATTTCTAATCCATCACACACGATAAAAATGCATTATGTAAAAGAAAGTAAAAACAACAAACTCTAATGTATGTCACTTGGTACAACCCTTCCTACAGTCGCTGCAGCATAAAATCTCTCGTTTGGTCCTTTATTATTGTGCCAAGTCAAATATGTGAACATTTATCTTGATTATTCCATGTATTTTTTATGTTCTTTTTCTAACTTTAGAAGCATTTGTCAATATAATACTACCATATAATTAAAAAAAAATTTGTTGGTTGTTTTGGTTCTTCATTTGGAAAAAAGAATAAAGGATGGCTAATGCCACATGGTAATCCATGAGCTGACATTTTCAGGTGATGATCCATTTTAAATTTATTTTTTAGAAAATTGACCCTAAATTGCTTCCTTTGAAGAAGTGTGTTTTCCGTGTTCGTGTCTTCAAATGTACGGCGTTTGGACAAAAATCACACTGTTTTTTTTTTTTTTTTTGGAGGGAACAAAAAAAAAATCACACATTCCGAAGGAGAGAAACTCATTTTCTTCATAACGTGGATTTTTTTAATTGACAAATTGGGGAAAAAAAAGGTTTAAAAAAAATTGGATTCTATCCATTATTATGTTGTTATCTGGGGTTGGCCTAAGTCAACCTTGGGTCATTTATGGCTGTAGTTAAAATTATTTAACTTGAATTTTCAATTTTTTTATAATGGTGTCCTCAATTGTCATGCCTATTAGGCTCACTATGATACAGTTGATTATGTAGTCATGTAGTTATGGTATGAATAATATGTCACGCACAATACAAAGTGCCATGTCACGAATGATAGATGTTTATCATATCATGGAAAATAGTATGTCATGCACATGTCCTCCATATGGGCAAGCATTATAGCATGTTTTATGTAGTAGTAGCAGGGGATGATTCGGGGGGTTCGTGATTTTATTTTCAAAGTAAATTTTCCACAGGTCCGAAATATTCTTAAGAGATAAAATATAGATTTTTTTTTTTTTTTTTTTTTTAGCGGGGTCCAGGAACCACAAAATGAGGGAAATTGGTAAATCGAATTATCAGTAATGTCGATATTTTTTTTCGGTCGAAAACATTATCTCGAATTTTTTTTTTCGGGTTTCCCCAAATTTAACGATTCCAAATTTGGATTCCTTTTCGTCCAATCCATTCACTGACCAAAATGGACGGAATCCGTCCAAAATTCGGACGCAACGTTCGAATTGTGAATTCCGTCCAAATTTGAACATGGACGTTTCATCCAAATTTGGCTGTGAATGAAATCCATGGTCATCATCAAGCTTTTCTTCTCTTTCATTTAACTAAGCTACTAAAATTCATGGTCATCATCAAGCTTTCCAAATGTTTCTGCCTTCTCTCTAAGACAAAGACGAGACCATTCATGGGTTTGGGATTTTAGTTTTATTTAAGTGGGGTTTTGATGTCAAAATTTATTTTGGAATTCAACACTTTACAATTTCTTCTGGTTGCAGAATATATATCTATTATTATCAGCCCTTTTGGATTCTTCATCTTTTATTCCTAAGAAGAAAAAAAAAACCGCCTAAATTTTCAGCCATAGTTCTTTTCAGCGTTTGCAGTTGAGGTGTTCAACAAAAAGCTTCAAGGACATGAGCAAGATATTGAGCTGAAGAAACCGTACTATTCATTTACCAGGAGCTGATTCCGTCCAGATCTTTTAGTAGCTTAGTTAAATGAATGGATTGACCATGGACGAAAAATTTGGAATCTAAATTTGGACGATTTGAGTGTATTTGGACGTAATCGTCCAAATTTGGACGGTGAACCTGAAAAAAAACGATTTGTCGAAAAATGTTTTTGGACGATGAAAAAAAATATTCGACCTAAAAAAAATGTCAGACATTACAGTGACCTGATTTACCAATTTCCCATAAAATGAGACAATGTGTGTCTACCCTAGTAGTAGTATGTATTTTCAAGTAGATATGGATGAGTCAGAAGAGTATTATGACAAGAAGAGTATTATGACAATACTCTCTTCGTTCATATTTAACTGTCGTAATTGTTAAAAATAATTTCCAAAGCATTATTTATCGTACTTTTCTACATCTACCCTTATTTATTAAGGGGTAGGAGATTAAAAACAATATTGCATTAATTATATTCAAGGGGTGTTATTGTCATTTTGATATTAAATCAAAACATCAACTGCTCTTCTTAATATGTGTGTTTTTGACAATTGCGATGGTTAAATAGAAATGGAGAGAATACATTTTTTTGCAATTAATGCACTTTTTTTACACCGTTCTACATCTCTATGTATGATATCAGTCTTACGTAATGATTGCATGCCCGGTTACCCCAAGTCAGACACGTGCTGAATTGTTATTTCCATATTACCCTTGTTTTGGGAATAGGCCCTTCAAGGATGGACCTAACTACTTAGGGGCTAACCCACCCACCCACCCAAAAAATTACATTAAATATTCAATGTAGTCTAATTTAATCATCAAATCGTCTTAATTTAACTCGCATGATTATTTCAATATAACTCATTAGCATATCTAAAGTTGAAATCATGTTTTAAGATGTTTCTTCTTTTGTATTTTTCCCCAGAAGTTTTCTAGGATATTTCATTTCTAATGCTTATGTTAGCCAATTTGGAATTCTGATGGTTGTAGTGATTTCAGTATCAGGGAAAATGTCCTTGATAGCAGCTAGTAGTACATCGCCCGCATTCGGCAATCTCTTTTTCTATCTAAGAGACTAAGACATTCTCAGGAGTTCACCTTACCTTCTGTGTCATTAATTTATATATCCAGTTCCATTTTTGTTGTTTCAAATTCTACAATTCGCCCTCAAAAAAAAAAAAAAAAATTCTACAATTAATGCTCGATTTTTGCACCACTCTACATCTCTATGTATCATCATATCAGTCTTATGTAATTATTGCATGTCCGGTTACCCCAAGTCAGACACGTGCCGAATTGTTATTTCCATCTCTATATATATCATTACTATTATAAAAGAACGGGTGTGTTTCCCCCGTCAAGTGTTTCCACCTTTGAAAATTGTTATAAATTTAATTTAGTATTCCATATATACAATCAATCAATCATAAACCTTAATTAAATTTCATATATGTAGCTATCCGTAATTTTTAATTTTTTTGTAGGAACTATCCATAAATTTAATTACCTTTTTTTTGTGTGTACCAAACACGTTATATTTGGTTCTTTTTTTTGTAGCAACACGTTTTTTTTTATCAACTTGTAACAACATGTTAAAACCTTTTTTTTTGTTGTTGACATAATTACTTAAATAATTCAATGAACATGTTAATTTATTTCAATAATAAATATAATAATTAAAGTAATTATTTTTTTGGGTCACATTATAAGTATTATTAAATTATAAATGTAATTCCTATTTAAAAAATCAATCGTCTATCTAATATTAAATCCATCTTCATTTATCAATCATTTTTTAACACAAAAATCAAGCCATTTATCATATTGAAGAGATCCTCAAGCATCAATCGTTAAACATAATCATCTATCGTTAAATCAAGCCATTTATCAATCGTTAAATCCTATAAAAAAAATACCAATCATCTATCTAATCTAATCATAAACACAATAATCCATATAATCACCCACATCAAATAAAAAAAATAAAAAAATACCAATAACAAATAATATAAGATGATAAAGTTGGAAAATGATA